>CM048750.1:91980296-93369796 GCA_026315105.1 Locusta migratoria | reverse complement strand
ATTCTTTAAAATGTAGTAACTTCTGTTTCAACACATGCAGCTACATATGCACCTTTTATGGCATATTCACTGTAAATACTGATGTAAGTGGTTTATCTTATCTTTTAATGATCTTTGTACAATAACCTTCAAATACAAAATATCTACATGTGCTGTAAGTGTATATGTAACTGTGTTCTTGTGTTGTGTGTGGCAGACAACAAGATTATCAAAACTGTAATTAAATACAACACTTCAATAATCCAAAAACTATAATGATGAAACATAATACTAAAAATATCTATACCTTCCTGAACAGGTTAAAATGTCCAAACATAACCTCACTGGTATCCACAACACAAAACATAAGTCAATAATGAACCAGTAACTGTAAAAATGCACCCGGTGATGGCAGCATGCTGCCGAAACGTGTCGTGCCAATAAAAATATTGGTAAAAAGTGACTGCTGCAGCATTAATTATTCCAAAAAAGTTTATTCTGTTGTTTGCTTTGTGTTTTCATCACACTGAAAAAGTTGAATTAGAGCCTAATATTGTTTTTTTTCTACTAGTTTTCTCGTACAAAAAAAAAAAAAAAATAATAATAATAATAATATTTGCAAGCAGAAAAATATTTTCGTTTTGCGGGGGAAAAGAATGCCTACACTAGTTAATATACACGAGAGTAAATATATAAACGTGCTTTACAGGAAATTATATCAACAGAACACTCAGAATTATTAGATGAAAAACTTATTTTCGATATAATTTCGACCGTTGGCAAGAAAACAAGATATGAAAACTAAAGTATATAGTCACTTTTTACTGAATCTTCGGTATTGTTTCGTCTGTTTGGCAGTATAAGTTGTCTTCAGCAATTAAACGTGTAAGTTTTGAAAAGTTTGAATGACATCTACATCTACATGGGATACTCTGCAAATCACATTTAAGTGCCTGGCAGAGGGTTCATCGAACCACCTTTATACTATTTATCTCCCATTCCATTCTCGAATAACGCGCGGGAAGAAAGAATACCTGAATCTATCCGTTCGAGCTCTGATTTCTTGTATTTTAATCTGATGATCTTTTCTACTTATGTAAGTGATAGTCAACAATGTATTTTTGCATTCGGAGGAGAAATATTTTGGCGACTGGAGTTTCGTGTAGCCCACGCCGCAGCGATAAGCGCCGTTGTTTAATAATTCCCATCCCAGATCCTGTGTCATTTCCGTGACGCTGTCTCCCCTGTATCGTGACAATACGAAACGAGCTGCCCTTCTTTGGACTCTTTCGATGTCTTCCGTCGAACCCACCTGATAAGGATCCCACACTGGGCAGCAATACGCCAAAAGAGGACGGACAAGCGTAGTGTATGCAGTCTCTTTAGATGCCTTGCCATCGATTACTACAAACTGTGTTCTCTCTGACAGGAAACCCCCTATTCAGTCGCAATCTTGGGGCGATATACCATAACCACGCAATTTGATTAAAAGCTGTTTGTGAGGTTCGGTGTCAAAAGCCTTCTAGAAATCAAGAAATACGGAATCGATTTGCGAACCCTTGTCGATAGCACCCATCACTTCATGTGAATAAAGAGCTAGTTGTGTTTCCCATGAATGATATTTTCTAAATCCGTGTTGACCTTGGGTCAATAGATCGTTCTGTTCGAGATAATTCATAATATTTGAATACATGATATGTTCCAAAACCCTGCTGGTAATAGAAGTCAGAAATAGGCCTGTAGTTTATTGGGTTACTCCTACTGCCTTTCTTGAATATAGGTGTGACCTGTGCAACTTTCCAATCTTTTGGTACAGATCCTTCTTTGAGAGAGCGGTTGTATATGGCTGTTAAGTAAGGAGCTATCGCTACACCAAAATCAGATAGAAATCTAATGGGTATACGGTCGGGACCAGTTAACTGATTTAAGTTGCTTCACTACTCCGAGGGTAACTAGCTCAACGATACTCATTCTGGCCTCTGTTTGTAATTTGAAATCTGGAATATTGGGGTAGTGTAAGTAGTTTGTAAGTCTAGGAACTGATGACCATAGGCAGTGGCGTACATAATGAATATACAACAGGAAAAAATAAGTATGACTCTTCTGAATACACCATGGCCAAGCATGAATCGTATCCAACTTTTATCTTTACACATAAGTTTGAGATACATTTGTCTTGTCACATCCCAACCCCTCCCCGGAAATGTATGCTATATTCGCCACTGACCATGGTGGTTTGGTCCAATAGGTATATAAACATTTGGATAAAAATTTAGGGGGACTTTTAGCGGCATTATGCACAATGGTATTTGAAATTTTATATTCAGTTATTTCAAGAATTTAAGAAAGATATTATCTGTCAGTGCGACTCGGTTGCACAGTGGTAGAGTGCCAGACTATAAATCCAAAGGTCGCGGGTTCGATCCCCGCCTGGTCCTAGGATTTTTATCTGTCACTTTCCACTTCTTTCACCTCTGGCAGTATTGCTTATGTGAAAAATATCGAGGAGCACCGTGGTTCGGAACCCACGTTAAACTGTAGGTCCCCCTATAACTGGCTGGGTAAGTCAGTTCGAAGGTCGGAGGAAGGCAACGGCATACCACCTCCAAACAGGACCATGCCTAGTAAAGCACTGTGGTGTTCAAACCAATCTTCGGATTGTTGACTGCTTTTTTTAATTATCTGTCAAGTATATCGTTACTTTTCAGAGTATTTCAGTAATAAGTACTTGGCAGTAGTTACAGAAAACCGTATGTTCTAGACTTTATACAACATTATGTCAAAAGCCACAGTCGTCGCTGTACCACGTTATTATACACTCCTGGCCATTAAAATTGCTACACCACGAAGATGACGTGCTAAAGACTCGAAATTTAACTGACAGGAAAAAGATGCTGTGATGTGCAAATGATTAGCTTTTCAGAGCATTCACACGAGCTTGGCGCCGGTGGCGACACTACAACGTTCTGACATGAGGAAAGTTTCCAACCGATTTCTCATACACAAACAGCAGTTGACCTGCGTTGCCTGGTGAAACATTGTTGTGAGGAAGAGAAGGAAGAGAAATGCCTACCATCACGTTTCCGACTTTGATAAAGGTTGTATTACAGCCTATCTCGCTTGCGGTTTATCGTACCGCGACATTGCTGCTCGCGTTGGTCGCGATCCAATGACTGTTAGCAGAATATGAAATCGGTGGGTTCAGGAAGGCAATACGGAACGCCGTGCTGGATCCCAACGGCCTCGTACCGCTAGCAGTCGAGATGACACGCATCTTATCTGCATGGCTGTAACGGATCGTGAAGCCATATCTCCATCCCTGAGTCAAAAGATGGGGACGTTTTTAAGACAACAACCATCTGCACGAACAGTTCGACGACGTTTGCAGCAGCATGGACTATCAGCTCGGAAACCATGGCTGCGGGTACCCTTGACGCTGCATCACAGACAGGAGCGCCTGCGATGGTGTACGCAACGACGAACCTGGGTGCACGAATGACAAAACATTTTTCGGATGAATTCAGGTTCCGTTTACAGCATCACGATGGCCACATCCTTTTTTGGCGACATCACAGTGAACGCACATTAGAAGCGTGTATTCGTCATCGCCATACTGGCGTATCATCCGTCGTGATGGTATGAGGTGCCATTGTTTTACGTATGGGTCACCTCTTGTTCGCATCGACGGCACTTTGAACAGTGGCCGTTACATTTCAGACGTGTTACGACCCGTGGCTCTACCCCTCATTCGATCCCTGCGAAACCCTACATTTTAGCAGGATAATGCACGACCACTTGTTGCATGTCCTGCCCTGGCCAGCACATTCACCAGATCTCTCACCAATTGAAAACATCTGGTCAATGGTGGCCGAGCAACTCGTATTCTCAGGAACTATGCACCCAAATTGCGTGAAAATGTAATAAAAAATGTTCATATGTTTGTATAGACTATGGGACTTAACTACGGGGTCATCAGTCCCTAAACTTACAAACTACTTATGAACTACTTACGAACTAGGACGGCACAAATATCCATGCCCGAAGGGGGATTCGAACCCCCGACCGTAGTGGCCGTGCAGACCGTGACTGAAGCGCCTCAGTCTCTTCGACCACCGCGGCCGTCGAAAAATTGTAATCACATGTCAGTTCTAGTCAGTTCCATTTACCATCCGCATTTATTCTTGGTGTAGCAATTTGAATGCCCAGTAGTGTGTTTCTGCTGCCATGTAGGCCCCTGTCCCCTCCCCCCCCCCCCGCTCTTTCTTCTACATGTACATATATACTTCCATATCCACCGTAAAGTGCGAGGCGTAGGGTACACTGTACCACTACTAGGCATTTCATTTCCTGTTCCATTCCTAAATAGAACGACAAAAAAAAAAAAAAAAAAAAAAAAAGAGAGAGAGAGAGAGAGAATGTATATATGCCTCCGTACGAGCCCTCATTTCTCTTGTCTTTGTGATAATTACGCGAAATGTAAGTAGTCGGCAGGAAGATCGTTCTACACTCAGCTTCAAATTCCGGCCCTCTAAATTTCATCAACAGAAGTTCTCGAAAAGAACGTCGTCTTTCCTGCAGCGATCACCATTAGAGTTCTCGGAGCATTTCCATGACACTCCCGCGTTGTTCGAACCTACCAGTAACGAACCTGGCTGCTCGCCTCTGAACTGCTTCTATGTCTTCCTTGAAACTGATTTGCTGCGGGTCCCAAACTCTTGAGCAATATCAAGACGTGGTCGTATAAGCGTTTTATACGCGGTCTCTTTTAAAGATGAAGTACATACATCTTTCCAAAATTCTCCCGATAATCCGATGTCGAATGGCCGTCTTACTCACAACTGTCTTTACATGGTCGTTCCATTTCATATCGCTCTGCAGTGATACGCCTAGATATTTGAACGACGCTACTTCATCAAGAAGCTCAATAATAATGCTGTATTCGAACATTATGCGATTGTTTCCGTACTCGTGTGCATCGCCTTACGTTTTTCTACATTTAGAGCTACTACCGTTCTTCACAACAACTAGAAATTTTGTCTAAGTCATCCTGTATGCTATTACAGTGAATTAAAGACGACACCCTGCCATACACCACAGCATCATCACCACACAGCTGCAAATTTCAAGTTTCTCTGTCCATCAGATCATTTATACAGATAGACAATAATAGCGGTACGCCTGACGATACACTCGTCTGTGAACACTCGCCGTCGTGATCAACGTACTGTGTTCCACTACAAGTCTTCCAGCGTCACAAATCTTATGTTCGCCCCTGCTTCGGTCTCTTGTAGAATTTTGTAACTCATTTTATGTTCCAGTATTATGAGATTTCTGGAGACCAGTATCAACATGGATTTCAACAGCACAACAGCAATGATTGTGTAAAGTCCAATTCGTGTTCTTCGTGGACAAGACTAAGAATGCAGTAGATACGAGCTCCTAGGCAGATTGTGTGTTTCTGGACTTCCGCATATTATTGGTGAGGAAGACGGAATGAGGTCCGAGGCAGCTAGTTCATCACTTTTTCTGTCACATCAGAGTCTTTTAAACAAGAACATTTCTCCCTTTTTTTTGTCCTAGAACAGGAGCGTTTCTCAGCTTATCTATGTATATTCAACTTGTAGCGTGACTAATGTTGGAGACTTGCATGCTGATGTTTGCTAATAAACTGGTGTCTGCTGCGTACGCCGTGATTTTTATATGGCTAGTACCTGCCCATAAAACACTAACAGATGATCCGCACGTAGCCTCTAAACGGACCTGTTCTGCACGCGATCGTAATCGAGCGCAGGGCCTATGCAACCAATTAACTAACTGGTTTCAGCGCGAAGGTTTTCTCGTTCTCACGTTCTCGAACCTGGGCTAATATAAGCATTGTTAACGAGGCAGACTTGATTGTTCAATCAAAAGTTGCAAGGTGACGACACAATGCATTATAATCATCACTTCATTTACTTTCCGTATTTAAAAGTATTTCAGTGTTTGTTGGCAACGATCACTGTGAAGGTATTTGTGATTAATTACTAAATTATAAAATTCTGCAGCCGAAAACTATACAGATGGGAGGATCAAAAAAGAAATTTGGCAACATGTTAAAAATTTTGCTCCTCGAACATAAAATAACAAAGACCTAAATTGAAGTTGGCTAGCCTGATTGTGGCTTCAATGCCAAAGTAGGGGACTGCTGCTGAGGGTGAAGTACGGTGGGGACTTCGTGTGCCCCGTGGCAGCTACGGTAGCCGTGAAGGCCTCAGCAGAACCCTGAAACAGCGTTGTAAGCTACAATTAGGCGCACATCACTACTTTGATGAATGCGTTCGATATAAGAATATTAATATGAGACAAAGAAAATAAGAATTAAGATAGGTCAAGAGAAATTGAAATATGTGGAAATGTATGAATAAAATAAATAAATAAATAAAAAAGTGGTTAAGCCGTTGCAATGATTTTCGAAGGTGCTCTGCAAGTGTGGGCCACGAAGAAAAACCAAATATGGACAACCTTTGCGACAAACTGAAGCGAAAGTAATCCTTGTTACCAAGAAGGAAACAAGTGAGGAAGAGTGCATGGTTCTTGTGTGTCAGCTGTTAACATAAAAGTTATGAAACCACTGTAATGATTAATGTAATTCAAATGTTTAATAAATGTATTAAAAAAACACTGGTCATGTTAGGAACTTTGCGTTGTAAAATCTAGAGAGTTTTTGAAATAACTTGCATTCCGTGATGTGAGAGACCGGGACACGTTGGCCATTTTTTAAAATTTTTGTTAATATTAATTTATTTGACATATTTATTTACAGAATTTGGGTGGTAGTTATTAAGCTTGAAAATATCAGTTCTAGTATTAGAAAAAAATTAATTACTGGACATATGTCGAGTGAGCCAATCTGGCCCTACCTCGAGGTAAGTTGGCCCAGAGACTGGGGCATGTTGACCCCTGTAGTCTTTTGGTAAGTATAGCTAGGAAATCAAATTAAAACTAACAGCTATCAAGAAATATACTTTAATGTAAATAACATTAAATTGAATATTTAGTTTAATGCTAGTATAGCTGTTGTTGTTATGGTCTTCAGTCCGGAGACTGGTTTGATGCAGCTCTCCACCCTACTCTATCCTGAGCAAGCCTTTTTATCTCCTCATAAGAACGGCAACCCACATCCACTTGAATCTGCTTACTATACGAATCTATTGGTCTCCCTCTGCGATTTTTACCCCACACACTTCCCTCCAATGCTAAATTTACGATTCCTCGATGTCTAATAATGTGTCCTACCAAGCGATCCCTTCTTTTGGTCAGGGTATGCCAAAAATTCCTTTTCTCACCAATTCTGATAAGTACCTCTTCATTAGTTATGCGATCTACCCACCTAATCTTCAGCATTCTTCTGTAGCACCACATTTCAAAAGCCTCTATTCTCTTCCTGTCCGCACTGTTTATCGTCCATGTTTCACTCTCGTACAAGGCAACACTCCACACAAATGTCTTCAGAAAAGACTTCCTTACACTTAAATTAATATTCGATGTTAGCAAATTTCTCTTTCTCAAAAATGCATTTCTTCCCATTGCCATTCTGCATTTTATATCCTCTGTACTGCGACCATCGCATGTTATTTTACTACCCAAGTAACAAAACTCATCTACTACCTTCATTGTTTCGTTACCTAATCTAATTCCTTCAGCATCGCCTGATTTTCTAAGACAGCATTCCATTATTTTTGTTTTGCTCTTGTTAATGTTCATTTTATACGCTCTCTTCAATACACTGTCCATTCCATTCAACTGCTCTTCCAGGTCCTCTGCTGTCTCTGACAGAATTACAATGTCATCAGCAAAACGCAATGTTTTTATTTCTTTCCCCTGAACTTTAATCCCTATTCCAAATTTTTCCTTGCTTTCCTTCACCGCCTGCTCGATGTATTTTCCTGTAGGCGATATCTACTTTTCCCCTTCTTATACATTCTTCTACAGATTTGCATTTGGCTTCTAGCCACTCCTGCTTAGCCATTTTGCACTTCCTGTCAATCTCATTTCTTAGTCGTCTGTACTCCATTTTGCCTGTTTCATTTACTGCATTTTTATATTTTCTCCTTTCATCAATTAAATTTAGTATTTCCTGTGATATCCAAGGAGTTTTTGTAGGTCTTGCCTTTCTACCTATTTTGTCCTCTGCTGCCTTCACTATTTCATCTCTCAATGCTACCCATTCCTCTTCTACTGTTTTATTTCCCCCTGTTTCTGTCAATTGTTGCACAAATCTCCCTCTGAAATTCTCCAGAACTTCACGTTCCTTCAATTTATCTAGGTCCCATCTCCTTATTTTCCTACCTTTCTGCAGTTTTTTCAGTTTCAGCCTACAGTTCATGACTAACAAGTTATGGTCAGAGTCTATATCTGCCCCTGGGTATGTCTTACAGTTTATAACTTGGTTTCGGAATCTATGTTTTACCATTATACAATCTATCTGATACCTTCCGGTGTCTCCTGGTCTCTTCCAAGTATACAACCTTCTTTTGTGATTCTTAAACCATGTGTTTGTTACGATTAAATCATGTTCCGTGCAAAATTCTACCAGGCGGCTTCCTCTTTCATTCCTTTTGCCCAGTCCATATTCACCTACTATTTTTCCTTCTCTTCCTTTTCCTACTACTGAATTCCAGTCTCCCATCACAATTAAGTTTTCCTCTCCCTTAACTGTCTGAATAATTTCCTTTAGCTCCTCATATATTTCTTCTACCTCCTCATCATCGGCAGAGCTAGTTGGCATATAAACCTGTAGTACCGTTGTTGGTGTTGGCTTCGTATCTATCTTGACAATAATAATGCGATCACTGTGCTGCTCATAGTAGTTTACCCGCATTCCTATTTTCTTATTCATTATCAGTCCTACTCCTGTGATACCCCCAACTGATTTTGTATTTATAATCCTGTACTCACCTGACCAGAAACCCTGTTCATCCTGCCACCGAACTTCACTAATCCCCACTATATCTAACTTCAACCCATCCATTTCCCTTTTTAAATTTTCTAATTTTCCCACCCGATTAAGGGATCTGACATTCCACGCTCCGATCCGTAGAATGCCAGTATTATCTTTCCTGATGACAACATCCTCCTGAGTAGTCCCCGCCCGGAGATCCGAATGGGGGACTATTTTACCTCCGGAATATTTTACCCCAGAGGATGCCATCATCATATTTTCATACAGTAGAGCTGCATGTCCTCGGGAAATGTAACGGCTGTAGTTTCCCCTAGCTTTCAGCCGTTCGCAGTAACTGTGTGGCAAAGCACATTAGCTGATGTTACAAGGCCAGCTCAGTCAATCATCCAGACTGTTGCCCCTGTAACTACTGAAAAGGCTGCTGCCCCTCTTCAGGAACCACACGTTTGTCTGGCCTCTCCACAGATACCCCTCCGCTGTGGTTGCACCTACGGTACGGCTATCTGCATCTTTGAGGCACGCAAGCCACCCCACCTCGGCAATGTCTGTGGTTCATGGGGGTGGCTATAGCTAGGAAATCAAATTAAAACTAACAGCTATCAAGAAACATACTTTAATGTAAATAACATTAAATTGAATATTGAGTTTAATGCGTAACATTGAGGACTATGTCAACAGGACATGTTAATCTTATCACGTTTTATATTGACTTATACAAACCATTCAACTTTATTCAATGTCCAGCTCCACAGGATCAGCACAGTTTTAACACTCGTAAAATAATCAACGGATTTCATTTTACACGTATCTCTGATGAGCCCAACGCTTACAGTTTGCGCACTGAGTTCCTTGTTCTTCATTTGACTGTTTCAAAAAGGCAATGTCACCATCTTGTTTATTCTTTTGCGTTTTACGTCCTCTGCAGTTGATTTGGTTAATTTTATTCTACTATTCCTCGCTACTTCCTTTTTCAGAAAGGGCTTTTCTAGCCTGTGATCTAATTTTTCTTCAGTATTTCTTTCCAATGCTTTGGTTCAAAATGTTCAAATGTTTGTGTAGTCTATGGGAGTTAACTACGGGGTCATCAGTCCCTAAACTTACAAACTACTTATGAACTAGCTACTACTAAGGACGGCACAAATATCCATGCCCGAGGGGGGATTCGAACCCCCGACCGTAGTGCCCGTGCACACCGTGACTGGAGCGCCTCAGTCCCCTCGGCCACCGCGGCCGGCCTTTGTTCCAATGAGAAGCATTGAAATTCAATTTCAGTTTCCTGAGTTTCAATTACCTGTGCTAACTGGCATGAGGTCTGTCTGTACTCAGCAGTACGATTTCCTGGAATCCCAAAGTCTTCGCTAACAGTCCTCACATATCTTTCCTTTTTCTTCTAAAACTGCTCTTAGCATCGTATCTTCAGAAATCATTCACCTTTCATTCTTTTATAATTTCGGATTATTTTTATGATACTATGAATAAAACAAATGTTTAAACCAGAGTCGTAACTCATGTTTTGAAAACAAGGAAATGAATGAGCTTCTGACTTCTCAGATCACGGTATAGGATTAAAATAAAACTTACTGGTTGCCGTTTATTCAACGCTTCTTATCTCGTGAATATTACCATCTTTTGACGTATGAAATGTATCGAAATATGTTTAACTTCCACAACTTAATAAACTCGAAGGATTATAAACGTTTATCATCATTAAAAGTAACAAACCTTTCATTGAGTTTAAAGAAGTGCAGCTCCTACAGAACGTGTCAGGTTGTCTCGGCTGGCCATCGTGCCCCGTCCTCTCTGGGCCAACCTGCCCTATCGCCATCTTTACAATAAATCCTGTTCTTTAGAAAACTCACTGAAGTAATTAAGTCTGTATGCCATATAAAAAAATCCTTAAACTACGACATTTTTTATACTACTCACGCCGTCGCGCCTAAAGCAAGCAGAAGTTGAATAACACACATTAGCCGACGAGTATAAATTTACTGAAACACGCACAAAAACAATTAAGGACTATAGCTCGTCCAAAACTTCACCCAATGCGATATTGGCTCTGGATAAGGAGATGGACAGTGCTACCTACTTTCTGATTGGTTTTGAAGACGATCTACTGTCTATTGTAGGAACTAATTCGACTGGGCCATCCTGCCCCTATACCTTCACTGATGAAATGTTAAATGCTCTGAATAACCGGACATCACACGTTGGGATGTTTTGTGATCTCTCAAAGGCTTTTGATTGTGTAAATCATGGGATTCGTCTAGGTAAGCTTAAGTATTGTGGTATGAATTGGACAATGGACAAATGATTTAAATCATACTTAACTGGAAGAGGGCAGACAGTTCAAATAAGCAGTTCACATGAAATAGAAGAAACAGTTAATTTCCATAACTGGGAAGCTATCAGAAATTGGTTCCCATAATGTTCGACCTTGGTTCCTTTGCTGTTCGTAATATACATTAATGACTTGCCATTCTGTATTCACGAAGATGCTAAGCTACTTCATTTTGCTGACGATATAAGTACAGCTAACACGCCTGACAAACAGAAATTAACTGATGAAGTTATAAATGATATCTTTCAGAATATTATTAAGTGGTTCTCTACAAATGAACTCTCATTAAACGTGGACAAAGCCCAGTATACACAGTTGCATTCAGTAAACGAAATGACACCAATAATAAATATAGACTGGACAGAATCTGTAGTTCAGTAGTTCACCTACATATGCCGTCAGGGCCATTGCAAAATTTTGTGATATACTTCTCAGTAAATTAGCTTACTATGCCTATTTTCATTCACTACTTTCGTGTAACTTCATATTCTGGGGTAATTGAATATTAAGTAAACAAGTATTCATTTCACAAAAGCATGTAATCCGAATAATTGCTGGAGCACATCCTGGAGACATTTATTTAGGGATCTAGGGATCTTCACTGTAGCCTCCCGATATATATATATATATAATTCACTTTGTGCAAACAAGACGGTTTTAATAAAAAAAATTGTGTTATTGCCAAGATCGCTTATTCAGACTTTTACTTGGTTTGACCGGTTTCGGCGGATCTTGGTGCCATCATCAGAGCTAAAACAATCACAAAGAAGAGGATCAGTAAATGCACCTGCGTCGCTAACGTACAGCAACCGTAAAAAATCTTAATGTGTAATCACGATTTACCGACAGAAGTATGCATAAGAGTCAGACAGATGTGTGCATAATAGTTGGGCAATCACGTTTCGACAGGTATGTAAGCAGCATTATACGTTATACGTTAGCGACGAGGGGTATTTATTGATCCTCTTCCTTGTGATTGTTATGCTCTGATGATGACGCCAAGAACCGCCGAAACCGGTCAAACCAAGTAAAAGTCTGAATAAGCGATCTTGGTAATAACAAAAATTTTACATAAAAACAGATCGTGACCAGCAATAGGTATAAATTGTTCGAGACGGTTTTTATTACAAGAAAGGAGAATTATTGAAGTGTACGGAACTAATAGCGTCGATATGATCTTCAGTGTCTGTTTTTCTTGATGTAACCAATCCAAATGTCCTTCAGACATTCATGCATGCAGATGAAAATTGGGCGCGCATCCGCACTAGATGCCAATAACGCGCGCGAAACAGGAAGACACTGTCTGATTCGTAGTGGTTCATTCATACCGCACAAGAACAGGGAAACCATGTGATTCTTACAACGTCATTCGTTCAAATTATGTCTGTGAGCTCACAGAATTGTGTTGCCACTCCTCTGAGTTACATACTCAGTAGTTTGTATTTTGTTACGACACTCGATGGCAGACGTGTAGAGGGTGAATCATCTAAAACGTGCATCACAAAAATTGTGGAAATGGAAAGTTCTGTTGATATGCCGTTATCACAGGATGGATAAAAGAGGAGACACGTCTGATATCATCCACTACCGCCCAATCGCACTTCTGACAGCTTTATCCAAACGTTTTGAAAAAGTAATGTATTCTCTAGTAGCTTCACATATTAGTAAAAATAAAGTTGTAACAAAATGTCAGTTTGGTTTTCATAAAAGATTTTCAATTCAAAATGCTATATATACCTTCACTGATGAAATGTCAAATGCTCTGAATAACCGGACATCACACGTTCGGATGTTTTGTGATCTCTCAAAGGCTTTTTGATTGTGTAAAGCATGGATTCGTCAAGATAAGCTTAAGTATTGTGGTATTAGTGGGACAATGGACAAATGGTTTAAATCATACTTAACTGGAAGAGGGCAGAAAGTTAAAATAAGCAGTTCACACGATATAGAAAAAACAATCAATTCCTCTAACTGGGAAGCTATCAGAAATTAGGTCCCACAAGGTTCGGTCTTGGGTCCTTTGCTGTTCGTAATATATATTAATGACTTGCCATTTCGTATTCACGAAGATGCTAAGTTAGTTCATTTTGCTGTCGATACAAATACAGCTATTACGCATGACAAAATTAACTGATGAAATTATAAATGATGTCTTTCAGGATATTATTAAGTGGTTCTCTACAAATGGACTCTCAATTAACTTTTATAAAACCCAGTATACACAGTTTCATTCAGTAAACGTCATGACACCGTTAATAAATATAGACTGGACAGAAATCAGTAGACCATCCAAAATTTTTAGGTATTTGCTTTGATGAGGGATTGAATTGGAAGAAACACATTGAAGATCTACTGGAAAGTTTGAGTTCACCTACATATGCCATCAGATCCATTGCATTGGTGCATAGCTACAACACTATGACACTGTGTGATTTTCACTATTCAAGGTTAAGTCTAGCTTTGGCACAGAAAGGGATGACTTATGCTGCCACAAAAGTCTTTAGTCACTTACCATGTAGCAATATAAGTCTGACAGATAGGCAACTAGTATTTAAAAAGAAATTAAAAGAATTTATGAATGGCAACTCCAATAATCTACAATTTAGATGAAATTTTCGATAAAACTTAGTAATTTTTTAAAAAAATGAATAATACATCCTTAAAATATTGAGTGTCAAGTATAGACACCATTTATTAAACTGACACGTTCCACATTATTGCGAAATGTCGTATTATGATATATGGAACAAGTATTAATGTAATATAATCTAGTTGGTATCAGGTGTTCGTACTGTTAGCCACTACACAGATTTTAATAGTACATAGAAAGTTTATACTTTGTGTAAACGTCAACTTTTTTAAATGGAACAATGTCTATTGACATTAACGAACTAAAAATAGGACAAATAACAGTGGAGTTTGTTACAGGACTCTAGTGCAAGTCGTTTACGAGATATCGTAATATGAAAGTTTTCCAATTCGGTTTTTGTACAATACATACTAAAGAATAACACAAGTGTATACCCTGGTGATCTGGATTCTGACCAGTAAAGAGACAACTGATTATTACGGATTGTGTTCGAAGTGATAATCGACAGTGGCGACATATGCTTCGAGTCCAGTACGGAAAGACTGTTGCACATGTGTTAGCATTTCAGCGGTGATGTCCAAGGAGGATGCAGTAATACGTCGTTGCATATCATCGGGAGTAGTTGGTATGTTGTTGTACACGTATTTCATCTTTCTCAAAAGAAAAAAGTGTACAGGCCAAGGTACAAGTCCCCTGCGTCCAATCCAACGATGTGGAAACAATTAGTGAAGACGGGCTGTCGTAATCCGAGCACTAAGGGTTGAGCAGCCATCATGTTGGTAGCACAGGTTTCTCCGAGTCTGCAGAGGCCCGACGTCTAGCAACCATGGTAGATGATCTGTTAAGAGGCTGTGATGCTTTTGCGTTTTCAATGTACCGTCTGTTTAAAAAATGATCTGTTGGTTACGGATCGCAAATCATACATTTAGCTCCATGGGCGCTAACGTTCCACCTGACTAAGCCAACGAGGATTGTCAACAGACGAATCTTTTGTCGGTTAATAGCCATTTCACCGCGGCGGAGCGGCCAAGCGCATTGAGGCGATTATGCTATGACGCGCGAGGCCGATCCCCGATCCCCCCTCGGGCATAGCTGTTTGTGCTGTCTTTAGTATAAGGTAATTCATAAGTAGTTTGTAATTTTAGGGACTGATGACCCCGCAGTTAAGTCCCATAAGCTTTACAAACGAACTTCAACTTGAATAGCCATTTCAGGCCTTCCACGCACAGTTGTGCGGGTCTGGTTTTGCTCGCTTTATTTCTCTGTGATTCACACTAAGAAGTTCAGGCCTGCATCATACAATCGTGGATGGACTGTGGTAACGTGTGGAAGGAGTTTTAGTTCTATGTTTCTACACTGGGAGGCACCAGCAGTCGGCGAACGTCTAGTACAATGGCGGCAAGAAAGCACACGTTCGAAGGTTTGTCTATATTGTTGTTACATAAATTTGGTGTCGTTCATTTTAAGGACATAGATCATTTTACGTAAATATCTCTTAAATTATTCTGTTTTTAAATTATTGGAGGTATAATCTGAAATATTAGCACGTGAGCAACTGTGAGTGTTGGGTCTAATGTCAGATTTTTATGATAAAGACTTGTTGTCCAGATGTTAGTATCCTTATTTGTTTTGACATGTGAAGCTATCTTATTTGTCAGGCAGTTGATTTTTTACGATCCGGTGATGTTATTATGTAATTTCATTCAAAATGTCACCGAATCTGGTAATTATCACGAACCGAAATACAAAAATTACTGGTGCAATTTCATCACCTCCGAGTGATTCTGCAATCGCTGTTTTATCCAACTCGTCAGATGTAGAGGATTTAAGCAGTGATAACAATGCCCTCGATTCCACTTGGCTCCCAACTACAAAGAAGAATGCTGAAAACTTGCGGGAAAGTTCGACTGGACCGTCCTCTTCAAGTGAAGATTTTGGAGAAACATCTGCTTCAAAATGAATGAAAATGATGGACACGGCATGCGTGAATTCATGGCTTCAGTACAGGCATGAAAGTAAAGCTAATGAAATGCGACGAAAAGACATACATGATCTTCTTCAATTCCGGATGGCTGTGGGGAATACCTGGTCTCACCACCAAACGGAATGCCATTCATATACAAAGAGCATGATGAAGATGAAAAAGACATAAATACAGCTCAGATAAATTCAGGTTATGTTTACAGTATAATGATGGCATGTACAGATACAGATATCCATGCAGCTTCAACACGATGCCACAGTTCATCAAGAGTAGTGACTGGCGTATTGTGAGGAGCCAATTGCTCAGCGACCATTAACCAGACGTTTTCAATTGGTGAGAGATCTGGAGAATGTGCTGGCCAGAGCAGCAGTCGAACATTTTCGGTATTCAGAAAGGCCCGTACAGGACCTGAAGCATGCGGTCGTGCATTATCTTGCTGAAATGTAGGGTTGCTGAAATGAAGGATAGAGCCACGGGTCATAACACATCTGAAATATAACCGAGATGTGTAACCAAGGTCACCCCGTACCATCACGCCGTGTGATACGACAGTATGGCGATGACGAATACACGTGTCCAATGTGCGTTCACCGAGATGTCGCTCAAACTCGGATGCGGCCATCATGATGCTGTAAACAGAATTCGAGCAACGAGGTTCTTCGTTGTGTGCACCATCACAGGCGCTCCTGTCTGTGATGCAGCGTCTAGGGTATCCGCAGCCATGGTCTCAGAGCTGATAGTCCATGCTGCTGCAAACGTCGTCGAACTGTTCGTGCAGATGGTCGTTGTCTTGAATACGTCCCCATCTGTTGACTCAGGGACCGAGACGTGGCTGCACAATCCGTTACAGCCATGTGCATGAGATGCCGGTCATCTCGACTGCTAGTGATACGAGGCTGTTGGGATCCAGCATGGCGTTCCGTATTGCCCTCCTGAACCCACCGATTCCATATTCTGCTAACAGGCATTCGATCGTGACCAACGCGATCAGCAATGTCGCGATACGATGAGCCCCAATTGAAATTGGCTACAATCCAACCTTCACCAAAGTCAGAAACGTGATGATACGCATATGTCCTCCTTACACGAGGCATCACAACAAAGTTTCAGCAGGCAACGCTGGTCAACTGCTGTTTGTGTATGAAAATTCGGTTGGAAACTTTCCTCATGTCATCATGTTGTAGGTGTCACCACCGGCGCCAAGCTCGTGTGAATGCTCTGAAAAGCTAATCATTTCCATATCACAGCATCTTCTCCCTGTCGGTTAAATTTCACGTCTGCAGCACGTTATCGTCGTGGTGTAGCAATTTTAATGGCCAGGAGTGTAATATAAAAGATCATTATTGCAATAATCTACAGGCTTACAAAAATTCTTAACTGTGTGAAGTTTCTTAACTATGTATAAATATTTTAGCTGTGGCTGCCCTTCATATAAAATTAGCTGTATGTTACCTTTGGCCAATGAGTAGCCCCCATGGAGGTAAGAATAAAGGGAGATGGTGCTATGTATCCCAGCCGTTCTACGTTTTGAAGCCATGGCCGCCATGACACCCCGACCAAAACAGTGACAGTGTGTCATATAGCTGTCTCTGTATTTACAATCGATAATTGCATCATATACACATGTAACGTCCTCAAAGAGATAATTTCAAGTTTTCGTTTACAATACATCTCGGAAACCGAAAAAATTCGCTTTTCTTCTGTTTAAAGATAGTTGTTACTACTATATTAAGAATAACAAACGTGCTTTAGCTAATATGACGATCATCAGATAAAATAATTCGATTGTGTGAAACATTGACAGATTTTTGAACACCCTGACGATGTCTTTTCTTTGCGCAGTAAGTTTCATTAATATTGAAACTAGGTTCGCTTTCGAAATCATTGACTTAATAAAAATCAAATTTATATTTTATTCCTTATTCATTCGTAAACAGTATGTTAAGTGTGAGAAATAACTTAAATCTTTAGGAAATCGAAAACAGAAAAATACATTACAAGTAAAGATGTATAGGTTCGTTCACAATAAAAGTGGTAAAATCACACGTTACTGAGGCAATTTACACATGAAATGGTATTTCCTCCGATTTCGAGTCACAATCAAAACGATTCGTACACTAAACATCACACATACAGACGGTTCTTTGGATGGCGACCACACTGGATATGCCTACATGCATGGCGCTTATGATGAGCAACGCTCTTTACCACCCAGTAGCAGCGTCTTCACTGCAGAACTGCGCCCTTAAACGCATCCGCGACTGCCCCGGGTCCTTTTTCCTGATATGTAGCGACTCACTGAGCGGTTTGCAGGCCCTTGATCAGTGTTACCTCCTTCATTCATTGGTCAGGGCCATGCAGGAGTCGATAATGGCTCTTGATGACTCTGGTCGCTCTGTGACATTCATTTGGACCCCGAGCCATGTAGGCATTCCGGGCAACGAGAGCGTCGACCAGCTAGCCAAACATGCTACCACTCGTTGCCCTCTGGCAATTGGCCTCCCAGAAGCTGACTTCCACCCGCTGCTTCGCAATAAAATAGGAGAACTGTGGAACGCCAGTGGTCTGCTCTGGACGTGCCCAATAAGCTGAGAACGATCAAGGACACAACGTCTGTCTCGAAGTCCTCGCAGCTGGGGTCCTGTAGGGACTCCGTGGCCCTCTGCCGTCTCCACATTGGTCACACCCGTCTGACGCATGGTCACCTCCTCCGTCGAGAGGACCCGCCCATGTGCCAATGTGGTGCTCCATTGACAGTGGTCCATTTCCGACTGCACTGTCCCATTTTAGCTCCAGTGGCGGCTGGTGATAATATGCTAATGTGCTGCAGCACACTGTAAATATAATACTAAATTTATGTCATTTCTCTTCGAATGCAAGTGAAAAATCGCTGTAAAATTACATCCTTTCTCTTGGAGTGCGAGCCACATATCACAATAAAACTATGCCAATTCCCTTCCAATGCGTGTTAGAATGCTAGTAATAAGGATGAAAACGCATTTTGGAGCGCTCTCGCTGCGATAGCTGGAAACTAGCTCCGTGTGCTGAAGTGGGATTCAGCCGCGCTGGTAGGTGCGCAGAGAGGTGGCGCAGTCGTCTGTCCGCTAGTGCGCATGCGCAGACGTGACGTCAGGCCAGGCGACTCATGTGTGCTGAGGCCGACTGCAGCACCAGATCAAAATTTCTCTTCGCGCTGCGTGTAACGTTTGCGGAAGAATAGTATATGACGAATATTGCGGCATACAGAGTCACATAGCGCGCTGGCTCAGGCGTCTTGCGCGTTGTCTCTCAAACCTACCTGTGTAAGGCTCGTATTCAAATACCTCTGAGTGTAAATTTTTAATTTCTGTAAATAAAATTAATATTTTTAAACATTATATTTACTACCTGCAGTGAATACCTGCAGTTGGCAGCGCTGTTATAGATTCCCCTGAAGGTGTTACTGTCAATACAATATGAATTGATATTTAATTAAAGGCAATCATACAGAGGTTGACTTTTTATTTTAGTATATTTTGTTTCCTGTTTATTTTTGTAATATTGTAGCACACTGGCCAAATTTTGTACGAGCCGCCACTGTTTAGCTTCACTATGGCATTCTTTTAACCTCCTGAACACACTCTCTTTGGTACTTGGTGACGATGCCACTGTGGCTAATATTGTTTTAAGATTTCTTCTCTTCGTGCGGGGGGGGGGGGGGATTTACCAGCTGCTATGAGTCCTCTGGTTGGTCTTTTAGATCATTATCGATGTTCTATTTGACGCGTCTTTTGACTACAGCTTTTCTTATGTAAGCTATGTGGTTGGCTCTTCCACTTTTATAGTCATGGTCGGTCAACTACATTCATTGGCTTTGTCATTTTATCCTATTTTTATCTCCTATCTGTTACTGTGTGTGGCGCCGTTTGTATCGTCTCTTGTTTGTCAAAATTTGATTGACAGAGTGTTTTTTTATTCTGCGTTACTTTAAATTCAGCTCAGGCGCATTTATGTTTTTCTGCGTGTCGCCTAGCAATTAAAAGGGGGGACTGATGGCCATAGTAGTCTAGTCCCACTAAAACCTCCACACCAACCAACCAACCTAAACGTCACACAAGTTACCATAACAGTGGGAAATCCTTCCAAAAAACGAGCGACAAGCATACACAAACAAGGTAAATACAGTAGTATTTTGGTCGGATCAAGATGGCTACCCATGGCTTCACAGCTGTGGTATCAGAGCGCGTCCGTTTATTCTTACCTCCATGAGTAGCCCCATAAGGAGCCATGAGGCGGACGGACGTCGCGCCTGCAGCGCTGGTTCCGGCTGGACGCTCCATATAGATGGCAGCAGCAGTAGCAGCAGGGGTGAAGGCCGCGCAAACCTGTCCCGACGTGTTTACCGGCGACCGGTCCGCGGTGCCTGGCCACGCCGCGGTCCCTGACGCGCCAAACGACATCCGATACCCGCATAATGGACGGCAATCTTCATTATAGGCCCCAGCCAATTAGCCGCCCTGGCTAAATAAGAAGCGGCGCTCGCAATTAAATTGTAATACGGAGTGGCTACGGGCAGTTAATTAACATACTTCCTAATCAGTTATTGCGAGACCGAGAAAAAAGTCGGCCATTCTGTCGCAATAATGCCAGGGAACAAGGCATTCTCCAGGAGATGTGATTGGATACTTTGTGGACGTCAATAATGTCTTATTAAGACTCTGCAATCGAGCGGCACATCTTTGAGAAACGAACTTTTTGCATAGTGAGAATGTTTATTTTGCAGGTAGATGTAAAACATAGTAGTACCCATTTTTTGATTTAAGTAGCTATAGTATCCAGCATTCTCATGATATTTATTTATTTCATTCTCGTTAGTCCTTCGTGAAATCAAGGCCGTAACATAGGCGTGATGATGTCATGCATTGAGGCGGGATTGAAGCATCTAATTGGTAGGCCGATGTTTGGAATAATTTCAAAATCCATATATGCCTACCTACCAATCAGGTGCCTCAATCTCGCCTCAATGCATGACGTCATCATGGCTATGCTACGGCCTTGATTTCACGAAGGCAGTGTCCATGTCCAGTGTCCATGTCTTCTGTTCCACACTCAAAGTCTACATCTGCATAATAAAATAAAATTAAAAAAAACTAAAAACTTAAATCCTTCCGACAGGCCTCGAAAGGCCCACAGGGTACCAACCGGCCGCCGTGTCATCCTCCACCCGAGGGCGTCAACGGGTGCTGTATGGAGGGGGACGTGGTCAGCACCCCGCACTCCCGGACGTTACATCAGTTTTCGTGACCGGAGCCGCTACTTATCCATCAAGTAGGAGTTGGCCTCCCAAGCGTTGAGTGCACCTCACTTGCCAACAGCACTCGGCAGACCCGGTTACCCATCCAAGTGCTAGCCAAGCCCAGCAGTGCTTAACTGCGGGGATATAACAGGAACCAGTGTGTCCACTTCAGCACGAACGTTCGCACCGAAAGGTGCATGGCGGAGGGTACTTGGTACCACTACTTTTCTGTAAGAGGAGTATTACAATACGCTCTAGTTTATAGAACAGCTTTGGAAATGGGTACATGTGAACCGTAGACGAGTATGCCCTAACAATTTTGTAAGTACTACATGATTTGTAATATATATGTACATTAGGTTATTAACTATATACGTCGGCCCAACAGGGCAAAGATTGTGTTTTATCATGGATTCATCTGTACATATGCATTATCTTGGTTCTTCTGTGTATTTGTTAAAAAAAAAAAAAAATACGATTGTTAAGCTTATGGGATTTAACTGCAGGGCCATCAGTCCCTAAACTTAGATATATAAGACTACACAAATATCCATGCCAGAGGGAAGATTCGAACCTCCGACGAGGGACGGCCTCGCGCATCGGAGCTTAGCGCCTGAATTGTCTCGCCCACTACGCCACGGCCACGTATTTTTCCATTATGTAGCTTACACTTGTAGCTTGACTCTTGTGCCTCACCATAACTCCGGACATGCTTTCTGGTGCTGGTCACAACATTATTCCTCGACTACATTGTTGAGGAATGGTGGTGAAAATATTGAGCATTTCTTGTAAAGAAATCATGTTTGCTCTGTCTTAATTTGTGATGCTAATTATTGCTAATTATTGCTATTATTCATGAAGCGCCATCTGTCGGACATTTTTTGAACTTTTTTTTTTGTTGGGGTGGGGGTGGGGGGTGTTCTAATAAAACCCCGGGTCAATTTTTACCTCTCTATTCCGTGATTTATTTAGTTTTCAAATTTATACTTTTTGATCACCTGGGAAATCTAATTTGAGCGGATATAGCGGATATATGAGATGTGACACTGAGAGGTACAGGAGGTACCCATAGGTTTATTTATTTATTATTATTTTTTGTAAACAGATAAAAATTTTTTTATTATGTTTGGTAAATATGTTCTTTTGTACAAACTTTATATGACGTCTAAGAAACGTCGAAACCGGTCATCTTAAAAAATAAAATGCGAACTTGGCTGGAAACCTGTAGAAATGCAACTTTTCTTTTAGATTTATGTATTATAGATATTACTTTAGTATACCACAAGCAGGATATGCACAAGAAAGGAAATTTGCGATTTAATGGAGCTAAAGTAGGAATTTCATCGGCCCCTTCCGTAAACTGTGTGATTCCAGAATGTGATGGAGGCCGCGGTGGAGTAGCCGAGCGGTCTAAAGCATCTCGCTGCGGAGCGCGCGGTTGCTCGCCGTGGAGGTTCGAGTCATCCCTGGGGCATGGGTGTGTGTGTTTGTCCTTAGGTTCGTTTACCTAGGTTTACGTAGTTTGTAAGCTACGGACTGATGACCACGCAGTTTGGTCCGATAGATCTACAAACAAACATGTGATGGAGCCGACAATTGTCGATAGAGCGCGCTGCCATCGCGTTAAAAGTACTTTTGTAGTCTGCAGTCCTCTGGATGAGGGAGTCTCGCTGCGGTTTTGCAATGCGCGGTCCTTCAGAAGGCACCGCGGGCCCTGTTTATAGGTCGGTCGCGACTGCGGTCTGCCGTCACTGCCGCTGCGGTCTCAATATACGTGCGGCTGCACTTTGAAACCACTGCGGTCGTGCGGTTCCGCAGGGGCGTCTGTTTACACCGCGCCTTACTGGGCTGTTCGGTGCGTGCGGCAGAACCACGCGCCCTCTGTCAGTACAGACAACTGTGCCATTCTACCACCACACTCTAACATACACAGTCGCGAAACTCACTAGGAAAAAAGTTGCAGCTGAAGCGATACTAGCGCTACAAGCAGCCAGTAGGGAACAACAGCGGAATGACATGATGCAAACTGAGAAGTTGCCGTTTTTAACGCTGTTACTTTCATATTTCCTGGTCACTGAAAGTTGCTGCGAACTTTCTAATACAAATACGAAAACGTCATTGAAGTAATATCAGTGCTTCTGTTAATGGCAGTCCATAATGTAACAAACTGTCAGTGCAGTGAAATTCATACAGTTCACAATACTAGAGTCATATTAATATAAAAAAATGTTCAAATGTTTGTAGAGCTTATGGGACTTAACTTCGGGGTCATCAGTCCCTAAACTTACAAACTACTTATGAACTAGCTAATACTAAGGACGGCACAAATATCCATGTCTGAGGAGGGAAATAAATGTTCAAATGATGGTGGAGAGTCTATGGGACCTAACTACGGGGTCAACAGTCCCTAAACTTACAAACTACTTATGAACTAGCTAATCCTAAGTACGTCACAAATATCCATGCCCGAGGGGGGATTCGAACCCCCGACCGTAGTGGCCGTGCAGACTGTGACTGGCGCGCCGCAGAACGCTCGGCCACCGCGGCAGGCATATTAATATCATCCAAAACCTTTTGAAAGCAGAAATGAATTGCCAACTGATCTGCTGAAGTATATAAAAGGAACTGATTATGATTATATTCACGTGCTCGTTGTGTATTGACATGTTGCACATGTCTTGTTTTAACGAATTTCGGACATTGTAATATTTTCAAAAGTACACACGTTTTTTACATTGTAGGGGAGTAGATTCTACATCGTCGTTTGAACCCTTTTTTCACCTTGTCCTTGCTTCTGTGCCTTTCGTGTACCTATCATAATTTTTTAGATACTTGGCAGGTATCAAACTGAATATCTTCAAGAATGTGACATGCTAACATAAACAGTTGGACATATTATTTATTTGTAGCTACGTATTCATTTTATTAAACTAGTAGGTTATCGCCAAAAAATGTTAGTATACACGGTTATCATTTTTGTGAAGCTGAGGTACGAACCTAAGCAGGCATTCAGACATTACTTTTATTCAGCAGTAATATTACGAAATAGTGGTCAAGTATTTGCGATTCTGATTAAGAACTGAAGTTTGGGACTTGAATGAATAGTTAAAGATTTACTTCTGTGCCTAAAAGTATAACAAACCACCGTAAACGAACACTTGTTATTCATAACATTATTGTCTTACTTCTGAGAATCCTTTGCAAATGAGTGATTTTCGAATTATATTCTTGATAGTTGCTACAGTTTATAGCGCCACAAAAGCTCGTAAAGACGAAGTTATTTTGAAAGTGCTGCTTCAGTCCAAATACACATTCATTTCTCAATCGTTTCGCGGTGTGTTTTTACGACACAGCCGCTTGGCAGCGCTGCAGTCGCGAAGTTGCAGAAAATCACTGCGAGTTTCGTGACTCTTATCTTCGACTCTGGTACTACCACAGTGTAACATATACAGCCGCGACACTTCCACTGATTTCTGTTATACGCCACGAAAGCCGCACTCCAAGCGGCTGGCGAAGTACATTTCTGAATACGATATTGCATGAGTGTGAGTAGTGTCGTTTAAATTGATTTTTACATAAGTTTTGCAACAGGAAAAGTATGAAGTACCATAGAAAAGGAAATAACTCCACATTTGTCTTTATAAGGATTCCTAAAAGCCATTTGAAGGTATGAAATGGTTCACTGTAGGACAGTTAATTTTCAGTAAGAAAAATAATAATAATAAAAAAAAGTCTAATAAACAGCAGAAGAGTTTTTGTTTCTTTACTCAAAATCGTCACGTGCCCGAGGGAGGATTCGAACCTTCGATGGGGAACGGCCTCGCGCATCGGAGCATAGCGCATCACTGCGCTCGGCCACGCCGCCGCGGAAAATCTTCAAGACATTCGTTTTATAAACAAAAGTAATCACACTCAAAAGTATATACATTTACAATGAGCGAATATTGTACTCCATATCGAGTTGTTACACATCAAAGAAAGTGGCTGTTATATAAGAAATGACCACAACAGGAATTAATGTTTCTCGTCTGCTTATATTCTCGTACTTTCAGTGGAGTAGACTGCAGAATATGCACAAATACGTAAGTATTTTCTCATGAATGACTTATTGTTTATACTACTGAATAAGTGTAATTGGGGTATTTTTACACTTATTTCACGATTATTTATGTCTCTCTGTATTTTACTAATGCTAGGAACGCAAAAGTTACAGTACTGTAACTATTTGGTTAATTACGTAGAAAAGTAATTATAATCGAATGTTGCCCACCACTAGGAGCGCTAGTGTCGTCGTAACTGTCAGTTGGTAACAACTTTCACAACACTGAGCGTCGCGACTGAACATACCAGTCACGACACTCGAGCGAATTTTTTTTACCCAACGCGGTAGCAGCGCGGCAAGTGGCCAGCAAGGGACACTTCTAATTTGGCTGTATCTTGTGCATTGTAAGTCGTGTTGTTCCCAGTTAATATTCATTTTCAAGATGGTTTTTTTCAACGGGGAATCTTTGTAGCCCAGTGGAATGCAGCAGCAACCAGAAAAAAAGTATTTCATTTATCAGTTTTTTGATCCCAAGGACCCTGAGATGTATGTAACACAATCATATTACTGACAATTACATTAATTAAAATCTAAGAATAATTGTTTCATCTTTTAGGAGTAGAGAACTATATACTGCAGTTTCGATGTCCAAAGGTAGAGAAAAAATCGCGAATTAAACTGTAAGATTGTTAAGAATATACAACAAAATTCTAAAAACTTATATTTTAGGGATAAATTTGTAAGTTTGGCAAATAAGATGAAGACCATCTAGAGCGTTGTTGAAGAAGGGGAGAGGCAAATATCTAAAATGTGTAGAAAGCAACAAAATCAAATCTGGGCCTGAGCGGTCATATCTTCCGTTTTCTGTTCTTTTATTTTTCGGATATATGTACGTAAACGTAACGACAGTTGGTAAACATTTAACTACAATAAAGTTTTCAGCGTATTTATACTGTCTCTTGGAAGTATCTCATCCGACACAGAACAATAATAAAAACGACAGTCGTAGTTTTAACAGCAACCCTAAAAACTAAAAAATAAAATGAAACGAAAATGACATTATGTTTCATAATCGTTTACTTTGTAGCTATTCGACTACGCTTAAAGCTGAGTCCGTTTATGTAATTTTTTTTTTTCAATGAGGAATGCTGCAAAAATATTCGGAACGGTTCGTATTATTGAGTATGTTCTAGCTTTGCTAATTTCATTAATCTGTTTTAGTTCCACTGCTGTTTATTTTAGCATCGTCATTTCCGACTGATATTACAGTAACGCCCTCGATTCTCAAATAAAACAACCATACCGTAAATTACGTAGAAAAAGGTTGAAAATAAAGAGTTATTCGTGCGATTTATGTAACGTTAACAGACGGTTCGCTTGCTCGCCTCTTGGAGCGCTAGTGTCGACTCAACTGTCGGATGGTAACAGATTTTACACCAGTGATTGTCGCAACTGCTGTGTTAGATTGTGCCACCACCCTCACAGTACTTGCTTCAGCTAGCGAGCTTTTTAATAGCTTGTGGGAGCACGTACCTGCAACTCTTCAAGGTTTCTGGTTTATTACAGCGAAAGAAAGTTATTTTTCAATAACATTATATTTATGCTGACAATACTATTAAAATAACTTATTAAAATCACCATGAACATTTTACATCACCACTATATTTTAAGCTAAAAGTACAGTATTTTTATAAAGATGAGCTTAAAAGATCATTCCCATAAGTGCAGTAAGTGAAAAAGCGGTAGTTTCATTTAGACAATGAAATGTGCGATAAGCGAGTGTACATCTTTACGCCAGTTTAAAAATCGCAGCTTTCGAGTTCATTGCACACATTCTTAAAATTTCGATGTAAATTAGCATTCCTAATTGTGGTTCGCATTGCAGATTTACAAGTAAAATACCTAATAGCTGCTTCAGAAAGTCACAGGAAAAAGTTTGGCTATGCAAAACGCATGCACTGCTTTCACGGTCGGAAGTCGATCCTGGAGGATTAAAGATAGCATGTTCCGTTTAAGCTTACTACCCTCCGCTTTCCTATCAGTTGCCACCTGTTCCGGACATAAAAAAAAGTTAAGGCAGATCTTAGTGCCCTGATTAATTAAATGACGTGGACGGAATTCGCCTTACGGAAACTATGGCAACTAATTGGATAGCGGTGGCATTCGCGTTCCTCAAGGGATGTGTGTAACATGATTTCCTATCTTAATACGAGTATTATACATACAAACAAGGACGGGGAATTAGTATAAAGAAAGCAGTTTCCCATTTAACAAATTTACATTTATTTATATACCTTGTCGTTACTCAATTAAGCAAGAAATATTATGGGGCATTTCATAGAATAAAATTAATATTTCGCGGAGGGATTATGAAAGAGACCAAAAGCTTTCACACTCTTTGTCTACTGGCTGGATTACACAATCGTAGTGGCATGATGTACTACACACTTGGCGACACACACGTAATTTCAAAGTGTCACAAAGAGAATCCTCACAAAATAATTGATCACACAGATTCTTATGTCACGGATACCATCAACGCACTAGCTAACTGTTGCAGTTACTTTAAATCCGATTAAAAGGGTTTTACATTCACTTCTCTTTGTGTATCTTGGCCCACCATGTCGCACGGTCACCACCACGTGAAACTAAGTGGACGACAAAACGATAAACGAAGCCACACGAGATTTCATTAATAAATTTCCTCCACGCACACAGTAGAATCTCAGATCGACAAAGCGAACATCGTTCCACTTCCCACCCTAACTATATTGAAATAAGCCAACTTGGTACACAAGAGATCCCCACATGAACTGAGCCTAATCCGCAAAGAACAGAACTCGTCCTAATTCCGTGGAAACGCTCCCAAAAATTTAGAAAATGGACTTCTCCTAACATTGTGCATTTACTGAACCATTTCCCCGCTAATCTGTTTCAAAATTGTCACAAATCACACACTTCCAAATACATTATCCTCTGAGACCAACATACTCAAGTTCGTCCGCAGTCAGCCCAGGAAACATTCTGCCCAAAAATGTCTGCCCTCTAGCCTAACCGCCATTCCAGTTCAGCTTGGCCGGAGCCGTCCTGCAATTGGCCAGTCACCTAACGGGACCATCCTGCCAACTTGTGAATCGTGGAGGAATCGCAAATCACAGACACCTGTCGACCACGTCCCCCCAGGAGACCTCTCTGTCCAATACAGAAATGAGGTTGGCTAACCTTCTAATTATGAGCATCTCTGCCTTACCAGCTGCAGCCTCACACACACGAAGAGACACGCACACACTCACACTTGGTAGGATGGGGAGATTGGTGCTGTGAAGCAAAGCTCCTTATGTGAGCGGGGTATTATGCCTGTAATTACAATAGCAATAATAATCATCATGCATTCTTATCTCACTGCTTCTAGCACTAGCCCCCAAATGAATGATTAAGGTGGCGCGAAAGGTCAAACACAAAAATAAAATTAGAAAATAATGTGCACACAACACTGTGGCTTGCATGAAACACGTATAAATTCAAGTAATTCGAATGGAATGATACTACAGTGTCTTTTCACGGTTTAGAAAGGCACAGGCTCTGAAAATAGTTCTCGATTCACAGATATAATCATCATTTTTCGTCTACCTTCCTCCTTAGTTGCTTAGAGAATTATTGGAGATATATTTCCGCCTATCACAGTCCGCCTCCCTAGCTCAGAGGCAGCGTCTGTCCGCCGATGCAAGGGGCCCGACTTCGATTCCCGGCAGGGGTCTGGCTGCTGTGTGTTGTCCTAATCATCGTCATCATCATGATCGGCACGCACGTCGCCCAGACGGCGTGAACTAAGAAGACTTGCGCTATTGCGGCCGAACAATCCCGTATGGGATCTCCCAGCCAAAAACGCGATTTGATCTTTTTTATCCGCCTATTGCAACTAAATGAAAGGTAAAATCTGTGCCATACGCGTTTCGCTTCTTTATTTGGGAAGCATCATTAGTGGACTGTTATACAGTTTGTTTTTTGTGTAACACAATTTCTTAAATTTTGACCTAGTAGTTTAGAAAAACTCCTGCAGCTCAAGCTTTTGCGAAGTTAATATAATTTTTGGGTTTTATTTACGATTATCTGTATTACTCCATGTATGTCTTCATGGACTGTTTGTGTGTTCAAATGTTTGTTCAAATGTTTGTATAGTCTATGGGACTTAACTACGGGGTCATCAGTCCCTAAACTTACAAACTACTTACGAACTAGGACGGCACAAATATCCAAGCCCGAGGGGGGATTCGAACCCCCGACCGTAGTGGCCGTGAAGACCGTGACTGGAGCGCCTCAGTTCCCTCGGCCACCGCGGCCGGCGTTTGTGTGTTCTCCAGGTGGATATATATTTTGGTTCTTGATGAACACATATCATCACTTCACATCTCGTTTTATGACGTTTTTTTTATATTTTTTATTAAAAAATAGTTTGTAAATCTAAAGTAAGTTAAACTAACCTAAGGAGAACACACACACACTCATGCCCTAGGGAGGACTCGAACCTCCGTCTTCGAGCAACCGTGCGCTCCGGATGAAGGCGCTTTAGACCGATCTGCCAATCTACCGCGGCGGTTTGTTTACCATGCGTAGTGTTACCAACTGTCCCTTCCTCCTTCTCATCCCCTCTCACCACTCTCACACTCACAAAAAGTAACACACACACACACGAGACACACAGTTACACAGAGAACTAAACGAACAAAAAACAGCTGATACACTCAAAGATACAACGAACACAAACAAAAGAGAGACGAAAAGCGACAGTTGGTAACACTACACAAGGTAAATAAACCGTCACGAAACGGGGACACATTGATGATATATATGTGTTCACCAAAAACCAAAATATACATTCACCTGTAGAATACACAAACAGCTCCATGAAGACACACATGGAGTAATAAAAAAAATCGTAAATAATACCGAAAAATTAAAATAACTTCGTAAAAGCTTGTGCTGCAGAAGTTGTTTCTAACCTATTAGCTCAAAATTTAAGAAATTGTAACATAGCAAAGATTGATAACTGTCCTACTGTGTAACGTAGCAAAGTAATATTTATAACTATATTGTAATTATGCAAAAACCAAACATTTATTATGCATACAAAAGAGAGAGAGAGACAGAGAGAGAGAGAGAGAGAGAGAGAGAGAGAGAGAGAGAGAAGCTAAACTGTGTCAAAAATAACGCCTTTCGTTTAGTTGCACTAGACGCAAATACACCTCCACTAATTCACTGATATAGACCTGCTAATTTTCAGCGACAGCTCACCGAAGGATTAGTTCGTAATTCGATGAAAATTAAAAGAAATTTTCATCATCTTTGCTGAACTTTCTATTCAAATTTCGGGATTTTTGGTCTGGGTTGGGGGGGGGGGGGGGAGGAAAAGAGGACGACTGAGCTCATAAAAATGTTGTATCATCGTACCTAAAAGAAAAAAACAAAAAAAAAAGTTTTTGGATGTTCCTTGTCCATGCTTGGTTATACCATTTTCAGAAGAAAGAGGCGTAAAATCATTGAGCTCGTATTAGAAAGTTTTCCTGATGCTTGGGAGGGGGGTGGCTGCAGCCACAAAAGCCCTCCTCCCCCTGGATACGCCTCTGTGCACCATCAATGTATTTGGAGCTTTTGATAGGGAGCATGTCCTTGTTTCACATCCCTTCGCATTTGCTGCCAGCTAATGGCATGGTGCGTCACAGGAGACGTTTCCTCACTGACTGACAAACCAGGTGGCACTGCCGTCCACCCCCACGAGGCAGGAACAGGGTCTGGCTGGGCACTGCGGCAGTTCCGCGTGCTACCATGCGACGTGCGGATCCTCCGCAAAATGTCTGCGGCTGTCCCGCAGCGCACGGAGCGCAGGCTAAAGCCGCAGCGTTAGTGGTCCCGACTAGAGCTCTGCATTTCGATGAAAACAACCGCTCGAGCGTTTCCCGTTTCGTGCCGCTGCTCGACGGCTGGGGTAGGCGCACGCTGCGACACGGCTGCGGCCGTCTAAAGGTGGGTTGTCCAAGGCGCGATTGCTGCCTGCGGCTGCGATGGATCGGCTCGTGACGTCAGAGGCTGGCTGCTCGCGCATGCGCACTTTGAGTTTGGAGTGCGGCGCGCGGCTGATGCGGCGACAATCGCAGGACTGCACCAGTGAGCAGTGTTGCGATTCGGAGTCGCGACGACTCAAAGCAGCGGCAGAAATATGGCGAGCCAAGCGGACCGAAGAAAAACTCATAAGATATGAGCTCGTCTCGCCATTAAGCTACTGCCTTTGTACGTTGAACAGATTCAGTTTTTATGGTAATCTAGTGACATATACAAGAATAAACGGAAAATATTCGGAGAAATAAAAGAGAAATGAAACTTGAAAAAGGACCAGTTTTCTATTCTAGGGTAAAAAAGGTGACCGGTGGTAACTGATTTTTTTGTTTAGGTGATCTGAACAAGTGTATGGATATGCATGACAACGTTAATGTAATATTTTCATTAATTTCATTCATACCAATACAGTCCGTTTTGTGGCGCGCCGTAAAAATTATCTTAGTTAGTTGAACAAAGATAAATGTTGTGGTGTGCCATTTAGATTCATATGTCTCGTGTACAGTATGGATGACATCTTCGATATTTTAAAATCTTTTTGTTTTCCATATTCCCTGGAAGATGTTTTAGGACAGAAACCGGTCAGAATGAAATAAATTATAACATTACAGCAAACTGTCTTACAATTGTTGTTGATCCGTTTAACAAGCTACAGAAAATTCTTTTGTATGTGTTTGCTATATTTTGATTTCCCTTGGAAAAAATTTCAGCTGTACGTTTTCGAACACTGGGACTTATTTTAAAGGCAATACAGAAGGTGAATCCAATGAGTTAAAATGTAAAAAAAGCCTGAGACGAGAGAGATGCAAGCTGCATCAGGAGTTTCAGATAAACACATTCCTGGTCTTATAAACAGCACCCCAACCGTAAATAAAGAAAATAAAAGAACAATTACCTTAGCGTCACTGCGTTTTATTTTTATTTTTTCAGCTGCTCTGATAGATTTGTTGAATCGGTTATAGGATTGTCTGTATGTCACTCTCTTCAAATTCCAATTCATGTGCAAACTGGCTGACATTTACTGTAAACTCAAGTATGAATTTCGTGTCGTCATTTAAAAGGTGCCTATTAATAAAAATGATTTAAGAGCGTTCATGGTCATGTGTCAGTAAAAATCTGCAATGACACAGTGAAGTACACGGCAAAGTGATGAAGAACCAAAACTTCCATCCGTCTGGAGAATACGCACACACAGCTCCATCAAGTCGCACATAGAATTAACACTAAAAACTGCCATTGATGATGGATCACAAATAAAAAAGCGAAACGCCTTTCATTTAGTTCAATAGACGGAAATAAACCTCCACAAATATTAAATACTGTTTAATTAATACCTCGTTTCATCGTAAAAAAAATACAGTTATTTCTGTATACCTGTAGATAAAAAAGCTTTGAGTATTAATGATTTTGTAAAACATGAATTCCTTCACAGGCTATCATTTAAAAAAAGGGTTCAATATCTTCGACAGTTTATAAGATGTGATGATTGTTACCTCGGCACAATTCAGGTTGCACGTGTAGAGAAATGGCGCGCTAGTCGCGACGCTCCCGTACCGTAGATATACAAGCCAAAATCTCGATAACGGAGACAGGTATCTTCCTGCTCTCAACGTTCAAAATAATTTCGAATTATTGGCTTCATTTCATCCGCAACAATGTATGACCTAAAATGAACCATACGCAAAGTAGCCAGCGACTACCTTTTTCGATGTAAACACTTCAAGTTTAATGCAATAGGTTACTTAAAAAATAAGTATCTGAATAACTATAAGGAATTTTGAGAAAATAGACACTTCGTTATCAAGCTAGGATATGAAACTACAAGATATGCAAATACCAAATTTTTTTGCGTGTTAGTTTTCTCAAACGTGACAGAGATGCAATAAAAGTGAAAATAACACGCACAGCCGAAAGTAGTGCTTTTTAATTTCTTAAAGGAAAACCAGAATCTGTAACGAAAAGGTAAATGTGGAAACTGATGTAGCTTTGCTTTCTTAACATGCAGTATTTTTTATAACAAAAAAATCAGAAATTTTATTTTCGTCATGAATTTCCCGAGTCGCCTAACAGGAGCCGCGCCTTGGTAAACGGCAGCGGCTCGCGTCGTGCTGCCGACTCGCCACCGTGCGCCACGGCCGGAAAATGGAGGGGGGCCAAGCCGCAATCGCAGTTAACAGCCGCGTCTTGGACAACCCACCTTAATGCAGCATTTGTGGCCGGTCGCCCTCCGCCTCTCGGTTACCGGCGGAACCGTCGAGCACTGCCGGGCGCTCGAGCGCTCTCGCAGTCTCGGCCGGTGACAGCGCGACCGCCGCGCGCTCATCACTGCGGAATCACATTAGAAACCGACCTGGCTTTGAGCAACGCAGTCAATATCAGTACAATGTATACGTGGCCGAGTTTGGAGATACTCTGCACATAACGCACGATTAGACTACTGTATTACCGTTTGTCTACCGAACGGAAAAAAATACTATATTCGGAAATTACAGTTTTTAACGTTGCAGTTACTGAAAGACATGATCACCTCAATAGTCGAAACTCCAGTAGTTTGCAAAATAGTTAAAAATGTTTAAATGTTTGTAAATCTCGTGGGACTTAACTTGCGACGTCATGATTCCCTAAACTTACAACATCAAACATCAAATGTAACATATACAATTGTAGTATTTGGGTTATAGAACTGATAGTAAACAACGAAAGATATTTGTAAAAGAAATAAGTTGTTAATATGAAGCGGTGGTCTCTCATCTCTGATATACATTAATGACTTGCCATTCTAAGTTGATGAAGGTTAGTTCTTTCTGCTGATGATACAAGTATAGTAATCACATCCAAAAATCGAGAACTAACTGATGTAATCGTAAATAACGCCTTACACAAAATTATTAAGTTGTTCAAACGGACTCTCATTAACTTTTGATAAAACACAGCATATACCGCTCCGTACAGTAAATGGCACAACTCCAGTGATAAATATAGACTTTGAACTGAAGTCCGTAGCTAAGGTAGAATTTTCAAAATTATTCGTTCGTTTTGAAGGAAAACCAGTGATTTTCACAAATTTTAGATGTGTGAATTAATGAGAGATTAAACTTGAAGCAACACATTGATCGTCTGCTAAAACTTTTGGGTTCAGCTACGTATCCTATTAGGGTTTTTGCAAAGTTTGGCGATAAGAATCTCAGTAAATTAGTTTAGTACGCCTATTTTCATTTACTGCTTTTATATGGCATCATATTCTGAGGTAATTCACCATTCAGTAAAAAAGTATTCACTGCACAAAATCGTGTAATCAGAATAATTGCTGGAGCGGACCCAAGATCATCCTGGAGACACCTATTTAACGGTTTAGATATCCTAACAGTTACTTCAGAGTATATATATATATATATATATATATATATATATATATATATATATATATATATATATTCACTGATGAAATTTGTTGTTAATAATCCAATCCAGTTCACACAGATGTTTACATGTTTGTAAATCTATCGGACTCAACTGCTTGGTTATTAGTCCGTAGCTTGGAAACAATTTAAACTAAGGTAAACTAACCTAAGGACAACACAGACATCCATGCCTGAGAGGGGACCCGAACCCCAGATGGCGAACGGCCGTGCGCATCGCGCATGGCTAATCCGCCGCGGCAAACCCAGTTCAAAAGTAATAGCAGTGTGCATAGGTATAACAACAGGAGAAACGATGATATTACTACGCAGGGTTAAATCTCACTTTGGCACGTAAAGGGATGAATTATGCTACCACAAAAGTCTTCGGTCACCTATTAAACATCATCAAAACCTGACAGATAGGTCAGCATTTACAAATTAAAAGAATCTCTCAATGACAACTCCTTCTACTCAATGCATGAATTTTTAGATATGAATTAGTAAAACTAAAAACAAAAAGAAAAAAGTAAAAATAAGCATAGAAAGAAAAAGAAAAAAGTAATACAAAATATATTTGTGTCGTATAACATTTTGTGTAATGTAATATCTTGTACAGAAACCTTTTATTATCCTGACACGTTCCACATCATTACTAAGTGTCGTATTCATGATCTACGGAACACGTATTAATGTAAGCAGTATTAATGTGTAATTATTAATGTAAGCAGTGTGACGTGGTGCAGCTCCCCGTCGCTGAGTGCGCCGGTTACTGGCGACCGGCCGAGCGTTCGGCGCGCTCGGCCGAGCGCTGGCGATCGGTTGCCCGCGACCGGTAGAAGAGGACGCTCGGCCGCGTACTCCCGAGAGCCAGAGGGGCGAGCGGGACTCGCCGGTAAAAATCGGACATAATGCAGACCTCTAGTCCCGACACGCGCCCTCGATGGCGGTGGTCGGCGGGCGACGCGTCGGCGTGGGCGTCGCCCCTGGGCAGTTCCAGGGAAGGCTGGCCGCTATTCTGCTGGGTGAGTCAGCGGCCCGGCCGGCCTCTGCCTTTCACACCGCCAGACGCGGCTTGTCGCGAGGCCATTACCCCCTCCCCCCACCCCCTCCTCTGGTCCACTGTGCGGGGTGTCCAGCTGTTGTGCGACAGTGACGGGCACGAAAGTCGCCGCTCGCGGCCGTCACGACTGCCCATTGTCGCGGCTAGCTGGACCGCGGTAGCGCAGGGTGGAGCAGTTCTCAGGCACTAATTACAAACACACAAAGTGTAGTAATAGCATTTGCCAGAAGTTAACATTAGAGGAGAATGACCGCACATACAATGCACACTTATTCTGATTATTTCACGAATTCCAGAAATCACTCTCACCTCCCGCCTCCCGTACCATAAATAAATAATGAAATAAAAGGTTTTCGCTTGGTAGGCGATGTGAGATGTTTCTTTTATTTAACTTCAAAACATATCGATTTCGTCCCTATGATGGGACATTATCAGTGCTGTTAAAAACAAGGTACCTTGGTCAGACATTGAAATTAAAATAAGATTACAAACACCAAGAATGTTATACTTATAAAATAGGGACGAAATCGATATGTTTTGAAGTTAAATAAAAGAAACATCTCACATCGCCTACCAAGCGAAAACCTTTTATTTCATTATAATTCTGCGGTGGGCTGGCACAAAATGGAATCTACTTACAATAAATAAATAAAATAAATTAGCCGCGTTGGAGTAGCCGAGCGGTCTAAAGCGTCTCGCTGTGGAAAGGGCGGTTGCTCGCCGTGGAGGTTCGAGTCCTCCCTGGGGCATGGGTGTGAGTGTTTGTCCTTAGGTTCATTTACCTAGGTTTACGTAGTTTGTAAGCTACGGACTGATGACCACGCAGTTTGGTCCGATAGATTTACAAACATTTGAACATTTGAAAATAAAATGAATAGAAAAAAAATCTGACAAGGAAAGTACTTGGGCTCGAACAAACACATGTACACCAGAAGCGTATGAGAGATAATGTAAAGATCCCTTATTGCACTAGTGATACTCCCGCATCTGCAAAACTCTGCAGTCGTCCGTTAGAGGCATCTGCGTGTTCCATGCCGCACTGCACTTTGACCTGTCGGTTCGCCAGTAGGGACGGTACAGTGTGCCTCCGAAGTTGCGTTTTGTGATGTTATTTGTGTGGTGAAGCGTCAGATGGGGCGGCGATTATTAATCAATCCAGCTAATGTATTGCGATTACTTCAGATGAAGTTATGAGGAACCCTTCTACGTGAAGATGGTATCAGTCTAGAAGATGGCGGTGGTCGAACGGTCTGCGGCGCGTCAGTTACGTTCTGCACGGCCACTATGGTCGGGGGTTCGAATCCACCTCGAGCATGGATATTTGTGCCGTCCTTAGTATTAGCTAGCTCATAAGTAGTTTGTAAGTTTAGGGACTGATGACCCCGTAGTTAAGTCCCATAAGCTCTACAAACATTAGAACATTTAGTCTAGAAGATGAATCATTTGCATGCCTTCTCGTATCTGTTACGGTACAGAAATATGAGCATAAGTTAGATACTGTTGTTACATACTCATAATAATGATAATAGGGATGATAATGAATAACTCATTGCAAGCGGTAGAGCTACGGTAAGTGCGGGAAGAGGCAATGGAAGCAGTGGCAGTGAATACCAACAGTCTTTCGGGAAGAAGCTTAAAGTTGCGACTATCATCACGGCATTACGTATGGCGTCTACAATTACATCTACAGTGCTATCTAGAGCATGGTTGCAGAGCTTTGCAGAAAAACGACATCTACCAGCACATTGAGGTGTACGTAGAGATCCTGTAACCAAACGTTCATACAGATATGTTTGTTCGAGCCCATGTACTTTCCTTGTGAGTCTGTCCTTGTGCTATATCACCACTAGACTCCACGGATCGCTGCGAGATGCGGTAAAATATCATGGTTGTAACGTAAGAAGTGGAAAACACGTAGTTGACATACCTACCTTACCTCCGAGCAAATGGACTCGCCTGTCCCATGTCACCAGCGGGCGCACAATCGAGGTAAACGCAGTCACTTGTGAGAGAGCGGTTAAACTAGGGTGACCAGACGTCTCGTATTTTACGGGATAGTCCCTTAATTAGCTGAAATGTCCCGTTGTCTCGACAAAAAAATCCGAGACTATTTTGTCCCGTTTTTCGATAACCGTTCCGTATTTTTTCAAATGTTCAAATGTATGTAAATGTAAGGGACTTAATTGCTGCGGTTTTCGGTCCCTATGCTTACAAACTTATTTAACGTATACTAAGGACATCAGACACACCCATGCCCGAGGGGAGTAGACGCTAAATTCCGACAGCGAGCAACCGTGCGCTCCACAGCAAGGCGCCTTAGAGCGCTCGGCCACTCCACCGCGACGGTTGATGAAGTTCATTGTTCGGTACTATGTAATGCTTTCACATGGCTAGCAGTTGTGTATTGGTTATTGCTTCAGGACATTTCATTTAGATTTGTTGTTTTAAACCAATTAAGTCACCAGTTGCGTTACTTTTTCACATCAATATCAAAAGCAAATAAGACGAGTTTTCATTTCAGAAATTACAACAGCAAAGCGTTAAATTATTTTCACGTTGAATGGAAGTATATTTTTCCTTCGAAAATGAAGCTCGGTTTGTCGTCCAATAAACATGTCCTAGCTCTTTATACCAAAACCACAGTCCCAAAAGTTCGTAATAAAGTATATCTTTTGTTACAAAACACAAGTATGGCGTCATTATACATGATCAAGCAAGCGTATTGCTGCCGAGGAAGTCTTGTTAGGTTTACATGCAACAAAACGTAGCTTTACCCACAAGTCAATGGCGTTCACTATGTGAACAATGTTAAAACGTGTGTGAAGCGGTAAATGCCGAATTTAGAAATAGTCTTTGGTGAAAAATGTCTCTTTCAACTTATTTCTCACTACGGTCGGGGGTTCGAATCCCCCATCGGGCATGGATATTTGTGCCGTCCTTAGTAATACCTAGTTCATAAATAGTTTGTAAGTTTAGGGACAGATGACCCCGTAGTTAAGTGCCATAAGCTCTACAAACATTTGATTTTCAACTTATTTCATGTCTTGATATCTGCTGTAAAGTTTGCAGCTCATAATTCAAAAAATGTTCAAATGTTTGTAAATCTATCGAGCCAATCTGCGTGTTCATCAGTCCGTAGGTTACAAACTACTTAAACTAAGGTAAACTAACCTAAGGACAACACACACCCCCATGCCCTAGGGAGGACTCGAACGTCCGACGGCGAGCAACCGCGCGCTCCACAGCGAGGAGCCTTAGACCGCTAGGCTACTCCACAGTGGCAGCTCATAATTACCTTTGCCCAGTGTCTATCTGACGCCATTGCTTTATGGATTGATGAAAACAACATTATGCAGCATCCTAAACATAAGTCTTAATTATATTCTTAACACTTTCAATAATAGACCTCTTAATTTTCACAAATCTGTATTTCAAGTAAACATACTTGTAAATGACATGCATTCTTCCGAAAAATATAGTTGATGAAGTAAAAACTAAATATGCACATAATAATAGCTTTCAGTCCTAATGAAACATGTCGTTGTACAAAATTGACGTACGGTACTGAGTTTGCACGTGACAACAATAAAATATTTACGCCATTAGTAAAGCAACGTATTTTGACACTGTTTTCAGGTGCGAGTCTTAACAAAATGGCATGGTAGTGTATGAAGCTGTAGTGTTCACCAAATAATTGAACTCATAAAGTATTCATAAAATGCGCCTTCATTTCAACTTGTAGTTTGTGTCCCGTATTTTGATTTTAGAAAATATGGTCACCCTAGGTTAAACACTGGATGAAACAAGCGCAACATCGAACAAGCCAAAACTAAAACGGCACTCCAACAAATGGCATCATTATGGATCGCCGCGAAAGTTGCAAGTGCGTCAGTGAAATATATGGTGAGTGTGGTGGTGTTATCCTATCGCATTACGTTCCTCCACAGCAGACCGTCAATGCACAGTATTACTGCAGCTACGTTTTTTGGAGCATCACTTGCGAACAACTTTGCGAAAGAAGGGAAAACACTTTCTGCGAAAACCACTCATCATTTTGTGCGACAATGCGCGGGTGCATACAGCGCAAGCTGTGGCTGCTCTCTTTGCTCGATGAGACTGGGATTTACTGTACCATCCACCGTACTCCACGGACTTAAGTCCAGTGACTTTGATTTAATTCCGAAGATGAAGGAACCACTTCGTAGCAGTCGCTTCAGAACTGTTCCAAAGATTCGACAGGTAGATCGCTCGATCCGCACCGTCAACAGAAAAGGCTCTGATAACGGTATACTACGCCTTCCACATAGCTGGCAACGGGTTCTGCACATCGCTGGTGAATAAATAATTGCCACTATTTAAGTTAAACCCTCGTATATATAACATACAACAAAAGCACGCAGCCGCGGTGGAGTAGCCGAGCTGTCTAAAGCGTATCGCTGCGGAGCGCGCGGTTGCTCGCCGTGGAGGTTCCAGTCCTCCCTGCGGCTTGGGTGTGTGTGCTTGTCCTTAGGTCAGTTTACCTAGGTTTAAGTAGTTTGTAATCTACGGACTGATGACCACGCAGTTTGGTCCGATAGATTTACAAACATTTGAACATTTGAAAAGCACGCAGGAAAGATACATTGGACAGTGTGACTCGACACTTCCACATACTTACGTCGGTCTCCTATTGCAATTAACGGCGAATCGTATTCAGGGCTGTTGAGGCGTTTAGGCGCATTACAATATGAATCTAGTATCTCGCTCTTCTCGTAATTCACACTAATTCCTACGGAGGAGATTTCGTGTCGACATAAAAGTAGTACACAAGCATGATACATGTTCCAACATTCTACAACTGACAGATATGAGAGATTTTTGCTTACAGTTTAGCGCATCTACTACCCATTTCCAAATCGCCAGTGATTGCGTTTTTTTTAACACGTTTTACACTTCGCGGCCCTAAAAATCTGAATAACTCTGCTGCTACATTACGTTCATCGTAAGAAGACATCAGATGTAAACGAAGACATACCTATGATTTGACACCGGCCGTAGCACTCCTCCATTGGCTAGCCGCGGTGAAATGGCCGAGCGCTTTAAGGCGCTTTGCTGCGGAACTCACACTTGCTCCCCGTCGAAAGTTCGAGTCTACCCTCAGGCATGGGTATGTTAGATTAAATTGGTTTAAGTAGTTTGTAAGCATAGGCGGATCCAAGGAGGGGGGGGGGCGAAGGGTCGTTCCCCCCAGCAACAGCCCTTTTATTTGTTATTTTTTAGAATGCTAAGCTAACGTGGTATCAATGATCAATGCACTGAGCCTTCAAAACGGTGAGACTTTTGTCTAATTGGGCCTGGGATAAAAAGGGATGACCGGTACTAGAGTTTTTCTACTGAGCCAGAGTTTAGCTGACGATGAGATTTCTTTCACCGCCCCCCCCCCTCCCCCCGGCAGGCCATACTGGATCTATGCTCAAGGATTGAGCCTAGTAACCAACAAAACAATTGTGAGACGTGGGCAGTGAAGTGTGTTATTATAACTTACAGTTGCATTCAAATCAACACCGATGGAAACGCTACGCGTCCTTCTTGGTATCCGTCCAGTTGACACAATAAGATATAGAGCTGCAGCGTACTGGCTTAAAATGGGGAATCTAGACAAAGTGCACGAAATAACTGGCACACATATCGTAACAAACCACCAACTGAGGACATGGCGAATGGACACATGGCAACAGGCATGGGAGGCCTGCGATAAGGAACGTATACTATATACACTGCTACCAGACATTAGAGAAAGAAAAAGGATGAAGCATAACGACTCTAGCCGCGGTATAGTTCACTTCCTTACAGGACATGGTCCATATCCTACTCACATGTTCTGAATGGGACTGGGAGACACCGACATTTGCACCTGCGTAAACAGCAAGGGCTCCCCTGAACACATCGTCTTACTCTGCGGACGATACACACATGTCAGAGACACACAGCAGCTTGACTTAACAACAGGCGATACGATATATGACATAATAAGAGCCGAACAAACACAAAACACTAGCAGACAATATATCCAGTGCAACCTACGAAGAATACAGAAGGACAAGGCCCTACAGGAGGCGTGCCCATATGCCCCGCCGAGTTGACAGGTATAGTTGGGAACAAACAGACGAGGAAGAAGCCGATGAAACTTTCATACATGAAGGAAGTGACACCGATGAGACTCATGATTGACAGGGGAGCAATCTCCCACTGTCATCAACCCAAACCAGACCTCCTTTAAATTAATGTGGATACTAACACCTGAGACACAAGGAAGAAAAAAACAATATAAAGAAAAGAGACTAATATCACCAAAACCATGGAAACTGTGCTGGGTGATCAGTGGCTTGAAGGAAACATTCCAAGGTACTCAACGCCCAACACAGTTCAATGCATAAGGATAGAAACCCCCCCCCCCCTTTATTTATAGATATAATTTCTTTCTGTGGTAATTCTTGCAGCAATCAGTGGTAAAAATATATATTTATTTGTTCGCAAATCTAGATTTCGACCACTGTGTGGTCATTATCAATGCTTAAAACCAATTAAAATACTTAGAACATCTCGACCTCCATGTTGCAGGTTGCGTTCGTACTGATGCAGCCGTAACAGCTGAAGACAGTGAAATAACTATCATTAATCGATATATTTTACGTCGGATTCAGTGAGCAATATCTGTGATGGAAAAAGATTATCTTAGGAATTTAACAAGGCACACACACACACACACACACACACACACACACACACACACACACACACACACACACACACATATATATATATATATATATATATATATATATATATATATATATATATATATATGGTGCGCCTCGGTTGCACAGTGGTAGAGTGCCAGACTACAAATCCAAAGGTCGCGGGTTCGATCCCCGCCAGGTCCTAGGATTTTTATCTGTCACTTTCCACTTCTTTCACCTCTGGCAGTATCGCTCATGTGAAAAATACCGAGTAGCACCGTGGTTCGGAACCCACGTTAAACTGTAGGTCCCCCTATAACTGGCTGGGTAAGTCAGTTCGAAGATCGGAGGAAGACAACGGCATACCACCTCCAAACAGGACCATGCCTAGTAAAGCACTGTGGTGTTCAAACCAATCTTCGGATTGTTGACTGCTTTACCTTTATATATATATATATATATATATAATACTCTGAATGCTTTTTTTCTTTTTCTTTCTTTCTTTACTTTTTTTTTTTTTTTTTTTTTTTTTTTTTTTTTTTTTTTTAATTCGATTGTATTGGATTGGTCAGGGTCGAAGTTCGATTAAATCAAATTGCAACAAAAAATTTACTCTTGAAGTATAATATAAAGGAAGAATCGACTGTTCCACCGCACAGCGACCACTGGTGTGTTGGGCAATCTCGTTTGCTCCTCCACTCGACAGCGAAGCGCCGTGTGGGCTAGTTTCTGAACGGCACTCGGCCGCCACGCGATCTCTGAGCCGTCGTCCCTCCCACCGAGCTCAGCGGAGAGCCGCGAAACAGATCCCCGTGAGTGCTTGTGGGTGTGTGGCCAGCAAAAGCCGCAGCCAACGGGACCGCCAGGCTGCCTCATTCACAGCGAGCGAGGCCGGCCCTCAATGGAGCTCAGCTGGGCCAGCAGCGCTCGGCCTGGTCGGGTTTCCAGCAGGTGATCTGCTGCCAGGCCAGACCTGCCACTGTGCGATGGGGAGGAGCAGCTGGCCGATCAATGGGGCCAGGCGGACAGGAAGTGCCCCATTAGCCGGCAACAATCCTGCTGCACACTGCAGCGCCGCAGGTGCGAGCAGAGGGTCTGCGATTTCAAAGGCGAGGGGAGGCGTCCGGCGACAGGTATTGCGTGCGAAGGACTCTGGGGAATCAAGTTATCGACGAGGTCGCTGACACACTTGCTAAGGGCCGGCCGCGGTGGCCGAGGGGACTGAGGCGCTCCAGTCACGGTCTGCACGGCCACTATGGTCGGGGGTTCGAATCCCCCTCGGGCATGGATATTTGTGCCGTCCTTAGTATTAAGTAGTTCATAAGTAATTTGTAAGCTTAGGGACTGATGACCACGTAGTTAAGTCCCATAAGCTATACAAACATTTGAACATTTTTTGAACACTTGCTAAGGAAGCGGTTACCACTGGTACTGAGGAATAGCTGTACGCACGTTCCAGAAAAATGATTAGGACCAGTGAAGGCGCGTCATATGTCTTCACTGGTTCAGTGAACCCCCGGAAAAAAATCCAGGAAATGCATTTTACACTTAGCTGTCATGTAAGATTTATTTATTATGTAACTAGTTTCGGGAATATCCCACCATCACGGCATTTAAAATTACATAAACAGTTCCGTCTCATACATATCCTGAATCAATGAATGATGACGTCTTATCCACAAAAAAGAGTAATGATTTTATTTGGGTTAAGTGCAGAACCACATGCTGTGTTTCCATCAGTATGACAAAAGACTATTTTTTATGCATAAGACGACATCATTCATTGATCCAGGAAATGTATGAAACGGAACTGTTTATGTAATTTTAAATGCCATGATGATGGGATATTCCCGAAACTAGTTGCATAATAAATAAATCTTACATGACGCCTAAGTGTAAAATGCATTTCCCCAAGTTGATTGCTGTCGACAATTGCCACAAACACAAAGAAGATTTAAAAAAAATCGTCGTTAAAAAAACTAAATAAAGAAACTGTATTTAAACTCTCATTTTTCGTTTCGTTCTTCTATCAGATCACTTTATATGTACATTCAAAGTATTTTTATCGCATAAGAAACGTTTTACGTCGTGGATAGGCCTACAGCACGTGAACGAGTCGTAGCGCGGCCTCTTAATATAGGCGACAGTGGCTGCAGTGTTGCAATGCGCATGTGCGGCTGAGGTTCAAGTTCTCTTCTGAACCCCCTGGAGCCAGCATATGGGTGCTCCCGCGGCAGGGAGGGGGCGAGGGGAAACGCCGCTTTTAACGTTGGCGTTGGAGCTGGTATAGACGCCAGCTCCTGGCAACTCGAACTCTGGCGGTTACGCACGAATGGTGCCGAAGGAAAGACAATGGAGCTACTGCGTACCTCGCCTTGGACACCGGCAAATCCTCCATTAAGGTAACATCCGCCCTTCAGATTTATTTTCGGCGCGTTGAAGATTCATCAAAAACACATAATATTTCGTAAAATATAACTATAAATTATGGACGCATAAGTGTACAAGACTTCAGAAGATCCAATCATGAATTGAATAATAATGAAGTCGCTACTCTCCACCTAGCAAGAGTAAGCATGTGGATAACAGCATCGCGTTCGCCGTCGAAGGTAGTGGGTACGAGACCGACTGCAAGCAATTTTGTTTTAAACCCAATCTTCTTTTTAACAGATACAGGAACAACAATGACTTTCGTACTGTTACTTGCCACATATCTTCGGACATTATAGCAAATGTGTCGTGATTTTGAGGGTAAATTACATTTATACTCTTCGTTGTAACAAATACTTAACAGCCTTTGCGCATGCGTATGGTTAGAAGAGGTTGTTTCTTACAGTATACTGTATACAAACTGAATCTGTTAACGATTTTAAGTGTGTCATTAGGGAAGCTGAAAATAATGAAAATCGGGATAATCTATCGAAAAATACCTGAGAGGTAGTGAGTTTGGAAAACATCGTTTTCTTTTGACGTACCGAACTGGTATAATGTTTTGCTATGAAAATATCAGTCTAGCTTGCAAAACATTTATACGCTTCATTTTATAATAAGGTGATCGGTTTAGATCTTTACTAGGACCATCCTCAGCCCGATTTGTCTCACGTTGGTGCTGAGACAAATCGGTCTTAGTATAAGTCGAAACCGGTCATCTTATTATAAAATAAAGTGTATACGTTTTTTGCTAACTCGACTGAAATTTTAATATTAAAATATGAGCGGTAGCCCTGGTATTACTTTTCATAAACCATCTCTCACAGAATATAACCACTAGGCGATGCAAATGACTTGCTATAGAACACGTCCGAAGCACAAAAGTTCGCACTGCAGTAGCGTCTTTAGAATAAAGTGCACTTGCCAGAGAGAGCACTGAAATGAAATAACGGGTGTCTTGGTAATAGGATAAACTGATCATGAGTTACACATAGAACCAAGTGACGGGGGACGGACGTAACTGTTACATGTCGGTATGCAGTGCCCGATCTTACGGTACAAATGCAGGGTAACAGAGTCGCATCCGACGCAACTGCGGAGTGCTTCGCATCTGGAAAAATCACGAGTAATTCGGGAAAGTATAAGAGATGGTAGTTGGCAAGGTAATGGGAAGCACTTGCCACTAACTGGCAGTGAGTGTCGCACAACGAAAATCTCGATGTCGGCACCTCCAGCAGCAGCAACAGTATAGGCTCTAAGTTGCTTACAGACTCTGTTACGAACTGCAACGTACGTACCTCATCAGTATGCAAAAACGTGTTTTCAGCTAACCTAACAGAGGAGGGAGGAGTAACCGCCTGCGAAGCGCTTTTGTGAACCAATAACGAGATCACATGGGTGTCGGATTTTAGAATTTTTTCGTACTTACGGTACGTGAAGTATAGAACTGAAATAACAATCAGTCAAAGCCATTCGACGCAACTTCCAAGAATTCTCGAGAAATTCGACTTTGAAGTTTTGCAGGTACACGTAAGTATCAATAACTGGTTCATAATTTTTATTTTTTTCATTGTGTTCGAATACCTACACACTATCTAACGGTAATTTTATGAAAAATGCACGTATTTTTATTTATTCGTAATTTTCTATATTTTATAAAAGAATGATGGTTTCAATAAAAGAAACATAGGTTGCATGTTTTACATTATCGGCTTCACTATTTGTTGACGATGGTAGTCTTTGATTGTTAAGTTTCTGAAGACCTACGACAGTTTAGAAGTTTCTCCATAGTTACTAATGGCTTTTGAAACAACTACCCTACTCAACCATCGTTTTAAGCGACAACATGGTGTTCAGCTCGTCTACACAAACATAAAAACTTACACAACAAATGGAATTAGAGATCGATAATTGCTTTAGGTAACTGAATTCGAAAATTGCGGTCAAAATAGCTCTCACAAACTTAACAATCAGAGACTACCATCGTCAACTAATGGTGAAGCCGATACTGTAAAAAATGTAACGTATATTTTTTGATTGAAATCATCATTATTTTATAAAATATAGAAATTTCGAATAAATAAAAATACGTGCATGTTTCATAAAACGTTAGATATTATAATTGTGTAGGTATTCGAACACAACGAAAAAAATAAAAATCTAAATCAGTTTCTGCAGGAATCGAACCACCGACTGTACGGTTGTGAGGCTAGAACATTATCACCTGTGCTAGAAGAACAGATGGTGCAACTGTTTTAGTTATTGTTACTTACATGTACCTGCAAAACTTCAAAGTCGATTTTCTCGAGAATTCTTCAGTTGCGTCGAATCGCTTTGACTCATTGTTATTTAAGTTGTATGCTTCACATATCGTAAATACGAAACAAATCTAAAATCCGACACCCATGTGGTCTCCTTGTAAGAAGGAGAGTGTGTTGTGATACCTTTTGCGCAGACAGTGGTGTCTGTGCCCGTACTTCACTCTGCAACCAAAACTACACATCGAGAACGAATAGTGTATGTGGTAGTAGGTATCAGTCTCCCGTTGTGCACTATGGTGGTAGACGGTTGATAACGATAAGGGGGTGGAAGATATGGGAGTTAAAAGTTACCGACTTATATAAAATTCTATGTGTGGCTGTCAATATTTTGCTCTTCAGCAAAAACTACACATTGGTTGGAGACGAACGATCTCTGTGTGATGTTGTGGTACAAAGTCTCCCGTCGTACACCATATCAGTTCCGTGTCGATAGGTATAAAAGGGTGGAAGATATACTGGTTGAAATTCGTCAGCTTGTATAAAATTCGGACTGAAGACCAGCGATGACTTTTGACACTATAATAGCAAAGAGGTTATATACAGCGAAACGTGATGCACATTCTTCAGTTGTTTTTCTGTATCAAGCGTACGAATAAAGAAAAAAAAGTGCATACTGCAGTTTGGAAAGTAAAACTACCAAGAAAGATGCCAAAGTGTAAGAAAGAAATTTCGCGTTCTCGATCCGTTTCTAAAAGACAGAAAATGGCTTTGAGAAGTGAATCTACGGACGACAGAACTTGAAATTTGTAAACTTTTATCTTACACTGTAGGCATCAGCGATTTTTCGATATCCCCATCCCGTAACGGGGTGAAATAGGAGATAAACGTTTTTTTTTTTTTTTTTTTTTTTTTTTTTTTTTTTTTTTTTTTTTTTTTTAAATACGTTGCTATTAAGGCAATTTTGAAGCAAGAAATACAAATTTCGGATTTTGATTTTTGATTGGAATTTTAAAAACTCGTGTTTCGATATTTTTGGAAATTCAACCATTAAGCGGATGTAATAAGTGTAAATCTTTTAAGGGTGCTACTAAGATTATTTTGATGCTAGAAATGCGAAAATTTGGATTTGTACCATGGTTAGAAATAAAAAAGAAAAAAAAGGCGGTTTGTTTCGGAATGTTTTGAGTTCTGCCATCAATGGTGCAATATCCGGCCGCGGTGGCCGCGGGGACTGAGGCACTTCAGTCACGGTCTGCACGGCCACTACGGTCGGGGGTTCGAGTCCCCCCTCGGGCATGGATATTTGTGCCGTCCTAGTTCGTAAGTAGTTCATAAGAAGTTTGTAAGTTTAGGGACTGATGACCCCGTAGTTAAGTCCCATAGACTATACAAACATATGAACATTTTTTTGAATGGTGCAATAGGGAGTGGCAAGTAGTATCAAAATACGTGATTAGGAAAACATTTTAGAGGTAAATCTATAAAAGTGTATATATAGAAGTAGAGACAATCAATGCAGACTAGCCAGTCTCCGCGTGCGAAGCAGCGGGAATTAAGCAATAAATAAATATTGTTTTTCTGTTAGGTGTTCATATTATCTTGTCCTCCTCCCCCCCCCCCTCTCTTGTATGTAAGAGTGTTGTGTAAAATCTGGGTCTGTGTTTCAGAGGTAACAGGCTACTGATTACATCGCAAAACCCTCATATGGCACTGAATATACTGGTTCTTTTCCAGTGCAAATAGAGAAGTAAACGACTAGCGATACTGGCGCTTAACGGGACTGGTCGGCCTTTCGCTTCCATTTCATCACACTGTCCAGCACCAGACGTTTCACATTCAGTCGGCCTTCGGTGGCAGACCGGACCTCGCTCTGCGAGTTGTCCACGTCACAACCGTCTACCCTCAGCTGCTCCACCGTGTAGTGGCGTATCTGTTTGTGCGCACACTCAGTCACTTGGCACGTAATTAACCACGTTTGACGAGTTCACACGTGATGATAGCAGATGCCAGACAGGCGAGCAGTTCCCTACACTGAGGATTAATCACTGTGTCGCAGCAGTGGCCTTTCAATTACCCGCATGTTGCCATAGCGACAGCATGACGCGACCAGAGCGCCGTTAACAGCCTTATTTTTTGTTTACATTTGTTTACACCCTCCCCCGTCTAGCAGCTGATCATTACTGTCACGAGTTCAGCAGAGCGCGTGCCGGACTGGCCACTGCAGGCTCAACAGGCTGGCGTAATCCTCGCCTGACGCGTCACTCCACTGCAGTCCAGTGATGGTGGTGGGCACCGGGGCACGGATATGGGCAACTCTGGGGAAGGGGGTAGTGGGAGAGAGGGATCTACATAAATACACTCATGGAAAATTAAAACAAGAACACCATTAATTCGTCGAGCCGGCAAAGCGAAATTTTATTGACACATCCTTGAGGATATATACAACATTACGATCACAGACACACAACCATACGCAGGGCGCCGCGGTGGAGTAGCCGAGCGGTCTAAAGCGTCTCGCTGCGGAGCGCGCGGTAGCTCGCCGTGGAGGTTCGACTCCTCCCTGGGGCATGGGTGTGTGTGTTTGTCCTTTGGTTAGTTTACCTAGGTTTAAGTAGTTTGTAAGCTACGGACTGATGACCACGCAGTTTGGTCCGATAAATTTACAAACATTTGAACATTTGAACATACGCAGGGCCGGCGCAAGCTTAAGTGCCGCCCTGTGCGAGCTGCTAAATTGCCGCCCCTCGTTTTTTTTTTCAATGTTCGTCCAATTTTATTTAAACAAATCTGTAGAAAATGTCAGCAATCAGTCTCAGTTTTTGTTTTTACTTTTCTGATTTACCTAGGTTTCGACCACTGAGTGGCTAGTCTCAAAGCTTTTAATGTTATGTGCTTACTTCTAAACCGTCACGTTGACAGTTACGTTCAGCACGACGGAATAGATGTAAACATAACTCAAAACATTGAGAATAGTCACACTGTGCCCGAAATCTATGTAGATCTGGAAAATAAAAACAAAAATGATTGGGGACGTTCTCTACAGATTTGTACAAAACAGTCGCTGGGCACCGGCTCAAAAATGGAGTCAAACCGGATTGAAGAAATCTAGCTAATTTTAATAAGCTTTGTGAATTTACGAAATTGTTCAAATGTGTGTGAAATCTTGTGGAACTCAAATGCTAAGGTCATGTCCCTAAGCTTACACACTACTCAACCTAAATTATCCTAAGGTCAAACACACACACACACACACACACACACACACACACACACACACACACACACCCATGCCTGAGGGAGGACTCGAGCCTCTGCTGGGAACAGCCGCACAGCCCATGACTGCAGCGCCTTAGCCGCTCGGCTAATCCCGCGCGACATGAACTTACAATTAACGTAAATAAACGTTTTTCAATGGTTGTCAACAGATGATGTACTCAACGGAAAATAGTATACAGTAAATAAATGTTGATAAAGTGATACTGAGCGAGTAGTATTGTCAAACGAAAGTGCCGGTCAGAGTTTAATTCTAGTTCATGCAGGCGGAGACAGGTGTTTGATGACTCGAAAACCAAAACGTTTATCACTCAGAAAGGGATAGCAAAAACTTTGAAAAATACGTCGAAATCCAACTTATGCCAGGCTTGCTATCAATGTCTTTATCCCTTGTAATTACTCGCAGCGTATTTACCCATTCGGAATTTTTTACTATAGTAATGTTCAACGATTTTTTTTTTTTTTTTCCATAATGCGGGAAGAATAAAACGCTCGGAAACTGCCATTGAGGGGCTTAACAAAATTGCTTCAGGCTTAACATGTAATCGCAGTATCGAACATTGCATTCGAATTTCCAAATTAAATTTCCACTTCTGCAAAATTAGTTGTGAGTAAACGCACGGCGCGTAACAGGCTGACAGCGCTCCACTCATAAGAACACTGGCAGTGGCGTGTACGCCAGACTGCTTCCACTCTGTTCCTCCGGCGTAAACACGGCGATGCTGCCACAGTGGCGAGGGAGAAATTAGTCCTCCTCCCTCCCCTTGTTCAACAGGGGCTGGGGACTGATAACCATTGCAGTTTAGTCCCAAAAACCAACAACAACAGGGGCTGTCGGGAGGTAGTCTAGGAGCCATGCCACAGTTCCCGAAGCCACTCCGAGGTTTGGTTTCGAATCCCCTCTTGGGCATGGATGTTGAGTCTGTCCTAAAAAAAAAAAAAAAAAAAAGTGATAGGCAGTTTTTCCGCCCCCCGGAAAGTGCCGCCCCGTGCGGCCGCACGTTTCGCACGTGACTTGCGCCGGCCCTGACCATATGTACGTGAGTACGGTCACCAGAATCTGCGAAGTGTCGACGCTAGACCGTTTATACCCTCCTTTTGCAGCAATTCAAGCTGCAATTCTCCCATGGTGACGATTGTAGAGCTGCCGAATGCAGTCTTGCAGTATGGCCTTACGTGCAATTTCCATCTGGTGACTCAGTTGGACCAGATTTCATGCCGGTCGTGCCGACTGCGCAAGATGATGCTTCGTCCGCTCTCAAATATGCTGAATAGGGAAAAGATCTAGGGGTCGTTTGGCCAGGGTAGTTGATGAACACCCTGAAGAGCACATTGGGTGGTTCAGGATACATTTGGATGTACATTGTCCTCTTGAAAAAGCTTATCGCCTCGTTGTTGCCTAAACCGTAGCAAGACAAGTTGAATGATGATTTCAGTGTACCTTGTGCTATTCAATGTTCCCTGAACGATCGCCAGGGAACAACGGCCAGTGCAGGATATGGCTCCCCAGACCATGATGCCAGGTGTCGGTCCCGTGTGCCTCTGACGCACAAACTCCAGATTTTCGCGCTCCCCTGTAAGACTTCACACATGCGTACGACCATCATTGGCACCGAGACAGAAGCGACTCTTATCACAGAAGACGACACATCTCCATTCGTGTAGACCTGTCGTTACACTACTAGAAGCAGGCTGAAAGATGTTGGGGCGTAAACGGAAGACGCCCTAATGGTTCGCATGATCGTGCATCTTGGTGTATGCTAACCTGGCCGTTCTCCTCTGGTGATCGTCGCGGGATCATTGAACGGTACATTGAAACCGTCATTGAAGAGGCCTTGCTACTGTTCTTGCACCAACAAGGCGATATGCTTTCCCAGCATGCCTATACACGTCCACATGTATCCCGTACCACCCAACGTGCTTTTCGAGGTGTACGTCAACTACCCTGGACAGCACGATCCCCAAATCAGTCCCCAATTGAGCTTGTTTGGGACTGGATGAAACGTCATCATGGCGGGGGCTGAACGATCGCCACGAAATCTGGCCCGACTAAGGGACCAGGTGGAAATTCCATGGCAGGCCATGCAATTAAGGACAACAAACACACCCTTGCCCTTGGGAGGACTTGAACCTCCGCCTGGAACATCCACCCAGTCCACAGCACGATGCCTTAGACCACGCGGTCGCTCACGCGTTGCTTTTTGTTATCTGAGTCTGCCTCTGTGTACGAGGAATGGAATGTTTTGCTTCCAAACTGCGCAAGTGTGCAACTGAAGTCTTAGGAAAACCTCAGACGTAGAACCAAGATTTGTTTGATGATTCGTATGCAGAGATCATAAAGCTTGTTCATGATTTTAGAGCATCTCTTCACTTCTCTACGTGAAGTATCACAGTATAATCGGCAAGTGAAGACCTGTGCCACAAAAAAAAAAAAAAAAAAAAAAAAAAAAAAAAAAAAAAAAAAAAAAAAAGGTCGGTGAATAAATCAAATGAAATATGCTGATACAAGCGAAACAGGCAGACATTCTTCTCCGAAATCTCGAAAAACAGCGACTGGCACAACAGAGTGATATTCTGGCTCGGTGGGCAGAACATTTTAATTACGTTATTGCTCACGGTCATCACACAACTGACATTACATGTGTAGAATTATATAGGTTCTGACTCAAGAACTGAAGAAACTGTCTTCAACATCTTTCGCTTCACAAAGAAAATTCGAGTAACTAAACTATCTAGGTAAGAAATTCTTCTCTGATATATTGGGATTAAGGAAGTTCGGTGGGCACATGAAAAGGATTTCTCGTCAGGTGAATAGATAATTATAAATACAAACTCAGTTGGAGGTATTATAGGAGTAGGTCTAATAATGAATAAGAAAAAAAGAATACAGATAAATTACTACGTTGTTGCAGTCAAGACAGATACGAAGCCAACACCAACCACAATAGTACCAGTTTATATGCCAACTAGCACTGCCGATGATGATGAGATCGAGGAAAAGTATAAGTAGGTAAAGGGAATATTCAGACAGTTAAGGGAGAGGAAAAATTAATTGTATTGGGGCACTGGAATTCGGTGGTAGGAAAAGGAAGGGAAGGAAAAATAGTTGGTGAATATTGACTAGGGAAAATGAATGGAAGAGGAAGCGGCCTGGTAGAATTTTGTACGGAACATAACGTAATCGTAAGAATCACTGCGTTTAAGAAACATGAAAAACTGTTGTATACGTGGAAGAGACCAGGAGACATCGGAAGGTACAAGATACATTTGGTAAGGGAAAGGCATAGATTTCGGAACCAAGTTTCAAACTGTAAGACTATCCAGGGCAGTTATAGATTCTGATCGTATCTTATTGGTTATGAACTGTAGACTGAATCTGAAGAAACTGAAGATGGGACCTGAACAAACTGAATGAACCTGAGGTTGTTGACAGTTTCAGACGAAGCGTAAAGCAACAATTGACCGATATGGGGAAAATAACATAGTAGAAGAGTAACGGGTAGTTATGGGAGATGAAATGTTTAAGGCAGCAAAGGACCAAATAGATATCAAAGGATATACTCACGTTAATTGATGGAAGGTGAAATAAATAAATAATAAAAAAACTCAGTGCTTGTGAAACGGAGCACAGACGACTAACAGTGACAGAAAGTGCAAAATGGTTAAGCAGGAGTGACTAGAGGGCAAATATAAGGAATATGTAAGTAGGGGAAAATAAGAGATACATTTGGAGACGAGAAAGGCAGCTGTAAGCGTATCAAGATCTCAAATGAAAAATCAGTTCTGAGAAAAGAAGGGTAAGCTAAATATGGTAAGAGTATATAGAGGGGCAATACAAAGGAAGTGAACTTCCAGATAATATGGCAAGAGCAAGTAGATGAAAATGAAATAGGAGATACTATACTGGGGGACGAACTTGACAAGTGCTGAAAGACTTGAATCGGAACTAGGACCCTGGGGTAGACGACATTCTCTCAGAGTTACTGAGATCTTTGGGAAAGGCAGACATGACAGAACTATTCCAGCCGGTGTGAAATACCCTCAGACTTCAAGAAGAACGTAATAATTCCGATTCCAAAGGAATCACGTGCAGACGGACGAGAAAATTACAGAACGAACAGCTTATTTTGACGTGGTTGCCAAATTATGAGTTATTTACAGAAGAATGGATAAACTGGTAGAAGCCGTGGAACTTCAATTTGGATTAAGGAGAAATGTAGGAACGTAAGGCAATACTCACCTTAAGACTTGTTGTGGCCTTCAGTCTGATTTGATGCAGCTCGCAACCCTATTCTGCTCTGAGCAAGCCTCTTCATTTACTCTTAAGAATGGCAACCCACATCCCTTTGTCTGTTAGTCTCCCTATGTCATATTTACCCCACACATCTGCATCTACATATACATGGATACTCTGCAAATCACATTGAAGTGCATGGCAGAGGATTCATCGAAACACTTTTATGATATTTCTCTGTAGTTCCACTCTCTAATAGCTCGTGGGAAATAGGAACACCTAAATCTTTCTGTTTTCGGTCTGATTTCTCTTATTTTATTATGATGGTCATGTCTCCCTATGTAGGTGGGTGCTAACACCCCCCCCCCCCACAACTCTAAATTCGCGATTCCTTGAGGTAACGATGTGTTCTACCAATCGATCCCTTCTTTTAGTCAAGATATGCCAGAAACTACTTTTCTCTCCTGTTCTGTTCAGTACCGTCTCATTACCACCTCCACGATGTAGCCACCTAATCTTCAGCATTCTTCTGTAGCTCTACATTTCAAAAGCCCCTATCCTCTTCCTGTCTGAACTATTTATCGTACATGTTTCACTACCGTACAAGGCAACATACTTCAGAAAAGACTAGTTAAATTGAAATTCGGCCTTTCTTCCCATTACCATTCTGCATTTTAAATCCTCTCTACTACGACCATCAGATATTATTTTACCGCGCAAGAAAAAACTCATCTCCCTCCTTTACTGTTCACATTTTTCTGCAATTCATCCACCTAAATATTTAAATTCTTTTACTTTATATATGTCGTTAATACCAATTTTGAGGTCAGAAGGTAGATCTTTGATGACTGTCATATATTTTTTTTCGAATGAAATTTCTATTTTTGGTGCCTGATTTTGTAATGATTCCAGTTGCTTTTGTGGATAGGTTGTATCATGGGCAATCAGTGACAATTCTATGCCCTTACATTTAGGTCCCAGTCTGTGTGCTGAGGCACTTGCTTTTCTCCATTTTCGTACAACTTTTTCAAGCGCTCAATTGTAGAGCAATGGGGACAGTCCGTCTCCTTGTCGTACTCCTGCGTTTATCTCAAAGTTCTGTACTCAATTCTCCCATAAATTTTATCTTGGATTTGGCCTGTATTTCTTTGTCTATGTTTGTTGTCTTTTTGTCTAATCTAAATTATGCTAATACTTCGAAAAGGGATTCTCGACAAATGTAATGATGTAACTTGTGTTTGATACGCTGTTCTACGCATGATCGATCTTCTCTGAATACACTTGGTATTCGCCGAGTTTTGAATCGAGCTAAGGTTCTGTTCGGTTCAGTAGGGCTTTCAACAAAATTTTGTACCTAACTGACAAAGAGATTCCACGATAGTTGTTGCGGTGTTTATTACTGCCTTGTTTTGTACAGTTAATGTATAATTGCTGTCTTCCAATCTTGGAAGAATTTTTTTCAGTGTGCCAGATTTCATCTACAATTTCTTTGAGTTTTGCGATAAGATTTTCTCCTGCATTTTTCCATAGTTCTTCGATGATTGGTCTTTTCCTGAGGCTTTGTTATTTTTCAGTGATTGAGTTATCTCTTTTAATCTCGTGTATGTGGCTTGGAATCTGGGTTAGGTTGTGTATGTATCGTGGAACTAAAACTTTTCTTCAGGCTTCCCACAATTCAGCAATTTATGAAACTACTTCGCAAGAATTTCACAGTTTGGTGTTGACATGGGCTATTTCTCCATGATCATTTTTGAATTGGGACGATGGGGGGTGGGGGGAGGAGTACTTACAAGAAGACCACGTGGTTATCGGATTTTTAGAATTTTTTGTTATTTATGTTACTTAACTTAAATAACAATCACCCTAAGCCATTCGACGCAACTCTCAAAAACTCTCGAGAAAATCGACTTTGAAGTTTTCAAGTACATGTAAGTACCAATTATTAAATCAGTTGCAGCATCTGTCAGTGTAGCTTAAGTGATAGAGTTCAGGCCTATAAACACTGAACCGGTGATTCTAATCCCGTTGTACCAGAATTTTTTTCCTTTTCAAATTCAGTTAGGTAAAACTTTTGGGATTTCTAATTCTACATGTTGTGTCAGTTTTCATTTATGTGTATGTAGACAAGCTGACCACCTTGTCGTCGCCTAAAGCGAATGGTTGAGTAGGTTAGCTCCTTGGAAAGCCATTAGTAGCTATGGAGATGACTTTCCAAAACCAGCGTCGTAGCTCTTCACAAACTGAACAATAAAGACTACCGTTGTAAACTAATAGTGCAGAAATACTATAAAAATGTAACTTATGTTTTTTTTATTGAAACCATCTTTATTAACGACCTTATATAAAATAAAGAAAATTACGAATAAAAAGAAGTGGATTTATCGTAAAAATTACCATTAGATGTTAAAATTGCGTAAGTATTGAACCACGATATATATTTGTCAGTTTTACAGTGTGTAGATAGATCCTTTAGGAACAATATTTTTATTTCTTCACATAAGCCCCATCCCCCTCAACTGCCTTACGCCGCCTTGGAACCAGCACAGTAAAATTCTGGACCAACACGTTGGTGTCACTGTTTAGCAGCTTGCACAAATGAGTCATCATCTTCAAACATTATTCCACGAAGAGAGTCTTTCAGTTTCCCAAAGAGATGATAGTCACATGGAGACAGGTCAGGGCTGTAAGGTTGGTGTTTCAGTGTTGTCCATCTAAGTTTTGTGATCGCTTCCATGGTTTTTTTGACTGAGATGTACCCGTGTACAGCAAAACATCCTGCTTTTGCCGATATGGTCGAACACGACTCAGTCGAGCTTGAAGTTTCTTTTGTGTCGTTACATAAAGCTAAAGCAGTCAACAATCCGAAGATTGGTTAAAACACCACATTGCTTTACTAGGCATAGTCCTGTTTGGAGGTGGTATGCCTTTGACTTCCTCCGACCTTCGAACTGACTTACCCAGCCAGTTATAGGGGGACCTACAGTTTAACCCACTACGGACGGGGGTTCGAATCCCCCCTCGGGCATGGATATTTGTGCCTTCCTTAGAATTAGCTAGTTCATAAGTAGTTTGTAAGTTTAGGGACTGATGACCCCGTAGTTAAGTCTCATAAGCTCTACAAACATTTGAACATTTTTTACAATTTAACGTGGATTCCGTACCACGATGCTACTCACCATTTTTCACATCATCAACACTGCCAGAGGTGAAAGACGTGGAAAGACGCAGATAAAAAACCTAGGTTCTGCCAGGGATCGAACCCGAAACCTTTGGATTGATAATCTGGCATTCTACCACTGTGCTACCGAGCCACACTTATGCATTAGAATTTATGGTTGTTCCACGTGGCAAGATGTCCATAAGCAAGATTCCTTCGGAATCGAAAAACGCCGTAGCCATAACTTTGTCAGCAGAAGGTGTGGTTTTGATTTTTTTTCCTTGCGTGAATTTGCATGATGCCACTTCATTGATTGCCTCTTCGTCTCTGGTGAAAAATGACGGAGTCATGTTTCATCACCTGTCACAATTCTTTCAAGAAATTCATCTCCACCATTCCCGTACGGTTCCAAAAGTTCGCTGCATACCGTTTTTCGATGGAGCCCGGCATCACCTTGAGCTACACCGACAGATGGTGCAAATGACTGCATTGTTGGTACTTAACGTGTACATGCAAAACTTCAAAGTCGATTTCCTCGAAAATTTATGGGAGTTGCGTCGAATGGCTTTGGCTGATTGTTATTTAACTTCCAGCTTCACGAACCATAAATATAGAGAAAGTCTAGAATCCCATACCCATGTGGCCTCCTTGTTAGTTAATTTTTATTTGAATTCTCTGTAGAAATTTCAGGCATTGTGATTCTTGAAATCAAGTTCTTATTACTGTAGTTTTCTGTCTTCGTGCTGTTTACGTATTGATTCTAGTGCTTTTGTGACTCTTTTGCTGGTATCTTTGAGATTTTTCAAGGTCTGTTGATTTTTGTTGCACAGCCAATTTTGCCACGCCTGTAGTCTGAGATTTATGAGTTTGTCGCACTCTTCTATGTACCATGGGTGGTTTCGTATTCTTGTTTGCAGTGACACATTCTCACCCGCTTTTATATGTCCTGTTTCTAGTTGTTGGCACTTTTGCGAATTTAACTTTTGTGTTTCTTTTGCGTACCTTTTAAGAAATAAGTTTTTGAATCGGTTTACAATTGTTACTTATTATATTCTTCATTATTTTAATTTCTGGCTGAGCCTCGTACTGTTGCAATGGTCGCCTCGATTGGAGCCCCTGTTCCCCCCTTGCTCAATTCAAATTATTTCACTCTGATATTGACAGCCATATTCAATGATAACAAGTGAATACAACACAAATTCTGACTCATTATTAAGCAATGATACTGACTGGATGAGACATTTGAGCAACAAAAAAACCATAAGCAGAAACATTCCACAAGCTTACACGCACAAAAATATTTTATAACTACTGAGATTGGCATTCATTTCCGCAAATATAAACAGCTCGACTCATTACTCATGACTAAAAGAAATACAAATTTTAAAATTTTCCATCAGCCATGAATATTTTAAAAACATATCTGCTATGTGTTTATTGTACAATTCCTTACATGCAGATAACCCATTGAAATATTCTGAAATGAACAGCTCTAACCATACGTTACCTATCCTCTGTATGAAAACAGTCTCTACACATCAACGTGAATGCAATTTTATCATCTTTAGGAGACTAGAAGTATAAGTAAACTTCTTTTACACCCTGTGAGTGGCTGAAAATACTTCTTTTTGTTTGTATATTATTTCTGTGGCAGCCTCAGTGCAGAACATTCCAGGATTATAATAGTAATAACTAAATATGTATGTAATTCACAGCCTCTTAGAACACTGCAATTCACTTTATGCAAATAGTTATAGGAAATCTCGGCTAAGCTGGGCGCCTCATATCAGAGCCACGGTTACCAAGTGTGAAGAGGGCCTAAATGTAATCCGATCACTCACCCGGGTGTGGTGGGGTGCGCACCAGAGCACTTTACTCACCCTGTATCGAGGGATTATTCGATCTCGGCTTGACTATGGCTGTCATCTGTACCACAATGCACCGAAGGTTCATCTCACGAAACTCGATACTCTTCAGTATAGAGCCATCCGATCCTGTCTTGGAGCCATGCGATCGACCCCCACCAACGCCCTTTTAGTGGAAGCAGGAGAGATGTCCTTGAGCATTAGGCGCCAAATGTTGTCAGATAAATTCTACTTTCAAGGAATGGCTTTCATGGACAGTTCAGTCTGCAGAAACAGAGACACCATTTATGGACTATGGATTGCCTCTTACAGAAGGAATATACCTCCAGCCATTTGTACCAGCTTCGACACTTGGTCTCCTATGATACGTTCTGTGCGTTGTTAATCGCATCCGCCTCTTTTTGAATACGATCTACGAACACTTGGCTGCCAGATTCCAGTCTTCTATTTTAATATGACTTGCCTGACTTTCTTTGTGTATATACAGATGGGTCCAAAATTCCACAAGAAGAGTGTACTGGATGTGCCTTTTTCTGCCCTCAGATTCAGATTCGGACAACCTTCAAACTGCCAACGAATACCTCTATATTTACGGCGGAGACAGTGGCAATTCTGGAAGCACTTAGGTTTGTTTCTACCATTTCATTCCCGAAAATATTAAAATTGTGTCTGACTCTCAAAGTGTCCTTCAAACCCTAGAACACCGGAGATGGAACAAAAAAACCAACAGCTATATTCTGGATGTGATTTCGGCATATATTCGCTGTACAAATACGGGGCGGACAGTTAAATTACTGTGGGTGCCTTCTCACGCTGGTATCTCCTATAATGAGGAAGTTGATGCATTGGCTAAACAAGCGGCATCCTTAGGCACTGTCTTGGACCTACAACTACCATACACGGACTTCTTATATGCGGTCAAGGAATACGCCAAACAACAGTGGCAACAGATGTGGAACGTTTCCCAAGAAACGAAAGGCGCTTCCTACACTGTGCTGCAACCTCGGATTTCTTCGCAGCCGTGGTTTATGAGGACTCATCTGGACCGATCCGCGATTGCTACCATTATTCGTCTTCGCTTCAATCACACCTCTTATCCAAAACATCTACATCGGATCAACGTCTACGATTCGGCGGCATGTGAGTGTGATCCTGAAATGGAAGCTGATGTCAACCACATCCTGTTCAGGTGCCCCAAATTTGACCGAGAACGTTTGAACTTCCTGCAGACATTGGTGAAGATGGGATATCCCCTTCCCCAGTCAGCTTCTTCTCTTTTGTTTACAAAAGACATTCGTGTATATAAAATCATAGTTAAGTTTATTAAGATCACTGTACACAATCTATAAGCATAAAGTGTGTTGGTAATATAAGGTTTCGCTTGTGAATAGTGAAAATGTTCCAGCAGTATTTAAATTGTAATGTAATGCAGTTTTCGCTTTGCTTCCACTTTCCATTTTGAGAAAATGTACTTCTGTTTTGTCTGTTCATTTAAATATATGTACATTTCCACTGTGTGTTGTAGATGGCCATATTGAGTTAACAATGTGGTCAAATAATCTCTTTGATATTACACCAGAGTACATCTACAGTCCTGAAAAACACTGTATTTTAAGTTACATAAATGGCCACGTGAAGCACAGATGTTTGTCAAACTTCTTTCTAGGATTAATACTTTCGAGCTGCTTGTAAGACCAAGATTGAATGCTATCTGGAAAAGGAGAGCTGACTGTTCATAGAAAAAGATAATGATAAATTGTCTTGACAACCACGGTACCTCATTTGTTAAGGCACAGAAAATAATAATATTCTGACATTACAGGATCGGTGTTAATGATAAAAAAACCTCAATTGTTCAAGCTGTAATTTTCACGTTTTACATTATCAACAACTGCTGTTTTTTATCAGATCATCATGGTATCCATTGCAACAAAACATACATTTCAATTAGAAATATCTTGCTAGAAGTTTAAAAAAACTTCCAAAAATGGTATCAGTATACATACACATCTGTTAAAAAATATAAACTCTCTAAAATGGATTTATCAATCACAGCTGAAATGTTACTGTCTTTGTGTAATGTATTTCCTATCAGTCACACTGTACTCTCATTATTACTATAAACAGAGGGTAAAGCAGTTTAAGGGTATACCCTACAATAAAATAAATCCAAAAAAATCCATTGTGCTTTTACATAAATTTAACAGATTTGCAAGAATAATTTTAATTGTCTGTAACAGCAAGCAATGCAAATATGGTTCACAGAAATACTGGTGAGTAGTTTTCCACAACATTGTACACATTAATTTAAGACAATGTACTTTGATGTTTCTCACTGCTCAGTTGGCATTTTTGGTTTCCTTGTGTAGCCGAGATGTTAATGGGCAAGGGTCCTTTGGTGTATTCTCATCCGAGGAATCAGATGTACCGAGTTCAGCAGCAACATCGAAGAATATCTGGGAAATTTTATCAAGATATTTAGTACACGATGGATCCATTTTTATGCTTGGCTCATATTTTTCACCCTAGACAATAACAGCAGAGCTTACCACTTTCTACAGTTTGTAAAAGAAACCATAAGGAGTTGAGCAGGGGTAGAATGTATGGTGGCCCAACTTGAATATTTGGAAGATGCTTTGCATAGCACTTAAACGGTTCAACTGCCGGTTGTTTATTTTGAAGACGAAGGTACTGTAAAACTGCTTGTGCAATAAACAAGTCAACTTGTGACACCATAATTAAATGTTTGATTTATTTATTTTATTATGCTTCAATTTATTATTGGAAAAAACTGTACAAGATATTAATGTATGCAATGAGTAACCTATCTTTGAAACGTGTGTTCATTGAAAATGCCCTAGAAAATGCGTATTGTTAAATATATAAGTAATATTGTTAATGCAATATGTTTGTGTTAATATTTGTGTATGCTGAAAAACTTGTAGAGGTTCTGACTGAGGGCTTTTGTAAATTGTACTGGAGTAGAAAAGACGGGGGGCATCCCCGCCGTAACGGATACTGACTGTGTGGGAGCGAGAAGGTGGGAAAACGCGGGAAGTTGTTGGCTGGCGTAGTGGCTAGTGTGTGGCAAGGGATTACGGTCTGAGACGTGATAGCGAGCAGTTGCAGTGGTGGTAGGCACAGTGGAATGTAGTGAGGTGCCTTTGTTTCTTGGTGGCTATGTGCTGGAGGCCTTTACCTACAAGAAGATCGTAATATGGCCTCGGATGAAAATTGTTGCTGTTGTAAGTTCTGGCATAAATTGGTGGTTTAATATTCCGAAGCTAAAAAAGATTGGTTTTTGGCCACATACTTCAAGAGCCAGTAAAGCAACATATTGCACTACATGGAGCCAAACTGCAGCGCCAAACTTCCACAGTCAAGTAGGAAAGTTTTTTATTATATATAACAGTCCGGACCTCATTTTTGTTCAGAAGTTTGAATAATTACTTCTTTTAACGAGAATTGACTGTGATCCCATTATTGTCCTATGTCGTTTATCCAAGTAGGGTCCCATCCTTTCGTACAATGATTATTCCGAGAGACCCACTAAAATAACTATAAACGATTCTAATAACATTTGCTTTACTTAAATCTATAGTGGAGTTTGCATTGAAAGTGAACAGTAGAGTAAATCGTATCTCCACTGAGCAAATGCAGTTTCAGTTAGTTCAATAATAAAGTTTTCTGAAGTGATAAATTTAAATCTGATTATTAAAAATATATGTTGAGCAGTGATATAAATTTTGGTGTTAGGTAAATTAAGTGCATAGTAATTTGTGCGTAAACAAGAGTAGCATATCAGATTCAGGGACCACACTCTTGAAAACTGTGTTGCTTTGCCAAATTGTTAAACTGAAGACAATTAAATATTTAGAGGACAGTAATTTATTACGCAACAATCTTACATTCAGTAGTTAATGAAAATATAAGCTTGCTAGTGTTATAAATAATTCTTGAACAGTGTTTTACTAAGAGATTGCTATTTTGAAGTGCTTAAACTATGGTAACACAGAATAACATTTTCCCTTATTGTGCAGTAGGCCTGTACTGAATGTTGGCTAAGTTAGTGTCTGAAGTTTATTAATTACCTATAGAATAGTAAATGTTTTCAATTCAGCACATTGTTGGTTCTAGCAAGGACTTTAATTGAATTTTTCCATTTCCATATAATGCTTACTTACAAGTATTGATTATAGTGAGGCTGTCTGCTACCTTAGAAAGTGACCACACCACATAAGTGTTGCATTTAAATTAAGTTTGATAATGTTCTCTAAATTTTTAGGAAATATTTTACTTATTCAGTAATTATCGAGTCATTGAGATACTTGGTAATTGTTGTCCGTAAAGGACTGGCGACCGTAAATTGAATTTTTTTAGTGGTAATTTTGTTTGATAATATTGCTCTTTCTGACTCCTGGTAACTTTATCACTGTTTTGTTTCGCAATGCAACTGATGTTCACCCCACTGAATGTTATCACCGATGCCCTTGTCCATTAGGATAACACACGGTTAAAGAAAAATCCTCTCGGAGGTGCACCTTGTTGTAGGCGTAAGCTTGTAGCAACTAATGAGTTTTTTTTATCGATATCTCAATATGTGTAGCAATTCTGGCACGTTATATTGGATATCAATACCTGAACTATAGGTAGCTGCAAAGCTTATCAACCCACAAAGAGTGTTGCAAACTTCAGAAGCAAAACCTCTTTGTCAGTGGTGGCTGGTGCTTCAGATGACTGGGGGTTCACTTTTTTTAGTGTCGGATCTTGATTTTCCAGTAAAGCTGTGCTATATATAGGTTTAAATTTGGATGTGTAGTTCGGTGTTCCTTCAGTCCTTTAGTGGACCACTGTAAACGGTTCAACTGCCGGTTGTTTATTTTGAAGACAAAGGTTTTGTAAAACTGCTTGTGGAATAAACAAGTCAACTTCAGAAGCAAAACCTCTTTGTCAGTGGTGGCTGGTGCTTCAGATAACTGGGTGCTCACTTTTTTTGAGTGTCGGATGTTGATTTTCCAGTAAAGCTGTGCTATATTTTGGTGTCAATTTGGATGTATACTTCGGTGTTCCCTCAGTCCTTTAGTGGACCACTGTAAAGCATCAGTGAGGAAAGTTTCCTGTTTGGAGGCGCGCTGAAACCCGGCTGGGCGAGCCTGTTCTCACGGGTCTTATTAAGCGGCATGTGTTGGCGCTCAGCCACGCGACGTTCAGTGGCCCTGTGCGGCGGCGCGGCCCCACAACTCATGTGGAGGGCCCAGCGCAGCAGGCGCAGATCGACTCGGAGCCATCCAATCTGACACGGGGACCGGTTTGCACGCGCCCGGCCGCGGGCCAAACGGGTGACCGCGCCAGCTCACTGCCTGCCGGTGCGTGTGCTCTCGCAAACGGGGTTGGAACACTTGCGGGGAGTGACGCAGGGGCGTTCCACAGGGAAGCGTTATAGGTCCCCTACTCTTCCTCGTGTTTATAAACGATTTAGGAGACAATCTGAATAGCTCCCTTAGACTGTTCGCGGATGATGCTGTCGTTTATCGGTTAGTGAAGTCAACAGAGGATCAAAAGCAACTGCAAAGCGATTTAGACAAAATTTCTACTTGGTGCGAAAATTGGCAATTGACACTAAATAAAGAAAAGTGTGAAGTAATACACATGACCACTAAAAGAAATCCGCTGAACTTCAATTACGCGATAAAACAGTCAAACCTTAAGGTCGTAAATTCTACCAAATACCTAGGAGTTACAATTACGAACAACTTAGCCTGGAGAGAACACATAGAAAATATTGTGAGGAAGGCGAATCAAAGGTTACGTTTCATTGGCAGAACGCTTCGAAGATGCACCAGCTCCACCAAAGAGACTGCCTACATCACACTTGTGCGTCCTCTCCTGGAGTACTGTTGCCCCTTGTGGGACCCTCACCAGGTGGGACTGACGGAAGATATTGAGAAGGTTCAGAGAAGGGCAGCTCGTTTTGTTTTATCACGTTTCGGGGAGGAAAGCGTCACGGAAATGTTGCACGAATTGGGGTGGAAATCATTAAAAGAAAGACGTTATTCATTGCGGAGTGATCTGTTTGCGAAGTTTCAATGACCGACTTTTACTTATGAATGTGAAAATATTTTGCTAGCACCCACCTACTTAGGGAGACATGACCATCCCAATAAAATAAGAGAAATCAGATCGAAAACAGAACGATTTAGGTGTTCTTCCTTCCCGCGCGCTATTAGAGAATGGAACGGTAGAGAAAAGTTATGAATGTGGTTGTTGAACCCTCTGCCAGGCACTTAAATGTGATTTGCAGAGTATCTGTGTAGATGTAGATGTAGACACTTGCCAGGAACCCGGCACCTTTGGGGCGGCTAATGGCTTCTCCTTCGGCATGGATATTCGTGCCGTCCTTAGTCTTAGTTAATTCATAAGTAGTTTGTAAGTTTAGGGACTGATGACCCCGTAGTTAAGTCCCATAGACTATACAGACATTTGAACATTTTTGTCAAGTTTCCACAATGTCAACATAACACGAAACTCAGTGAAATTGCACAATCCTTTGCAAGCTGAAGAGCAATATAGTAACTTGTTCTAACTACATATTAATTCGTTGAGTGTTCCTCCTGAAAACAAAAAGGTATTTTAATAGTGATAATGTTTGGAGAGTTATTAAGACATTCTCTGCTACTACAAGACGATGACTTTCCACAGTCATACCTCCTAAAAGGATATTCTTCAGAACACTAAGCATATCAAGACACCTGCGCAAGCAATAAATATATTAGGCATCCTGCACAGATACGTTGATGTAATTGACCGCTATGTAGTTAACCCCACTATCACGCAACTTCCATCTCTTTAAAAATAGCTACTATGCTTTTTAATAGGAGATGCAACCTTAAACCTTCAATTAAAAAACGTTAATAATAAGTCAATGAGTATTTTACATACTTGAAGCGTTTATTCGTAGACCCCAAAACGATTTGGCTGTATTCGAATTAAAAATAAGGGAATGTCACACACGGAAAAATGCTAAAGATAAATTCTATTTTCTAGAACCGTCATATAGAACAATTTTTACTCCTAACTTGGCATAAAACAACAGGGAGAAACAAGTTGCAAGACTTCCAGGAAAAATGAAGCGAAATTGGCAGCCAATAGTTGGTTATAAATTACATTGCCTGTTAACTGTATATAACTAAATATAAATTACGGAATACGCGAAGCCGGCCGCGGTGGACGAGGGGACTGAGGCGCTTCAGTCACGGTCTGCACGGACACTACGGTCGGGGGTTCGAATCCCCCCTCGGGCATGGATATTTGTGCCGTTCTTGTTCGTAAGTACTTCATAAGTAGTTTGTAAGTTTAGGGACTGATGACCCCGTAGTTAAGTCCCATAAGCTCTACAAACATTTGAACATTTGATTTGAATACGCGGAACTCCTGTTCAGTAAAGTCAAAAAGGTCTAAGGTAATAGGCAGTGGTTTACAATCAGATATCCGTATCACTCTTTTCCTCAAGAAGTCTGTGTGAAGATTTATATTCAGAACATTCAAGAAAAAGGCTACTGTGGTGTTGAAACAACAAGAAGCAGCTCATTTACCCAGGAAAGGGAAACGTTATGGTGCCCGTAAATTTGAATGGCTGTATCTCTCGTAGTAACATTCATTTTTTGATAAAAAGTTAAAATCCTCTGAATACGGCGCAGGTAGCGGCTGGAAGGCGTGGAGTAGGGGTGGTGTATCCCTACTTCTGGAACACCATGTTCACTACCTAAAGCGTCCGGGTCTCCCCGCAAGTGTCTACACATTCCCTTTCCCCGCAAGTGTCACTCCCCGCAAGTGTCACAAACTCCTCGCAAACACCTCGACTTCCAGGACGCGAATTCAATAATCAAATCTCGAAAAAGGTACTAGACGACTTCGTCAATAACAATAAACAAATGTGACAAAATTACCCGATCATGACAGCCAAATCTACCATGCCGCCGGGGGATGGACAGGGCGTCAGTAAAATGACAGGATCCGCCATCCCCGGGATCAGGGGAAGATGTAGCAATACCCGGACTTGACTGACGTAGAATACGTTTACCTTGTAAATTTTTTCTTAGCAAATTAAAAAAGGCTTTTGGGGAATAACTTTTGCGGGGGGCTGCAGTGACGTCAAGTAGAGGCCTGCCCAGTGCCAGGGGCGCACTCACCGGGTTTAGAAGACCAAATAGTAGGTTTGTTTATCGACTGGCACACCTTGTAACACTGCAGAAGTAGCTAGTAGGGTAGTATATAAGAATTTATGTATTAGTAATAACCAAGCAACAGGGTGACCAGTAGGTTCACATTATAATATGTCATTGCTAATTATATGCATTGATATTATGACCCATTTAATCTTAGGTGATAGGTTTATATTGTATGAAACTATCAATAAAGAATTTTTTTCTCAACACCGTTGTCGGAGTGGTGGAGGAAGTCTGTGACGCCTTCGGCAGCCTTTGAGGGCCTTGGCTCTTCTCCCTTTTGCGGGAGACTATCCACGGATTCTTTATGGATATCTCATTAGTTACTGTGTACAAAAGAAGGTCCGGTTATCATCACGTAGCGGTGAAGTATACGAGAGAATAACAAATGGTCGCCCACTCTCCTGGGGCCACTCTTTTGGGATACACAAGAACTCCAATAGTCCGGCTTCCAGTAGTCCGTAACACCCGATGTTCCGGCAACAGGATCCAATGGCACTTGTTTTTCGATGCATTCGCTACTGCTGCAGTTACGCTGACGTCACCGACTGTTCACATGAGGCGATCCCCTGCTTGACCGGTCCCAACAATGTTCCGCCAGCAGTCGTCAATGACGCAGACGCCATTGTTGGGATCGGAAGCATCAGATCTTACTCAGCTGATCTCGGCTGTTACTGCACTGTACAGAGGTACCTTTCATTATTTGGATAGCCAACATTTTTCGCGATTTGACATTGGAGACTGTCATATCATAGTGATCTGTGGAAGTTTTATTAACTTTTATCCCTTTCAGTCCCTCTGGCTACAATTGTGTACATAACTTTTACAGTGTCTAACATAGATCAGAAACATTTTTTCTCAATTGAAACAAGATGTATATGACTATGAGTGTTCAACCTTTTCATCGTACGCACTTACTGTCAACTTCGGAAGATCTCTAAAAAGATACCAAGTAATCAGTGTTGCACTGCGCACCAGTTTGTGAACTCCAAAGAACACGCAGGTTGTGGGTTACTTGTATTCCACTGTACAACTTGAAAGTAGTAGTAATTATTTTGCATGGCAACTATTGAATGATCACTTCATTTAGTACAAAAGTTAGTTCTACAAAATTAATTATTTTAGTGCATAAAAAGACGCCTTGCTTTTCAGCATATGCAATTTTGTAGTATGTAAGTGGATGCACACAACAGCGTAAATATTGCATCTAAAATCATTAAAAACCTAAATTAAGAGGAATCCAGCAAAAAGAATAGTTTTCTTCCTCCAGAAAAAATTAGGTCTGAAAGGGTTAAGCAGTGAGAATGTTCTCGAAATCCAAACCTTCTTCTAGCTCTAAATCAGGAGTGAAGTAAAAGCGCACACACTGACCATCAACCAAAAACTGGAAACCATCAAAAGCCTGGAGAAAGGTGAGAACAGAAATATTTTGATAACTGAATTCATATTGGTTCGTTAACCATTTATGACATAAACAAAACTGTAAACTAATGAAATACGCTTCTCAATCGGTAACAACTGAAAAATTGGCTTCCAGATAAAATAAATAAAATAAATAAATAAATAAAATAGAAACGAAAAAGGAACAATTATATAGGTTATTGTTCAAATGGTTCAGTGCACTGTCTCACAGCTGTTTTCGATGTATAGCTTAGCCTAAGCCAGCAGTAACAGGTACCCTCCGAGAGTCCGGCATTCTCGGTAATCCGGCACCGGGTCGGTCCCGAACGTGCCAGATTATCGGACTTTTACTGGAATATGGACTGATTATTAATGGATTCAGAGAACAATCGTGACGTGCTAGATGTGATGCCCTAGTCCCCCTCCTTCTAGTCAGCGGATGCAACCGCTAAGACTTTGAACCCAAAATCACGAGGGCTACAAAGATTCTAACCACATGGTGTCAGAACTTGTTTTGAAAGTTCTTACAGTTCCTTTACTTTTATTATTAGTTTTCTTTTACTAACTTGATATCAGGTATCGGTCTCCCAAGGTCCTTGATACAAAGCTTCTCTTGAAGTGAAAGGGATGTATTACCACACATATTAACTTCACAATTAACAGAGTAGAATTCTGACAGCTCGTCTTCAAACTCACAACTGCATATCAAATCCTCACACTGGGTTGCGTGACCAGCTGTGAAAGCTGTTGGCTAAAGAACTGGGGAGGAAGAGGAAATGCACGCTAGCGGGGTGTGGCAGCAGGGGGGGGGGGGGGAGGGAGAGTGAAGGCTTTGGACGGTACATGACGGAGCTGTGCTCAAATGTTCGAGATAGGAGACCCCCTGTCCCCCGCTCCCTTCTCCACCCCTCGCTCCGGAAAGCGGTCACTGTGGGTGCAAAACTTGATTTTGTGCCAAGGCCAAACCAGGCCCGGTAGAGGTGACCACTAGCACAGACAATAATACACAGACGGGAAACCTCCGTAAGGGCCCTGTCCTACGCTCAGGGGTCCGGGGCGGGGGGTGCTGAAGCAGTTCCGTAAGCTGTCCCATGATGACGCTGCGGTCAGAAGCAGCCCTTTAAACTGGCCAGAGCAGGCGGCAGGTAGCGGCTGCCCCACCACCACCTCCCCTCAAACGCCAGCAAGCCGGACACAGCCGTGGCCTCGTGGCAGGCGGCACGAGCTCTCCCCTCAGCCTCCCCTCCATGCTGTCCTCTGATGTACGAGAGCACATATACAGAGAAGAAGCCCGCCTAAACTTCTGTCCTACGCTCCCCTCATAGTTCCGTAAGATGCCACCAGATAGGCGGTTCCCTGGCTTGGTACCTGTAGATCACACTAGAGGCGCTTCTCAGGGTGCCTCTCGCTGTGTAATAGATGCCTTCCCCGAAGACTCACTCTCCGTCTCACATGGTACCTCTCTCTCCCTCTGGTGGCACCCTGAAGTGCTTTAGAAACGGCCAGGATTCACTGCACGGCCTCCCTGTGGAAGTCAACTGAATGAAAATATCAGTAAGCCGTAAAAATTAAAATAAACCTGGCAGGCAGTTCTCAACGTCTGTAGGGAGGTTCGTATACGTTACTAAATAGTTATCCGTCAAGAAGGCGGGAGAGTAGATTATTTAAAGTTTAACAGCGTTGAATACTGTAAAGATCTCCCAGAAGTGGACATTTCTGTGGGGTTCTTTGCTCCGTTGCGACCTAGGACGAAGCACCACTGCATGGAACGAACAACTAATCATCTAATCTACGCTACTAACATGTGAAACCTCACCCCAAACTGAATTTCCGAGCCCGGAAGGTCTCCTTGTGAGACAAGAAAGTCGATCCTGTAAAAAGGACTTAAAATGCTATCTCCCGACTCTGGTTATTTTGGTGTGTGCAGCGCGGCGCTCCTGCATGGAACGAACAACTAATCATCTAATCTACGCTACTAACATGCGAAACCTCACCCCAAACTGAATTTCCCGGAAGGTCTCCTTGTAAGACAAGAAAGTCGATCCTGTGAGAAGGACTTAACATGCTGTCTCCCGACTCTGGCTATTTTGGTGCGTGCAGCGCGCTACCCCAGCATTCCGGCCAAACTGCCCGCACCTCGCGTTCCGGACGTCTCTCTCCACCTCGCGGTGCGTTTTTCCGCGGTTAAAAAGACGTTTTAGACGGCCGATCGAAGGCAGCCGATCGGAATGCTGGGACAGCGGCCGTAGATCGCGACCACGCGTCAGCGCCGCATTCCCGCCTGATGGCGCTGCTTTACGGACCCCGCACAAAGGAACGGCCTCTCCGAAAAAGCGAAACGCGCACAACTAATCCTCGCGAAATTCGACATCCGCAGCCCGCGCCCCTGCCCCCGCCGTCCGACTCTTTGCGCGGCTGCCGAACCGTTTTTATGGCTGCTGGCGCGCCAGTTTTAGCAGGCGCGGCTGTCGGGCGTTCCGGCGCTCGGACCTGTCCTAATTGCGCGCGCATTCCGGACTTTGATCTGCCGGCCGGCCAGGCCCGCCGCTACGTAAATAAGACGTGTCGGGCAGCCGCGACCCGGTGCACGCCTGCGCAGGCTTCACCGCGACTCGCGCAGACTTTCTGCTGAAGCACGGCTCCAGAAGTGAAGCAAGACATTCCGATGCCACTGGGGGGCCGTCCTGTGTCAACAATAACTCAAAGTCCCTTTAAAACAGCTGTGCGATAGACTTGTGCATGATATTTCGCGCCGGCCGCGGTGGCCGAGGAGACTGAGGCGCTCCAGTCACGGTCTGCACGGCCACTACGGTCGGGGGTTCGAATCCCCCTTCGGGCATGGATATTTGTGCCGTCCTTAGCATAAGCTAGTTGATACGTAGTTTGTAAGTTTAGGGACTGATGACCCCGTAGTTAAGTCCCACAAGGTATACAAGCATTTGAACATTTTGAACATGATAGTTCGCGATCGGGAGCAATCATTTTAGTTCGCTGCTCTGCCGCGAACTAGTTCGTTCTTTTTGTTCGTCCGCTCCCAGTGACGGCTGAGCGGCGTGGTCTGCGCATGCAGGTGGAGGGAGAAGTTCCCTCACCTAGCTGCTTCATGCGCTTGCTGCTTGAGCCGCTAACGATATCACGCAAACCAAAAGAAACAGTTTGTGGATTTCTCGCGTTTAAGTTTAGAGTTACCTCTATATCTTGGCATTATGGAATTTATTAGTCAGATATTGCAGAGTGCAGAATACTTCAAAACAGAAATTTTGTAGCACTGAACAATGTAATCTCGCAGGCAGACGCTAACCTCGAAATGATTCTCATCGGCAGAAGGCAAACACGTGATTTTTTAATTCTGTTCGCTACCTATCACACATATTTTAGTTCGCGACCTATCGCGCATCTTTTAGTTCGCGACCGGTAGCTCTCCATTTGATTCGCAGCTAGGCTGCGAAGTAGGTCGCTCTTTTTAGTTCTTCCGCGCGTTTTGGCTTTTGCTACCGCTACTAAAGCTACAGCTGAGCTGCATCTCAGCTCGAAATGACGGCAAGTGGCAGAAGGGAATCGCGCGATTCTGCGCGCTTTCGCGTCCTCTCGCTGTTACCCGTCAGTCTTCAGAAAAGGAGCGGACGAACGAAGAGGCGACGGATCTGCGAACTAGTTCGCGTAGTTCGCCTGTGGGAGCGCTGTACCGAACCAGTTCGTTTATGAACTACACAAGACTACTGTGCAACGTGAGATGAATTACTCGGCAAAGCCAACTGGTAATCGGTGGCAGCACCGTCGTGTTTACGCCGGAGAATCAGAGAGGGGGGAGAAGTATGGCGTACATGTACGCCAAAAGACCTTGTAAAAATAACTAGACTCCCTAACGGCACTGTTGTCGCGGGATAATTTGAACCTTCGGCCGGCCGCCATGATAGTGGCAAGCGTAAGATAAATACGAATTGTAATGTCCTGGTTTGATTACTTTGTGACAATAAAACTGTGTATGTAATGAAATACCATTTCAAATGCTGCACTTGTGTAAACAGGATATGCCACCAAATACAAGTTCAGTAACACGCAACGACTATATTGTAATTATAATAAAAATATTATTATCTCTTTTATAATTAGTGTATAAATGTATGTTTCCCAAGAAATTGTTCTCTTTGTTCTTGTTCTTCTTGATTAGATTAGATTAGATTAATACTTGTTCCATGGATCATATATACGTCATTTCGTAATGATTGGAACGTGTCAGATTAGTAAATGTTGTCTATACTTGACAATCAATATTTTAAGGATTTTTTTTTTTTAAAGTTTTATCTAAAAATTCATCTACATTGTAGAAGGAGTTGCCATTCAGAAATTCCTTTAATTTCTTTTTAAATACTAGTTGGGTATCTGTCAGACTTTTGATGCTACTTGGTAAGTGACCAAAGACTTTTGTGGCAGCATAATTCACCCTTTTCTGAGCCAAAGTTAGATTTAACCTTGAATAGTGAATATCATCCTTTCTCCTAATGTTGTAGCTATGCACACTGCTATTACTTTTGAACTGGGTCGGATAGTTAATAACAAATTTCATGAGTGAATATATATATTGTGAAGCTACAGTGAGTATCCCTAGATCCCTAAATAAATGTCTGCAGGATGCTCTTGGGTGGGCTCCAGCAATTATTCTGATTACACGCTTTTGTGCAATGAATACTTTTTTACTCAATGTTGAATTGCCCCAGAATAGGATCCCATACGAAAGCAGTGAATGAAAATAGGCGTAGTAAGCTAATTTACTGAGATTTATATCACCAAATTTTGCAATGACTCTGATAGCGTAAGTAGCTGAACTCAGACGTTTCAGGAGATCTTCAATATGTTTCTTCCAATTCAGTCCGTCGTCAATGCAAACACCTAAAAGTTTTGAATATTCTACCTTAGCTACAGATTTATGTTCAAGGTCTAAATTTATTAATGGTGTCATGCCATTTACGGTATGAAACTGTATATACTTGGTTTTATCAAAGTTTAATGAGAGTCCATTCGTAGAGAACGACTTAATAACTTTCTGAAAGATATCATTTTCAATTTCATCAGTTAAATCCTGTTTGTCAGGTGTGATAGCTATACTTGTATCATCAGCAAAAAGTACCAGCTTAGCATCTTCGTGTATGTAGAATGGCAAGTCATTAATATATATTAAGAACAGCAAAGGACCCAAGACCGAACCTTGTGGGACCCCATTTTTGATAACTCCCCAGTTAGAAGAATTAATTGTCTCATCTATATCATGTGAACTGCTTATTTCAACTTTCTGCACTCTTCCAGTTAAGTATGATTTAAACCATTTGTGCACTGTCCCACTCATACCACAATACTTAAGCTTATCTAGAAGAATCCCATGATTTACACAATCAAAAGCCTTTGAGAGATCACAAAAAATCCCTACTGGTGATGTCCGGTTATTCAAAGCATTTAATATTTCATCAGTGAAGGTATATATAGCATTTTCAGTTGAAAAGCTTTTTTGAAAACCAATTATCGATGTTATAGGACATAAGAGAGAGTATAATTTTACATCCGGCGTCATTAGTTTTTTGAATATTATGGAATCACTTATAAAAAAGAGACGATGTTAGTAGTTGTCGCAGCGAACAGCCATCGACCTGGATTGGAGCATCCTGCCGCCATTACGTGGCAGAAATAAAATATTAATTAACATAAATAAGGGTCGGGTGGTAACCAAACTATTAATGATTTATTAATTTTATTTCAGCTCATCTCGACGCGGCAGTGAACTAATGCTTTCTCTTTTTTTTTCCAACTATTAAGTTTATATTTTATAATGATCCAAAAATGAGTTTGTTAACGAAAATTATATACAAAGATGAAAATGGAAATTTTCAAACCTTATTTATGGTAACAAACGTTATTACCAGTTGCAAATGGAGGCTTTCTGGGCGTATTCCAGTGATGAATTGTTCACGGTTGTTCAGCGAGTGGTGGCGTTGTCTTGGCGCAACGTTTCGATGAGTTTCGTACTCATCTTCCTCAGGCGAGGAACATTATTTGGCTGAAAAGCGGCTTCCGCTGTTGCTGCCAGCCCACCCATTCCGACCGTTGAAATTCAATTTTAAAAAAATCCCATCGTGACGGCAAGTGTCAGCTTAAGGCACCTACAGACGTTCCGATTTATCTTCCGACCAACCAACTGAAGATCCAACCAACCAAATTCGTAGCAGCCTATACACGTTCCGACCAACTGAACGCAACGATTGCAGCGCCTCCCTGTTCTGTGGTGTCCGTTTGTCGAAGTGTTTTTGTTTTCGCGTGTTCGCTGTGCAATCAGCAAACGATCGCAGGCAGGAAGTTGGTCGCTACACACGGTACAATTTGTCGGTGGAGTTGTGGTTAGGGAGGGGGTCGTATGTCGGACAGTCAGCCCGATCAACTATCCGACAAGAAAAGTTGGTCGGGAAGCGCCTCCACACGTCCAATTTATCGGACCGCCGATAGTCACGAGTGTAGGCACCACCACCTAGAGAGAAGGCCACGGCGCTCTCTTGTCACGTCAGGCAGAGTAGGCTGCGCGCGCATAACTGACTCGATCGCTGTTTCGGCATAGTGGGCAGTGCTCCAGCGGCTACCCAGTCAGCTATGCGCGCGCAGCCTACTCTGCCTGACGTGACAAGAGAGCGCCGCGGCCTTCTCTCTAGTCGGATGGGACAGTTTCCCTGCAAATGGCGACCTCCAGTGGCCTGAGCGCTTGATGTCGATCTGCATAGAGTGGCGTCGGCGCTGCGGTGTGGCGTGCGCGGCACTTTTTGCTAATCCGCGGCTGCGGTCGCGACTGCTGCGTCGGCGGTATAAAAGGCGGTCTGTTGTAATTGCGGGGGCGGGGCGACGCCAGCGCCCCTCGCGGCAGCCGTAATAACCAGCCGGCGCCCTGGCGCGTGAAATGGGAGTCCGGCGGTCGTGCCCGGCAGCATCACGCCGCGGCACAGTATAATTGCTGCACTCAGCCACCAGGCGGCCGAGCACTGCCGGGGGCCGACAACCGCGACACAGTCCTAGGCCAGCGGAGAGGTGGCCGAGGGCACTGAGGAGCTCCAGTCACGGTCTGCACGGCCACTACGGTCGGGGGTTCGAATCCCACCTCGGGCATGCATATTTGTCCCGTCCTTAGTCTTAGGTAGTTCACAAGTAGTTTGTAAGCTTAGGGACTGATGACCCCGTAGTTAAGTCCCATAAGCTATAAAAAAATTACAACATATTGAACGAAATTCCACCCACCTCTCCTTTTTATATTAAGATAATGATAAACTCTCTCAAAAGTAAAAGCTCATGTGGAGTTGGTGGGATTTCCAGCAGAGTACTAAAAGCTTATTCCCAACAGATAAGTACGATTCTTAGCCAAAAATGTTCAAATGTTCGTAAATCTATCGGACAAAACTGCGTGGTCATCAGTTCGTAGCTTACAAACTACTTAAACTAAGGTAAACTAACCTAAGGACAACACACATACACACCCATGCCCTAGGAAGGACTCGAGCCTCCGACGGCGAGCAACCGCGCGCTCCGCAGCGAGGCGCCTTAGACCGCTCGGCTACTCCACCGCGGCGCCAAAAATGTAATATGTCTCTTTAGCAGGGTATTTTCCCAGATAGACTGAAATATGCTATAGTGAAACCATTGCATAGAAGCGGAGACAGAAGTGTGTAGCTAAGGTAGAATACTCAAAATATTGAGGTGTGTGCATTGATGAGAAATTCTACTGGACGTAACACATTGAAGATCTACAGAACGCATATATATATATATATATATATATATATATATATATATATATATATATATATATATATATATGTTTGTATAGCTTATGGGACTTAACTACGGGGTCATCAGTCCCTAAACTTACAAACAACTTATGAACTAGCTAATACTAAGGACGGCACAAATATCCATGCCCGAGGGGGGATTCGAACCCCCGACCGCAGTGGCCGTGCAGACTGCGACTGGCGCACCGCAGTCCCCTCGGCCACCGCGGTCGGTGATACGTTTCAGTGCAGCAACTTAATCTATCAAGGTATTAGCCCCTCCTTCTCATTCCTCTCATGTTCCCCAAACAATATCCGTGATATGATACCTGCTGATCTGTGATGGACTGTGGAGTTCTCTCGGGAATGCACAGCAATTAGGCCTCCATTTCTGTAAGCACACGGAAAACGTCGTTTCTGACAACAAACTGAGTACATGGTGACATGTTCCAATTCATCTGGTACATAGAGATGAAGAAGTGATACAGAGAATCAGCACTCGTGCGGCTTCAATTAGTTTTTCTTCCATTGCGAACAAGGAAACACAGTATCAGCAGCCAGAGTCACCGTGAATTCCGCAGGAAACTGCGTTCAGGAGGCTGCGGAACGAAGGCTCACCGCGCGAAGCGGCTGCGTCACGTCACGTCACGCTGCGCTTCAACGTGCGCGGCTCCAGTAACTTGTGTGGTTCGCAGAAACTCACCGCGACTCACCCTGCGTCACCTCACGGACCTGCGTCTCAACTTTCGGCCAGCCTAAGAAGAAAGTTTTCGTACTTGTTTGACATTTAGGCTGGCCGCAAGTTGAGACGCAGGTCCGTGACGTGACGCAGGGTGAGTCACGTCATATTTCTCACGGAGCGTGATTCGCGGTGACAATCGCCGCAAGTTGGGCCGCAGTCCAACGCCGCAGTTTCCAGAGGAACGTCAGCTGCGCTGCTTGAGAGTAGCGAGGGGTGGGGAGAAGACTAACACCACCCCTTCCCAAACCTGCTCCGTAGACATGCCTTCGATATTGCTAGGCTCGCTACAAGTGGGCCACAATAAATATCCATATTCAGTTATCCGGAATGTCAACCGCGAGTGAACAATTTGACTAGTCCGTGCGTGTACTACATTGCACGTTCCACAACACGATCTCTATCCCGCATTTTTCATTATTGTTTTAGTTACGACAGCGAGCTTTTTCTTTGTTGTTTGGCTAGGACAACGAGTGTTTCATTATTATCTGAGTTACGCAGTTGCCAAGAGCTAAGCCGCTGCACCGTCTCTGGCATGTGATTAAAGATGTGAAAGCACAATTCTTTCTGTTTCTTTGTTTTGAATAAACACCTAATATTATTTATTAACGACAGGGATATAACTATATCCCAACGCACATCAAAAATAACAATACGCAGGCGACGTAAGTTATCCGTATAGAGTAAAATAATCCAAAACTAGATTACTTCATATATTCAATAATCCTCATTTTCGAATATCCAAATTTTTTATGACAGTAATTACTCTGGTTAATCAAGTTTTCACTGTATTCCGTTTTCGCTGGTACATGCTCAGGGTTACGCGCTAATAAGGAATGATATTGTAATAAACGTAGGCATCTTTTTGATAAATATAATCTTTCAAATTCTGAAGTCAGCAGGGGTAAAATATAGGGAAAGGACAGTTGTTTACAACTTGTACAAAAGCCAGACTGCAGTTATTACACTCGAAGGGCATGAAAGGGAAGGGAGTAAGACAGGGTTGTAGCCTTTCTCCGATGTTATTCAATTTGTACATCGAGCAGGCGGTGAAGGAAAGCAAGGAAAAATTTGGAATAGGGATTAAAGTTCAGGGGAAAGAAATAAAAACATTGCGTTTTGCTGATGACATTGTAATTCTATCAGAGACAGCAAACGACCTGGAAGAGCAGTTGAATGGAATGGACAATGTGTTGAAGAGAGCGTATAAAATGAACATTAACAAGAACAAAACAAAAATAATGGAATGCGGTCTTAGAAAATCAGGCGATGCTGAAGGAATTAGATTAGGTAACGAAACAATAAAGGTGGTAGATGAGTTTTGTTACTTGGATAGTAAAATAACATGTGATGGTCGCAGTACAGAGGATATAAAATGCAGAATGGCAATGGGAAGAAAAGCATTTTTGAAAAAGAGAAATTTGCTAACATCGAATATTAATTTAAGTGTAAGGAAGTCTTTTCTGAAGGCATTTGTGTGGAGTGTTGTCTTGTACGGGAGTGAAACATGGACGATAAGCAGTGCGGACAGGAAGAGAATAGAGGCTTTTGAAATGTGGTGCTACAGAAGAATGCTGAAGATTAGGTGGGTAGATCGGATAATTAATGAAGAGGTACTGGACAGAATTGGTGAGAAAAGGAATTTTTGGCATACCCTGACTAAAAAAAGGGATCGCTTGGTAGGACACATTCTTAGACATCGGGGAATTTAGCATTGGAGGGAAGTGTGTGGGGTAAAAATCGCAGAGGGAGACCAAGGGACGCGTATAGTAAGCAGATTCGAGTGGATGTGGGTTGCCGTTCTTCTGAGGAGATGAAAAGGCTTGCTCAGGATAGAGTAGGGTGGAGAGGTGCATCAAACCAGTTTCTGGACTGAAGACCATAACAACAACAATCAATTAACCTGGACAGAGCACATCACGAACACAAAATGAAATGTATAGTTTTAACGATGTCCATATGAAAGGTTAACAACGAATGACATGCAACTTACGACTTTTTATGTCCGTTTCCTTGGCTACTTCCTCCCACTTCTCAGCTTTCAGCTTCGTTTTCAAGTAATCTTCATGGCTTGTATCATACAGAACGCTGTGAACACGTACGGCTTCAATTAGTTTTTCCTCCATTGCGAAGTAGCAAACAATGTCAGAGTCACCGTGACTCCCGCAGGAAACTGCGTACGGGAGACTGCGCTCCGCAGGTTCACCGCGTGCAGCGGCTGCGTCACGCCACGCTGCGCTCCAACGTGCGCGGCTCCAGCCAGCCGTGTGGCTCACAGAAACTCACCGTGACTCACCCTGCGTCACGTCACGGACCTGCGTCTCAGCTTGCGGCCGGCCTTAAAGTTGTGGAAAATTTGATGTATTTAAAGTTTGTAATAATCTTTGTAACATTTCTCGTACAATTTAAGAGCTGTGTCAAAAAATATTGCATGACAACAATCGGGTAGCCCCGGACATAATTTTATGTCGGGTACCTCCGGACCTTGTTCAATGTCTTTAATTTCGAAATGTTTGTTAAGCTTATGGGACTTAACTACGGGGTCATCAGTCCCTAAACTTACAAACTACTTATGAACTACTTACGAACTAGGACGGCACAAATATCCATGCCCGAGGGGGGATTCGAACCCCCGACCGTAGTGGCCGTGCTGACCGTGACTGGAGCGCCTCAGTCACCTCGGCCACCGCGGCCGGCTTTTAATTTCGCTTATGTATGCAAAATACTTTACAGTGCGGTTTCTATTGTTGCAGGAAGACTTGAATTATGCCGAAATTTAAGGGAAGAAGTACAAATAGAGGACAATGGGACGAAAATCAAATGAAAGAAGCAGTTAAATGTGTGGTGGAAGGAAATTTATCAGTAAGTGGTTGCAGTATCTTGAACAGCATGTTCAGCCAACAAAAACAAATCCTGTCCTCTTTATTTTTGGATGGTCATGCTAGTTTAAGGAGTTGCCAGCATTAGAATATGCACGTAGACGTCACATTCATATGTTGAGCACCGCCGCGATGGAATAGCCGGGCGGTCTAAAGCGCCTCGCTGCGGAGCGCGCGGGTGCTCTCCGTGGAGGTTCGAGTCCTCCCTGGGGCATGGGTGTGTGTGTTGCCCTTAGGTTAGTTTATCTTAGTTTAAGTAGTTTGTAAGCTACGGACTGATGACCATGCAGTTTGGTCCGATAGATTTACAAACATTTGAACATTTTTTGTTGAGCACCCGCCCCCTCCCCAGCGTACATAAGTTACAGAGCGCCACTGCACAGAACATTTTTTTTAAACCTTTGAAGGCTGCATTTGCTGCTGCAAGTTCACTATGATATTGCTCCACTTCTGAACGACGCTTTTATCAGAGCAGGTAGGCTTGACAAAGCGCAAAACGGTTTCAGTTGCACAAGAATTTATCCTTTCGAACCTCAAATCTTTGCTGGCGTAGATTTTTTGCCGCCATTGATGACAGATGTTACTTCAGAAGTTTATGAAGAGAATATTGCTTGACAGAAGACCACTTTGCATCGTCAGTGCCGTCCACTAGTCATGCATTGGGTGCAAGTGACCCGGTGCCTTCAACCACCACAAATGTTTTAAAACTGTTGTCACCACATCCTAAAAAAGAAAACGAGACGGTTAGTCAAACGGGGTCGAAAAACCCAAACGAGCGAGATTTTTAACGTCATATCCATATAAAGAGGGTGTAGAAGAGAGACAGAAAAGTAAATGCAATAAAAAGGACGAGCCGAAAACACAAAAAGATAAAGACACTAAAGAAACGTTCAAGACAAAGACAAATATTCAGTCTTCCCGAAGAGGATCAAGGGCCGGCCGCGGTGGCCGAGGGGACTGAGGTGCTCCAGTCACGGTCTGCACGGCCACTACGGTCGGGGGTTCGAATCCCCCCTCGGGCATGGATATTTGTGCCGTTCTGATGTAGCTAGTTCGTAAGTAGTTTGTAAGTTTAGGGACTGATGACCCCGTAGTTAAGTCCCATAAGCTATACAAACATTTGATTTTAACATTTGAGGATCAAGGAAAAGAGACGGAATGCATCATATATGGAGAATCCTTCAAAGAAGACTGGATTCCTTGCTCTGACTGCAAGGACTGGGCCTCTTGAAAATTGAGTTTACATACCTCCTTCCGATATTTATTACTACTGTCATATTTACAAGGCCGAGAAACAGCTGGACTACGACTGAATGCTGCGTCTCAGAATTTTCTAGTGCCAACAAACCAATTCAAAAGTGTTTTAAGGTACACTACTGACCATTAAAACTGATACACCAAGAAGAAATGCAGATGTTAAACGGGTACTCATTGGCCAAATATATTATAATAGAACTGACATGTGATTACGTATTCACGCCAGTAGGACGATGACGAATACACGCTTCCAATGTACGTGCACCGCCATGTCGCCAAACACGGATGCGACCATCATGATGCTGTAAACAGAACCTAGATTCATCCGAAAAAAATGACGTTTTGCCATTCATGCACCCAGATTCCTCGTTGCGTACAACATGGCAGGCGCTCCTGTCTGTGATGTAGCGTCAAGGGTAACCGCAGCCATGGTCTCCGAGTTGATAGTCGATGCTGCTGCAAACATCGTCGAACTGTTCGTGTAGATGGTTGTTGTCTTGCAAACGTCCCCATCTGTTGACTCAGGGATCGAGACATGGCTGTACGATCCGTTACAGCCATGTGGATAAGATGTCTGTCATCTCGACTGCTAGTGATACGAGGCCGTTGGGATCCAGCACGGCGTTCCATATTGCCCTCCTGAACCCACCGATTCCATATTCTGCTAACAGTCATTGGATGGCGACCAAGGCGAGCAGCAATGTCGCGATACGATAAACCGAAATCCCGATAGGCTACAATGCGACCTTTATCAAAATCGGTTGGGAACTTTCCTCATGGCAGCATGTTGTGGGTGTCACCACCGGCGCCAACCTTGTGTGAATGCTCTCAAAAGCTAATCATTTGCGAATCGCAGAATCTTTTTCCTGTCGGTTAAATTTCGCATTTGTAGCACGTCATCTTCGTGGTGTAGCAATTTTAATGGCCAGTAGTGTAGTTCTTAAAAAATTATTATGTATAATTAGTTCTAAGTGATATGACTAAATAAGTTACTGGTTTTATTTTACGGTGAAACTAAAGACAAAAAAAAAAGTTCAAATGTTTGTTAAGCTTATGGGACTTAACTACGGGGTCATCAGTCCCTAAACTTACAAACTACTTATCAACTACCTTATACTAAAGACGGCACAAATATCCATGCCCGGATTCGAACCCCCGACCTTAGTGGCCAAAACTAAAGTCAGAAAAATTGTTTTATTAGCAATTCATATGTGTCCGTGGCTACCCGCCTGAATTGCTTTTTAAATGTCTCGCACACTGCCTTCCTTCCCACGTTTAAAATCACTATTTATTGTCCCCATTAACTTTGCGTATTTGTTTTTATTTCTGTGTTAATTATTGTTATTTTTGCTGGACTTGAAGAGCGGCATGTAAGTCGCTGCTAGCCGACCCTCCGCGGCACTTTAAATAACAATTAAGGGAAAAAAAGCTTTGGCATGAGTCCTCTCCGATGATGGCTAGCGAGCCATACTCCAAGCGCACACTATACCTGTCGTCACGTCTAGTGCTGCAAAGATGTGTCTGGAATCGTTCGTATGCCCGCCGTTCCCTCCTTCAACGACCAATTACTGATCCGCGCCACAGTTGCTTGGCTGCGTCCGACTCAACCACCGATTTCTCCGGCAAACCTTGCAGGCAATTATTCTTCTGCGGTCTAACTCCGTGACGTGCATGAGGAACGCACGCTGCCTTCTACAGGACATAACGAAGCTGCTTACGTAAACAACCGCACGAAAGAACAATTCCGGTACTTCCTCGGCGTCGTCTGTTCTCTCTTTATATGGCGCCTGGAGGTGACGCTACTGGTTCCGGTGTAGTGTGCCTGCTCTCCATAACTAATCGTGGTCATCTCCCGCCGCCGCGAAAGCACATGCTGTAAATTTTGCCTGTTTTCGATGCTTCTTTCAATTTATTACAATTTTGGTGCTCAGCATTGTATAAGGGTGTAACTAAATATAAGGAAAACCTCCGAGGATTCGATAGAGCACCAGACAACAAGCAGAATATGTTTTGTAAACATATAGTCATTAAGAAAAACAAAACAGGCATTCTACGGATCGGAGTGTTGAATGTTTTATCCCTTAATCGACAGGCTAAGTCAGAAAGTTTGAAAAGAGAAATGGATAGATTATAGTTAGATATGATGAGAATTAGTGAAGTTCGATGGCAGGATGAACAGGATTTCTGGTCAGGAGAGTACAGGGTTATAAACACAAAATCAGTTCGTGGTAACGCAGTAGTAGGTCTGATAATGAATAAGAAAATAGGAATGCGGGTAAGTTATTGTGATCAGCATAGTGAACGCATTATCGTAGCAAAGATAGACACAAAACCAACAGCGACCACAGTAGTGCCAGTTTATATGCCAACTAGCACGGCCGATGATGAGGATATCGAAGAAATGTATGAACAATTAAATGGAAAGGACTGTCTTGAAAGGAACATATAAGATGAACGTCAACAAGCGTAAAACGAGGGTAATGGAGTGTAGTGTAGGAAAACTGGGCGATGCTGAAGGAATTAGATTAGGTAATGGGAAGATAAAAGTAGTAGATGTGTTTTGTTTGCGTAGCAAAATAACTTCCGATGGCCGAAGTAAAGAAGATATACAATGCTTAGTCAGCGATGTTATATGGTAACCATTTTGACAGTTCGTCAGCGATGTTACATGGTTACCATGTACCAATAAAATAGTCAAATCATCATGACAGCCAATAAGACAACGGCGTTACAAGGAAGTAAATATGAATAAACCTGAAGATTGCAATTGTGCCGAAACAGGCCTGTCGTAATTAATAAATAATTTCTTCATATAGCAGAGTCTTTGATAGCGCAAAGTTTCTTACATATATTTATTTTTCTACATAATTTCCAAGTAAATTTAGACATTTGTTATACCGCTTTATAAGCTTCAAAAAGCCTTCCAGGAAAAAAATCTGGGCGTTACATACGGAAGAAGCGTTGAACGGCTTGTTCGACGTCAGCATTGCTTCCAAAGCGCCTTCCGCCGAGAGTCTTCTACAAAGATGGATCAAATGTTCAAATGTTTGTAGAACTTATGGGACTTAACTACGGGGTCATCAGTCCCTAAACTTACAAACTACTTACGAACTAGCTAAGACTAAGGACGGCACACATATCCATGCCCCATGGAGGATTCGAACCCCCGACCGTAGTGGCCGTGCAGACCGGGACTGGAGCGCCTCAGTCCCCTCGGCCACCGCGGCCGGCTACAAAGATGGAAGCAGATGGAAGTCACTTGGTGCGAGATCAGGACTGTATGACGGATGGTGTAGGCGCTCCCAACGAAGAGTTACAATATTGTCTTGCGTTGATGTCGCTGAGTGCGGTCTCGCATTGTCATCCAACAGCACAACGCCAGATCTGAAAAGTCCACGCCGCTTTTCCCGAATCACCTCTTTCAGTTTCGTCGGAATGGCACAGCATCGCGCAGCATTGATGGTTGTATCCTCCAAAAAGTCCAGCAACAACACTCCTTGGGCCTCCCAGAAAACGGTGAGTAGCACTTTACCTGCAGACGGAGTGCTTTTGAACTTTCGGACAGGTGATGACGGATGTTTCCACTCCATGGATGCGGCCTTCGATTCTGACGTGTAATGGTGGACCCACGAGTCATCCGAAGCTGAAAGCCATCTGCTTGACTGCGGTTGACATCTACCCAGTGGTGTATCGGTGTCTTGCACGTGAGCATTCACTTACTCTGTCGTCTTTAGCCCATTGCAGTTCAACGCTTCTTCCGTATGCAACACCCTGATTTTTTTCGTGGATGGTTGAAGATTATAAAGCGATTTCAGAAATTATTGATAGATCTGAAGCATTGAATTAAAATTTGTGGTGCGGCCGGGAATCGAACCCGGACCTCCATGCTTACTAGGCAGACGTCTTAACCGTTACACTACCACACCACTAACGATTCAGGCGCCTCGGAATAGTCTATGTACGATTTCCCTCCACAACACAAACTTTAATTCAGCTTCTTTGTTCCAAAGATAATTGTCACTACTGCCAAGGCTCTCCATGCAGCGGAATAGCACCTCAGCAATGGACATGGTGGAACAATCCTGTTATGGTGATATAAATATCGATTAATTCGAATAAGTAATCCCTGAGACGGATTTACGTCTCAAACATGTCAAAGACATTATTGATAGATCTGAAGCATTGAATGTCTTTGGCATATTTGAGACGTAAATCCGTCTCAGGGATTACTTATTCGAATTAATTGATATTTATATCACCATAACAGGATTGTTCCACCATGTCCATTGCTGAGGTGCTATTCCGCTGCATGGAGAGCCTTGGCAGTAGTGGCAATTATCTTTGGAACAAAGAAGCTGAATTAAAGTTTGTGTTGTGGAGGGAAATCGTACATAGACTATTCCGAGGCGCCTTAATCGTTAGTGGTGTGGTAGTCTAACGGTTAAGACGTCTGCCTTGTAAGCATGGAGGTCCGGGTTCGATTCCCGGCCGCACCACAAATTTTAATTCAATGCTTCAGATCTATCAATAATGTCTTTGACATATTTGAGACGTAAATCCGTCTCAGGGATTACTTATTCGAATTAATTGATATTTATATTGATTTCAGAAATGTCTCAATGTACTTGGAAATTATGAAGAAAAATAAATATACCGGGTGATCAAAAAGTCTGTATAAAATTGAAAACTTAATAAATCAGGGAATGATGTAGAAATGCTTGGAATTACATGGGGTTTTATTAGAAAAAAAAGTTCAAAAAATGTCCGACAGATGGCGCTTTATCTGATCAGAAAAGCAATAATTAACATAACAAATTAAGACAAAGCAAAGACGATGTTCTGTCGGTCGATCACGATACACCTGCGACTTCAGGTAACCCCAAAGCCAATAATCGCACGAACTGAGGTCTGGGGACCTGAGAGGCCAAGCATGACGAAAGTGGTGGCTGAGCACACGATCATCACCAAACGACGCGCGCAAGAGATCTTTCTCACGTCTAGCAATATGCATATAAGCATAAAAATCGTACGTTCCAGCAGGTGTTTATCAGCCAGGGTGGGGATGATGCGATTCTGTAACACATCGGTGTACATCTCACCCGTCATTGTAGCAGTTACAAAACTAGAATCACGGAGTTCCTCGAAGAAAAAAGTCCTGATAACGGTAGATGTAGTAAATCCAACCCATAACGGACTTTCTCGTCGTGCAATGGAGTTTCCACGACAGTTCTAGGATTTTCGGTAGCCCAAATTCTGCAGCTGTGGGCGTTGACAGACCCTCGGAGCGTGAAATGAGCTTCGTCGGTCCACAACACGTTACTCAACCAATCGTCATCCTCCGCCATCTTGTGAAACGCCCACACCGCATATGCCCTCCGCTTCTCTCATTACAGCACCTTTTATACACGATTTTCATGCGCAGTCACTGACGTTTCGCTGCCCAGCGCCATCTGTAGGACATTTTTTTTGAATTTTTTTTGTTCTAATAAAACCCCATGTCATTCCAAGCATGTGTGTCAATTTTTACCTCTCTATCTACATTATTCCGTGATTTATTAAGTTTTCAAATTTACCCAAGTATGTCTTTAACGTCTCATTCTATTTTGGCCCACTTTAGGTTACGGTAGTAACACTAAAGTGGGCCTTTGCGATCGTCTTTTGACAGCTCGAAATTTAAATGAAAATAACGGCTTAACCACGCATCTGACACGAAAATTGAATAACCCAATTTGTAAAGCAGAAAATTCTCTACAACTTTGCTCTCTTATGTTTTTTTCTTTTTTTATTTTTTTTTTTTAATTTTTATTATTATATCGCATCGTTTCAGAGATATTTGCAAAAATAACGGCGATTTCGGGATGTCTGTATGGCTGTAAAGTGTTCCCACTTTTTAGGTCGAACCGTTCAACCGATCGGCACCAAATTTTACACAGATATAATTGTTGGCTAACAGAGACCAGAACCTCGCTTTTTGAAATATTTCGGAAAAGAAATACGTTAGTAATACAAAAAAAAGACGTTTGTAATGTATTTTTAATTGCAAATAAACCGTTCATCTGACGCGAAAATTGAATAAACGAATTTGTAGAGGAGAAAATTCTCTAGAACTTTGTTCCTCTATTTTTTTTTTTTTTCATTTCTCGTATCGTTTGAGAGATATTTGCAAAAATAACGGAGTTTTGACACCTTTCATTGAGTTAACGATAAGCAGCCGTTCGCAGATATCACGTGACAATCCTTGCCCAGAACTCTCTGTGGCATACGCCATCTTGCGTTGCGTATTTGATGATTTTCTTATTGTAACTTACACGTTGTCATTTCAAAGCAATGGCGCACTGAAGAATTAACAAAAACACGTTGTCCTTCGTACGATAAATGATAATCTAGTGTGTACAAATGCCATATTGGCATCAGTTACCAACGACTACCAATAGTATAACATTAGAGAACAAAATTCGTGCTGTCAGCTATAGTGTAGTGGACTATGACGCTGGAGGTCAGTGGTTCGAAACCCGCTGCTCCCTATTTTTTTTCCTAAAAGGGTTTCAGACAGTCTTATAAATTAATTTTTTATTATTTAGATTATTATTTTGGTCCAAAATGTTTGCAAAAACTGATAAAACTACAAATCTAAAGTGGGCCGTAAAACACGCCAGTGCGATTTTTTTCTTTTCATACAAAACTCTGCCCACAGTCTATTTTTTCCAGCTCCCCGTCGTAGATGACGCCACAGCCTGCCCATGCCCCACCGGACTCGTGCCTGCCTCGGCCACTGTAGCTGCCCTGTTTGACTCTCGCCTCTGGCCACGGTCCGGTGAACGCAGCAGCGAGGGCGAGGTTTTGCTGGCCGCCAGACTCCAGACTCCACCCAGCGCTCACGGCTGACTCCGTTTCTTGCAATCCGCAGCTCTCCATTTGCACCAGAGAAAGACATCTGGGATGCGGGCACTTGCAGGAGTACAATCAGTGGGAAGATGTGCAGCCGGCAATTACAACCACGCTCTGACCAGTGCTGGTGATATATTCGAAATGTTCAAATTTTTGTAAACCTATTGGACCAATGATTTCTGTGATTGCTGTGATAGATTTGTGAATAAATCCACCTTATGCAAGACACCTTGTCTTGTTTTAGCACAACATTGAAACACGTCCACTGAATGTATGGTCTTGTTCCATTTTGTGTTATTCATTACTCTAAAGTGATTTTCCGGCATTAGTGTTGTCTGTTTGTATGTCAATTATTTTATTCCTTTATTAATGATCAATGCCTCATGTTTATATATGTTTCCACCTGTGTCATTGAACTTGTGTGTTCGTATGAATGTGGAAGGTTGCTTTTAAAATTGACTGACTGTCGCGCAATGGCTTACAGTCGCCGCCTCGCGCTTTAGGGCCTCATTTACTTTAGTTAAGAATGCTTGGCTTCGTAAGACGCCTGCACTGCCATCTGCTGGGTGGCCAGAGACAACCTTACTTAGCAAGATGGCGACATGGCCTGTTTTTAGTGTAGTACCAACATAATCATGGATGAAAGAGGTGAGAAAGGAGGCCTCTCTGGAGCTCTAGTAGAGGGTATTATCTTCTTCAGGTAGTGATATTTGGTAGACAGTAGGCTCTGAACCCACTCTACATCGCTTTTAAGCGCGCCCTACATCCGGTGCACAGAGGGGAAGGCTTTTCATGTGACCTGAGGGTCCACTCTTGCTGCGACCGCCGAAGTGAGTATATCGTCGAATCAAGCTGAGAGGATGGCATACTGTAGAACTTTACTTTCTTTGTGATTAGGCAGTCTTGGTTTATCAGTGATAGTTTTCTCGAGCAATTCTTTCACTATGCTACGTGAAGTGTTTCTTAATTGGCAGAACATGAGTAATTCAGTGTAAATTTAGTATCTGCATTTTTATTCTGGTGATGATCTTGTGTCCGGTTTTTCTCAAGTTAGAATACACATGTGTGGCCTTCTTCCTGTGTGTAAACTTAGTATGTTCGAATTTCCTTGCTGTTTTTTAACTAACATTTTCGTGTCCTGTCTGTATCTAGGACTATTCTAAATTTCAGATTTTCTGGATTGATTCTGTCTTGGTATGACTGATTGCACAACGTGCTTTCGAAACAGTGTTTACTTCAGCCTTCTGCCATGCTTTTACTGATACTAGTTTTCTTTTATATGAATTCTCGCTTGTCACCACGGTCACAATTCACGTGGCACTTAAGGATAGTATGCCCCTGCCTCCCCGCACATGAGTTCGTTTGGTGCATAGTTTGATTTTAATTGTGCTTGAAGACACCCACCATCTCGTCAAAACGCAACCGACGCTACGTTTGCTGCTGCCATCAAGTGTTCCCGTGTGAGTGATGTGTCACAAGCATTATGTGCATGTCTGTGAGTGAATGAATGTGCTTTCCTTTATCCACTGTGTAGTTGCAAATTTCCTCCCACATTACCTCCATATTTATAAGGGCAGAAACAATTTTGTTATGGGCAGTAACTTTATGATTTAATTCACTTTTATACAATGTGTGTGCTTTATTGTGCTTAATATGGTCTCCCTACATTTATTTGCTTGTTCATTTTATTGAATAGATGATGATTTAAAATATCAAATATGTGGTTTATAATTTCATGCTCCCCATCCTATGTTTAATTATGTATTCCTTATATATATATATATATATATATATATATATATATATATATATATATATATATATATTATTTGTGTTTGTTAAAACTTTGGCCTGCTCCATTAAGGAGTGAACAGTTAGATAAATTTCTGTTGCGCAAGAACTGTACCCACTCGCAAAGTAATTTAGAGCAGTAGTCAGCATTTTAACTTGCATTTACAGATCTCTACTGCCCGAGATCTTACATAGAAAATTTAACAAGCTACTTTCAACATGTTTCGGCACTTATTGTGCCATCTTTCGTGGGGTTTTGCCTCTATTTTATTATGTCATTCGCAGGGTTTGCATCTGTTTTGATTGAGGAATGACAAGTTTTCACAGCATGTCATGTTCGAGCTGTGATGTTGCTGCCTACTTGTTTGTGGTGTGTTATTATGTTTCATGATGTTTAGTGTAATTTTTGTTGTGCACTGGCGCGATTTACATCGCCGTTAGTTTTCTACATCTACCGAGCGAAGTAGCGCAGTGGTAACACATTGGACTCGCATTCAGAAGGATGGTGGTTCAAATCCACCTCCGGCCATCCAGTTTTAGGTTTTCCGTGATTTTCCTAAATCACTCCAGGCAAATACCCGGATGGTTTCTTTCAAAGGGCACGGCCCCCATCATTCTCCAAAAATCCGAGCGTAAGCTCCGTCTCCAATGACCACGCCGTCGACGGGACGTACCCCCCCCCCCCTAAGCTTCTTCTACATCTACATAAATACTCTGTAAACCACATTGAAGTGCATGGGAGAGGCTTCATCGAACCGCTTTTATGATGTTTCTCTACAGTTCCATTCTCTAATAGCTCGCGGGAAAAAGGAACACCTCAATCTTTCCGTTTTCATTCTGATTTCTCTTATTTTATTTTAATGATCATGTCTTTCCTATATAGGCGGGTACTACCAAAATATGTTCGCATTCGGAAGAGAAAGTTGGTGAAAGAAATTGCGCAAATAGATCTCGTCGCAACAAATAACGCCTTTCTTTTAATGATTTCCACCCCAAGTCGTGCATCATTTCTATGACACTCTCTCCCCTATATCGCGATAGTACAAAACGAGCTACTTGTGCTTGAAGACGACCGCCATCTCGTCAAAACGCCGCCGACGCGACGCTTCGTTTTGCCGCTGCTATGAATTGTTCCCGCCTTGAGTAACTGTCCCAAGCATTATGCACGTGTCTGTGAGTGAATGAGTGTGCTGTCTCTCAAATGTTCAAATGTTTGGTAAGCTTATGGGACTTAACTACGGGGTCATCAGTCCCTAAACTTACAAACTACTTATGAACTACTTACAAACTAGGACGGCACAAATATCCATGCCCGAGGGGGGCCTAGCTGACCGTGACTGAAGCGCCTCAGTCACCTCGGCCACCTCGGCCGGCGTGCTGTCTCTATCACCTGTGTATTTGCAAATATCCTCCCACATTACCCACATTACTTCCGTATTCAAAAATGACAGAAACTATTTTTATTACGGGCAGTAACTTTATATTTCAATTCACTGTTGTACAAGGTGTTTGCTTTATTGTGCTTATTTGGTTTCCCCACATTTTGCTTGTTCCTTTTAATTGAATAGATCATAATTTAAAGTATCAAACCGCTGCTTTATAATTTCTACTTCAATTATACCCACAGTGTCGTTTTGTACCTTTTCATTTGCATACTCCTTATCAAAATAATGTGCATTAAAATTTATTGGAAATATATTATTGTCTTTATATATTTAATTTTCTATTATTTTATTAAATTTTATATATTTTTTAAGTGTTCAACCCGTAACTGGTTCATCTAAAAATGCAATGTTTGTGCTGTGTTCACAAAGCGTTGATGGTTCAAAACGAAAGCGTTTACGCCTGCCATATCTAGCCTAGTGTAGAAGTCTGCCACGGACCATTGGTTCGTTCGGAGTATCTGTTATATCTTCCACATTCACTTTTCTGATGCGTTGTACCGTAAATCGAAGATACTGAAAACGATTACAAAAAAATCCTTCAGTAAAGGTAAACTTGGGTCCTCTGGACCCGATCACATTTATCAGTGGGGTATATAAGGGGGAGGGCAGGGGGTACCTGAAATGGGTGATGCGTGAAGACATCGCCTCGTACAGTTTGCTTTGATCAAAATGTGTAATTTAATTATCCTTTGGCTAAGATTGCATTTCGATTTCTCCGTTTTGGGACACGTTACTTAAAAACACAACGTGGTTTTTTTTTTTTTTTTTTTTTTTTTTTTTTTTTTTTTTTTTTTTTTTTTTTTTTTTTACGACAAATTGAATCCCTTGCGTTGCTTCCAACGCAACGTGAAGGTTGTGCGCTACCCGTTTCTCATGCTTATGTTACCATTTGGCGCCAATAGATTGCAGCACATGTTGTTTAAGTAGTTCGAGATGTGAGCATTATGTCGGCGCCAGGTTAGTAGCTCATGAAGTTGAATTAAATAGCTTCGGTTATTTGCTGGATCTGGTTACTTGTAACAATGTGTGCAACGTTGTGATATTGATAATTATCAATTGTTTTGCACAATAATTGTGCGTTAAACTTGTACTAGCACAACTGTACGGGTTAGGTGTTGACTGTGTAACTTCATCCTAGAACTGGGGTTGTTGATTATGTCATTGGCCTCCCTCTATTACTGCTTTTCATACAGTTTCGAATGAGAAAGTTTTTTTTTTTTTTTTGCAAATTCCCGTTATTGTATGCAGGTTTATAAGACAATCAAATTCGTTCTCTATGAGAGGATTCGGATGTGAGTGGCTTTTTGTCAGATGAAGACGACGAGTCTGTTTCTTCTTCATTCAGTCAGCAGGCAGATGACTCGTCTGATGATGATCTGAGTGCCACAGAAGTTCCTGAACAGCGCAGACGCTCACACAGTGTCACAGAAGGTGTCAGGCCACTGCTTTTTCGGAGATCAAATTTTGTTCAGAAGTTTCATCCACCAAAAATTAATTACAGTGCTGTTGAGGTCATTAACAAAGAGGTGTGATCAGAGTTACCTATTTCATGTATCCTTCCCATTTTGTTACTAAAAATCTTCTTTTTAATTCTAGTGTCCTTCGCCAATTGGAACTCCTGCTAAGTATTTCTGTGAATACTTCATTGAAAAGTTTTTTGAAGAGGCAGCGAAATGTACAAATATGTATAGTGTTGCAAAGACAGGAAAATCCTTGGCGATAACAGCTCATGAACTGAAGGTGTTTTTTGTGATACATTTAATAATAGGGTGTTGAAATTTAGAATGTCTCTAGCTGTGGCTCTTGTTGTCGTGCCCAGACAGAAAGAGGAGAGCTGAAGAGTTTGAAGCACCGTTAGGTGATACGTTAAGTACCTCCACAAAGGCAAAAGTTTACAAATCCCATACGAAACCAGGTTTGGACAAGCGATATGATGGGTATGATCACTGGCCCACAGTGGATGATGTTTTGTCACCACGAAGATGTCAGTATGAGCATTGCAGTTCCAGAACAAAAACTAAGTGCATAAAATGCAATCAGTACTTATTTTTTGCAAAAGAAAAGGATTGTTTCAAGTTCTTTCACGAAAAGTGAAGCAGCCTGCACCATGACTTTGTGTTACAAACGAAATAACATTTTTTTATAATACAGCAGAGTCCCGAAAACACGGTATAATGTGGACCGAACGATGGCCGAGTTTGTGAAAATGCCGTGTTATCGGGAACGGTGTTAAAAAACGAATAGGAAAGATTTTCTGTTATAAAATACTTTCATATGTTCAAATCAAATGTTTGTATACCTTATGGGACTTAGCTACGGAGTCATCAGTTCCGAAACTTACAAACTACTTATGTACTAGCTAACACTAACTAACACTAGCTAACACTGCCCGAGGGGGTATTCGAACCCCCGACCGTAGTGGCCGAGCATACCGTGACTGGAGCGCCTCAAAATACTTTCTATTACTACTTTAGAATACAGATGGTGCAAAACTGTAACACAAAATAAATTTAAGAAAATATCTAACAAATGAAATTCGTTACTTACAGTCATATGGACTTCACAAAAGGCGGTTAAGAAAAGACAAAGGCTGTAGGCAGGCTGAGCAGCCTATAGCGCGCGGTCGAGTTACATGTGTGTCATTGTTGTCTGCTGTAACCAAGTTCATTATCTGCCCATCACGCCTAAGCTGATTTTAAACAACACTGTAAGAAAATGTACTCCCGGAGTTTTGATCACGACTGCTTTAGTATAAAAAAGCATCTATATACTACATTAATGACACTAAAAGGATTCTTAGAGTGTAGGTGGCACAAAAAAGATTTCTGGGCCCATAAAAAGTATAGCTTGTATCTGCCACTTGCTACGATTTCAGTTCTATCCTGCATTCATGAATAATTTCAGGGGGTTCGCCGGGCTGTGGCCGAGTTATCCGGCCCGTCGGGTTACCGAGTGCCGAGTTTTCGGGACTGTACTGTAACCAATGAACAAAAGTAAAGTAAGAATAATTTTTTATTCATAACTGTTCCTCAGGTAACTTATAATAGAAAGCTTTTGACCATGTCGACTGGAATGCAATCTTCAAAATTCTGAAGGTAACAGGGGTAAAATATAGGGAGCGAAGAGTTATATTCAACCTCTACAGAATCCAGACAGCGGTTATTAGAGTCGAAGGGCAAGAAACGGTCGCCGGCCGCGGTGGCCGAGGGGACTGAGGCGCTCCAGTCACGGTCTGCACGGCCATTATGGTCGGGGGTTAGAATCCCCCATCGGGCATGGATATTTGTGCCGTCCTTAGTATTAGCTAGTTCATAAGTAGTTTGTAAGTTTAGGGACTGATGACCCCGTAGTTAAGTCCCATAGACTTTACAAACATTTTTCTGAAGAAAGGGACGCAGAGGTTGGGAAGGGAGTAAGACAGCGTTGTAGCCTTTCCCCAATGTTGTTCAATCTGTACATTGAGCAGGCAGTAAATGAATAGAAGGAGAAATTTAGAGAGGGCTTTAAAGTGCAGGGAGAAGAAATAAAAACATTGCGGTTTGCCAATGACATAGTAATTCTGTCAGAGACTGCAAAAGATCTGGAAGAGGAACTGAATGGGATGGACAGTGTCTTGAAAGGAAGATGTAAGATGAACATTAACAAGAGTTAAACGAAGGTAATGGAATGCAATGTCAGAAAATGAGGCGATGCTGAAGGAATTACATTAGGTAATGAGACAATAAAAGTAGTAGGTGAATTTTGTTATTTGGGTAGCAAGATAACTTCTGATGGCCGAAGTAAAGAAGATATAAAATGCAGAATGGCTATGGGAAGAAAAGCTTTTCTAAAGAAGCGAAACTTGTTAACATCCAATATTAATTTAAATGTTAGGAAGTCGTTTCTGAAAGCATTTGTCTGGAGTGTAGCATTGTACGGGAGTGAAATGTGGACGATAAAAAGATGATAGAAGCTTTTGAAATGTGGTGCTACAAACGAATGATGAAAATTAGATGGGTAGATCACGTAACTAATGAGGAGGTGCTTAACCGAATCGAGGGGAAAAGAAGTTTCTGACATATCCTGACCAAGAGAAGGGATAGATTGGCTGGACACATTTTGAGACATCAAGGAATTGTCAACTTAGCATTAGAAGGAAGCGTGTGGGGGAAAAATCGTAGAGGGAGACCGAGGGACGAATATAGTAAGCAGATTCAAAGGATGTAGGTTGCCGAACGTATTCTCAGATGAAGAGACTTGCACAGGACAGGGTAGCGTGGAGAGCTGCATCAAACCAGTCTGCGGACTGAAGACCATAACAACAACAACAACAACATACTATATTAATGAAACTCGAAGGATTCTTAGAGTGTAGGTGGCACAAGAAAAGATGTCTGGGCCCATACAAAGCATAGATTGTATCTGTCACATGCTACGATTTCAGTTCTAGCCTGCATTCTGCGAGCACGGAATAATTCCAGGGGCTTTGCCAGGCGCCGGCCGCGGTGGCCGAGGAGACTGAGGCGCTCCAGTCACGGTCTGCACGGCCACTACGGTCGGGGGTTCGAATCCCCCCTCGGGCATGGATATTTGTGCCGTCCTAGTTCGTAAGTAGTTCATAAGTAGTTTGTAAGTTTAGGGACTGATGACCCCGTAGTTAAGTCCGATATACTATACAAACATTTAAACATTTTTGTCATCATAATGTCATAATTAGTTAAGCTTATGGGACTTAACTACGGGGTTATCAGTCCCTAAACTTACAAACTACTTATGAACTACTTACGAACTAGGACGGCACAAATATCCATGCCCGAGGGGGGATTCGAACCCCCGACCGTAGTGGCCGTGCTGACCGTGACTGGAGCGCCTCAGTCACCTCGGCCACCGCGGCCGGCTAAACATTTTTCTTTGCCAGGCTGTGGCCGAGTCATCCGGGTTACCGAGTCCTGAATTTTCAGGACTGTACTGTAACCAATAAACAAAAGTAATGTACGTTGTTCTCGACGGCGAGTGTTCATCAGAGACGAGTGTATCGTCAGGAGTGTCCCAGTGGAGTGTGATAGGACCACTATTATCTTATACCTACATAAATGACCTGATGGACAGAGTAAATAGTAATTTGCGGCTGTTTGCTGATGATGCTGTGGTGTATGGGAGGGTGTCGTCTTTAATTGACTGTAATAGCATACAGGATGACTTAGACAAAATTTCTAGTTGGTGTGAAGAATGGCAGCTAGCTCTCAATGTAGAAAAAATGGAAGGTGATGCACACGAGTAGGAAAAACAATCCCATAATGTTCGAATACCGCATTAGTAATGAGCGTCTTGATGCTGTCGCGTCATTCAAATATTTAGGCGTAACATTGCAGAGCGATATGAAATGGAACGAACATCTAAGGACAGTTGTAAGTAACGCGGACAGCTAACTTCGGTTTATTGGGAGAGTTTTTGGGAAGATGTAATTATCTGTAAAGGAGACCGCGTATAAAACGCTTGTACAACCACGTCCTGAGTATTGCTCAAGCGTTTGGGATCCGCAGCAGATCAGTTTAATGGAGGACATAGAAGCAGTTCAGAGGCGAGCAGCTAGGTTTGTTACTGGTAGGTTCGACCAATGCGCGAGTGTCACGGAAATGCTCCGGCAACTCAATTGAGGATCGCTGGAGGAAAGACGACGTTCTTTTCGTGAATTTCTGTTGAGGAAATTTAAAGGGCCGGAATTTAAATCTGAGTGTAGTACGATTTTGCTGCCGCCTACTTATATTTCGCGTAGCGATCCAAAGACAAGATAAGAGAAATTAGGGCTCGTACGGAGTCATATAAGCATTCTTTTTTTCCTCGTTCTATTAGGGAGTGGAATTGGAAAGGAAATGCGTAATAGTGGTACAGTGTACCCTCCGCCACGCACCTTACGGTGGATTGCGGAGTATGTATGTAGATGTAGATTCATTACAATGAGTTATTGAGGCCTTGCAACTTTGATTCAACAGTCATTCAAGTTTTACTGTGAGGCTAAATATCGTACAGGGCAACTATATTTTCTTTACACAGATAATTTTGATTCAGGTAAAGTACTTATAGACTGGCAACCCGAGAGACACAAACAAGTTTCAATTATTTTAGTAACAACTCCCACTTAGGTCTCAAGTTCAATTTTTATTATCTATCAGCAACTTTCACTAAGCAGAAGTATAGCTTTCAGCAGACAACAATAATAATACTATTTTTTAATCGCCACTTTTCAACTTTTCCTCAGATAAATTATAATATCAAACAAATAGCAGGAAGTCAGAGAATAAATCCGGAGAAATAAAACCTGGCCCTCACGATTGTGCTAGTTGTTTTCCCGCTACATTTTGTACGGAAGAATTTTTTGTATTATTTTACGCAATGTCTACTGTGCCCAAGTATACAGAGAATTCAACTTTCTTCACCATTTAATAATAATAATAAAAATAATTCAGGGTGGAAAGGGCTAGGATAGTACCCTTCCCAGAGTCGGGACAACAACCCGGGCGCGAGCTGTAACGACCGCGCTGTCGACGGGACGTTAAGCCGCAGCCTTCCTGGTTTCGTCGGAACCGCGGGCAGCGTTAACAGGTGTGATGAGGCTGGGTGGCAAGTGGCGCTGAGCGTGCGGGCACACGCCACACCCGGGCGCTAATGACGGGCCCGCTTTAATGAGTCGGCGGCGGCCAATGAGAGGCGGCCGGAATGCCATTAGGAGAGCTCCCTCCCCCTCCCCCTCCCTCATCTGAGGCGGCGCTCGTCACGGTGAACAAAGGCGCCGCGCGCCCCAACAGGTAGCCAGGGCCGCTGTGGTGTCGGCTTTCACGGCCGGAATCGCGATCAAAATACCCCGCTGCCCGCTGCCCGCTGCCGCCTCTTCCGCCTGTCGTGCCCGCTGCGGCGCCGCCGCCATGCCTCGGTGGCTGTGTCACGACGGTGCCAGCCACAAACAAACAAACGCGAGGTAGGGTTCGCCGCTGGGGCCATCCGAGGCTCGGTTTAGACGAGCCGCCTTCTCGTGAAAATCCACTGCTCAAAATTGAAATGTTTAAATGTTTGTAAATCCATGGGACTTAACTGGTTGGTTATTAGTCCCTAGCTTAGAAACTACTTACACTAAAGCCGTCCTCACACGGGACGTGTGTCCCAACATGACGTAGGCCAGTCGCGCTGTCTACCTAGCTACAGCACGCTCTGAAACGACCAAATGTTCAAATGTTTGTAAATCTATCGGTCGAAACTGCGTGGTCATCAGTCCGTAGCTTACAAACTACTTAAACTAAGGTAAACTATCTGCGCACTCCGCAGCGAGGCGCCTTTTACAGCTTTTTTTTTTTTTTTTTTTTTTTTTTTTTTTTTGCTCGTGGACGGGATTGAACGGCAACCTTTTTTTTCTTTTTAAAAAAATACAGGTAAGGATATGACTTTATTTTATTTTATTTATTCAAAGTTTTACGCACTTGATTTTATTTCTATATATATATCAATGAAAAAGAAAAGAAAAGAAAAATATCTCCTTCTTTTGTGAGGATTTTCACTGGAAGTAAGATATCTCTACATGAAGTGCAGCATTAATAGCGTCTGATAGTGAACATAAATAGTGACTGCACACAGACCATAAGCGGATAGATTTTAGCTGAATTTCTGTTCCCTCACGCGAGTTCCGGGCACGTCTTCTCGAATAAATTGTTTTCATCCGTTACATAGGTTCATTCTTCCGACGGATCATTCATACTAAAATTATCGTCTCATACCCGGCACACCCAAGCTGTGAGGAGGATCCAGGGAAACACTACTCAAAAAATTGGCATAGTATTGTCGGTGTCTTGAATTGTGTAATAGAGAAGTGAGTGTCCAAAAATCAAGCACACTCTTTTCTCGATAGTGAAACAAATAATATATAGATAGGCCTTTGATCCAGTTCACTGCATTAGTCTTTGTGCGTGGGAAAAAGCTCTCGTCCGGAAATAGAAGTGACTGCGGTTCAATAGTCTGTGGAGCTGTACGACAAAGAAAGGCAAGTATATTCTTTGTGAACAGCCACACCTCTGCAGCAGGTCCACACATCAGCCGATGTTCATCAGTGTCTAACACGTGAGACTGAGGGCAGTGTGGAGAGTCCGTCATCTTAATTGCATGCAGCCGATGTCGCGTCATGTATTTTCCATTGACAACCAGATACCAGGTAGCAAGAGCATCTGCATCGAGGAGGGCATGATGCACAGATCGCCAGACCACGGGCCATCTGATTGTTGGATGTCGTCTCTCCACGAAATTCCGGGTGTGCCCCCTCATTATGCGGTACACATCACGTGTCGTTGGAGTCCGTGTATGGGGCAAGTCTTCACGGATATAACTATATTCGATAAAAAATGTCTTAATATGTGAGAGATATGCGCTACTGGTATGGGCGGCATTAGAGATATAGGAGCAAGTTCGTCGATCAGAATCCCAGATATTCCGGTCTGGCGATGTTTCCACAGCTTAATCATTGTAATTACATAAAGGGCAGAGGCTCTGACATGTACATTGACTAGCCCAAGACCTCCGTCTCGAGGGGGGAGAGTTAATGTCTCATAACGGACTTTGAAGATAAGGCCGGCTCTCACGAAGTATCCAAACACTGCCAGCAGTCTTGTTGCCATCGTGTTCGGCATCGGTAGAATCTGGGCCAGGTGCGGTATCCTAGACACCAGATGGGTGTTCACGAAAGCAACTCGTTGTATTAAGTCTAACGACCGTGGTATATTGCTTCGGACGTTAGCTTGTAGTACCTGAAGGAGGCGTTTGTAGTTGACTGCTGAGGTTTGTCGAATGTCGCGCGTGAAGGTTATCCCTAAACACTTGAGCTTGTCCACTGATTGCATCGGGGCCACGCTCCCTTCAGGAAGACACCGCAAATGTCCATAGCAGCAGACTTGGTCAGATTGATAAGGCTGCCCACAGTAGTTCCATACTTGGTAATCCATTCCAGTGCTATCCGCACTGGATTGAGCCACGAACATCAGGTCATCAGCATATGCGCGACAGATAAAGGACCGGCCCCTCATCGTCATCCCAGAAGTCGACATCGTAGTCCATGTAACAATGGCTCAAGCGCAATGGCAAAAAGAATGATCGATAGCGGGCAGCCTTGTCGTACAGATCGCGAAATGGTAACGGTGCCTGCCACACGTCCATTGATCAGTACACGTGAGGTGGCGCATCGGAGAAGCCGCAGGACGGTGTGTGTGAAGGCAGGAGGAAACGCCATTCTTCGCAGCACTGCTTCAAGAAAGTCATGACTCACTCTATCAGAAGCATGGTCCAGGTCTACGGACACTAAGACACTACGAATGCGGCAAGTCATTGCCAAGGCTATGATGTCACGATAATCACTTAGTGCTGTCTGGATGTTACTTCTGCCACCAAGGCATGTTTGATCCGTAGAGACGACCTGAGGCAAGACACGCCAGAGTCTGGAAGCGAGGATCCTCGTAAAAATCTTGAAGTCGCAGTTCAGCATGGTAAATGCCCGATAATGTTCCACTTTTTGTCACCTGGACTTCTTCAGGACCTGAATGATCAGGCCTTCGACAAATTCAGTTGGGAGTGGGGCGTCAGGTATCATCAGTTCTTTATACTTTTCTATCCAGCGAGGAGCCATTATGTCTAGAAAGGCGCGGTAGAACTCCAGCAGGAGGCCATCTGGGCCTGGGGATTTGTTTGTTTCTCCCCTACGTAGAGCGTCAGCGAGATCATCAGCCGTAATCGTATCTGTAAGGGTCTGCACAGACTCCCCATCAAGAGTACCAGGCATGGAGTCGAGCACTTCTTCCATTGCTATAGTATCCTGATCCACTTATGCATACAACTGTCGATAGTGATCCACTAAAGCAGTGGCGATGTTGAAGTTTCCTCCAAGAATAGTGTGATCGTACTGAACTGCAAACAGCGGAGCTATCTCTTCTGAGTAGAAGTGCGAACGTTCCCTTCGTTTGTCCGTGCCGGAGGGAGCATAAACGTTGATGATCCGGACACCATGGAATGCCACAGCAAGGCCCCTGCCCGATGGTAAGTAAGCGACGTCTTCAACCACAATACCTTCTCTCATAAGTACGGCCGCCCCACTACCGTTGCAAGCAGATGGCGTTTGATATGTATTATAACCATAAATATCCGGAAATGACTCCAGGCGAACTTCTTGTAGAAGGGCAATATCTAGATCTGACGCCCGCAGCATGTCACGGAATAACTGAAACTTTATCTGCGTTTGGATTGTGTTAATGTTGATAGATCGAATTCTGTAAGCTTGCCCTTGTGCCATATTTACAGGGATGTTCATTGAAACACGAAGATCAGGTAGCACATTCTACCCCAAACCTTCATCGATTAGCAGACATTTAATTTGGAAGTAACATCTGTTGCTACGTCAGCTGTGGATGAATTATCTTCAACTTCTTCGTGCCATGCAGCGTTGCTTGGACGCTGGTCGTCAGTCGAAGCCCCTGGTGACTCAACATGCATTGATGTTTCGTCGGTGTACGACTGACGAATGGCTGACTGCTGGTCATCATCTGTAGAAGCAGTTATAGACATACGCCGTGTCGATTCCGCTTCCGACTGGAGTGGGGCAGGAAGTTCCACTTTTGGGTCTTCTGATGGCTGAAGGTCTTGGGATTCATCATTAGATTGTGATCGGCAGGTATCAGACGGAGCAAGCCGACGTTTCTTTCTTCTCTGTGGTGACCGTTGTTTTCGCACGTGTACTTCAGTATCAGAAGTCTGGGTATTCTGACTGTCTGGCACAAAGGCGGCAGTAGGCACAACCATAGAGGCGGCATCTGTTCCCTCCTTCGGAGACACTTCATTATCCTTCCTCACGTGACGTTCAGGAGCCGGCACAGGTGTAGCCTCCATCCTGTCCTCGTTGCCCTGAAGTTCTACCGTGTTTGGCACGGTTTCATCAAGTGATGTCGTCACAGGCTGCTGGCTGGCTTCATTTTGAAGAACCTGTACATACGTCAATGGGAGCGTCGTCGATGCCGATGGGATCTGCTCATCACCAGGTGGTAACTGCGTTATTCTGCGCTGTATACAGCTAGAACGAACGTGACCTTCTTGGCCACAACTGGAGCACGTCTTCGGCTGGCTCGGCACCCTCCAATATACAAATAAGATGGCACGTGTTTGGTCAATTCAATGCGGATATCCCGCACCCCATTGAATACCGGATATGTGGTAAATTGAGCCTCCATTTCTCGGCCATGTGGCTAATAACGTTCCCATACGGGCGCAGCGCAGAAACAACCACGTCTGAAGGTACTTCAAACGGAAGTTCAAACACTCTGATTGTTCGTAGTCCAAGACCTGCTTGTTCGACAGTCACTTCACCGATATGTCCATCTGAGTGACGGAATTTGAGTCCATTTCTAGATCTGTTTAGAATCTTATCACAGACGGCGTCGCTGGCAAGCTTCACATACACTACACTGCTCACTATAGAGAAGTGGATGCCGATAAGATCGTTACAGTCAATCTTTACGTCTTCTCTAATAAATTGTTCGACTTCAAGTGCCTTCGGTCGTGCATATTCACTCGAAAAACTGATTTTCAATGTTGATTTTCGCCAGGAGTGGGCCAAACTGCGTGGTCATCAGTCCGCAGCTTACAAACTACTTAAACCTAGGTAACTAACCAAGACACACACCCATGCCCCAGGGAGGACACGAACCTCCACGGCGAGCAACCGCGCTCCGCAGCGAGGCGCTTGAGACCGCTCGGCTACTCCACCGCGTGCCGCTGTACTGCTGACTGGTGCCGCTCGGCTTCCCCACCGCGGCAGTCTCAAATGACCCGCTACATCTCACGGAACGTGCTGCTCATCGTGATTTGCTTTGCTACCGCAGCGCTCTTCAGCGCTCGTTGCGGGCTGGGGCGTAGATCATTGTGTTTATAAAGATGGATGTGCGAAAAATTACACTGTATCTCTGTTTGCGATTGTCAAAATAATAATAGTAATAATAATAAAGATTGTACTTGCATATCGCATGCAAACACTCTTACAGAAATTTACACCAGCTGCAAATGTCTTGCTCCTATATTCTCATTTTACACGATGTACATATTCTGCATATTCTGAGAGAATAGGTTCCGACCAATACATTTTACTTGTTATACACGCAGGACAACGCCTCAAATCGACAATGTTCGTTGTGATAATGTTTGCTTTTAGTATTGTACGTAAGCACAGTTCCTCCTACACTGCATCTGCTTCCGTAAACATGCGCTAGTCATGTTCACTGAACTATTCGAACACTGTACTGAACTGCAACTTAAGTCAAACACCGTGGGGGAAACCGAGTAGCCTAGAACGAAAAACTCAACAAATTCTCTAGTGGACAAATTTCATTCTAGTTTCTAATAAATAATGTCGAATACCGAATATTGTAATTTTATTAAATTAAGAAATAAGGTACATAAACCGTGATTAAACCACATCGTTAAAAATATATGTGAGAGTGTAGATGCAAATCTGTTATTTACATCTCTTTTCCTCTGCAGAAACTACAGCCGTTACTTTTCCCGAGGACATGCAGCTCTACTCGGGTAAAATATTCCGGAGGTAAAATAGTCCCCCATTCGGATCTCCGGGCAGGGACTACTCAGGAGGATGTTGTCATCGGGAAAGACAATACTGGCATTCTACGGATCGGAGCGTGGAATGTTAGATCCCTTAATCGGGTAGGAAAATTACAAAATTTAAAAAGGGAAATGGATAGGTTGAAGTTAGATATAGTGGGGATTAGTGAAGTTCGGTGGCAGGATGAACAGGATTTTTGGTCAGGTGAGTACAGAATTATAAGTACAAAATCAGTTGGGGATATCACAGGAGTAGGACTGATAATGAATAAGAAAATAGGAATGCGGGTAAACTACTATGAGCAGCACAGTGATCGCATTATCTTTGTCAAGGTAGATACGAAGCCAACACCGACAACAGTAGTACAGGTCTATATGCCAACTAGCTCTGCCGATGATGAGAAGATAGAAGAAATATATCAGTAGCTAAAGGAAATTATTCAGACAGTTAAGGGAGAGGAAAACTTAATTGTGATGGGAGACTGGAATTCGGTAGTAGGAAAAGGAAGAGAAGGAAAAATAGTAGGTGAATATGGACTGGGCAAAAGGAATGAAAGAGGAAGCCGCCTGGTAGAATTTTGCACGGAACATGATTTAATCATAACAAACACGTGGTTTAAGAATCACAAAAGAAGGTTGTATACTTGGAAGAGACCAGGAGACACCGGAAGGTATCAGATACATTATATAATGGTAAAACATAGATTCCGGACCCAGGTGATAAACTGATACCCAGGGGCAGATATAGACTCTGACCATAATTTGTTATTCATGAACTGTAGGCTGAAACTGAAAAAACTGCAGAAAGGTAGGAAAATAAGGAAATGGGACCTAGATAAATTGAAGGAACGCGAAATTCTGGAGAATTTCAGAGGGAGATTTAGGCAACAATTGACAGAATAAGGGGTAAATAAAACAGTAGAAGAGAATGGGTAGCATTGAGAGATGAAATAGTGAAGGCAGCAGAGGACAAAATAGGTAGAAAGGCAAGACCTACAAAAATCCTTGGATATCACAGGAGATACTAAATTTAATTGATGAAAGGAGAAAATATAAAAATGCAGTAAATGAAACAGGAAAAATGGAGTACAGACGACTAAGAAATGAGATTGACAGTGTGAGATTACCGCCCAATAGAAATACTAGTAATTAATACCATTTGGTAATTAAACAGTATGAAGTTCACTGCAAACATTGACCATGCCAATGCACTAAATGTTACACAATTTTAATCTCATTAATTATGGTAGCAATGTATGTACACAGTTGGGTGACAACATTTATAGTTAGGCCATAGGTAGAAATTCTCCACGTTGAGATTTGCTATGTGCTTGTAGCTGACGGGAGGCCAGCGAGCAGGCCGATGTTGGTGGCTTGTTCCAAATTAGGATTTTACAGTTCGTTTCCGGTGAGGGGAGAGAGGGACAATGGCGAGTGCCAGGCACAGTGCAGTGCACAAATATTGTAATACTACTAGCATTTGAAGTAATACGATGCAGTTAGGAATCTTTAAGGCCCTCATTACAAAATAGCCTGTTGATAAATAAACAATACATTAGCTGATATAGTCACATCTAACGTAATATGTTTAATTGACAATGAAAAGTAATAAATTACCAACGAAGACAAGACAGTTACACAACTAGCATGGCAATGTTTGTTTATAAAAATAATATATTAACTATTTTTCATTTTATTTTCAATCAATCTTTTGTATTTTACCTTGAAATATTCAGTTAAATCAGTTATCTGTGATATAAGAAATTGCACGATTATGATAAACAGTACAAAGGATGTTTATACTAATATAAAAACGTAAGAAAAGATTTGTTTAATGTGTAGTGTAATTATTTTATTTTAAGTAAAGTTTTAGAAATGTATTGGCTGAGCGCTGTACGTTGGCAAATCGGTTACAACAGCTTACATGGGGAAGTTGATGACGTAGGGGAAAAAACCCCGGCAGTTGAGTTTTGGCACGCACGCGCGCGCGCGCGCGCTCGCGCGAGGGCAGGAAGTGAGGACTCCATAGAGCATGTGGTGTGGTTGGCCTGGCGGGGTCGCTCTGCCTCAGTCGGCATGTGGATCTCGAGGTGGTGACTTGAGATTTGTCTGTGGCAATCGCCACGTGTGGTTGCTCGTCGTAGACTGCACCAAGTTAAATCGACTGCTACTGTGTGTTTGTGAATATTTAGCCATTGGAACAAGGTGTGCATCGCATTGAATTAAAGTGACTGTGATTTGTTAATGTAACACGTAACACGTAAACGGTGTTTGAGACAGCCACGTGGTGTGAAAACAATTCGTGACAAATATTCATTTTGTCTGGGGGCTCGCGAGCTATAACTTTATTTGATAAATGTGCCGCCGTACAGACGCATCAGCCACAGGGTTCAAGTATTGTGAAATAAACAACATAAAGTGAACTTTCACGTGTTTTCAAAAATAGTAGTTAGTACACCCTTTTCTCTTATGAACTTGAATTTATTATGAATTTGTTTTGTTAATCATATGCAGGGAAGGAAAGCTGCGAACGTGTGATATCATCCCCTAGAAAACGAGTCAAACAGTCGCAATAACAGTTCCAGTGTTTTTGCATGTTTAGGAAATTGGTTCGCAGCTGGTGGTTGTGAGTTAAAAAAAAAAAATTAAACTTTCTCTATTTTAAACTCTCACCCCGACCTTCACCCTCGCATTTGGTGGCTCGTCCGGGATAATTTTACGTTGGACTTGCTCGGACGGAGAGATTAGGGTGTGTATAGGACAGTGAACAGTTACGAACAGTTGCAAACAAGTGCGCGGACGCGACGGACAATTTCAAATGTGTGTGGCGGCTGGCAGCAGAGAGCGGTATAAATTCACACTGGTCTTGCTCGGACAGAGAGGTAGGGTGTGCTTAGGACAGTGATAGTGGACAAAACAGCATAATCGGAAGATACGCAATCGCGTCGCGCGGTTAAAGACGGTTGGTGACGCAGAGTTCGGGCGCGGGCATCCGTAACCGGCGATCGACGGCGCATCGGACCGGCAGCAGTGAGCGGCGGCGCGCGGGATCCACGCACTCAAATTTCATCTTCTGCAACGGACGGCAGTGATCGTGGGGACTTCGCAAGTCGTCAACGGAGCGTCGGGGCCCAGCAGCTTCGATTCTACAAAGGATAAGGGATGCAGTGAGGACATATTCCAGCCACAGCTTCTACAACAGACGGCAGCGAGTGCTGGAGACGTCGCAGCTCGTTGCAGCAACTTCTGGATTAAAAGATAAGTAAAGCAGCTGGCGCTATAAATTCTTGTGTGTTAATCAAGCTTTCTTGTGATACCGATAATGGATAGGGTTTTTAAAATGTCGCCAAGCGACGTAATTTCAGAGAGTAGCATACCAGAAAGTCCAGAGAGGGTAAATACTGGGGGAATGTTGTTGACACCGGAGATGGTTGCAGCCATGTTAGCGAGTATTAGCTCAAATTTAGAATCAAAAATAGAAAATTCATACTCAAATTTAGCATCAAAGTTAGAATCAAAAATAGAAAATTCAAACTCAAATTTAGAATCAAAAATAGAAAATTCAAACTTACATTTAGAATCAAATTTAAAATCAGAAGTAGAAACTGTAAAAGCAGAAGTAGAAACTGTAAAATCAGAATTGAAAGCAGACTTTACGGCAGACATTGGGGCACTACAAAATTCAATGTTTGCATTAAAGGCAGAAATAATCACAGACGTCGACAAAAAGATAGGAAGTCTAACAGAACGGTTTGAAAATAGGGAAAAGGAGATACATACCAGAATTGGTGCCATTGAGACTGAGGTAGGAGGCAAGTTAGATGATGTGAAACAAATATGTGATCACAGGATTGATGGCACTATGCAGGCGTTGGCTGAGGTTGACAAGAGGATGGTGGCAAGTATTGAGGAAACAAAAACTTTGTTGTCAGGAAAATTAGAGAATACAGAATGTAACTTTAGGAAAAAGATAGAACAAGTAGTGACAGTAAACAATACTGAGATTGAGAAGGTGAACACTAGAATAAATAATCTAGAATTGGGTACTGCATCAGGAAACACTAATTGGTCCATGGTGCAGACACCAAATGGCAAAAAGTTTTCAGGAGTGGGAAATTATCATCCAGTAGATTTTTTGGCTGCATGCAAGGATCAATTTGTGCCTGGTATGTCAGACCAGTGTAAGTTGAAGTTAGCAAAGAGAATGCTTGACTGTTCTGCTCAAACTTGGGCAAATCAGTGTGCTAATAAATTTCTAACTTTTGAGGCGTTTGAAAATTTGTTTTTAAATAAGTATTGGGGGGAGGCCAAGAAAGCTAAGATACCAAATGAATTCTTGAACGAACCAAACTATATGAAAGGGAACCCAGAATTTGAAGTAATCATTGAGGAGGAGCTGTTTATTCAAGATTTATTTGTCATAAAGGGACTTTGTTTAAATCTAATGTTAGGAAGTGATTTCCCGTGCAAATATGAAGCTCAGTTGAAGTATAAAGATAAAGTGTTAAAATTAAGTCTGGAGGGATGCATGAAGAGGGTGAAATTCAAAAATGTTGTAAGTGATAAAGATTTAATGGCATGTTTACACAAGTAACTGCCATAAACCAGTGTAAATCATGAAGTATGAGATTTAATGCATTGTAGATAGTAGGTTAAGAATGTGAGTATATTTATTCTGTGGTCTGTGTTAGTATCTACTTGTGTGTTTAGATTTAAGCACTGGGGTCAAGTTTACAAGTGTTCTTTGTAAATATTTTTCTTTTGTTGTTTGTGTTAAAACATGTGCTTGTATCAGATTTGCAGTTCAACAGTGGCACATGAGGTAAATATGTATGTATGTATGCCAGCACTAAAGGATAGAGGAAGTGGGAGTGTACTGTTTATGTGTGTGTGTATATGTGAGCAGGGCTGGATATGTGGTGTGAGTTGTGGGGTGACTCGGAGAATGAGAAAGTGGTGGACATTGATGCAGGCAGTGGGGTCTGTGGCTTAGATAAATTGTGATGAAAATGTCAGCTGACAGTGTTGCATATGTGGGTGTGACTGACCATATGGGTCAGAAGTGAGGAATGTATGTTTGTTGTGGTTGTTTTGGCTAGAGGTGGGTTGGATTGAGAAATGTTTCAATGAGAGAAAGTGTATGCTCTTTAATGTCTGTCTCTTTGAGTGTTTGGTAGGTAATGTGTCTAATAGGGAATGCTCTGTATTGTTATATTAAACTGATTCTGATAACACATTTTGGTTTCTTTAATGGTGCTCAACTGTTGACTGAACAATTTCTGCAACAACAGTTGATGAGAACTATTTTTCTGTCTAGCCTGAGTATCAATAGTGTTTGGTGATATTTTATTTAAAAATTTAGATGTTTTGTGATAAACTAATTTTGAAATTAGACTTTAACCTTAGATAGTTTATTGTGGGGAGTACTTGTGGAAAGCACATGAGGCTGATGACAGGGATGCAAATATAATATCATACCAGCAAAAAAAAAAAAAAAAAAAAAAAAAAAAAAAAAAAAAAAAAAAATTGTGCGAGGGGTAGGATTTGTATTTATGCTTGTAGGTGTCATTATGATAGAAGAGAAAATTCTCTATGATAACATTCTTTTGGTAGTATTATTTGAGCTTTAAGATATATTTTTGACACAGGCAGGTTGTTGATTTATATTTGATGGAGTACTACTCCAAGTAGGCCACATATTCTCTTGTCTGTTTCATCTGAAGCTATGGCTGATGAGAGTGCAGGCATGGTGGTTTGGGTTAATCTGATAATGACTATCACAAGCCACTTTCAGTTCTTAATTCTGTTGATTTACATGTTTCTGTACCTGTCTCAATGCTTAGTTTCAATTGCACCAAGTCTGGATGGCAGGGGGGGGGGGGTGGGATACAAATCCAACCGAATCCTGGTGTCCAGACAAACTTTTGTCTATGTTGACTCATGAGTGCCTTCTGCTCTTCCTGTTCCATGTAGGGTGCATATGACGTGTGTCAACAAGAACGCTTGATCCAGTGCCATGAATCTAAGCTGCAACACCTTGTTGGTTGAAATGACGGAGACATAGGACCGTACACCATGGACCAGAGTTGCTGCAACGATGACTCTGGGGTACTCAGTGTCAAAGTGGTGAGAGATTTCCTTCAAACAAGTGGAGTGTACACCATCAAAAGTTTTTATAGTGACAATTCTAGTTTTTCCATGTAGGACAAGGTTCTCTAAAGACTAAAGTTTAATAATATTATAAATTTGGTGCCAATTCTGTATATAAACAACAGTCACACTTAAAATTCATGGATGTAATTAGTTATAAGGATCCTTTTCTTAAAAATATGCACACACTATAAATGGCCTTAATGGTACAAATATTGGGAAATTATCTCACTGCCCTGTTTATTTTTTATTTATCTGTTTATTTATTTTTTTGCATTAGTTGAGGTCATAATTGGCATAGTGTTTGAGCCAATCCGATTCAATAATTTTGTAATTTAAAAATTTTGCTCATTTGAATGTATTAATTTTGGTGCTACTTGCGCCATCCTGCACATGGTTTGGATGCCGCAAGTGGGGGTATTGTGAGATTACCGCCCAATAGAAATACTGGTAATTAATAGCATTTGATAATTAAACAGTATGAAGTTCACTGCAAACATTGACCATGCCAATGCACTAAATGTTACACAATTTTAATCTTATTAATTATGGTAGCAATGTATGTACACAGTTGGGTGACAACATTTATAGTTAGGCCATAGGTAGAAATTCTCCACGTTGAGATTTCCTATGTGCTTGTAGCTGATGGGAGGCCAGCGAGCAGGCCGATGTTGGTGGCTTGTTCCAACTTAGGATTTTACAGTTCGTTTCCGGTGAGGGGAGAGAGGGACAATGGCGAGTGCCAGGCACAGTGCAGTGCACAAATATTGTAATACTACTAGCATTTGAAGTAATACGATGCAGTTAGGAATCTTTAAGGCCCTCATTACAAAATAGCCTGTTGATAAATAAACAATACATTAGCTGATATAGTCACATCTAACGTAATATGTTTAATTGACAATGAAAAGTAATAAATTACCAACGAAGACAAGACAGTTACACAACTAGCATGGCAATGTTTGTTTATAAAAATAATATATTAACTATTTTTCATTTTATTTTCAATCAATCTTTTGTATTTTACCTTGAAATATTCAGTTAAATCAGTTATCTGTGATATAAGAAATTGCACGATTATGATAAACAGTACAAAGGATGTTTATACTAATATAAAAACGTAAGAAAAGATTTGTTTAATGTGTAGTGTAATTATTTTATTTTAAGTAAAGTTTTAGAAATGTATTGGCTGAGCGCTGTACGTTGGCAAATCGGTTACAACAGCTTACATGGGGAAGTTGATGACGTAGGGGAAAAAACCCCGGCAGTTGAGTTTTGGCACGCACGCGCGCGCGCGCGCGCTCGCGCGAGGGCAGGAAGTGAGGACTCCATAGAGCATGTGGTGTGGTTGGCCTGGCGGGGTCGCTCTGCCTCAGTCGGCATGTGGATCTCGAGGTGGTGACTTGAGATTTGTCTGTGGCAATCGCCACGTGTGGTTGCTCGTCGTAGACTGCACCAAGTTAAATCGACTGCTACTGTGTGTTTGTGAATATTTAGCCATTGGAACAAGGTGTGCATCGCATTGAATTAAAGTGACTGTGATTTGTTAATGTAACACGTAACACGTAAACGGTGTTTGAGACAGCCACGTGGTGTGAAAACAATTCGTGACAAATATTCATTTTGTCTGGGGGCTCGCGAGCTATAACTTTATTTGATAAATGTGCCGCCGTACAGACGCATCAGCCACAGGGTTCAAGTATTGTGAAATAAACAACATAAAGTGAACTTTCACGTGTTTTCAAAAATAGTAGTTAGTACACCCTTTTCTCTTATGAACTTGAATTTATTATGAATTTGTTTTGTTAATCATATGCAGGGAAGGAAAGCTGCGAACGTGTGATATCATCCCCTAGAAAACGAGTCAAACAGTCGCAATAACAGTTCCAGTGTTTTTGCATGTTTAGGAAATTGGTTCGCAGCTGGTAGTTGTGAGTTAAAAAAAATTAAACTTTCTCTATTTTAAACTCTCACCCCGATCTTCACCCTCGCAACAGGAAGTGCAAAATGGCTAAGCAGGAGTGGCTAGAAGCCAAATGCAAATCTGTAGAAGAATGTATAAGAAGGGGAAAATTAGATACCGCCAACAAGAAAATAAAAGAGACATTTGGGGACAAGAAAAGCAACTCTACGAATATCAAGAATTTAGATGGGAAACCAGTTCTCAGCAAAGAAGAGAAAGCTGAAAGGTGGAAAGAGTACATAGAGCAGCTCTACAAAGGAAATGAACTTAGAGACGATGTTGTAGGAAGGGAAGAGGAAGTAGATGAGGATGAAATAGAAGATACTATACTGAGAGTTGAATTTGACATAGCCCTGAAAGACCTAGGTCAGGACAAGGCCCCAGGAGTAGATGACATACCCGCAGAGCTACTTAAGTCTCTGGGAGAGCCAGCCATGAAAAGACTGTTTGATCTGGTGTGTAGGATTTATGAGACAGGCGAAATACCCTCAGACTTTAAGAAAAATGTAATAATCCCCATTCCAAAGAAATCAGGTGCAGACAGGTGTGAAAATTACAGAACCATCAGTTTGATAAGTCATGGTTGCAAAATTTTAAGACGAATTATCTACAGGAGAATGGAAAAGCTGGTAGAAGCTAAACTCGGGGAAGATCAGTTCGGGTTCAAGAGGAACATAGGAACCCGGGAGGCAATACTCACATTACGTCTTATCTTAGAAGATAAATTAAGGAAAGGCAAACCTACATTTTTAGCTTTTGTAGATTTGGAGAAAGCGTTTGACAATGTTGACTGGAATACACACTTTCAAATTCTGAAGTCAGCAGGGGTAAAATACAGGGAAAGGAGAGTTATTTACAACTTGTACAAAAACCAGACCGCAGTTATTAGACTCGAAGGGCATGAAAGGGAAGCATCAGTTGGGAAGAGAGTAAGACAGGTTTGTAGCCTTTCACCGATGTTATTCAATTTGTACATCGAGCAGGCGGTGGAGGAAAGCAAGGAAAAATTTGGAATAGGGATTAAACTTCAGGGGGAAGAAATAAAAACATAGCGTTTTGCTGATGACATTGTAATTCTGTCAGAGACAGCAAAGGACCTGGAAGAGCAGTTGAATGGAATGGACAGTGTGTTGAAGAGAGCGAATAAAATGAACATTAACAAGAGCAAAACAAAAATGGAATGCGGTCTTAGAAAATCAGGCGATGCTGAAGGAATTAGATTAGGTAACAAAACAATGAAGGTGGTAGATGAGTTTTGTTACTTGGGTATGCGATGGTCGCAGTACAGAGGATATAAAATGCAGAATGGCAATGGGAAGAAAAGCATTTTTGAAAAAGAGAAATTTGCTAACATCGAATATTAATTTAATTGTAAGGAAGTCTTTTATGAAGGCATTTGTGTGGAGTGTTGCCTTGTATGGTAGTGAAACATGGACGATAAGCAGTGCGGACAGGAAGAGAATAGAGGCTTTTGAAATGTGGTGCTACAGAAGAATGCTGAAGATTAGGTGGGTAGATCGCATAACTAATGAAGAGGTACTTAACAGAATTGGGGAGAAAAGGAGTTTCTGGCATATCCTGAATAAGAGAAGGGATCGCTTGGTAGGACACATTCTAAGACATCGAGGAATCGTGAATTTAGCATTGGAGGGAAGTGAGTGGGGTAAAAATCGCAGAGGGAGACCAAGAGACGCGTATAGTAAGCAGATTCAAATGGATATAGGTTGTCGTTCTTATGAGGAGATGAAAAGGCTTGCTCAGGATAGAGTAGGGTGGAGAGCTGCATCAAACCAGTCTCCGGACTGAAGACCATAAGAATAACATTCCTCTGCAGCTCGTGACGCTAGCCACTACGGTAATAAGTCTTCTTAAAAAGAAATAACAACAAATATCGGATATTATACTTGAATTATAAGAAATAATCAGAAACGTTAAGAAAAAAATAAAAAAATAAAAGTATTTCGCAAGTGCACAGAGCCGAACATACTCTGCTCCTTATCTCTGCTCCACAGCCCACTATGCTACCAACTACACTTTTCATACTGTCGGGCCGGAGGTTCTGAATTCAGAAATATTACACTTGTAAAACGTGTTATAATATGTTATTTATGTATGACACAGTATCACAAAGACGCTTCTATGATAGAATGCGATAAACCGTAGCAAAGAAACAATATTCTTTTACATTGTACAAATTATAACACTGACACACGTTAAATATGAGAACCTATAAAGCTATGGAAATGTTGTTTCCGGTAATTTAATGTAACAAATCATATTTAAAGTGACGGCTTTTCAAAATTTCTTCAATATTCTGAACAATCTCAAAAATATTATTTTCATATATCGAACGCTACAACGAAAGATGGCACGAAATACGGAATTCGGTTTCCAATATGGCGGCTCAAAAGTTCTGCTAGTCACGTGGAAACCAGGCCGCTTCATATTGGCCACGTTCCACTCCAAGAATCAAAAATCTAACATGCTGGATCCTTCATTCCACGTTTCGCAGGGCAGTGGAACCTGGTATTCCACGCTGCGGCGAAACCAAATGTCGCCTTGCCCTGTGACGTCATGCACACGGCCTCGGCGTAGTGGCCGAGCGCATTGAGGCGCTATGCTCCGATGCGCAAGGCCGTTCCTCGTCGGGGTTCTAATCCCTCTTCGGGCATGGATGTTTGTGTCGTCTTTAGTATAAGGTAGTTCATAAGTAGTTTGTAAGTTTAGGGACTGATGACCCCGCAGTTAAGTCTCTTAAGCTTCACAAAAATATGAACATTTTTTCATGCACATGGCTGATATCTCTTAACCCTCGCAATACCAAGCCATTTTCAGTAACATATATTACCAAGAAGAAGGGGGGGGGGGGTACTTTGCACCTACCATAAAACATTAAAAGAATAAATAATATTCATTAATTGATCTTGAATTACATTAAGGACATACTTTTGAAAGATCTATTAATGCATAATCAGGATCCAGAACCTGAAATAAATGATTTAGGAGACAATCTGAGTTGCTCTCGCGGATGATGCTGTCACGTATCGGTCAGTGAAGTCATCAGAAGATCAAAAGCAACTGCAAGGTGAAAAAATGGGAATTGACCCTTAATAATGAGAAATGTGACGTCATTCATTAAAAGAAGCCCAATAAACTTTATTTACACGATAAATTAGTCAAAACTATAGGCCGTAAATGCAACTAAATACCTAGGAGTAATGATTACAAACAACTTAAATTGGAAAGAACACACAGAAATTATTGTAGCGAAAGCGAACCACAGACTACATTTCGTTGGCAGAACACTTAGAAAATACAACAGTTCTACTAAAGAAGCTGCCTACACTACACTTGCGCGTCGTTTTCTGGAGTATTATTGCGCATTGTGCGATCTCCAACAAGTGGTACTGACGGACGATTTAGAGAAATTTCAGAGAAGGGCAACGATGTAGGGGAGAGAGTGTCACGGAAATAATGTACGAGTTGGGGTGGAGATCATTAAAAGAAAGGTGTTATTTGTTGCGACGAGATCTATTTGCGCAATTTCTTTCACCAATTTTCTCTTCCGAATGCGAACATATTTTGTTAGAACCCACCTATGTACGAAGACATGATCATGAAAATAAAATAAGAGAAATGAGATCGAAAACGGAAAGATTTAAGTGTTCTTTTTTTCCGCGAGCAATAATTAATGGAACTGCAGAGAAACATCATAAAAGCGGTTTGATGAAGCCTCTACCATGGACTTCAAAGTGACTTGCTGAATATTTATGTAAAGTAGATTATTTAGTTACTTCCATTTACCTGAATATAACGGGTCATCAAAAAGTCAGTATAAATTTGAAAACTTAATAAATCACGGAATAATGTAGATAGAGAGTGAAAATTGACTCACATATTTGGAATGTCATGGTGTTTTATTAGAACGAAAAAAAAAAAAAAAAAAAAAAAAAAAAAAAAAAAAAAAAAAAAGGTTTGTGATATGTGCGACAGATGGCGCTGGACAGCAAAACGTCAGTGCTACCGTGACGGGTCAGAGGTACGCTGGTATGTTACAAAATCGCATCATTTCATCCCCAGCCTGGCTGATAACTGCTGGAGCGTACAATTTTTGTGCAGGTTGGCGCTCCACACCATATTGCTAGACGCGTGAAAGATCTCTTGCGCACGTCGTTTGGTGATGATCGTGTGCTCAGCCGCCACTTTCGTCATTCTTGGCACCCCAGGTCCACAGATCTCAGTCCGTGCGATTATTGGCTTTGGGGTTACCTGAAGTCGCAAGTGTATCTTGATCGACCGACATCTCTAGAGATGCGGAAAAAAAAAAAAAAAATTTATACGTCCGACGCCAATCATAAGTCCGGACATGCTTTACAATGCTGTTCACAACATTATTCTTCCACTGCAGCAATTGTTGAGGAATGATGGTGAACATATTGAGCATTTCCTGTAAAGAACATCGTCTTTGCTTTGTCCTAATTTGTTATGCTAATTACTGCTTTTCTGATCAGATGAAGCGCCATCTGTCAGACATTTTTGAACTTTGTTTCTTTTTCCGGTTCTAATAAACCCAATGTAATTCCAAGCATGCGTCAATTTTTACCGCTCTATGTACATTATTCTGTGGTTTATTAAGTTTCAAAATTTATCACATATTTTTAGAAACATTTTTGTTTCACTTATGGGAAACAGCACTCTTATTTAAATTTATATATAAAGAACAGTCTAGAGTGAAAAAATTTTTACTTTATTTCCCGACTAGTTTCGCTCTTATTTAAACCATCTTCAGGAAATTAAGCTCTGAAGTATGTCATAATTACATTTAGAGGACTTTCAGTAATATACATTAGTGTCAAAATAAACTAAATTAATAAAGAGAAATAAAACGATGCTATACCCACTGATGTCGTGGAGCTGGCAGCAGACTTGGAGCCTTCTAGTGCGTCACTGCTGACTGGAGCAAGGTATGCTGCTCTTAAATAGCTGAGGCTCCGTCCCTTTGCCAGCTCCACCCATCTTTGATAGCCAATGAAAAGACTACGTAGCTGAATTAAGCCAAAGAATATGAAATTATAATTAGCCACACATTTCTTTGTCAATGTCTATGATATTAAAATGAAGATTAAAACATTAAAATACTGACAATAAATTGTATCAGGTTCTTATTAATATTTTCAAAGATATTCTATGAGTGGTATTGCAGCGCTGTATGTAATTTTACTGGTATTAAAAAAAAGTAATTATAAAAATAGACATTGACAAAGAAATGTGTGGGTAATTATAATTTCATATTCTTTGGTTAAGTTCATGTATGTAGTCTTTTCATTGGCTATAAAAGATGGGTGGAGCTGACAAAGGGACGGAGCCTCAGCTATTTAAGAGCAGTAGACCTTGTATTGCTCCAGCCAGCAGTGACGCACTAGAAGGCTCCAAGTCTCCTGCCAGCTCCACGACATCAGTGGGTATAGCATCGTTTTATTTCTCTTTATTAATTTAGTTTGAGACTAATGTATAATGCTGAAAGTCCTCTAAATGTTCAGATGTTTGTATAGTCTATGGGACTTAACTCCGGGGTCATCAGTTCCTAAACTTACAAACTACTTATGAACTAGCTAATCGTAAGGACAGCACAAATATCCATGCCCGAGGGGGGATTCGAACCCCCGACCATAGTGGCCGTGCAGACCATGACTGGAGCGCCTTAGTCCCCTCGGCCACTGCGGCCGGCCCTCTGAATGTAATTATGACATATTTCAGAGCTTAATTTCCTGAAGATGGTTTAAATAAGACCGAAACTACTCGGGGAAAAAAAATTTGATTTCAATCTTGACTGTTCTTTATATATTAATGTAAAATGTATACTGACGTTTTGATCACCCGGTACTTATGAAGCACGTAGCGCCAGGTCGGCAGCGCCAGCGGCCTGCCGCTGGTGACGTCATCAGGGGCTGTCGCTGCGGCAGCGAGGTGTCTCGCGTTTCGGCCTGAGTCAGCTCCTCCTCAGGCACGGGCTAATACCGGGCGACGGCCCGCCGGCCGGAAAGCAGCGCCAGACGACAAAAACGGCTACCTGCCGCCCGCTGACCACTGTGACACCCTACACCGCGCCCTATCTCTGCTATCCAGCCCGCTGCGCCGCGCCCAACCCTCGCCTCGCCCAAAACATTACTTGGCGGCCTCAAAAGCGAAGCACCGCGCAGCGAACAGCACCCGAACCAAAATTAATCTCCTCTCTTCCGCGCCTGCGGAAGGAACAGCGGCGTCAGCTGTCCGGTATGGCCGAATAAGAAATTACCTGCAGTTTCCTTTCAGCAGAGCTTACTAACGTTACTTCTACACCTGTAACTAGACTTGCGCGATCGGAAGCCTTCACACACACACACACACACACACACACACACACACACACACACATGCCCCAGGGAGGACTCGAACCTCCGACGGCGAGCAACCGCTAGCTCCTCAGCGAGGCGCTTTAGACCGCGCGGGTACTCCATCGCGGCACCGAACGTATCGTCATGCGGTTTCTTATAATTTCTTCTTGAGAATCGTAGGATAATCTTAGGCTATATTTAATGTCAATATGAATATATAAAAAAAACTAAAATAAGAATCATAACGAAGAATCGTTTACCGCTTCTGCACTTCACTCAGCTCTGCAGCCTAAAGTATAATAGCTAGGCCGTGTACTTAGAACTCACAAATATCTACAAAAAACACCTGAGACCAGGTGTCTAACTTTTACGAGTGAACCACATTTATCATTTTTATTTCCTAAAGCGTTGACGCCAGATGGTTTCCAGACTACAGATATAGTCAAAATATCCACGGGTGTACTGCCGGTCTGTAGTGTCCAACGGGCACTACAGACCGGCAGTACACCCATGGATATTTTGATTGTCAAATACGCCGGGAGAAACTCAAGAATCATACAGATATAGTGATTGTCCGAGATCTGTAAAAATTTGACATATGATCTTGCGGTCTTTTTTTTTATCGTCGTGAGTTCTATAATTCTGTACTATGTACTTTGGCGCAGGTCTCATAGTATAGACTATGCTGCAAAGGTAACGAAAGTGCGGAAGTGGTAAACCATTCTACGTTATTATTCTTATTTCAATTATTTCTCACTTTTGGAAAGCCATTTAATATAGCATACGTTGAACACAAGATTATACCGAAGAAATTGAAAGAAACCGCACCACGATACGTTCTGCAGTTCTCGAGTTAAAGTAATTTAAAGGTTACCCGTGCAAAGCCGGAACGGCTCAGCTAGTTATTAATAAAATAAATAAAAAGTGTTTAATCATAATTATTGTATACCAAATTTCAAATATCTATCAATGTTGGTCACAAAAAACAAGGCGACTAGGCAACAGAATCTGTGCTCGCTGGTAGGCAAGCTCGCTGAAATTAACGAGTAGAATTTGGTAATTTCCACCGCTCTATTGTATCCAAATTTGTGAGAAAACCAGGGTAGCTATAAAAAAGTTAAATAAAAAGAAAAGTTCATTTCATTATCTACAACTTTCTCGCTGACGAAAATTTCCTGACCACAAAAAAAAAAAAAAAAAAAAAAAAAAAAAAAAAAAAAAAAAAAAATAGGTTGCATGGGACTAACTTTTTGCCGGCCGCGGTGGCCGAGGGGACTAAGGCGCTTCAGTCACGGTCTGCAAGGCCACTGCGGTCGGGGGTTCGAATCCCCCCTCGGGCATGGATATTTGTGCCGTCCCTAGGATAAGCTACTTATGAACTACCTACAACTAAGGACGGCACAAATATCCATGCCCGAGGGGGGATTCGAAACCCCGACCGTAGTGGCCGTGCAGACCGTGACTGGAGCGCCTCAGTCCCCTCGGCCACCGCGGCCGGCAGCCGAGACTAGACGAAAACAAGCGGGAAAATTCACTTTACCGATTTTCACGTTAAAAAAATGTTGACGGTATAGAAGACCACTCCACATCGTTTTATCAACTTATTTTTTCCTCACAAGTTTTGCCTTGCCTGTAAAAAAATTAAATGTCTATTTTTCATTCCGCGCGAGTTTTTAGTTTCGTTGCGCTTCTCACTCGATTTTGAGGAAAGTATGCTGTTAAAAATCTGATTTTTGGTCACATGGTAGTAAAATATCTCAGCTTTCTAATAAATCATTCACCTTATCATAATTCGTAACAGTCGTTTTCAGCAGCGCGGGTGTAGCCGAGCGGTCTGGAGCGCCACGTTACAATCGCGTGGCCTCCCGCGTCGGAGGTTCGAATCCTCCCTCAGGCATGGATGTGTGTTTTGTCCTTAGGTTAGTTTAAGTAGTTTGTAAGACTAGGGAGTGATGACCAACGTAGTTTGGTCCCAAAGAATTACAAACAATATCATCAATGTCGTTTTCAAATGACGCTATTTGTCAAGTGCGTGAGCTTGATTTACAAATCGTGTACTGAAAAAGTTAGGTACCTGGCAGCTTACTGTTCTATGCGATGTAGATAATACATCACAGCGAGTGAAATGGAGCTAAAAGTACACAAAAGTATTTGAAATTGTAGTCGCTCTGATATTTACCTCCTTTCAGAAGTAATTGCGAGTTATTTGAGTGGCATCCATTTTGGCGGGTGCTGGGCGGAGCGCGAAGCACTTCGGCACCGAAAAAATGAATTTCTGGCCACGTGTGTCAGTCACTAGAGATGTGTTAACGATCCATAACTAGAAAACAAGTATAAATTAATTTTCCTTGCGTGGCGTCTGATTACAATGTGCTGTAGTTCTACGTTAGGTCATATTTCACATTATAAGAGATGTGTAACTAGTTTGTTGTCCAAATCATACAATTAATGACATATATATGTGTTGACCGACAGAAAGAAGATGCTGTGCTATGCAAATGATTAGCTTTTCAGTGCATTCACACAAGGTTGGCGCCGGTGGCGACACCTTCAGCGTGCTGACATGAGAAAGGTTTCCAACCAATTTCTCATACACAAACAGCAGTTGACCGGCGTTGCCTGGTGAAACGTTGTTGTGATGCCTCGTGTAAGGAGGAGAAATGCGCACCGTCACGTTCCCGACTTGGTTAAGGGTCGGATTGTAGCCTGTCGCGATTGTGGTTTATCGTATCGTGACACTGCTGCTCGCGTTGGTCGCGATCCAATGACTGTTAGTAGAATATGGACTCGGTGGATTCAGGAGGGTATTACCGAACGCCGTGTTAGATCCCAACAGCCTCGTATCACTAGCAGTTGAGATGACAGGCCTCTTATCCGCATGTCTGTAACGGATCGTGCAGCCACGTCTCGATCTCTGAGTCAATAGATGGGGACGTTTATAACACAACAACCATCTGCACGAACAGTTCGACGACGGTTGCAGCAGCATGGACTATTAGCTCGGAGACCATGGCGCCGGCCGCGGTGGCCGAGGGGACTGAGGCGCTTCAGTCACGGTCTGCACGGTCACTACGGTCGGGGGTTCGAATCCCCCCTCGGGCATGGATATTTGTGCCGTCTTAGTTCGTAAGTAGTTCATAAGTAGTTTGTAAGTTTAGGGACTGATAGCCCAGTAGTTGAGTCCCATAGGCTTTACAAACATTTGAACATTTTTGAGACCATGGCTGCGGTTACCCTTGACGCTGCATCACAGAGAGGAGCGCCTGCGATGCTGTACGCAACAACGAGCTTGGGTGCGCGAATGGCAAAACTTCATACTTTCGGATGAATCCAGGTTCTATTTACAGCATCACGATGGTCGCATCCGAGTTTGGCGACATCGCGGTGAACGCACAGTGGAAGCGAGTATTCGTATCATCCACTGGCGTATCACCCGGCGTGGTGATATGTGGTGCAATTGTTTACACTTCTCGGTCACCTCTTGTTCACATTGACGGCACTTTGAACAGTGGCCGTTACATTTAATATGTGTTACGACCCGTGTCTCTATCCTTCATTCGATCTATGCGAAACCCTACATTTCAGCAGGGTAATGCACGACCGCCTGTTGCAGATCTTTCTGGATACGGAAAATGTTCGACTGCTGCCCTGGCCAGCACGTTCTCCAGATCTCTCAGAAATTGAAAACGTCAGGTCAATGGTTGCCGAGCAACTGGCTCGTCACAATACGCCAGTGAACTGTGTTATCGTGTTGAAGCTGCATGGGCATTTGTACGTGCACACGCCATCCAAGCTCTGTTTGACTCAATGCCCAGGCGTATCAAGTTCTGGGCTGAAACTCGACACTTTACGCCCATTTTACCAGATATTACACAGAAGTACCTGATATTTCAAGCCTCTTCTGTTTCGACAGAAAGAGTGGCTTCATTGATCAAGTTAGTGGTGCAAGACAACAGAAGTAGCAAAGAGCTCTCCTAATGTCTGTTATTGATGACTACTGGCTCAATTAATTCTTTTCAAATAAATATCTTACTCTACATTATGCTTCTTTTATTGATTATACATTGTGCTTTTTCATTGATTAATGTTTAAAATTATGAAATATTTATCAATTTTTAATTTATGTTGATAATTGATTAAAATTATTAATTTAGCATTATATGTAAAGATTTCACCGATATATCGAAATATCGATATTTTTATTCCGATAAAATCGATATTTTTTATAAATATCGATTTTTTTATAATTTTGCCCATCCCTAGTTCGAAGAACGATGTGTTTTTGTTAATTCCTCAGTGTGTCGTTGCTTTAAAATGACAACGTGTAAGTTACAATAAGAAAATCATCAAATACGCGAGGAATGTCACGTTACATCTCCGAACGGCTGGTTTTCGTTAATTCAATGGAGGGTGTCAAATCTCCGTTATTTTTGCAAATATGTCTCATACGATACGAGATATGAAAAAACATAAGGGAGCTAAGTTGTAGAGAATTTTCTCCTCTACAAATTCGATTATTCAGTTTTCGTGTCAGAAGAATAGTTAAGCCGTTATTTTCATTTAAATTTCGAGCTGTCAAAAGACGATTGCAAAGGCCCACTTATAGTGTTACTACCGTAACCTAAAGTGGGCCAAAAAGGGTAGCCTTGAATCTTTTCCAGAGGTAAACGCTTCTTTGTAGTTCGATGGTCTATTGCAAGGAGCGCTGCAGCTGACAACGACTTTATTGTGCGTGTCGCACGTCCCGTATAAAAAGGGCTTACGTGCACGTGTGCTGTATACTGCGCGTGTTGTGTCCGCCTGGTTAACGTGAGGGGGCGGTCGGCTGGCGAAGAGGCGTGGCCGCCTGAGGAATGCAGGGCTGCCAACGGAACGCGCGCCAAGCGTGACACCTGGCTGCCACATACCAGTAGTGCTGGGTGTCAACACGACTCCAACCGTTCCAACAGTTTACGTGACAGTTCAGGAAATTTTGGAATCTGCTCCTTCTTTCCATCGAGCTGAGATCTAATGGCTTTTGTTGATAGTATCCTGATATTTTTAATTCACGATGAATATTAAAAATTTGAACTCCGTATTGATATGTCTCCTAGCGCAAATATCACATATTAAAATGACAAGTAACAAGAGATTGCTATTATAAGGAAAGGGTTGTGGTGAGTGATGAGTAGTGATGAGTGATGAGTAGGACTGATGAGTAAATATGTTTAATAAGTTGTGGAAGTTCGGTAACGTCTTTTACTGAACTTAAACTCGTAGTGATAGATAGCGGAAAGTAATTCAGCGTGTGTGCAATGCATGCGACGTTCTAGTAATTTGTGCACGTCTCGTTGTAATTTTGATTAGTGAATTTCTATATTAATGAATGTCACGTGGTTGGTAAGTAGGTGCTAGCCAATCACTGCACTTAATATTTCTCTGATTATACGTCTTTGATAAATTGTAAAATTACGTAAATTACATTTTGAAAAGTGTCTTGGTTTCATAAACTAAAAATGATCTGTCAGGTAAGATAGATTTTGCCGGTGGCAAGAATTGTTGAACTGAAGCAGTCCTGTATTCACTAAATGCCTACACGTTAATTTTGAGATTAATAATTTTTACATTAATTTTTATCTTCGAATATTGTTTCTTCAAACTAGATTACCATCAAAGTCGTAACTGAAGTAATTACTGTTCGTTAACTGAAGTTGAAAACATTGGCGTCTGCCTTACAACGTTTATATGCAATTAAACTAATCAAATTCACAGACAATATTTAAGGTTTATTCTCAAACCTAAGATCAGTCTGTCCAATTATTATCAATTAGCTTCGTTACTGTAGTCAAGAATAGGGGTAGTATTCATTATAAAAACAATGCCATAACATCTCATCTTGTACTTTTGCAAATCATAGTCAGTGAGCACTTTTACAACATACATTAGTTACAAAATTTGCCGTCCATGTAAAGTTACTACTTATCAGAAAGTCCAGCGATGGCCGTTATCTTTACATAGGTTTTACAACAGTGGTTTTACAGTACAGCCTCTCCAAAAAGTTTTCCAAAATCCATCATCTCCACATGCTCTTGCTGCACTTTCATAAGCAGTACGGTTTCTTACAAGGCGAATCGTGTATTCGTTCCGCACGACCGTTAGCGTTCACAACGCCATCTCGTTTCGCACGATACGACAGAAACGTTATTGCGTAGGAAATTGCTGCCACGAGCAGATCGTACGCTATCAGTGACGTAGCCAGGATATTGTCAAAGGGGGGGGGGGGTGGTTGTCCGACTTATTAAAGAGCAATTTACAAAGGCTCGTGTTTTTCATTTTTTCTAAAAACAAACTTAACATATTTTTTTTTTTTTTTTTTTTATATTTTATGCACATAGTTTGTGTTTGTAAGACCCTCTTACAAATACTGCAATATGTTATATACAACATTTTGGAAAAAATTTCTTAAAACTTGTTTCAATATACCCCAGGAGAACCTGCAGTTGTTATTCCGGAAGAAGTCATATTATCAGAATGAGAAGTGTTTCTTTGTATTTGAACACTGGCAACGACACGGTTGCATATCAATAAGCTCGCTGCCTGTCAGCCACGACTGTAGCTTGGTGTTCGCAAAATCTGCATTAATTTTTGCATCAGTATAAATACCTTGCATATTGATTTAGGAAGCGTAAGCCTTTAATTTTATTTACAAGGTTATTGGTTCTTTTACTCTTGTTGGCATTTCAGTGTATCCATCTTCTAGATAAAATATTACTCTTAAGCGTAACTTTAAAAAGTATTACACGTACTGAGTGAGGTGCCTTATGATCTACTGAAATATTGCCACTCCAAATAACGACTCCACCCGTACGTATTTTAACTTACCATAAAGCTAGTGGACAAATGAAAGTATGTTTTCTCTTTTTTCTTGTTATGAACTTCTTCGTAATTGGAAACTTATCTTAACAGCACAAAAGGAATAAACAGCATTGGCAGCATTCCACTGTAGTACTTACACATATCAATAATGGAGTAAGGCCAACAATGGACAACCGCTAAAGGAGGACTGGGCAATAGCCGATGCTCTTATCGATGTATCGATAATTAAAATCTATAGATGGCTTTGTTGATTGCCGATAGTGTGTATCCCTTTTTCGTCGTATGACTGATAACAATATCATTCAGTTTCACTACAGGGTCGTGTCTTATTTCATTTAGTCCCTCTGGAAGTTCGAGTCCACTATCGAGTATGGATGTGTGTGTTGTTCTTAGCGTAAGTTTGAGTAGTATTTTATCGTTTAGGTGATTTTGGGGGTGGGGGGGGGTCCGGACCCCCAAGATCCCCCCCGCTTTGGCTACGTCCTTGACACTATATTTGCTTGAATTTTATAACTTGTTACAAAAATACGAAATTAGAAATATAATTGAGCACTCCGCAAGCCTAGAGACGTGTGTCCGACAGTTGTTACAGCGCGGTACGTACGGTTTAGCTGCGCGCGCAACTGCCCAATGCGTCACTGTCACTTGTTTCAAACAACATTCTTTGTTTGACTGAAGCACGTCCATGCAATTATCGATATCCTATTTCTCACTACTAAACATTTTACATGAACAAATAAACATACATGAAAAGCAATATATATACTGACAAAAGAAAAATAATACAGATAAACGTTAACATATACATAAAACAGAACATATTACAATAAAATATGGTGTTTACATAGAGTACATACACGTAAGCGAGATACATGACCTAAGAAATTAAATTTTTTAACGCAATACAAAGGCTACACAGACATTTAATATAGTTATATGTAAATAAATTGTTTCAGCATATTTGTTTGATAGGCGTTCTGTGTAAGTGACATCTTACACTATCACGATTTCGCCCAATATTTGAGCTTTCGCTCGTCCTGCAATCTAGTGACATCTGAGGGAAGTCCAAGGAAGACGGATATTGGCGCTGTAATTTATTCTGACGACAAACTGAGCGCTCGATGCATTAGATTTGCTAAACTTTGATTCCAGTATCTTCACTATGTTGCCATTGTGTGAGACAATACAACCTAAGCACTTAAACTATCCATCTGTTCTTTGTTCCTCGTGTTTAGCACTCGACCCGTTTAAATCTGTATCCTACAGGCATTACTTTCGTTTCGGAGATGCTGAGAAACATTCCATAATCCTTAAATCTGTGTTCTAGTTCTGAAATATGTAATTGAAAAGTTGCAGAGTAATATTTCAGAGATAAATCAGAAATATGGTATGAAAATCAGCGTCTCTGAAATGAAAGTAATTTCTGTGGGAAAGAGATTTGAACAGATTAAGTGCTTACAAGAGGAACAAAGATAGAACAAATGGACAGTTTTTGAGTACTTAGGATGTATTGTCTCACAGACAGGCAGCATAGTGAAAGAAGTAGCAAATAGAAAAGCTAATGCAGTGAGCGCTCAGCTACGATCTACTGTCTACTGCAAGCAGTAAGTCAGTACCAAGAATGTTATCTGTATACCGTTGTGTGGGAGTGAAAGCTGGGCACATGAGGTTACCTTCTTATAAGGTTGACGTTACAGATACGAAAGCAGCAAGGATGACTGTAGGTAGTAATAGATGGGAACAATGGGAGGAGGGTGCTAATAATGAGGAAATAACAGAAAACTAGGAATGAAGACCATAGATGAATTAGTTGTTATAGCGATCAGATCTAGTTGACGGGAATCATGTTATATGCATGGAAGAAGCATGGGTTCGGCAGTAGAGGGTAAGAGGAGTCGAGGTAGACCAAGGAGAAAGAACTTGTATTCAGTCAAGAATGATTTTGAAATAATACTGTTCTCCAAACTAAACGCTAAAAGATATAATCAGTCTTACACAATGATGATTACAATCACTTTTTCACGATTTATTTGGTTATGTTAAGCATTTAATTCTTCATTAACTTTCTTCTATGTTTCATTTGAATGTCGCCAACCGAGGTGGCCGAGGGGACTGAGGCGCGCCAGTCACGGTCTGTCCGGTCACTACGGTCGGGGGTTCGAATCCCCCATCGGGCATGGATATTTGTGCCGTCCTTAGTGTTAGCTAGTTCATAAGTAGTTTGGAAGTTTAGGGACTGATGATCCCGTAATTAAGTCCCATAAGCTATACAAACATTTGACACGTTTGAATGTCGTGTTTTGAAATTCGATTCCCCAGACCGCCGAACTTTAATGAGACATTTTTTCTACTTTCCTGTATCGCCTACGCCCATGTGCAGTGTTGCCAACAGTGAAATGGGATTTTATTCTTGTGTTTAACAAAAAGACAATATTGTAATAATTTGAAGTACTGAGTATGTTGAGTAACCAAAAGTATGAGACAATTTAATTTATCCCTTTTGTTTAAAGCTAGAACATATTTTTAGCCAAAAATGAACAGTTGCAGGTCGACATTTTATTTCCATTTCTGTTACGTTGTTTCTATGAAACAGGTATTTAAAAATGTATAATATTGCCATTGTAAACATGCATTACTAAGGTGTTATCATGAAACCTAATCGTTGGTATTCAGGATCACGGAGCTTTTACATTAATTATTATAACGAAAGATATATTATCGTTGAAGGTTGGTCTATCAGGTGTCCGGAATTTTCATTGGGAAAAGTGGCAGACTTATCTCAAATTGTTCCGCAAAAGTGTCCATATAATATGAAATATGCATGCAGATGCATATTTATTAGCAAATTTTTTGAAATATTTCTTTCTTTTTTTTGCTGTCCTGTTTTATACCTTGTAAGTTATAATGTGTGTTTCTGACAATAAAATAAAAAATAAATAAAAAAACGCGCATAACAATATAGGCGCACAAAATTGGGGAAAATAGCTATGAGACGTTACAAAATTAAATAGTGCTGTTACTAAATGCTGCCTTCATAAAGTGTTTTTAAAAACAGTTTTCCATAAAACTACCGAAATATTGTTAAAACGCACCATAATTCCCACTAGCCACTAGATGCAAAATTTGCCTCAAAACCACCAGATTTAGTGGGAAACCCAGTACCTTGGTAACGCTGTCCGTGTGTCAGTTTTTTGGTCTATGGCATTGGCTTCGCCACGAGGTGGGGGCAGCTAAAGCGGATGTAGCCTCCCCCCAAGCACATCTCAATATTTTATTTATATCATTTTTATTGCTTTCATTTTTTTTTTTTTTTTTTATTTTAAACAGGTCGGCATCGTAAATTTGAAATACACTCCTGGCCGTTAAAATTGCTACACCAAGAACACGACGTGCTACAGAAGCGAAATTTCACCGACAGGAAGAAGATGCTGTGATATGTAAATGATGAGCTTTTCAGAGCATTCACATAATGTTGGCGTCGGTGGCGACACCTACAACGTGCTGACAAGAGGAAAGTTTCCAACCGATTTCTTATACACAAGCAGTCGCTCACCGTCGTTGCCTGGTGAAACGTTGTTGTGATGCCTCGTGTAAGGAGGAGAATGCGTACCATCACGTTTCCGACTTTGATAAAGGTCGGATTATAGCCTATGGGAATGCGGTTTATCGTATCGCGACATGGCTGCTCGCGTTGCTCGCGATCCAATGACTGTTAGCAGAACTTGGAATCGGTAGGGTCAGGAGGGCAATAATGAATGCAGTGCTATATCCCAGCGGCATCGTTTCACTAGCAGTCGAGAAGACAGACATCTTATCTGCATGGCTGTAACGGATTGTGCAGCCACGTCTCGATCCCTAAGTCAACAGATGGTGACGTTTGAAAGACAACAACCATCTGCACGAACAGCTCGACAACGTTTGCAGCAGCATGGACTATCTGCTCGGAGACCATGGCTGCGGTTACCCTTGACCCTGCATCACAGCCAGGAGCGCCTGTGATGGTGTAGGCAACGACGAACCTGGGTGCACGAATGGCATTACGTCATTTTTCGGATGAATACAGGTTCTGTATACAGCATCATGATGGTCGCATCGGTGTTTGGCGACATCGCGGTGAACGCACATTGGAAGCTCGTATTAGTCGTCGCCATACTGGCGTATTACCCGGCATGGTGGTATGGGGTGCCATTGGTTGCACGTCTAGGTCACCTCTTGTTCGCATCGACGGCACATTGAACAGTGGCCTTTACATCTCTGATGTGTTACGACCTGTAGCTCTATCCTTCATTCGATCCTCGCGAAACCCTACATTTCAGTTCGATAAGACTCCACAACATGTTGCAAGTCCTGTATTGTCCTTTCTGGATACGGAAATGTTCGACTCCTGCCCTGGCCAGCACATTCTCTAGATCTCTCACCAACTGAATATGTCTGGTCAATGGTGGCCGAGCAACTGGCTCGTCACAACACGCCAGTCACTACTCTTGATGAACTGTGGTATCGTGTTAAAGCTGCATGGACATCTGTACCTGTGCACGCCATCCAAGCTGTGTTTGACTCAATGCCCAGGCGTATAAAGGCCGTTATTACGACCATAGGTGGTTGTTATGGGTACTGATTTCTTAGGATCTATGCACCCAAATTTCATGAAAATGTAATCACATGTCAGTTCTAGTTTATTTATCCAATGAATACCCGTTTATAATCTACATTTCATCTTGGTGTAGCAATTTTAATGGCCAATAGTGTAGTACATATGTAATATATCACAACCTGACTGTAGTTTGCCAAGGGCAAGTGAAAGTGACAATGGGTCGCCAGCGTGATGCCGCCACTGAGACCGTGTGCTGCTGTTACTGAGAGCGGTTTAAATGCCGCCGCGACCAGCTTTAATGGTACCGCTATCGTTACTGCTATGCTGAAGTTACGAGCCGATTGTGCATAAGCAGCAACCCACTGCTTAGCAGGTCAGCGGCACCACCGAGTGGAATATTATGAGCAACAATAGTGTTATTTAATTCAATTTTTACAAATAGTCTCCGGCAAATTAAACTCTACATACCTTTCTCTTTGGCTAGTAACACTGAAGCTGCTTAATCATGTTACAAGATGATTATATGCACTCCATTTCCACCACGATGCTCCTCTTCCACTTTTATATTAATGGGAACCTACTCTTTAATTTCTTGTGCAATTGTTTTCGTAGTGTAATTGGTTAAATTATAAAAAGTGTATGAATAAGTCATAGATTAATAAATTCGATAGGCATTATTAAAAAAAGTTTTGTATCCCATCCTCGTCGCCACTTTTGTGTCCCAGCCTCGTTGCCGCTTTTGTGTCTCGTTTCCGTCGTAGGTGTCGGTGGCCGAGTAGACAGACCGACACAGGAATAAAGGACGCACGCTTGTGCAGGTACGAAGGTGAGCAGCCAGTGGGACAGCAGAAACTAGAAACACTAGAGTAAATTAGAACGAGATATATATTGCACAGAATTTATACAATCCTTAACTTTTACATAGCTCAGTACTGCAGAATGCTGATACATAGTTGAACTAGAGGCCTGCCTAGTGCCTATCCGATAGCCAAGTCTTCACTGGTGCCTATCTGATTCCGAAGTGTTAACTGGTTCCTATCTCAGTCCCAAGTGAACGATGTCGTTCAGTGGTGGCCACGAGCGTAGTTGTAGCAGAGAGCGCTCGTGGCTGACGTTGTAAGAACGCCGCGCCGTGCGTGCATGGCGGCGCGCGGCGAAAGTAGGTGGCGCGCACTTTAGACTTGTGCGACACCACAAAAAGAGCCACCCCCGTCGGCCGCAGTGGCCGAGCGGTCTGCGGCGCGCCAGTCAGTCTGCACAGCCGCTACTGTCGGGGGTTGGAATCCCCCCTCGGGCATGGGTGTTTGTGCTGTCTTTAGTATAAGTTAGTTCATAAGTAATTTGTAAGTTTAGGGACTGACGACCCCGCAGTTAAGGTTAACAAATGTCTGAACTTTTTTGAGCCCCCCCCCCCCACCCCACCCCGGAACCAAATCCTGCCTGCACCACTGGTCTAGGGTCTCAAAGCCCAGCCAAACCATCCGAAAGCACACGTGTCAGCAGACAGTGGGAAAGAAAGAGGGCGGGGCAATGAATGCCAGTGGGAGACAGTGGTGGAGAGAGATATCTGGACCGTGGCAGTAAAAGGAAGGTGCAATGTGTGAAAGCTCAATGCCCTTACAGACATGGTAAAAGGAAGTAGCACGTCATGTGTTAAAAGAGCACGATTATTAAATATCGTCTCCCTGAATGGAGTTCCAATTTTACAGCTGAGCTGTATGCATTATATCAAGCCACCCAATACGTCCGGCGAAACTCGCACAATAAGAGTTTTATTTGCTCGGGCTTTCTGAGTGCTATTTTGAGCCTCCGCACGCTATATCCTGTCCATCCCCTGGTACAAAGCATCCGGAATTCTTACCTCTCTTTCAGCGAGCGGAACTAATGTGATGTTTCTGTGGGTCCCTGGCCACGTGGCAGTGTTGGGCAATGAGTCTGCGGATACGGCTGCCAAGGAGGCAGTTCTCCTTCCTCAGCTGTCTACCTTTTCTACTACCTCTGATGACATTCGTGCTGGCGTCACCCAGCGTATCATGTCACGTTGGTTTTTACATTGGTCATCCCTGTCAGGGAACAAATTGCGAGCCATTAAACCTGTGCCTGATCTTTGGTCAACGTCATCTCGACCCTCTCGCCGAGAGCAGTTTGTTCTGGCCTGGCTTCGTATTGGCCACTGCCGTTATAGCCACCAGTATTTACTTCGTGGTGATCCTGCTCCTTTATGTCAGCACTGTGATGAACCTTTTACTGTGTACTACCTTTAAGCGCAATGTCCATTTTTTAATCGTCTACGTCATGATCTATGTTTACCATTTGAAATTTCTGATATTTCAGCTGATCATCCGCATTCTGCTGACCGAGTTTTACTCTTTATACATCGCGCAAATATGGCGAAAGCCATTTAAGTTCTAACCCCGGTTCGATTTTACTATGGGCAGTGTTGGGCGCTAATAACCTAAGTAGTTTTGCGCTCTAAAATAAAATAAATAATAAAAAAAGAGGCACAAATTTGTTCGCACACCAAAAAACTTTTGTTGAGGCGTGCGGAATGAGATGCGAGGGCGTTTGGCTCCCCACACTTCAATCAATTTTTTAAACATGAACTTTTATTTTTTCATTTTTTAGGCTCCGACAAAAGCACTTTTCAACTGGTCAGCTTACTTCGTCTGATTCCAGTTTCGTATTTCGTTTCTGTTTTATAAAAGTCTCCTGCAATTCCAGCATTTACTCGAAGTAAGAAGCAGTTCTTGTTCGGAGTGACACAAAAGGTCTTGTAGGAGTTAGCTGCCATGAATTAAAGCGGCGAGTCCTTTTGTGATCTGTTGCGGCGCGTAAGCCAGTCGCGGGTTTGTTTTTACAGCCACGCGGTCGGGGAATACCGGAGTGCGGATAGCGTAATCTGAAGGCACACACGTGCCAGCGGACGAGCAAGGCTTCAGACAGGCGCTAGTGCTGCCTCTTAAGTCCAGTTTACACGATGTAGCTACTAATAAGCAGATCACTGCAGCTGTTGCAACTTTCGTTACTTGTCAAAGTAGGAAATTGTTAAAAATAAATAAACCTGACTAACTTCACATCTAGTGGCAAAACCATTATTTGGTCCTGGGGGCGGGGCGGATTTTTAAAAAATAAACCCTATTGAATTCCAATTGAATACAGATAAATTATCTTTGGAACACAGAAGCTGAATTAAAGTTTGTGACGTGGAGGGAAATCGTACTTAGACTATTCCGAGGCGCCTTGATCGTTAATGGGGTGGAGGTCTAAAAGAAGTTCTTGACAAATGGCAACAATCCCACATTCCTAACAATATCAAATCAAAATATCCGTTGGTAGACTGGAAAACTGTTTGGAAAAATCTTAGCCTTAAAATTCACTGTTCCGATGTCGTCTCATCCTGGTATAAAGTCGTGAACAATCTTATTCCGACCAATGAAAAATTATATAAAATTGGTTTGAGTAACACCGTCAAATGCTCCAAATGTGGCCTAGTGGACACATTAAAACACCGATTCACTTGTGGCAACCATCTACAAAATTGGAAGTGGGTGCAAAAAAAGTTAGGGCTACTTACACGACGCTCGGAAAAATCTTACTCAACAGATATATTATTGTGGCCCGACGCCGAATTTTATGCATCAACAAAAAATAACACAGTGATGTGGCTCCTCGGAAACTACGTCAATTTTGTAGTCAACAGATGTGGAGGTGACAGCACTGTAGAATTTTACTTATACATGGCAGCAGCATATTTACAAATACGGCGATATCCAAACATAAAAAACAACTTTGGGAACATGATAGAAATTTTGTTCGAGAAGGAGGGAATTGGTTAAAGAAGATAATATAAGACGCAGAAGAAGGAAAAAAATTTGACAAAACCGTTGATGTTGAAATCGATCCAAATATATAGGTACCAAAACATATTGAAAATTTTTTTTAAACCTATTACAAGGATAACAATTTCAATTATACAAGAAGATGTATCATATTTTTGCATTGGTCATGGCAATGACATTTCGTTTCATCACAGTAGGAAATGCTGGACTTCATTTTTCGTTCTTTTTCTCAAATCATAAGATATTTTTTTTTTCCTTTAAAATTAGAAATTTCTTTAGTGCGGAAAAATATATTGCGTTATATTGTCAAGACGAAATTAACAGCACCATGGGAAACTTGGTTGGATTATTTGAAATATATATAAAAATATAATGTGCCAGCAGAAATAGATTTCACGAAAGAAATTACTTTCCTGATGCAAATCGACAGTAGCATGACCGATCTCACATACGGAGAATAATTATTTAATTCTTATTTAAATAATAAAACAAACAAAAAAAATCAGCAACTGGCGACCTCCGAGTTTTAGAGAAGACAAACTAAAATTAAAAATTAATTGATAGTCAGAAGGTAACGATCAGGAATCTTACTGCATAAGCAGTCCACTTTTCGAGAAGACGAGCTTTGAGACAGACAAGGAAAAAAAAAAAAAAAATAAAATAAAATAAAATAAAATAACACGCCGAAGAAGGCGACATTTGGGGAGCGAAAGGAGGGGCTGTGAGGGGAGGTTGGAGGAAAAAAATAAAACACACACACACACACAAAAACAAACGGTAAGACGTCTGCCTAGTATGCATGGGGGTCCGGGTTCGATTCCCGGCCGCATCACAAATTTTAATTTAATGCTTCCGATTTATCATTAATGTCTTTGACCTATTGAATTTATTAATCTATGACTTATTTTTACACTTTTTATAATTTAACCATTTATACTACGGAAACAATTGCACAAGAAATTAAATGAATAGGCTCGAATTAATTTGAAAGTGGAAGAGGAGCAACGTGGTGGAAATGGAGTGTGTATAATCAGCTTATAATCATCATTTGATGATTTTCTTATTATAACTCAAGCAGTGTCAATTCAAAGCTATGTCGCACTGAAAATTATCAAAAGCACATCGTTCTTAGGAGAATGAATTAGAATATAATGTCTACAAATGACATGTTAGCAGTTAACACCTGGCATCGATGGTACGAGAACTATGGATTACTCTCGCAGCTGCTCGCCGTGGCGTAATGAGTGAAGAATTAGTTTGTGATGTGCGAACATGTCAGACGATGGTTCCAAACTTGCTTGAGAGCGGTGGCTCAGCGCGCTCGGTCAGAGATTTTCTGGCACGGTAGCTCGACGTCCTCTGTAACGAAAAACTGAGTGAACGACGAAACGATCTAAACAGAACAATACAAACCAACGTCCGCAAAGGACCGATCAAACCGAAGAACCAATGAAAAGGCAGAAAGTGGAGGGTTCACCGACATCTGTAATAAAAAACTAAACAAATTTCTCAATGAACAACCCAGAACGGGCATGAGCAAACGACCGCAAAGTATCGATCTCCCTGAAGATATCGCCACTGACAACTTTTTACCTCTTGCTTCCTTCATCGTTTTAACACACTCTTGTTAACTGAACACAATTATTTTCCGCAAGATTCTGAGTCGTTCAAAGGCAACAGCGTTTTATCTGAAAAGTGCGTTCGTTCTGTTTCGAGTACATGCCATAAAATACATTCCAACGAATTGTAACATAGGCTTCTTTATCAGATTTACACAAACTGGGGACGTACTTTGACAATGACTGTTGTAAATAATGTAATGATAGTAGTAATTTTGTCTATAGATTAAGTACTAGATTTATGTGGAATTCAGTATTACCACCTTATTCCGTTTGTTCTTTTGGCTGTAAAATAAAACGTATTTACGGTTTGAAATAGGATGTTTGCTATTTATTTTAGCGCAGTACAAAGTAACATGAACAAAGACATATCTGAACTACAGTAATACAGTCTACGTTAAAAGCGTCCATAGCAACCATGTCAAAGAAAAAATGTCCAAATGCCTGTAAATCTATCGGACCAAACAGCGTGGTCATCAGTCCGTAGCTTACAAACTACTTAAACCTAGGTAAACTAACCTAAGGACAACACACATACCCATGCCCCAGGGAGGACTCGAACCTCCACAGCGAGCAACCGCGCGCTCCGCAGCGAGGCGCTTTAGACCGCTCGGCTACTCCACCGCGGCCCATGTCAAAGACAAACATTTTAGTAGATGCATTGATTGTAATTAATGACTTTTAACATATTCCATAAGTTTTGGATATGTGCTTAAAAAAGTAAACACGCTAATTTGTTGCAATGTGTACACTTCCCTTCTGTTTCATTAAGGAATGACATTTGCCACAGAAATCTAGGACTTGCTTTATATGTGAAACTATCAGTATCAGCACGTCGTTCAAATGTTTTCAAATGTTTGTATACCTTACGGGACTTCACTACGGGGTCATCAGTCCCTAAACTTACAAAGTACTTATAAATTAGCTAATACTAAGTACGGCACAAATATCCATGCCCGAGGGGGGATTCGAACCCCCGACCGTAGTGGCCGTGCAGACCGTGACTGGAGCGCTTCAGTCCCCTCGGCCACCGCGGCTGGCAGCACATCGTTCAGAATATTAATTATTACAGTATCTTCCCAGCTTACGTGCATATACTTCAGAAGACCATTGTTCAATTCATTGTTACGTATTTCACGGGATGTTCAAGAAAAAGAACAAACGCGCATTTTAGAGGGAACATTCTTACATATGCACAATTCTTTATTGAAGAACATAGTCGGAAACACTTTTAGGGAAAAAGGCGAAAAAAATTTTCGTAGTGGTGCGTTTTGAACCACTGACCACATGTCTTACAATTACAATCTAACGTGCTGCCCATCACCCTACGGCGAACAATCACAAATCTATTTCTTAATTCTCTTACTATTGATGGCAGTTGTCAGCTGATGCTCTTACGGCATTTTTATACACCAGATTACCATTTATCGTACGAAGACCGAGCGAGGTGGCGTAGTAGTAACGCACTGGACTCGTATTCGGGAGGATGGTGGTTCAAATCCACCTCCGGCCATCCCGCTTTAGGTTTCCCGTGATTTCCCTAAATCACTCCACGCAAATGCCGGGATGGTTCCTTTCAAAGGGCACGGCCGATTTCCTTCCCCCTCCTTACCCAAAAACTCCGAGCGTTAGCTCCGTCTCTAATGACCAATCTGTCGACGGGACGTTAAAACCTAAGCTTCCTTCCTTTTCCTTCGTACGAAGAACATGTTTTGTTAATTTTTCAGTGCGCATTGCTTTGAAATGACAGTTAAGTTATAATAAAATCATCAAACGCACATAGCTAGATGGCGTATGCCAGAGAGAGTTCTGGGAGAGAAATGTTACGTGACATCTCCGAACGCTTGGTTTATGTAAAATCAAGAGACGGAGTCAAATCGCCGTTATTTGTGCAAATATCTCTAAATGTTCAAATGTTTGTTAAGCTTATGGGACTTAACTACGGGGTCATCAGTCCCTAAACTTACAAACTACTTATCAACTACTTACGAACTAGGACGGCACAAATATCCATGCCCGAGGGGGGATTCGAACCCCCGACCGTAGTGGCCGTGCTGACCGTTACTGGAGCGCCTCAGTCACCTCGGCCACCGCGGCCGGCCCAAATATCTCTGAAACTATATGAGATGTGAAAAAATCATAAGAGAGAAGTTGTAGAGAATTTTCTCCTCTACAAATTCGGTTATTAAATTTTCGAGCCAGATGAACGGTTTATTTTAAATTAAATTTACATTACATACGGACTTTTTTTTAGTGTTTCTAACGTATTTTTTGACCGAAATATTTTAAAAAAGAAGGTTCTGGTCTCTGGTGGCCAAAAATTGTGTGTAAAATTTGGTGCCGATCAGTTGAACGGTTCGACTTAAAAAGTGGGAACACGTTAAGGACAGAAAGACAGACAGAGAGACGTCGTCAAATCGCTGTTATTTTTGCAAATATCTCTGAAACGATGCGAGATATGGGAAAAAACATGAAAGGGCAATGTTGTAGAGACTTTTCCCCTCTACAAATTCTTTTATTCAGTTTTCGTTACAGATGAACTGTTTAGCCGTTATTTACATAATTTCAAACTGTCAAAAGGCGATCGTAAAGGCCCAATTTTAGTGTTTCTACCGTAACCTAAAGTGGGTCAAAAACGTGGGTGTGGTTGGTGAGAGTACTTGGAGCCGTAACAAATGGTGCTGGGTTCTGTTCACAGATGAGTTTGGTGTTCAGCTGGACGATCGTCTTTCCCTCATATGGAGAGAACGTAGAACAGTCCTTCTTATCTCAAGGAAACACCACCATATCATGATGGTGGACGAATGGTGAGGGGCCGGCCGCGGTGGCCGAGGGGACTGAGGCGCTTCAGTCACGGTCTGCACGGCCACTACGGTCGGGGGTTCGAATCCCACCTCGGGCATGGATATTTGTGCCGTCCTAGTTCGTAAGTAGTTCATAAGTAGTTTGTAAGTTTAGGGACTGATGACCCCGTAGTTAAGTCCCATAAGCCGTACAAACATTTGAATGGTGAGGGCAGGAGTCAATATTGGCGGACGTACGGACGTCTATGACGTTCTGGAGTACGCTTTGACTGCTCAGAGGTATAGAGACCAGATTATTTGACCTTTTGTTGTGCCCTACGCTGGTACCATAGGAGATGGGTTCCTTCTGGTGGAGGATTGCCCTTCCATCCCCGCTCCCGCCCCCCTCCCCTCCACGGAGCTGAACTGGTGGACAACATGCTTGAAGCTGAGGGAATTGAACGAATGGAGTAGCCAGGTTGTTCACCGGACTTGAACCCAATTGAGCTTCTTTATTTATTTACTTTTCTCACGACGAGAATTTTTCCGGGGGTCCACTGAACCAGTGAACACGTGAGACGCGCCGCTACTGGACTAGATGTAGGGTGGTGTCGGCGGCACAGTGCTGGGCCCCAGCAGGGGGGCACAGTAAGCGATGCGCAGTAGGAAACGCATTTTCGCCGTTCTGCGCATGACGTCACTGTGGGACACCTGGGAGCAAAACACGATTGCCAACTCGTGTGCGTGTTTGTATGTGTTACCATTTCTGCTGTATTTGCTTAACCTCTCATTCCTACGTTATGAATTCAGCTTTGGAAAAATTAAAATTCGGTGTTTTCTGTATTAATAGAGTGCACTAAAGATAAAGGTACGTGTTTTAAAAGTTCTGATCGCACTATTGATTTTCTATGTCATGTACAACACAGACATTTGTATTGAGATATTTTATTACTTGGGACGTTATTTTGTTGATGGTTAACACTGTCAGGTCAATAATGCTAGAATAATCTTCGCCACAGCAGCAAAGACAATTCACTGCTAAAATAAAATAACATGAACCACACTCGTGCTCCTAATCAGAGCCACGTACAGACGGCTATGTAACACAAACTACAAGACGGACAGATTAATGTCTCAAAAGTGGCTAAACGCCGTACCAAGCGGCAAAATGTCGTACTTACAGTATGTTATTCATCAACAACAATGCGACTTCAAGGATTGATACACAAAATACGGTATAAATCAGCTTTTAATACGTTGTTGTCGAGGAACAACACTGGGAAGTAAAGGGTTAAATACTTTGTTTCACTTCATAGTTTGGAAGTAAAAAGTTCATAGTGGAAAGTATATTGATTTCCCGAGTGCTTGTCGCGCCAGGCTGTGCTATTATGGGTTGTAATTCTCATAGTGGGAACACAAAGGGAACCGAGATGAAACGTTAAAGAAAGTGTGGCTCTCAAAGTGATACAGGAAGGACAATGTAAATGTTTCATATTCTCGAATACGCTCCCGGCATTTCAATGAAACCGATTATGTAAGGGATTTACAGTCGGAGTTGCTTAATTTGTCACGAAAAAAAAAAAAAAAAAAAAAAAAAAAAAATGTTTGAAACATTCCTGTTCTTTTAAAGTCAGCAGTTCATATTGAAGAAATTGTCGATGTTTGTGATTTGATATGCTACTGATACGTATCGCGTAAATCTACGATAGAATATGACCCAGCACTCTTAACGAATGTTTTGCAACAGAATAGCTGTATTTAAGGAAGAAACAATTTCTTTAGTTAAAAACTTTATATAAATGCACATTCCGTGCCATACCGAACTAAGCCTGTGCAGGCCGTTTGGGATCGCACAGTCCCACAGTGACGTCACAGCGCTAGCCAATGACAGAGCAGAGCGCTTACTGCCCAACCTTATATTTATTAACCTTGGGGCCCCAGTATGCCCGACGCTACCGCCGCACTCTGCTATGCCTGGGCGAGTATGGGACCGGCCGCGCGCTCTGGCTGTGTTCCCGCTGGTCGGGGAAACGCGATACACACGGCGCGGTGCGGTGGACCAGCGGAGAGGAGAGAGGCGGCGCGGCGGGTTTCTGGTTTCGCTGGCTGAGTGTCCAGCAGGCGGCAGTGGATCGCTCACCGCCTGGACTCGCCTGGACGGCTCGGGTCACGGCACGCACCGTCTCTTCACCGCTTACAGAACGTCCTCCCACCACACACTGCTTCAGCTTACGGAAAGGTCCAAATTGTTGTTGTTGTTGTTTTTTGGAAGGAACTAAACAGCAATAGTTATCAGTCCCATGTTCCGATCTTAGAGATAAAATATTGGTTAAGCGTTCCTAAGGAAATGCGTTAACAAGTCAAACATTTAAAAACACTGGGAAATATGAGGAAAGGATACAAGTAAAACACACCACATTAAATCACATGATAAAAACCAGCTGCTCGAATAAAATCTAAAACAGGTTCAACCATAGCAGCATCGTCTCTTAGCATAAAAGACAGCTGATCTGGCAGATTATAAGCTGTGTACGTGTAGTTTGATGTTGAACCTATCGTTAAATCAGACAACAAATTGTTCATTAACACAGCAACTTGGTTTAATTATGGCCCTGATATTGATGAATATACTGTTAACCCTCGAGCGGTCGCGCTGGCGCACTGAGTGCGCCATAGTTAAATAGAAATGGTTTTCGCTATGTTGGTAACAACGGAGACGTTTGAAACTCTAGCTATTCCTCCACTGTTATCCTCACTATTGTTGGTGCAGTCTGGTAATTGTCGGTGCTCAACAAAATTCTTAACAGGAGAATTTGTGAAGCGTTGTCATAACTGGCGCATTCAGTGCGCCGTGCGACTGGTCATGTAAGAATTTTTTTACTTTCTCAAACGTAGTGTTGTATTTCAGTTACGTTATTCCTTTGGGCCGTGTTCATGAGAATACTTTATTTCAAGGCAAGATAGCGTTTAACCTGCGAGGAACTCGAGTGGTTCTTGAATGAAGATCCAGATTTTTTGAAAGATGTAGGCAGTATATTGGATGATGACACTGGTGATGAAGAAGAGGTAATTACTCATAGTGACCAAAGCACTGAAAGTGAACAAGAGTATGAATTTGATGAAAATGAAGACAGTAACTATCAGTCAGGTTGTACTGGTGATTGGTTCGTGGGAAGGGACAAAACAACTATATGGATGAAAGTAGTTAGCACAGCCACAAGCAAAGCCAGAAGTAAAAATATTGTAAAACCATTTCCAGGACCAAAGGTTATTGCTAGGAATGTAACAACCGAGATTACTGAATTCAGTAAGATAATTGGCATTACACAAACAAATCCATTCAGTTCATACCTATTGAGATAAAAAAGAAACGACGAGAACTGAAATACTGGCACTACTTGGTTTACTTTATCTTTTCGAAATAAAGAAATAAAATAAAGAAAGCTAATCATACGAATGTAATGGAGATGTGGAATACCGATGGATCAGGAATCGAAATTGCAAGAGCTGTGATGAGCTACAGGTGATTTCTGTTCTTGCTACATTAAACAACTAGAGCAGAGAGAATAAAATTTGATAAGTTGGCTGCAGTACTCTTCATTTTAGAAGAGTTTGTCACCAACTTAAAAAGTACGTACAATCTTAGTGAGTTTGTAACCATTGATGAAAAACTTCAAGCTTTTCGGGGACGTTGTAGATTTGTACAATAAATTCTCAACAAACCTGCCAAATATGGCATCAAGATATTCGCAATTTGTGACGCGAAAACATTTTTTACAAGCAACCCCGATGTATATTGTGGAAAGCAACCTGAAGGACCTTACGCAGTCTCCAATTCAGCTTCAGAAATAGTTCACAGGCTAGTGCGTCTTATAGAGGGATCCAACAGAAATATAACAATGGACAATTGGTACACAAGTTGTACCTTGGCCATATCACTATTACAGAAAAAGCTTACATGTATTGGACACTGAGAAAAAATAAACGAGAAATTCCCTTGGAATTTTTGCCTAGGAAAGATCGAGCACCAGGTTCGTCCCTTTTCGGGCATAATAAAGATATAACATTGGTTTCGTATGTACCAAAGAACAAGGCGGTTCTGTTGCTGTCAACTATGCATGATTTAGGTACTATCGATGAAGATTCAAGTAAGCTTGATATTGCGTTAGACTATAATGCCACGAAGGGGGCGTTGATACAGTCGACCAGATGTGAGGCACATATTCTGTGGCTCGTATTACGAGAAGATGGCCCTTAGTAATCTTTTTCGCTCTAATGGACATTGCGGGCATCAACGCCCAGATCCTATTTTATTCAAATGGACAAAATCATAAGGTGTCAAGAAGGATTTTTCTAAAGAACTTGGCTTATGATCTCATGAAAGCACATCTAGTAGAAAGGGCCAAAATTCCAAGCCTTCCTAAGGATATTTCTCTGTTCCTCCAAAGGTACCACACAACATCTGAGCAACTTGTGCAGCCTTCTTCTAACAAACAAGGACGGTGTATTATTTGTGGAAGAGCCAAGAATGGTAACACAACAATAAAGTGTGATTCATGTAAGAGTTTTGTTTGCAGGAAGCATGTGATTATTAGTTACTCGTGTGAAAAGTGTCATGTTGCAACTACAGACTCAGAAGACTAGAGATATGATGCTTGACCTCTCTGAAATTACTAAGTTGGGCTGTCTGTAAGCTGTTACAAGAACATTTCAGTAGACATTCAGTACGAACATATTTGTTTTCAAAGCTGATAGTAAAACATAATATTTTTTGAGTTAAATTGTATGATTTAAATTCTTGGATTTTCATCTACGTTTATAATCAGAAGTGCTATTAACTGCCACATTAAATAATGAACTTTTTTCTATGAAAGTGATAAATATTATTTACATGTTTCTTGATTAGACATGTAGTATTTGGAGTGTCGAAATAAATCCGTATTAATTAGCCAAAAAATGTGTAATATTTCGATACCATTAATACCTGAGTGAGTGATAGTACATCTACCTTTTGGAAAATAACTATAAACATCAGTAATGACATGAGTTCATGTTCATGTTCATAATATGACTGAGTTAACATACGTGGCGCACTCAGTGCGCCGCGCGACTGCTCCTGCACCATGAAAATGCGCGACTGCTCTAGGTTAAATAAGAAACAGTGCATTAAACTGATTATGTGCGCAACGGATCTTTTAACAAAACAACTGTGGACGTCACCATATGAAACAGACACTGACTATACTCTAAAAATTTGACTGCGAGAAAGATATTAAAAAACCACAAACCATTATCAAATAAAGGAAGTAGGTTAATTTTCTAACTACGTGACTGAAACAGGAAAGAAAGGTCAACTTCGTTACTTATTATTAATGATGACCATTACATTACCTACATAATACAACTTTTTCCTAATGACATCAAATGTAATTACCTTGATTTCAGCGGTGGTACAACGTTTTCATAGTAATAAAAATACAATATATATATATATATATTCCAAATACAATCAAATCAACTTGCTGGCACAGCAGCCTCTGCTCTACATCGGAGCCATACACACAACTCAACCGCTCTCTAAGCGAGCTAAAGCTAAACCAAAAGTCCCTCTCTCTCTCTGCGCGAGCTACAATGCTATGCGATACATGATCTTTACCAAAGATGATACTTCACGGAGTTAAGTACACATATCGATACACACAGTAGAAGCAATATTATACTTTTTCTTGTAAGCAAGTTACTCGACACAAAACAGGAGGCACAATATTAGACATTTTCTTACAATTTTTTTATGGACACGTTTCAATATTAAAAGATTGTCGTAAGGCAACTAAAAGTGGACAGTCCACCAAAATGTGGACCACTGTCAAGGGGGCGCCACAGTAACACTATGGTGCGTCCTCCCGCCGAAGAAGGTGGCCATGCGTAAACCATGTGTGGCCGATTCGTAGGCAACAGAGAACAACCGATTCCCTACGAGACGACCGCAGTGAGGACTTCCATGCGACCGTAGATAGCTTCACTGCACAAAGCTTGTTGGGTTGAGCAGAGTTAGCCCACTCGGAATCCCACAGGCCAAGGATCTTCCGATGGAACTCTAGTCGGAGATCGCTCTTCGAAAGACCAATCGCCAATGGGTTGAAGGTAGTAGCCTGCTTAGCCAGCTGATCCACACGTTCGTTTCCAGGAACGCCTATGTGGCCTGGGGTCCAAACAAAGACCACAGAGCGACCAGACCGAACAAGCCTGGAAACAGACTCCTGTATGGAGTGCACCAAAGGGTGTTTTGGGAAACATTTGGCGAGGGTTTTCAAGCCACTCAGGGAGTCAGAACAGATAACTAGAGACTCCCCAGGGCACGCTCTGAGATGTTCAAGTGCCCGATAGATGGCAACCAATTCTGCAGTGAAATCACCAGGATATTGGGAAATTACCCTTACAGACTTTGAGGACTTAAGACGAAAGTAAGCACATAATCTATTATTCTTATTATTACAACTTTGAACATGGCTGGTTAACAGCAACCGTAATCCAATTATTTTTAACAATTATATGTATCAGACAACCACCCCTTTGTCATCTGAAAAAGTAAAGGAAGAAATTGATTTGATTAAAACTGTAGCATACAATAACAGTTATGAACATTCGCTAGTTAAAAAAACCTTTGAACAGAAAACCAATAAAAGAATCACCACTTGAGATTCCAGTCAAATCTCTAACGAGAAAAAGTTCTTTTCAATACCGTTTTTCGGTAACGTATCGTACAGGATTCAGCATTTTTTATCTGAAAAATACGGGTACAAAGTTGCTTTCTCCGCAAAAAAAAAAAAAAAAACCTAATTCATAATTTAAAAGCTTGAAACGAACCCTTACGTAGCTCAGGCGTGTACAAAATTGCCTGTGACACATGCTCAGCATTTTATATTGGAATTGGACGGACAGGCAGAGCCTTTAACGTAAGGTACAAAGAACACTTGTTAGGGAAAAAAGTTACTAATGTCCATAATTCAACTTTTGCAGAACATCTGTTGATAACAGGACATAATCCTAAAAGTTTAAATGAAATGACGATTCTACATAAAGAAAAGAAAGTGTGGAACCTTGACACCTTAGAAAAATTACAAATATTTAGGCACCTGCACCTGCCTAATAAAGATATGTTGAATGAACAATTGCAATTGAAACATAAAAATTTCTTTAACGCTTTTAAGCCGATGCTCACGTTTAGTGATGCTTGTATTACGGTTTTTTCCCCTTCTCCACTTCAGTAACATTGCTTTGTACTTTAATTGGTTGTACTTCATTCACTATAATTCGTTATTTCTGCTATACCGTGATCTTGTCAGTTTTTTGTAAAATGGTTTTGTATGCACAATTGCTTATACTACTTCGCTATTAATGTATGTCTTTTGTAAGTACGTATGCTTTTGCATACTTCTGACGATTGTCTCTCACATTTCCTCCTACTTGGAATTTTCACTTAATCCTGGAATATAATATTGTAAACATTTTTTGTCTAACCTTTCACAAATGTAAACTATGATGTCCGTAATTATGTAACATTAGCACTGCCCACGTGACTTGTGGCCCGCATGTGGCGCGTTTATGTGGCTACCTGTTTGATGTCTTGTAGACAGTTCCTTCATGCCCTTCACACAACACTGATTTTATTTGCACAGCAAAAATGCTGGTTTTTATTGTAATCGACTTGAGCAATTCTGCTCGTAATATTTTTGACGCCATGTGTCTCATATAAGTACTGATGTTTACACTGTTCAGCCTGTGTATAAATCTTTTCTTATATAAGATATTTATTCCGTTATCATATTTAGGTAACTGTTTTCTATTCTTCTGTTGAAGTTGTCCCTAGCGACAACGAAACCTAGGTTAAGTACCTTAAAACTACGCAACCGGTTTGCTGATATATAAAACTGTTTAAAAAAATTATTATTATTTTAATGTTCCGGCACTCGACTTATCGTCATTCGCCTTCTTGCTTCCCAATACAATGTTGTTAAGGCTAAACTAGACGACTCGTGCGAATATTTCGTACCGTTAGTGGAATGACAAAAAATTTCGGAAAATATGGAAGTAAAGTTGAATGTTCAGGCATAGCTTTCTTCAGAATCAATCAATGCAAGTGTTAAAAGCGCTAATGAAAGAGCTTGATCTGCTGAGTGTTGTTAGGTCAAAAAGAACTGCGTACCTTAATTAGAACCGAAGATAGCGTAAAACAAACCGATTAAAATACACTCCTGGCCATTAAAATTGCTACACCACGAAGATGACGTACTACAGACACGAAATTTACTCGAGAGGAAGAAGATGCTGTGATACGCAAATGATTAGCTTTTCAGAGCTTTCACACAAGGTTGGCGCCGGTAGCGACACCTACAACGTGCTGACACGAGGAAAGTTTCCAACCGATTTCTAATACAAAAAAAAAAAAAAAAAAAAAAAAAAAAAAAAAAAAAAAAAAAAAAAAAAAACAGTTGACCGGCGTTGCCTGGTGAAACATAGTTGTGATGGCTCGTGCAAGGAGGAGAAATGCGTACCATCACTTTCCCGAGTTTGACAAAGGTCTCCTATCTCGATTGTGGTTTATCGTATCGCAACATTGCTGCTCGCGTTAGTCGCGATCCAATGAGTGTTAGCAGAATATGGAATCGGTGGGTTCAGGAGGGCAATATGGAACGCCGTGCTGGATCCCAACGGCCTCGTATCACTAGCAGTCGAGATGACAGGCATTCGCATGGCTTTAACGGATCATGCAGCCACGTCTCGATTCCTGAGTCAACAGATGGGGAAGTTTGCAAGACAACAACCATCTGCACAAACAGTTCGACAACGTTTGTAGCAGCACGGACTATCAGCTAGGAGACCATGGCTGCGGTTACACTTCACGCTGCATCTCATACAGGAGCGCCAGCGATGGTGTACGCAACGACGAACCTGGCTGCACGAATGGCAAAACGTCATTTTCTCGGATGAATCCAGGTTCTGTTTACAGCATCATAATGGTCGCATCCGTGTTTGACGACATCGCGGAGAACGCACATTGAAAGCGTGTATTCGTCATCGCCATACTGGCGTATCACCCGGCGTGATGTTATGGGGTGCCATTGGTTACGCGTCTCGATCACCTCTTGTTCGCACCGACGGCACTTTGAAAAGTGGCCGTTACATTTCAGATGTGCTACAAAAAATGTTCAAATGTGTATGAGGTCTTATGCGACCAAACTTTGTGGTTATCAGTCGCTAGACTTACACACTAATTACTTGACTAACTTTAACTTACATTTCATTCCATTCCATGATGGTGGTGGTGGCGGCTGGTGCAGCAACAGTTCGCCTGCAGGCGCCCAATAACACAAATTGTTAAGATACCTCCTACACAGCAATAGATAGTTCTGTGGCTCCATCTCCGCCCAAGTAAGTCTGAATTTTCAAATTACTCACCTTAGCCACATTAGATTCGCTGCCCGCCAGGTACACCGACTGTAACAAAACATTTGCCTTTTTCCAGTCTGACGATGCGCTAACAGCGCGAAATGCGTTATTGGAGAATAAAATACTGCAACAGAGACTGAGCATTTTTTAATAACTTTAACTTACTCTAAGGACAATACAAACACCTATGCCCCGGTCGTAGTGGCCGTGCAGACTGTGATTGGCGCGCCGTAGAACGCTCTTTCACTGCGGCCGGGAAGAAACGTAGATGTGTTACGACCTGTGGCTCTACCCTTCAATCGATCCCTGCGAAAACCTACATTTCAGCAGGATAATGCACGACCGCAAGTTGCAGGTCCTGTACGGGCTTTTCTGGATACGGAAAATGTTCGACTGCTGCCCTGGCCAGCACATTCTCCAGATCTCTCACCAGCTGAAAACCTCTGGTCAATGGTGGCCGAGTAACTGGCTCGTCACAATACGCCATTCACTACTCTTGATGAACTGTGATATGGTGTTGAAGCTGCATGGGCATCTGTACTTGTACACACCACACTCAATGCCCAGGCGCATCAAGGCCGTTATTACGGCCAGAGGTGGTTGTTCTAGGTACTGATTTCTCAGGATCTATGCTCTCAAATTGCGTGAAAATGTAATCACATGTCAGTTCTAGTATAATATATTTGTCCAATGAATAGCCGATTATCATCTGCATTTCTTCTTGGGGTAGCAAATTTTAATGGCCAGTGGTGTAATAATGAAATCAGTATGCATTCACTCAAAGTGTCGTTGTGAAATAATAGGTTTTAATAATTTCTTTTTATCTGCTCAGATCACACACGGCATGTAACTTAATTCTTAGATTCGCATTTTACATCTTACAAGTGTTTTCGTAATTGATTCTGCTTTAAAGAACATTCAAATTATATAAGCCATGTTTTGAGCTACATTCTGGACAGAAACGTAGCGTCTGTAAAACTCATGACATTTCAGAAAAATATAGGTTTAGAATGCATCTTTACTTTATAATGTGATAATTAGAGGTACTTGATGGTGGTACAAAAGTGTTCCTCATTATTTAAAAAGTTATTTCGGTATATTTTTCGTGACTTTTATTTCGTCAATTATTTCTCTGGATTTTGTTTCCACTTTTCCCAAATTTTCATTGGTTTCAGATCACTACCATTTATACTTTGCTACGCCTAATATCGGAGCAATAATTAAAGTACTGAGTACCGAAACTATATATTCATGTCGATTCGAATGCCCAAGTAAATACTTTTAGGACGTTAGGTAAAAGAATGGCGAAGTTTCTCATTGCCAACAACGCGACCGGGAAGCGATCCAGACAGACTCGTACACAGCAGCCAACTGCAATACACCATCCCAAAACTTAATATAATAGGCTTAATCACAGCAAAATCCTAACACGTGAGAGTTTGGATCGGTGGATTACATCACTCTCCTGATGTTGTTGTTGTTGTAGTCTTCAGTCCGGAGACTGGTTTGATGCAGCTCTCCACGATAACCTATCCTGAGCAAGCCTCTTCATCTCCACATAAGAACGGCAACCTACATCTGAATTTGCTTAATGTATCCATCTCTTGGTCTTCCTCTGCGGTTTTTACCCCACACACTTCCCTCCAACGCTAAATTCACAATTCCTTGATGTCTAAGAATGTGTCCTACCAATCGATCCCTTCTTTTAGTCAAGGTATGCCAAAAATTTCTTTTCTCCCCAATTCTGTTCAGTACCTCCTCATTAGTTATGCGATCCACCCATCTAATCTTCAGCATTCTTCTGTAGCACCATATTTCAAAAGCCTCAATCCTCTTCCTGTCCGCACTGTTTATCGTCCATGTCTCACTCCCATACAAGGCCACACTCCATACAAATGCCTTCAGAAAGGACTTTCTTAGGCTTAAATCAATATTCGATGTTAACAAATTTCTCTTTTTCAAGAACTCTTTTCTACCCATTGCCATTCTGCATTTTACATCCTCTGTACTGCGACCATCATTTGTTATTTTACTGCCCAAGTAACAAAATTCATCTACCTCCTTTATTGCTTCGTTACCCAATCTAATTCTTTCAGCATCACCTGATTTTCTTACACTGCACTCCACTACCCTAGTTTTACTCTTGTTAATATTCATCTTATATGCACCTTTCAGCACACTGTCCATTCCGTTTAACTGCTCTTCCAGGTCCTTTGCTGTCTCTGACAGAATTACTATGTCGTCGGCAAAACGCAAAGTTTTTAATTCTTCACCCTGAACTTTAATTCCTTCTCCAAATTTCTCCTTACTTTCCTTTATAGCTTGCTCAATGTACAAATTGAATAACATTGGAGAAAGGCTACAACCCTGTCTTACTCCCTTCCCAACCACTGCATCCCTTTCATGCCCTTCAACTCTGACAACCGCTGTCTCTCCTGATACACAGTGAAATTATTGCCGCGTGATAGTTGGCAGCACAGAAAGTCTGAATTTTCCTGATTCACTAGGTCTACCCTTAATATTAAAGTTTTTGGAAGCGGGATTGTGGGTTTAAACAAGCATGGAAAAATTATCTTCCCTACAAACAACATTTACTTACATAAAACAGGTCTATCTTATTTTTAACGAGACTAGTAAAATTTTGGCGGTAATTTTCTTTATCGACCTTCTCGTCTTATTTTTCCAGTTGAATGTTAGCGTTGATGAAAGCTCTAGATGTTGATAAAATGTACCACCCTTTATCGTTTTTCTCTTGTTTTACCGCTGCACTCATCTCTGTGAGAGTAACTTTTCTTTTCCAGCGTTACCACGTGATCACCAGGCCAACTTCACCGCGACACTCCGTGAGGAGTCGCCGGAAACGACACGTCGTTTGGATTCCACGTTAAGCTGTAGGTCCCCTTTCCCCGGTTGGATAACAGAGGTGGGCTAGGGACACGCAAGTCGCCAAAGTGGCCTCCAAATTGAAAGACTTGCACCAGGCCAACGAGCCGCACGAAATTATTATTATTATTACTTTTCTTTTGACACCTGGGGTTATTAGCATTTTTTCCGTGTTCTTCTTCTTTCCTCTACTCATTGTTATTATTACTATTATCCTCATTGCTATGTTTTTGGCGCCACTCAATCCGCACATGGTATTTTCGCGTAAAGTATCTTTCTAGTTGTGTCAAACACGCAAAATCTTTGTCTCGACCAAAAGTGCCATATCAATAAACCGAAGCAATAAAATAAAACATGAGAATGAATGTACTGGACGATCGGCCACAATTTCCAACAAGCAATACGCGGGGTATTGTTTGAAAATGAAGTTAGCAGAACTCAATACGATATAAGATATATCAAAGTGGTATGTTACAATTTGTACATTGCGCAAGCTACAAAGGAAAGCAAGGAGAAATTTGGGGAAGTAATTAAAGTCCAGGGTGAAGTAATAAATACATTGCGTTTTGCCAATGACATTGTAATTGTGTCAGCGAAAGCAAAGGATCTGGAAGAGCAGTTGGATGGATGGACAGTGTGTTGAAAGGTGCGTATAAAATGAACATTTACAAGAGCAAAACAATATGCTGAAGAAATTAGATTAGGTAACGAAACAATAAGGGTGGTAGATGAGTTTTGTTACTTGGGCAATAAAGTAACATACGATGGTTGCAGTACAGAGGAAATAAAATGCACGTTGGCAATGCGAAGAAAAGCGTATTTGAAAAAGAGAAATTTGTTAACATAGAATATTAATTTAAGCTAAGGAATTTGTGTGGACTGTTGCGTTGTATAGGAGTGAAACATTGACGATAAACAGTGCGGATAGGAAGAGGATAGACTTTTGAAATGTGGTGTTACAGTAGACTGCTAAACATTAGGTGGGTGGATTGCGCAACTTATGAGGTGGTACTGAACAGAAATGAGGAGAAAAGGAATTTGTAGCATTCCTTGACTATCAGAAGGGATCGATTGATACGACACTTTCTTAGACATCGCGGAATCGTGAATTTAGCATTGTAGGTTGTGTGGGGTAAAAATCTCAGACGAAGATAAAGAGATGAATATAATAAGCAGATTCAGATGGATGTAAGTTCTTATGGGGATATGAAGAGGCTTGCTCAGAATAGAGTAAGTTGAAGAGCTGCATCAAACCAGTCTCCGGAATGAAGACCACAACAACAACATGAAAATGGTGTACAGTCAATTGTCATCAATATTCGGATTGCCACAACGCGAATCGAATTTCCACGTCGATTATTTCGCGATTTCACGTAACGGTAAATAGTTCGCGTTTTCAGGAAATTTTTAAAATTTCGCGATTTCGCTCATTGCGAAAAACAGGTGCGTCTAGTTATAATATCCTGAAAATAGCTGATCGATCACATTCGGTATGGAACAGTTGAGTTAGCTGTTGAGGTCTTATTGTTGAGGTCTTCAGTCCTCTGACTGGTTTGATGCAGCTCTACACGCTACCCTGTCCTGTACAAGCCTCTTCATCTGAGAATACGTACGGCAACCTACATCCCTTTGAATCTGCTTACTGTATTCGTCCCTCGGTCTCCCTCTACGATTTTTACGCCACACAACTCCTTCTAATGCTAGTTGACGGTTCTTTGATGTCTCAAAATGTGTCCCACCAATCTATCCCTTCTCTTAGTCAGGATACGCGAGAAACTCTTATTCTCTCCATTTCTGTTGAGCACCTCATTAGCTACGTGATCTACCCCTGTAATCTTCGTCATTCGTTTGTAACATCACATTTCGAAAGCTTCTATCACCTTTTTATCTGATCTCCTTACCGTCCACGTTTCACTCCCATACAATGCTACACTCCAGACAAATGCTTTCAGAAAGCTTTCGGATATTTGAATTAATATTGGATATTAACAAGTTTCGCTTCTTCAGAAACGCTTTTCTTACCATAGCCATTCTGCATTTTATATCTTCTTTACTTCGGCCATCATAAGTTATCTTGCTACCCAAATAACAAAACTCCCTCCCCAAATTTCTTCTTACAATCCTTCACAGATTGCTCAATGTACAGAATGAACAACATTGGTTACAATACTGTCTTACTCCCTTCACAACCACTGCCATCCTTTCATTCCCCTCAACTCTAATAACTGCTGTCTGGTTTTTGTGCAAGTTGAATATATCTCTTCGCTCCCTATATTTTACCCCTGCTACCTTCAGAATTTGTAAGGGTGTATTCCATTCAACATTGTCAAAAGCTCTACTAAAAACATAGGTGTCCCTTTTCTAACGTATCTTCTAAAATAAATCGTCATGTGAGTATTGGCTCCCATGTTCCTACACTTCTCCTAAATCCAAACTGATCTTCCCCAAAGTTGGATTCCACAAGTTTTTCCATTCGTCTGTAAATAATTCGTGTTAATATATTGCAACTACGACTTATTAAACTGTTAGTTCTGTAATTTTCACATTTGTCTGCACTTGCTGTCTTACGTATTGGAATCACTATATTCTTCTTGAAGTCTGAGGGTATTTCCCCTACCTCATACATCTTGCATACCAGGTGGAAAAATTTCTTCATGACTGGATTTCCTAACAATGATAGAAGTTCAGACGGAACAGCTTATGGGCAGTTATAGAAAGTACAGTAGAACCCCTGTAATCCGACCTTGGATGGTCCGTCACTCCGGTTAGTCCGACCATGCTCAGCTCGCGAGCCTGTTCCGACTTGTCACTGACTGGACGCTTGTCAGGCTGTTGTTGCGGTGTCTATCGCTGTGCATTTTGTTATTCTGTACGTTATTGTGCAGTTTTATCTTTCGTTGGAATTAAAAACGTCGTTGCTTTCTTTATTCCGTGTTCCCTACAGTACTTATTACATTCATTGTGTGTACAGTTGTCTCTTTCAACATGTCTGGATTCAAACGTAAACATGTAACTCTTTCACTAAATGAAAAATTAGCAGTGCTATAAAGACTGGAAAAAGGAGAATCACTCTGAAAAAATTGCAAAGGAACTGAATGGGGGTGTTACGACAATTAAGGATTGGAGGAAGAATCGGAAAGACGTTGAGTCCTATACAGTTACACGATTGATGGTGGAAACGCTCTGAAGAAACGCAGAACATTAACAAAGCCTAAACGTGAACTGCTTGATAACGCACTGTGGATGTGGTTTTGTCAAGAAAGAAGGAAAGGAACTCCAATATCCGGGCCAATTCTCAAAGGAAAAGTGATAGTTTTGCACAAAAAACTGGAAGCCGAAATTAAATTTCCTGCCAGTGAAGGCTGGATTGATCGTTGGAAAACTCTTCACGGTGTCCGATTTGTTTCTACAGTAAGTACAGTACTGTAATTTGTTTGTCGTTTTTCCTTTTAAAACCAATACGTATTATAGTGTGTAGACGTTTTTTACTTAATACATTGTTTAATATTGTGTAAAAAATCTTTTATATTACTGTAGACGTCTTTTAGTTCTTAAATCGTTTAATTTTTGCACTAAATGTCTTTTTTTATATTTTTTGCGATAAATATTTTTTTGGATAATCCGACCTTTTTGTCGTTCCAACCATGGTCCCGGTCCCGAAGGTGATGGATTAGAGGGGTTCTACTGTACATGAGGTTTCGAGTTCACTTGTCTCTTATGAATGCAGTAGAACCCCTCATATCCGACTCCTCGGGATATCCGCCCATGTGCCCGACTGTCTTCTGCCAGCGACGATTCAAACTGACTCAACAGTGCTGTGCATTGTTTCTCTGTTAAACTGCCAGTTGTGTTCTGATTGTCGACGTGAACGTTGCTCAACTTTATAGCTTTTTGTTTTCGTGATTACTGTATCTTTGGTGATAAACTGTGTTGTGCGATTAGTGAAAGTTCGCTATGACTTCTCAAAAACGTAAGCGTGTGTGCGTTTCCCTTCAACAAAAACTTAAAGTGCTTCAACGTTTCGACCGTGGTGAGCTACTAGTCAAATTAGCCGCAGAGCTAGGGGCCGGCGTGACAACTGTAAGGTTTGTTTCTACCATTTCCTTCCCGAAAATATTAATTGTGTCTGACTCTCAAAGTGTCCTTCAAACCCTGCAACATCGGAGATGGAACAAAAAAACCAACAGCTATATTCTGGATGTGATTTCGGCATATATTCGCTGTACAAATACAGGACGGACAGTTAATTTACTGTGGGTGCCTTCTCACGCTGGTATCTGCAATAATGAGGAAGTTGATTCATTGGCGAAACAAGCGGCATCCTTAGGCACTGTCTTGGACCTACAACTACCATACACAGACTTCTTATCTGCGGTCAAGGCCTACGCCAAACAACAGTGGCAACAGATGTGGAACGTTTCCCAAGAAACGAAAGGCGCTTCCTACGCTGTGCTGCAACCTCGGATTTCTACGCAGCCGTGGTTTATGAAGGCTCATCTGGACCGATCCGCGATTGCTACCATTATTCGTCTTCGCTTCAATCACGCCTCTTATCCAAAACACCTTCATCGGATCAACGTCTACGATTCGGCGGCATGTGAGTGTGATCCTGAAACGGAAGCTGATGTCAACCACATCCTGTTCAGGTGCCCCAAATTTGACCGAGAACGTTTGAACTTCCTGCAGACATTGGTGAAAATGGGATATCCCCTTCCCCAGTCAGCTTCTTCCCTTTTGTCTACAAAAGACATTCGTGTATATAAAATCATAATTAAGTTTATTAAGATCACTGTACACAATCTATAAGCATCAAGTTTGTTGGTAATATGTTTTGCTTGTGAATATGTGAAAATGTTCCAACAGTATTTAAATTGTAATGTAATGCAGTTTTCGTTTTGTTCCCACTTTTCATTTTGCAAAATGTACTTCTGTTTTGTCTGTTTATTTAAATATATGTACATTTCCACTGTGTGTTGTAGATGGCCACATTGAGTTAACACTCAGAAGGCCAAATAAAAAAAAAAAAAATAAAATAATAAAAAAAAAACTGTAAAAGGCTGGAGAAAAAACCGTGAAGACCTTGAAAGTTATTCTATGACTGTTGAAACGGAAGATGCTTTAAAAAATCGGAAAATGTTTTAAAAAATCCTAAGCTAGAACTTTTAGACGAAGCTCTTTGGGTTTGGTTTTGTCAAGAACGGCGCAAAGGGACTCCTTTGTCGGCGCCTCTTGTGAAAGAAAAAGCCGTAAAGCTGTTTGAAAAATTGCGAGGAGATGTTGAGACTTTCCAGGCAAGCGAAGGTTGGTTTCACCGCTGGAAGCTTCGCCACGGTATTAGACATATTGTTATTGCGGGCGAAAAGTTGTCTGCTGATAACGATGCTGCAAAAGAATTTGTAGAAAAGTTTCAAAAGTTGGTGTCGGATAGTAACCTTGTAGCTGAACAAGTATATGACGTAGACGAGACCGGACTGAACTGTAAAAAGAAATCTACTCTTGCTGCTAAAAATGAGCCTGTTTTGGGTACAAAGCTAGCTAAGGGTAGACTCACAATTGCTACGTGTAGCAACGCTAGTGGCAGTCACAAACTGCCGTTGTTTGTTATCGGCAAATCTAAAAAGCTGAGAGCTTTTAAAAATCTCAATATGGCGGCACTCCCGGTGTACTACCGTAATCAATCGTCTGCTTGGATGGATTGTGCTCGTTTTAAAGATTGGTTTTTCCTTGAATTCATGCCCGCAGTAGAAAAACATTTAAAATAAAAAAAATAAAAAACATGCCACCGCGAGCTGTGTTGTTAGATAACGCGTCAAGCCATGCTGCAGGGTTTGAATTAAAGAAAGGCAACATCAAAGCTCTGTTTTTACCTCCACATGTTACGCCATTGATGCAGCCCATGAACCAAGGGGTAATTGAATGGGTAAAAAGGCGGTACCGTGAAAAATATGTAGGGTCTCTTTTGGAGACAGTACTGTATTTTTAATGTTTTCCTTAATTAATATAAAAATTAAACTTTTCCATTTTATGAAAAAAAAACTGTTACTTTTTATTAGAATATGTACTGTAAAATAATTTTTATTGAATACAGTAATTACGATTAAGCAGCACTATGTATATTGAGTGTGTATTTTGTACAATACTTATAATTTAGTGCAGTATACAGCTGTTTTGACCCGAAAAATCGTGTTTTATTGCTCCTCGGTATATCCGACCTTTTGGCCGTTCCGACCACGGCCCGGTCCCGTTAAGGTCGGATATCGGGGGTTCCACTGTATTTTTGTGGTAATGTGTTTTTGAACCACAGTGTGGTAGGTGGCGGAGGTTTTCCCGCCGGCTGGGCGGCTCCGCTACCTGGGCACGCGGACGTCGGCAGAGGGTCGCGGCGGGCTGCACGCTTTGCGTTTGTCACGTCTCCGCTGCAGACGGACCGTGGAGGAAGGCTAAGTGTCCGGCGAGGCACGTCTTTTGCCGTGGCGGCCGTCTGCACTGGAGGGCAATGACTGCGACCGCTGTCTGCAACATACCCTGCAAACTGCCTCATCTTTCATTATATCTATTGTGGACAGCGAACTGCTTGTTTCTGTTTGTAAAGGAGAAATACGCTGTGTAAGTTCGAAGTCTTCCACACACGGCCAGTGTCATTCTGACAAGGAAAGTACTTGGGCTCGAACAAACACAAACACACCAAAATCGTGTGAGAGATAATGTAAAGCTCCCATATTGCATTAGTGTTACTTCCGCATCTGAAAAACTGTGCAGTGGTCCGTTAGAGGCCTCTGTGTGTGCCACGCCGCATTGCACACTTAGCTGCCGGCCGCGGTGGCCGACGGGACTGAGACGCTCCAGTCACGGTCTGCACGGCCACTACGGTCGGGGGTTCGAATCCCCCCTCGGGCATGGATATTTGTGCTGTCCTTAGTTTTAGTTAGTTCATAAGTAGTTTGTAAGTTTAGGGACTGATAACCCCGTAGTTAAGTCCCATAGACTATACAAACATTTGAACATTTTTTGAACACACTGAGCTGCCGGTACGCCACTCGAGACCAGTAGGGACGGTGCAGTGTGTCTCTGAAGTTGCGTTTAGTGACGTTATTTGTGTAGTGAATCGTCAGATGGGTCGGCGATTGGTAATCAATCCTCTTAATGAATTGCGATTGGTTGGGATGAAGTTACTAAGAAACCTTCTTAGTGAAGATGGTATTGGTGTAGAAAATGAATCATTCGCATGTTTTCTGGTACCTATGACAGTGCAAAAATATGACCATAACTTACAAACAGATACAGCTGTAACACTAACACACAGTGATTATGATAGGAACGATAATGAAGAACTATTCATTGAAAGCGGTAGTACATCTTCAGTACAATCTAGAGCTCGATTGCAGAGTTTTGCAGAAAAACGACACCCACCAGCACACTGAGGGGTACGTAATGGCCCTGTAACCAAACGTTCATACAGAGATGTTTGTTCGAGCCCAAGTACTTTGCTTGTGAGTAAAATATTTTAGGGCAGTGGTTCACAATGTTTCTTGTAGTCGGACCAACAATTTTACTGAAACAATTTTCGCTCCCTAGGTACTGCGAATGCATGGCAATTGATATATAAAAATATACCTAATACGAAACTGTATATGCAGACAAAAGGGTCGCAGTGGTTGGGTTGGGAGTAAGACAGGGTTGTAGCCTTCCCCTATTGTCGCTCAATCTGTGCGAACTGTGAAGGAATGTAAGGAGAAATTTGGAGAGGGAATTAAAGTTCAGGGAGAAGAAATAAAAACCTTGCGGTTTGCTGATGTCATAGTAATTCTGTCAGAGACAGCAAAGGACCTGGAAGAGCAATTGAATGAAATAGACAGTGTCTTGAAAGGAAGGTATAAGATGAACATTAAAGAGAAAAAATCGCACTAATGTGTTTTACGGCCCACTTTAGATTTGTAGTTTTATAAGTTTTTGCAAACATTTTGACCAAAATAATAATCTAAATAATAATTAATTAATTAATATTTGTGTATGATACGCTTTTAGGGGAAAAAATTAGGTAGTGGCGGGTTTCGAACCACCGACCTTTAGGATCATAGTCCAGCGCCTTGCCAAGAACGCTGCGGCTATAAATCAAATCACTAGTTCTTTAATCTCATACTATTGATGGCCGTTATTAACTGATGTTAATATGGCATTTGTAGACATTAGATTATCATTTATCGTACGAAGAACGATGTGTTTTTGTTAATTCCTTAGTGTGCCGTTGCTTTGAAATGACAACGTGTAAGTTACAATAAGAAAATCATCAAATACGCTAGGAATGTCACGTGACATCTCCGAACGGATGATTTTCGTTAATTCAATGGAGGGTGTAAAATCTCCGTTAATTTTGCAAATATGTCTCAAACGATACGAGATATGAAAAAAAAGGGAGCTAAGTTGTAGAGAATTTTCTCCTCTACCAATTAGGTTATTCAATTTTCGTGTCAGATGAATAGTTAAACCGTTATTTTCATTTAAATTTCGAGCTGTCAAAAGACGATCGCAAAGTCTCACTTTTAGTGTTACTACCGTAACCTAAAGTGGGCCAAAACGAGGGTAATGGAATATAGTGTCAGAAAACCAGGCGATGTTGAAGGAATTACATTAGGTAGTGAGACAAAGTAGTAGATGAGTTTTGTTATTTGGGTAGCAAGATAACTTCTGATGGCCGAAGAAGATATAAAATGCAGAATGGCTATGTGTAGTAAAGCGTTTCTGAAGAAGCGGAACTTGTTAACATCCAGTATTAATTAAAATGTCCAAAACTTTTTCTGAAAGCATTTGTCTCGAGTATAGCATTGTATGGGAGTGCAACGTGAACGATAAGGAGTTCAAACAAAAAGATGACAGAAGCTTTCGAAATGTGTTGCTATAGACGAATGATACAGATTAGATGGGTAGATCACGTGACTTCCGAGAAGGTCTTTAACAGAGTTGGAGAGAAAAGGAGTTTGTGGCATATTTTGACTAAGAGACGGGATAGATTAGTAGGACACATTCTGAGACATCAAGGAAACTTGAGCTTAGCATTAGAAGGAAGTGTATGAGGTAAAAATCGTAGAGGGAGACCGAGGCACGAATACGGTAAGCAGATTCAAAAGGATGTAGTTTGCTGTACGTATTCTCAGATGAAGAGGCTTTTACAGGACAGGGTGGCGTGGCGAGCTGCATCAAACCAGTCTGCCCTAGGGAGGACTCGAACCTCCGAAGGCGAGCAACCGCGCGCTCCGCAGCGAGGCGCTTTAGACCGCTCGGCTACTCCACCGCGGCAAACAACATGCAAACGATTTGCTGAGTAAGACTTTCGAAACAATTGGAAGGAACATCGATAAACATTTTCTCCAATAAATTTTTTAATACGAGGGTCGGAAATTAAATAGTGGTAACTCTGCTGTGGAGATACTAAACAATGCAATGAACTATTGTTGCTGATAGCACACGTTGTTGACAAAATGTTCAAATGTTTGTTAAGTTTAAGGGACTTAACGCGCGCTCATCAGTCCCTAAACTTACAAACTACTTATAAATTACCTTATACTAAAGACGACACAAATATCCATGCCCGAGGGGGGATCGAACCCCCGACCGTAGCGGCCGTACAGAGTGTGACTGGCGCGCCACAGACCGCTCGGCCACTGCGGCCGGCCTTAGAATGACATGAGGTTTTATTAGAACCAAAAAAAAAAAAAAAAAAAAAAAAAGTATTGCTAGACGCGTGAAAGGTCTCTGAGCGCGTCTTTTGGTGATGATCGTGTGCTCAGCCGCCACTTTCGTCATGCTTGGCCTCCCAGATCTCCGGACCTCAGTCCTTGCGATTATTGGCTTTGGGGTTACCTGAAGTCGCAAGTGTATCGTGATCGACCGACATCTCTAGGGATGCTGAAAGACAACATCCGACCCCAACGCCTCACCATAATTCCGGACATGCTTTAAAGTGCTGTTCACAACATTATTTCTCGACTACAGCTATTGTTGAGGAATGATGGTGAACATATTAATCTTTTCCTGTAATGAACATCATCTATGCTTTGACTTCATTTGTTATGCTAATTATTGCTTTTGTGATCAGATGAAGCACCATCTATCAGACATATTTTAAACCTTTTTTTTTATTTTATTTTATTTTTTTTTTTTTTTGTTCTAATAAACCCCATGTCACTCCAAGCATGTGTGTCAATTTTTACCTTTCTACATTATTTCGTGATTTATTAAGTTTTCAAATTTATACTGACTTTTTGATCACCCGGTGTATTGTTATCACCCACCTACAAAGGGAGACATACTCATCATAATAAAATAAGAGAAATTAGATCGAAAACAGGACGATTTAGTTGTTCCTTTTTCCCGCGAGCTATTAGAGAATTGAATTTGACAGAAATATCATAAAAGTCGTCAAATGTTTTTCCTGTTTGGGACCTCCAGCAGAATAAAGGTCATGTAATGATATTTATACTAAAGAAAGTTCCAAATTTGCTGCGAAATTTAGATTTATTTTTATTACGTCACTGCAGACTGTTTCGGCGCATTATTGCCATTTTTCAAGTGTCGTCTAGATTGAATGACGTGCATGTATCATCGTATTGGACTGTCTGATGTTTGTCAATTACCTTCTGGTATTGTAAAAGTGTTATTGAATTTTGTTGCCGGCCGCGGTGGCCGAGGGGACTGAGGCGCTCCAGTCACGGTCTGCACGGCCATTACGGTCGGGGGTTCGAATCCCCCCTCGGGCATGGATATTTGTGCCGTCCTAGTTCGTAAGTAGTTCATAAGTAGTTTGTAAGTTTAGGGATTGATGACCCCGGGACTGATGACCCCGTAGTTAAGTCCCATAGACTATACAAACATTTGAACATTTGAATTTTGTTTGATAGTTTTGACTGTTCCGATGATATGACTGTCAAAACTGTCAAACGAAATTCAATAATCCTTTTACAATACCAGAAGGTAATTTCGAATACGATGATATATGCACGTCATTCCATGTAGACGACACTTGAAAATGGATATAAAGCGCCGAAACAGTCTGCAGTGACGAAATAAAAACAAGTCTAAACTTAGCAGCAAATTTGGAACTTTCTTAAGTAAAAATATCATAAATATGGTTCGATGAACCCTGTGCCATGCACTTCTATGTGGCTTGCAGAATATCCATGTAAACGCAGAAAATTAGTTGATTTTTAGGTAGCCGACGGGAGCTGCCTCATCTGGAATCTGAGCCTGTAATCACACGGTCGTAAATAACTCAAACTGAGTTCAAAGGTATTAATCATCCTCGTACGCGGTTCGACTGGCAATGCCAGATCTGGCGGCAAAATCTCATGTCCACTGAACAGAGATTTGCTCCCGGCGATCACTCGCGTTGAAACAAAATATTCTAGTCGTTTCAGTGTTCGAGCTTTGCAGCCCTCATCACAGCTGATGATTGTAAGAAGTGCAGCCCCCACTTCTCAGAAGCTGAACTAATTCGCTCTCTTCCAGCATTCAAATGCGAACTTTTTCTTGCACTGGCGAGCGATGGATGATACAGGATTGACAAAACTGAACGGTAATTTTACTAAGTATTTCTGGAAATAGATTCTAAATCCCATTAATGAGATCTGACAAGTCTAAGCTACTCATTACTCAAAGGCAATTCAAATATTTTTAATTAATCCCATCTTTCAGAGGTTAAAGGCTTATTATTATTATAGTTATTGAGTTCTGTTAACTTTGAAGCTGTTTCATTGAAATCACATTCTTTCCGAACAATGAAGGAAATAAATCTTGATTGGAGGGACAGGAGATTAATCTGGAACCTGTATGAAAGACAGGAAGCAGAAATAGAAGTGAATAGTGTGAAGAAGAAAGCAAAAATAAGGAGGGGAGTAAGGCAAGGGTGCCCATTATCACCATATTTGTTCAAATTATTTATTGAAAAAGCCATTGAAAAGTTGAAAAAGCAACCAAAAGAATCAAAATTAACGGGGAACGAATACACTGTATCCGTTTTTCAGATGATATAGTAGTACTCGCTGACTCAGTAAAGGAAATGGAGCTAAAATTGCTAAAATTTTCCAAAATCCTAAGAGAATTTAATCTAAAAATTAATAAGAAGGAAACAAAAACTATGGTCGTTCGGAAGACAAAAGAAAATGGTAAAGTTAATATTAAACTAGAAGATGTTCTAGAGCAGTTTGAGAACTTCTGTTATTTGGGGAGCACAATCACTGACGACAATAAATGTATCACAGATATAAAGAGAAGAATAGCCATGGCAAAGCAAGCTTTCCAAAATAAAAGGAATTTACTAACACACAAACATATAAGCCTAGAAAGTAGGAAAAAGTTTGCCAATAGTTTTGTTTGGAGTGTCTTAACATACGGATGTGAAGCGTGAACTCTGGGAAAGGCAGAGAAAAAGTGACCGGAAGCCATGGAAATGTGGATATGGAGAAGAATGACCAAAACAAGCTGGGTAGATAGGAAAAATAATGAACAGGTCTTAAGAGAAGTGAATGAGAACAGAACTCTGCTAAATTATGTAGGAGGAAGAAAATCAAAAATGTTAGGGCACATTATGAGACACAACCAGTTCCTAAAGAATGTTTTTGAAGGAAAAGTTGTAGGGAAAAAACCAAGAGGCAGGCCAAGAGCAACGTATTTTAATAACATCAAAGAAGATATGAGAATAAAATCGTATGAAGAATAAAAGAGGATGACAATGGAGAGAGGGACATGGCTAAATCCACAAGGCATAGCCTTTAGTTCATGATGATGACATAACATACGAAGTCCGTGATGCGTGTAAGATACAAATACGGCTCTCGTAATGCAGTTCACACAGTCGTCACTTACACGCGCTCGTAAAAGTCGCTAATCTGAACAAGAGTACTGACGTCACAGCTGCACAGAAGTGATGTGAAGTGTGGTCCAACCCGGGCCGATCTACTGTACCTTGGACAATAACTGTGCAATAGTACACGTGTACAAATAACAAGAAAAATGGAATACGCTGCAGCAGCACCACACCACTCTCTTACCGTAATCTGCTTTCCAAATTAAAATCCACATCGGAGAATTGAGTCCCGTAGAAGGCAGCCCCGTTACCGCTTCGGAAATACTGCAGAGACAGTTAATTAAAGTCTGGGGATAAGGAACAGGTTCTCAAATATGTGACTGGTCCGGAGTCTTTTTCATTAGCACAACCCAGCACGCTGTCGTTGACGGCGAATATTCGTCAGACGTGGAGATACCGTCAGGAGAGCGTCTGGGGAATATGATAGCAGCGCTCCCGTTCTCCTTATGAGGAAAACAGGCTGTCGAAACGGCTGGACAGAATTCTGGGCACATTTGCTGTCTAGGTTGTTGTGTAATGTAAAAGTACTGTTGTTGGGTGACTGTGAGGTTTTTCAAAATGGCTTGAAAAAACCTACTTGTTGTAATATAATGCATCAGTCAATGGTATCGTAAGGATTTTCCCGGGGAACTCTGATTAGATCGTTATAATTATCGCTTTACGTAATTGATTAGGTAGAGACTGACAAGCAATTTGCGGCTCTTTGCTGATGGTGCTGTAATTTTCGGGAAGATGTAGTCACTGAATGAGTGTCGTAAGATGCAGGATTGAAATTTTTGTTCGTATGAGGAATGGCACCTGCCTCTAAATGTGAAAAATGTAAGGTGATGGAGATGACCTCGAAAAACAATTCCAGAAAGATAAAATACAGCATTAGTAGTGTGCTGCGTGCAACAATCGCGTCGATTAAATATGTTGGAGTTACGCGGAAAAAAAAAAATAAAAAAATATGGAAAATGTTAATATGTGTGTTAAGCTTAAGGGACTTAACTGCGTGGTCATCAGTCCCTAAACTTACAAACTACTAATGAACTACCTTATACTAAAGACGACACAAACATTCATGCCCGAGGGGGGATTCGAAACCCCGACGGGGAACGACTTCGCGCATCAGAGCATAGCGCATCAATGCGCTTGGCTACTCCGCCGCGTCCAGCACACGATATGAAATGGAATGAGAATTATGAGGACAGTTGTGGGTAAGGCGGATGGTCCACTTGAGTTTAGTAATAAATAGAAGTTTGGGTGATAACATAAGGGACAAAACTGCTGAAGTCATCGGTACCTAGATTTACAAGCTACTTAAACTGACTTATGGTAAGTACATTACACACCCATGTTCGAGGAAGGACTCGAAACTCCGACGGGTGCGTCTAGTTCACCCTTAAAGGAGACTGCATACGAACGCTTGTTTATCCTCTTTTAAAGTATTACTTGAGATCTCCACCAAATGGGTTTAAATGAAGACAAGAAGCAATTCAAAGGCGGGGTGCTGTGTTTGTTACTGTTCGATCAATGAGCCACCAACATATATTATAAATATAAGAGAAATTGCAGCTCGTTCAGAATACAGAATATTGTATTGAAGGTGTTTGCGCGGTCGGATATAAAGGCCCTGCTTTGCGAAATGAAGTAAAATTTTACGAGTATGTAAGGCGAGTTGTAAGGAAGGCGGACGAACGCTCATCATACATTGGGGGGGGGGGGGGAGAGGGGGTATCTTCTGGGAAAGCATGGTTCAGATAGAGTAGGAGAGGAAAGGAAGCGGAGAGGGCGAGAAAGAAGATACAAATAGACAGAAGTGAGAGGAGGATATTCATAGACCGCTGCCGTGGAGGAGGGGGCGGGGGGTGGAGGAAATATTCTAGAGTGCCAGTAGCAGATGAATAGACGGAGGAAGAGAAGCAGGTGTTGAGAAAGAGGGGAAGAGGAGATACACTAACGAAAGACTAGAATAAATACATGATGTAGGAAATGCTATTGTGAACTACATGTACCGTCGTCATTATCAGATGGAGGGGAGGGGCAGATAGAGGCAGGGAGTGAGATGGATAGAGAGAGGAAAAGGAGAAGATGGATAGATGGAGAGGAGGTTATGGACATAGAGAGGGAAGGGGGGGGGGAAGTGGTGAGTAGAGGGAAAGGAGTGGGGGGGGAGGGGATGTGCAGAGAAAGGAAGGAATAGGAAAAGCACTAACAGAAGATTGGAATAAATAAATACCCTGGCAACGCTGGGTTTTCAGACAGTAGAATATAAAAATCCAGCAGAATGCGCATGCTACAGAGAGAGGCATCTACATCTGCATAAATACTCTGCAAATTACATATTAGCGCATGGCAGAGGGTTCACCGAACCGCCTGTATCATATTTCTTTACCATTCCATTCGCTAATAGCACACGAAAAAAAAGGAACAGCTAAATCGTTCGTTTTCTATCTGATTTCTCTTAATTAATTACGATGATATGTCTCCCTACGCAGGTGAGTGCTAACAAAATATGTTCGCATTCGGAAGAGGTAGTTGGTGACAGGAAATTCGCAAATAAATCTCACCGCAACGAATAACTCGTGGCTCCCTACATCGCGATAATACAAAACGAGCTGCCCTTCTCTCAATTTTCTCTTTATCGTCCGTCACTCACACTTGGTGGAGATCCTACAATACGTAGCAATACTCAAAAATAGGACGCACAAGTATAGTGTAGGCAGTTTCTTTATTAGTACTCTTCCACCTTCAAGTGTTCTATCTGTGAAACGTAGCCTTTGTTCCCCTTCCATATATTATCTTCTGTGTGTTCTTTACAATTTAAGTTGCTCATACCTGTTATTTCTGGGTATTTAGTTGAATGTACTGCTTGTAAATTAAGTTTAAAGAATTTCTTTTAGTGTTGATGTGGACGAATTCACACTTATTGTTTAAAGTCAATTGGAAGTTTCTGAGCCTTGCAGATATCTTATCTAAATCATTTTGCAGTTGCTTTTGATCTTCTCGTGACTTTACAGACGGATAAATGACAGCATCATCCCCAAACATTCCAAAGGAGCTGCTCATATTGTCCCGTAAATCGTATATAAAGATAATAAATAGAGGGCCCTATAAACTTCCACAGGGAACGTCAGATATTACTTCTGTTTACCCGATGAGTTTCCGCCAGTGCTACGTACTGTGTGCTTTCTGACAGGAAATTGAGAATAAAATGCTACAACTCTTGCGAAATTCCATAAGACTGCAATCTGGCTAGAAGAAACTTGTGCGGTACATTATCATTATCAGAAGCCTTCCGGAAATCTAGAAATACGGAATCGATTTACCTTGTCGATAGAAATCACTGCATGTGAGCAAAGAGCTGGCTGCGTTTCACAAGAACGATACTATTTGAATCCGTGTGGAGTAGCGACCAATAGGTCGTTCTTTTCGAGGTAGTTCATTATGTTTTTAGAAAGACAAGAAGAAATGTGCCCATATACAGGGTGTATCAAATACGAGGTGCTAACTTACACGGTTGAAAGTACACGATAATAGAAGGAAAAATTTCCAAGTAAACATGGGTCAGCCGCAAACAAGCCGTTTCCGAGATAATTACGAATGTATGATTCCAAGCCGCCACTGACGTCATTGTAAATCACATTTTAGTGTCTGGCGGACGGTGCATCGAACCACCTTTATACTATTCATCTACCATTCCACTCTCCAATAGCGCTGGAAGAAAGAACATCTGAATTTCTCCGATCGAGTTCTGATTTCTCGTATTTTATTCTTATGATCATTCCTAACTATGTATGTGGGAGTCAACAATATGTTTACGCATTCGGAGGAGAATGATGGTATTTGGTATTTCGTAAGTAGACCACTCCGTAGCGATAAACGCCATTGTTGTAATGATTCCCATCCCAGATCCTGTATCGTTTCCGTGACGCTGTCTCCCCTGTTTCGTGACAATACAAAACGAGCTGCCCTTCTTTGGACTCTTTGGATGACTTCCGTCAAATCCACTTGATAAGGATCCCACACTGGGCAGCAATACTCCAAATGAGGACGGACTAAACTAGTGTATGCAGTCTCATTAGTAGTTCAGTTGCATCTTTTACGCGTTCTGCTAATAAAACGCAGTCGCTGGTTCGCCTTTCCTACGAAACTATCTACGTGTTCTTTCCAGTTTAAGTCTGACGCAATAGTAATTCCTAGGTATTTTATGGAGTTTGTGGCCTTCACATTTGATTGATTAAACTTGTAAACAAAGTTTAACGGATTTCTTTTCGTACTCATGTTGGCTACTTCACGCTTCTCATTATTTAGAGTCAATTGCCAATTTTTACACCATACTGATACCTTATTTAGATCGTTCTGCAGTTAGTTTTGATCTTCAGATGACTTTACTAAACTATAAATGACGGCGTCATCTGCAAACAACCTAATAGAGCTGCTCAGATTTTCTCCCAATTCGTTTATGTAGGCAAGGAACAGCAGAGGAACAACAACACTACCCTGTGGAACACCGGATATCACCTCTGTTTTGTCGATGCCTCACCATAGATTACTAAAAACTGTTTCTCCTCTGACAGGAAATCCCGTACCCAGTCACAAATCTGGGTCGATATTCCATAACCACGCCATTTGATTAAAAGTCTTTTGTGAGGTACGGTGTCAAAAGCTTTCTGGAAATCTAGAAATACGGAACCATTTTTAGATCCCTTGTCGATAGCACTCATCACTGCGTGTGAGTAAAGAGCTAGTTGTGTTTCACATGAACGATATTTTCTAAATCCGTGTTGACCTTGTGTCAATAGATCATTCTGTTCGAGATAATTGATAATATTTGAATACAGGATATGTTCCAAAACGAGGCTGCAAATTGACGACAGTGAAATAGGCCTGTTGTTTTGTGAGTTAATCCTACTGCCTATCACGAATATTGGTGTGACCTGCGCAACTTTCCAGTCTTTTGGTACAGATCCTTCATTGAGAGACCTGTTGTATATGGCTATTAAGTAAGGAGCTATCGCATCAGCATAATCACCAAGAAATCTAGTGGTTACACAGTCCGGACCAGAAGACTTGTTGTTGTTACGTGGTTTCAGTTGCTTCACAACTCCGATACCTACTTCTACGTTACTCAATCTGGCCTCTGTTCGTAATTTTAAAACTGGAATATTGGTTTCGTCTTCTTTTTGAGTTCTCTTTACTTCTTTACACTATGGAATGAGGGTTCTGGTTTATATTTAGACATTGCTGAATACCTTAGAAAATAAAATTTGTGGCAGTGAACTATGAAACTACAACTAAGCTGCATCTCATGACGAAAACTGGCAGAAAGGAATCATGCGATTCTGCGCGCTCTCGCCACCTCTCGCTGTTCCCCGTCAGTCATCGGAAAAGGAGCGGACGAACTAAGAGGCGAGTGAATGAGTTAGGAAAAGCTGTATTTAGTTACTCTGCTTTAGTAGCGCAATCATCAGCGGGATCGCCATTTTTATCACATAGTGAGGATATTGTTTGTGTTTTGCCTCTGATATAGTTGACATATGACCAAAATCTCTTTGGGTTCTCAGTCAAATTTCGAGAGAGAGCTTCGTTGTGGAAAGGATTGTAGGCATCTCTCATTGTATTCCTCGCTAATTTCCGAGCTTCTGTATAGGATCGCCAATCCTGGGGATTTTGTGTTCGTTTAAATTTTGCATGCCTTTTTCGTTGTTTTTTGCAACAGTGTCCTGACCTGTTTTGTGTACCAAGGAGGGATCACCACCTTTTTTAAATTTATTTGCTTCTATGCTCATCCGTGCAATGAATTTTGAATTCTTTTGAAAACCACTGGATCATTTCAGAATTATTGACAAGCGTGTATAACTCTCCGCTCCAGTTCCGCAACCGTATTAACGGATGTGTCGTACACTTCACGTCTGAGGTGCCCCAGAGACAAAAATCGAAAGGATTTAGATCAGGTGATCTTGGAGGCCAAGGTACAGGTCCGCCTCGTTGTATCCATCTTTGGCCGTATCTGCACATTTAGATGCCTTCTCACTGCAGCAGCAAAATGTACCGGAGCTCCAACATGCATGTATCGCATACTGTGACGTTGCTGAGGAACAACATACTCAAGCAATCCTGGAAGAAACCTAAGGTACCTCCATCCATTAAGTTTTGGTGGAAGATTGTGTGGCCCAATGAGTTGATCATCTAGTGCACATAACGACATGTTCAGTGAGAAACTCTGCTGATGTGGTGACTAATGAACAGTTTGAATGCTTTGGTAAGCAGTGTGTCAACAGCCGTCATATATTTCATAAAATGCATCTTTAAGACTATCGGCTGTTGATTAAAAACCTTATAAATCAACCAGTTTCGGTCAATAGACCATCTTCTTAGACAAACTATGCAAAAAATCTATAAATGTGAATGTCTGTTCGGTGTACGTTTATCACGTCTGAACCACAAGACATAAAGAGCTACAAATTTGTACAGTTACTAATGTCTACCCGGGGAAGGCTTTAGGCACGGTTTTATGGCGATCGGATAGCTATATATATATATATATATATATATATATATATATATATATATATATATATATATATTAATGTGAATGTCTGTTCGGTGTACGGTTATCACGTTCGAACGACAAGACGGAGAGGCTTAAATATTTGTACAGTTACTAATTTATACCTGAAGAAGGTTTGAGGCACGGTTTTATAGCGATCTGACAGATATTTCGTAATTTGAAGACTATAACGCGAAATACGGAACATTAATTTACTCTTTGAAAATTATATTTACTCTTTGAAAACGGTTTTATTGGTGGCATTGTTGCTTGAGGGTTCATAATGAGGCAGAATTGAATTTTGTGTTGTGGACGTGCTTCAAAAGCTTACTGAAGCATGTTTTAATTCACACGCAGTCGGTATACTGTGGCGTGTTCCTAGAAGACTAAGGCGGCTGTTAGTTACGAGTTTGTCGTGTCCCTGCAGAGCCGTCAGGACACAAGTAGCGCTGACAGTTTTTGCGGAGGACCCGCTATTCCAGGCCTGTCAATGCCCGAAGAGCGATGACGTTGCCTTCACGAGCTGGAACCAATCTGCCAGAGGCGCACCTGTTGAGTTGGTCACGGAGCTCCTCTTCTTGTCGCCGGAAGAGGACAGTGTCGTTGAGCCCAGGAGCAGACAGGTGACGAGAGATGCTGTCGACAATCCCTCCAAGCCAGGTGCTGGCTGGAGCAAGTTGGCGAACATGGTCAGCGAACGACAGCCGCCATTCATCTGCATCTACACGGATTACTCTGCAAGTCATATTGCTGTACATGGCAGAGGGTTCATCGAACCGTTTTTATAATGTATCTCTGCACATCCACTCTCTAATAGTTCGCGGGAAAAGTATTTTACAATGATGATCATATCTCCCTATGTAGGTAGGTGCTAACAAAATGTGTTCGCATTCAGAAGAGAAAGTTGATGAAAGAAATTTCGCAAACAGATCTCGCCGCAAGGAATAACGCCTTTCTTTTAACCCTTTCAAGCCCTGCAAGCACAATTGTGCGGGTCTGGTTTTGCTCGCTTTATTTCTTTGTGAATGACGCTAGAAAGGTTGAGGCCTGCATCACGCAATCGTGGACGGACTGTGGTAACGTATGCAACGTTAGTTCCATGTTCGTACACTGCGTGGAACCAGTAGTCGGCAAACTTCCAGTACACTTACAATGGCGGCAAGAAAGCACACGTTCGAAGGTTTGGCTATATTGTTGTTATAAATTTGGTTTCGTTCATTTTAATGACATAGATCTACTGTAGATAGATCTTTTTACGTAAATATCTCTCATATTATTCTTTTCTTAATTATTAATTAAATTATCAATAAAATTATCGATGAAATTTTTGTGTTTAAAATCGGTTTGATCGTTTAATAAATTGTTTGCGTCGCTAGTTGCGTGTCTACATACTTCAATTTCTTCTAGAATATTCATTTCAAATCCCTTTTGTACTACATGTAAAATTTTGAGTGCGTTTTCTATAGTGCCTACAGAGTGATTTTCCGATTGCAACTGCTGGTAAAAAGTAGATGTGTTCTTTATAACGAACGGTGAAATTACGTCCAGTTTAGCCTATATAATATTTATTACATGAATTGCAAGAGATTTTGTATATACCAGTTTTTAGAAATTTAGAAGGTTTTATCGTGTGTGTGACGATTTTGCTGCTTATGGTGTGTGTTTTGGTACGAAAAAGTGACGTTAATATGTCTAAAAAAAAATTTCATTTCATTTGTGATTTTTCCTAGATATGTTGAACTGATATACGTTAATTTTTTGCCTTTGAGGTGTTTCTCTTTGTAATGTGATTCCTGTACATGTTGTTAGTAGATTATGGCTCGTTTTTTTATTGTATAGTTTTAATACAATGTTGGGGTCGTATTCATTTTGTTGGCAACTGCAGGACCGAAAAAGGAAATCCGTGTTTAACTTCGGTTGTAGTGTAACGAGTTGCAGTGAAAACTTATGACCTGACATAAGAATGTCAAATATATTTATTTCGCATTATGTCAATATACGACATTTCTAACACTGTGGGCCCGAGATATAACAAGTTATTGAAACTTACTATAATTACAATTTTTCGGACTTTTTAAGAAGCGTGATATAAATTAATGTTAAATAATAAACAATTGGTTTAGTTTTGAAATTTGACCTTTTGTGTTGTAAGGGAACTACTGAATGGAAATCTCGAATCCTAAGTCTACGCTGTATAAGTTGTTGCCAACCTATATAGCGTAAACTTAGGATTCCGGATTTCGATTCGGTAGTCCCCTTACATAAGGAAATCTCCAATCCTCAGTTTACGCGATATAGGTTGGCAACAACTTATACAGCCATCTTTGTTTCGTTGAAGTAAGATTATCTTTGGCGGCCGGTAGGCAGTGGTTTTGCCTCTGAGTAAGAAGTAGTAGCAGTCTGGAGTAGGCGGGGAAGGATCGCGTCTGGTAGCCAAGCGAGAGCATCGGGTGGTAGATGGAGAAACTGAAGCTGGAACCTGATGAGGTTTGGAATCAATCCGTGCAAGATAAGTGTTAATACATTTATTTACTACTTTAATTAATTGTTGGGTTTGGTTTTTCTTTTATTATTAATATAGATTTCCACTCAGTGAGACTCCATTTAATTAATTTATAACAATGATTTTTGAGCGCGATTAGTGTAAAGAAAAAAGGGGTTGAAAGTATAATAAACCAATCATTCACATATCGACGTTGTCAATTCTAATACCGCTACCTGGGATAGGGTTTCCTTAGGTTTCCGAACATCCTCATTGCACACTTCGCAATAATACGCACATTATTCGTTTCTGTGGTTTGTGATAGTTGAGGTGAATTTATTACTTATTATTCTTAATATTTTACATAAGGTGAATTTAATTAGTTTCACTGATTATTTCTTTTAATTTATTTTGGAAAGTAAAGGTGGGATCAAGTTTAGTATTACATGGATTTATAGCTTAGTGATACTTGAGTGAGTGCATGGTAGAAATTCAGTCTCATGAACCAATTGAAGTGAAGAATGTGAATTGAATATTTGCTTCATTTATGTAATTGTTAATTGAGAACGGTGTCGGCTGGATTTAATACAGATAGCGCGGAATTATTTTGGTTTAATTTTCTTCCTCAGAAGCTATTAATTACCTTCGTATGACTGCACAAGATGGTTATAAGTGATTTTTTTCACTATCACGCCAATAGTTTTGCAATACTGCCCTTATTTCTGGAATGACGTCAAAATAAATGTTTTATAATTTTAACCTGATGAATAATTATTATTAAAACAACATTTAAGATGAAATATATACATATAAATGTCTCAGTAATCAAAGAAAGTTCAAGAAATATAAACCCAACTACAAGGAAGCCTTCAGTATCTTCTGTATGAACATCAACTTTGCAACTGCATCCAACCACTTGCAATCGATAATACAAGCTAAAATTGATCTGCAATGGGAGCAGACGATTCAAAGAATTAAAATATGATACTGTTCACGAATTCTTACAGAGAAGGATAAAAAAGTAATCTGCCGTTATCGTCCTTCTGGAAGGAGTCAGCGCTATTTGGGTTAATACAGAACATTGCTTATAGGTATTTTGGCTTTATATAACTTTTGTTAGTAAGACAGTCAGATAGCGTTAAATTAAAAAATTCTTTGCCAGTATATAAAGTAACTAAATCAATAAGTGACCACCCGGTGTTATTATTGCCAAACCCATTAAGGCTGGTTTACACGACGACACTAGGTTTCATGAAACTGCGCTACTGACCAATGCGCATGCGCGGCAGGCGTCCGCGCAACTCGTTGGCGAAACTAAACAGTTTCGGCACCTTCCAACTTTGGCGAAACTGATTGCGCGTGTTTTGAGGTTAGGTTATGACCAATACAGAACAAAATATAATATACAGGGGGGAACGGAAGAAATAATTTGGTTTTTGAACATATATGCGTTGCGTAGGTATTTGTGCGATTTTAACTGCGTGTTAGTGCTCTTCTAGCAATTATTTGTGAAATTAAATATTGATCTGTTGACGATTAGTGAATTGCAGACTAAAATACATCCAATTCAAAATACCTATACAAACGAAGTATGGCAATTGTCGATTTCGGAACACGGTACAAGCACTGCAGAGACGAATATCTACTTGACAAGAAACGTAATGCAATTTGTAATTTCAGTTCTGGTAACAAAACTTCACGCATAACGGTAATTTGTTTCTTTATTGAATTACTAACTGTGTTTATAAGGAACGTCAACTTCTCTGGTGACATTCAAAGTTGATTAAAATAACTTCTAGAGCCTTCAACCACAATTTCTTTCAGAAAGATCTCTGAGCAACCGAGCTGACGTCTTTTTTAAATCCATTCACGAACCCAAACACGTTTCTTATTCTTTTTATGTTTAGTCTTATGCAGCGACTTCATATAGACAAGCAATAGATTCGCCACAACTCTTACAGCTACCAAAACTTTCATTTTACGGCGACTACAGCACTCACAAAACAACGAAACTGAAGTGTATAGTATTGGTGCCGTGTCTACAGACATAAGCGAAACCAGTTTCGCGCAATTCATTTCATGCAATGAGTTTCGCAACCTAGTGTCGTCGTGTAGACTAGCCTTTAACCTAGACACATCACCCAGCAGCCCGTTGCAGTGTGGACTCAACCAGAGAAAATGGCAGCAACCTGTCCTGCAGAATTGCAGATGTTGGTCCCGCTAGCTGCAGAGTTAGATGCAGCTATGGGTGAGATTGGAGAGGCAGGGTGGAGCGTGTGGTGAGGCAGGGGCAGCAGCAAGTAGTTGGCTGTAAACACGAGGCGCGGCGCTGCAGGAAGAACCACTTGCGGCCGCCACTTAACAACGAGCCGCTTCCTGAGGCCGGGCCGCGCGGGCAGCCACCTGGGACACGGCGCAGCACGGCTGGACACAGCACAGAGCCCTGGGGCGCGCTCATTCCCTTCAATTGAAATCTATGGCTCTGGAAGGCATACGAGCGTCGCTTATCATGTCAACCACGTCCCGAGTCCTCCAGACGAGACCAGATTAATAATCTCGCCTGTTTCTAATCCATATGATGTAACGAATCACGACCTTAAGTTTACGAAAATCCCCGGTTACTACGAGTTACGACCAGAAAGTAAGTTCCGTTTGGTTATATAAAACAAACGTGTACACATACAGGAAAAATATTTATTGTACAAAAATCTACAACTGTCAAACTACTTTTCTACATAGCTGCCGAAATTTTGTATGCACTTGTCATAGCGTGGCACAAGTTTCTGTATGCCTTCTTCATAGATTAGATTAGATTAATACTTGTTCCATAGATCATTTATACGACATTTCGTAATGATGTGGAACGTGTCAGTTTAGTAAATGTTGACTATACTTGACAATCAATATTTTAAGGATTTTATATATATATATATATATATATATATATATATATATATATATATATATATATATATATATTATCTAAAAATTCATCTACATTGTAGAAGGAGTTGCCATTCAGAAATACCTTTAATTCCTTTTTAAATACTAGGTGGCCATCTGTCAGACTTTTGATGCTACTTGGTAAGTGACCAAAGACTTTTGTGGCAGCATAATTCACTCCTTTCTGAGCCAAAGTAAGATTTAACCTTGAATAGTGAATATCATCCTTTCTCCTAGTGTTGCAGCTATGCACACTGCTATTACTTTTGAATTGGGTCGGATTGTTAATAACAAATTTCATGAGTCAATATATATATATTGTGAAGCTACAGTGAGTATCCCTAGATCCCTAAATAAATGTCTGCAGGATGCTCTTGGGTGGGCTCCAGCAATTATTCTGATTACACGCTTTTGTGCAATGGATACTTTCTTACTCAATGTTGAATTGGCCCAGAATATGATCCCATATGAAAGCAGTGAATGAAAACAGGCGTAGTAAGCTAATTTACTGATATATCACCAAATTTTCCAATGACTCTGATAGCATAAGTAGCTGAACTCAGACGTTTCAGGTGATCTTCAATATATTTCTTCCAATTCAGTCCCTCTTCAATGCAAACACCTTAAAATTTTGAATATTCTACCTTAGCTACAGATTTATGTTCAAAGTCTAAATTTATTAATGGTGTCATGCCATTTACTGTATTAAACTGTATATACTGGGTTTTATCAAAGTTTAATGAGAGTCCATTTGTAGAGAACCACTTAATAACTTTCTGGAAGATATCACTTACAATTTCATCAGTTAATTCCTGTTTGTCAGGTGTGATAGCTATACTTGTATCATTAGCAAAAAGTACTAGCTTAGCATCTTCGTGAATGTAGAATGGCAAGTCATTAATATATATTAAGAACAGCAAAGGACACAAGACCGAACCTTGTGGGACCCTATTTTTTGATAACTCCCCAGTTAGAAGAATTAATTGTTTCATCTATATCATATGAACTGCTTATTTCAACTTTCTGCACTCTTCCAGTTAAGTATGATTTAAACCATTTGTGTGCTGTCCCACTCATACCACAATACTTAAGCTTATCTAGAAGAATCCCACGATTTACACAATCGAAAGCCTTTGAGAGATCACAAAAATCCCAACTGGTGATGTCCAGTTATTCAAAGCATTTAATATTTCACCAGTGAAGGTATATATAGCATTTTCAGTTGATAAGCTTTTCTGAAAACCAAACTGACATTTTGTTAGAACTTTACATAGAAGGTTACCGCCTGTGTATTCAGCCATGTAGTAGCATGTTCTTTCAGCTCGTCATAATCGTTGAAATGTTGACCACCAAGGACAGATCTTTAGGTGTAAGAAGAGGTGAAAGTGGCTAGGAGCGAGGTCCGGGCAGTACGGGTGATGATCAAACACGTTCCAGTGAAATTCCCGTAAGAGTTGTTTGGTCACATTCGCCACATAAGGTCGGTCACTATCGTGGAAGCAAACACCACCTTTTGTGGAAATCCTCTTCTTACACCTAAAATTTGTCCTGTCAACACTTCAACGATGACGAGCTGAAAGAACATGCTACCACATGGCTGAATACACAGGCGGCAACCTTCTATTAAGAAGGCATACAGAAACTTGTGCCACGCTATGACAAGTGCCTACAAAATATCGGCAGCTATGTAGAAAAGTAGTTTAACAGTTGTAAATTTTTGTACAATAAATATTTTTTCTGTATTTGTACACGTTTGTTTTATATAACCAAACGGAACTTACTTTCTGGACGTACCTCGTATATACTGACAGACAAGAATTAACTGATGAAATTGTAAACGACCTCTTTCAGAAAATCATTAAGTGGTTCTCAGCAAATGGACTATCATTAAATTCTGATAAAACACAGTACATACAGTTCCATACAGTAAATGGAATGACACCGTCAATAAATACAGACATTGGTCAGAAATCTGTAGATAAGGTAGAATTTTCAAAATTTTAGGTGTAAGCATTGATGAGGGGCTTGAACTGGAAAAAACACATTGAAGATCTGTTGAAACGTTTGAGTTCAGCAACTTATGCTATTAGGGTAATTGCAAATTTTGGTGATATACGTCTCAGTAAATTAGCTTCTTATGCCTATTTTCGTTCTCTGGTTTCGTATGGCATCATTTTCTGGGGTAATTCATCATTGAGAAAAAAGTATTCATTGCACAAAACCGTGTAATCAGAATAATTGCTGGAGAGACTTGCTTAAAGAGCTATGGATCTTCCCAGTAGCTTCACAGTATATATATTCACTTATGAAATTTGTTATTACCAATCCTACCGAAGTCAAAAGCAATAGCAGTGTACATAACTACAACACTAGGAGAAAGAATGATTTTCACTCTTCAACGTTAAATCTAGCTTTGGCACAGAAACGGGTGAATTATGCTGCCACAAAAGTCTTTGGTCACCTACCAAACGGCATCAAAAGCCTGACAGATAGCCAACAAGCATTTAAAAATAAATTAAAAGAATTTCTGCATGGCAATTCATTCTACACTATAGATGAATTTTTAGTTATAAATATGTAAATTAAAAAAAGATATATAAATTATAATAAAAAATCGTGTCATGTAATATTTAGTACAAAGTAATAATTTGTAAAGACACCTTTCATTACCCTGATACATTCCACATGATATATGGAACAAGTACTAATCTAATCTAATCTAATATATTCTAATCTATACAGTTACAATTACCCACTAACATAGCCAAAATAATTAATTATTAGTAAGGAATTGGCACACCATTGATTTTGAGAACAGATACATATCTTCGAAAAAGATATTGGTAAAGTTGCTGTAACCAGAGCACAGTTTGGATTTCTGAACGGTTCCGGATATCTAGAAGGCTATTTACACATATAGTGGTAAAGTACTTAATTCATTATGTAATAAATTACAAGCAGTACGTATTTTCTGTGATTTGTCGAAGGCAATTTGATAGCTTGAATCACAGCAAATATTTCGTCGATCAACATGAAACGAGCACTACCCCACGCCCGCAAAGAACAGATCCACCCCGAAGAGAAAGAACAAGGAGAAGAGCGGAAAAAATGGTTAAGGCAACCGCAGGACCGAAAAAGGAAATCCGTGTTTAACTTCCGGTCCAGCACAAATTTTCATCTTCGCCACTGAATTTGTCTCAATGCCCTGTAACAGCCGAGAAGTTTGAATATTTATAACTCGTATATTTACTGCTCTTGATGTCAACCAATCGTGTCTGTTCAGTTGGACTTGTCTCAATATCTTTTTTCTTTATTTTTAGGCACGCAGAGAAAGTTACGTTCAAGAAGAAAACAAAGCCAACGGATAAATGCAGAATCCAAGCAGAAATCATGGAAAGACTTTGGAAATGTTAGAAACTGTGGGTGAAGCCATGGGTAAACAATTCTGGTGCGTAATAAGCGGCCTTCGAAAGGGAGGGAAGAAGGAATTAACAAGTGTTTTGGACAGGTCAGGAAAGTTGCTAGTCAATCCTGTGAATGCCTTGAGCAGATGGAGGGAATATTTTGAAGAATTGCTCAATGTATGTGAAAAGTTCAATGATCTGTCAGAGTATGATGTAGAATGTGATAGGAATGATGATGGAAACAGGATAACATTTGAGGAAGTGGAGAGAATTGTCAATAGATTGTAGTGCAGTAAAGTAGCTCGGGTGGATGAAATTAAACCGGAACTCGTCAAATAGAGTGGAATGTCAGGTCTCAAATGATTATACAGGATAATTGATATCAATTGATATCAATACAGGATAATTGATATCAAGATAGATACGAAGCCAACACCGACAACAGTAGTACAGGTTTATATGCCAACTAGCTCTGCCGATGATGAGGAGATCGAAGAAATATATGAGGAGCTAAAGGCAATTATTCAGACAATTAAGGGAGAGGAAAACTTAATTGTTATGGGAGACTGGAATTCGGTAGTAGGACAAGGAAGGGAAGGGAAGATAGTGGGTGAATATGGTCTGGGCAAAAGGAATGAAAGAGGAAGCCGCCTGGTAGAATTTTGCACGGAACATAATTTAGTTATAACAAACACCTGGTTTAAGAATCACAAAAGAAGGTTGTATACGTGGAAGAGACCAGGAGACACCGGGAGATACCAGATAGATTTTATAATGGTAAGACATAGATTTCGGAACCAGGTTTTGAAGTGTAGGACATACCCAGGGGCAGACATAGACTCTGACCATAACTTGTTGGTTATGAACTGTAGGCTGAAACTGAAGAAACTACAGAAAGGTAAGAAAATAAGGCGATGGGACCTAGATAAATTGAAGGAACCTGAAGTTCTTAAGAATTTCAGAGGGAGCTTCAGGCAACAATTGACAGAAACAGGGGAAAATAAAACAGTTGAGGAGGAATGGGTACAATTGAGAGATGAAATAGTGAAGGCAGCAGAGGACAAAATAGGTAGGAAGGCAAGACCTACAAAAAATCCTTGGATATCACAGGAGATACTAAATTTAATCGATGAAAGGAGAAAGTATAAAAATGCAGTAAATGAAACAGGCAAAATGGAGTACAGACGACTAAGAAATGAGATTGACAGGAAGTGCAAAATGGCTAAGCAGGAATGGCTAGAAGGCAAATGCAAGGATGTAGAAGAATGTATAAATAGGGGAAAAATAGATACAGCCTACAGAAAAATAAAAGAAACATTTGGAGATAAGAAAAACAGCTCTATGAATATCAAGGACACTGATGGAAAACCAGTTCTCAGCAAAGAAGGGAAAGCTGAAAGGTGGAAAGAGTATATAGAGGGGCTCTACAAAGGAAATGAACTTCGAGACACTATTGTAGGAAGGGAAGAGAACGTAGATGATGATGATGATGAAATAGGAGATACTATACTGAGAGATGAATTTGACAGAGCACTGAAAGACCTAAGTCGAAACAAGGCCCCTGGGGTAGATGATATCCCGTCAGAGCTACTGAAGTCTCTGGGAGAACCAGCCATGACAAACCTGTTTCATCTGGTGTAATATGTATGAGACAGGCGAAGTACCCTCAGACTTTAAGAAAAACGTAATAATCCCCATTCCAAAGAAAGCAGGTGCAGACTACAGAACCATCAGCTTAATAAGTCACAGTTGCAAAATATTAACACGAATTATATACAGAAGGACGGAAAAGCTGGTAGAAGCCGACCTCGGGGAAGATCAGTTTGGGTTCAGGAAAAATGTAGGAACACGGGAGGCAATACTCACTTTACGGCTTATCCTAGAAGATAGATTAAGAAAAGGCAAACCTACATTTCTAGCTTTTGTAGATTTGGAGAAGGCTTTTGACAATGTTGATTGGAATAAACTCTTTCAAGTTCTGAAGCAAGCAGGAGTAAAATATAGGGAGCGTAAGGTTATTTACAACTTGTACAAAAACCAGACAGCGGTTGTCAGAGTTGAAGGGCATGAAAGGGATGCAGTGGTTGGAAAGGGAGTAAGACAGGGTTGTAGCCTTTCCCCAATGTTGTTCAATTTGTACATTGAGCAAGCTATAAAGGAAAGCAAGGAGAAATTTGGAGAAGGAATTAAAGTTCAGGGTGAAGAATTAAAAACATTGCGTTTTGCCGACGACATAGTGATTCTGTCAGATACAGCAAAGGACCTGGAAGAGCAATTGAACGGAATGGACAGTGTGCTGAAAGGTGCATATAAGATGAACATTAACAAGAGTAAAACTAGGGTAATGGAGTGCAGTGTAAGAAAATCAGGTGATGCTGAAGGAATTAGATTAGGTAACGAAACAATAAAGGAGGTAGATGAGTTTTGTTACTTGGGCAGTAAAATAACAAATGATGGTCGCAGTACAGATGATATAAAATGCAGAATGGCAATGGGTAGAAAGGCGTTTTTGAAAAAGAGAAATTTGTTAACATCGAATATTGATTTAAGCCTAAGGAAGTCCTTTCTGAAGGCATTTGTATGGAGTGTTGCCTTGTATGGGAGTGAAACATGGACGATAAGCAGTGTGGACAGAAAGAGGATAGAGGCTTTTGAAATGTGGTGCTACAGAAGAATGCTGAAGATTAGGTGGGTGGATCGCGTAACTAATGAGGAGGTACTGAACCGAATTGGGGAGAAAAGAAATTTCTGGCATACCTTGACTAAAAGAAGGGATAGATTGGTAGGACACATTCTTAGACATCAAGGAATTGTGAATTTAGCGTTGGAGGGAAGTGTGTGGGGTAAAAATCGCAGAGGGAGACCAAGAGACGCGTATAGTAAGCAGATTCAAGTGGATGTGGGTTGTCGTTCTTATGAGGAGATGAAAAGGCTTGCTCAGGATAGAGTAGGGTGGAGAGCTGCATCAAACCAGTCTCCGGACTGAAGACCATAACAACAACAACAACAATTGATAAGGCGTGAGAATCGGGCCTGGTTCCGTCTGAATGTACTCTTTTTTAGGCTAAGACCAGAGTGCAATTCATACGCAGAAGTGAACTCGTTGCACCACTTCCTTGTGTACTTGTGGAAACAGCCGTGTCCTTATCGAAGTTGCTTAGTTCGTTTGAGTCATATAACTTGCTTCAATGAAGTTCCACAAGCAGGAACTGCGCTTTTGATTGAGGCATACAGGGACGCTGCAGAAAATCCTCTCTGTTTTAATAAGGTACAATGGCCGTTAGTTATGAAGAAAATAAGAGAAAAGTGCAGATTTAAAATGAAGTTTGAATAGATTTTGTTGATTAACTTCATATTATAAAAAGTTTATAATGTTGTAGCATGCGAGAAAGATAGCTGCCCGAAAACTCGACAGCGTGATGGCAGGAGTTCCACCACAAATGTGCAAAGCAAAATTTAGTTCCCAAAGACCCCATTATGGAGCGGAAATTAAAATTGCCAACAACATTTGAAATAGTTGGTACATAAAAGTGCGCCTCGGTTGCACAGTGGTAGAGTGCAGGGCTACAAATCTAAAGGTCGCGGGTTCGATCCCCGCCAGGTCCCAGGATTTTTATCTGTCACTTTCTACTTCTTTCAACTCTGGCAGTATCGCTCACGTGAAAAATACCGAGTAGCACCGTGGTTCGGAACCCACGTTAAACTGTAGGTCCCCCTATAACTGACTGGGTAAGTCAGTTCGAAGGTCGGAGGAAGGCAACGCCATACCACCTCCAAACAGGACCATGCCTAGTAAAGCACTGTGGTGTTCAAACCAATCTTCGTATTGTTGACTGCTTTACCTTTTTATATATATATCTATCGGATCGCCATAAAACAGTGCCTAAAGCCTTCCCCGGGTAGACATTAGTAACTGTACAAATTTGCTTAAAAAATGGAATTAATTTTGGTCCTCTGGCATGAGTTCCTCCATTAGCACGCAGTACATATCTCATTCTTCGTCACTTATTCTCAATCAAGGACGCATCCAAGTTCCATTTGTTCTTCACTATTGTCTTCTAAGAAACAGTGCTGTAGCTCCTGCAACCGCCATCAGTGTAAGCTTCATAAGTTGAATATTATCAGCCGAATTCTCACAGAGGCGCTGTAGTCAATGGTAATCTCATGTGTAGACGTAAGTTTATCGTATAAACGCAGCCAAGCCTGTGTGATCACTCGACAGTAGTACCGAGCTATTACGCTTGGGGCGCTGCAGCAGGCCATAACCCTTCTTGTGAACTTACGATCGTTGTGTTAACTGGGCCTAAGGGACGACAGTGGATATCTGAAGAAAATGGAGAAAGCTGTGTGGTCTATTTATTTTGTTAAACTATCTGGTGATAGCTACTATAAGCTACACAATTTGTGCGACATATCATGGCACAAATTCAAGAAAGCTGAGCATGATGGTAGCAACTATTTACATAATCATAGTTTAGCTAAAGCTGTATTAAATAAAATAAAACCAATATTTAAGAGCTTAGCAGATCCTAGACTTCTACGAAAATCTGTTATTGGAAAAACAAGAAATTCTAATAAAAGTTATAACTCTCTGTCATGGGAAACTAAGCCCCAAGACAACACTTGTTATCTCAACTGCTGCTGAATTTGCAGCAAAAGGTGCTTGCTTAGCTTTTAACTGGGGCAATATTGGCAGGCTACGACTCTACAGAGGCTAGGATTTCGTCCAGGTGCTTTCACACTGTCAATATTGAAGGAAATCGATAACAGGAGAATTTGCCGCAGCTGTCTTGTTGCTACTCAATCTGAAAACCATGCAGAGAAGGGTGCTTGAGGATGAAGATGAGTGTGCATACGGCTTGCACTGGTACACCCAAATAGGGTAAGGACTAACGCAAACCTTGTCAAACTGTTTCCCATAACTTACATTTTCTAAATTTTATATATCTTTTACTCAAAAACCAAAAATGTTGAAGTACCTAAATTTGGGATTCACCTAGTCACTATTACAGCGAAAAATTCTGTGGAAGGAAATTCTTAAGTAATACAACAGTAAGGCATTTTTGTAAGAGATTATCCCTAAAATCAAGTGTAATTTCTATGAAGATTTTTGGAGAGCTGAGAAAACCCAGCATAATAAAATATCAAAATTCTGTTCCACAAATATTTGTAATAATTGTGTATGTAATTTCGTACAAAAATCAAATAATTTTATTCTGAGAGATTTCTCAAAAAAGGAACATTTCTAATCGCATTGTTCAAAACTTTCTGTTGTTAATAAATCAACATATAAACAGAGTCTAACATATATAGTCGAGGCACTCTCTGCTGTGAAAGTTGTTGCCAGTTGACAGTTGAAACGACATTAGCGCTTCTAGCGGTGAGCTAACCACCGTGAGTGTAAGTTTTGTTTATAATTATTTTTCCATGTCATTAACGAAAGAGTTACCATAATATTTGCGTTACAAGAATTAGCAAATTATCAAGAAACAAAAATAATCCAGAAATAAATGTAAAAACAACCAAATATCACTGATTCAGTGATATAAACAACAAGTTATTCATGAAGACATAAGAATAGGTATATATTTGCAGCTTACACCGCTGAAAGTAACAGAACATAAAAATAAGATAAAAATAAATTCCAGTTATGGTCTGTACTTACTATGACAGGAATTTTCTTTGACGCTCTGTCTGGAGTCTAGTAGTATTACAGAATTAACTACATTTTCTTCTAGTATCGACTTGAGTTAATCAAGGCGTTAATTTGCGTGTGAGCAGCATAGCAATGCAGTGTCTATCGCGAGTATATGTCTTTGTTGCAGATATGTCAAGCGGTCGGCATTGAAAAGTGTATTGTAAGAGAAGAGGGCAGAAGAGAATCAGGGAGTAAACGATATATAAACTCAGTGTTTATATCTGAACTCCGTGTGTGAAAGCTTTTGTTTTAATTCTTCTGGTTTTTGACTCTGTTGAGATTGGATATAATGTGCAAAAGAGATACGTGTACTTATTCTGGAATTGTATCTAATTGCCAATGAAAGTGTCGTAATTAATCAGAACAAATGATGTGTTGTTCAGCAGTTATTTTATGCAACGGTGTAAATTTACGAATGTCTTTGAAGTGTAATAATTTGAAGAAATTTAGAGGCACAGCGTAGGTCGTATAATGTTACACATGTTCAAAGATAAAGAGGAAGTTGCAAATATGGACTTGAAGGGAACTTTACACCATATAATCCATAACTGAAATTGAAGTAACAACGTAGTCTAAAGATTCGCACTTCACTAGTGTTTCTTATACACATACGTACTTTTGAGTGGAATGAATGTTGCTTAAAAACCGAATGTATCCAATATTTTTGCCGTTTGTGGTTCAGATGTTGCAACAATTGTGGAATTTGTTTCTTCTTAGTTGGAAAACAGTTTTATTGTTTTTGACATTTGTTGCCACGTCAGTGACTTTTTTTTTATTTTTCATTATTTCGTTTTATTTTTTTATTAATTTTTTCTTTTCTTTTATAGAGCTACAGCTTTGTTGGTTGATTTGATTCTTTAAAAATATAGATATTGCATTCCACATGTTTCCTACCATCCAAACCCCCTGACTTGACAGGAATTATAATGAAGAAACCGTAACGGTCCTTAACAGAAAAGCGACGTCTTTTCTGCGAAAGGTCAAATCTGGTGTTTCCTGGTCATTTCTTGTTCGTAATAAAAATTCAATTCTTCATTAAAAACGTGGAAGTTGCAAGAGAATTTCAAATAAATTCTCCTGTACTGTACCGTTTCATACCTTCCCAACTAGCTCTTTACTCAAATGATGTGATGAGTGATATCGAGAAAGGGTGTCAAATACATTCCGTATTTCTAGATTTCCGGAAGGCTTTTGATATTGTGCGGCACAAGTGTCTCCTAACCAAGTTGCGTTCTTATGGAATTTCTCAAACGTTGTGGCATTTCATTCTCGATTTCCTGTCAGAAAGGACACAGTACGTTGTAATTGACAGTAAGTCATGGAGTAGAACAGAAGTAATAACTGGCGTTTCACAGAGAAGTGTTATTAGGCCCCTACTCTATTTTTATAAACGATTTAGGGAACAATCTGAGTAGCTCTTTTAGACTGTTCGCGGATGATGCTGTCAAAACCAATTGAACATGATTTAGGTATGATACCTGCCTGATGCAAAAATTGGCAATTGACCCTTAATAATGAAAAGTTTAAGGTCATTCATATGACCACTAAAATAAATCCGTTGAACTTCAGTTACACGATAAATCAGTCAAACTTACAGGTCGTCAATTCTACTAAATAACTAGGAGTAACAATTACAAACAACTTAAATTAGAAAGAACACACAGAAAATACTATAGGGAAGGCGAACTACGTTTCATTGGCAGAACACTTAGGAGATGCATCAGTTCTACTAAAGAAACTGCCTACAATACACTTGTGCGTCCTATTTTGGAGTATTGCTGCGCATTGTGGGATCCCCACCCGGTTGGACTAGCGGTCGATTTAGAGAAAATTCAGAGAATGGCAGCTCGTTTCGTATTATCGTGATATACTGGAGAGAGTGTCGCGGCTATGATGCACCAGTTGGGGTGGAAATCATTAAAGGAAAAACGATATTTGTTGCGGCTAAATCTATCTGCGAAATTTCTTTCAGCAACTTTCTCTTCAGAATGCGAACATATATTGTAAGCACCCACCAACATAGCGAGACATGATCATAATAATAAAGTAAATCAGATCCAAACCAGAAATATTTAGGTGTTCCTTTTTTACGCGAACTATTAGATAATGGAACTATAGAGAACTATCTTAAAAGTGGTTCGATGAACCCTCTACCATGCACTTCAATGTGACTTGCAGAGAATCCATGTAGAGTTAGATACTTAAGAAAGGTAAGGAAGACAAATGTGGGATTATTTTTTAGTGATTTCCGATTTTTATAGCACTACTTGGGTTATCTGTTGTAAAAACTGTGTTAAAATGAATATAAACGATACTATGCGTACTTATCTGATATCGTATTCAGAAATGTAGCTTTCCGACCCCTTGGAGCGGTGTTGTGTAATAAAAATCAGTGGGGGTGACGAAACTGTATATATATCAGAGTGTGGTGTAGCCTCAATAAGCATGAAAACTAATTGTATGTAATCACATAATATTTCTTAACAACTTTGCCAAATTCAGTTATAGACTTTGGATTTTATAAGGATTTTAACAAGCCTCTGTAATTTCGTACACGTATCCCGCTAATGATTTTTCTGCGAATATTGGGACACCACGTGAGGTGGTGACGGATTCTACCAGGGTAACTTTTGCCACCACTTCCCCTCCCCCCAACTTCTCCCCACCCCCGTGCATCCCCTCTCACCCTACGGGGTGTGCATAGTGTTCCAGTTTTAACGTGGTGCATCGTCGGTGTATACAGGGTGTTACAAAAAGGTGCGGGCAAACTTTCAAGAAACATTCCTCACACACAAAGAAAGAAAATAAGTTATGTGGACATGTGTCCGGAAACGCTTAATTTTCATGTTAGAACACATTTTATTACTTCTCTTCAAATCACATTAATCATGGAATGGAAACACACAGCAACAGAACGTACCAGCGTGACGTCAAACACTTTGTTACAGGAAATGTTCAAAATGTCCTCCGTTAGCGAGGATACATGCATCCAACCTCCGTCGCATGCAATCCCTGATGCACTGATGCAGCCCTGGAGAATGGCGTATTGTATCACAGCCGTCGACAATACGAGCACGAAGAGTCTCTACATTTGGTACCGGGGTAGACAAGAGCTTTCAAATGCCTCCATAAATGAAAGTCAAGAGGGTTGAGGTCAGGAGAGCGTGGAGGCCACGGAATTGGTCCGCCTCTACCAATCCATCGGTCACCGAATCTGTTGATGAGAAGCGTACGAACACGTCGGCTGAAATGTGCAGGAGCTCCATCGTGCATGAACCACATGTTGTGTCGTACTTGTAAATGCACATGTTCTAGCAGCACAGGTAGAGTATCCCGTATGAAATCATGATAACGTGCTCCAGTGAGCGTAGGTGGAAGAACATGAGGCCCAATCAAGACATCACCAACAATTCCTGCTCAAACGTTCACAAAAAATCTGTGTTGATGACGTTATTGCACAATCGCGTGCGGATTCTCGTCAATCCACACATGTTGATTGTGGAAATTTACAATTTGATCACGTTGGAATGAAGCCTCATCCGTAAATACTAAAATGAGCTCTAACATGGAAATTAATCGTTTCGGGACACATGTGCACATAACATGTGTGATGAATGTTTCCTGAAAGTTTGGCCGTACCTTTTTGTAATGCCCTGTGTAGTGCCTTTGCATCCTACAGTGTGTCAGTGTTTTGTTATTTTAACAGCGCAACCGTCGACAACGGCAAAACATTGTGTGGCATACATGTATTTTATTAGTGTCTTCGTCAATGTCACCGCCTCGGACTTTTAACTCAAATATTTATGTATTATAGCCACCGTGGCACCGTTTTAAAACTACCATTACATGTCTTGCTAAACTATGTGATTTTTATTATGTTTCACACTCATTTCCGTCTTTTAGAACTTTCATTCTCCAGTTTTGTCACTGTTTTATTGTATGTTACCTCTGGGCGATTTGTATTAACGCTCGTCTGTAGAGTGGCAAATAGGCCGCTGCCAGCCTGCCAGGGGTTTCAAAATAACAACAAGAAAGGGAATAAAAGGTGGTGATCGATTACGCCGTGGCACTCATTCACCGGCCCGCCTGCAGCTCCATCGTCGTTTTCCCCCTTTCTTTTTTGAGCATCCCGCAGTCGACTAGCAGCGTTTGTCCGTCGGCTTCCTGTCCTGCCGCCTTACACAGGAGATGGGAGGCACGCGCAGGGAATACAAATATTCGCCGAGTCGAGTGCTCGCGCGCCAGCCGCAGCGACGTCCAGCCAGCTCCTTGTAAGCACACAGGTCGCCTTTCCAACTGAGACCTCCGCTTCCCAGGATAGTCCCGCCTCGCCACCGCCTTTCGCGTACCTCTCGACATATGGCGCTGGTCCCCAGGTGGACAGCACTCATTTTACTGCCGTCTTCTTGCCTCTCCGGAGCATCTGTCTCTGATAGTTTTAGCGCCTGAGATATGTCATGGGCATGAAGTGTCGAACCGTAGAAGTCTGTGAATGTTCTAGAACCGATTCCTATGGTTGTTATCATAGATAAACTATCTTTCAGTATTCTGCTATGAGACTGGTTTTGAAGGATGAAATGAAATACAATACCTTCTTTATTAGAAACAAACATTTTAATCAACATTCAAATAAAAAAATAAAATTATGTGAAGTGCTTAATGATTTACAATAAATAATACATTCATTATTCCTTATAGCCTGTGTGTCAGTGTTGCAATATCTCAACACGTATGGTGGGATTAATGTCCAAATTCATTTTAATTTCATTTTAGGGCATTCCGGTAAACTACGTTATTTGTAGTATTGTTTCGAGCGTAAATCCCCTGTTACTGTCTGTATTTTCCACCTCTCTATTTTGTAGTTTCGAGATACGCACAGTAAGGATATCTATCAGTGTTTAGTGCGTTACAGAATAAACAAAAACGCGAAAATGGTCCTGGAATTATTAGAGCACAAATAAATTTGCTATCAATTGATTCGAAATGTTCAAGTATGCTACAGGAACCTGTAACGATACATAATTACGAGGCGCGTCCAGAAAGTAAGTTCCGTTTGGTAATAAAATGAAATTGTACACAGATACAGAAGAAATTTTTATTGCACAAAATTCTACAACTCTTAAACTACTTATCCACATAACTGCCGAAATTTTGCAGGCATTTGACATAGCGTGGCACCAGGTTTTGTATACCTTCTTCATAGAAATCTGCCGCCTGTGTCTTCAACCACTTGGAAACAGATTCTTTCAGCTCGTCGTGCTGGTCGCGGTGGCCGAAGGGGACTGAGGCGCTCCAGTCACTGTCTGCACGGCCACTACGGTCGGGGGTTCGAATCCCCCCTTGGGCATGGATATTTGTGCCGTCGTTAGTATTAGTTAGTTCAGTTTGTAAGTTTAGGAACTGATGATCCCGTAGTTAAGTCCCATAAGCTACACAAACAAACTAAAAAAAAGCAGCTCGTCGTCATTGCTGAAGTGATGACCGCCAAAGAAAGACTTGAGATGCAAGAGCTAAGAGCGAGGTCAGGGCTGTACGGAGGATGGTTAAACACGTCCCAGCCAAATCTTGTAGGAGGTTTTTCGTCACATTTGCAGTGTGTGGTCGTGCGTTGTCGTGAAGCAAAACAACACCTTTTGACAGCAGTCCCCGGCGCTTATTCTGAATTGCACGGCGGAATTTCCGCAGTGTCTCGCAATGAGCATCTTCTTTGATTGTTTGACGACGCGGTAATAAGTCAATGAGTACGATGCCTTTCCAGTCCCCGAACACTGTGCACATCATTTTCCGAGGTGTCATGATTTGCTTCGGCTTTACCTCTAGTGGGGATGAAAGGAGCCTCCATTACATTTATTGCCGCTTACTCTCAGGGGTGTCGTAAGAAACCCATGTTTCATCTCCTGTGACTATCCGTCTCATAAATTCTTCGCCGCTTTCAGCATAACGGGTCAAAAACTCACGTGCACTACCCATCCGTTGTGTTTTGTGTTGCTCAGTGAGAATCTTTGGTACTCAACGTGAGCAAAGCTTACGGAATTTCAGTTGTTTGGTAACAAGTTCATGCATCAGTGATCCTGAAATTTGGGGGAAGTCCATAGCGAGAGCACTAATTGTAAACCTACGGTTTTTCTGGATCTTGCCATCAATCGCGTGAACCAGTTCTTCTGTAACCAAAGGTGGACGCCCACTTCGTTCTTCATCGTGCACATCACTATGCCCGACATTGAACTGTCGGACCCATCTTCTCACCATCGTATCACTCAACGCATTTGGTCCGTAAACATCGCAAATTTGGCGATAAATTTCACTTGGTTTCACTTTCCTCGTATTCAGAAACCGAATCAGCGACCGGATTTCACAGGCGGCGGGATTTTCAATCAACGCCGACATTTCAAACACGCACAACAAAAAGTACGTAACTGACAGCGATCTCCAAATGGCGCACGTTCTTTTCCTTGATACACACTGTCTACATCGCATATGCGGAACTGCAATCGCAGCGCTGCAGCGGAGATACATTGAAACAGAACTTACTTTCTGGACGCGCCTCGTATTATTGTGAAAGGGGAAGATTGAATTCTAATGTTAATAAAATGTTTAACAATCACTCCAGTGTTATTTATCAGCCCTAAAGACTTCCAATTCTGTAACACGCAAATGGTAAATTATCTACGCCACTATGGGCGGGAAATCAAATAATTAATGAACTTATATATTTCATAGTATAACTTTTTTGAAATTTAGCACTATAATTACAGCAATTTTAATGGTGAACAGGGAGAGCTGATAGTAATGCGTCTTAACTCGACGGCGGCAAAAAACAGACTAATGAAGCGGTTCGCTGTTCTCTCTCTACGGCGCTAAACCATGGAATGTAGGATTTTCAGAGATTATTGGCCCACTTTAGTTTACGCTAGTGACACTAAAAGTGGGCCTTTGCTTAACTATTCATCTCAGACGAATATTAAAAAACCGAATTTGTAGAGGAGAAAATTCTCTACAACTCTGCTCTCTTATCTTTTTTTCATATCTCGTGGCGTCTCAAAGATATTTGCAAAAATAACGGCGATTTTGGGATGTCTGTCAGTCCGTAATATGTTCCCTGTTTTTAAGACGAACCGTTCAACTGATCTGCACTAAATTTTACAGACATGATTGTAGGCCGCCAGAGACCAGAACCTCCCATTTTCAAATTTTTCGGACAAAAGATACGGTAGTAAAACAAAAAAAACCGTTTGTAATATAATTGTAATTTCAAACGAACCGTTCATCTGACACGAAAATTGAATAACCTAATTGGTAGAGGAGAAAATTCCCTACAACTTTGCTCTGTTATGTTTTTTTTTTTTCATATCTCGTATCGTTTGAGAGATATTTGCAAAAATAACGGAGTTTTGACACCCATCATTGAATTAACGAAAACCAACCGTTCGGAGATGTCACGTGACATTCCTCGCCCAGAACTCTCTCTGGCATACACAATCTTGCGTTGCGTATTTGAGGATTTTCTTATTCTAACTTACACGTTGTCATTTCAAAGCAATGGCGCACTGAAGAATTAAAAAAACACATAGTTCTTCGTACAATAAATGATAATCTAGTGTCTACAAATGCCGAATTAGCATCAGTTAACAAAGGCCATCAATAGTATGAGATTAAAGATTTATCTTTTGATTGATAGCCGTAGCGTAGTGGGGAACCACGTTGGACTATGACGCTAAAGGTCGGTGATTCGGAACTCGCCACTACCAATTTCTTTTCCTTTTGATTGATAGCCGTAGCGTAGCCGTAGCACGTCAGTGCGATTTTTTTTTTTCATTAGAGAGAAGGAAAACGATCCTTGGTGGTATCTATAATCTTCGTCTCGCGAAGTTATTGTTGTTGTGGTCTTCAGTCCGGAGACTGGTTTGATGCAGCTCTCCACAATACCCTATCCTGAGCAAGCCTCTTCATCTCCACATAAGAACGGCAACCTACATCTATCAGAATCTGCTTACTGTATCCATCTCTTGGTCTTCATCTGCGGTTTTTACCCCCACACACTTCCCTCCAACGCTAAATTCACAATTCCTTGATGTCTATCACACTATCCGTTCTTTTAGCCAAGGTATGCCAGAAATTTCTTTTCTCCCCAATTCTGTTCAGTACCTCCTCATTAGTTACGCGATCCACCCACTTAATCTTCAGCATTCTTCTGTAGCACCATATTTCAAAAGCCTCAATCCTCTTCCTGTCCGCACTGTTTATCGTCCATGTCTCACTCCCATACAAGGCAACACTCCATACAAATGCCTTCAGAAAGGACTTCCTTAGGCTTAAATCAATATTCGATGTTAACAAATTTCTCTTTTTCAAGAACGCTTTTCTACCCATTGCCATTCTGCATTTTATATCCTTTGTACTGCGACCATAATTTGTTATTTTACTGCACAAGTAACAAAACTCATCTAACTCCTATATCGTTTCCATTACCCTAGTTTTGCTCTTGTTAATGTTCATCTTATATGCACCTTTCAGCACACTGTCCATTCCATTCAATTGCTCTTCCAGGTCCTTTGCTGTCTCTGACAGAATTACTATGTCGTCGGCAAAACGCAATGTTTTTAATTCTTCCCCCTGAACTTTAATTCCTTCCCCAAATTTCTCCTTGCTTTCCTTTATAGCTTGCTCAATGTACAAATTGAATAATATTGGAGAATGGCTACAACCCTGTCTTACTTCCTTTCCAACCACTGCATCCCTTTCATGCCCTTCAACTCTGACAACCGCTGTCTGGTTTTTGTACAATTTGTAAATAACCTTACGCTCCCTATGTTTTACTCCTGCTTGCTTCAGAACTTGAAAGAGTTTATTCCAATCAACATTGTCAAAAGCCTTCTCCAAATCTACAAAAGCTAGAAATGTAGGTATTGCCATCAGGGCGTGTGTGGAGGAGAATTTGCGTAGGTGCTACAAAGATTGTAGCATCTATATCTATTCAGACAGCCAGGCAGCCCTGAGATCACTGGCAGTTCCTGCAACAAGGTCTAAAATTGTTGCAGAATGTCACAGGGTTCTAGTGGAGCTAGGGGAAAGCAATAGAGTAAACCTATTGTGGGTCCCTGGCCACTCGGGGATCAGTGGCAACGAACATGCCGACAGATTAGCCAGGATGGGGGCAGAGACTCCATTTATTGGACCGGAACCTGTCATGACAATCACCAAGGCAGTGATCAAATTGGAGCTACGTAACTGGCTGAGAAGACAGCACGTAGAATATTGGACGAAAGTCCATCAACAAAAACATGGCAAGGTAATGATGCCAAAGCTAAGTTTTAAAAGAAGCTCTGCAATCCTGGGTCTGAACCGGAGAGAGATTAGACTCATGGTTGGGTTGTTGACAGGCCATGGGAATTTCAAAAAACACCTACATGCAATGGGAATAACAGAAGAGAACCCTAAATGTAGGATCTGTGATGACGGTGATGAAACTGCATCACATCTAATCTTCGAATGCATTGCAGACCCGAAGAAATTGTGTCTAATAAAGAACTGGTAAAGGGACTCGTTGCACTGTTCAAGGGCATTGGTTGGCTTTACTAGACATACAGGGAGCGATACCGCACAATAAACTCAGTTTCGGTGCGGGCAGTGGCGGGTTGGACCAACACTGTTTTGGCTTCCCTGAAAAAAAAATCAAATCAAATCAATGTAGGTTTGCCTTTTCTTAATCTATCTTCTAGTATAAGCCGCAAAGTGAGTATTGCCTCCCGAGTTCCTACATTTCTCCTGAACTCAAACTGATCTTCCCCGAGGTCGGCTTCTACCAGCATTTCCATCTTTCTGTAAATAATTCGTATTAATATTTTGCAACCATGACTTATTAAACTGATGCTTCTGTAGTTGTCACACCTGACTGCGCCTGCTTTCTTTGGAATGGGGATTATAACATTTTTCTTAAAGCCTGAGGGTACTTCGCCTGTCTCATACATTTTACACACCAGGTGAAACAATTTTGTCATGGCTGGTTCTCCGAGAGACTTCAGTAGCTCTGAGGGAATATCATCTACTCCAGGAGCCTTGTTTCGACTTAGGTCTTTCAGTGCTCTGTCAAATTCATCTCTCAGTATAGTATCTCATATTTCAGCCTCATCTTCTCGCGAAGTTAATTATTGTATATTTATTTATATTTTTATTGGTGGCGTTTCATGCCGAAATATCGGCCGTTGTCGAATTTGATACCTGGCTGCATACGCGTAAGTTTTTCGCGGCACTCTCTCGTGTGGCAGGCACGGCTGAGCACACGTGTCCCCACCAGGCAGCGGCGGCCAGTGGGGGCGGGCGCCGGCCGCTGCTTCGCCTCCAGCCGGCGCCCCCGCCCCGCCCCCGCCGCCCCCGCAGGCGGGCACGTGGCGCCCATCAAGATAGCGTGAGCGCGGCGACGCGCCAGGAAGCGAGTTCCAGCTCCAGGCCCAGGTGGCGGCCGCTGGACTCCAGCGTCCGGCGGCCGGCGGCCGGCGGCTAACGGCCGGCCGGAGCTGGAGATGCGTTATCTGGCCGCCGACCGCTTTACTATGCCGGCTCTCCATCCGCACACTTCCTGCTCCGTGGCTTTGTGTCGGCACCGAGGCGGTTGCTCGCCTTACCGAGCATTCAAGTCTCCGAGAGCCCCACTCGGTCCTTGTTTGCTGGAGTCTCTAATTAAGATCAGCCGTCGCCGGTCACGCGCTATCAGCGGTCGCCAGCTGCTACTCGGCTGCAGCCGTCTCAGTGAACGCTACGGACAAACGAATAACACTGTAGAATAAATTTCTTTATTTTATCATCAAGGAAGTCTAGGACTTTTTGTATGTAATCAGTGTGATTTAATATGATGATGCTATATGTAGTTTTTTTATTTAAAAGATATATAGGACTGTTTGAATGTTTTCAAAAATGTTTGTATAGTCTATGGGACTTAACTACGGGGTCATCAGTCCCTAAACTTACAAACTACTTATGAACTACTTACGAACTAGAACGGCACAAATATCCATGCCCGAGGGGGATTCGAACCCCCGACCGTAGTGGCCGTGGAGACCGTGACTGGAGCGCCTTAGTCCCCTCGGACACCGCGGCCGGCTTTGAATGTTTCTTGCTTGTCCTTCTCTCTTACAAAATTTACGTCTGCTGCGAAAGTTACGTGTTTTACCATGTGTTGTTGTTATGGCCTTCTGTCCGGAGATTGGTTTGATGCAGCTCTCCACCCTACTCTATCCTGAGCAAGCCTTTTCCTCTCCTCATAAGTACGGCAACCCACACACTTCCCTCCAATGCTAAATTTACGATTCCCCGATGTCTAAGAACGTGTCCTACCAAGCGATCCCTTCTTTTTTCCAGGGTATGCCAAAAATTCCTTTTCTCACCAATTCTGTTCAGTACTTCTTCATTGGTTATGCGATCTACCCACCTAATCTTCAGCATTCTTCTGTAACACCACATTTCAAAAGCTTCTATTCTCTTCCTGTCCGCACTGCTTATCGTCCATGTTTCACTCCCGTACAAGGCAACACTCCACACAAATGCCTTCAGAAAAGACTTCCTTACACTTGAATTAATATTCGATGTTAGCAAATTTCTCTTTTTCAAGAACGCTTTTCTACCCATTGCCATTCTGCATTTTATACCCTCTATACTGCGACCATCATTTGTTATTTTACTGCCCAAGTAACAAAACTCATCTACCTCCTTTATTGTTTCGTTATCTAATTTAATTCCTTCAGCATCGCCTGATTTTGACTGCACTCCATTACCCTAGTTTTGCTCTTGTTAATACTCATCTTATAAGCATCTTTCAGCACACTATCGATTCCGTTCAATTGCTCTTCCAGGTCATTTGCTGTATCTGACAGAATTACTATGTCGTCGGCAAAACGCAATGTTTTTAATTTTTCCCCCTGAACTTTAATTCCTTCTCCAAATTTCTCCTTGCTTTCCTTTATAGATTGCTCAATGTACAAATTGAACAACATTGGAGAAGGGCTACAACCCTGTCTTATTCCCTTTCCATCCCTTTCATGCCCTTCAACTCTGACAACCGCTGTCTGGTTTTTGTTGTAAATAAGTTGTAAATAACCTTACACTTCCTATATTTTACTCCTACTTGCTTCACAACTTGAAAGAGTTTATTCCAATCAACATTGTCAAAAGCCTTCTCCAAATCTACAAAAGCTAGAAATGTAGGTTTGCCCTTTCTTAATCGATCTTCTAGGATGAGCCGTAAAGTGAGTATTGCCTCCCGTGTTCCTACATTTCTCCTGAACCCAAACTGATTTTCCCCGAGGTCGGCTTCTACCAGCTTTTGCATCCTTCTGTAAATAATTCGTGTTAATATTTTGCAACCATGACTTATTAAACTGATGCTTCTGTAGTTTTCACACCTGTCTGCACCTGCTTTCTTTGGAATGGGGATTATAACATTTTTCTTAAAGCCTGAGGGTACTTCGCCTGTCTCATACATCTTACACCAGGTGAAACAATTTTGTCATGGCTGGTTCTCCCAGAGACTTCAGTAGCTCTGAGGGAATATCATCTACTCCAGGAGCCTCGTTTCGGTTTAGGTCTTTCAGTGCTCTGTCAAATTCATCTCTCAGTATAGTATCCTCCTATTTCATCCTCATCTATTTCTTCTCCCCTTTCTACAATATTGCCGCTAAGTTCATTTCCTTCATAGAGCCTCTCTATATACTCTTTCCACCTTTCAGTTTTCCCTTCTTTGCTGAGAACTGGTTTTTCATCAGTGTCCTTGATATTCATAAAGCTGTTTATCTCCAAATTTTTCTTTTATTTTCCTGTAGGCTGTATCTATTTTTTCCCTATTTATACTTCTTCTACATCCTTGCATTTACCTTCTAACCACTCCTGCTTAGCAATTTTGCACTTCCTGTCAATCTCATTTCTTAGTCGTCTGAACTCAGTTTTTCTTGTTTCATTTACTGCAATTTTATATTATATCTATAAATATGAATGTCTGTTCGGTGTACGGTTATCACGTGTGAACCACAAGACAAAAAGAGCTAAAAATTTCTACAGTTACAAATGTCTGTTTGGTTTACGCTTATCACGTCCGAACGACAAGACGCAGAGACTTAAATATTTGTACAGTTACTAATTTATACCTGAGGAAGGGTTTAGGCACAGTTTTATAGCGATCTGATGGATATTTAGTAATTTGAAGAATATAACGCGAAATGCGGAACAATAATTACTCTTTGAAAATTATATTTACTCTTTAAAAATGGTTTTATTGGTTGCACTGTTGCTTGAGGGTTCATAATGAAAAAAGGGTGGAGTATATTGGGATGGAAAGTTATTGGTGTGTATAAAATCCTACGTGTCTGTGTGTGTGTTAATATTTCGCTTTGTAGCGAAAACTACAGAACGCAAACGAATGGTCTGTGTGTAATTGTTGTCCGAAGTCTCCCGTTGTACACCATAGCAGTTCCATGCCGATAGCTATAAAGGGGTGGAAGATATGGTATTGAAAGGCGTCAAATTATAAAAAAATTCGGACTGAAGGACAGTGATGACGTTTGCGACTCTATAGCAAGGAGGTTACATATAGCGAAACGTGATGCCACAGACCATATCTTTGGTCTACGCGCGCTACAATGTCTTCAGCTCTTTCTCTGTAAGGATAAGCATACGAATAAGGAAATATAACAATAAATAAATAAAGCAGTAAAAATGTCTTTTAATACGCCTCTTTAAAAAAAATCGATTTGACGTTTCGCGCATTACATCAAGGGATCTATCTGTGATATTATTACAATCATTTTTACGTGTTATTTGATCTACACTACTTACTTTCCTGATAAACGGTAAGTGCATAGACTTATGCAATCTGATAGGTACAGTTTTCAGTTTGTTTCTAAAGAAGGTTTTTATTTCTTTTCATCCTTCAAAACCAGTCTGATAGCACACTACTGAAAGATGGCTTATATATCATAATCAAAAAACACGCGAGAGGAGCCGCGGGTTTAAGCTAGTTTAAAATATATGTAGGACTGTTTATTGAATTAAGTATCGGGCGAATAGGAATTAATGGCTTATGGGTCTTTGGTTGTTCACGTACATGGATTCATGACAATGCATGATTTATGAAAATTCATCGTGAAGATGGGGCAGGATCAGCAACTGGATATGTAATGAAAACCATTTTTTTTGTCACCGTTGCACTGTTTAGAAGCTGGTAACTAATTTCCGACTTGTTCGTCTATTTTCAAATCATATGCCTGATAAAATCTGTACGTTGTCCACTGTTAAAACATTTTTACATTGAAACTTAAAGTAGTAGATGTTGCGTTCACGGGCGTTCATAGTACACGTTGGAGGCCCGTGAACGCCACATCTATTTTAACCTACTTCAAGTTTCAATGTAAAAATGTTTTAACAGTGGACAACGTACAGATTTTATCAGTCATTTGGTTCATGCAGTGTATTGTCGGTCAGAATAAGGCATATGGTTTGAAAATGGGCGAACAAGTCCGAAACTAGTTACCAACTTCTAAATACTGCAACTGTGACGAAAAAGGAAAAATAAATGGTTTTCATTGCAATACATGATCTTCTCTCAGTCATTAAATAAAGCATCACGACTTTTGATAGCTTTTTTGTCTTTGCTGTGAATCTGTTGGTTGGATTGTATGCTATTTCAGTAATTCTTTATCATCAATGAAGGCTAGGACTTAGTGTATGTAATGTGTGATTTAATATAACGATACTATACCAACTATTTTTTATTTAAAAGATATTTAGGGCTGTTTATTGAATTAACCGCCGCGGTGGAGTAGCCGAGCGGTCTAAAGCAGCTCGCTGCGGAGCGCGCGGTTGCTCGCCGTGGAGGTTCCAGTCCTCCCTGGGGCATGGGTGTGTGTGTTTGTCCGTAGGATAGCTTACCTAGGTTTAAGTTGTTTGTAAGCTACGGACTAATGACCACGCAGTTTGGTCCGATAGATTTACAAACATTCGAACATTTTGAATTAACTAAGACCTACATATCTTTTAAATAAAAATCTTGATATAGGATATTCATATTAAATAACACTGATTACATACACAAAGTCCTAGGCTTCTTTGAGGATAACAAAATTACTGAAATAGCATACAGTCCAACCAACATATTCACAGCAAACACAAAAAAAAGCTATCAAGAAAGTTGATGCTTTAAATTTATATTGCCGGCCGCGGTGGCCGAGGAGACTGAGGCGCTTCAGTCACGGTCTGCACGGCCATTACGGTCGGGGGTTCGAATCCCCCCACGGGCATGGATATTTGTGCCGTCCGTAGTTGTAGCTAGTTCATAAGTAGTTTGTAAGTTTAGGGACTGATGACCCCGTAGTTGAGTCCCATAAGCTTAAAAAACATTTGAACATTTAAATTTATTTTCGTCAGTGGTGTCAATCAAACAATACTGAAATGTGCAGAACAGGGTATACAGAAACTTAAAGGACCTGAAAAGGCTACGGTTTTACATTTTCAATTCGTTATTTAGCATATGCAATTTATTTCAAACTCTCATCAATCTACACACTTATGATCCTTTCACTTTTTAATAATTCCCTTTTTAAAACACCCACTAAGCACAGTAATGAACATTAACACTATAATGGTCGCGTAGTATCTCAGATATACGTATTTCCGGAATAGACCGTGCGAGGTGGCGCAGTGGTAACTCACTGGACTCGCTTTCGGGAGGACGGTGGTTCAAATCCACTTCCGGCCATCCAGATTTAAGTTTTCGGTGATTTCTCTGAATTACTCCAGGTGAATGCCGGGATGGTTCCTTTGAAAGGGCACGGCCGATTTCCTTCCCCATCCTTACCCAAAACTCAAAGCGTGAGCTCCGTTTCTAATGACCACGCTGTCGACGGCACGTTAAACCCTTAGCTTTCTTCCTTTCCGGAATATGCAACTCGCGCGTCAGTGAACCTAAACATTCTAGTATTAATTTTCATAAAATAAATATTCACTTGCTGTTATTGTAACACTTACATGTTTTACCCTTGTTTTGTTTACTTATTCACTGCAACGTGAGCTTGATTAAGGCTAACGGTGCAATGTTGACCCTGGATCTCACAGATACAACGCGACTACCAATGTACCTCCTAGTGAAGCGAGCATTGCATTAATTCATCGGGTCGGAACTGTAATCAAACAGTAAGGAATAACTAATCCGCAAATATATCAATAACATCAGTGGCTCAGAATGAACATTACATTGGTAGCCAAGGTCTAATTTACTGTGAAAAAGTTGATTAGAACTGGTGGAAAAGCACAATTACGGTCTTAAGAAAGGTAGAGATAAATTAACTTCAGGAAGTTTATTATAAACAGATTAGTAACATTTATTCAGCTCCCAAGATTATTGATTTACCAGGAAAACACGAATTGTTAAATATAAGGAGAAGCACTGAATTGAATATTTCTGCTCTGGCCGTATTTTAACCTGGGACATCCTACTTACTAGACCGGTACTATAGACTGCTCAGCTAACACAGCATTAGAGTCAAAGCATATCGTTCATAAGTTTACGTCTCATGTGAGTACGTATTTCTACATATGGCTTTGCACATAAAATTATTTGTATAAAGTGTTTCATACCAATATCAATGTATTCAATAATTCATTTCTAGCTAATAATTTTAATCTTCTCGTGAAGGCACCCTCAGATTAGTGCCGAAATCTAGATCAATCATCTATTAAGTGCAACTTGTGAGGCTGTTCCTACAATTATTGCAAATTTAGTACGATTGCTGCAATTTTTGGCAAGGCATGTTTAAAATTATAAAATTCGTGTAAAATAACGCAATCAGGTGAAGTATATATGTGCGTGTGCGTGCGTGTGTGTGTGTTAAGCTCATGGGACTTAACTGCGTGGTCATCAGTCCCTAAACTTTAAAGCTACTTAAACTAGGTTATACTAAAGATAGCACAAACATCCATGCCCGAGGGGGATTCGAACCCCCGACGGGGAACGGCCTCGCGCAGCTCAGCATAGCGTCTCAATGCACTCGGCCACTCCGCCGCGGCCGCAGTAGATGAATTTGATACCGGATGTTCAGACATTCTTAACTGACGAGTAAACCGTCCAGAAAAGAAAAAAAGTGCATTTTACATTGTAAATTAAGTTTGTAATAACTGAGCTTTATTGATAAACAAGGAAACGAATTATTTAAACGCAACAGGAACGGGAGCAGTATATCAAACTGATCAATCAGCGCATTCCTGAAGCACACTAGGAACAGCGTTCGGAGAGGGCAAGCTACTAGCGAGAAGGCGTATGCCGCCACTCGTTGACAAATAAGTTACACTAAACTTCTTCTTTAATCAGTTTTAATAGCCGCGCCCGACGGAAGGTTGAACCAATAGAGTGATGAACTACATTTTTATCATTTACTTTGAAGAAAGCTATAGAAGCTTGCCGAAGAATGCACAATTTGGAGAGTGTATAGAAGGTCTATGAGGAGAAAAGGGAGGCTCTTTAAAAATTGGTTAAACCGTCTACCTAGTAAGCTGGAGGTGCCGGGTTCGATCCCGGTGACGAGAGGCGCCGACTTTTCAAAATCAGTGTGGGTGCGCTATATCAAGGTTCACAAATGTTCGAAACCAACCCTTCTGAAAATCATGTTCATTCATATTTGAATGAGGAATACTTGATAAAAGTAAAGAGGTACTTGTCTGGCCTTTTAAAGATAGAAGGAAGGAGGAGGAAGAAGAAAAGCAAAGCGTGGCTGCATTAGGACACTACAATAAAGCGATCTAATTGGCCGAAGTGGATATTTCGATATAAGTAACACCCCAAAACTTCTAAAGATCAATGATATAATTTTTCACTGCACATTAATGTAATACTTTTTGTGCGAAGCTATTCTTTCCGACAAAAGCGTTTGGTAGAACACTGTCACCAAGGTTTAAAGAAATCTTTGAAATATTTTGAGATTTTGAAGTCCGACATCAAATTTTTTTGGTCAGTTCCAAGCCAGACCTGTATACTTCATCGAAACTTTCATCACTTCGAGATAACTTCATGACATCTCTGACAGTATTAATGTAGTCCAAGGTTTTTTTAAGCCTGAGAGAAAAGTATTACAAATTTCAACTGAATCGTTTTTTTATTTATCTTTATCACTTCCCTTGTTATTAAAATTAAACTTTAACATCAGCATCAGATTCTTCAAGCAAAATTCCTGAAAGAACACAACTGAATGTTCATAAATACGTACACCTGAAAGGTCAGAAGGACCGATGTGCTTCAGGATGAATAAAGCTAGCATACTGGGTGAAACACGGACACTCATTATTACTCGCATGGGGACTCGCATACAAAACTGATCATTTCTTTCGCGTATGAAATAACATCTCTCGCTATGGTCACGTTTTGCATTGCCTCTTGAGTCATAAGGTAGATTTTAATTTTTCCCGATTTTTTTAAAAATTTATACAATTTTATTTTCCGCCTCAATTTTATGCGGGTGCTCAGCACCCCCAAAAAATTCTTGGGGGGTTCACGAGCCCCGGAGCACCCACGGAGTCGGCGCCCCTGCCGGTGCCATCAGAAATTTTCATTCAACGCCTCTCCTTATATTCGGAATCCGCAGTTGGACGGAGCACCCGTGCACCAGCATCAGCGACACGAGGCGGTGGGCGCGCTGGCTGGGGGCCGCGAGGAATGGAATGGAAGGGCGGCGGGCCAGCCCTTTGTCCAATCGCGCCTCTGCGGCTGGAGGGCCAATATTTGTGGAGGGCGGAAACTGGCAAGTGTTAATGGGGAGCGGGCCCGTGCGCGCACGCACCGGCCGCCGCGCTGGGCAGCTAATGAGAGCGCAAACAGCGCCGGCCAATGGCGAGCCAGCAATCCAGCCGGACAGCCTACTTGCGCAACTCATTGTCATCTCTGTTTACCTCCAGCCGGCCGAGTGATGCGCACACTCCACAGAGTGGCCGCCCTTGAGTCTGCACCTTCCACAGCGGAGGACGACGTTCCTTGAATTCCACGTTTCTGGCAAGGAGACCACACGGGTATCGGGTTTTAGAATTTTATTGTTACTTATGGTTCATGAAGTTCAGAACTCAAATAACAATAGCGAAAGCCATTCAACGCAACTCTAAATAATTATCGGGAAAATAGTCTTTTAAGTTTTCCAAGTAGACGTAAGTACGATAAAATGAATTGGTTGTAACCACTGTCGGTATAGCCTTGGCAACTACGTATACTATACTGTAATTTTTAAATCTCTGTGCGACATTTCGCAATAAATTCATGAAAGCCCTAAAGATATGTTCCAAAAGTTTCTAGTTATTTCGCTATCGACGTAAAACATTCCATGAGTACGATAAATTGATGACACGAGAAACGGAATATAAAAAGCCTATTTTTATTTTTATTTGATTATTATAATAATAACCAAATAAAAATAAAAATAGACTTCTTATATTCCGTTTCAATTTATCGTACTCATGGAATGTTTTCCATGAGTTTTCCATGGTTTTTAAGTTTGCTGTCATTCTTTTTTTGTATACTGTATTCCGCTTTAGAGGTCGAGAAGTGTGGTACATCCCACACACTGTTGACGTTTGAAGTTATGCGTCACGATTGAGGACCAAATCTTTTCCTTATGGATCGAAGATATACCTTATTTTCCTTGGTGAAGGAGGCCGAGAAAGGCGACTGTCACATAAACTATATCAATAAATAAATAAAACAAAAATTCCAGCTCCTCCGAATTAAAGAAAAAGAAAAAAAGTGTAGCTTAAGTGGTACAGTTGTGGCCTTACAATTATAGAGTCTGTGGTTCGAATCCTGCTGTGGAATACTTTTTATTTTGTTCATAGTGTTCGAATACTTGTACAATTTTAGTAAATAATGGTATTTTACGAAAATTGCACATACTTTTGTATATTCGTAATTTTGTATAATTTATAAAAGGTTGTTAACAATGATGGTTTCAATAAAAAAATATAAGTTGCATTCTTTATAGGATTGACTTCACTGTTAGTTGGCGACGGTAGTCTGTCCAGTTCGTGAAGAGCTACGGCGCTACTTTTGGAAAGTCATCTAAAAAAAAAAAAAAAAAAAAAAAAAAAAAAAAAAAAAAAAAAAAAAAAAAAAAAAAAAAAATGTTCAATTGTTTGTAGAGCTTATGGGACTTAAGTACGGGGTCATCAGTCCCTAAACTTACAAACTACTTATGAACTAACTAAGACTAAGGACGGCACAAACATCCATGCCCGAGGGGGGATTCGAACCCCCGACCGTAGTGGTCGTGCAGACCGTGACTGGAGCGCCTCAGTCTCCTCGCCCACCGCGGCCGGCGAAAGTCATCTCCATAGTTACTAATGGCTTTCCGAACAGCTAAATTACTCAACCATCGCTTTAAGTGACAAGGTGTTCAGCTCGTCTAAAATTACACATAAGCAAAAACTGACACGGCACGTAGAATTAGTCATCCCAAAATGTTTTATATAACTACATTCGAGAACAACGAAGAAAAGAAACTATCACAGCGGGATTGGAACCATGGACTCTATGTCTGCCGCCTGAGCCATACCGGTAGATGCTGTAACTGATTTATTCTTTGGTACTTACGTGTACTTCCAAACTTAAAATTCGATTTTCTCGAGAATTTCTGAGAGTTGCGTCGAATGGCTTTGGATGATTCTTATTTAAATGATGACCTTCAAGCAACCATAAATATAAATAAATTCTAAAATCCGATACCCATGTAGTCTCCTTGTGGGTTTTGGACAGCGCTGTAACCGGTCGTATGAATAACACGGAGAATGTACTTCATTCTCGGAACTTTGGAGAACATACCACTATTCGCATGAATAAAGCGAGTCAGATAATGTACTCCACCTGACCATGTACTCAGTTTGAGCAAAAGGGCGGGGGATGTTCCCCAACGCAAAGAACATTCACAGATTTTTTAAGCTTATGAAGTGGTATGAAAAATCGTTCAATGTACATGGAAATTACATAGAAAAATAAAGATATGTCTTAACTTTCATGTCTCAATCCGGTTTTTCCCTTTCATACGCAATTCTGATCACAGTCTATACAGGAGCTTATTTTCCAACTCCCCCTCGTATTATTATTATTATTATTGTGGTACAGGCTGTGAAGCTCCGTGCTGCACTTTATTTGGAATTAACGTCATAAGGCATTTTTAATAGACCCAGTTTCAAATGGGATTTGCATCTTGCACGGGGCGGCTGTTCGACTTGCGCCGGCCCTGGCAGTATACATCACGTTACGTATAATGAAATCGAACTGTGTCGTCGCTATAGATTTAGTACTGCGCGACAAAGAGAACACTGAAATCGCCAGTAGTTTGGGATTGAGGCGAGAATTCATACTCCATTACTGTCAGTGAGCGAAAGAAGGTGGCCATCCGTTTGTTGCGAATGCTAACTTGTTTCTTGCAGTTACTGATAAATGACGGGTGTATGTGCCTTACAATGATCAGTTGCTGTGCTATAAGTTAGAGTAGCATAGGCATCACCACTACTAAATTATTGGAGGCGGGGGGACTCAAACGATAGTATATATCTCATAAGCTGAATTTCCCCAAAAGGTTATGTTCAAGATGTTCAAATGTTTGTAAATCTATGGGACTTAACTATACTGATCATCAGACCCTAGGCTTACAAACTACTTTAACTTATGCTAAGGGCAACAAACGCATCCATGCCCGAGGGAGGACTCGAGCCGGCCGCGGTGGCCGAGGGGACTGCGGCGCGCCAGTCTCGGTCTGCACGGCCACTACGGTCGGGGGTTCGAACCCCCCCCCCCCTCGGGCATGAATATTTGTGCCGTCCTTAGTGTTAGTTAGTACATAAGTAGTTTGTAAGTTTAGGGACGGATGACCCCGTACTTAAGTCCCATAAGCTCTACAAACAATTGAACATGCTTTTTTTTTTTTTTTTTTTTTTTTTTTTTTTTTGTTGGAGGACTCGAACCTCCGACGACGAGCAGCAGCGCTCTCCGCAGCTAGGCGTCTTGGAACGCTCCACCGCGGCAGAGGTTATGTCATAACGAATAACCAACTCAGATTAGCAGTGGTAGACTACCTGACAAAATACTCATTGCAAATGCCAAGCTGTTTAGTTTATTTGCTACGTAATCAATGTGTACCTTCCAATTCAAATTTTTATCAAGGTGTAGGTCTAAGAACTTCACATGGTTTGCTTCTATGATATCTTGATCATCTGATATAGCTTCTAATTGCTATTGGTCTCTTTTGATGGAACCAGGAGTCAAGTTTTTCTAAAGTATTTAATACACCTGCCGGAATTTTTTCAGGAATCTCATCTTCAATTAGAACTGATGTATCATCAAAAATAAAACTGGTTAGGAACAAAAGACCAGGCAACTCAAATAGACTCAGAAACCTCTTCAAGTTTAATGTTGACTTTTACTGTTTACAAAATGTTCAAATGTTTGTTAAGCTTAAGAGACTTAACTGCGGTGTCATCAGTCCATAAAATTACAAACTGGTTTATGAACTACCTTATACTAAAGACGACACAAACATCCATATGCTCGAGGGGGCATTTGAACCCCCGACCGTAGCGGCCGTGCAGACTGTGACTGGCGCGCCGCAAACCGCTCGGCCACTGCCGCCGGCCTACGTTTTACACCAGACTCTAATGTCAGTATAATAAAGATTTGATCTGTTATTTAGTCACAACAAGGTATTTCGTTATTATTTCGTTAATCTCGGTAATGTTCTAGATAAAAGCCAGCTTATGATTAAATACAATCATTAACGGTAAAACTTCCTGTGAGTGATGGTTTGTCATATACAGATGCTGAAGATTTGTGTGAAGAAAGTGTCATTTTAAAATTTTAACCAATGATGTAACAAAAATCCTGGAATTTGTTTTTAAATAATATAAAAGAATAAATTGAACATTAACAAGCAAAACATAGATAATGAAATGCGGTCTTAGAAAATCAGACGATGCTGAAGCTATTAGATTAGGTAACGGAACAATGAAGGTCGTAGATGAGTTTTGTTACTTGGGTAATAAAATAACATGCGATGGTCGCAGTACAGAGGATATAGTGTGTGCGCCGGCCGCGGTGGCCGAGGAGACTGAGGCGCTCCAGTCACGGTCTGCATATTTGTGCCGTCCTAGTTCGTAAGTAGTTCATAAGTAGTTTGTAAGTTTAGGGACTGATGACCCCGTTTTTAAGTCCCATAAGCTTTACAAACATTTGAACATTTGATATAATGTGCAGAATGACAATGGGAAGAAAAGCATTTTTGAAAAAGAGATATTTGCTAACATCTAATATTAATTTAAGTGTAAGGAACTCTTTTCTGAAGGCATTTGTGTGGAGTGTTGCCTTGTACGGGAGTGAAATATGGACGATAAGCAGTGCGGACAGGAAGAGAATAGAGGCTTTTGAAATGTGGTGCTACAGACGAATGCTGAAAATTAACTAATGAAGAGGTACTGAACAGAATTGGTGAGAAAAGGAATTTTTGGCACACCCTGACTAAAAGAAGGGAACGCTTAGTAGGACACATCCTTAGACGTCGAGGAATAGTAAATTTAGCATTGGAGGGAAGTGTGTGGGGTAAAAATCGCAGAGTGAGACCAAGAGGTGGATACAGTAAGCAGATTCAAGTGGATGTGGGTTGCCGTTCTTATGAGGAAATGAAAAGGCTTGGTCAGGATAGAGTAGAGTGGAGAGTTGCATCAAACCAGTCTCCGGACTGAAGACCATAACAACAAAATAATTTGTCTGCCATATGCCGTAATCTCAAAGTTTCATTACGAATTTTGATATCAATGCCAGTGAAAGTAGCGAGCGCAGAAACATCCTTTTCAAAACTAAAATTGATAAAAATTACTTACGATCAACAATGAGTCAGGAGAACATGTCCATCTTGGCCATCATATCGATAGAAGGGATCATTTTAGAAAACATAGTATATATGTTATTAAAAACTTTGCAAACTGGAAAGCTAGAACAGTTTATATTGTATAACTGTTCAGGTGTTATGACATTAAAAGATATTTCAATCTGATTTTCTGCTCATCTTAAATGTTAAAATCTAGATTCATGGCGATAATCGACAAGAGGTAACAGGCAAATATGTAAAATCATACATTTTGCAGTTTACAAATAACTTACTAATTTCTGTCAAAAAGACTTCTAATGTTTTTCATGATCATATAAATAGGTAAAGTCGTGAAACATAAATTGCAAAAAAAAAAAAAAAAAAAAAAAAAAAAAAAAAGGATCACTTTCAATGAATGTACAAGAATAGAAATTAGAATTATTTACTTATTATTATCTATATTGAAGATGTATTAGTAGAGATACAATATACAGCAGTTGCGTATTTTTTTTTTTTTTCAAATAAAATTAAAATTTAAAGGGTCGCTTCCTTGGTTTTGCTCACAGGCGCTGACCTCGGTCGACGCGCCACTGCGCTAATGACACGTTTTTACAATATCCGGAAGCCACCACAAAATGTTTCTCATGCAGCCGTTTGCCACAGGGTTGTCAGGTGTGGCGATTTTTCGCATTCTTGGCTATCTTTTTCCTATAATAGTAGCCATTCTAGCAGTTTGGCGACTGTCGATTAAATTTGGCTATTAAAGGAATTGGTTGGCGACTTAGTGGCTATTTTACTTTACTTCAAATACAACGAATGTAAAGCAATCACTCTTTAGACATTGCGTGAATGATACCGCCTAAACTTCGGTAGAATGCTGGGGACATGTAATCAACCAACACAAGTTAACACAAATGTTTTCAAGTATCATGGATGTGTCAGAGAGTGTCACAGAGATGTAAACAAACTCAACTTACACACTCTTGAAGATAGACGTAAACTACCTCACGTACCCTACTTACGATGGTTCGAGAACACACTTTAAATGATATCTCGAAGTATACTACAACACCGTATGCATGGCTCCTGCTGAGTACATGAGGAGAAGATAATATAAATTACAGCACGGAAGGAGGCATTTAAAAAGTAATTTTTTCCGCGTTCAACACAACAGAAATTCGTAACTATGGTTTGCATAACAGTGGTTTGCATAGTATAAATGTCGATGGAGAACTCGCGGTGATTTCCCTGTCGTTCTGATAGCTGATTTATCAGTGTGTCATGACGCATTATTAAGAATTAAAGTCCATCTCACATCAAAGTATGGATTGCTTAGTGCATTATTATAAATTACCTCACCTCAAAATGTTCTAATGATTTTGTGTGTATTAAAGAAATGTTTGAAAGATTCAATAACTCTATTTAACATCTGTAAATATTTGTTTTTAAGAAGATGAAAGTGATTGGTAATCGAAACTATGCATGAGAACATCCCTTGTGTTAGTTTGATAGAATGATTCTTTAACAGTTTTGTGTTGTAATATTTGTAAGTTATGAAATTAATAAATGTGACAGTTAAATGTAACTGAATTTCCGGAGTCTCTCTGTTATATTTACAATGTGATAATATTTTAACTTGGCCTCATTGGTGGTGTGTCTAGGTTCAGTTTTTGGATGGACTCAGTTAAATGTTTCTGTGAACTACGAGTTTCCTTGGAAAGTTCAGTCTGATGTCTGCGAATGTGAGAGTGCCACAGTTTGTGTTACTTTTTACTGAGTAACCAGCTTACTCCCTGAATTTCAGGATTATTATTGTCGAGTAACTTGCCATAATTAACACAGCATACTAATGTTAACAGATTAAAGGTTGCGATATTTGTCTATTTTTACTGATGAAAAGATGGTTATATTTTGGCATTTTATTGATGAAAAGATGGCGATATTTTGGCTACTTTTTGTTTAAAATTTGGCGACAGAGCACTGTAAAAACCTGGCAACTCTGGTTTGCCATTCAAATGACACTCAAGGCGCTGTTTTTCAGCCTGCTCCATTGCAGAAGCTCGCCGTAATTCGACGTTGTATACGTACACGCACTGTTGTATTTGGGAAAAAATCACTTATGGCGGTCTAAGATGGGCTCATAGTGGACCAGTGAGCCTGTGAGATTTTCGACACGTCGTTTCTTCAGCTGACCCTCTTCCCGCTCTGACCAAAGAGTGCACATAAATTTCTAGGTTACATTTCTGCAGTAACGGCCCATTGCTTTCTACGCAATTATTCTGCAGTTTCGTTCTACCAACAAACTGTTCCTTTTCTCAGTGAGAATGCTCTTTCGTATATTTACTAATGATATTTCCAAGCTTTCCCGTCAACCCACTCCAGCTAGTTTTAATCCATCGTCTTGCTGTGGCTCCAAACTGTGCCTGCTAACTTCAGCAAAATAATAAGTACCAACCCACCTTTTTTTTTTTTTTTTACTACTAGCCAGCTGCATTCAGTTTTAAAGTTTTAAAGTAATTGTACTGAAGCTCCGACTAGCATTCTGGGTAATAAATACTCACTGATCTTCATTATTTTCTTCGATGTGGAGATTTTAGTTTCCTACTATTTAAGCACTTAAGTAACCTTATTATTACTTTGAAATTTTATGCTGTACTAGCTACCCACTGTGGCTTCGCACAGGTAGGAGAGTATATGTGCCTACATTTTTTGTTATTGTAGTCATGTAGTGTCCTAATAGCATTGCGGCAGAGTTACGATTGATAGAGTACCAGATTCCTCTTTCTTTGTGATTTTCATCCTTGATTCTTTATGGTTCTTTTATAATTGTATTTCTATTTGATAAAATTACACGAAGTATTTGTATTTGCATTAGATGTCAATATTACACTACGTCGTGCCGCGAATGAAAATCTGTTGAGTGCCGGCCGCGGTGGCCGATGGGACTGAGGCGCTTCAGTCACGGTCTGCACGGCCACTACGGTCGGGGGTTCGAATCCCCCCTCGGCCATGGATATTTGTGCCGTCCTTAGTTGTAGTTAGTTCATAAGTAGTTTGTAAGTTTAGGGACTGATGACCCCTTAGTTAAGTCCCATAGACTCTACAAACATTTTTTTGAATCTGTTGAGTAGTTTTTAAGTTTATCGAGGACAGACAAACAGGCGCTGCGGAATGATTTTATAGCTGTACTTGTATATGTACACACACACACACACCTCATACCAACAGTACGTAACGTAACAGACTCTGTTCAAAAAATGGCACAGTGTGGTTCTGAATACACACCACCAAACGTTTAGCGAGAAAAGAATCAAAACTGAGAAAGTTGCTAACAGCTCAATCCTTATTATAATCAGGCCGGTTTAAAGAAACGTTAGTGGAAGCGAATAAAATTCGACCCTGTTCCAGTTTCGAGTTGCGCCGTACCAACCCATCTACAGTACTGCGTACGGTTATCAACGCAGTCACTACAAAGCCGTTATCAAACACTTCAATCTTAAACTAAACACATGCTGTTTGAGGTTCGCCTAACACAGCGACGACAAAGTACTTGGCTACATCAATCATCCTCGCGTAACAATGGGTATACTTTGGCTCGTTCATTTGTTAGACACGCCGTGTCAAAGGAGTGAAAGGGGCTTTGTATTTTATTACACCGCTGTGTCCATTGTCGTCAAGTCGTTTGAACACCGCTCCAATAAGAACGAACTATGAAAGACGGGCCAATAACAACCTGAATTTTCTTATGACAGCTGCGTCTTTTCCACGTGTGCAATAAACCGTAGTTACAATATCAGGTTACGTCTATTTGTTCTTCTGCACGTTTCTTTGATATAGCGGTGAAAAACGACTAATAAGCCGTGACAATGTCAAATTTTCATTTTAATGTCGGTGCTTGCAAGAAATACCGTAGTATTAATTTTAAAACGCATACCGCTGTCAAATTAACTCCACTACACTAGTTCTCATTTCACTCAATTTATACGCTTAATAGTCGCTGATTTGACTCGAGCGCTCTGCTAGTTTCGTGAAATATACGAGAGAAAGCGTTCACATTGTGAATAAGGTTTCTCATTGTTTAGTCATAATTTGACAGCCCTTCCAAAAGCGCACGGATGTGTGAGACCCAGCCCGACTGTTTACGTTACTAAATCCTACCAGTGCAAGCCGATTTTTATTTTGTTTCATTCAGTTTCTATCTACTTTGTGAACTATTTGTGATGTTCTCGCACCACATTATCATTGTCAATTATTTCCAGTATAAAATGGCAAGAGAATGTCTTTCACACAGTAAAGATTGCAAATTTTTATACCGCGATGAGAGTGAAACTGACGATTCTGACGCGGAGCCAGACTTCGAAATGAACAGTGATCATGACAGCAATAGTGAAATAAGTGAGGATGAAGGGAAAGATGCTACAAGTGCAAGGACAGCAAAACTAAATACTCAAAAATGTTCAAATGTTTGTATAGTCTATGGGACTTAACTACGGGGTCATCAGTCCCTAAACTTACAAACTACTTATGAACTACTGACGAACTAGGACGGCACAAATATCCATGCCCGATGGGGGATTCGAAGCCCCGACCGTAGTGGCCGTGCAGACCGTGACTGGAGCGCCTTAGTCTCCTCGGCCACCGCGGCCGGCTTCCAGGAAAATTCCTTATACTTGGCCTAGATATTTTTGTTTCAGCTTCATGAGTTTTGTATGGCTTTCACCAGTTATAATGCAAGCCCACGAAATGTCAAGGTCCCAGGTTCGAATCCGTGTTCCGGCACACAATTTTAATCTACCAGGAAGTTTCGTATCAGCTCACACTTCGGTGCAGAGTGAAAGTTTCATTCTGGATAATGCAAGATAGATGTAACATGTTTCATCTCATATCGCGTTACGATTTATGTTTTCCAGAAAAGAGCAAGTACCAGGACATCTAAGACGAGAAGAGCATACATAACTACGCCGAGGAAAAAAGAAAAAGAAAAAAAAAATGACACTACTCTGTAAGTTGCACATGCTGCCGCATTACAGGTTTCTGATTGTCGTTTCAATGGCTAATCGTAAAGAAACCGCCATTTTCGTCTCCAGTTATTATCTGTTTGAGAAACTTCGGATGGTCATTTGCACGACTGATTAGAGCTGTGGTAAACCGTATGTATTCGGTACTGAGTAACGAATACTTTGCCTGATGCGAAGTACTCAATAGTTACTCATAAATACGTTTCGTTATTCGCATCTACCGTATAGATACGAACTACCTAAAGAAAACCAATACGGAGACTGCATATATTTTGTGATACTATTCATTATGAGATTAATTTATATACACATCCGCGACGAACTTTAAGTCCATGTTGCGTAGCTAAAAATGTTAAAATGTTTGTAAATCTATCGGACCAAACTACGTGGTCATCAGTCCGCAGCTTACAAACTACTTAAACTAACCTAAGGACAAACACACACATCGCGGCGTTGCGTAGCTCCACTATTTTAGACGGTTATTTTTATTTTTAAACATTTTGGATTATATTTCTTGGCCCGTGTTTGCAGGTTAATCCTCGAAGATCTGACGTCCGCTTTCAACGCAAACATACGTTTTATTGTATTTTTAACTTGTAAAGGTTTCACTTTAATCGTTAATAATTGGTTTTTGATTGTGTCTACTACAAAAAAGTTTCGTAAAACATACTCAAAAGGTATCATCTACACATTTTCATTCATGACGGTGTTATCTCAATTGTTGAAGACACATAATACAGTACAACAGTGCCGCTACTCGCCAGTGTAGTGCTACTGCTATGATCGGTCACACTGGCATTCGTTACGAAATATTCCGACTGATTCTGACGTTCCAAGCCTTTAAGTACTGTGCGGGAGCAATACCGGTGCTTAAAATGTAGGTCGCCGGTGGGCCTCGCTAGAAGTTAATAAGTTTGTTTGATAACTGTGTACAAAAAATGGAAAAGGTTGTAAGTGTCACAAACTAAAATTTTCACTATTCAAATAAATGTGTCTGAAATATTGGATGATTATATTAATTTTATGAAAAAAACATGAAAACAGTTTTTTAATGCATATGTATAAAGGGAACAAAACTTATATGGAAAAACAAGTAAGTGCCATCCTTTCGTTTTCTGGAAAACGCTGTAAGTGCCTTACTAAGTTTCTGAAAAGGATGCAAGTCAAGGGTTTATCTAAAAAAAAGATGGTAAGTCCGTTGTAGTTCCGAGAACGTTTAATAACTTTACACATAATTTTACTCTTTCGATGCTAGGCTAATATAAAAAGGTATAAATTAAAATTTTGGTTGGTTTTTCGTAGCAAAGTTGTTTATCTTCAGTTTATTCCGCTTCTTCTTTCATCGGTAAGTGTAATCTGTTTTTGTTCACTGCTTATGTTTGTACACTTGTACTTACAGGAGAAGCTTGCCTGTCCTGGTCGTGGTTATTTTCACTTGGGCAGTTTTTGTATTACTTAACCCCTAGTTCCTTTATGACGATCGTTTCGAACGTTTCGACAGTGGTTTTGCCTAACTTCTGCCACCCAGGGGGCTCACGGTTCTGGCGAGCACGGGGCCCCCAGCTAATGCAGTCTTCCTTCCTTCTTTCCTCCCTGGACTGCATTTCCTTTCCATTCCCATCCTTTCCCATCCTCACTACTTCCCCATCCCCACCGGGGTACTGATAAACAGCAGTTTGGTCCCACTATCCCAAACAACCAACCATCCTAATTTCTGGCAGTATTTGATGTTTGCTAGTTGCTGAAAGAGTGGCATGTCAAGGTATGACTGACTCACCGTCACATCAACGACAGCACGTTTGCTTCCAGTGCACGTATTAAACTGTCTCTTGAAGTAACATTTTGCAGCTATCTCTTTCCCACGAATGTTAATGTACGGTTGGCCCTTTTCTCTCGCTTCATTTCTCTTACGAACAATAACCTTCTTCCTAACAGGTTCTTCCATTTTTTTGATGTACCATACCACGGCGTTACCTAAGCGCTATATAGAGCACCACAGGGCCATCATGGGATGAGACTCAGAACTTACTGACTGTATCATTTATACATCCATGATTCATACGCCTGTTATTGTTTGACGAAATTTTCCTCTGCACCTGATTGTATTGACGCAACACGGTGACACACCTACTACCGTGGAAGGTATACTTCAATAAAGTCGACTTTCTGAAGTTTCCAGTTTGCCTTGAATAGCAATAAAATAGGCTCTACGAGTATGACAGATGCGTAAATAGAATATTGGAATGAAAAAAATGGTAGTACGCCTGTACTACCGCAGATCACGTGATCACAGGCATTACTGAACGCAAATAGCAGGAATGAACACTGCGCGCGCGCGCAAACACACAGAGGCGTAACAAGGGGGGGGGGGGGGGCATGAGGGGGATAGAACTCCTCCAGAATCCGAAAAAAAACAAAAAAAAAAAAGGAAAGAAGAAGAAATTATTACAGCAATCTAGTAAAGATAAAGATTGGAAACTTGGGGTGTTTTACCGTAAGCTTTCAACGGGAGTGGTAAATGGTAGTCTGTCTGGAAACTGACTAAAATTTTGCTCGTCATGCTGATCTATCCCCCCCCCCCCAAAGCCAAGTCCTAGTTACGCCACTGCACACACACACACACACACACACACACACACACACAGGCTGTATTTGTCACGAAACATGCGATATTCCAGCCAGCAACTATCCATCTGCCTGGCATTACAAAATATGGTGGCTATAGAGCTGGCTCGTGCTGCCACCGAGAGCGGTGGAGACGCATGGATAGCTTCTCGCCGCGGTGGAGTTGCCGAGTGGTCTAAGGCACCTCGCTGCGGAGCGCGCAGTTGCTCGCCTTCGGAGGTTCGATTCCTCCCTGGTGTGTGTGTGTGTGTGTGTGTGTGTGTGTGATTTGTTCTTAGGTTAGTTTAACTTAAGTAGTTTGTAACCCTAGGGACTAATAACGAAGCAGTTAACTCTCAATGTATCTTGTCAAATTTTCTATGAGGGAGCTCCGACAGCTGAGATCTGCAAATGCAAGATAAAACGCTCACTGCTGCTCTGAATTACTTTGCGAGTGGCCACGGTACTTGCCCAATGGAAATTTATCTAACTGCTCACTTCTTAATGGAGCAGCCAACGTTTTAACAAAACAACAAAATTATTAACAAAATTAATGTTAAAAGAGGAATAGATAATTAAACGTGGGACGGGGAGCATGAAATTACAAAGCAGAGGTTTGATACTTTAAATCATCATCTATTCAATAAAATGAACAAGCAAATGAATGTGGGGAGATCAAATCAAGCACAATAAAGCACATACCTTGTACAAAAGTGAATTAGTCATGAAGTTACTGCCCTTAATAACATTGTTTCTGCCCTTTTATGAATATGGAGATAATGTGGTAGGAAATTTGCAACTACACAGTGGAAAAGGAAAGCACATTCATTCACTCACAGACATGTGCATAGTGCTTGTGACACATTACTCATGTGGCAACATTTGATAACAACGGCAAACGAAGCGTCGGCGGCGTTTTGACGAGATGGTGGGTGTCTCCAAGCACAATTAAAATCTAACTATGCACCAAACGAACTCATGTGTGGTGTGTGACCACAATGAATTACATAGAATTTACAAGAATAAATTAATTTAGAATAAGCAAGTAAAGCACACGTGTGAATTCATATAAAAGAAAGCTAGTATCAGTAAAACCATGGCTGAAGGCCGAAGTAATGACTGTTACGAAAGCATGTGGTGCAATGCAATCGGTCATACCAAGATAGGAAAGATTGACACAATCAAGAAATTTTGAGAAAGAATTTAGCATGCTTGCGGAAACAGACACCACACGAAAAAGTTTGTTAAAATCAACAAGGAATTTAAACATACTGAGTTTACACAAAGCCTGAAGGCCATACACATGTATTCTAACTTGAGATACCCGGACACAAAATCATCACTGGAATAAAAATGCAAATACTAAATTTACACTGAATTACTCGAGTTCTGTAAATTAAGAAACACTTCGCCTCGCATAGCGAAAGAAATACTCAAGTAAAACTATCACTGATAAACGAACACTTCCTGGTCACGAAGAAAATAAAGTTCTAACAGTATGCCATCCCCTTAGCACTATTCGACGAAATAGTCACTTCGGCGGTCAGTCAGTCAGTATTAAAAGAAATCTTTCACATTCATACGAATACACAAGTTCAATCACCTGGGTGGAAACATAAATAACGTGGGACATTTGTAGTGGGACGGATTATTGTCTCCGCTACTTATCTCATGTCAGGTCAGTTTGTGCAGGATAACTTACTTATATTTGTGTTCTTAAGTAATTTTATGTAAATGTTGAATGTCATATGATTCTTAAAGAAGTTTTTGTATGTTTTTTATGTTTCATGTGCTGTGAGGCGATTTAACCTACGAGGGCAACATCTTCGACGCCGATTCCAAGGTGTAAATATCCGGCCACATCAAGTCGCGGGTCGACGGCCACGAGGCAAGAAGATGTTGATCTCTGCGGTTATCGTCGCAAGAGTTGACATTATTATCGAAGTTTCATGTTAAAACAACAAATTTTAAAAGTCAGTTCCGTTTTGTCTGACAATGACTATATATGTAAAGTCATAGAAAGCAATAAATGTCATTGTGTCTAAACTTGACGAAAGTGGCAGAGTACATCATTTATGAAGAATTATTTTACGATGAATAATATATTAATGAAATGAGTAGATGATTTAATTTAAATATTATTCAATCTGAAGGAAGATTTTTATGAATTTTCATTGGAGGGAAAGTTACGTCAAGAAGACTTCGATAAATGTTTTTTTTTTAGAACTTTGGTTAATCGATCATACACATTGATCGATAATCATTGAAGAAATATTATTTTTTATCTGTGGCTATAGCAACGACCACAAACTCAAGAATTTCTTTTGACCGTCTTATCTATGAGAGAACTTAGAAATATTTTAACAAGAGTGACTGTTAAAGACTTCTTCCCTCGGCGCAAGAATCTGATTTTGAAATATTGCAACGTATAAAGATTTTACATGAACATTTTTTTATTTTATATAAATTTTTATGGGCGAGTGGACACCTCAAGGATTACGAAGTCTGACACGGCCACATTCAATCCTAATCATACAAGACGAGTGCTTTTGAAGATAAGGTTTTAGCACACGTTCCGACGCACGAAGAGGTCGTTCCGCTGCACATTGATCATTAATAAACGATTAAAATAATTGACATGCAAATAGACAATATTAATGGCGAAGAAACTAGAGTAATGAATAACACAAAGAGCAACACGACCGCACATTCAGTGGACGTGTTCATTGTCCCATAGAATTACAAACATTTGAATTTCGATAGCCTCTCTTTGTTGATGATATACATCTTTGAGTTCTGCCTATTCGCTGATTTAATGTGCAAAAGAACCAGATGAGTGTACAAATACGACCTAGACTTTCAACCTTTTCGAATACGCGACCTCCTTCCAAGAAGAAATATTGTGACGACCCTCACCTCCTCAGGAACCGAACAAGACTATGTTGTCTCAAAGAAAACAAATTTAACGTTCTTTCTTTTACTTCAGCTCTCGGTTACATTGTTGACAGATTTATTTATTCTTTATTTTTCGGAATGGAACACTTATCCTATTTAAAAAAAAATTCGTTAACGACTACTGTTTCACATTTCAAGCAACACTCAGAAGCGAATTATGCCCACTTTATAAACAATTCGTAAATAAGTATATATTTTTAAGAATTTTTGAGAATTATTAATTGATTCAAGTTCTTTTACCCATCGATTGGTTCCAGAAAACAGTTTGGAGACTTGGCGCTTTTTCATCATTAACACACTGTATTATAAACAATCCATGATCAATTCATAATGAATGTTACAAAAGAAACTCCATAATTTTAACATTAAATATATTTCACTTGGGCATAGTTTTTGTGTAACTGAACCCCTAGTTACTTTATGACACAAGTTCTTCCTCCTGTGACGTTGACCCCAGAGGAAGGCTTTGCGATCCACACGTTGTAAAACACTGTTCTAGACATTTAGTGCACTTCCTTTCATATTACAGATCATTGTTTAAAGCTATGCAGTTATTTTGATTGTAGGATCCAGTGAAAGGCCAACGGCGAAAAGTTCCTACGTCACTTAATTTTTTTTCCTATCATTTCGAGGTTATGAGAGTTGTATAAAATTTAGGCGCTGTACAGGGTGAGTCACCTAGCACTTGCATCGCAAATATTGCGGAAACGTAAAGTGCGATTGATGTGCGGTTTTCACAGAATGGATTGGTAGTCAGTGGCTCGTATTTTTAGCCAATAAACAGATTGTAATATTACTTAGAAAGTGTATTTTATATGCAAACACACAGTTTTTTTAATGGAACAATGGTTGTTTCTATCAAGCACTGGAATATTTTACGCCAGCTGTGTACAAAGAATTTTGAATGACATTTTTATCACGTTTAGTTTGGCAGCTACAATCGTTCAAAGTTTCGGGGGCGGAGGCTGCGATAGCGTATCTGACTGGCCGATTAGCTAGCCCCTGGGGCACGGCCCACTGTCTCATGACCACCAGCCAGTCAGCTACGCTGTCATAGTCTCCACCCTGAAAACTCTGAATGGTTGTAGCTGCCAAACTAAACGGGATAAAAATGTCATTCAAAAGTCTTTGTACACAGCTGGTGTCAAAACTTCCAGTGTGCTATAGAAATAACCATTGTTCCATTTGAAAGATTGTATGTTTGAATAAAAATACATTTTCTAGGTATTTTTACAATCTGTTTATTGGCTAACAATACGAGTCCTTGACTACCAATCCATTCTGTGGAAATCGCACGTCAATCGCATTTGCGGTGGAAGTGTTAGGTGATTCAACCTGTAGTTACAAAGTCCTCCTTATTTGCTTGCATTACTCATTAGAGCATCCAGTCTGGTAATACCGGAAGTGAGCAGAGAGAGAGAAGAGATGCAGTTGAGGCCACCTGTTGCAGATACATCTCTCGGCGGGCGTCAGTGGAAGTTTGAGAATTCCGAGGCACGCCACTATACAGAGACCTGTTTCTGGTTTTTTGATGACCTGTGCGTGTCGACGGCGAATAAACGATTGCAGTTTCCCGTGTAGCGGCCGAGAACACGATCAGCGCGCCCGCTACACGGACATTAGTCAGGGGGAGCGCAGAGCGGGTTACAGCTGTCGGTAACCGGAGCGCGCAAACACCTGGGTGGACTGGGCTGAGGGTCGCCGATCGACGCCCGACAGCGGTCGGCGTCTGCCACCTGCACAGCGGCACCGCCGTCGACACACGGACCGTGTATAGTCAACGCGACGACTTCCTGACGTCACAACGTGCGAGCTTCACGTCGGGGAGGCTTTTCCAATGTGTATGGCAATATCAACCATGTCATAAATTCTCAACGTGCGTCGGAACATTCCCCTATGCTAGGGCTCCTAAACACCCAGGCTGAATCGTCCGCCGCCGGCCGCGGTGGCCGAGGAGACTGAGGCGCTCCAGTCACGGACTGCACGGCCACTACGGTCGGGGGTTCGAATCCCCCCTCGGGCATGGATATTCGTGCCGTCCTAGTTCGTAATTACTTCATAAGTAGTTTGTAAGTTTAGGGACTGATGACCCCGTAGTTAAGTCCCATAAGCTTAACAAACATTTTAACATTTTTTTTGAATCGTCCGCCATGTTTTCCCCAACATTGTTGGAATCGCGCTGCACTAACAGCGGAGAGGCGCATGCCCTGCCATCTTTCACAAACGATTTCGCGAAAACTAATTGGTAAAAATATTTAATTTTTCCGCTACTTAAATTTTTATATGTCAGCATTGTGACGAAATGCTCTTCATTTCGTGAATAGTCTTAGTTAATAAGATATTGGCTTCGAAATAAAAGACTGTGCTACATTAGGAATAGTTTGCAGTAAAAAAATAGAGGCTGCTATGATATTCCGTTTGGTGCTTGTTGCATCATATGTTGCTGCGGATGAAACTTTCCTAATGGATTGAATTTTATTTTCGACTTAGGAGATCTTTATCTTTCACTCATACCGCTAATTTTTTTTTTTTTTTTTTTTTTTTTATTTAGCGCACTCATTTCCGATGGCGATAAGGCCAGAACGAATCATTGCGTATCTCATATACGGTTAGAGGTATCAAAATGATATATTGACAATTGATAACATGCAAATAGGGGAGTTTTTGCCACATGGTTTCTCGCAAAACTTCATAAACAGTCACGTTATTCAAGAAAAAAAAATTGTAGAATGAAAAAGAGTAAAGTTAGTGCTTTTTATTCGATTTGCAGATATTTCTTTGTCACTAACAAATGTTTATTCCTTTGCTTCTTGTCCAATGTGTTTCAGATACACTACTCAGTTTCCAAAACCTAATAGGAGTTACATTTACTTCAGTTTAGGGCCTAGCACTAACAGTACGGAAGTTACTAGATATAATGAGGATTTTATGTGAGAATACTTGAAACTGACAGATAGCAAGGATCTCTTCACTAGTTAACGAACTTACTTGTTCTCATTTTCTCACATAATAAAGCACTTTGTATTGAGATATTTAGAATATCCTTTTATATAATTGAAGAACTGAAACTGAATATTATATAGACACACAACAGTTTCGTAGTTTGTAACTATTAAATTTGATGGGTTCAAAGAAGTCAGTACCGCCATCTTCAGGTATGGATGTTATGCATTAACAACATGTGCCTAATTATTAGGAGCTCTAATACGGAAGAGGTGTTACTACTAAACGGGCGAGCGGATCCCAGAGCGTCATATTTAACTGACATTATCTCAAGTTATACGTTTCTCACAGCGTTTCTGTTTGGAGAGTATGAAAATTTGATGTATTTTTGACATTTCATTCGCTTAATGTGTTCACCTAAATTTAAAAAAAAAAAAAAAAAAAAAAAAAAAAAAAAAAAAAAAAAAAAAAAAAGTTACTCGCATGTAAAAAATTCCGTAATGTCATCAGAAAGTACATGGTCGTAAACCATCAGTATATGCTGTTTATAAATTATTACCATAAATAAAACTAAAATGAAAATGTAGTGTAGTTCTTACCGAGCACATTGATGAAAGTTTCACGTTGATGCAGTAATTAGTTTGCGAGTGTGAGCGAGTTGAATGAAACGAGAGGGCCGGCCGCGGTGGCCTAGGGGACTGCGGCGCGTCAGTCACGGTCTGTACGGCCACTACGGTCGGGGTTTCGAAGCCCCCATCGGGCATGGATATTTGTGCCGTCTTTAGTGTTAGCTAGTTCATAAGTAGTTTGTAAGTTTAGGAACTGATGACCCCATAGTTAAGTCCCACAAGCTATACAAACATTTGAACATTTGAAATTTAGTCAACAATTCGTCTACGTCCATTGTACCGGAACTAAATGACGTCGATTAATTTTCTAAGTGCGATCCTAAAAATTGCTTATCGGCTCTTTCTAACAAAAACACGTTCGTAGCGTTCTTGATTGGTTTATTAAGTTTGGTCACAATTCCCGCTATGACGAGATCATGATCACTACCTCTTGTCTCTACAATGACATCGATAATAAAGTCAGGCGTTTTCGTAGCTATACGTCTAAAATATTTCCATTGCGTGTGGGTTTCCGATTTAACTGCTCAAGACAGTTTTCGGAAAGTCTTAGCTTTACACATTGTACACTCCTGGCCATTAAAATTGCTACACCACGAAGATGACGTGCTACAGGCGCGAAATTTAACCGACATGAAGAAGTTGCCGTGATATGCAAGATATTAGCTTTTCAGAACATTCACACTAGGTTGGCACCGGTGGCGACACCTACAACGTGCTGACATGAGGAAAGTTTCCAACCGATTTCTCGTACACAAACAGCAGTTGACCGGCGTTGCCTGGTGAAATGTTGTTGTGATGCCTCGTGTAAGGAGGACAAATGCGTACCATCACGTTTCCGACTTTGATAAAGGTCGGATTGTAGCCTTTCGCGATTGCAATTTATCGTATCGCGACTTTGCTGCTCGCATTGCTCCCGATTCAATGACTGTTCGCAGAATATGGAATCAGTGGGTTCAAGGGGGTGACACGGAACGCCGTGCTGGATCCCAACGGCCTCGCATCACTAGCAGTCTAGACGACAGGCATCTCAACCGCACGGCTGTAACATATGGTGCAGCCACGTCTCGATTCCTGAGTCAACAGATGAAGACGTTTGAAAGACAACATCTGCACGAACAGTTCGACGACGTTATTTATTTATTTATTTATTTATTTGTTTTTTCTGTTCCATAGGACCCACTTCAGGAGTAAGACTCCATGGTCATGGAACAAGTCAATACATTAATTGTTACACAATAATGGTAATAGAAAATTTTTAAGTAGTCCTTTGCACACGACAATCTTAAGACAAAGTGAAAAGAACCAATAAAGAAAAAATTAATTAGCTTAATTGTTTAACTTTTCTAGGAGTTCCTCGACAGAATAAAAGGAGTGAGCCACGAGGTAACTCTTCAATTTAGATTTGAAAGCATGTGGATTAGTGCTAAGATTCTTAAGTTCTTGTGGCAGCTTATTGAAAATGGATGCCGCAGAATACTGCACCCCTTTCTGCACAAGTGTTAAGGTGGTGTGGTGCAAATGTAGATTAGACATCTGTCTAGTATTCACCGAGTGAAAGCTACTAACTCGTGGGAATAAGCTGATATTATTAACAACAAACGACATTAAAGAAAAAACGTATTGTGACGCCAGAGTCAAAATTCCCAGACTACTGAAAAGGGGTCGACATGACGTTCGCGAACTTACACCAGATATTGCTCGAACCGCCCGTTTTTGAGCCAGAAATATCCTTTTTGCATCAGGCGAGTTACCCCAAAAAACAATGCCGTACGTCATAAGTGAGTGAAAGTAAGCGAAATAGACTACTTTTCGTGTTGAAAAATCACTTATCTCAGATATTGTTCTAATGGTAAATATAGCAGAATTTAGCCTTGGAACAAGATCCTGAACATGGGCTTTCCATGACAGCTTACTGTCTATATGAACACCTAGAAATTTGAACTGTTCAGTCTCACTTATCACATGCCCATTATGTGTAATCATAATGTCAGATTTCGTCAAATTATGTGTTAGAAATTGTAGAAACTGAGTTTTACTGTGATTTAACATCAACTTGTTTTCTATAAGCCATGAACTTATCTCTTGAACTGCATTATTTGTTATTGTGTCAATATTACGAGCAACATCCTTCACTACCAAGCTGGTATCATCAGCGAACAAAAATATTTTACAATCACCTGTTATACTCGAAGGCATATCATTTATATAAATAAGAAACAGCAATGGTCCCAAAACAGACCCCTGGGGCACCCCATACTTAATTGTGCCCCATTGGGATTGCACGTCATAGCCATTTTCTACATTGCGGAGAATTACCTTCTGTTGTCTATTATTAAAGTAAGAGGTGAACCAGTTGTGGGCTACTCCCCGTATTCCATAATGTTCCAACTTCTGCAACAATATTTTGTGATCAACACAATCAAACGCTTTTGTTAAATCAAAGAAGACGCCTAATGTCCGTAGCCTCTTATTTAACCCATCAAGTGCCTCACAGAGAAACGAAAATATAGCGTTTTCGGTCGTTAAACCACTTCTAAAACCAAACTGTACGTTTGACAGGAAATTATGTGAACTGAAATGATCAATTAATCTTGAATATACAGCCTTTTCAATAACTTTGGAAAAAACCGATGGCATAGAAATAGGTCTATAGTTGTCTACATTATCCCTTTCTCCTTTTTTATAAAGCGGTTTCACTACTGAGTACTTTAATCTGTTAGGAAACTGACCATTCTGAAAGGAAAAATTACAAATATGGCTTAGTATTGGGCTAACATATGGAGAACAGTACTTTAGAATTCTGCTAGATACCCCATCATATCCACAAGAGTCCTTAGTCTTTAGTGATTTAATTATTGACTCAATCTCACCTATGGAAGTATCATGAAGGATCATTTCAGGCAACAGCCTCGGAAACGCATTTTCTAAAAACGTTATATGATTACCTGTAGAAACTAGAGTTTTGTTTAGTTCCTCTACTATATTCAGAAAGTGATTATTGAATATTGCACATATATCTAACTTGTCAGTAAGAGAAACATTCCTACTACGCACTGACGTTATATCTTCTACCTGCTGCTCCTGACCAGACACTTCCTTCACGACTGACCAGATAGTTTTAATTTTATCCCGAGAGTTTGCTATTCTTTTTGCGTACCACATACTTTTTGCATTCTTAATGACATTTTTCAGAACCTTACAGTACTGTTTGTAATGAGCTACTACATCTTCATTCTGACTGCTTCTAACATTTTGATACAACTCCCGCTTAGTTCTACATGATACTCTTATCCCCTTTGTCATCCACCCTGGCTGTCTGTTACTGAAAGTACCCTGTTTTGAGCGTTCTAGCGGAAAGCAACTTTCAAACAGCATAATAAATGTGTTCAGAAAAGCATTATATTTATCATCTGCATTATCAGCACTATAAACATCCTGCCATTCTTGTTCCTTAATTAGGCTTAAAAAGGTCTCAATTGCAACTGGATTAACTTTTCTGAGTAGTTGATATTTATGTTTAACATTTGTTTGAGAACAAATACTTTTTAGAATTAAAAGTTGGGCATCGTGGTCTGATAGGCCATTTACTATTCTGCTGACAGAGTGCCCCTCTAATAATGAAGAATGAACAAAAATATTGTCAATGGTAGAACTGCTATTTCCTTGCACTCTCGTTGGAAAAAATACTGTTTGCATCATGTTATAGGAATTAAATAGATCTAACAGCTGACTTTTCCTTGAGCTATCACCTACACAATTAATGTTGAAATCTCCACACACAATTAAATTTTTATACTTCCTATACAGTGAACCCAGAACCAATTCCAGCTTGGGCAGAAACATTTTAAAATCTGAGTCAGGGGATCTATAAATAACAACTATTACTAGTTTAGTTCCATTAACATTAACAACTCCTGCACAACATTCAAATATCTGTTCTGTGCAGTGTTTAGAAAAATCGATTGACTCCGATGAAAAATCGTTTTTTACATACATGGCCACTCCCCCACACTGCAAAGAACTCCTAGAGTAGAAGGCAGCTAACCTGTATCCTGGCAAAGGAAGTCTCTTAATTGTCACACCACTTAAAAAGTGCTCTGAAATTCCAATAATGTCAGAATCAGTATCAATAAGCATTTCATTAACTTTATCTCTGATACCCTGTATATTTTGATGAAAATGCAGCAGCATAGACTATCAGATCGGAAACCATAGCTGCGGTTACCCTTGACGCTGCATCACAGACCGGAGCGCCGGCGATGGTGTACGCAAAGACGAACCTGGGTGCACGAATGGCCAAACGTCATTTTTTCGGATGAATCCAGGTACTGTTTACAGCGTCATGATGGTTGATCCGTGTTTAGCGACATCGCGTTGAACGCACACTGCAAGCCGTATTCGTCATCGCCATACTGGCGTATCACTCAGCGTGATGGTATGGGGTGCCATTGGTTACACGTCTCGGTCACCTCTTGTTCGCATCTACGTCACTTTGAACAGTGGCCGTTACATTTCAAATGTGTTACGACCCCTGGCTCTACCCTTCATTTGATCCCTGCGAAACCCTACATTTGAGGAGGTTAATGCACAACCGTATGTTGCAGGTCCTGTACGAGCCTTGCTGGATACGGAAAAAGTTGGACTGCTGCCCTGGCCAGCACATTCTCCAGATCTCTCACCAATTGAAAACGTCTGCTCAATGGTCACCGAGCAACTGGCTCGTCACAATACGCCAGTCACTACTACACTTGATGAACTGCGGTATCGTGTTGAAGCTACATGGGCATCTGTACCTCTACACGGCATCCAAGCTCTGACTCATTGCCCAAGCGTATCAAGGCCGTAATTACGGCCAGAGGTGGTTGTTTTGGGTACTGATTTCTCAGGATCTATGCACCCAAATTGCGTGAAAATGTAATCACATGTCAGTTTTAGTATAATATATTTGTCCAATGAATAGCCGTTTATCATCTGCATTTCTTCTTGGTATAGCAATTTTAATGGCCAGCAGTGTATGTAGATGTAGATGCAGAGTTCTTGGAACTGGAGACCAGATCGACAGTAACTGCTGTTAGATATCTCCGTCACAGGTTGGGGGAGTAGATATTAATTTCAGAGGAGTACTCGAGAATTCCACCTGCTAATGGGAGCGGGTCTGGTAAAGCACTGCGGCGGCCTTCGCACTGGCTGGCTGACCATTAGAGGGCGGACACTGGGCTGAGGAATGTGGAGAGCGCGGTGCCCCAGCAGCCAGCAGCAGCCAGTAGCAGGCCCTGTTTGGAGCGGTCGCCGGCTGCTCTCCATGACAATGGCGGCAGGCGGCAGGCTGCTCCGGTTTTTGGCTGGGCCGGATTCCGCAGGGCGGGCTTTTGTCTGTGGCCGCTGCCCTGCCCTGCACCAGTTCCGTTTCGCGACTGCCGATTCGGCGCACGCGACGGACGCCCGCTGTATACCTGAGTATACGGCCGGACCCCGCCACGGAGGCAGCTGCTACTGTACCGACTGAAGGCAAGGCGCTTGTCGTCTGGACCTCCTGTGACACACGGTGACCCCCAGTGGCGGCTGGTGCTTCAGGTGACTGGGGGTTCACTTCTTTCAGTGCTGCATCTTGACAGTGGCGCCCCCCCCCCACCCGGTGTCCAAAGACACAATTTGGCGCGCGCTCGTCCGAACTGGGAAACTTCTACCTGCTGGTGATAAACGAAAGACTCGAACTGGGCAACTGTCCCCAAAGTCCCCCTGAGTGGCACGCACGAACTGTGCAACTTCTACCTGTTGGTGATAAATGGAAGACTCGAACTGGGCAACTGTCCCCAAAGTGCTCCTGAGTGGCACGCATGAACTGGGCAACTTCTACCTGTTGGTGATAAACGGAAGACTCGAACTGGGCAACTGTCCCAAAAGTGCCCCCTGAGTGGCACACACGAACTGGGCAACTTCTACCTGTTGGTGATAAACGGAAGACTCGAACTGGGCAACTGTCCCCAAAGTGCTGCCTGAGTGACACGCATGAACTGGGCAACTTCTACCTGTTGGTGATAAACGGAAGACTCGAACTGGGCAACTGTCCCAAAAGTGCCCCCTGAGTGGCACACACGAACTGGGCAACTTCTACCTGTTGGTGATAAACGGAAGACTCGAACTGGGCAACTGTCCCAAAAGTGCTGCCTGAGTGACACGCATGAACTGGGCAACTTCTACCTGTTGGTGATAAACGGAAGACTCGAACTGGGCAACTGTCCCAAAAGTGCTGCCTGAGTGACACGCATGAACTGGGCAACTTCTACCTGTTGGTGATAAACGGAAGACTCGAACTGGGCAACTGTCCCAAAAGTGCCCCCTGAGTGGCACACACGAACTGGGCAACTTCTACCTGTTGGTGATAAACGGAAGACTCGAACTAGGCAACTGTCCCAAAAGTGCTGCCTGAGTGACACGCATGAACTGGGGAACTTCTACCTGTTGGTGATAAACGGAAGACTCGAACTGGGCAACTGTCCCCAAAGTCCCCCTGAGTGGCACACACGAACTGGGCAACTTCTACCTGTTGGTGATAAACGGAAGACTCGAACTGGGCAACTGTCCCAAAAGTGCTGCCTGAGTGACACGCATGAACTGGGCAACTTCTACCTGTTGGTGATAAACGGAAGACTCGAACTGGGCAACTGTCCCAAAAGTGCTGCCTGAGTGACACGCATGAACTGGGCAACTTCTACCTGTTGGTGATAAACGGAAGACTCGAACTGGGCAACTGTCCCAAAAGTGCCCCCTGAGTGGCACACACGAACTGGGCAACTTCTACCTGTTGGTGATAAACGGAAGACTCGAACTGGGCAACTGTCCCAAAAGTGCTGCCTGAGTGACACGCATGAACTGGGCAACTTCTACCTGTTGGTGATAAACGGAAGACTCGAACTGGGCAACTGTCCCCAAAGTCCCCCTGAGTGGCACACACGAACTGGGCAACTTCTACCTGTTGGTGATAAACGGAAGACTCGAACTGGGCAACTGTCCCAAAAGTCCCCCTGAGTGGCACACACGAACTGCGCAACTTCTACCTGTAGGTGATAAACGGAAGACTCGAACTGGGCAACTGTCCCAAAAGTGCTGCCTGAGTGACACGCATGAACTGGGCAACTTCTACCTGTTGGTGATAAACGGAAGACTCAAACTGGGCAACTGTCCCCAAAGTCCCCATGAGTGGCACACACGAACTGGGCAACTTCTACCTGTTGGTGATAAACGGAAGACTCGAACTGGGCAACTGTCCCAAAAGTGCCCCCTGAGTGGCACACACGAACTGGGCAACTTCTACCTGTTGGTGATAAACGGAAGACTCGAACTGGGCAACTGTCCCAAAAGTGCTGCCTGAGTGACACGCATGAACTGGGCAACTTCTACCTGCTGGTGATAAACGAAAGACTCGAACTGGGCAACTGTCCCCAAAGTCCCCCTGAGTGGCACGCACGAACTGTGCAACTTCTACCTGTTGGTGATAAATGGAAGACTCGAACTGGGCAACTGTCCCCAAAGTGCTCCTGAGTGGCACGCATGAACTGGGCAACTTCTACCTGTTGGTGATAAACGGAAGACTCGAACTGGGCAACTGTCCCAAAAGTGCCCCCTGAGTGGCACACACGAACTGGGCAACTTCTACCTGTTGGTGATAAACGGAAGACTCGAACTGGGCAACTGTCCCCAAAGTGCTGCCTGAGTGACACGCATGAACTGGGCAACTTCTACCTGTTGGTGATAAACGGAAGACTCGAACTGGGCAACTGTCCCAAAAGTGCCCCCTGAGTGGCACACACGAACTGGGCAACTTCTACCTGTTGGTGATAAACGGAAGACTCGAACTGGGCAACTGTCCCAAAAGTGCTGCCTGAGTGACACGCATGAACTGGGCAACTTCTACCTGTTGGTGATAAACGGAAGACTCGAACTGGGCAACTGTCCCAAAAGTGCTGCCTGAGTGACACGCATGAACTGGGCAACTTCTACCTGTTGGTGATAAACGGAAGACTCGAACTGGGCAACTGTCCCAAAAGTGCCCCCTGAGTGGCACACACGAACTGGGCAACTTCTACCTGTTGGTGATAAACGGAAGACTCGAACTGGGCAACTGTCCCAAAAGTGCTGCCTGAGTGACACGCATGAACTGGGCAACTTCTACCTGTTGGTGATAAACGGAAGACTCGAACTGGGCAACTGTCCCCAAAGTCCCCCTGAGTGGCACACACGAACTGGGCAACTTCTACCTGTTGGTGATAAACGGAAGACTCGAACTGGGCAACTGTCCCAAAAGTGCTGCCTGAGTGACACGCATGAACTGGGCAACTTCTACCTGTTGGTGATAAACGGAAGACTCGAACTGGGCAACTGTCCCAAAAGTGCTGCCTGAGTGACACGCATGAACTGGGCAACTTCTACCTGTTGGTGATAAACGGAAGACTCGAACTGGGCAACTGTCCCAAAAGTGCCCCCTGAGTGGCACACACGAACTGGGCAACTTCTACCTGTTGGTGATAAACGGAAGACTCGAACTGGGCAACTGTCCCAAAAGTGCTGCCTGAGTGACACGCATGAACTGGGCAACTTCTACCTGTTGGTGATAAACGGAAGACTCGAACTGGGCAACTGTCCCCAAAGTGCCCCCTGAGTGGCACACACGAACTGGGCAACTTCTACCTGTTGGTGATAAACGGAAGACTCGAACTGGGCAACTGTCCCAAAAGTGCCCCCTGAGTGGCACACACGAACTGCGCAACTTCTACCTGTAGGTGATAAACGGAAGACTCGAACTGGGCAACTGTCCCAAAAGTGCTGACTGAGTGACACGCATGAACTGGGCAACTTCTACCTGTTGGTGATAAACGGAAGACTCGAACTGGGCAACTGTCCCCAAAGTCCCCATGAGTGGCACACACGAACTGGGCAACTTCTACCTGTTGGTGATAAACGGAAGACTCGAACTGGGCAACTGTCCCAAAAGTGCCCCCTGAGTGGCACACACGAACTGGGCAACTTCTACCTGTTGGTGATAAACGGAAGACTCGAACTGGGCAACTGTCCCAAAAGTGCTGCCTGAGTGACACGCATGAACTGGGCAACTTCTACCTGTTGGTGATAAACGGAAGACTCGAACTGGGCAACTGTCCCCAAAGTCCCCCTGAGTGGCACACACGAACTGGGCAACTTCTACCTGTTGGTGATAAACGGAAGACTCGAACTGGGCAACTGTCCCAAAAGTGCCCCCTGAGTGGCACACACGAACTGCGCAACTTCTACCTGTTGGTGATAAACGGAAGACTCGAACTGGGCAACTGTCCCAAAAGTGCTGCCTGAGTGACACGCATGAACTGGGCAACTTCTACCTGTTGGTGATAAACGGAAGACTCGAACTGGGCAACTGTCCCAAAAGTGCCCCCTGAGTGGCACACACGAACTGGGCAACTTCTACCTGTTGGTGATAAACGGAAGACTCGAACTGGGCAACTGTCCCAAAAGTGCCCCCTGAGTGGCACACACGAACTGCGCAACTTCTACCTGTTGGTGATAAACGGAAGACTCGAACTGGGCAACTGTCCCAAAAGTGCTGCCTGAGTGACACGCATGAACTGGGCAACTTCTACCTGTTGGTGATAAACGGAAGACTCGAACTGGGCAACTGTCCCCAAAGTCCCCCTGAGTGGCACACACGAACTGGGCAACTTCTACCTGTTGGTGATAAACGGAAGACTCGAACTGGGCAACTGTCCCAAAAGTGCCCCCTGAGTGGCACACACGAACTGGGCAACTTCTACCTGTTGGTGATAAACGGAAGACTCGAACTGGGCAACTGTCCCAAAAGTGCCCCCTGAGTGGCACACACGAACTGGGCAACTTCTACCTGTTGGTGATAAACGGAAGACTCGAACTGGGCAACTGTCCCAAAAGTGCCCCCTGAGTGGCACACACGAACTGCGCAACTTCTACCTGTTGGTGATAAACGGAAGACTCGAACTGGGCAACTGTCCCAAAAGTGCTGCCTGAGTGACACGCATGAACTGGGCAACTTCTACCTGTTGGTGATAAACGGAAGACTCGAACTGGGCAACTGTCCCAAAAGTGCCCCCTGAGTGGCACACACGAACTGGGCAACTTCTACCTGTTGGTGATAAACGGAAGACTCGAACTGGGCAACTGTCCCAAAAGTGCCCCCTGAGTGGCACACACGAACTGGGCAACTTCTACCTGTTGGTGATAAACGGAAGACTCGAACTGGGCAACTGTCCCCAAAGTGCTGCCTGAGTGACACGCATGAACTGGGCAACTTCTACCTGTTGGTGATAAACGGAAGACTCGAACTGGGCAACTGTCCCCAAAGTGCCCCCTGAGTGGCACACACGAACTGGGCAACTTCTACCTGTTGGTGATAAACAAAAGACTCGAACTGGGCAACTGTCCCCAAAGTGCTGCCTGAGTGACACGCATGAACTGGGCAACTTCTACCTGTTGGTGATAAACGGAAGACTCGAACTGGGCAACTGTCCCCAAAGTGCTGCCTGAGTGACACGCATGAACTGGGCAACTTCTACCTGTTGGTGATAAACGGAAGACTCGAACTGGGCAACTGTCCCCAAAGTGCCCCCTGACTGGCACACACGAACTGGGCAACTTCTACCTGTTGGTGATAAACAAAAGACACGAACTGGGCAACTGTCCCCAAAGTGCTGCCTGAGTGACACGCATGAACTGGGCAACTTCTACTTGTTGGTGATAAACGGAAGACTCGAACTGGGCAACTGTCCCCAAAGTGCTGCCTGAGTGACACGCATGAACTGCGCAACTTCTACCTGTTGGTGATAAACGGAAGACTCGAACTGGGCAACTGTCCCCAAAGTGCTCCTGAGTGGCACGCATGAACTGGGCAACTTCTACCTGTTGGTGATAAACGGAAGACTCGAACTGGGCAACTGTCCCAAAAGTGCCCCCTGAGTGGCACACACGAACTGGGCAACTTCTACCTGTTGGTGATAAACGGAAGACTCGAACTGGGCAACTGTCCCAAAAGTGCCCCCTGAGTGGCACACACGAACTGCGCAACTTCTACCTGTTGGTGATAAACGGAAGACTCGAACTGGGCAACTGTCCCCAAAGTGCTGCCTGAGTGACACGCATGAACTGGGCAACTTCTACCTGTTGGTGATAAACGGAAGACTCGAACTGGGCAACTGTCCCCAAAGTGCCCCCTGAGTGGCACACACGAACTGGGCAACTTCTACCTGTTGGTGATAAACGGAAGACTCGAACTGGGCAACTGTCCCAAAAGTGCCCCCTGAGTGGCACACACGAACTGCGCAACTTCTACCTGTTGGTGATAAACGGAAGACTCGAACTGGGCAACTGTCCCCAAAGTGCTGCCTGAGTGACACGCATGAACTGGGCAACTTCTACCTGTTGGTGATAAACGGAAGACTCGAACTGGGCAACTGTCCCCAAAGTGCCCCCTGAGTGGCACACACGAACTGGGCAACTTCTACCTGTTGGTGATAAACAAAAGACTCGAACTGGGCAACTGTCCCCAAAGTGCTGCCTGAGTGACACGCATGAACTGGGCAACTTCTACCTGTTGGTGATAAACGGAAGACTCGAACTGGGCAACTGTCCCCAAAGTGCCCCCTGAGTGGCACACACGAACTGGGCAACTTCTACCTGTTGGTGATAAACAAAAGACTCGAACTGGGCAACTGTCCCCAAAGTGCTGCCTGAGTGGCACGCATGAACTGCGCAACTTCTACCTGTTGGTGATAAACGGAAGACTCAAACTGGGCAACTGTCCCCAAAGTGCCCCCTGAGTGGCACACACGAACTGGGCAACTTCTACCTGTTGGTGATAAACAAAAGACTCGAACTGGGCAACTATCCCAAAAGTGCCCCCTGAGTGGCACACACGAACTGGGCAACTTCTACCTGTTGGTGATAAACGGAAGACTAGAACTGGGCAACTGTCCCAAAAGTGCCCCCTGAGTGGCACACACGAACTGCGCAACTTCTACGTGTTGGTGATAAACGGAAGACTCGAACTGGGCAACTGTCCCAAAAGTGCTGCCTGAGTGACACGCATGAACTGGGCAACTTCTACCTGTTGGTGATAAACGGAAGACTCGAACTGGGCAACTGTCCCCAAAGTCCCCCTGAGTGGCACACACGAACTGGGCAACTTCTACCTGTTGGTGATAAACAAAAGACTCGAACTGGGCAACTGTCCCAAAAGTGCTGCCTGAGTGACACGCATGAACTGGGCAACTTCTACCTGTTGGTGATAAACGGAAGACTCGAACTGGGCAACTGTCCCAAAAGTGCTGCCTGAGTGACACGCATGAACTGGGCAACTTCTACCTGTTGGTGATAAACGGAAGACTCGAACTGGGCAACTGTCCCAAAAGTGCTGCCTGAGTGACACGCATGAACTGGGCAACTTCTACCTGTTGGTGATAAACGGAAGACTCGAACTGGGCAACTGTCCCAAAAGTGCCCCCTGAGTGGCACACACGAACTGGGCAACTTCTACCTGTTGGTGATAAACGGAAGACTCGAACTGGGCAACTGTCCCAAAAGTGCTGCCTGAGTGACACGCATGAACTGGGCAGCTTCTACCTGTTGGTGATAAACGGAAGACTCGAACTGGGCAACTGTCCCCAAAGTGCCCCCTGAGTGGCACACACGAACTGGGCAACTTCTACCTGTTGGTGATAAACAAAAGACTCGAACTGGGCAACTGTCCCCAAAGTGCTGCCTGAGTGACACGCATGAACTGCGCAACTTCTACCTGTTGGTGATAAACGGAAGACTCGAACTGGGCAACTGTCCCCAAAGTGCTGCCTGAGTGACACGCATGAACTAGGCAACTTCTACCTGTTGGTGATAAACGGAAGACTCGAACTGGGCAACTGTCCCCAAAGTGCTGCCTGAGTGACACGCATGAACTGCGCAACTTCTACCTGTTGGTGATAAACGGAAGACTCGAACTGGGCAACTGTCCCCAAAGTGCTGCCTGAGTGACACGCATGAACTGGGCAACTTCTACCTGTTGGTGATAAACGGAAGACTCGAACTGGGCAACTGTCCCAAAAGTGCTGCCTGAGTGACACGCATGAACTGGGCAACTTCTACCTGTTGGTGATAAACGGAAGACTCGAACTGGGCAACTGTCCCCAAAGTGCCCCCTGAGTGGCACACACGAACTGGGCAACTTCTACCTGTTGGTGATAAACGGAAGACTCGAACTGGGCAACTGTCCCAAAAGTGCCCCCTGAGTGGCACACACGAACTGGGCAACTTCTACCTGTTGGTGATAAACGGAAGACTCGAACTGGGCAACTGTCCCAAAAGTGCCCCCTGAGTGGCACACACGAACTGCGCAACTTCTACCTGTTGATGATAAACGGAAGACTCGAACTGGGCAACTGTCCCCAAAGTGCTGCCTGAGTGACACGCATGAACTGGGCAACTTCTACCTGTTGGTGATAAACGGAAGACTCGAACTGGGCAACTGTCCCCAAAGTGCTGCCTGAGTGACACGCATGAACTGGGCAACTTCTACCTGTTGGTGATAAACGGAAGACTCGAACTGGGCAACTGTCCCCAAAGTGCCCCCTGAGTGGCACACACGAACTGGGCAACTTCTACCTGTTGGTGATAAACAAAAGACTCGAACTGGGCAACTGTCCCCAAAGTGCTGCCTGAGTGACACGCATGAACTGCGCAACTTCTACCTGTTGGTGTTAAACGGAAGACTCGAACTGGGCAACTGTCCCCAAAGTGCTGCCTGAGTGACACGCATGAACTGGGCAACTTCTACCTGTTGGTGATAAACGGAAGACTCGAACTGGGCAACTGTCCCAAAATTGCCCCCTGAGTGGCACACACGAACTGGGCAACTTCTACCTGTTGGTGATAAACGGAAGACTCGAACTGGTCAACTGTCCCCAAAGTGCTGCCTGAGTGACACGCATGAACTGGGCAACTTCTACCTGTTGGTGATAAACGGAAGACTCGAACTGGGCAACTGTCCCAAAAGTGCCCCCTGAGTGGCACACACGAACTGGGCAACTTCTACCTGTTGGTGATAAACGGAAGACTCGAACTGGGCAACTGTCCCCAAAGTGCCCCCTGAGTGGCACACACGAACTGGGCAACTTCTACCTGTTGGTGATAAACAAAAGACTCGAACTGGGCAACTCTCCCCAAAGTGCTGCCTGAGTGACACGCATGAACTGGGCAACTTCTACCTGTTGGTGATAAACGGAAGACTCGAACTGGGCAACTGTCCCCAAAGTGCCCCCTGAGTGGCACACACGAACTGGGCAACTTCTACCTGTTGGTGATAAACAAAAGACTCGAACTGGGCAACTGTCCCCAAAGTGCTGCCTGAGTGGCACGCATGAACTGCGCAACTTCTACCTGTTGGTGATAAACAGAAGACTCGAACTGGGCAACTGTCCCCAAAGTGCTGCCTGAGTGACACGCATGAACTGGGCAACTTCTACCTGTTGGTGATAAACGGAAGACTCGAACTGGGCAACTGTCCCCAAAGTGCCCCCTGAGTGGCACACACGAACTGGGCAACTTCTACCTGTTGGTGATAAACGGAAGACTCGAACTGGGCAACTGTCCCCAAAGTGCTGCCTGAGTGACACGCATGAACTGGGCAACTTCTACCTGTTGGTGATAAACGGAAGACTCGAACTGGGCAACTGTCCCCAAAGTGCCCCCTGAGTGGCACACACGAACTGGGCAACTTCTACCTGTTGGTGATAAACGGAAGATTAGAACTGGGCAACTGTCCCCAAAGTGCCCCCTGAGTGGCACACACGAACTGGGCAACTTCTACCTGTTGGTGATAAACGGAAGACTCGAACTGGGCAACTGTCCCCAAAGTGCTGCCTGAGTGACACGCATGAACTGGGCAACTTCTACCTGTTGGTGATAAACGGAAGACTCGAACTGGGCAACTGTCCCCAAAGTGCTGCCTGAGTGACACGCATGAACTGGGCAACTTCTACCTGTTGGTGATAAACAAAAGACTCGAACTGGGCAACTGTCCCCAAAGTGCTGCCTGAGTGACACGCATGAACTGGGCAACTTCTACCTGTTGGTGATAAACGGAAGACTCGAACTGGGCAACTGTCCCCAAAGTGCCCCCTGAGTGGCACACACGAACTGGGCAACTTCTACCTGTTGGTGATAAACAAAAGACTCGAACTGGGCAACTGTCCCCAAAGTGCTGCCTGAGTGACACGCATGAACTGCGCAACTTCTACCTGTTGGTGATAAACGGAAGACTCGAACTGGGCAACTGTCCCCAAAGTGCTGCCTGAGTGACACGCATGAACTGGGCAACTTCTACCTGTTGGTGATAAACGGAAGACTCGAACTGGGCAACTATGCCAAAAGTGCCCCCTGAGTGGCACACACGAACTGGGCAACTTCTACCTGTTGGTGATAAACGGAAGACTCGAACTGGGCAACTGTCCCCAAAGTGCTGCCTGAGTGACACGCATGAACTGGGCAACTTCTACCTGTTGGTGATAAACGGAAGACTCGAACTGGGCAACTGTCCCAAAAGTGCCCCCTGAGTGGCACACACGAACTGGGCAACTTCTACCTGTTGGTGATAAACGGAAGACTCGAACTGGGCAACTGTCCCCAAAGTGCCCCCTGAGTGGCACACACGAACTGGGCAACTTCTACCTGTTGGTGATAAACAAAAGACTCGAACTGGGCAACTGTCCCCAAAGTGCTGCCTGAGTGACACGCATGAACTGCGCAACTTCTACCTGTTGGTGATAAACGGAAGACTCGAACTGGGCAACTGTCCCCAAAGTGCTGCCTGAGTGACACGCATGAACTGGGCGACTTCTACCTGTTGGTGATAAACGGAAGACTCGAACTGGGCAACTGTCCCAAAAGTGCCCCCTGAGTGGCACACACGAACTGGGCAACTTCTACCTGTTGGTGATAAACGGAAGACTGGAACTGGGCAACTGTCCCCAAAGTGCTGCCTGAGTGACAAGCATGAACTGGGCAACTTCTACCTGTTGGTGATAAACGGAAGACTCGAACTGGGCAACTGTCCCCAAAGTGCCCCCTGAGTGGCACACACGAACTGGGCAACTTCTACCTGTTGGTGATAAACAAAAGACTCGAACTGGGCAACTGTCCCCAAAGTGCTGCCTGAGTGACACGCATGAACTGGGCAACTTCTACCTGTTGGTGATAAACGGAAGACTCGAACTGGGCAACTGTCCCCAAAGTGCCCCCTGAGTGGCACACACGAACTGCGCAACTTCTACATGTTGGTGATAAACGGAAGACTCGAACTGGGCAACTGTCCCCAAAGTGCTGCCTGAGTGACACGCATGAACTGGGCAACTTCTACCTGTTGGTGATAAACGGAAGACTCGAACTGGGCAACTGTCCCCAAAGTGCCCCATGAGTGGCACACACGAACTGGGCAACTTCTACCTGTTGGTGATAAACAAAAGACTCGAACTGGGCAACTGTCCCCAAAGTGCTGCCTGAGTGACACGCATTAACTGGGCAACTTCTACCTGTTGGTGATAAACGGAAGACTCGAACTGGGCAACTGTCCCCAAAGTGCCCCCTGAGTGGCACACACGAACTGGGCAACTTCTACCTGTTGGTGATAAACAAAAGACTCGAACTGGGCAACTGTCCCCAAAGTGCTGCCTGAGTGGCACGCATGAACTGCGCAACTTCTACCTGTTGGTGATAAACGGAAGACTCGAACTGGGCAACTGTCCCCAAAGTGCCCCCTGAGTGGCACACACGAACTGGGCAACTTCTACCTGTTGGTGATAAACGGAAGACTCGAACTGGGCAACTGTCCCAAAAGTGCCCCCTGAGTGGCACACACGAACTGGGCAACTTCTACCTGTTGGTGATAAACAAAAGACTCGAACTGGGCAACTGTCCCCAAAGTGCTGCCTGAGTGACACGCATGAACTGCGCAACTTCTACCTGTTGGTGATAAACGGAAGACTCGAACTGGGCAACTGTCCCCAAAGTGCTGCCTGAGTGACACGCATGAACTGGGCAACTTCTACCTGTTGGTGATAAACGGAAGACTCGAACTGGGCAACTGTCCCAAAAGTGCCCCCTGAATGGCACACACGAACTGGGCAACTTCTACCTGTTGGTGATAAACGGAAGACTCGAACTGGGCAACTGTCCCCAAAGTGCTGCCTGAGTGACACGCATGAACTGGGCAACTTCTACCTGTTGGTGATAAACGGAAGACTCGAACTGGGCAACTGTCCCCAAAGTGCCCCCTGACTGGCACACACGAACTGGGCAACTTCTACCTGTTGGTGATAAACGGAAGACTCGAACTGGGCAACTGTCCCCAAAGTGCCCCCTGAGTGGCACACACGAACTGGGCAACTTCTACCTGTTGGTGATAAACAAAAGACTCGAACTGGGCAACTGTCCCCAAAGTGCTGCCTGAGTGACACGCATGAACTGGGCAACTTCTACCTGTTGGTGATAAACGGAAGACTCGAACTGGGCAACTGTCCCCAAAGTGCCCCCTGAGTGGCACACACGAACTGGGCAACTTCTACCTGTTGGTGATAAACAAAAGACTCGAACTGGGCAACTGTCCCCAAAGTGCTGCCTGAGTGACACGCATGAACTGCGCAACTTCTACCTGTTGGTGTTAAACGGAAGACTCGAACTGGGCAACTGTCCCCAAAGTGCTGCCTGAGTGACACGCATGAACTGGGCAACTTCTACCTGTTGGTGATAAACGGAAGACTCGAACTGGGCAACTGTCCCAAAAGTGCCCCCTGAGTGGCACACACGAACTGGGCAACTTCTACCTGTTGGTGATAAACGGAAGACTCGAACTGGGCAACTGTCCCCAAAGTGCTGCCTGAGTGACACGCATGAACTGGGCAACTTCTACCTGTTGGTGATAAACGGAAGACTCGAACTGGGCAACTGTCCCCAAAGTGCCCCCTGAGTGGCACACACGAACTGCGCAACTTCTACCTGTTGGTGATAAACGGAAGACTCGAACTGGGCAACTGTCCCCAAAGTGCTGCCTGAGTGACACGCATGAACTGGGCAACTTCTACCTGTTGGTGATAAACGGAAGACTCGAACTGGGCAACTGTCCCCAAAGTGCCCCCTGAGTGGCACACACGAACTGCGCAACTTCTACCTGTTGGTGATAAACGGAAGACTCGAACTGGGCAACTGTCCCCAAAGTGCTGCCTGAGTGACACGCATGAACTGGGCAACTTCTACCTGTTGGTGATAAACGGAAGACTCGAACTGGGCAACTGTCCCCAAAGTGCCCCCTGAGTGGCACATACGAACTGGGCAACTTCTACCTGTTGGTGATCAACAAAAGACTCGAACTGGGCAACTGTCCCCAAAGTGCTGCCTGAGTGACACGCATGAACTGGGCAACTTCTACCTGTTGGTGATAAACGGAAGACTCGAACTGGGCAACTGTCCCCAAAGTGCCCCCTGAGTGGCACACACGAACTGGGCAACTTCTACCTGTTGGTGATAAACAAAAGACTCGAACTGGGCAACTGTCGCCAAAGTGCTGCCTGAGTGGCACGCATGAACTGCGCAACTTCTACCTGTTGGTGATAAACAAAAGACTCGAACTGGGCAACTGTCCCCAAAGTGCCCCCTGAGTGGCACACACGAACTGCGCAACTTCTACCTGTTGGTGATAAACGGAAGACTCGAACTGGGCAACTGTCCCCAAAGTGCTGCCTGAGTGACACGCATGAACTGGGCAACTTCTACCTGTTGGTGATAAACAAAAGACTCGAACTGGGTAACTGTCCCCAAAGTGCCCCCTGAGTGGCACACACGAACTGGGCAACTTCTACCTGTTGGTGATAAACAGAAGACTCGAACTGGGCAACTGTCCCCAAAGTGCTGCCTGAGTGACACGCATGAACTGGGCAACTTCTACCTGTTGGTGATAAACGGAAGACTCGAACTGGGCAACTGTCCCCAAAGTGCCCCCTGAGTGGCACACACGAACTGCGCAACTTCTACCTGTTGGTGATAAACGGAAGACTCGAACTGGGCAACTGTCCCCAAAGTGCTGCCTGAGTGACACGCATGAACTGGGCAACTTCTACCTGTTGGTGATAAACGGAAGACTCGAACTGGGCAACTGTCCCCAAAGTGCCCCCTGAGTGGCACACACGAACTGCGCAACTTCTACCTGTTGGTGATAAACGGAAGACTCGAACTGGGCAACTGTCCCCAAAGTGCTGCCTGAGTGACACGCATGAACTGGGCAACTTCTACCTGTTGGTGATAAACGGAAGACTCGAACTGGGCAACTGTCCCCAAAGTGCCCCCAGAGTGGCACACACGAACTGGGCAACTTCTACCTGTTGGTGATAAACAAAAGACTCGAACTGGGCAACTGTCCCCAAAGTGCTGCCTGAGTGACACGCATGAACTGGGCAACTTCTACCTGTTGGTGATAAACGGAAGACTCGAACTGGGCAACTGTCCCCAAAGTGCCCCCTGAGTGGCACACACGAACTGGGCAACTTCTACCTGTTGGTGATAAACAAAAGACTCGAACTGGGCAACTGTCCCCAAAGTGCTGCCTGAGTGGCACGCATGAACTGGGCAACTTCTACCTGTTGGTGATAAACGGAAGACTCGAACTGGGCAACTGTCCCCAAAGTGCCCCCTGAGTGGCACACACGAACTGGGCAACTTCTACCTGTTGGTGATAAACAAAAGACTCGAACTGGGCAACTGTCCCAAAAGTGCCCCCTGAGTGGCACACACGAACTGGGCAACTTCTACCTGTTGGTGATAAACGGAAGACTCGAACTGGGCAACTGTCCCAAAAGTGCCCCCTGAGTGGCACACACGAACTGCGCAACTTCTACCTGTTGGTGATAAACGGAAGACTCGAACTGGGCAACTGTCCCCAAAGTGCTGCCTGAGTGACACGCATGAACTGGGCAACTTCTACCTGTTGGTGATAAACGGAAGACTCGAACTGGGCAACTGTCCCCAAAGTGCCCCCTGAGTGGCACACACGAACTGGGCAACTTCTACCTGTTGGTGATAAACAAAAGACTCGAACTGGGCAACTGTCCCCAAAGTGCTGCCTGAGTGACACGCATGAACTGCGCAACTTCTACCTGTTGGTGATAAACGGAAGACTCGAACTGGGCAACTGTCCCCAAAGTGCTGCCTGAGTGACACGCATGAACTGGGCAACTTCTACCTGTTGGTGATAAACGGAAGACTCGAACTGGGCAACTGTCCCCAAAGTGCCCCCTGAGTGGCACACACGAGCTGGGCAACTTCTACCTGTTGGTGATAAACAAAAGACTCGAACTGGGCAACTGTCCCCAAAGTGCTGCCTGAGTGACACGCATGAACTGGGCAACTTCTACCTGTTGGTGATAAACGGAAGACTCGAACTGGGCAACTGTCCCCAAAGTGCCCCCTGAGTGGCACACACGAACTGCGCAACTTCTACCTGTTGGTGATAAACGGAAGACTCGAACTGGGCAACTGTCCCCAAAGTGCTGCCTGAGTGACACGCATGAACTGGGCAACTTCTACCTGTTGGTGATAAACGGAAGACTCGAACTGGGCAACTGTCCCCAAAGTGCCCCCTGAGTGGCACACACGAACTGGGCAACCTCTACCTGTTGGTGATAAACAAAAGACTCGAACTGGGCAACTGTCCCCAAAGTGCTGCCTGAGTGACACGCATGAACTGGGCAACTTCTACCTGTTGGTGATAAACGGAAGACTCGAACTGGGCAACTGTCCCCAAAGTGCCCCCTGAGTGGCACACACGAACTGGGCAACTTCTACCTGTTGGTGATAAACAAAAGACTCGAACTGGGCAACTGTCCCCAAAGTGCTGCCTGAGTGGCACGCATGAACTGCGCAACTTCTACCTGTTGGTGATAAACGGAAGACTCGAACTGGGCAACTGTCCCCAAAGTGCCCCCTGAGTGGCACACACGAACTGGGCAACTTCTACCTGTTGGTGATAAACAAAAGACTCGAACTGTGCAACTGTCCCAAAAGTGCCCCCTGAGTGGCACACACGAACTGGGCAACTTCTACCTGTTGGTGATAAACGGAAGACTCGAACTGGGCAACTGTCCCCAAAGTGCTGCCTGAGTGACACGCATGAACTGGGCAACTTCTACCTGTTGGTGATAAACGGAAGACTCGAACTGGGCAACTGTCCCCAAAGTGCCCCCTGAGTGGCACACACGAACTGCGCAACTTCTACCTGTTGGTGATAAACGGAAGACTCGAACTGGGCAACTGTCCCCAAAGTGCTGCCTGAGTGACACGCATGAACTGGGCAACTTCTACCTGTTGGTGATAAACGGAAGACTCGAACTGGGCAACTGTCCCCAAAGTGCCCCCTGAGTGGCACACACGAACTGCGCAACTTCTACCTGTTGGTGATAAACGGAAGACTCGAACTGGGCAACTGTCCCCAAAGTGCCCCCTGAGTGGCACACACGAACTGGGCAACTTCTACCTGTTGGTGATAAACAAAAGACTCGAACTGGGCAACTGTCCCCAAAGTGCTGCCTGAGTTGCACGCATGAACTGCGCAACTTCTACCTGTTGGTGATAAACGGAAGACTCGAACTGGGCAACTGTCCCCAAAGTGCTGCCTGAGTGACACGCATGAACTGGGCAACTTCTACCTGTTGGTGATAAACGGAAGACTCGAACTGGGCAACTGTCCCCAAAGTGCCCCCTGAGTGGCACACACGAACTGGGCAACTTCTACCTGTTGGTGATAAACAAAAGACTCGAACTGGGCAACTGTCCCCAAAGTGCTGCCTGAGTGACACGCATGAACTGGGCAACTTCTACCTGTTGGTGATAAACGGAAGACTCGAACTGGGCAACTGTCCCCAAAGTGCCCCCTGAGTGGCACACACGAACTGGGCAACTTCTACCTGTTGGTGATAAACGGAAGACTCGAACTGGGCAACTGTCCCAAAAGTGCCCCCTGAGTGGCACACACGAACTGCGCAACTTCTACCTGTTGGTGATAAACGGAAGACTCGAACTGGGCAACTGTCCCCAAAGTGCTGCCTGAGTGACACGCATGAACTGGGCAACTTCTACCTGTTGGTGATAAACGGAAGACTCGAACTGGGCAACTGTCCCCAAAGTGCCCCCTGAGTGGCACACACGAACTGGGCAACTTCTACCTGTTGGTGATAAACAAAAGACTCGAACTGGGCAACTGTCCCCATAGTGCTGCCTGAGTGACACGCATGAACTGGGCAACTTCTACCTGTTGGTGATAAACGGAAGACTCGAACTGGGCAACTGTCCCCAAAGTGCCCCCTGAGTGGCACACACGAACTGGGCAACTTCTACCTGTTGGTGATAAACGGAAGACTCGAACTGGGCAACTGTCCCAAAAGTGCCCCCTGAGTGGCACACACGAACTGCGCAACTTCTACCTGTTGGTGATAAACGGAAGACTCGAACTGGGCAACTGTCCCCAAAGTGCTGCCTGAGTGACACGCATGAACTGGGCAACTTCTACCTGTTGGTGATAAACGGAAGACTCGAACTGGGCAACTGTCCCCAAAGTGCCCCCTGAGTGGCACACACGAACTGGGCAACTTCTACCTGTTGGTGATAAACAAAAGACTCGAACTGGGCAACTGTCCCCAAAGTGCCCCCTGAGTGGCACACACGAACTGGGCAACTTCTACCTGTTGGTGATAAACAAAAGACTCGAACTGGGCAACTGTCCCCAAAGTGCTGCCTGAGTGGCACGCATGAACTGCGCAACTTCTACCTGTTGGTGATAAACGGAAGACTCGAACTGGGCAACTGTCCCCAAAGTGCCCCCTGAGTGGCACACACGAACTGGGCAACTTCTACCTGTTGGTGATAAACAAAAGACTCGAACTGGGCAACTCTCCCAAAAGTGCCCCCTGAGTGGCACACACGAACTGGGCAACTTCTACCTGTTGGTGATAAACGGAAGACTCGAACTGGGCAACTGTCCCAAAAGTGCCCCCTGAGTGGCACACACGAACTGCGCAACTTCTACCTGTTGGTGATAAACGGAAGACTCGAACTGGACAACTGTCCCCAAAGTGCTGCCTGAGTGACACGCATGAACTGGGCAACTTCTACCTGTTGGTGATAAACGGAAGACTCGAACTGGGCAACTGTCCCCAAAGTGCCCCCTGAGTGGCACACACGAACTGGGCAACTTCTACCTGTTGGTGATAAACAAAAGACTCGAACTGGGCAACTGTCCCCAAAGTGCTGCCTGAGTGACACGCATGAACTGGGCAACTTCTACCTGTTGGTGATAAACGGAAGACTCGAACTGGGCAAGTGTCCCCAAAGTGCCCCCTGAGTGGCACACACGAACTGGGCAACTTCTACCTGTTGGTGATAAACAAAAGACTCGAACTGGGCAACTGTCCCCAAAGTGCTGCCTGAGTGACACGCATGAACTGGGCAACTTCTACCTGTTGGTGATAAACGGAAGACTCGAACTGGGCAACTGTCCCCAAAGTGCCCCCTGAGTGGCACACACGAACTGGGCAACTTCTACCTGTTGGTGATAAACAAAAGACTCGAACTGGGCAACTGTCCCCAAAGTGCTGCCTGAGTGGCACGCATGAACTGCGCAACTTCTACCTGTTGGTGATAAACAGAAGACTCGAACTGGGCAACTGTCCCCAAAGTGCTGCCTGAGTGACACGCATGAACTGGGCAACTTCTACCTGTTGGTGATAAACGGAAGACTCGAACTGGGCAACTGTCCCCAAAGTGCCCCCTGAGTGGCACACACGAACTGGGCAACTTCTACCTGTTGGTGATAAACAAAAGACTCGAACTGGGCAACTGTCCCCAAAGTGCTGCCTGAGTGACACGCATGAACTGGGCAACTTCTACCTGTTGGTGATAAACGGAAGACTCGAACTGGGCAACTGTCCCCAAAGTGCCCCCTGAGTGGCACACACGAACTGGGCAACTTCTACCTGTTGGTGATAAACGGAAGACTCGAACTGGGCAACTGTCCCAAAAGTGCCCCCTGAGTGGCACACACGAACTGCGCAACTTCTACCTGTTGGTGATAAACGGAAGACTCGAACTGGGCAACTGTCCCCAAAGTGCTGCCTGAGTGACACGCATGAACTGGGCAACTTCTACCTGTTGGTGATAAACGGAAGACTCGAACTGGGCAACTGTCCCCAAAGTGCCCCCTGAGTGGCACACACGAACTGGGCAACTTCTACCTGTTGGTGATAAACAAAAGACTCGAACTGGGCAACTGTCCCCAAAGTGCTGCCTGAGTGACACGCATGAACTGCGCAACTTCTACCTGTTGGTGATAAACGGAAGACTCGAACTGGGCAACTGTCCCCAAAGTGCTGCCTGAGTGACACGCATGAACTGGGCAACTTCTACCTGTTGGTGATAAACGGAAGACTCGAACTGGGCAACTGTCCCAAAAGTGCCCCCTGAGTGGCACACACGAACTGGGCAACTTCTACCTGTTGGTGATAAACGGAAGACTCGAACTGGGCAACTGTCCCAAAAGTGCCCCCTGAGTGGCACACACGAACTGCGCAACTTCTACCTGTTGGTGATAAACGGAAGACTCGAACTGGGCAACTGTCCCCAAAGTGCTGCCTGAGTGACACGCATGAACTGGGCAACTTCTACCTGTTGGTGATAAACGGAAGACTCGAACTGGGCAACTGTCCCCAAAGTGCCCCCTGAGTGGCACACACGAACTGGGCAACTTCTACCTGTTGGTGATAAACAAAAGACTCGAACTGGGCAACTGTCCCCAAAGTGCTGCCTGAGTGACACGCATGAACTGGGCAACTTCTACCTGTTGGTGATAAACGGAAGACTCGAACTGGGCAACTGTCCCCAAAGTGCCCCCTGAGTGGCACACACGAACTGGGCAACTTCTACCTGTTGGTGATAAACAAAAGACTCGAACTGGGCAACTGTCCCCAAAGTGCTGCCTGAGTTGCACGCATGAACTGCGCAACTTCTACCTGTTGGTGATAAACGGAAGACTCGAACTGGGCAACTGTCCCCAAAGTGCTGCCTGAGTGACACGCATGAACTGGGCAACTTCTACCTGTTGGTGATAAACGGAAGACTCGAACTGGGCAACTGTCCCCAAAGTGCCCCCTGAGTGGCACACACGAACTGGGCAACTTCTACCTGTTGGTGATAAACAAAAGACTCGAACTGGGCAACTGTCCCCAAAGTGCTGCCTGAGTGACACGCATGAACTGGGCAACTTCTACCTGTTGGTGATAAACGGAAGACTCGAACTGGGCAACTGTCCCCAAAGTGCCCCCTGAGTGGCACACACGAACTGGGCAACTTCTACCTGTAGGTGATAAACGGAAGACTCGAACTGGGCAACTGTCCCAAAAGTGCCCCCTGAGTGGCACACACGAACTGCGCAACTTCTACCTGTTGGTGATAAACGGAAGACTCGAACTGGGCAACTGTCCCCAAAGTGCTGCCTGAGTGACACGCATGAACTGGGCAACTTCTACCTGTTGGTGATAAACGGAAGACTCGAACTGGGCAACTGTCCCCAAAGTGCCCCCTGAGTGGCACACACGAACTGGGCAACTTCTACCTGTTGGTGATAAACAAAAGACTCGAACTGGGCAACTGTCCCCAAAGTGCTGCCTGAGTGACACGCATGAACTGGGCAACTTCTACCTGTTGGTGATAAACGGAAGACTCGAACTGGGCAACTGTCCCCAAAGTGCCCCCTGAGTGGCACACACGAACTGGGCAACTTCTACCTGTTGGTGATAAACGGAAGACTCGAACTGGGCAACTGTCCCAAAAGTGCCCCCTGAGTGGCACACACGAACTGCGCAACTTCTACCTGTTGGTGATAAACGGAAGACTCGAACTGGGCAACTGTCCCCAAAGTGCTGCCTGAGTGACACGCATGAACTGGGCAACTTCTACCTGTTGGTGATAAACGGAAGACTCGAACTGGGCAACTGTCCCCAAAGTGCCCCCTGAGTGGCACACACGAACTGGGCAACTTCTACCTGTTGGTGATAAACAAAAGACTCGAACTGGGCAACTGTCCCCAAAGTGCCCCCTGAGTGGCACACACGAACTGGGCAACTTCTACCTGTTGGTGATAAACAAAAGACTCGAACTGGGCAACTGTCCCCAAAGTGCTGCCTGAGTGGCACGCATGAACTGCGCAACTTCTACCTGTTGGTGATAAACGGAAGACTCGAACTGGGCAACTGTCCCCAAAGTGCCCCCTGAGTGGCACACACGAACTGGGCAACTTCTACCTGTTGGTGATAAACAAAAGACTCGAACTGGGCAACTGTCCCAAAAGTGCCCCCTGAGTGGCACACACGAACTGGGCAACTTCTACCTGTTGGTGATAAACGGAAGACTCGAACTGGGCAACTGTCCCAAAAGTGCCCCCTGAGTGGCACACACGAACTGCGCAACTTCTAACTGTTGGTGATAAACGGAAGACTCGAACTGGACAACTGTCCCCAAAGTGCTGCCTGAGTGACACGCATGAACTGGGCAACTTCTACCTGTTGGTGATAAACGGAAGACTCGAACTGGGCAACTGTCCCCAAAGTGCCCCCTGAGTGGCACACACGAACTGGGCAACTTCTACCTGTTGGTGATAAACAAAAGACTCGAACTGGGCAACTGTCCCCAAAGTGCTGCCTGAGTGACACGCATGAACTGGGCAACTTCTACCTGTTGGTGATAAACGGAAGACTCGAACTGGGCAACTGTCCCCAAAGTGCCCCCTGAGTGGCACACACGAACTGGGCAACTTCTACCTGTTGGTGATAAACAAAAGACTCGAACTGGGCAACTGTCCCCAAAGTGCTGCCTGAGTGACACGCATGAACTGGGCAACTTCTACCTGTTGGTGATAAACGGAAGACTCGAACTGGGCAACTGTCCCCAAAGTGCCCCCTGAGTGGCACACACGAACTGGGCAACTTCTACCTGTTGGTGATAAACAAAAGACTCGAACTGGGCAACTGTCCCCAAAGTGCTGCCTGAGTGGCACGCATGAACTGCGCAACTTCTACCTGTTGGTGATAAACAGAAGACTCGAACTGGGCAACTGTCCCCAAAGTGCTGCCTGAGTGACACGCATGAACTGGGCAACTTCTACCTGTTGGTGATAAACGGAAGACTCGAACTGGGCAACTGTCCCCAAAGTGCCCCCTGAGTGGCACACACGAACTGGGCAACTTCTACCTGTTGGTGATAAACAAAAGACTCGAACTGGGCAACTGTCCCCAAAGTGCTGCCTGAGTGACACGCATGAACTGGGCAACTTCTACCTGTTGGTGATAAACGGAAGACTCGAACTGGGCAACTGTCCCCAAAGTGCCCCCTGAGTGGCACACACGAACTGGGCAACTTCTACCTGTTGGTGATAAACGGAAGACTCGAACTGGGCAACTGTCCCAAAAGTGCCCCCTGAGTGGCACACACGAACTGCGCAACTTCTACCTGTTGGTGATAAACGGAAGACTCGAACTGGGCAACTGTGCCCAAAGTGCTGCCTGAGTGACACGCATGAACTGGGCAACTTCTACCTGTTGGTGATAAACGGAAGACTCGAACTGGGCAACTGTCCCCAAAGTGCCCCCTGAGTGGCACACACGAACTGGGCAACTTCTACCTGTTGGTGATAAACAAAAGACTCGAACTGGGCAACTGTCCCCAAAGTGCTGCCTGAGTGACACGCATGAACTGCGCAACTTCTACCTGTTGGTGATAAACGGAAGACTCGAACTGGGCAACTGTCCCCAAAGTGCTGCCTGAGTGACACGCATGAACTGGGCAACTTCTACCTGTTGGTGATAAACGGAAGACTCGAACTGGGCAACTGTCCCAAAAGTGCCCCCTGAGTGGCACACACGAACTGGGCAACTTCTACCTGTTGGTGATAAATGGAAGACTCGAACTGGGCAACTGTCCCAAAAGTGCCCCCTGAGTGGCACACACGAACTGCGCAACTTCTACCTGTTGGTGATAAACGGAAGACTCGAACTGGGCAACTGTCCCAAAAGTGCCCCCTGAGTGGCACACACGAACTGGGCAACTTCTACCTGTTGGTGATAAACGGAAGACTCGAACTGGGCAACTGTCCCCAAAGTGCCCCCTGAGTGGCACACACGAACTGGGCAACTTCTACCTGTTGGTGATAAACAAAAGACTCGAACTGGGCAACTGTCCCCAAAGTGCTGCCTGAGTGACACGCATGAACTGCGCAACTTCTACCTGTTGGTGATAAACGGAAGACTCGAACTGGGCAACTGTCCCCAAAGTGCTGCCTGAGTGACACGCATGAACTGGGCAACTTCTACCTGTTGGTGATAAACGGAAGACTCGAACTGGGCAACTGTCCCCAAAGTGCCCCCTGAGTGGCACACACGAACTGGGCAACTTCTACCTGTTGGTGATAAACAAAAGACTCGAACTGGGCAACTGTCCCCAAAGTGCTGCCTGAGTGACACGCATGAACTGGGCAACTTCTACCTGTTGGTGATAAACGGAAGACTCGAACTGGGCAACTGTCCCCAAAGTGCCCCCTGACTGGCACACACGAACTGGGCAACTTCTACCTGTTGGTGATAAACAAAAGACTCGAACTGGGCAACTGTCCCCAAAGTGCCCCCTGAGTGGCACACACGAACTGGGCAACTTATACCTGTTGGTGATAATCGGAAGACTCGAACCGGGCAACTGTCTCCAAAGAGCACCCTGAGTGGCATGCACGAACTGGGCAACTTTTACCTGCTCCAGCTAGACTGACAGGCACGCGCGAACTGGGCAACTCCTATATACTCGTGGCAGTCCATCTACACAATCTCGCTAAATGCTTCCCAATCTAAAAACTTACCAAGTGCGCAACCTCTGCCCCTATTTGTAGAGTTATTAAGGAATAATGTCAATACTGTGCCAAGGAACAAGATATAAAAAACAAATTATATACAAATACAAAGATTTTCTCACAAATTTCACATACAAAAGTATTTGCATAAAACAAATGTTTGACGCGGTGCCACACTGCAGACTGCTAACTAAGATACGAGCTTATGGAATAGGTTCACAGATTTGTGACTGGCTGCAAGACTTCCTATGTAATAGAACGCAGTACGTTGTTCTCGAATGCGAGTGTTCATCAGAGACGAGTGTATCGTCAGGCGTGCCCCAGGGGAGTGTGATAGGACCGCTATTATTTTCTATCTATATAAATGATCTGATGGACAGAGTAAGTTGTGATTTGCGGCTGTTTGCTGATGATGCTGTGGTGTATGAAGGGTGTCGTCTGTAACTGACTGTAATAGCACACAGAATGACTTAGACAAAATTTCTAGTTGGTGCGAAGAATGGCAGCTAGCTCTCAATGTAGAAAAATGTAAGGTTATGCGCATGAGTTGAAAAAACAATCCTATAATGTTCGAATACAGCATTAGTAGTGAGCTTCTTGATGCTGTCGCGTAGTTCAAATATCTAGGCGTAACATTCCAGAGCGATATGAAATGGAACGAGCATGTAAGGACAGTTGTGAGTAAGGCGGACAGCCGATTTCGGTTTATGGGAGAATTTTGGGAAGATGTACTTCATCTGTAAAGGAGACCGCGAATAAAACGCTTGTACGACCATGTCTTGAGTATTGCTCAAGTGTTTCGGACCCGCAGCCGATCAGTTTAAAGGAAGAATAGAGGCGGTTCAGAGGCGAGCAGCTAGATTTGTTACCGGTAGGTTCGACCAATGCGCGAGTGTCACGGAAATGCTCCGGCAACTCAATTGGTGATCGCTGGAAGAAAGACGACGTTCTTTTCGAGAATTTCTGTTGAGGAAATTTAGAGGGCCGGAATTTGAAGCTGAGTGTAGTACGATCTTGCTGCCGCCTACTTATATTTTGCGTAGTGATCACAAAGACAGGATAAGAGAAATTAGGGCTCGTACGGAGGCATATAGGCATTCTTTTTCTCCTCGTTCCATTTGGGAGTGGAATAGGAAAGGAAATTCCTAGTAGTGGTACAGTGTACCCTCCGCCACGCACCTTACGGTAAATTGTGGAGTATGTATGTAGATGTATTTAGTTTGGCTCATGTTTTGCTCACGGCTGCTTGTTATGAAACGCACATTACAAAGTCTAATTGGCAAATTTCACCATTCCTAAGCAATTCTAATTTCTGTTGCAGGAAAGCGTGCCTCTTTCTAATTTTTGAGTCCGTTTGGATGGTGATATTAGTTTTTGCTGAGTTGATTCTTATATATCAGTTTGTCCATGCTTTAGACTTTTGACAAACTGAAAGATGTTTGGGTGAGGAGATTCACGTGAAGCATTGAATCGGGAATGAAAGCTTTCGCAAGCGTTAGTGGTCTTCCACAACGAGGCGCAATCTGCTACCTAAACGTTTGGAGGGACGACTGCATCTTCTTCATCAATGTAGTTTTCATTTATGTAATCCGCAAATTTTGTGATGTTGTCTTGTGGTCGTATACTGACCAGATGAGCAAAAACACCTCTTCCTACATTCATCGTGAATATAATGTAAATTTCAAATATGTTTTCTTCTGATCTTTTATAAGACTGAGCACTAACGGTATATAAGAGGCACCAGAGTATCTGTGGATCGTGAATAACTGAAGAAAGTGTTTCTCTGCCTACTGAAAAGTACCATCCATCAATATAGTTTACTGCTGACACAAAAACTGTAGATTTAAGTCGGTTGTGAAAACATCTCCATTTTTTCATGTCATTATTAAGGACAGTCCTGGCCTTTTGTAGTTATCGCCTCGATTTGTGACAAAGTAATCTACACTGCCATCACTAATTTCGGCAGTTTTCGCATTTTAGAAGAGTGCGAATAATATTGTTACGAATAAACCTTATGTTCTTCCTTGTTGATGTGTTCGATGTTGTTGGATTGGCATCAACTGCGTTGCGTATCAGTTTTGACGGTCTTTCAACCAAAGCGTCGCCTTTTGTTTTTAGAGAAGTAGATATCATTCTCCTGTTTAACAAGTCTTCCGCAACACGTGCGTAGTCATGATTATGTTCAAAACGCGAAAATATTAAACTTTTTCTCGCTGGCAACCATAGTAAAATGATGAAAGGAAAAAAGTTCCGCTGTTTATGGAGTAAACCTACGGCTCTCGGTATGACGTTACAATTTATAATTTGAACACTACAAATTGTAGCGACAGGAAATTTTACAGACAGTATACACATGTATAGTTGAATGTACATTCTAATTTGTATCACATTTCAACACGTAGTTCATGAGATATGAACACATAAACAGTAACGTTGATGAAAAACCGCCCCTTTCCACACCAAGTTTTAATCTATTAATTGTTTAATACTAACTGTATTCCCAAGAGATTTTACAGACACACGCCCCTTATACAAATGAATATATATGGCAGGAATAAATAAATAAATACCCGGGTAACGCCGGGTTTTCAGCTAATATATACAGGGTGTTTCACTAAGTGTGTTTGCCTCTGTAACTTATAAAATAATAGGTGACGGGAACTTTTAATGCGGTAGGTCAACAGAAGAAATGTTACACTTTCTGCGGAGCTATGAACATAGTTTATTGTATCATTTTGCAAAGAGTTTCACCACAAACATATATTTTTTTAAATGGAACAATAGTTTTTTCTATCGTGTATTGGATTCTTTTAAACCAGATGCGTCCAAATCAATTTAAACTACATTCCTATCACTGTTAGTTTGGGAGCTACAACCCTTCAAAAGTTCCGGGGGCGGAGGCTGCGATAGCGTAGCTGACTGGCCGAGTGGCTATTCCCTGGGGAACGGCCCACTGTCTCATGACCACCAACCAGTCAGCTACGCTGTCGTAGCCTCCGCCCCCTAAACTTTGAAGGGTTGTCGCTCCCAAACTAACAGTGATAGGAATGTAGTTTAAACTGATTTGGACGCAGCTGGTTTAAACGAATCCAATACACGATAGAAAAAGTTATATCTTTGTCCTGTAACTCTTTGGAAAATGATACAATAAACTATGTTCATAGCTCCGCAGAAGTGTAACATTTTTTCTGTTGACCTACCGCATTAAAATTTCCTGTCACCTATTATTTTATAAGTTACAGAGGCAAACACACTTAGTGAAACACCCTGTATATATTATCGGTTTGTACATTAGAGCCCACAGAACCTCAAGATTTACCGTCTCACATCAGATCGATGGATCTGCGACCCATACGTCATCCATCTGTAGTGGGACATTATCTGTCAAGATATTAGGCTAATGAAAAACTGTAAAAGAACATTTTGTGTTCTATTCTGACGCGATAGAACACAACTACGCCCCTCGCGTGTTGTGCGTTGCCAGTACAAATAGCGACAGGCGCACGTACGTCGTGGTCACGCGATTGAGGAAAAGAGGGGAGAAAAGGAAAGGAAGTGTTGTGTAAGGTGGAAACTGTAAAATTTTAAAAGTATCGACGTCTCATTGTAAGGAAGATGGTGCGGGGGAGGGGGGGTGAGGATGATTTAGTGCTCGCACTGTCTGTAAATGGCACGGATGCATTCCGTCTTCATGCAAACTCCTCAAATACTTTGATGACTCGGCTTGGACAGTAGTGTTTGAAACAATCAAGATCAAAGTTGGTGGAAAGCGCGTTTTCTATGCTATACATCGAAAGAGTGTCTGAAGATGAGCATATTTTGTTAATACATATGGTGACCAAAGTTAAAGACGTTCGAGTAATTAACTTTTTTCTATTTTCAGGTTGTAGCTTAGGTACTCGTGAGCGACTTTCCGATGGCGACTTTCGATGGTGAGAAGATGGGTCCGACAGTTCAGTGGCACGATGTGCCCGATGAAGAATGAAGTGGACGTCCACCTTTGGTTACAGAAGAATTGGTTCACGCGACTTTCATCTGTTCTTACTTCTCAAGTCTTTTCTTGGCGGTCATCACTTCACCAATGACGACGAGCTGAAAGAAACTGTTTCCAACTGGTTGAAGACAAAGGCGGTAGATTTCTATGAAGAAGGTATACAAAACCTGGTGCCACGCCATGACAAATGCCTGCAAAATTTCGGCCGTTATGTGGAAAAGTAGTTTAAGAGTTGTAGAATTTTGTGCAATAAAAATTTCTTCTGTATCTGTGTACAATTTCATTTTATTTCCAAACGGAACTTACTTTCTGGACGCGCCTCGTATTTTACCTCTTAATGAGGGGATTATAACAGTATTTAAATTTTTACAATCTGTCGATTATTACGCGGAATATTAAAAATGAAATTTTTATTGCCGCTGTAAGCTGTTAGATACACCACGCCGGCCGCGGTGCCCGAGGCGACTGAGGCGCTTCAGTCACGGTCTGCACGGCCACTACGGTCGGGGGTTCGAATCCCCCCTCGGGCATGGATATTTGTGCCGTCCTAGTTCGTAAGTAGTTCGTAAGTAGTTCGTAAGTAGTTTGTAAGTTTAGGGACTGATGACCCCGTAGTTAAGTCCCATAAGCTTGACAAATATTTGAACATTTTAAGATACACCACCTGAAACAAACGTTTGCGTCAGCTAATACCGGACTGTACCTCCGTTTCTCCCCGAGTTGCCCTTTGAAATGTTTTTCCGCCGTCAGGATATGAAACAATTGGCTGGGAGTCTTGTCACCATTACGTTAATACGATTGGCTCGGAAACGTGTACATTCAGCAGGTAACGCGACAAAAACTGAAGCCGGACCTACAAGTCCCAGAACCTGTACCGAAGTTTTGCGAGCGGTACCGTTTCATTACTGGCATTACAGGGAGACACGGGGTACCGTAAGAAGCGGTACGTACGGAGCGTCCCGCGACAGCTGTCGATCAATCAGCCAGCTGAGGACAGCGGCCGTCCCCGCGGAATTGGGGCGACGCCAGGGCGGCGGCTGCGATGTTGCACGCAGGGGTCTTCAGATGACGGACGGCCGCGCGCGCGACGTGCGGTGGGCGCCGATGCGGACCACACAAGAAGAGGACCAGAGGCCGCAATTAGCAGCCTGGCGACGAGCCGCCCGCGCCTCGCGAACCTCCGCTCTTAACACTCTGACTGCCGGCCCTGTAAACTTTGCCATTTCTAAGAATGCCAGGTGTTTTTAGCAATATCTAGTATTTTGTATTAGAAAAACTAGACAACATTTAAAATGTGGTAATAACCTTTTCTGAAAGCCTTGAACTTCTTCTTCCTGATTACCTACTTTCAGTTTCTTTGAATGTTTACTTCCTTTTCCACATATTTTCAAACAATGTCATTTTTTGGGAAAAAGAAAAAAGTTTACGGAAATCATAAAATTTTTACATCATATAAATGTATTTTTCTGTCGCTTCTTGGTAGAACGCTTCCATATTTAAGGCTGAAAACAAAAAACAAAAAATCTGTTTTTGTTCTACTACATTTTGTTTATTTACTAACTAGATTTCGGCTTATTAGGCCATCGTCAGGTAAACTGTTGACATGAGTCGACAAAGACGCTATTGCTTGGTTCTGAAAGATGGTAAAACAAAGATACAATACACAGATTACTTGGTCTTTGGATATGACATTTGTTGGAATTACAAACAATATCTGTTGCCATGCAGAATCATGTTCACGTAATCAGTAGCCTCCTTGACATTTTTACATTGTAATTTGCGAGTGAACAGGGTGAAATGTAATGTGTTTTTATATCATGCTTGTCGTAGTAGAAAAGCTTTTATTCCGCTTTCAATAATAAAACACTGATAAAAACACTTATTACATATATACACACATTATTTTCACACAGTGTAAATTTTTTATTTTATTTTTTTATTTCGTATGATACAATGTAAAACATGGTTCTTTGCACATTGCGATTTTGCACTCACTGTACTGGTATGATGTGTCTTTTCTTACTGCCTTTCCAGTTTGCTTTTTTCCTCTAGTTGACCATACTTTTCACATACTTTGAATTCTACTTTTACCTGTGGGAGGTGGAATTTTTTCTAGAAAATGCTTTCCTGCAGATAACCTGCTCAGGTGGCCTCTATCGGAAGTTGGTTTGGGAGTATCGTCTTCACACATTGTCAATTCTGCACACAACACCTTTATGAACTTAGATAGAGACATCTTCTCAGCTTTTATTTTTTTATGGAGAATACATGCATATACCAGGCACCATAAGGAGACAGTGAAATGCAACTTTCTTCCATCATTTCACTGTTCTGTGTTCGAAAGCCCTGTATGACATCCTTTGATCGGACAGATCAACCCCGACCTTCTTTTTGTTGTACTCCACAACACAAGCAAGTTTTTGTTTTTTGTTTACCTCTTCTGTCATCATAATTATATCATTTCCGTCCTGTGTCTTGTACTTAGCATATATACATATCTTTTGTCTTTCTAACACACGGCCCAAAGATTTCCACTCCTCCGGAATATCTGTTCCCTTCTTTGTATGTTGGGTGATTTCAAACCCTAAGACATTCCCTTCCTGTTTTTCATTACAGTTCGAACAAGACCTGTCTTCTCCTCTTCTAACATTCTACTTACCCTTGCTGCACAATGAAGAGAGGCTGAGACCGTCAATGGACGGGACTTCGTATTTACAAACATGAAAAATCGAATTCCGTCAATTGACGGGATCGGCAGTCTACAGAAATTTTTGTATCCAGTCAATTGACGGGATTGGCAGTTAAAATGTAACCCAAGTAGCGCCAAGGTGTTTTAGGTTATACGGCGTACCAATGAGCTTGATTTTCATAGAGTGGCGATAGATCCGCCATGTCTGAGGCAAATTGAACTGGAGTCAGGGTCAGCTCTAGGGGTGGGGGGGGGGGGGAGGGGTGCGGGCCGTGCCGTCAGCGTGGGCGGCAGATTTGTGGGGGCGACAAATTCCTGAATTCTTAACTTAAATTAAACAAGACAATGAAAAGTGGAAGTGTCATGTACAAATGTGAAAATAAGTTGGAGATACAAATTTTTACAGATTGATACACATTGAAATAGGTTTCAGAAATTACTGCAACCAATCGCCTTTTGTGTCTTCTTAATGAAGATTAATTTAAACCATTACCGATTTCAAGCTGCCTAGCAGCTTATCATCAGATATTAACTTCGTAATACAACTTTTGATCTTATGTAATCTAAATTGGCATCATATTTATATCCTATAATAAGATAATCTTTTGTCAGTCTTTGGTTTCACATAGTTCTTGTCTTGTAGTATTAACATACTCTTTGGTTTGTTTACAAGCTGAAAGTTGTGGTAGTGGCTGTAAAGTCGTAATGTGTGTGAAGTGTTTGTTAATTTCACCACTTGAAAGTCGTGGGAGGTGCTGTGGTGTGTTGATGGAAAAGAAGTGTAGTGAAATCCTATCCAAAAGCGGACCAAATATGGACAAATAAATATGAAGCGCATAGTTGTAAGTAATGTCTTGAAGACAGACTTGTATTGTAATTATTCAGTATAGCGTACCAAAATTAGAGTTTACTTTTTTCTCGTTTTCTGCCCTGCCACAGATACAAATGTAATTTGCAATAAATGTATACCATCTGATGATGAGCTGCTAGGCAGCTTGAAACCGGTAATGGTTTAAATAAATCTTCATTAAGAAGAAACAAAAGGCGACTGGTTGTAGTAATTTCTGAAACCTATTTCAAGAAACAGTCACAGGTTCCAACACAATGGATAAAAGTTTGATACACATTGATACAGACAACAGTGATATTGCGTTACCCTACAAGCAATATAAAAAATCGCACTGACGTGTTTTACAGCCCACTTTAGATTTGTAGTTTTGTAAGTTTTTGCAAACAGTTTGGACTAATAATCTAAATAATAAAAAAATAATTAATAAGAGTGTCTGAAACCCTTTTAGGAAAAATTTAAGTAGTGGCGGGTTCTGAACCATCGAACTTTAGCGTCATAGCCCAACGCCTTGCCCACTACGCTACGGCTATCAATCGAAAGATGATTCCTTTAATATCATACTATTGATGAGCGTTGTTAACTGATGCTAATATGGCATTTCTAGACACTAGATTATCATTTATCGTACGAAGAACGATATATTTTTGTTAATTCTTCAGTGCGCCATTGCTTTGAAATGATAACGTGTATGTTACAAGAAGAAAATCATCAAATACGCAACGCAAGATGGCGTATGCCAGAGAAACTTCTGGGCGAGGAATGTCACGTGACATCTCCGAACGGCTGGTTTTCGTTAACCCATTTCTTCCCAGTGTAACGTACACGCAACACAAAATATAGCTTTACAAAATGCAGTCGGAATGGACTCACCACACGTGTTAAAAGGCATTCACAAGTTCTGTGTATATGTGTTAAAGTTTCACAATTACCTTACCACTTCGTAAAAAGATGCACGATTTACAAACGTGAGACGATCTACATACACAAGAAATGTCAAGTTCAGCTTCACACAGAGTGTTTATCAATACTACATGAGTGATACCATCAATGTAAGAGTTATCATATAATAGACAATATTGCACAGTTTGAACAAATAGAAGAATGTGATCACAAAAACTAATTTTTTCTATTTGTTTACTAGCAAACAGCGCAACATTATGGGTGGTGCAAATTACAACACATACTGCTAGTTTGTAATATTTCTAATGTTATTTCAATTATTTTAAAGAGAACCTGATGACTAAATATAACACTTTTTTAGAATTTCTATGTTTGGGTTAAAATGGGTTAATTCAATGGACGGTGTCAAATGTCCGTTATTTTTGCAAATATGTCTCAAACGATACGAGATATGAAAAACACATAAGAGAGCAAAGTTGTAGAAAATTTTCTTCTCTACAAATTTGGTTATTCAATTTTCGTATCAGATGAATTGTTAAGCCGTTATTTTCATTTAAATTTCGAGCTGTCAAAAGACGATCGCAAAGGCCCACTTTTAGTGTTACTACCGTAACCTAAAGTGGGCCAAAATGAAAGGTTACTACGTAGAAGCTTGAGCCAATGTGTTCGGCAGCGTTCGGGCGCTTCCGCGTGACGTCACTGTCGATCGTGAGAAGCGGAAGAAAGGCGAAGCGTATTCTTGCGTTCGACTACGGCAGTGTTCCGTTTGACATCAATTTAAGAAAACAGGTGCGATATAAGCAAAAATACAACGGAACAGAATGCTACTATTTACTACGGCAGAAAACTTACACTGATTTCTAGTAATGAAAACTGTATATTACGGCTTCCTTGACCTACGAATAGTCACCTGTACATTATTGTTATAGTCTGTAACGAAAGAATTTGCTAATTTGTAATAGTTAAAGATTAATTAAATACGTACTACATGATATAAAATAGAAGGGCTTTCAGAAAAAATATGATTATACTTTTCCAGTTATTTGCATAGTGTAGATTTGTTGTAGAGTATGCCTACATTAATTTTGTTTTGTCTAATGATGAAATAGGTTGACATTAATGTCATCTGCCTGTGCAAATTCATTGTTGGAGGCTTCACGTAGTACATTACCTTTTTTTATTGTTCCCTGAGATATTTTTAATTCGGTTAATTGATGGTATCGGTATGGACAGTAGCAACAGTAGATTATATCGCTTATATTTATCTTTTTACGTCCCGGTCCTAGTTCAGTGCGCAGTGAACAAGCGTCCTATTGTATCTTTGTCTAATTCTGAGCTGCGACGAGTATGTGCCACATGTGTAGATAATCAAATGTTTCAAATGTTTGTATAGTCTATGGGATGTAGATAATCGTCTCTGTACCAAGTGCTTTCGCGGAACTTGTGATTTACACAGCAATTAGTTGGTAAAATGCTCCACCTCTACTCAAGGAACTAGAAAAAGTAAACAGATTTTAGTCTTATGCTCAGCCGCTGACTTAAATTAATCTTGGTGCACATATTAATTTTGAAGTTATGGCTTCAAATTGTGCTGTTACCAGGGATGGAGTGTTGGGGTATCAGAACAGTAAGAAGCAAATTTCTATTTTAATTTAATTTTTTATTATTAAAAAAGAGAAAAAAATTAATAGTAATAATAATAATAATAATAATAATAGACAATTATTAATTGATGTTGTGAAGAAAAAAAATTCATCTGTGGAACTAAAAGAAAAAAAAGTGGAAGAGCAGTATCTTTGCTTGTTAATTAGTAGTCAGTCTTGTCTTCTCGAGCAGTTTTACTTGAGTTAATTCTAAAGTTTCTCTGAAGTTTATTAATATTGACTGCAGTTTTTCTTTGCCAATTTTCATTAACAATTTTTAATATAATGATGTTTCACAATAAAATGATGTTTCAAAATGTAAATGGAACACTGACGCTGCTATGATCTTAAAGACATTTTCACGACAAAGAGACGTATGAGTGTAATATGTGAAAATAAGACGTCATATATGAGTAGAGCTGACGAAGTCCAAAAATGCTCGCCGAAGGGGGGGGGGCGACGCTTGAATTTTTTGCACGGGACGGCAAAATCCCTTGGGCCGGCCCTGATTGGCGTCCGCCATTTTGGGGTATCGGCTGACAGCTGGTATGCCACACCCAATCGGGAATTTTACCTGTTTACAGTTCCATGTTTTAAATAAAGATTGACTATTGAATAACGATATGCATTACTTTTTCGAAGCTGCGAATTGACGAGCCTGGTAGTAAATTCCCTAAAAACGCAGTAATGAAATACCACCAACCTGTCAGTATTACAGTTCCATTTCGAAGTTTAACAGCTAGCTCAGAATTGCAATAACAACGAAAGTGCTGCTACGGATATACCTGTGTTGATTTTAATGCAAATACATGGTCTAAACGAACTGCTAAACGTACAGTGAACAGTAATTGTTATGACCATGGAACTTCATCTGCTGTTAATGTGTTGTAACAACTGCTTTCATGAAGTCTAATCAGTGGCGGCTCGTACAACATTTGACCAGTGTGCTACAATAACACAAAAATAAACAGGAAACAGAATATACTAAAATAAAAAGTGAACATTTGTATGATTGCCTTTAATTAAATATCAATTAATATTGTATTGACAGTAAGTCCTTCAGGGGACTCTATAACAGCGCTGCCAACTGCATGTATTTACTGCAGGTAGTAAATATAACGTTTAAAAATATTAATTTTATTTACAGAAATTAAAAATTTAGACTCAGAGGTATTTGAATATGAGCCTCACACAGGTAGGTTTGAGAGACAACGCGCAAGACGCCTGAGCCAGCGCGCTATTTGACTCTGTATGCAGCAATATTCGTCATATACTATTCTTCCGCAACCGTTGCACGCAGCGCGAAGAGAAATATTGATCTGGTGCTGCAGTCGGTCTCAGCACACATGAGTCGCCAGGCCTGACGTCACGTCTGCGCATGCGCACTAGCGAACAGACGACTGCGCCGCCTCTGCGCACGTACCAGCGCGGCTGAATCCTACTTCAGCACACGGAGCTGAGTTCCAGCTATCGCGGCGAGAGCGCTCCAGAATGATGTTCCATCCTTATTACTAGCATTCTAATACGCATTGGAAGGGAACTGGAATAATTTTATTGTGATATCTGGTTCGCATTCCAAGAGAAAGGATGTTATTTTACAGCGATTTCTCGCTTGCATTCGAAGAGAAATGGCATAATTTTAGTAATATATTTACAGTGTGCTGCAGCACATTAGCACATTATCACCAGCCGCCACTGAGTCTAATATACACTTACCTTGCGTTCACTGAACCTATTAAGTCTACAAACTTGTAAAATTGCTATTAAGGGATTTGGTTGTAAACTTTGGTGCACGAAATTTGAGTACAAAGACGAAGGTGACAACAATATACCCCAGTTAAAAATGCTTCATCTGCCACAAAAGCATTGCACGTCGAAATAAGGTGTCATTAATAACTTTCCTTGATGCCATGCTGAAACAAGTAACGTTTGGTACGTGAAACTTCAGTACAAAGACGAAAGTGACAACAAAATATTGCAATAAAAATGTGCCTGGGTAAGCTGCCATGAAAGCATTCCACACCGAAATAACGTATCATTAATTACTTTCGTTATTGCCACGCGGAAATAAGTACATTTTTGTTGTAAAGAACACAGACGTATAAAAGTGAACAAGTTCTGGCTGTCACTACTGCTTCCTCACTGTGCACTTGCTGCATGTCAACCATGCTCGATCAATTATTGTGAACAACACATGAAAATATTTTTAAAGGAAGTGTAGACACTCAAAAGTGTGGTTTCATCAACCACAGGAGCGACAGAAGAAGAAATATCTCAAAAACTCCCCAACAATAGGTAGAAAACTACACATTTTTATGGTGTGTACTTTAAGGGAATTGCAGCTTAGGTCATCTGAAGCTTCACTCTTGGGGCAGCTAAGTGCCATTAGTTAGGAATTTTGTTTGAGTATAAACAGGCTAAGATCAAAAAAGGCAAAACATTTGGTGTTCTTGCAGGAAGCACTTCTCCTTTTACCACTTACATTTGTGCATTTAAATGCTTAACACACTTTAGGCATATTTTAGCAACAGAAATTGTCCGGCAATACACACTAAATACAACACTCAAGCTCAACATCAACATACAATAGACTACTCTCAAGTCTACTGACCACCAAAAATATGGCGGCCGAGTTTACGTAGCGCTGTAGTTCGTGTGTTAACAACTCTATGAAATTTAAACTCGTTGCGGAGCATCAAGTAATGACAAATTTTCCCGCAGTACAATAAGCTGCGAATCCTGTGAAATGCATTTTTTTGTCTTTGTCATCATCTGTTGTCTATGAAACATACGTACATTGCGTTATACTTACTGCATTATTGAAGTCTTGTATTACCTGCAGATATTGGACCGAAATAGTAACTTTCGCAGTTTTGTGAATTTTTTTAATATACCATTACTTACAATAATTTCAGTTATTAGGTTTGTTAGGCTTGGAAGTAACTGGGATATACTGAAATTAGATGTGATGGGCTCTGATTTTACAATAACATTTTTCTCCATGCTTGTTGGTTGTAGGGAAGACATTACATTTACATCTACATGGGTTACTCTCCAATTCACATTTAATTGCCTGGCAGAGGCTTCATCGAACCACCGTTAAACTATTTATCTCCAATTCCACTGTCGAATAGCGAGCGAGAAGAAAGAACACCTGAATCTCTCCGTTCGAGCTCTGATTTCCCGTATTTTATTCTGATGGTCATTTCTACGTATCAGCAATAAGCTGATCCCATCCCAGATCCTGTATTATTTCCGTAACGCTGTGTCCCCTGTATCGTGACAATACGAAACGAGCTTCCCTTCTTTGGACTCGTTCGATGTCCTCCCTCAAAACCACCTGATAAGTATCCCACACTGGGCAGCAAAAATGGACGGACAAGCGTAGTGTATGCAGTTTCTTTAGTAGTTCTGTTGCATCTTTTAAGGGTTCTACCAATGAAACGCAGTCTCTGGTTCGCCTTTCCCACGATATTAGCTACGTGTTCCTTCCAATTTAAGTCTGAAGTAATAGTAATTCCTAGGTATTTTGTGGAGTTTACGGCCTTCACTTTTGATTGATTTATCTTGTAAACAAAGTTTAACGGATTTCTTTTCGTACTCATGTGGACGACTTTACACTTCTCATTATTTAGACTCAACTGCCAATTTTTACACCATAGTGATATCTTATTCAGGTCGTTCTGCAGTTGGTTTTGATCTTCAAATGATTTTACTAGACTGTAAACGACGGCGTCGTCTACAAACTAGAGGTCTGCACCTCGCTCGGTTGCTCGCTCGATTCGTGAGATACATGTCGTTCTCTGACAGTCCGACAGGTGTCGGTACTGCAGCTTGTGGCAAGGCGTGTGGCTGCGCTCGACTTCCTGCACGCTCGTTCGAGCGGCGCATGCTCGATCGGCCCGACCGTCCACACTGCCAGCTCGCCTCTCGATCGCCCACCGCAGCGACACTCGAGTCCAAGGCGAGTGTCGGGGGCAAACTAGACGCTACAGAATACATCCTGACTACGAAATTTGGAATTGTTTCCTCTCCCGGGTGCTTCGAAAGCTGTTCTCTCGATCCAGTTGAACTAGCCATTCAGTTTCGCATTTTATACTTTACCATACAGGTTATTATACGTGATTAACATAAAGTTTCTGTGCAAAGATCATTTACTAAATGAATTTTCCAGGATCTTTCTTTCTTTCTTGTTCCTATTTTGTGGACTGTTAGTGCCTGTTTAGTGGTAGGTGTTACTTGCCGTCTTAACGAGGACGTGATTTTATTTTATATCCATTCCTCTTATCACCTGGAATACTTTGTCCGTCTTTTATATTGATACTAAATTCACTATATTGATGTGCACCCGTTAGGTTAGTTTTGTGCATCTCTCTCTCTCTCTCTCTCTCTCTCTGTCTCTCTCTCTGTTGCACTCCGTTAATATATATTCCCGTAGCATTTTGGCACTGTGCGTGGTTGCTGCACCTCTACCTTTTCCGAGTGAGTCCTTAATGGGAATTTTTCCAATTGCAACATTCATATATCCCCCATTGCCACTGTCGTCTTTCTTATCTACATAATAAAGAACGTATGCAAGCTTTTGTGCAATATATAGGATCCTCGCTTTCTTCCGTGTCTTGGTAAGAGATCGGCCTAAGTACATTGCAGGGGGGAGTGACAATTAGGGGGATAGCTCAAAAAATTATTTTGATTTTATCGAAGTTGAATCTATGGAATTTGTCTTTCATCAAAAGATATTTTCATACCAAACATCATTAAAATCGCTTCTCTAGTCCCTAAGTTATCGCCATGTTTCTATTTAAGCGACAATATTGGAGGGACTGTTTCACCCCTTAAATATGTTTCTCCGCCGCCAAAAAAAAAAAAAAAAAAAAAAAAAAAAAAAAAAAAAAAAAAAAAAAAAAAAAGAAAAAAAAAAATTACGTGTCCCATTGTTTTTCATGTATTACAACATATGCAAATTTAATAAAAATCGGAGAGCGGTAGGTTTCCTTGTGATTACAGCGGCAGCACTACGCTGTGCTGCCTCTGCCCACCCCGCCCCACGTAGCCTCGTTCGAGTGTCAACTCGCTCGCTGCGAGCGTAACACACTCGGCGCGCCACCGCCGAGCGTTGCGCACTCGACCGAGTACGAGCGAGCGAAACCGGCGATTTGCAGACCTCTACTACAAAAAACCTAAGAGAGCTACTTAGATTTTCCCCTAAATCGTTTATGTAAATAAGCAACAGCAGAGGACCAACAACACTACCCTGTGGAACGCCCGATATCACATATACCATATGCCTTACCATCGATTACTACGAACTGCGTCCTCTCTGACAGGAAATTCGCTATCCAATCGCAAATTTGGGGCGATATACCATAACCACGCAATTTGATTAAAAGCCGTTTGTGAGATACGCTGGAAATCAAGAAATACGGAATCGATTTGCGAACCCTTGTCGATAGCACCCATCACTTCGTGTGAGTAAAGAGGTAGTCGTTTCGTATGAACAATATTTTCTAAATCTGTGTTGCCCTTGGGTCAATAGATCATTATGTTCGAGATAATTCATAATGTTTGAATACAGGATATGTTCCAAAACCCTGCTGCAAATTGACGTCAATGAAATAGGCCTTTAGTTTAGTGGGTTACTCCTACTGCCTTTCTTGAATATAGGTGTGACCTGTGCAACTTTCCAATCTCTGGGTACAGATCCTTCTTTGAGAGAGCGGATGTACGTGGCTGTTAAGTAAGGAGCTATGGTTTAGCATAGTCAGATAGAAATCTAATGGGTATACAGTCCGGCCATTAAGAATTATGGTCACATAGAGTACCAACACAAGGCAAAATGTGCCCTTGGACATAAAATTTCTGTATTTAATTTGCAGTTTTAACATTGTAACCATAGAAATGTACGGTAGGCCCATAAACAAAGAAGGATTTTTATTATGATTTTTTATAAAAGAAAAATTTACGGGCAATTTTTGCCCGTGATTAGTGCTTGTAGGGGTAAGCCATTTTTACTCAAACTGCTTTGTGATGAAAATTGACAATTCGAAGTGAGTGCGCTTTGCGTGCCTGCGTGTAAATGAACAACCATCCCCATCGCGAGTGCGTCTATGGCGTCAGTGGTCAACATTCAACAGAAAATGCTATATACCACTCAACAGAAAACGGCTGAGGGGAGAGTAGTGCAGTATTGGGCAGCATATCTCTGCAGTAGTTTCCCCGTTCGCCGTTAGGTGGTAGAAGTTTGCACAAACCAGTTGCAAGCTTGAGTGCCCAAGCGCAGTGAAGTCGAATATCTTTAGCCTCTCTTTATCGGTTTGTTTACTGTGCGTGTTTGATGGTGGTTGCTATTGGTCTGAGTCTACAGAAGATGTTTTGTGGCCTCTGGTACTCCTCTTTATGGTAAGTGACTAATTTCATTGCTGTATTTCATTTATCTGTGCTATATAAGAAATGACATATACCAACCATTTCACGATAATTTCCATAAAATAACTTGTAATTGGAGTGTAATTGAATGTGTGTCCTGCAATATCAGCCACCTGACTGTCTTTCAATATCGGCCAGAAGTAAATTCAGTTTTAAATTATATATTCTTCTATTTAATTTCGGGTTAAAATAACAGATGATACAAACAAATAAGAGGCAAATACATGAAAATGGCTGTAAGGAAGGTGATGTATATGGAAATGACCGCCAGGGAGGTAGCCAAAGTGTTTTCTGTATCTCGAAGCACACTTGGGGACAAGTTACGGACACTAAAGGAAGGTAATTCAGTAGCATTAACTCCTCAGATGGGCAGATTGAAAAAAACTTCTGCTGAAGAAATGGAAAGACAATTAGTATATTACATAAAAGATGTAGATAATAAGTTTATGCCTCTCAGCAAAAAGGAATTCTTGCATTTTGTGTTTGCGTTGGTTGAAAAACTGCACATGTCTCCAGATCTCCATCGACAAAGGCCTCTGAAGTGAAAATAAAGAAGAGGAAAACGAGGGGCCAGAAAAGTGAGAACTTGACATCATCACCTTTTAAGCAACAGTTAGAAAAGGATATATACAGAAGAGAAGGGAATAAAAGCAGGAAAATGGTCTAAAAGGGAGCTAAAAAAGCTGAATGTAACTCAGGCATTCAAAAGGTGAATAAACGTGCAAAGAATGGAATGAAAAGACAGTTACGAAGCGGCGAAGAAAAATTAAATTTCCTGGTATTAATGAATCAACAGTGGAGAAAGAAAAGTGCATTATATGCTCGGAGTCATTTGAGGAGGACTGATTGCAGTGTACTAAGTGTAGCTGCTGGGCCCATGTTGAATGTGTTGATGAGGAGGACATTTTGTACGTTATTTGTGACTTCTGTTAACAGTGAGCTACACATTACATAACTGTACCTTTAACAATATGTTCCTATGTATATCTATTATGTTATTATTGAATAAATATAACAACCTTCATTATGAATTGAACAAAGTCGCAAATACAGCAAAAAGCTTTCTACAGTACTTGAAATGTTCAAATGTTTGTACAACTTATGGGACTTAACTACGGGGTCATCAGTCCCTAAGCTTACAAACTACTTATGGACTAGTTAAGACTAAAGACGGCACAAATATCCATGCCCGAGGGGGGATTCGAACCCCCGACCGTAGTGGCCGTGCTGACCGTGACTGGAGCGCCTCAGTCACCTCGGCCACTGCGGCTGGCTACAGTACTTGAAATTGAAGCTCTTTTATTTTCGATGTTTCTAAGTACTATAAATAGAAATTAAAAATCATTACCTATGATATTAATGGAACATGAATTGAGGTATCATAATAAACTAGTTTCACAGTAAGGTCAAAAAACTTAACCCGGTCGATTCAGCACCACTCTCCCCTATATGTTTTCATTGATTTGATTAGATTAGTACTTGTTCCACAGATCATGAGTACGACACTTCGTAATGATGTGGAACTTGTCAGGTTAATGAAAGGTGTCTTTACAAATAATTACTTTGTACTAAATATTACATGACACAATTTTTTAGTATTATTATTTTTTTTTTTCAAATTTACTAATTTATATCCAAAAATTCATCTATAGTGTAGAAGGAGTTGCCACGCAGAAATTCTTTTAATTTATTTTTAAATGCTTGTTGGCAATCTGTTAGGCTTTTGATGCTGTTTGGTAAGTGACCAAAGACTTTTGTGGCAGCATAATTCACCCCTTTTTGTGCCAAAGCTAGATTTAACCTTGAATAGTGAAGATCATTATTTCTCCTAGTATTGTAGTTATGTACAATGCTATTGCTTTTGAGTTCGGTGGGATTGGTAATAACAAATTTCATAAGTGAATAAATATATACTGAGAAGGTACTGTGAAGATCCCTAGCTCTTAAAATAAGTGTCTGCACGATGATCTTGGATGGGCTCTGGCAATTATTCTGATCACATACTTTTGTGCAATGAATACTTTTTACTCAATGTTGAATTACCCCAGAAAATGATGCCATACCAAAGCAGAGAATGAAAATAGGCAGAGTAGGCTAGTTTACTGCGATGTATATCACCAAAATTTGCTATTACCCTAATAGCATAAGTTGCTGAACTCAAATGTTTCAACAGATCTTCAATGTATTTTTTCCAGTTCAACCCCTCATCAATGCTTACACCTAAAAATTTTGAATATTCTACCTTTTCTACAGATTTCTGGCCAAAGTCTATATTTATTTTTGTTGTCATTCAATTTACTGTATGGAACTGTATGTACTGTGTTTTATCAAAATTTAATTATAGTCAATTTACTGAGAACCACTTAATGATTTTCTGAAAGACGTCGTTTACAATTTCATGAGTTAGTTCTTGTCTGTCAGGTGTGATAACTAGTATCATCAGCAGAAAGAACCAGCTTTGCATCTTCTTGAATATAGAATGGCAAGTCATTAATATATATGAACAACACCAAAGGGCCCAAGACCGAACCTTGTGGCACCCCATTTTTGATTGTTCCCCAGTTTGAGGAATCACTATGTTTTGCATATTATGAGAACTACTAATTTCAACTGTTCTTCCTGTTACGTATGATTTAAACCATTTGTACACTGTCCCATTCATACCACAATACCTTAGTTCAGATATTGCATTCACTGAATGTTTCTACACACATTAGTACTGATTGTCGGCCGCGGTGGCCGAGGGGACTGAGGCGCTCCAGTCACGGTCTGCACGGCCACTACGGTCGGGGGTTCGAATCCTCCCTCGGAAATGGACATTTGTGCCGTCCTTAGTATTAGCTAGTTTGTAAGTAGTTTGTAAGTTTAGGGACTGATGACCCCGTAGTTAAGTCCCATAAGCTATACAAACATTTTTTTTTTTTTTTTTTTTTTTTTTTTTAGTGCTGATTGTGTATCTTGTAGTCTGACGTGTTCTGCCTTCATGAGGATCTCCTGAATTTCGATCAACTGGATCGATAAGTACTCTAACCTAGTCAAAAGTGGCCAGAGAAGTTGACGACGCACACATAACCCAAGAAGTAATATGTCTACTTCCTACAGGAAAATCAGGATCAACGTGACGTTAATCTGTAAAACTTTTAACACACGCCACAATTTGTATAGCAGCTCACTGCACGCTGCGTCCAAAGAGGCAAAGACGGCCGCCTCGGTGAGATGAAGACGATAGCGCCAGCCTCGTGGTGAGGTGAGGAAACTGTAGCAGGCTGCGCTGTTTATTATGTCCGGGGTGTAGAAGGCCTCGCTGATTGCCGCCGCTGATAGCAGCGACCACGACTGGCTGCGCAGCAGAGCAGATGTAAACAAATTCAGGAGAGGACTTTTTGCCTCGACGAAACAATCTCCTTCTCCCGCGAGAGTAATTTCTTCCCCTGCTTCTCCAGGATGTCTCAAGTTCGCGAGACTTGTAGACGTCAGAGCGGTGAGTGACAGTTTGCCCCGTGGCTGAGGAAACGTCGTTTTGTTTGGTCCGAGATCTAGGCAGGTGTGCTCCGCGCTATCGTTCATGCACATCGCCGACAAATGCAGCGCAATAAGAACGGAAGAACAAACGCGATGACGTGGTAAAAACAGAAGAACACACCGCAGCACAAGAGAAACGCAAGTTAGTTGCTAAATAGACACTTATATCTATACTAGCTACATTCCCGCTGTTTTGCACGCGTAGACTGGATGGTCTCCATTGGTTGTTTCTACTTCTAAATATAAATTTTCACAGATTTAGCTTTAAACATGCTTTCCTAATCGAGTATTTAGATACAACTTGGCATTCCCTATTGCACCATTGTTGGCAGAATTCGAAACATCCCGAAAAGCATTTTTTTTAATTATTACCATGGTTACAAACCCAATTTTTTACAGTTCAAGCATCAAAATAGTCTTAGTAGCACCCTAAAAGATTTTCCCTTATTTCACCCGCTTAATGGTTGAATTTCCAAAAATATCCAAACACGTGTTTTTAAAATTCCAATAAAAAATCTAAATCCGACGTTTTGTATATTTCCTTCAAAATTGCCTGAATATCAACGTATTTTCCAAAAATCGTTCAATCCCTATTTCACCCCCTTAGGGACGGGAATATCGATAAATTGCTGATGCAAGATAAAGTGTAAGATAAACAACATCTACAAATTTCAAGTTTCTATCGTCTGTAGATTCACTTTTAAGCGCCGTTTTATGCCTTTTAAAAACGGATCGAAAACGCGAAATTTCTTTCTTACGCTTTGGCATCTTTCTTGGTAGTTTTACTTTTCAAACTGCAATATGCAATTATTTTTCTTTATACTGCAGAAAAACAACTGAAGAATTTGCATCACGTTTCGCTGCATATAAGCTCTTTGCTATTATAGTGTTAAAAGTCATCGCTGGTCTTCAGTGCGAATTTTATACAAGACTACGGCTTTCAACTGCTGTATCATCCACCCTCTTACAGCTATCGACACGGAACTGCTAATCCAGTTGTCAGTATTTTGATTCTAAGCACTACAGTTGTCTTTCCAGTGTTTATTTTGAGATCAATGGTGTATTGCTAATGTAGTTAATGCTCAGTTAATGTATGCCTGTGTTTCCCAGTGTTTTACCATTGAGTCTTTTTGTCTTTGAGCATCTGTTGATCGTCATATTACTCCACATTTTACGGATTTTTGTTCGCCACACTCACCCACCGCCACACACCGTCACCAAAACACCATAGGGCATACCGCGAACCTAAAGGCTAATCTCATGCATAACCGCCATTGGTCAGCAGTGAATAATTTTGGCTACCAAGTAAAATATACGGACACACGTCACACGTTCCATTTTTATACATGTATATCGATTGCAATATCCAGGTGAAAGAACAAAGTATAAAACATTTTATCGTTGCAGATGACAACCTGTGAAGCATATTATTGCACACTGAATTTCATGAATAAGCTCTGTCAGTAATTTCATGTAACGAATGTTATGAAATGTAAGTCTGAAAAATTACACTTCCGGTATCGAGAATTCAGTTTGGGATGAGACTTCGCATGTTAGTGGCGTACGTCAAGGGTGCCCATTCATAGAAGTTTTAAAGCCCACGGTCTAGAAAATTCCGAGAAAAAGGGCTCTAAAGTTTCAAGTACAAATTATACATTTTATTTACTAGTCAATGAATTCGTTACGGCAGTGTGGCGAAATATTTCAGGCAGCAGTGAGTTTGCAAGTCCTGTGGATTCGCAGGGTTCGATGCTGCCTGTGGTACACATTTTATTTTTGTTATTTGTTTAAAATAATCATATCAATTTTAAATAAAATTAATGATATAACATATCATTTGTTACATCATAAAGAACTTTGTGTTATTGAAAAATTACTGTACTTCCAATTCGTTAAAATTTTAGAAACATCTTTTATTTAAATATCTGTATGCAAAATACCTTGAAATGGAATAGCTCCTGCGAATGAAACTATTCCGCGATTTTAATAAAGAAAATTGAAACAAATATTAATTAGAATGAAATCACTTTAAAAGCCAGATTATATTATTGAAGGCTATCACTGATTGTGCTATAAAGATTGAACGGCAGTGCCCCAGCGCATTGAGGCGCTGTGCTCCTATGCTCGAGGCCGTTCCCTGTTGGGGATTCGAATCCTTCCTCGGGCATGAATGTTAGTGCTGTCTTTAGTATAATATAGTCCATACGTAGTTTGTATAGGGACTGATGACCCCGCAGTTCAGCCCCATATATATATATATAGTTTTGGGACTAGCCACTAGTGGATGACTGCACAGCTTTAAAACGAGGAACAAGCCTCCAAGACCATTCATATTGACACCATTGTGCCAAATCTAAATGGTCGTCTTCCCCATCATGCTCGAGTTTCTTTATTGAACAAAACGAGACGGCATGGGTATCGGAATTTAGAGTTTCTTTATATTTATGGTACGTGAAGTTCAGAAATTAAATAACAATCAGCCAAAACCATTCGACGCAACTCTCAAAAATTCTCGAGAAAATCGACTTTGAAGTTTTGCAAGTAAGCATAAGTACCACTGTAATAAAAAAAGCTGAGCCAAATATTCAACGAACAACCAAGAACGAGCTGTAACAACGACCTCAAAGCATAGATCTAATTTTTAAAAAATCGTACTGACGTATTTTACGGCCCACTTTAGATTTGTAGTTTTATAAGTTTTGGCAAACATTTTGGACCAAAATAATAATCTAAATAATAAAAAAATAATTAATAAGAGTGTCTGAAACCCTTTTAGGAAAAAAAATGTAAAGTAGTGGAGGGTACGGAACTACTGACCTTCAGCGTCACAGTCCAACACCTTGCACACTACGCTACTACTAACAGTTACGAGTGACATTCTTTAATATCATCTTATTCATGGCCGTTGTTAACTGGTGCTAACATGGCATTTTTAGACATTAGATTATCATTTATCGTACGAAGAACAACGTGGTTTTGTTAATTATTCAGTGCGCCATTGCTTTGAAATGACAACGTGTAAGTTACAATAAGAAGATCATCAAAGACGCAAAGCAAGATGGCGTATGCCAGAGAGAGTTCTGGGCGAGGAATGTCACGTGACATCTGCGAAAGGCTGGTTTTCGTTAATTCAATGCATGGTGTGAAAACTCCTTTATTTTTACAAATATCTCTCAAACGATACGAGATAAAAAAAAAAGGAAACATAAGGGAACAAAGTTGTAGAGAATTTTCTTCTCTACGAATTCGTGTATCTAATTTTCGCGTCAGATGAACGGTATATTTGCAATTGAAATTACATTACAAACGGCTTTTTTTGTATTACTAACGTATTTCTTGTCCGAAATATTTGAAAAAGCAAGGTTCTGGTATCTGGTAGCCAACAATTATGTCTGTAAAATTTGGTGCCGATCGGTTGAACGGTTCGACCTAAAAAGTGGGAACACGTTACAACGTTGCAAGATATGAAAAAAACATAATAGAGTGAAGTTGTAGAGAATTTTCTCCTCTACCAATTAGGTTATTCAATTTTCAAGTCAGATGAACGGTTCGTTTGCAATTACAATTATATTACAAACGGCTTTTTTTTGTTATTAGTACCGTATTTTTTGTCCGAAAAATTTGAGAAACGGAGGTTCTGGTCTCTGGGCCAGAATTATGTCTGTAAAATTTGGTGTTAATCGGTTGAACGGTTCGTCTTAAAAACAGAGAACACGATACGGACAGACATACATCCCTAAAATCGCCGTTATTTTTGCAAATATCTCTGAAACGATACAAGATATGAAAGAACATAAGAGAGTAGTTTACATCGTATGATAAGAGAGCAAAGATGTAGAGAGGCACAAATTGGGTTATTCAGTTTTCGTGTCAGTTAAAGGGTTAAGCCGTTATTTTCATTTAAATTTCGAGCTGTCAAAAAACGATCACAAAGGGCCACTTTTAGTGTAAAGTGGGCCAAAAAAAGAAGAAAAAGCTGGTAGCGTCCTCGGCTCCCAACCATAGAGCCGACGGTTCGAATCCCACTGTGACTTTTCGTTTTCGCGTTCAGGTATATAAAACATTTTGGGATCTCTTATTTCACGTGTTGTGTCAGTTTTTGTTTATGTGTATGTAGACGAGCTGAAAAATTTGTAAAATGATGGCTGAGTAGGTTATCTGCTTGGAAAGACATTATTAGCTATGAAGATGACTTTTCAAAAGATAAAAAAAAAATTGCCGTAGCTACCTTCGTCAATTAATAGTGAAGCCATTGCTGTAAAAATTGCAACTTACGTTTTTTTATTGAAAAATCATTATCAAAAACCTTCTATAAAATACAGAAAATTATGAATAAACAAAAATACGTGCACTCTTCGTGAAAATTACCATTATACATTAAAACTGTATTCGAAACAACGGGGAAAAAAACTTCTGTTACGACAGGATTCGAACGTCTGACTCTAAGGTTGGAAGGCCAGGACGCTAATAGCTCAGCTACAACGACAAACACCGCATTTATTAAAATTATTGATACTTACGCTTACTTGCTAAACTTTAGAGTCGTTTTTCTCGAGAGTTTTTGAGAGTTGCGTGGAATGACTGGCTGATTGTTGGTTGAGTTGTGAACTTCACGTAGCATAAATATCAAAGAATTCTTAACCCTAGCATTACCAACGGGGGGGGCCTCGTAGGCCCACTGACTTAATAATTCTATGTTGTATCCACATCCTTTGATATCTGAACTTGAAAGCAAAGGTAATTGTTCGTTATTGAATTTACTATTGAGTGATTACAGAATTTGTGAATTAAAGTTAATTAAAATTCATTTACTTGATTTAATTCTCTGTGGGCCTTAGACGCCCCCTTGTTGGTAATAATAAGGAAAGATTTACGAAGTTGAGTCTTTCGTTTCAAATTCTTAACATGAAACGAATTTTGGCATTGTTGTCTTAACTTTTGCATTGTTGCCTTCAAACATATTATTATGAAGCGGACCACTGTTATTTTCAGTGTTCCTGCTGCTGGTGAACCAGCAACATGAGTAGAAAACGTTTACGTTGAAAGAGTGCTAGAAGAAGTTTTGAACGTATCAGATTTAGAGGAAAGTGAATTGGATGATGACGTGGAAGAAATTAGAACTGATTCATCGTCTGAGAATGAAGATGAGGTTGAAGCCAATCCACCAGATGCTAATGATACCGAATGTGATAAATTCATTACATTACAGCACAAAGAGAGGAACAAGAAGGTGGCCTTTGTCCCTCTATTACACACTCATTGACATAGCACCAATAAATGCATATTCACTTTTCGTCCTCAATTTTCCGAATTGGAAAAAGAATTTGCTAAACCGCAGAAGAGTTTTTATCACTAACTTAGGTCTTGAACTAACAAGACCTCGTGTAGATAAACGGGCACAAACTTTGTATGGACTTCAGAAGCCAGTAATAATGGCAATGGAAAGCCTCACACAACGGAAGCTCAGCTGCTCTGTAGAACCATCACCCCCAACAGCAGAACCAGGAACACGTGGACGGTGCCACGTATGCACCTAAGCTGCATCTAAAAAGATCAAGTGCAACAAACTGGAAAAGTCAACTGTTACCTGCTCTCAGTGCCACAAACACGTCTGTGGAAACCACTGCAGGAAGACAGTGTTGTGTGAAAAATGCGTTGCAGAATAAGACAGTAAATTTTGTTTGCTTCATGTAGTGTATCGAATTAAAAAAGTTGTTTTTATAAGAAAATGCTATTTTGAAACATTACTCCAAAAAAATATAAACTGAATCTCGTGATTTGTTCATTTTATTCCTATTATAATTACATCTTTTATTATCCAAAATACAAAAATAATGTTTAAGCATTTTGAATTGTTATTAGAGGTATCAGAAGTAAATAAACTTGATTTATGATAAAATAAATTGAGGTATTCTCTATGGGCCTTTGAGGCCCCCCGTTGGTATTACATGTAACAAAAAATACGTTGGTAATGCTAGGGTTAAATGCGTCACGCATGTGGTCTCCTTGTAAGACCAGTTTCTTTCACACTCCCGATAACTCAGTGCACAGTGTCTGAGACCTCTCGGCGGGTAACGTCATCTCCGCCGCAGCGGAAGAGGGACTCCGTTTGGACGTCCGGCGGTATTAAAGGCACGCGACGATTCAAATAACGCGTGTTGAGAGACGCCGGGGGATTATCAGCCCATCGGCGGCGGGTGCTGTTACAGCGCCCACGACAAAAAGCCCTCCCTCCGCCTGCCCTTTTGTTTCGCCATTACGCTTTACGGCGGCCGGACGTATGCTAAGCGCATTAGTCACGGCAGCTCGCTCCTTTCACGCGGTGCCTGTTGTTTACGCAGTCGCACCGCCTGTTTTATTGTCATCCGGCTCAGACCCCTAATAACAGCGGCCCCTGCTTATCTGGGCCCGCGGTCTCGCAGCTGCGGGTAATGTGTCCGGCCAGCGCGAGATAGCGTCTGATATAAGACGCGCCGGCGCCAGCCGTCAGCCGTCATACGAGTCACATGACACCTGCGGCGCGGCTGCTCTGACACTCGCCAGTCGTAACTGGGCACGGCGGCGTAAATGTTTTCTGCAGGTCAAGAGCTGCGTCGTGTCGGAGAAGTAGCTGCCTCGCGGTCCACGATAGGACAGAGGGAAGAGGGGGTTGCTAGGAGGTCAGTCTGCAACAACCCTAACGGCTACGAGCGTTGGCCGGCCGCGGTGGCCGAGGAGACTAAGGCGCTCCAGTCAACGGTCTGCACGGCCACAACGGTCGGGGGTTCGAATCCCCCCTCGGGCATGGATATTTGTGCCGTCCTAGTTCGTAATTAGTTCATAAGTGGTTTGTAAGTTTAGGGACTGATGACCCCGTAGTTAAGTCCCATAGACTTTACAAACATTTGAACAGTTTACGAGCGTTGACCCCCGAAACCCTCCGAATTTCTTTATTTGACCTACAAGAATACTGACTGTCTCTAATTTTGAATATACATTCCTGGAAATTGAAAAAAGAATATCATGAACTCGTCGACGCGAGGGAAATTTTATTAACCCATACAAAACTCGATCACACCGCCAGAGCCATACGCACGTGAGTATAGTAAACAGAGCGTGTGCAATGTCGCCGTTAGTACCGTGTATGCAGCAATGCAAGCTATAATTGTTCTATGGGAACGATCGTAATGGTGCCGAAGTGGTCTTCTGCAATTGCCTGCCACGAAATTTCCAACTGATGCCTCATGCAGACTGCCCAACATGATGTTTCTAGATGTCTTCTGGATAAACTAAAGTATTTGGGTATGAATGGGACAGTGTACAAATGGTTCAAATCATACCTAACAGGAAGAGTGCAGAAAGTTCACATAGTAATGCACATAATATGCAAAAAAAAAAAAAAAAAAAAAAAAAAAAAAAAAAAAAAAAAAAAAAAAAAACAGCTTATTCTTTAAACTGGGGAACAATCAAAAATGGGGTGCCACAAGGTTCGGTCTTGGGCCCTTTGCAGTTCTTAATATATATTAATGACTTGCCATTCTGTATCCATGAAGATGCAGAGCTGGTTCTTTTTGCTGATGATACAAGTATAGTTATCCCCCCTGACAGACAAGTACTAACTGAAGAAATTGTAAACGACGTTTTTCAGAAAATCATTACGAAATAAGTAGTTTTCTTAGCCACATATGTAATAGTTCTCTGAAGCAGTGTGTTTTTCCTGATAGGCTGAAATCTGCTATTGTTAAACCACTACACAAAAAAGGGATACGACTGATGTCAACAACTACCGCCCAATCTCACTTTTGACAGTCTTATCCAAAATTCTTGAAAAAGTAATGTTTTCTAGAGTAGTTTCACACATAGGTAAAATTAAGTTCTAACAAAATGTCAGTTTGGTTTTCATAAAGGCTTTTCAACAGAAAATGAAATATTACATGCTCTGAATAGCCGGACATCACCCGTTGGGATTTTTTTGTGATCTCTCCAAGGCTTTTGAATATGTAAATCATGGAATTCTTCTAGATAAACTCTTTTGGTATGAATGGGACAGTGTACAAATGGTTTAAGTCATACCAAACAGGAAGAGTGCAGAAAGTTGACATAAGTAATTAACATGATATGAAAAAAAAAACAGCTGATTCTTCAAACTGGAGAACAATCAAAAATGGGGTGGCACAAGGTTCGGTCTCGGACACTTTGCTGTTCTTAATACATATTAATGACTTGCCATTCTATATCCATGAAGATGCAGAGCTGGTTCTTTTTGCTGATGATAAAGTATAGTTATCAAACCTAACAGACAAGAACTAACTGAAGAAATTGTAAACGACGTCTTTCAGAAAATCATTAAGTGGTTCTCAGCAAACGGACTATCATTAAATTCCGATAAAACAAAGTGCATACAGTTCCGTACAGTAAATGGAACGACATCATTAATAAATATAGACTTTGGTCAGTAATCTATAGCAAAGGTAGAATATTCGAAATTTTTAGGTGTTTTCATTGATGAGGGGTTGAACTGGAAAAAATGCATTGAAGATCTGCTGAAACGTTTGAGAACAGCTACTTATGCTATTAGCGTAATTGCAAATTTTGGTGATATACATCTCAGTAAATTAGCTTACTATGCCTATTTTCATTCTTTGCTTTCGTATGGCATCATTTTCTGGGGTAATTCATTATTGAATGAAAGAAGTATTCATTGCACAAATGCGTGTGATCAGAATAATTGCTGAAGTCCATCCAAGATGATCCTGCAGACACTTATTTAAAGAGCTAGGGATCTTCACAGTAGCTTCACAGTATATATATTCACTAAGGAATTTTGTTATTATCAATCCCACCGAATACAAAATTAATAGCAGTGTACGTAACTACAACACTAGGAGAAAGAATGATCTTCACTATTCAAGGTTAAATCTTGCTTTGACACAGAAAGGGGTGAATTATGCTGCCACAAAAGTCTTTGGTCACCTACCAAACAGCATCAAAAGCCTGACAGATAGCCAACTATCATTTAAAAATAAATGAAAAGAATTTCTGAATGGCAACTCCTTCTGCACTATAGACGAATTTTTAGATATAAATTGGTAAATCTGAAAAAGAATACAATAAAAATATTGTGTCATGTAATATTTAGTACAAAGTAATAACTTCTAAAGACACCTTTCATAAACCTGACACGTTCCAATTCATAACGAAGTGTCGTATTCATGATATAATCTAATCATGCTGTTCCGAACATGCTCAATGTGGGCCAGAATCGTTAACGTACATCATGAAGAGCAAGTTGGGTGGTACGAGATACATGTGGACGTTCATTGTCCTGTTGGAAAAGCATATCGCTTTGTTGGTGCAAAAATGATAGTAAGACGGGTTGAATGTTGCTTGTGATACGCCGTTTTCAATGTTCTCTAGACGATCACTAGAGGAGAACAGCCCGTGTAGGATATGGCTCACCACGCAATAATGCAGGATCATGCGTGCCGTTAGGGCGTGTTGCTCTCTCTCCCCCCAGAATCGTTGAGTCCGCCTCCAGTGGTGTCACGGTAGGCATGTATGAAAGGAGGAATGAACACGAGTCGTCTTCAGTGATGAGATCGCTGCCGCTTCGATGTCAAATACGGTGGTTCGCGTGTGTGGTGTCGTGCAGGGGAGCGCGACAGAAGCACACGCGGCAGACACCTGGCATCAAAGTGTGAAGAGCCATATCCTACACTGGCCGTTCTCCTCCGGTGATCGTCTAGAGAACACTGAACACCCGTTGAACCACCGTTCATTCACCAACAAGGCGATACGCTCTCCCAGCAGGACACTGCACGGCCACACGTATCCCGAACAACCCAACGTGCTCTTCTAGGTGTACGTCAAGTACCCTGCCCATCATTATCCCCAAAGCTCTCAGCCATTCAGCAGGTTTGGACCGGATGAAACGTCGTGTTGCGCGGTTTCCATGAGCGGCACGAAATCTGGTCCAACTCAGGCACCAAGTGGAAATTGCATGGCAGGGCATTGAGAAAGATAACATACGGCACCTCTAGGATCGTCTTCACGGGAGAATTAAAGCTTGCATTGCTGCAAACGAGGGATATACAAGGTACCAACACCGACAATGCGGACGCTCTGGTGACTGCACTCACGTGCGTAAGCCTCTGTCTGTGTGATGTGTTGTACGCACCTCAACAATGTCTCAATATAATTTCCCTCTCCCGCGACGATGAATTCATGGTGTTCTTTTTTCATTTTCCAAGAGTGTATTTGGTTTTTATTAGTTGCCTTCGTTGACTTTGTTTATCCCTTACTGAAGTATATTCTAACATTTAAAAAATGGTTTTTGAGCTTTAGTTTGGCATCCATAGAAATAATACATCTAAAGCTGTTCGGGGCTCTTTTTTATTTCTGCATATTCTGACACTAATCAGTTCGCTAACAATAGAACATGTATGGGTGACGCATCTACATCTACACCTACATCTCCATACATACTCCGCAATCCACCCAAAGATGCGTTGCTCAGAGTACTCAGTACCACTACTAGTTACTTGCTCTCCTGTTTCACTCCCATATAGAACCAGAGAAAGACGAACGCTTTTATGCATCCCTATGAGTCCCAATCTCTCTGGTCTTATCCTTGAGGTCTTTACGCGAATTGTAGGTAGAATCGTTGTGCAGTCCGCTTGAAATTCGGACCCTCTAAATTTCTTGAACGGGGCTTCTCGAAAAGAACGTTGCCTTCCCTCCAGCGACTCCATTTGAGTTCCAGAAGTATTTCGGTAACACCCGCGCATTGATCGAATATGCCAGTTACAATCCTAGCCGCCCGTCTCCTTAACACCGATCTGATGGTGACCCTAAGCAATTGAACAATACTGAAGATAGGGGGGAAAAGCGTTTTATATGCGATCTCCTTTACAGACGAATCGCACCTGCCCAAAATTCTCCCAATATATAGAAATCGACCACTCGCCTTCCCCACGACTGTCCTCATATGCTCGATCCATGTCATTATCACTGTGCAGCGTTACGCCTACGTATCTCTGTCAAGCAGCACACTAATAATGCTATAATCGAACAATACGTGATTGCTTCTCCTACTCGTCTGTATCACCATACTTTTTTTCTACATGTAGCGCTAGTTGCCATTCCTCACACCACCTAGAAATTTGGTCCAAGTCATCCTGCATCCTATAACAGTTATTCAGTGACGATGCCCTTTTGTAAACAATAGTATAGTCAGCAAACAGCCGCAGATTATAACTCTGTCCGTCAGATCATTTATATACACAAAAAATAAAAGCGGCTCTATACACTTCCCTGGGGTGTCCCTGACGATAACTAGTCTCCAATGAACACTCGCCACCGAGGACAACGTATTGGGTTCCATTACACTCCTGGCCATTAAAATTCCTACACCACGAAGATGACGTGCTACAGACGCGAAATTTAACCGACAGGAAGATGTTGTGATATGCAAATGATTAGCTTTTCAGAGAATTCACACAAGGTTGGCGCCGATGGCGACACGTACAACGTGTTGGCATGAGGAAAGTTTCCAATCGATTTCTCATACACTACCAGCAGTTGACATTGTTGTGATGCCTCGTGTAAAGAGGAGAACTGTGTACCATCCACGTTTCCGACCTTAATAAAGGTCGGATTGTAGCCTATCGCGATTGCGGTTTATCGTATCGCGACTTTGTTGTTCGCGTTTGCTGAATATGTAATCGGTGGGTTCAGGAGGGCAATACGGAACGCCGTGCTGGATCCCAACGGCCTCGTATCACTACCTGTCGAGATGACAGGCATCTTTTCCGCATGGCTGTAACGGATCGTGCAGCCACGTCTCGATCCCTGATTAAACAGATGGGAACGTTTGCAAGACAACAACCATCTGCACGAACAGTTCAACGACGTTTGCAGCTGTATGGACTATCAGCTCGGAGACCACGGCTGCGGTTACCCTTGACGCTGCACCACAGACAGGAGCGCCTGCGATGGTGTACGCAATGACGAACGTGGGTGTACGAATGGCAAGACGTCATGTTTTCGGATGAATCCAGCCTCTGTTTACAGCATCATGATGGTCGCATCCGTGTTTGGCGACATCGCTGTGAACACACATTGGAAGCGTGTATTCGACATCGCCATACTGGCGTATCCCCCTGCGTGATGGTATGGGGTGCCATTGGTTACACGTCTCGGTCACCTCTTGTTCGCATCGACGGAACTTTGAACTATAGTTTTATACATTTCAGATGTGTTACTACCCGTGGCTCTACCCTTTATTCGATCCCTGTGAAACCTTACATTTCAGCAGGAATAATGCACGACCGCATGTTACAGGTCCTGTAGCGGCCTTTCTGAATACGGAAAATGTTCGACTGCTACCCAGGCCAGCACATTCTCCAGATCTCTCACCAACTGAAAACGTCTGGTCAATGGTGGCCGAGCAACTGGCTCGTCACAATACGCCAGTCACTACTCTTGATGAACTGTGGTATCGTGTTGAAGCTGCATGGGCATGTGTACCTGTACACGCCATCCAAGCTCTGTTTGACTCATTGCCCAGGCGTATCAAGGGCGTTATTACGGCCAGAGGTGGTTGTTCTGGGTACTGATTTCTCAGGATCTATGCACCTAAATTGCGTGAAAATGTAACACATGTCAGTTCTAGTATATTTATCCAATGAATACCCGTTTATCATCTGCATTTGTTCTTGGTGTAGTAATTTCAATAGCCAGTAATGTACCAGTAGTGTACAGGTGTTACAGACAACTGATGATCATTGTCCCCAGACTGGACAATTACTTCGTCTGCATAATGTGATGGTTTTTCTTTCGAGTTTTTTAGAGTATATCCAACAATATTTTCTAGTTGCCAGCTTGTTTCCACTTGAAACTGTTCGCTCCTCTTGTTTACCAAGAACGTTCTTTTTAACAGTTTTTATTTATATATAGTTTAGAGAAAGAAGCTTACCAATTTTGCCTCACACTAACACAGATGTAGAGTCAAGCTGACCCCATAAGGCGCTTCACTAAATTCTGAAACATATATGTGACAGAGAAACAAATCTGTGCTCTAGACAATGCCCCTGCAGACTGAGGGAGTATTGGTTAGAAGGTACTGAGAGTACCATGTGGTTAACGGAAGTACAACAATGTGCAACCGATGAGTATCTAAAGATGCGGACTCCCGTCTGTTGTTACGGTTAAAACGTAGTCACTTTTATTTAATAAAATTGTTAAAAATTATCACAGATATCTTATTAAAACAAAATATTTCATCATCATCATTATTTTCCATCTCCAGTTTCCCGGGTGTGGCTAACAAGCGCTCTCCATATCATCCGATCTTGATATACCATTTGCTCTTGGACATAATCCCAGTTAAAACCGTTCTTCCCTACGTCTGATTTTACTGCCTCTATCCATCTTCTCCTTGGTCTTCCTCTTGGTCTTCTTCCTCCCACTTCCATTCTTAAGTATTTTTTAGCTGTTCTTGTGCTATCCATTCTCATTACATGGACATACCACTGCAGTCTTCGTTTCCCCAAGATGTTGGCAATAGGGAACTTGATACCAGCTGTTTCTCTGTGTACCTCATTTCTGATCTTGTCTCTCCTGGTACTTTCATAGTCCTGATAGACCTCATTTCTGTTGCTTGGATTCTGCTGTAATCCTTTTTTAACAATGTACAAGTTTCCATGCCATATATAAGGATTGGCGTAAAGTAAGTGTTATACGAAGTTAACTTTGATGCCTGGGGTACTTTTTTTGTCTCAGAGTAGATTCCGAACTTTGATGCTTTCTGTGTTCCGTTGAGGATTTCTGGCCGGATGGTGTTGTCCTTGGAGAAAATACTGCCAAGATACTGAAAGTGGGAAACTGATTTAATTTTTGTTCCCTCCAAGTAGATGTTTAAACTTGCTCCCTCTCTCTTTATGGCCATCTCAATCGTCTTGGTCTTGCTGATTTTCAGGTTAAATTATTTAACTTTATTGTTCAAGACAGTCAGGCTCTTCTCTACTTCTTTTTTCTGTTTTTCCCCATATTACAACATCATCATTACAATACCAGTGATCTCGACTCATTTGCAGCTTCCTTAATAGATTTTAGCATTCTGTCCATTACAATAATAAAAAAGAGTGGTGACAGAGCACTTCCCTGCTGTACTCCCCTCTTCGTCTCAAACCATTCACAGCTACCATTTCCTATTTGGACACTACTATTGCAAGTTTGATACAGCATCTTTACTCTGTCAATCAGGTAATTGGGCACTTTTAGACCTTCCAGGCATTTCCATATTTTATTACGAGGTACACTATAATACGCCTTCTCAATGTCTAAGAACACCGTCCCTAAGTTCTTTCCATGTTCCCAGCATTTCTCTGCCAAAATTCTTACGCAAAGAAAAGATCTATAGTACTTCGCCCTTTCCTGAAACCACACTGTTCTTCTAATAAGGGTTCAACTATCTTCCTAAGTCTGGTTTCTATAATTTTTTCCAACAGCTTTAGGATATGTGAAAGTAGAGTGATACCTGTATTTATTGATTGATTTTTCCAGGGAAGCCAAAACATTATTGGTCCAACCCGCCACTGCCCGCACCGAAACAAAGTTTATTGTGCGGTATCGCTCCCTGTATATCTAGTAAAGCCAACCACTGCTCTTGAACAGTGCAAGGAGTCCCTTTACCAGTTCCTTATTAGACACAATTTCTTCGGGTCTGGTTGTCCCAAATGTTCTGTGCCTTTTACTCTCCAATGCAATGCATTCGAAGATTAGATGTGATGCAGTTTCATCCCCGTCATCACAGATCCTATATTTAGTGTCCGCTTCTGTTATTCCCATAGTATGTAGGTGTTTTTTGAAATTCCCATGGCCTGTCAGCAATCCAACCATGAGTCTAATCTCTCTCCTGTTCAGGCCCAGGATTGCAGAGCTTCTTTTAAAACATGGCTTTGGCATCATTACCTTGCCGTATTTTTGTTGACTGACTTTGGTCCAATGTTCTACGTGCTGTCTTCTCAGCCAGTTACGTAGCTCCAATTTGATCATTGCCTTGGTGATTGTCAGGACAGGTTCCGGTCCAATAAATGGAGACTCTGCCCCCATCCTGGATAATCTGTCGGCATGTTCGTTGCCACTGATCCCCGAGTGGCCAGGGATCCACAATAGGTTTACTCTATTGCTTTCCCCTAGCTCCACCAGAACTCTGTGACATTCTGCAACAATTTTAGACCTTGTTGCAGGAGCTGGCAGTGATCTCAGGGCTGCCTGGCAGTCTGAATAGATATAGATGCTACGATCTTTGTAGCACCTACGCAATTTCTCCTCCACACATGCCCTGATGGCAGTGATTTCGGCCTGGAATACTGAGGCCAGTTTCCCTAGAGAGATGACGCCCTCCAGTCTTGGCTGCACCCTGTATACCCCAGCCCCAACGCCTTGGTCTGATTTCGACCCGTCAGTGAACCCGACAATATCCCCCGCACGGTGTCGAACTATTGTCTCCCACTGCTCCCTACTTCCAATTGTTATGCTGAAAGGCTTGTTGAAGCACTATGGGGTTATAATATAGTCGGCTGGCATTTCCCCAACTATATTTACCTCACTCACTATTTTAGTGTGTGATTCTGGATATCCCAAAGAGTTCCAGTTGTTGCCAGTTTTGAGTCTGTAGGCACCAGCTGCTGCCTCCATCTTGACCCAACGGTGTAATGGGGGCATATCCAGCATGGTTTCCATCCCAGCAGTTGGTGTGCTGCTAATTCCGCCTGTTATGGCTAAGCTGGCTAGACTCTGCACCTTACGAAGCTCCTTAGCAGCAACCTGCTGTTCTACCTTCTTCCACCACACGACCGCCCCATAGGTGATCCTGGGTCTAATCACTGTGGTGTATATCCAGTGCATACCCTTGGGGCTCAGGCCCCAATTTTTGCCACAAGCTCTCCTGGTACTTACCAAAGTACCTTTTGCCTTGGAGCAAATATTCCTAATGTGAGGGGTCCATGTCAGTTTCTCATCTACGGTAACCCCTAAATATTTCACTGTCCCCTTCACAGGTAGTGCTTCATTGAAAAGCTTTAGATTCCAACTTGAGTGTTGGATATGTTTCCTTGTGAATGGTACAACAACAGTCTTCTTAGGACTAACCCCCAGATCCTGTTTTCAGCACCAGTCTTGCACTATGTCTAATGCACCTTGTGCCATATTCTTCACTGTGTCAGCTAATTTGCCAAGACAAGATCATCTGCTTATCCTTGGCAAAAGAACTGACTAGAGTTTAATTCTCCAATGAGATCATCCACCACTATATTCCACAATAAAGGGGAAAGAACTCCTCCTTGCGGGCAACCCCTAGTGGTGTTGATTACCATTTTTTCATTCATCATGGTTGCCTCTACCTTTCTTCCACTGAGCATGGCCCTAGTCCACCTACATATAGTGGTCCCTAGGTCATGCACCTCTGCTGCCCTAACCATGGAATCGAAGGTCGTATTGCTAAAAGCCCCCTCAATGTCCAGGAAGATACATAGGGCTATCTCCTGAAAGTGTAGTGCTTTCTCCACCTTCCCAACAAGTTGGTGGAGAGCTGTCTCACATGATTTACCTGGTTGATATGCATGTTGGTTTGAATGTAGAGGAGCCCTACTTAACCTCCTTTCTCCAACATGCACATTAACCAGCTTTTCCAATGTCTTTGAAGGAGGACAGGCTGATTGGTCTCATATCTTTGGCCTTGGTATGATCAATTCTCCCTGGCTTTAGAATGAAGACAACCTTCACTGCCCTCCAGGCATTGGGAATGATTCCTGCTGCTAGGCTAACCCTGAATAACCTGCATAGGAATCTAATAAGATTTTCTCACACTTGTTGCAGGAGAGCTGGATAGATTCCATCAGGGCCAGGTGACTTGAACGGTTGAAATGTTCCCACCGCCCATCGGACCTTACTGAAATCGACACAGTCCTTGGCCAGATCCCAGTCCTCTTTGCGAATACCTGAGAACCGTTGTCTCTCAGGAATCGCATTCTGGTCTGAGTTATCCCCCAGAGTATATTGAGGAAAGTGAGTCTTGAGGAGCAGTTCCAACGTTTCATGTGCTGTCTTTGTATAGTCCCCATCCTCCTTCCTCAATGTTCCTCCTGGATTAGTTGGTACCCTAGTTAGAATTTTATGAAGTCTCGCTTGAGCAGCTGTGCCCTCCACTTCCGAACAGAGTACCTTCCAGGATGCCTCCTTTGCCCGTCTGATGGGAAGGTTATAATTGACAAGGGCCTCACGATATTTTGCCCATTGTCCTTTGTGCCTCGCAAGATTAAACAGTCTTCTTATCTGTTTCCTTTGTATTTCCAGGTTATTATTCCACCAAGGCACACTCCTATTTGTGCACTTCTTGGTGATTGAGCAGTTGTCCTGGTATGAGGCCTCTGCTACTTCCTCAAACTCTGCTGGATTCCTTATCGAAGTTTTAATTTCCGATAGGCTGAAGTCAAGGTCTCTCCTATATGTCTCCCAGTCCGTTTTCCTGTGATTCCTATAGGTCATAGTCCGTCTGGTTCCCATTTCAACCTTGAATTTAATATACATGTGATCTGATGAGGATGGCTCCACGACCACATGCCACTGTTTGACGTAACTTCGCATCATCATGGAACTAAAAGTTATGTCAATTACTTCTTCCCTTCTACTATTCCTGAATGTAGGTTCATCACCCCTATTCAGGATCTCCAAGTTGTTAGATAGGAGAAATTCAAGAAGGTGCTCACCTCTACTGTTGGTGTCCTTGCTGCCCCACGATAGATTGTGGGCATTGGCATCACATCCCACCAACAGTTCGTCACCTTGCCGATGGCAGGCTTCCGTCAGTCTCCTCACTTCCAAAGGAGGAGGAGAGCTGTCTTCGTAAGGAAGGTATGCTGAGGCCAAAACAATTTCCCTGTTGATACCTTCCTCATGTTGCTGCATCCTGATGGTCACCAGGTCCCTGGAACAAAAATCCATCATTGGTATGAAAGGTATTCCATTTCTAACATAAATGCATGTTCTGGAGTTTTTTAGATTTCTGGAATAAATCAGCTTACCTCCAGTACCACCGAGGTCCGATACACCCCCTTTGTATAGATAGGGTTCTTGTATCAGGGCCACGTCCACCTCCTGTCTCCCCAGGCGACGGCTCAGGGCATCAGTGGCCCCCTTACTGTGCTGCAGGTTTATCTGCAGCACTTCCAGTCCCCATCTTGCTGCCATTATTGGCTTTAAGGTCTTTGATTACCCTGACGGCGACCTGCGAGAATCCTAAAAACAGTTTCAGGCCTTGCTGTTGCATTGCCTTCAGGGACTTCTCTCCGATCTCCACCACCAGGGTTCGTCCTTCCGGAACGACCTTTTGGTTAATTACCCTCCAATCCTCTGTCGAGACTTTTGGGTTCTGGACCCTAATTTTCTTTAACAGAGTCTTTGGAGGGACATCCTTAAGGATCTTTGGTACCCATATTGATACCTTTGCGGTCTTCAGGAGTTCGGTTGCTGTCTTGACCAGCAGCTTCGCATCCTCCCATGGGGATATCATGGGCACCTTGTCCTTAGGCCATTCTGCTGTGTGCTCCCCCTCACAGACAAAAATGAGGGCACCGCGATCTAGATAGACCCTCCTGAATTTGGGTCCTGGACCAGTGTCCCCCCCAGTCTCTTCAAAGAGGGCCATCCGCACAAGCTGCTCCTGCTGCGAGGTGATGCTTACCAGTGGGTATCCTTCTTGGACAACCGCCACTCTAAAGACCGAGACTGCAGTACTATAGGTCTGTTTCCCTTTTTCCTGCCTCAGCCTTTTAGGATCACGCCTGTCCAGAGAGGAGGAAGTCTTAGATTCCTCCCTAACCCTCTTGCCACCTGTCTTTGACGTCGAGGGGGTCTGTATATCCCCTTCAACCTGAGGCAGTTCCTTTTTTGGAGGTCTTGGGCTCAAGCCCTTTTGATTCCCTCCACTTATGCTTAGGAAGCCATTCTTTTCCTTCCTTTTGCTTCTGTTCCTTGAGAAGTTTCCTCCTCTGAGCCACCTGTCTTTGACGTTGAGGGGGTCTGTATATCTCCTTCAACCTGAGGCACTTTCTTTTTGGAGGTCTTGGGCTCAAGCCCTTTTGATTCCCTCCACTTATGCTTAGGAAGCCATTCTTTTCCTTCCTTTTGCTTCTGTTCCTTGAGAAGTTTCCTCCTCTGATCCCCAGACAAGGCCTTAATCCTAATCTGGTCCAACTTCTCTGTTACAGTTCCCACTTCTTGCTCAGGTCTAGACCCTGATTCAGAAGTAAGAGTGCACTCCATCGGTCCTGATCCCGATGTCTGAGTATCTGAGGTCTCGGATTGCCCCTCAGATTCTTTTAAAATGCTTTCTTTCTCTGTGTTCATCTTAGTCCCACGAGATTTGGGGATTTATATGGTCCACACCATGATACCCCCGCGCGGTGCAAGGTAACTTACTCAGGGAGGTCGCCCGGTATCCCTGAGGCTCCGTTTGAGACACATCCACCCATGTGCCATGCACCCCTCAGCACGGGTCGCACCACACCAAAGGTTGGGGGGCAGTTTAACGTCATGGCCGGGACGAAGTGATACCTCTATAGTTTCCAAACGTCTTTCGGTCTCATTTTTTTAAACAGTGGAATGATGATTCCTTTTGTCCAATTATCTGGAATTTTGTTGTTTGTCCAGATGACTGACAGGACTTTGTAGATCTATTGTAGGCCAGGTGTTCTTCCTGCCTTCATCATATCTGAGCGTAGCTCATCAAACCCTGGAGACCTTCCGTTTCACATATTTTTCAGAGCAGACTCAACTTCCAGTGAAGTTAATGGTTGTAGAACCTCTTATGTTTCTTCAGCTGGACAATCATTGATGTCAACATTCCAATTCGACAGCAAGTTGAAATGGTTCCTCATTTCACTCCTAATTTCGGATTCTGTTCTCAACTGCTTCCCTTCCTCAGTTTCCAGCGCAACGATGTTAGTACGCTCATATCTTTTATCCTCGACTACCTTATATAGCAGTTTTTATTGCCTTGACAGTCTTCTTGTAATTTGGTGGTGAAGTCATCCCAACATTTATCCTTCTCATTTCTATCAGCCTTTTAACAGCCAACTTCTTGTTTCGATATTCCTGAGACAGACGTTCAATTTCAGTGTCATTTCTTATGTCTGCTCTATTTTGTTTATCCCGGTCTAATTTATTCTTTAACACATTTCTTTCTTTAATTGCTGTATTTACTCTGACATTCCACCAGGGTGTTTCCTTCTCTATTTGTGCTGCTCTTCTGTAACAACAGTGTCTTTAAAGAGCTTCCATTCCTATTCTAACCCAAGTTTTTCAGTTTTGGGTATTATATCCTTGATCCTTTTCTGGTACTCTTGTTTCTTTTCGGGGTCTCTCAACAGCCAATTCTTAATATTTGGCATTTTCTTGTACTTAACTAATGGGACTCGTACGTTCTTCAGATCCGCAGTTAACAGTAGGTGATCACTGTCCATACATTCAGTTGGAATAACTATAACATCTGTAACAGTCTGACTAGCTTTTTGGTCTGTCATAATGTAGTCTGGCAGTTTTATGTTGTCCATCCCAGCTGTAACGGGTTATTTTGTGACTCCCTTTTCTGATACCAAGTGTTCTTGATGATTAACTTGTTTCGTACACACAAGTATAGCAGGTGTTCTCCCTCAGGGTTTCTCTTACCATATCCATGAGGTCTAATAATATTTTCACTCCCCTGCCTCTTCTAACCCAATTGGGCATTTAAATCACCCATGATGATGACATTATCTTCCACTATTAGGTCCTCTAGGTTTTCCAGGAACTGTTCTTTCTCAAATGCTGTGCGACCTGTTTTCATGTTAATATCGACAAAAATATTTTTTCGTTTAATTTCTCGAATTAGACATAACCGATCCAATGGACCCAGGTTATGTAAATGTGCAAAAAATATAGTTCATGAAACTTCCTGGCAGATTAAAATTGTGTGCCGGAACCGGTACTCGAACCTGGGACCTTCTGTGAAGTTTGGATAGTAGGAGGTGAGGTACTGGCGGAAGTAAAGTTGCGAGGCGGCATCGTGAGTCGTGTCGGGATAGCACAGTCGGTAGTGCGCTTGCTCGCAAAAGGCGAAGGTCCCAGGTTCGAGTCCCGGTTCCGGCACACAATTTTAATCTGCCAGGAAGTTTCATATCAGCGCACACGCCGCTGCATAGTGAAAGTTTCATTCTGGAATATAGTTCATGCACAGAAGGGTTAAAAACAGTCTAAAAGAAAATGAGCAAAGTTCACGTATTCCTGCGCTGAGCACAATGTACACAGTACTGTTTACTCTTGGTAGGGAGCTCTCAGGCGTGGTTAATGTGTGTGGCGTTGGTCGAGGGCCGGCGCGACGCCAGAGAGCGGCAGCGGCGTCTTAGTGGCCACTCGGCAGCCGCGGTCGCGCTCAATCCGGCCGTGACTCACCCGCTGCAACCGAGGCCCACTCCATCCAGGGCAGCACGGCGTCTGGAAGAGGGCAGCGCGCATGCGCAGTGGCCGGCATCCCCCAAGGCCCTTCTCACAGAGCTCGACACTCCGCGACCTTCACTGGACACTCGACCTTATAGGCAGACAGCCAGCTACACACGAGATTAAACCCTGCCGAGATGCCGACCACTAGATCCCACCCACTGCATCCGAGCTCCTCCTCTCGGCACCGAGACACTCCACTAACAGCACCAGACTAGTGGACGTCACAGATATATTATTCAAACAACCAGAAAACAACAGTTTCTTATGCAAAAAGTTTTCACGTATGTCGTTTTTACAAATTTCATAAAAAAATTATGCACTTACCAGGTGACCCAGCAATCTTCGTATCACTTACCTCTTAATATGAACAATAACAAGAAAGGGACGCACAGGTTGGGAAGGGAGTAAGACAGGGTTGTAGTCTTTCCCCAATGTTGTTCAATCTGTACATTAAGCAGGCAGTGAAGGAATGGAAGCAGAAATTTGGAGAGGGCATTAAAGTGTAGAGAGAAGAAATAAAAACATTGCGATTTGCCGGTGACATAGTAATTCTGTCAGAGACCGCCAAAGATCTGGAAGAGCAATTGAATGGGATGGACAGTGTCTTGAAAGGAAGATATAAGATGAACATTAACAAGAGTAAAACGAACGTAATGGAATGCAATGTCAGAAAATCAGGCGATGCTGAAGGAATTAGATTAGGTAATGAGACAATAAAAGTAGTAGATAAATTTTGTTATTTGGGTAGCAAGATAACTTCTGATGGACGGAGTAAAGAAGATATAAAATGCAGAATGGCTTTGGGAAGAAAAGCGTTTCTAAAGAAGCGAAACTTGTTAACATCCAATATTAATTTAAATGTTAGAAAGTCCGTTCTGAAAGCATTTGTCTGGAGTGTAGCATTGTATGGGAGTGAAACGTGGACGATAAGGAGTTCAGTTAAAAACATTATAGAAGCTTTTGAAATGTGGTGCTACAGACGAATGATGAAAATTAGATGGATAGATCACGTAACTAATGAGGAGGTGCTTACCGAATCGGAGTTTCTGGCATATCCTGACTAAGAGAAGGGATAGATTGGTTGGATACATTCTAAGAAATCAAGGAATTATCCATTTAGCATTAGAAGGAAGCGTGTGGGGGTAAAAATCGTAGTGGGAGACCGAGGGACGAATGCAGTAAGCAGATTCAAAAGGATGTAGGTTGCAGAACGTATTCTCAGATGAGGAGACTTGCACAGGACAAGGTAGCTGGAGAGCTGCATCAAACCAGGCTGCGGACTGAAGACCACAACAACAACATCAGATAGTCGTATCGGTGAACGTCAAATGCGCAAAATTTTATCGCAATCGTACGAATGATATTGATATTCCAAAGAAAAGAGCTCTTTCAGTTTTCCACAAATATTCGTTTTCCGTCAACTTTTTCAAACTTTTACTTCACTCAAACCTTTCTCTAGCTTTGAAAGTCGAATGTGCGAAACTTCATCGCAATCAGAAGAATGGTATTGATATTTCATACAAAAGTCTCTATTTTTTCTGAATTTTCCAATTTTCCGGGAAACTTTTCCAAATTTTTATTTCATAAGAACGTTAAACTTGCTTTGAACGTCAAATGTGCAAAATTTTATCGCAGTCAGAGGAATGATATTGATATCCCATTGTAAAAAGCTCTTTCAGTTTGTCACGAATTTTCAAATTTTCCGAGTAACTTTCCCAAATTTTTAGTTAATAATAACGTTCAGCTTTCGTTGAAAGTCAAATGATCAAAATTTTTCGCAATCTGGTGAACGGTTCTCAACTTAGTGTTGAGCACATTTAGAAACACATTGAAAAAGGAACTTGGTTCGTATTTTGCGACTTTCGTTTTTAACTGTCCCAATTTTTTTACCGAATACTTTTCCATGACCATAATGAAAAAAGAATTACCCCTCTCTGTCGTATGAATAGTGATGGTGCTGAATTCAATCAAAAACACATTGCAAAACGCACTTTCAGTTGTTCTCGAATTTTCCAATTTTCCGGCAAATTTTACAAAAAATTATTTCATACAAACCTTGTCCTGGCAAGCCTTACGTAAGTGATGCTGTTACAACCATGTGGAAATTGATTTTTATTCATAGAAAAAAATAACTTCGCTTTCGGTTTTTCGTAAATTTTCCTACTTTCCGGCCGGCTTTTCCAAATTTTTAGTTCATATCAACCTTTCTCTTGCTTTCAACATGAAATGTACAAAATTATATCACAACTGTAAGAACGGTATTGATAGCTCACTGGAAAAAGCTGTTTCAGTTTTTCTAGATTTTCCTCTTTTCCGGACAACTTTTCCATATTTTATCACAGTTTAAACCTTTCCTGGACTTACACGAATATATGTTTACTAGTTTCGATCGTTGCCCATTGTCTTATGCCACCTATTACACAGGAAAATCTTCATTTTTTTATTGGAGGACACGTAGATACAATTATTTTACATGCTATATTATGTCGTAATTAATTCCATTTGTTTATATTTGTACACTGTGTAAGCCACTTTTTTGTTTCAAATAATTTTACAAGCTTTTGATCCAAAGTAGTTTATTGTTATGTCTTTGCTTTATTTCGTTAATTTCAAGGAGGTTATAAGGGGGGAAGATAAGTGATCTCTGGTGTCTGAGAACAGAAGTACATTGTGCTTTCCAAAGAGGTTAGAATACAGGGAGACGCCCTTACGGTGAAAAAGTGAAGCCTGCCTCCGCCATATTGCTAAGTTTTGAAGAAGTGTTCGTATTGTAGAACTAATGTTTTATGTCAGGGATAGGACTTCCGACGGTTTTGCCGTGATGTACAACGTGTTAAAAGAGTGCAAATTAGCTGTTAAAACGTCAGTTTTCAAATATATTATGAAGGTTATTTATTACTATTTATTCAAGAAAGTATATTGTTTGAAAGTACATACTTTGCAGTGACTGTCAGTTCAGTGCATTAATAGTAAGAGGTTAATGCATAGTTTTAACAGATAAATAGCATTCCAAAACTGACCAAGATGGCGGGCAGGCTTCAACTGACGTATGTCCTCGGCACATAATGCCATCTCTCTTTATTCTAACCTCCTTGATGCTTGCACGTTCTGACGTTTTCCAAACGTTTTTGCATTGTCCGCCATGCTTAAATGTGGCATACTAATTTCCAACGCTTATTACATGACAAGTAATTGCTTGCTTACCTCTTGATTAGAAATTTATCTTAATATGCGATGTAATAGGTTAATGTGGAATCGTAAACATATTTTCTTCTCGTTTTCTTGCAATTCTTCATAGCAGCCATATTTTTATTTGGCAAGAAACGAAATATGAACATTTCTGGTTGGCACGCTCAGACTGCTGAAGTTCAACATCCTGGTAGTATAGAGATCAACGAGGAAGATGCACTTAATGCCACATAAGTGAAGTCATTGTCGCCATATTGCAAAGCCAATAACATCTGTGCCGACGAGTGTGTATTCATTGCATTCCGAGGTAAAAGTTAACTTTTTCTAAAAAGAAAGCAAATGTTACGGTCATTACGCATGGATGTACAAGCAGAACACGAAAGTCATCTATTTTACACAGAGGTATTTCGTTGCTAAATTAATACTTGATATTTGTTTCAGTATTTTTCCCTCAATGACTTCTAAATTTCACTTTCACAAGGTAAAGGTTCCCTTGAAATTTCAAAGACCTGGTGATAAAGAACATTAATATGAACATTTAATGTCGTAGAACCTGTAGAAAGAATATTCGTATGTATTCAATAGAAAATTCGACTTTTCGGTACAAAACTTACGAAAATGACACAACTTGGTTCTGTCATTATTGGAAAATATATTATTTTGCATTACCTGTGAACTACTACAGCTGACACATGTGAGTTCTTGTAAAGCATTTGGGTATAATCCCAATGTGTATGTCATACTTATCAAATGACATTTTGCATTAATAAATCACAATTCAGCTATCTGGAAAGTCTACATTTGTCCACAAAAGTTTACCATATCAACTATGTACTTAGAAATAAGTCATTTAAATATATGAAAGTTAGCAGAGCAAGAACCACACAATGCTTTAATCTGAAAACGATGTTCCCTTGGCTCCACAAGATGGCGGACTAGCTTCAGTCAACAACTAAGCTTTGTATACTAGTGTAACCTATTTTAACCTCCTTTAACTTACCGTTTGTGATAATACCACTGATTATATGCATCGAGGCATATTCAGTTCCATTACATTGCATTTGTACAATAATATTTGAATTTTCATTCCGAAATATTTTTAAATGTTATATATTACTTTTTGGGTATTGTAGAGTAATTTATAGACGATTTTATTGTTCTGATAGCATAATTTATCGCTTTTGGTTGAACGTTCGGTAGGTGATTATGGTAAGATTAATTGTGTTTTATATGTTGGTCAAGGTGCTATTGAAATTTTCTATGAATTTTTTATTGTTCATTTCCGTTTGTTCATTTAACATTTGTTCTGCATGTTTAGTCGTGTGAATATAGATTTTAGTTTCTTCGAAAATGATCATTAAAGACAAAATATAAAACTGAGATTTTATGTATACTTTCAGTCATCTGTTTTCCTTCTCTGAGATGTGTGTTGAATGCAGACATATTATGTTCACTATTACTAAAGTGTTCCCAATACCTAGTTTTAAAAGATCTGTTTGCGTGTACAATGTATGCTTGTCACATTTACTGCATTCGATTTTGTAAACTCCAGACTGGTTATAATATTGTTTTTCTTCTTTTTTATCTGTGATTGTTCTTCCTAAACTGTTGTTGGTATAGAAACCTATTTCGAAATTTGTTTCTTCAATGTATATTTTAGTCTGTCTGTAATTTGTACCCAATATTACAAATTTGTCATTCTTTCTTCTTTCAATTTTTTCAACTTGATTTTACCTTTGATACTTTTCTATTCTGAATTAATCTTTGCTTTATGTAGATTATGGACTAATTGTGAGTTCTAGCTATTGCTCTGAGTATTTAGTTCTGACTTTGTACTTCTGTTACTGAGACGGTATTTGATCATTCTGTCTATTTCTGATCTAAAGTATGCGTCTTTATGGCTCTATGGGTGACAAGAGCTGTTACGGCTCACCAAGTGTGTGGTTGTGTGTTTTAGGAATATATGGAAAGTATGCACTGAGTTAGTGTTCGTCATATTTAAATCTAGAAAATTAATGCTCTTGTTAAGTTTATGTTGAATTGTGAATCTTACAATATTGTGCATATTGTTAAACTTCTGATGGAAGTTGTTAATTTCTCCTGATGATCCATAACATAAAATTATAGTGTCTGCTCATAACTAAAATGGTATATTAGGAGGACGAAGGAAACTTAGGGTTCAGTGTCCCATCAACAGCATGATCATTCGAGATGGAGCTGACGCACGAATTTTTTGGTAAGGATGGAAAGGCAAATCGGCTGTGCCCTTTCAAAGGGACCATCCTGGCATCTGCCTGGAGCGATTTAAATTGTGTATTACCTTTCTTTTCTATTGGTCTAGAAAAATATTTGCTAGTGTGCCAGACAAGCAAGTAAATATTGCAACATCATCTTTTTGTGAGTATATTTGGCCATTGAAACTAAAATAGTTGTGGGGTAAGGTTAAGGTTAGTATTTCTGTTATTTCATAAACTCCTGCTTCAGAAATGTTTCTATATTTAAGAGTTTTTCTTTTATGCTAGCAATGGGTAAATTGATGTATAGATTAGTTACATCAGGGATTTTTATATCTTTTCATTCTGCAATTACTTTTGTAGATTTTTTGTCAGTCTGCTGTCATTTTCACTTATGATATTGTTTAGTTTTTTCTATATTAGGTATGCAGTGCTCTTTATGGAATTTACAATTGAATAAATAGGAACATTTGGCTTATGAACCTTTGCTTGTGCTAGTTGCTTTGAGCATTGTGGATTCATGACTCTATACCGGATTTGCTGTCTTTGTGTTAACAGAAATACAGATCTTTTGATTAATCATTTTATCACGCTTGAAATTGGTTTGGGGGTTGTCTGTCTATATGTATCATGCTATTTAAAGAAGTGAAGCTTTTTATTTAAATGTTCATATTTTTTCATCAAGACTATAGTACTACTTTTGTTTACTTTTAATGCTTAAGTGTTATATGCTTTTAGTTTTTTTGTTAAGATTGTGTAGATATTCTATGTCCTGATTTTTATTATTGATCTTTTTGTTTGTGATGTGTAGGAATCTATGATTTTAGCTATTTTTCTAGATATATTGTTTTTTAGCTTTGGTGCGATATATAAAACGTCTTTCATGGAATATTGAGAACAGCTAAATGCGTCATATTAAATGTTTTTGTTTTCACAAATACTGTGTGTTAATGAAATAGAAGCATCTATAATCTAAATCGGATTTTGTAATTATATTTAGACGAGTAACATACAACTACTGTCCTCGTAACAAGTGAATAGCATTGTCTTTAGTTATTTTTCTGAAAGACAACTAGTTTATTTGAAATCTGCATTCTTACACCATGAAACGAAATTTTGCTAGACAAAGTATGCACTTAACTTTTCTTAACAGAATGAGTATTTTTAAACCAAGGCATCTATTAGTTTCAGTGGTGTCTATTTTCACCATAAATTACACATGGTGAAAATAGACACTATTGTTTCCTATTATGTTTCAGCTAGAACTTATTATTCTTTTTGAATAGGTTTGAAATTTTGTTCATAAACATTTTAATACCACAACCACGTTTCTCAGGATGTCAACAGTTGACAAAGTAGCGACCATTTAACTAATCAAGTTTTCATGTCCTCCACTACAACTAATTTATGGCAGTATACATGAATTGTAGTTTGTTATATCGTAATTGTTGCAACAAATGTAAGCACTTGTATATATGTATTTTCTCTTTGTTTTTATTTTTTAATTTTTTTCTTATCTCCGTCTATTTCAAATTTCAATGCTTAAAATATGTAACATCGAGGCAAACTTCTGCAGGCAATTAAAGTGCTTTACGTAGACTGCCAGGCAAACGGCAAATTAAACTCATGGTTCAGGGTAGTTTCAGGGGTAAGACAAGGCTGTAACCTGTCACCACTCTTGTTCATACTATTCATGTATCATATGTTGAAAACATTAGACTGGATGGGCGGGATTAAAATAGGTGAAAACAAAATAAGCAGTGTCGTGTATGCGGATAAGTTCTTTGACAGATTCGATTGAAAAGTTGCAAACTAACATTTCAGAGCTTGATCAGATGTGTAAGGATTATGATATGAAGATCAGCATCTCCAAAACGAAAGTAATGTCTGTGGGAAAGAGATTTAAACAGATTGAGTGCTAAATAGGAGGAACACATTTAGAACAGGTAGACAGTTTCAAGTACCTGGGATGTATTTTCTCACAGGATGACAAGATAGTGAAAGAACTAGAATCGAGGTGTAGCAAAGCTAATGCAGTCAGTACTCAACTAAGATCTACCGTTTTCTGAAGAAGGAAGTAAGTACCAAGGCTAAGTTAGCAGTGCACCGCTCACTCTTTCGACCAACTTTGTTGTATGGGAGTGAAAGCTGGGTGGATAGAGGTTATCTTATTCATAAGGTAGAGATTACAGATATGAAAGTAGCAAGAATGATTGCAGTTTCTAATAGATGGGAACAATGGCAGGAGGGTGTCCATAATGAGGAAATCAAAGAAAAACTGGGAATGAACACCAAAGATGAAGCAGAGCGAACAGACTGAGATGGTGGGGTCATGTTACACGCATGGGAGAAGCAAGGTTACCTAAGAGACTCATGAGCTCGGCAGCGGAGGATAAGAGGAATCGAGATTAGGTGAAGAATGATTTTGATGTAAGAGGCATAACATCAGACTAGGCATCAATGTTAGCATTGAACAGGGGATCATGGAGGAATTTTATTGAGGTACTGTGCTCCAGACTGAACGCTGAAAGGCATAATCTATATCTATAAATGTGAATGTCTGTTCGGTGTACGTTTATCACGTCTGAACCACAAGACATAAAGAGCCAAAAATTTGTACAGTTACTAATGTCTACTCGGAGAAGGTTTTAGGCACGGTTTTATAGCGATCTGAAAGATATTTAGTAATTTGAAGAATATAACGCGAAATGCGAAACAATAATCACTCTTTGAAAATTATATGTACTCTTTGAAAATGGTTTTATTGGTTGCATTGTTGCTTGAGGGTTGATAATGATAAAAAGGTGGAGTATATTGGGATGGAAAGTTATCGGTGTATATAAAATTCTACGTGTGTGTGTGTGTTAATATTTCGCTCTGCAGCGAAACCTACAGAACTCAAAGGAATGGTCTGCATGCCGATAGCTATAATGGGCTGGAAGATATGGAGGTTGAAAGTCGTCAAATTATTTAAAAAATTCGGACTGAAGGCCAGCGATGACGTTTGCGACTCTATAGCAAGGAGATTACATACAGCGAAACGTGATGCCACAGACCATATCTTTGGTCTATGCGTGCTACAATGTCTTCAGCTCTTTCTCTGTAAGGATAAGCACACGAATAAGGAAATATAAGAATAAATAAATAAAGCAGTAAAAAAGAAATTTCTTTTAATACATCTCTTTAAAAAATCGATTTGACGTTTTTCGCATTACATCAAGTGATCTATCGGTGCCATTATTACAATCATTATTGTTGAATTTCGTGATTGGAATCTTCGAAACGAGTGCAGTTTTACCTATGATTTCTTATATATTCTCTGATAAATGTAACATATTTTTAGAAAAAAAGGAGATGGACAGAGAGAGAGAGGACAAGTACTAACTCAAGGTTCGAGTAAATAAATAAATACTCGAGCAACTATATTAGAATGAGCGACTTGCAACAAACTTAATGTCAAACTTTTATTATATTTTTTCTCGCTCACAACCGCAGTAAAATCATCAAAGTAAAAAAGTTCCTTGCTTACAACTTTTCCGCTGTTCATGAACTAAATCTATGGCATTCGATATGACGTTACAATTAATAATTTATACACTACAAATTGTAACCACAGGAAATTTTACAGATGGTATATACACATACAGCTGAATGTACCGTCCGAATTGTATCACAATTCGACACTTAGTTCATGAGATATGAGCACAAAAACAGTAACATTAATGGAAAACCGCCCCATCACGCACAAAGTTTTAATCTATTACTTCTTTACTACTAACTGTATTCGCAACAGATTTTACAGACAATGGCACTTATACAGATGAATATAAACCTGAAAAATTATAAATCAATAAATATGAGATCGTACGAATTTTATACTTCTTTTTTGGGATACTGCTCTTATAATATTTTACATTATGCAAGATAGCTTTATTTCTTATATATTCTCCGATATATGGAAGCTTGGAGCTTAACGTCTCAGACAAACAGAACGTGTTGTTAGACAAAAATGAGATGGAAAGAGAGAGAAGGGAGAAGTATTATTTATATATAGTGGGGAGGGGTGGGCAAGTTTGAAGCCCTTACTCTTACGGAAATTAGTTTCATAACTACGAGTTTGAGTACTGTGTGCAGGGCGAAGCTGGGATACAATTATTATCTGACGGGAGGCGTGCTTAAGTAGTCCTTGCAGGTACGGTGATCACTGTGTCCCCAGTGGTGTAGGGGTCAGCGCAACTGCCTAGAAAGCAGGAGACCCGGGTTCGAATCCCGGCTGGGTACACATTTTCAGCTTTGCCCAATCGCAGTTGATGTCATATATTCTGTGAATATTAAAGAAGTATTATTAACTAACGGTTTGAGTAAATAAATCAATACCTGGGCAAAGCCAGGTTTTCAGCGAGTAAATAAATAAACAAATTCCCGCAAGGGATCGAGTGTATTAATGCGTACGCATTGAAATTAGCAATTGCCTGTTGGGGCAGGTATACAATAATTATTTATGTGGTGTCTGTTCTTATCTGACATGTCCGAAAAAGAACAGGCACTATATAAATAACCACAAATAATAACAAAAAGAGGGCAGGCGATGTAGCCGACCCCAAGTGACGATCCTGCATACTTGCGCAGATTGATTTTTATTTACATAGATAAGATGTATCAGGTTACAGCAGGCTGTCATTTTCGGCTGATATTCATGTCGGTCACGACCCGGCCTTAGTTCAGGTGCTCAGGTGCTGGCACTTAAAGCGAGCCGCCGACCCTAACGCCGGCGCTGTTGGCGTCGTCCCCTAATATAATCTCGCGGCCGCCTGTTAAGCAGAGCGCCTCTCGCCACGCCCTACCTGTCTGGTGCCGACAACGCGGCGTGATAGATAGCACCTCAGCTGCCTGTGCTCGTAATTTCCAGGCCGGGACCTGCTCTGTACACACAGGCTGGATAATAAGCCGTGCCACGCCGCGCCTCCACAAACACCGCGGCAGGTGTGGGCTCTGGAGTTACGGCGACGACGCCAGCCGACACTGGCCCAACACACCTGTCTGATGGCACCCCTCGCTAGGCGCAAATTGAGATGTGTCAAGCACCTGGAATGTCTCAGCGTATAAGCTGAACTCTTCATGCAAATAGAACTGTAAACACACAGAAAAGAGCCAGCTATACTGTTTATAAGTCCGGATAAGGGAGTGTTGGGGAATGAGTCTGCGGATACAGGGAAGCGTTATAGGTCCCCTACTCTTCCTCGTGTTTATAAACGATTTAGGAGATAATCCGAATAGCTCCCTTAGACTGTTCGCGGATGATGCTGTCGTTTATCGGTTAGTGAAGTCAACAGAGGATCAAAAGGAACTGCAAAGCGATTTAGACAAAATTTCTACTTGGTGCGAAAATTGGCAATTGACACTAAATAAAGAAAAGTGTGAAGTAATACACACGACCACTAAAAGAAATCCGCTGAACTTCAATTATGCGATAAATCAGTCAAAGCTTAAGGTCGTAGATTCTACCAAATACCTAGGAGTTACAATTACGAACAACTTTGACTGGAGAGAACACACAGAAAATATTGTGGGGAAGGCGAACCAAAGGTTACGTTTCATTGGCAGAACGCTTCGAAGATGCACCAGCTCCACCAAAGAGACTGCCTACATCACACTTGTGCGTCCTCTCCTGGAGTACTGTTGCCCCTTGTGGGACCCTCACCAGGTGGGACTGACGGACGATATTGAGAAGGTTCAGAGAAGGGCAGCTCGTTTTGTTTCATCACGTTACGGGGGGGAAAGCGTCACGGATATGTTCCACGAATTGGGGTGGAAATCATTAAAAGAAAGACGTTATTCATTGCTGCGTGATCTGTTTGCGAAGTTTCAATCACCGACTTTTACTTCTGAATGTGAAAATATTTTGCTAGCACCCACCTACTTAGGGAGACATGACCATCCCAATAAAATAAGAGAAATCAGATCGAAAACGGAACGATTTAGGTGTTCTTTCTTCCCGCGCGCTATTAGAGAATGGAACGGTAGAGAAAAGTAATGAAAGTGGTTAATGAACCCTCTGCCAGGCACTTAAATGTGATTTGCAGAGTATCTATGTAGATGTAGATACGGCTGCCAAAGAGACAGTTCTCCTCCCTCGCCTATCTACCTTTTCTACTAGCTCTGATGACCTTCGCGCTGGCGTCTCCCGGCGTATTATCTCCCGTTGGTTTTTACATTGGTCATCCCTGTCAGGGAACAAATTGCGGCCGCGGTGGAGTAGCCGAGCGGTCTACAGCGTCTCGCCGCGGAACGCGCGGTTGCTCGCCGTCGGAGGTTCGAGTCCTCTCTGGGGCATGGGTGTGTGTGTATGTGTGTGTGTTGTCCTTAAGTTAGTTTACCTAGGTCTAAGTAGTTTGTAAGCTACGGACTGATGACCACGCAGTTTCGTCTGATAGATTTACAAACATTTGAACATTTTGAACAAATTGCGAGCTATTAAACCTGTGCCTGATATTTGGTCAACGTCATCTCGACCCTCTCGTGACCCGGCTTCATATTGGCCACTGCCGTTATAGCCAACAGTATTTACTTCGTGATGATCCTACTCCCTTATGTGGACACTGTGATGAACCGTTTACTGTATACCACCTTTTACTGCAATGTCTGTTTTATAATCGTCTCCGTCATGATCTATGTTTACCATTTGAAATGTCTGATATTTTAACTGATGATCCGCATTCTGCTGACAGAGTTTTACTTTTTATACAGCGTGCAAATATGGCGAAAGCCATTTAACTTCTGGGCATTGTTGGGCGCTAATGACCTTCTATCCATACTGCACTTGTGACCTTCCTATCGGTTCCCACCAATAAGAATTGGGCAGTACATCACTCAAGGTAGTAATAGTTTATGGCTCGTTGTCTCTGTTCATAGGGGTGAGTTATGTATGTCAGCTTCTATGCCCTAAACAGCTACCGAATCTGTTTAAACATTATCGATAATTAACCTGTAGTTTAGCCAGTCTATCAATCTGAATATGATGACGTGAAACATATCTAAACAAACATAAATTAAACCTCTGAATGACCAACAAAATGGATTCTAAGATAAAGAAGTGATTCACTCACAATTGTAGATTAACTAAGCCTATATGAAATATTCCCGTGTTCTTGTATACAGCAAAACAACTAATACTTTATTTTATTATTCTGTTCATGGTAGGAACATCTGTCCTTCACTATTTTTCAAGGTATTAGTATAAACAAACAATGTATTGTTGTTTTTTATTGTTAAGCATATTTCAGATCTGCAACCCAATATATGAAAGCAGGATTATTATGAATCGATGTAAATTTTTAATTACCTTTACTTTGAATGTAAAGCTGCTACTATCTTGGCATAACATGCCCAAACTTATTGTTTTTCATATCTTTAATAGTTGTAACAATGTATGGTATTGTTGGCCAGACTATAAAAGGAGGCCACACAAAGATCGAATAAAAGCAGTCCTGTAACAGCTTTCCAAGCTGCCACTATGTCGGTTTGGGCACCGATGTACATATTGTTTTAATGCATTGTAGGGTAAAAGTGATGAAATTAAACAGCTTTTCAGATACCTGGTTTCTGCTCTGAGTTCTTGCCTAAATTTTGACGAACACATAAAATAAAGAACATTTCTCTAGCTGCACGTATTCTGAATGAATTCTAGGGATTCCTGTAAGCAGGTTATGTAGATGCTGTGTTTTAAGAAGATTCTACATCCACGAGATATCAAGGTAACTGTCCTGAACTTTGATGCTGTGGAGATTTATTAAGACGCGAATACCATGATTACTGAATCGGCGAACAGAACATCTGTAAGGTGGTAAAACGTTTTACTTTACAATATTAGTCATCATTACTTGGAGCTCTTCTTCTGTTTATGCTAGTACAGTCATATCATCCGCTTACTTATAAGAATTTTACTCAAGGAGAGAGAGAATAGGATTCTCACTACATCTCTACAGGAGAATGGAAAAGCTGGTAGAAGCTGATCTCGGGGAAGATCAGTTTGGGTTCAGGAGGAACGTAGGAACCCGGGAGGCAATACTCACTTTACGTCTTATCCTAGAAGATAGATTAAGGAAAGGCAAACCTACATTTTTAGCTTTTGTAGATTTGGAGAAAGCGTTTGACGATGTTGACTGGAATACACTCTTTCAAATTCTGAAGTCAGCAGGGGTAAAATACAGGGAAAGGAAAGTTATTTACAACTTGTACAAACGCCAGACCGCAGTTATTAGACTCGAAGGTCATGAAACGGAAGCATCAGTTGGGAAGGGAGTAAGACAGGGTTGTAGCCTTACACCGATGTTATTCAATTTGTACATCGAGCAGGCGGTGAAGGAAAGCAAGGAAAAATTTGGAATAGGGATTAAAGTTCAGGGGGAAGAAATAAAAACATTGCGTTTTGCTGATGACATTGTAATTCTGTCAGAGACAGCAAAGGACCTGGAAGAGCAGTTGAATGGAATGGACAGTGTGTTGAAGAGAGCGTATAAAATGAACATTAACAAGAACAAAACAAAGATAATGGAATGCGGTCTTAGAAAATCAGGCGATACTGAACGAATTAGATTACGTAACGAAACAGTGAAGGTGGTAGATGAGTTTTGTTACTTGGGTAGTAAAATAACATGCGATGGCCGCAATACAGAGGAATGCAGAATGGCAGTGGGAAGAAAAGCATTTTTGAAAAAGAGAAATTAGCTAACATCGAATATTAATATAAGTGTAAGGAAGTCTTTTCTGAAGGCATTTGTGTGGAGTGTTGCCTTGTACGGGAGTGAAACATTGACGATAAACAGTGCGGACAGGAAGAGAATAGAGGCTTTTGAAATGTGGTGCTACAGAAGAATGCTGAAGATTAGGTGGGTAGATCGCATAACTAATGAAGAGGTACTGAATAGAATTGGTGAATATTTGGCATACCCTGACTAAAGGAGGGATCGCTTGGTAGGACACATTCTTATACATCGGGGAATCGTAAATTTAGCATTGGAGGGAAGTGTGTGGGGTAAAAATGGCAGAGGGAGACCAAGAGACGCGTATAGTAAGCAGATTCAAGTGGATGTGGGTTGCCGTTCTTATGAGGAGATGAAAAGGCTTTCCCAGGATAGAGAGCTGCATCAATCCAGTCTCCGGACTGAAGACCATAACAACAACAACCCCACACATATTTATACTGTTAGAAGAGTCATTCAGGTTTTAGATATTAGGTCGTCATTTAGTTGGGAATATATGGTAAAACTGCTGAAATGCTTACCTCTGTGACAGCCAGACTGTCTAGGTTTTCTTCCAGTGTACGAGCCTGGTGACTCAGCTTGGTGTCGCGTTCTTCCTCGCAGTCACTGAGTGGGTCGTCACGCCCTTGACCTGTCCCCTTGTAAGACGCCATGCCGTAACTTCTCACTCCCTACAAGGGCGAGGGAACTGTGCTGTTTGTAGGGGTCTGTATTTCAGTACATCAACATTTTAATGGAGCGCGTTTTATGCGCCGACAAGAAGGAAGCAGTAAACTGAAGCAGGGGTTTCGTCCCCTGTTTTTCTCTGACGGCGATTCGAGTGAACTCTGAGGCTTAAAATGTCGTACGCTGTGTGGCCGCAACGTAAACTTTGTCGCTGGGGGTTTTAGTGTGTTACAGAGTGGCTGACTCACCGGGTTTTAGTTCAGTGATTTGCATGTTAACCGCGTGTACCAGCTGTAGTGCCTTATCCTCTTCTTTACTGACCCTATCTTTGCCTTTAGCGTAGTAATGTTCTATTGGCTTCTAATCTCCGTGCCTCCCGTGCCTCACATGAGAAGGAACTCGCCAAGAATGGCCGGAAGAGGGAATTTACTGATGCGGATGAAACCGAATGTTGCAGACAGAACTTCCATGTTGTCGGATAGAGGGCACAGCTATGAAGTAGCTGCAGTGTGCACAACACGGAAAGGCACTCTTGTGCTGGTCAGGCACGGTCGACCGGCGTCTAACTGACTCGTATGCTTCTCATGCGTACGGTAATAAAGCCAGTGCTGCATTAGAAGACCTAAGAGTAGGTATCAGTAACTTCTTTTGAAGTAAGCATAAACTGGGGCTGTTGATATTTTAAAAGATATTGGGAATACGGTATATCGATATTTAAAAAATATATTAATATGAGACCGACATATATCGCAGTAAAATATCGATATATCGGAGGAAAAATAATGAAAAATCGGCCAACAAAAATATCTGCCACACACTGTAAATATACTACAGGTTTTAGAACTGTTTATTTAAATATTTATTAAGAATTAGTAGCTTTTGTATTAGTTTTGCTAGATCTTTGTTCAAATGTTCAAATGTTTGTTAAGCTTGTGGGACTTAACTACGGGGTCATCAGTCCCTAAACTTACAAACTACTTATGAACTACTTACTAACTAGGACGGCACAAATATCCATGCCCGAGGGGGGATTCGAACCCCCGACCGTAGTGACCGTGCTGACCGTGACTGAAGCGCCGCAGTCACCTCGACCACCGCGGCCGGCGCTAGACCTTTGTGCCTGCACGTACGCATAGTGGTGTTTTCTCTTTAAGTGTGCCTCTAGGTTTGTAGTGCTTCCACTTGTTTTGTAATTCTGTCCACATGAATTGTACGAAACAGTGATCGAGTCCAGCTTCTTGAACTACTTGCGCGTAAGCAGCGAATGCACGGCTGATACATGATTCCCACTGTGCCGACGATGTTCCAATGAAGATGGCCGATGAGTATGTCATTCGGTTTCGTCACCTATCGGATTTGTCCAGAACACCTCACGTTGACTGACTGTCATCTTTTCACATTGCTGCCAACGCCAGTGACGCTGCAGTTTCTTTTAGTAGTTGTGAGTGCCAATTACTTCATCAATGCCCCCTTTACTTTATCCACGCAATCAATAGAAAGAATGGATGGGATAAAGTAGCAAGGCTCCTTTACACAACGAAAGTTATATTCCAATACAGTTTCAAAAGGAAAATTTAAGTTTTTACCGAAAATTGCGAAAAAAATGTGACGTAAAATAAAAATATCGGCACCCGATATTTGCATTTTGATAAATTGATATTTTGTCAACAGCCTTAGTATAAACACTATAGGCACGAGATATGAAAAAAACATAAGGGAGATAAGTTGTAGAGAATTTCCTCCTCTACCAATTAGGTTATTCAATTTTCATGTCAAATGAAAGGTTCGTTTGCAATTACAATTATATTACAAACGGCAGTTTTTGGTTTTACTACCGTATTTTTTGTCGAAAAATTTGAAAAAAGGGAGGCCTACAATCATGTTTGTAAAATTTGGTGCTGATCGGTTGAACGGTTCGTCTTAAAAATAGGGAACACGTTACGGGCAGACAGACAGACAGACATACATCCCAAAATCGCCGTTATTTTTGCAAATATCTTTGAAACGCTACGAGATATGAAAAAAACATAAGAGAGCAAAGTTGTAGAGAATTTTCTCCTCTACAAATTGGGTTATTCAATTTTTGTGTCAGATGAATAGTTAAGCCGTTATTTTCATTTAAATTTCGAGCTATCAAAAGACGATCACAAAGGCCCACTTTTAGTGTTACTACCGTAACCTAAAGTGGGCCAAAAGAGCCGGCCGCGGTGGCCGAGGGGACTGAGGCGCTTCAGTCACGGTCTGCACGGCCACTGCGGTCGGGGGTTCGAATCCCCCCTCGGGCATGGATATTTGTGCCGTCCTTAGTCTTAGTTAGTTCATAACTAGTTTGTAAATTTAGGGACTGATAACCCCGTAGTTAAGTCCCATAGACTTTACAAACATTTGAACATTTTTTTTGGGCCAAAAGAGCGACGTTGAGCGTTGAGAAGAGCGAGGCGCCACCATCATGTTTTGCCCCTGTTGGGAAATGTCGTAAATTCATTAGTGAATACGTCTACGCGTGCGTTACCTAAGCATCTGATCGTGCATTGTGGGTGTTTCTGTTTCGGTCAGGCAGTGTATACGAGCTAGGAAACGACCAACTGGGCGAGGCTGCTCTCAGATTTATGTGGGCGAGAGTACTAAAAGCAGCGGACTGTCCCTCTCTGTCGCGGCGTTACACACACCGCCAGATGTAAATTGTCCGAACCGAAATTATTTAGTTTTGTGTGCGCGGGGCCTAATAAACACGACCCCAGTGTCCATGGATAAGTTACGGCCCGGGAGGGAGAATGGCTGCCCCGCCCTGGGTGTAAATCGCGGAATTATTCCGGAGCAGTCGCTCGTTGGAGGGGGGGGGGAGGTTGTCGCGCCGTGAGTTACTGCCACACGTGTGGGAGTAGGTGGGGTGGGGGCGTGATGTACTGCGCATGCGCGGGGCCCTGCGGCCCGGGAACAGGTCTGGCGGGCGGCTACACGGGCGTCGGGCGTGCCCCGGTCGGCGCTCCTATACTGTCCGGTGTAAATAACGGGCGGCACCCACGGTTCATTTGGCCTCACAATTGAATGTCTCGGCCTTCGTATACGGCGGCCGCCGCCACAGCGTCCGAAGTCGCCGTATTCAGAGCTGGGGTCAGACGTGGACGTCTGCCATTCTACATCTACATCTAAAACCATACACCGCAAGCCACCCGACGGTGTGTGGCGGAGGCTACCTTGAGTACCACTACCGATTTTCCCTCCTATTCCAGTCACGTATTCTTCGCAGAAAGAAGGATTGTCGGTATGCCTCTGTGTGGGCTCTAATTTCTCTGATTTTGTCCTCACGATATCTTAGCGAGATATACGTAGGAGGGAGCAATATACTGCTAGACTCCTCAGTAAAGGTAAGTTCTCGAAACTTCGACAAAAGCCCGTACCGAGCGCCAGAGCGTCTCTCCTGCAGAGTCTTCCACTGGAGTGTAACGATCATCTCCGTAACGCTTTCACGATTACAAAATGATCCTGTAACGAAGCGCGCTGCTCTCCGTTGGATCTTCTTCACTTCCTCTATCAATCCCACCTGGTACGGATCCCACACCGGTGAGCAGTTTTCAAGCTGTGGGCGAACAAGTGTACTGTAACCTACTTCCTTTGTTTTCGGACTGCATTTCCTTAGAATTCTCCCAATGAATCTGTCTGGCATCTGCTTTACCGACGATTGATTTTTTATGGTCGTTCCATTTTAAATCCCTCCTAATGACTACTCCCAGATAATTTATGGAATTAACTGCTTCTTATTTCTGCTCTTTATTTCTGTGTATTCATGCGTAAAACAACTCACTTGCCGTAATACGAGGGAAGTTCGCATGAAAAGGCACCAGGCGACACTGGAGGTATAACTGAAGTCTTTATTCAGGTCTTAGCACAACTGTTGTTGTGGTCTTCACAGACTAGTTTGATGCAGCTTGTAACTCTTCGAGGGGCTTCACGTTGGTTGTCTTGTATTTTGGTTTTAGCTTGTGACTCGTAAGCTGTAGATTCGGCTTGACTTTCACAGTTGTAGTGGATGGATGTCACCTCAATATGAAATTTAAGTTGGTAGACCTGGTACTTCTTCGAAATTAATAAAATTTATATATTTGTTGAATTTTTTATACTGTAAGTATTGGTTCATGAGGGCAACTACATTCCTACCATTCATCTCATCCTGTAAAGTTTACTAAATCTATTTGTAAATGTTCACCCGCTTATATTGCCGTGAGACACCGCATAAACCGATTGCCGGCGTGGCGCAGGGATAGCGTCACCGACTGCTCACTATCGATAGAAGCTATGTGATCGCCTCAATACAAAACCCGAGCCAAAGAACGACACGAAAAGTATATGGAGTGCTGCGGGGGAAGTCTTTTTGGAAAGCATTTGTATGGGGTTTTGCCTTGTACGGAAGTGAAGCATGGAGCATAAATAGTTCAGACCGGAAGAGGACAAAAGCTTTTAAAAATTTGGTGTTACAGAAGAATGCTGAAGATTAGTTGGGCAGATCGCGTAACTAATGAAGAGGTACTGAACAGAATTGGGGAGAAAAGGCGGTTTTGGCATACCTTGACTAAAAGAAGGAATCGCTTAATAGGACTCATTCTTAGTCACCAAGGAATCGTAAATATAGCATTGGTGGGAAGTGTGTATGTGTGTGTGCGGGGGGGGGGGGGGGGGGGGATCGCAAAGGGAAACCAAGAGGCTAATATAGTAAGCAGATTCAGATGGATGTGGGTTGCCGTTCTTATGAGGAGATGAAGAGACTTGCTCATGATAGGGTAGGCTGGAGAGCTGCATCAAACCAGTCTCTGGACTGAAGACCATAACAACAACCTAGCACAACTGTTGTTGTTGTAGTCTTCGCAGACTGGTTTGATGCAGCTCTCCGCTCTACCCTGTTCTGTGCAAGCCTCTTCATCTGAGACTACGTACGACAACCTACATCCTTTTGAATCTCTTTCTCCTTTTGAATTTGTCTCCGTCTTCCTCTACGATTTTTACCCCACACACTTCCCTCAAATGCTAAGTCGACGATACCTAGATGTCTCAGTATGTGTCCCACCAACCTATCCCTCCTCTTAGTCAGCATATGCCAGAAACTCCTTTTCTCCCCAATTCTCTTGAGCAACTTCTCATTAGTTACGTTATCTACCCATATAATTTTCATCTTTCGTCTGTAGCACCACATTTCAAAAGCTTCTATAATATTTTTGTCCCAACTCCTTATCGTCCACGTTTCACTCTCATACAATGCTCGTATTATAAAGCAATAAACGCATTATCACATATTTTGTGTAGTTCGCAATTCAGAAAGGACTTCCTAAAATTTGAATTAATATTGGATGTCAACAAATTTCGCTTCTTCAGAAACGCGTCCCTACCCACAGCCATTCGCCATTTTATATCTTCTTCGGCAATCAGAAATTATCTTGCTACCTAAAATAACAAAACTCAACTACAATTTTTATTATCTCATTACCTAATCTAATTCCTTCAGCATCGCCTTATTTTCTGGCACACATTCCATGACCTTTGTTTTACTCTTGTTAATGTTCATCTTATACCCTTCGGGGGTTCGAATCCCCTCAGACATGGATGTATTGTGCTGACTTTAGTATAAGTTTGTTCACAAGTAGTTTGTAAGTTTATGGACTGATGAACCCACAGTTAAGTCCCATAAGCTTAACAAACATTTGAACTTGTAAGGACAGTTGTGAGTTAGGCGGAAAGCCGACTTCGGTTTATTGTGAGAATTTTGGGAAGATGTACTTCACCTGTAAAGGAGAACCGCATGGACTGGCCGAGCATTCTAACGCTTAACTGCAGATCACACCGCTGCTCGTCGTCGGAGGTTCGAGCCCTCCCTCTGGCATCGGTGTATTTGTTGTCCTTAACATATGTTAGTGTGGTGTCGCACAAGTCTAAAGTGCGCGCCACCTACTTTCACCGCGCGCCACCATGCACGCACGGCGCTGCGGTCTTACGACGTCAGCCACGAGCGCCCTCTGCTGCTATCCCGCTCGTGGCCACCACTGAACGACATCGTGCACTTGGGACTGAGATAGGAACCAGTTAACACTTCGGAATCAGATAGGCACCAGTGAAGACTTGGCTATCGGACAGACACTAGGCAGGCCGCTAGCTCAACTATGTATCAGCATTCTGCAATACTGAGCTATGTAAAAGTTAAGTATTTCTAAGTCTCTACGAAATATATATCTCATTTTAATTTACTTTAGTGTTTCTAGTTTCTGCTGTCCCAGTAGCTGCTCACCTTCGTACCTGCACAAGCGTGCATCCTTTATTCCTGTTTCGGTCTCATACTACTTGGCCACCGACACCTACGACGGAAACGAGACACAAAAGCGGCGACGAGGCTGGGACACAAAAGTGGTGACGAGGAGTGATAGAAGAACCGTGGACCAGCCCGCTTGCAGCAGCCAGACAGCAGCAGTCAGAGCATGCAACAATTGTTCCCGCCCACCCACCCTTATTATAAGAATTTTGGGGGAAGATATTTTGTTCCGTATTTTGTGGACTTTTTTGTTGCAGAGCGTCCTCTTTCAGACTGTATTTGTGTTTTGTTATAATTTACTTGTATGCGCGGCGCCTAATCGGCCAGCATGGCCACAACCCCGAACCCAAACGTAATGGAAATTATTCAGTTACAGACGGCGCGAATCACGCAACTACTGCAAGCGGTGTCACAGTTAACGGCACAGGCTTCTCACCAACAACAACAGCCGTCATATCTGCCGCTGCACCGCTTCCTACATTTCGCCAGTACAACGAACGTGAGGAAGAATGGAGCAACTACTTCGCACAGTTTCAAGAACTCATCGCGGCTCATCAAATTACAGATCAGAGAGTGAAAAACCTTTTCATATCGATTGTGGGCCGCCAGACCTTCGTATTACTGCAGAAACTTTTTCCCCACGCATCTCCTCGTGATGTAGACTTTGATGCAATAGTAGATGCACTGAATGCTCATTATGAGAGAAAAGTTCTCGTAGACACTGCACGGTACCGTTTTTTCAGACTGAAAAAATCACCAGAACAGATCCACACACAATGGATTACGGAATTGAAGGGCTTAACCCGCCAATGTAAATTTACTTGCTCTTGTGGACTTTCTTATAGTGACGTTATGTTGAGAGATGCGATTACGCAGAACATTCAGGACCCCAGAATTAGAGCAGCAATTCTGAAACAATCTGACCCTTCATTAGACAGTGTACTGCAGCTTATTGAAGTGCATGATACCTTTGACTTAGCAAATGTATAAATGCAAAGCCACAGCGTTAATTCAGTGGGCTGCAACGGACGTTTTCCTCGCCGTAGTTCTCAGTATAGCACTAGTGATTCTTATAATTCTACCGGCCGTGCTGAATAGACAGTGAACAGTAGCCAGTGTAAAAGTGCGACAGAAAGGTCGCCCCGTTGTGTAATTTGAATAACGGGCGCCAATGCTCATTTCAGAAAAATGTTCGTAAGTGTGTATCTTGCCACAAATGTGCGCAATGCCCTAGCCGCAACGCAACCTGTTATCAATGTGGCAAATTGGGACACGTTCAGTCAGTGTGTATGCAGAGTGTAAATTCAAAGAACACTAACGTTCGAAATAGTGCTTCGCAAAGTGCAAGAGCAGTGCATGCAGTGAATGTCATACACGCTGTGGACTTGAACAGTGCTTTGCTTGAATCTCAAATGCAAGACATTACTGCGCCTACTGCAAAATTATGTAGTGAGCCACGTAGCAAGCACCGACGAGCGCGTAAAACTGTGCACCAGAAACGGGTTCGGGACAAGCAAAATGACTATGTACAGTGCAATCCTGTAGTGAACCTAGTGCCTTCTACAACTTCTCCTGGTAAAAGTGCCCAATACTGTGTAACTAGTGACATTGGACTTGATGTAGCTACTAAAAAGTTTAGTGCAGTTGTTAGTGAATCTGTAGTAGCCTCGCATTGCGCGGTCGCCGATCCGGCGGTAGTGCCATCTAGTGACATTGATATTAATCTGTGTGCCGATTCTGCGCCGCTTCCTTCACTTCACGGCCCGCGCATGCGCAAGTGTAGTAAACAAGTTCTATCAGATGTTGCCCACATTCGCGCACCTGTCTTTTGCCAGAAGCACAAACTGTTTGTGACTCTCTTCATAGAAAATAAGACTGTGCAATTTCAGCTTAATACTGGTTCCGCTGTCACATTAATAAATATAGATACTTATGAACTGCTGGGTTCGCCAAAATTGTCGCCGTGTCAACAAGTGCTAACAGGGTATACAGGTCAAAATATTCCCGTGCTAGGAACGTGTAGCCTGCCCGCCTTTTTTTCAAGGTGTAACAAAAACAGTTTCTTTTGTAGTTCTTCAGGCCAAATCTATACAGAACATTTTTGGACTAGATGCATTTGACTTGTTTGGGTTATCAATTCAAAGAGATGTGCTTCAAATTTCGCCAGTAGTGCCTCAGGACAAAATAAATGCATTGTGTGAAAAATACAGTGACTTGTTTTCGCCGGAACTAGGTTGTGCAAAAGACTTCGTGGCACATGTAACTTTAAAAGAATCTGCAGTTCCAAACTTTCGTAAAGCTAGACCAGTGCCTATCGCAATGCGTGATACAGTTGCCGAAGAACTTAAACGTTGGCAAGATAGTGGTGTGATTTCTCCTGTTTCTGCGAGTCAGTGGGCCTCGCCTATAGTAATTATACCCAAGCCGTCAGGAAAACTTCGTCTCTGTGCGGACTTTAAATCAACAGTGAACAGTCGAACAATTGTAGACACATACCCTCTGCCCAGACCTGAGGAACTGATGGACAAATTAGGACAGTCTCGCTTCTTTTCTAAGATTGATTTAGCAGAGGCATACTTACAAATTCCGCTTGATGACGAGTCATAAAAATTTTTCGTCATTAATACTCACATGGGCCTTTTTCAATTTCAACGCCTACCCTTTGGCAGTTCTTCCGCCCCCGCTATTTTTCAGCGTTTCTTGGAACAGCTGACAGTTTCTGTACCGTGTAGCTCGAACTACTTAGATGATATTGTGGTATCCGGACGTACAGTTGAAGAACATTTATCAAACCTGGAGTGCCTTTTCAAAGTGTTGACTGCAGCAGGTCTACGTTGTAATAAAGCAAAGTGTTCGTTTTTTCAAACTGAAATAGAGTACCTGGGCCATGTGATTAATGCCCAAGGAATTCATCCCTTACAGTCACAACTTAGAGCAATCAAAGACTTGCCTCCTCCTAAGAATGTGCCCGAATTGCAAACAGTAATGAAAAAGATTAACTATTATTTCAGATTTATTCCCAATGCCTCTCAGATTGCAGCTCCACTACATCGCTTACGTAGGAAGAATATTCCTTTTGTATGGTCTAAAGATTGCCAAATTGCCTTTGACAAATTAAAGTCTGCACTACTCAGTGATGCATGTTTGATTCCCTTTGACCCACAGAAGCCTGTAGTGCCAGCAGCCGATGCCTCGTCGTACGGTCTGGGTGCAATTTTGTCGCATTGTATTGGTTCTCAGGATCGTCCTATTGCCTTTTGCATCCAAGCTACTGACGCCAACGCAACAGCCTTACAGTCAGATAGAAAAGGAGGCCTTAGCAATCATTTGCGGCGTCACAAAGTTTCATCATTATCTCTATGGCAGAAAATTCTATTTGTTGACAGACCATAAGCCTCTCACGTCGTTGTTCTCACCCACAAAGCCAATTCCGCCACGAACGGCACAAAAGCTTCAGAGATGGTCCTTGATATTGTCTAATTATCAGTATGAGCTTTTGTACAGACCTACCACTAAACACGCCAACGCGGACACACTTTCCCGTCTTCCGGTTGGCCAGGATGTGTCATTTGATTCTTCAGAAATGGCATGTTGTCAGATAGACTCCAGAGATGCTTCCGCTGTCGCAGACTTCCCTTTGAACTCTCGTCGGATTGCACAGGAAACAGCTGCGGATGCAGACCTAAGTGTGGTAGCAGGTTTTGTTCGCTCAGGGTGGCCTGCCAGAGCCAAAGACATTGAGCGGCCTCTGGTTCGACGTTATTTTGCACAACGTCATGCATTATCTTAAAGTCAGGGTGTTCTGTTGTTGCATACGGGCAACGACCAAACAAGAGTTATTGTTCCTCGTTCCCTGCATCAAGGATATTGGGGTATTGTTAGGACAAAGCAACTGGCCAGACGTCATTGTACCTGGGTTGGTATGGAAGCCCAGATAGAGAGTATGACGTCGCAGTGCATGGTTTGTGCGGAGCATCAGGCGGCTCCTCCGCAAAGTTTCTCAGACTGGCCACGCCCCAAGGGACCATGGCAACTTTTACACATTGATTTTTCCGGACCTTTCTGGAATACGCGCTGGTTAATCGTTGTAGACGCTTTCAGTAAGTTTCCTTTTGTGATTGCCATGAACTCAACGACAGCGTCTAGTACAATCAGTGCCTTAACATCAGTGTTTTGCATCGAAGGTTTGCCTGAAACTATCGTCAGTGACAATGGACCTCAGTTTCTTAGTGCGACAGTTTTGTCGTGTGAATGGCATTCAGCAAATCACCACCGCACCTTTTCACCCTCAGTCCAATGGTCAGAACGTTTCGTTCGAACATTCAAGTCTCACATGGAAAAGATGAAAGTTCAGCACTCCAGGCAGCAAGCTCTTCAAATTTTCCTGTCTACGTATCGGTGCATGCCACGTGACGGCCCGTCTCCTGCCGAGCTACTCCACGGCCGCTGTCACCGCACTCTCCTTCACCTGCTGCAGCCTCCCACGCACCGAGTCGGTTCATATGGCGCTTCGCGTTTTCAGGTTTCGACGCCGGTGCTATACAAGGTGTTTGCTGGACGTACGAAATGGCTGCCGGGCACCATTCAACGCTTGCTTGGTCGCAATATGTATGTTGTACGTTCTTCCACAGGGTCGGAGCTGTGGTGCCACCAAACCAATTGCGCCTGCACATGCCGCGCGATCCTGTCTCGGGTTTCTTGATTCCAGAGCCAGTTCACGGCCAGGGAGCACAGCCACATCGTTCGTCGACGGGTCCAGCGTCCTGATGGACATCGACGCGCCTCCGACGCAGTCGTCACCGCCGCTGTCGCCGCCGCAGATGACAGCGTCACCGAGGTGGACTCCGGGACCGTGCGGGCTCCCCCCCCCCCCCCCCCCCCCCAGCTTGGGCCATGCACCTCAGAAGAAGATGACGCTCCATCTGGGCGGAGGCGTGCGCCCTTCCCCAGGTTTTGGTGGGTTTCCCGGGGGATCGCAAGATGGATGCCGGGGCGCGGACGGCGTCTCGATCCCAGCCTCAGCTACGACGCCCGTCCCACCAGTAACGCCCCCGCCCAGGCCCTCCTCCCAGTGCCGTCGCCGTGGTCCTCAGCTCTTCGCCACGACGGCACGGCGGTTTGGGGGGGAGGGGTGTGGTGTCGCACAAGTTCAAAGTGCGCGCCACGTACTTTCGCCGCGCGCCGCCATGCACGCACGGCGCTGCGTTCTTACGACAACAGCCACGAGCGCCCTCTGCTGCTATCCCGCTCGTGGCCACCACTGAACGACATCGTGCACTTGGAACTGAGATAGGAACCAGTTAACACTTCGGAATCAGATAGGCACCAGTGAAGACTTGGCTATCGGACAGACACTAGGCAGGCCGCTAGCTCAACTATGTATCAGCATTCTGCAATACTGAGCTATGTAAAAGTTAAGTATTTCTAAGTCTCTATGAAATATATATCTCATTTTAATTTACTTTAGTGTTTCTAGTTTCTGGTGTCCCAGTAGCTGCTCACCTTCGTACCTGCACAAGCGTGCATCCTTTATTCCTGTTTCGGTCTCATTCTACTTGGCCACCGACACCTACGACGGAAACGAGACACAAAAGCGGCGACGAGGCTGGGACACAAAAGTTAGTTTAAGTAGTTTGTTATTCTAGTGAGTGATAACCAGAGTAGTTAAATCTCATAGATTAATAACAACTGAACATTTTTGTAAAGGAGATCGCATATAAAACGTCTTGATTATTTCTCACATGTTTGGGACCCGCAGCAGATCTGTTTAAAGAAAGACATGGTAGCACTTCAGAGGCGAGCAGCTAGGTTCGTTACTGGTATGTTCGACTAATGTGCGGGTGCCACAGATATGCTCCGGTAACCCAAATGGGAATCGTTAGAGGAAAGACGATGTTTTTCTCGAGAAATTCTGTTGAGGAAATTTAGAGGGCCGGAATGTGCAGTTGACTTCAGAACGATCTTGCTGCCGCGTACTTACATTCCGCGTAAAGAACATAAAAACAAGATAAGAGAAATTAGGGCTCGTACAAAAGAATATATAAATTCTTTTTCCCTCGTTCCATTTGGGAGTGGAGAAAGAAAGGAAATGCCTAGTAGTGGTTCAGTGTACCCTCCGCCACGCATTTTACATTGCGGTGGATATATGTTCATGTGGATGTAGAATACGAGGGATGTTCGAATGAAAAGGCACCAGGCGACACTTTGGGTATAAGTGAAGTCTTCATTCAAAAGTAATTAGCACTAGCCATAACACTACTATCCAACTGTTTATCGAGCCGAAGGGTTCCCAGACTTCCTGTGGCTGCGATAAGAGTCAAAATGTTCAAATGTTTGTATAGTCTATGGGACTTAACTACGGGGTCATCAGTCCCTAAACTTACAAACTACTTATCAACTACTTACGAACTAGGACGGCACAAATATCCATGCCCGAGGGGGGATTCGAACCCCCGACCGGCGATAAGAGTCAGTTCTGTACGGTATCAGTTCGTGTTCTAGTTGAAGAACTTCCCTTTGAGGTGTTTATTACTAAAATTTTTCGGGCTATTATGCCGTGGTCTTGTGGATTTGTTACTGAAACCCAACGTTTCGTCCCATCTGCGGAGGACATACTCAAAAGGGATCGTGGCACTTTTGTACGTCCGATTCACACCTTGGCTCGTTACTGACCGTAGCCGAATTCCGTTTACGAGGGCTCGTGCACAGTGTTGTGACGTCAGATGTTTTGGATAGGCACGCGTAATTCGTCGTTGCCGATTGCCGTTGTCTGTTGTTAATATCGTCCCATGGTGCAAGACTGTTACATTTCTTTTTCAACACCGGAATCCAGATTTCATTCAGTTTCAGGCCCTCCTTCATCCTATTGAAATTATTGGGGCGTTTACAAATTCTATAGCCTCTCTGTACAGTCTTTCGTAATATCCGTTTGTGGCTGTCAAAACATGAGTCACCGAGTGCGGTGGCGCAGTGGTAACACAGTGGACACGCATTCGGAAGAACGGTGGTTCAAATCCACCTACGGCCATCCACATTTAGGTTTTCCGTGATTTCCTTAAATCGCTTCAGGCAAATGACGGATTTCTTTCCCTTGAAAGAGCACGGGCGAGTTTCTTCCACATCCTTACCCAAACACTCCGAGCGTAAACTGCGTCTCTAATGACCATGCCATCGACGGGACGTTGAACCCTAAGCTTCCTCCCTTCCTGCGTAGTCAGGGCTGGCGTCATTCGGGGGAAAAATGTTCAAATATTTGTTAAGCTTAAATGACTTAACAGCGGGGTCATCAGTCCCTAAACTTACAAACTACTTATGAACTACCTTATACTAAAGACGACACCAAAAACGACTTGTTTTCACATGTTTCACATGAAGAAGTCGAAAATACAGTAAATTCTGCAGTCATAAGAACAACACCATGGTATTGATACTTACAAACCAGAAACTATATTTTGAAGAGAGAAAAAATCTTATAAATCTGTTCACCGGGCGCTACACATTTAAGTAACACAATACTTTTTCTTCTCGTGATTTCTGTGTGTGCCAAACAAATAGTTAACCTAACATACACGAAGAAACACACAACCTTGGACGCCAGCGGCCTCCAAATCCGTAGCATAATGCTTTTCACTATGCGGCCACTCCTAAGTAGTGACTGTCATTGCTAAATTACTCTTCCTCATTAGGCATCTTCAGTTAACAATCGCCATAACAGGAGATGACGAGGTCAGCTACGTGAAAACAGTAGCCACGTGTGTCGGACATCCCGGTCTTTTGATTTGTGGGACGGCCAAATTACTCGAGTCCTTTAAAGGAAGGCGACGACTCAATTGGCCCCTGTAAAAGGATTGTGTCCTAATAGGGAAGGCCCTTAGACTGGCTAAATGCTTAATTGCCGGTTCTCAGGTCGTAAGAGGACCAAGGACCACGGATTAATTTGGAAGTAAGCACAGCACGGTACAACGACCAGCTTACGGGTGAGCAATCATTTCGCAAGCGTCTTTTCTGGCCTACACGTCTGCCAGGACTGTAGGAGGAAATGAGGGTTTAACGTCCACTGTCATTAAAGACGGAGCAAAAGTTCGAATCGTGTTTCTTAAGAATGGGGAAGGAACTCGGGACCACGGCGTCAAAATTACTAAAACTTTACGGGCTATTATGCCGCGGTCTTGTGGATTTATTATGGAAACCCAACGTTTCGTACCCGACTGCAGAGGACATTTTCAAGGGGGATCGTGGCACTTTTGAGTGTCCGATGCACACCCTGGCTCGCTACTGACTGAAGCCAGAGGTGTGACGTCAGATGTTTCTGATATGCGCGCGCAATTCGTCGTTGCCGATTGTCGCCGTCCGTTAATATTGTCCTATGGTGGAAGACTGTTACATTTCTTCTACATAACCGGAATCCAGATTTCATTTAGTTTCACGTCCTCCTCCATCCTATTGAAATTATTGGGGTGTTTTATAATTTCTATAGCCTCTCTGTTCAGTCTTTCGTGGTATCCATTTTTGGCCGCTCAAACCTGAGTCTTATCAAATTGAATAAGGTGGTCCCCTGGTTGAAAAACATGTTCAGCAACAGCTGATATGTCAATTTCTCCCTTTCTACAGTTCCCCTTGTGCCCATCAAGTCGTTTTTTGGCTGTTCTTTTTGTGGTGCCCACGTAAACGTCTCCACAGCTGCACGGAATCCTATAAATTCCTGCTTTTTCCAGCAGTTTGCGAGCATCCTTTTCCGATTTCAGGGTATCCTGTATCTTTCGTTGGGTTTCCATAATAAATCCACAAGACCACGGCATAATAGCCCAGAAATTTTTAGTAATTTTGACCATTCCGGCCGTGAATGTTTACAGTTTACACCACGACGTCTGCCTGCAGAGATCTAGGAAAATCATGAACATCCTAAATCTGAAAGGCTGCACGCGGATTTAAACCGAGGTCTTCGGGTATGCGAGATTAGTGCGCTAACTACTGCGGCACTTCGCTCCGTAAACCGGTCAGGTACTGAGCAGGTCAGGCATAGAAACTTTAGCAATGAATTCAAAGGTGTTGTCATACATTTTACCCCATTTTCTGCAGAGTAGACAACGTGACATTAACATACAGAAGGCGGCATACGATTGGCTTTGAGAACAGATGCATCTCTTCAAAGAACAACATTCCAACAGAATGTTATCCATTCTTGTACCAAAAAGTTTGCCAATTACGTTACCCATGTCTGGTCCTCATTCTCAGCTCTGAAACTCCACATAACATTGTTAGTTCTTTTCTGTTGTAGGGATACAGCCCTTTTTGCCCACTTTAGGTTACGGTACTAACACTAAAAGTGGGCCTTTACGATCGTCTTTTGACCGCTCGAAATTTAAATGAAAATAACGACCTAACTATTCATCTGACACGAAAATTGAATAACCGAATTTGTAGATGAGAAAATTCTCTACACCTTTGCTCTCTTACGTTTTTTTCATATCTCGTACCGTTTCACAGATATTTGCTAGGCGATCAGCTCCAAATTTTACAGACATGATTGTAGGCCGCCAGAGACCAGAACCGCCCTTTTTCAATTTTTTTCGGACAAAAAATACGGTAGTAATACCAAAAAAGCCGTTTGTAATATAAATATAATTGTAAACGAACAGTATATCTGACACGAAAATTGAATAACCTAATTGGTAGAGGGGAAAATTCTCTAAAACTTCGCTCTACTAAGTTTTTTTCATATCTTGCATCGTTGCAGAGATATTTGCAAAAATAACGGCGATTTGACGATGTCTGTCTGTCTGTAACGTGTTCCCAATTTTAAGGGCTAACCGTTCAACCGATCGGCACAAAATTTTACAGACATAATTGTTGGATACCAGATACTAGAACCTTGCTTTTTCAAATATTTCGGACAAGAAATACGTTAGTAATACCAAAAAAAGCCGTTTGTAATGTAAATTTCAATTGCAAATAAAGCGTTCATCCGACGCGAAAATTGGATAAGCGAATTTGTAGAGGAGAAAATTCTCTACAACTTTGTTCCCTTATGTTTTTTTCATATCTCGTACAGTTTGAGAGATATTTGCAACAATAACAGAGTTTTGACACCCTCCATTGAATTAACGAAAACCAGCCGTTCGGAGATGTCACGTGACATTCCTCGCCCAGAACTCTCTCTGGTATACGCCATCTTCCGTAGCGAATTTTTGATGATTTTCTTATTGTAACCTACACGTTGTCATTTCAAAGCTATGGCGCACTGAAGAACTAAGAAAAACACATCGTTCTTCATACGATAAATGATAATCTAGTATCTACAAATACCATATCAGCATCAGTTAACAACGGCCATCAATAGTGTGAGATTAACGGACATATCTTTTGACTGATAGCCGTACAGATTCATCCACATGTTGAACAAGCAGTTTGTACCAACTCTTCAGATGTGGAATTCCTGCACGAAAGTTATTAGCGAGTGTTCAAGTGCTGGAACCAGCCTTGCAAGAGGACAGATAGTAATTGCCGAAGCAATTAAATGAATTCAAGCTCTGAATAAAAAAATTAATAGACGCGGACTATGATCTGCACTTGCGAGTGAGAAATGTAGTTGTCTGCTCAGACCTTGGCTCCCAATTCGGAGACCAAATGAAGCACGTCTGTCTCACCCGAAGGAATAGATCAGAATCCACCAACTTAAAATTTATACGAGCTTGCTAGGCGCTTTGGAATTGCTTCCTCCACATTTCCAGGGGATAATTGGGAACTCCCGCAAGCATGGATTGGCGTGGGCACGGCGTAAGAACACACGATTTCCGCAAATGGGAATCATTACCGCGTATTTCTGGCGCCAAACTGTAAGCTGGACTTATTTCTACGCTGACGAAGACTGTCGCTATCCCCCTCTCGCTCAACAACTAAAGGGAACGCCAGTTCCTATTATTTGGAAAGAGGTTCGCTGTTTGGGTGGCGAACGATGCGACTACCTGTTCTCCTCTTGGGCCTCGCTGAGCACCAAAGGGTGCCGCGCCGGCTGTCCATCATCGCTGGGTGGCGACCTTCGGGCTGGACCGCTGTTTCCTCAGCACCGCCTGCCACGATCAGCCAGGGCCTCTGCTTTCTGACCGCCTGTTTCCGTTAGACCACCGGGAACGTTATTTTTCCACCTCTCTCCCCAAATCAACACCAGACTAAAACCAAATGCTACTGCACGTCACAAAATCTCCTAAAGACCGCAGCAATTACACTACTGGCCATCGAAATAGCTACACCAAGAAGAAATGCAGATGATAAACGAGTATTCATTGGACAAATATATTATACTAGAACTGACATGTGATTTTCACGCATTTCGGGTGCATAGATCCTAAGAAATCAGTACCCAGAACAACCACCTCTGGGTGTAATAACGGTCTTGATACGCCTGGGCATTGAGTCAAACAGAGCTTGGATGGCGCGTACAGGTACTGATGCCCATGCAGCTTCAACACGATAACACAGTTCATCAAGAGCAGTGACTGGCGTATTTTGACAAGTCAGTTGCACGGCCACCATTGGCCAGACGTTTTCGTTTGGTGAGAGATCTGGAGAATGTGCTGGCCAGGGCAGCAGTCGAACATTTTTCGTATCCAGAAAGGCCCGTACAGGACCTGCAACATACGGTCGTGCGTTATCCTGCTGAAATGTAGGGTTTCGCAAGAATCGAATGAACGGTAGAGCCACAGGTCGTAACACGTCTGAAATGTAATGGCCACTGTTCAAAGTCGATGCGAACAGGAGATGACCGAGACGTGTAACCAATGGCACCCCATACCATCATGCCGGATGACACGCCAGTATGGCGATGACGAATACACGCTTCAAATGTGCGTTTACACGGATGCGACCATCATGATGCTGTAAACAGAACCTGGATTCAAAGTTTCAAATGTTTGTACAGCTTATGGGACTTAACTACGGGGTCATCAGTCCCTAAACTTGCAAACTACTTACAAACTAGCTAATACTAAAGACGGCACAAATATCCATACCCAAGGGTGGATTCGAACCCCTGACCGTAGTGGCCGTGCAGACCGTGACTGGAGCGTCTCAATCCCCTCGACCACCGCGGCCGGCCGAACCTGGATTCAACCGAAAAATGACGTTTTGGCAGTCGTGCACCCAGGTTCATCTTTGCGTACACTATCGCAGGGGCTCCTGTGTGTGATGCAGCGTCAAGGATAACTGCAGCCATGGTCTCCTAGCTGATTGTTGTTGTCTTGCAAACGTCCTCATTTTTTGACTCAGGGATCGAGACGTGGTTGCAGGAGCCGTTACAGCCATACGAATAAGATGCCCGTCGTCTCGACTGCTAGTGATATGAGACCGTTGGGATCCAGCACGGCGTTCCGTATTGCCCTCCTGGACCCACCGATTCCATATTCTGCTAACAGCCAACGCAAGCAGCAATGTCGCGATACGATAAACCGTAATCGCGATAGGCTACAATCCGATCTTTATCAAAGTCGGGAACACGATAGTACGTATTTCTCCTCCGTACACGACGCATCAGAACAACGTTTCCCCAGGCAACGGCGGTCAACAGCTGTTTTGTATGAGAAATCGGTTGGAAACTTTCTTCATGTCCGCACGTTGTAGGTGACGCCACCGGCGTCAACCTTGTGTGAATGCTCTGAAAAACTAATCATTTGCACGTCACAGCACCTTCTTCCTGTCGGTTAAATTTCGCGTCTGTAGCACATCTTCGTGGTGTAGCAATTTTAATGGCCAGGAGTGTATTAAAAATTAGCTTTTATCTACTTCTTATGAACGCTTTGCTCCTCTAGAGATCTCATGCTTACTTGGTGTAAGATCATATTTGTATCCCATCAGGCCCATCGGCCTCTCCTCTATTGAGCGATTTCAGTGTCTACCATTTTGTCGTTAGTGTGCTGGATTACAGAAGAAACCACAGTGCAGTCTTCCTATGCAAAACAGCAGTGGAAAAAGACATTTAGTATTTCGACGTTTTGTGTATTATCCACTGTTTCAACGCCGTTATTGTCTGACAGTGCCTGGTTATATGGTTTAGACCGTTTACCAATTTGATATAGGGCTAAAATTTCTTAGGATTTTCTTCCAAGTTGGTACACAAAACGTGGCTCTCAACGTCATTGGATGTCACTCGCGTGGCAGTTGGCATTATTTAATCTTTGCTTTTCTGCACGACCTTGGCTTCGTTTAGATTTGCAGTGAAGTTCTCTCTGATTTCGGAACAGTTGCCTAACTCGGTTGTTGAACCACGGCGAGTCTTTCCTATTTCTCATAGTTTTACTCGGCACATACGTATCTAACGCTTATTGTACGGTGCACTTGAATTTCGTCCACAGATGCTCAAACACCGCTATTGTTAGAGGCGAAACATTCGGATGAGGAGTCATGTACTCTGAAATTTGAATTTGCTAAACAGTAAGATCTTCCCCTTCTTGATATTTCTATTTGCAGCTACATTCATTTCATTCCCTGTTCTACACTGTCAAAAAACAGCTAACGACCAAGTTCGAACCACATTTAAACCTGACCTTGGCCCAAATTATTTCACATTCCGGATCTGCAATAATTTCTCTCGATACAGTAGTATTTATATGGCTACAAACACGCCTCCCTCTTCAGTGTTCAGCCTATCTCTGCGATATACGTTCCAGTCTGAGTTTAGGATTTCCGTCCCTTGTAGGAAGTGGGCTTTGTGACTACCTAACAGTGAGAAAAATTCTGGGATCTTTACACAGACATAGTTAAGTAATACTACTCGTGTATTAAGCTTTTCCTTTTCTGTCCTCTTGTGCCTAGTGCTGCCCTGATCGGAATCAGTAAACGTCTTAACGGCCATGTGGTTGGATTTCTCTATCTTAAAAAAAACCCACATGCGTTCTCCACATGTTACTCTAGTAGCCGCGACCTGTGTGTAGTGCACATCTGACTATTTCAGAGGATCCTACATTTCTCCAACCGATAGCGGAGATCGAGAAATTTGCATCCAACGTCACCATAAAAGCCGCGGCGGAGTTGCCGAGCACATTGGGTCGCTATGCTGCGATGCGTGAGTCTGTTCCCCGTCGGGGGTTCGAGTCCCCCCTAGGGCATGGATGCTTGTGCCGTCTTTAGTATAAGCTAGTTCATAAGTAGTTTGTAAGTTTATGGACTGATGACGCCGCAGTTAATATGGAAATGTCATCAGGGCCGAGGACATGGAGTTAGCGGATATAGTATATAACATAATAATTTAGAAATATAGTGGCAACGACACAGAAATACGCGGCACTACGCTGGATAGATACACGGAATTTGAAGGACAGGAGGAACCTGACACACTAACATGATTTCAAAATGAAATTAGTGCGGCTTTTGATATTGTACTGCGTGAATTTGAAAGTGATTTGGAATATGATTTTAGTAAGGTGTGCACATTGTTCTCTCCCACTTTCTTTTAACAAATTCCTCGAAATCCCTCATGTGCACTTTGAAGGCAAATATTTTCAGGTGTGTGGTACTGGTGAAGATGTGTCTTTTTCTGCTGTTATAAGTAGTTTAAGCAGAGAGTTTTGGCGCTCCCGATTGAATATGTAATGATACACTGACACCATTTAATTACATATAAATTTCTTCCTACGGTTCTGATCTCTTGTTACTTCCTTTCTTTCTGTTAATATGTAAATTAAGGTAGAATGCAACGTTATGAGTGGAAATGATGCACAACACTGACCCGTTTATCTTTGCCTGTTACTCCAAGCAAGGTTTCGTATGGTTCTAAGCTTTTGTGACCAAATGTGTCCCTTGTTTGTGCTCTGTAGGCGATACTGGTGCAGTTGGAACTAGACTTGTTACCAAGTAAATATGCCTCGAAAAAGTACGAATCTTTCGGAATACAAAAGAGCGGCTACAAGGCTCAAGATTGTGCGGTCTCGTGGCTAGAACAACTGCGCTTATTGACCAACCGATAAACCAAGGATTCTACTTTTACTGACGGGGGTTCAAAACTTTTAAAATCGATCGTATACAGGGGCTCGTCTTTAACACCCGTTGCATGGTACTGAATTCGTGTCATCCTGTGGGAACAGCAGGTGACTATGCAACAATATGTATCACGTGCAGTAGCGTTAGTTGCGTATGTGAACGCTCATTTGACGGTTGATAAGGGTTTGTTGCTACGCCCAGTATTCGATACTGGATGGTGGATACTAGATATTTCTGATAGGCGACGCACTCCTTTAAACCTCCGTCGCTCAGGTGGGGTCCTAATGGACCCCAGGCGCCCTTGTGCCCTTTTTTCCCTCTTCCCAGTAGCCATCTTGCCTTCCATAAGAGTCTCCTCGAATAGCCTCCGCTTCAGTAGTGCTCGAAGTGCTCGAAACGTTGTCAAGCTTCCAAAAAGTCCTGTGGGTGAGTGATCCTTCTATTTTTCAATTGTCTGTAGAAAAAGCGTGGTTGGGGGGCGCAGAGATCCCGCGTGGACAAACATGTAAAAAAAGAAAAATATAAACAGGGTGTTACAAAAAGGTACGGGCAAACTTTCAGGAAACATTCGTCACACACAAAGAAAGAAAATACGTTATGTGGACATGTGTTCGGAAACGCTTAATTTACATGTTAGAGCTCATTTTATTACTTCTCTTCAAATCACATTAATCATGGAATGGAAACACACAACAACAGAACGTACCAGCGTGACCTCAAACACTTTGTTACAGGAAATGTTCAAAATGTCCTCCGTTACATGCATCCACCCTCCGTCGCATGGAATCCCTGATGCGCTGATGCATCCCTGGAGAATGGCGTACTGTATCATGCCGTCCACAATACGAGCACGAAGAGTCTCTACATTTGGTACCGGGGTTGCATAGACAAGAACTTTCAAATGCCCCCATAAATGAAAGTCATGAGGGTTGAGGTCAGGAGAGCGTGGAGGCCATGGATTTGGTCCGCCTCTACCAATCCATCGGTCACCGAATCTGTTGTTGAGAAGCGTACGAACACGTCGACTGAAACGTGCAGGTGCTCCATCGTGCATGAACTTCACGTTGTGTTGTACTTGTAAAGGCACGTTCGTGATGGACACTAACTAGTTGATGCTACGTACTGATGTGCTTGATGCTAGTACTGTAGAGCAATGAGTCACATGTCAACACAAGCACTGATGTCAATATTACCTTCCTTCAGTTGGGCCAACTGGCGGTGAATCGAGGAAGTACAGTACATAATAACGAAATAATTGGGTACTTTTGACAATTGTCTGCACGAATTATTTCAATTTATTATTAAAGAGAAATACTAAAATGAGCTCTAACATGGAAATTAAGCGTTTCCGGATACATGTCCACATAACATATTTTATTTCTTTGTGTGTGAGGGATGTTTCCTGAATGTTTGGCCGTACGTTTTTGTAACACCCTGAATATTCCCACATGAGGAAATTTGTTTCCTTCAATTTGCAAATATTTACACTATGTCAGGGTTATTTTTGTTGTCTACGTAAGTGATAAAACTGGAAATACCGAACTGTTGTTTTTGCTCCAGATTACACGAGTATATATTTGTGATGTCTGTACAATACTACGAGCACATATATTTTTCTATATCTGATTTCGGAGGTTACTTGGTTATTATGCTGATTCTGATGTGAATTATCAAGAAAGTTCCGAATAAAGTACATAACATCTGAAATTCTGACGAAAATTTTTCGTTTTTGTAATATCTCTACTTATAGGAGAAATAAGACTGTACTCAAATTGAGCGTTCCCTCAGGTTTGTATTTGTGGTGTAAATAAATTAATAACCATTTTTGGTTTCTTCCTTTTGTTACACAACAAGATATCCAGTTCCGTACCATTTTATAGTATTGTTGGTTTTTTTTTTTTTTTTTTTTTTTCGAAATGAGTGCATGGCTTTCGGATGTTTTCCGTTTTACCAGCCATAATTTTTTTCTTCTTTAGACTTGTAATTTGCAGTATGTTCACGAAGGAACCCCTGAGTTAATTTTTAAATGGCTTTACGCCGGTCCAGTGCGATTACTGGACGCCGGCTTTAAAAGTGTGATTGGGGTCTAGAGACACCCCACATTGTGTTTCAAGCACTCAAGAGGACAACCGAGGGTTAAATAGATCTCAGCTGCAGGCGTTCTCCGTGGAACTTTCTATTGTGACAGCCTTACTCTCCGGTTTCCTCCACATGGACTACTGCCCGAAATAATCCGTCTGATTGTGTGACTAACGTCCCGTTGAATTACTTCTGATTTCTTTCACTAAGCACGTCTAAACCCCTGACTACTCATAACGTCGCAGGGCGCTGGCATCTTGTCAAACGCTGGCTCGTTGCCGATACGCTGAGCTACCCTGTGTGTGAGGAGACGTTATCTTCTGGAAACATCCTGTCACGCGTCTTACTTGTGTAATCTGACCAACTAAGGCGTCCACAACTTCTACATCTACATAGATACTCTGCAAATCACATTTAAGTGCCTGACAGAGGGTTCATTAACCACTTTCATAACTTATCTCTACAGTTCCATTCTCTAATAGCGCGCGGGAAGAAAGAACACCTAAATCGTTCCGTTTTCGATCTGATTTCTCTTATTTTATTGGGATGGTCATGTCTCCCTAAGTAGGTGGGTGCTAGCAAAATATTTTCCCATTCAGGAGTAAAAGTCGGTGATTGAAACTTCGCAAAAAGATCACGCCGCAATGAATAACGTCTTTCTTTTAATGATTTCCACCCCAATTCGTGCAACATTTCCGTGACGCTCCCCCCCCCCCCCCGTAACGTGATAAGACAAAACGAGCTGCCCTTCTCTGAACCTTCTCAATATCTTCCGTCAGTCCCACCTGTTGAGGGTCCCACAATGAGCAACAGTACTCCAGGAGAGGACGCACAAGTGTGATGTAGGCAGTCTCTTTGGTGGAAATGTTCAAATGTTTGTAAATATATCGGACCAAACTACGTGGTCATCAGTCCGTAGATTACAAACTACTTAAACCTAGGTAAACTAACCTAAGGACAACACACACACACCCATGCCCCAGGGAGGACTCGAACCTCCACGGCGAGCAACCGCGCGCTCCGCAGCGAGACGCTTTAGACCGCTCGGCTACTCCACCACGGCTCTTTGGTGAAGCTGGTGCATCTTCGAAGCGTTCTACCAATGAAACGTAATCTTTGGTTCGCCTTCCCCACAATATTTTCTATGTGTTCTCTCTCGAGTCTAAGTTGTTCGTAATTGTAACTCCTAGGTATTTAGTAGAATTTACGACCTTAAGGTTTGACTATTTTATCGCGTGATTGAAGTTCAGCGGATTTCTTTTAGTGGTCATGTGTATTACTTCACACTTGAGTTAGCTTTTCTCCTTCTGACCTGAATGACCAAAAATTTTCAAAGTACCTGAGATTATACCCTCATGTTAAAAAATAATATTAAAAAAACATAATACCATGAAAATAAATAAACCATGAAGTTCATACTCACAGGACATGACTTTAGAATGTTCTGTACAACGGCGGCCCATGTGTTGAAGGTCAGTGTCGATATCACGGTACGACTCGACCAACCGACTGATAACCTAGCGGTTTTGTCCCCTCTAAACAACAACAACAAAAAACCCACCAACCGGTCAAATGTGCCTGCATCTCTCGTTCTCACTTTAAATCGAAGGTAATGTATCAGTGTGAGTCGAGCAGACGTGCGGGAAGGCTCCCAGGCTTTTGCCCGAACCGTGCCGACAAATCAGTGAATGTGGAAAAGGGCGCATTATTGGCATCCATGGGGAAAACTGCTGCTCATGTTGGACGAAATGTTTCGTAAGTGAACAGTGTAACACATCGTACACTTGAAACAGTTTATTAACTGGTTAGCAGATAATATTTAAATAAGGTATGTGCACGGTACAAAAATTGGGAATTGACGCTTAGAAATGCGAAGTGTGAGGTAATCCGTATGACCACTAAAAGAAATCCGTTAAATTTCAGTTACATGGTATATCAGTGAAATCTACATGCCGTCAATACAACTAATTACCTACAAATACGAATAACTTAAATTGGAAAGAACACATACAAGATATTGTAGGGAATGCGAACCAAAGACTACTTTTTAGTGGCAGAATTGGATATTTGTGTCGCCGTCAGTATTAGCTAGTTCATAAGTAGTTTGTAAGTTTAGGAACTGATGAGCCCATAAGCTCAACAAACATTTGAACATTTATTTTGGTGTTCCTTTTTCGCGCGGGTTATTATAGAATGGAACTATAGAGAAATATCATAAATGTGATTCGATGAAACCTCTGCCATGCACTGCAATGCGACTTGTAGAGTATCAATGTAGACTTAGAAGTGACTGGATTTTGTGGAAAGTAAATGAATTAGGGAGAAAAAATTAGTGGAATTTAGAAAAACAAAGTATCGGATTTTGGGGAAATAATTGTATTTAGGAAGTGGAGGTTTGTTGTTGTTGTTGTGGACTTCAGTCCGGAGACTGGTTTGATGCAGTTCTCCACAATACCCTATCCTGAGCAAGCCTCTTCATCTCCATATAAGAACGGCAACCCACATCTGTCTGAATCTGCTTACTATATCCATCTCTTGGTCTTCCTCTGCGATTTTTACCCCACACACTTCCCTCTAATGCTAAATTCACAATTCCTTGATGTCTAGAATGTGTCCCACCAATCTATCCCTTCTTTTAGTCAAGGTATGCCAGAAATTTCTTTTCTCCCCAATTCTGTTCAGTACCACCTCATTAGTTACGCGGTCCACCCACCTAATCTTCAGCATTCTTCTGTAGCACCATATTTCAAAAGCCTCAATCCTCTTCCTGTCCGCACTTCTTATCGTCCATGTCTCACTCCCATACAAGGCAACGCTCCATACAAATGCCCTCAGAAAGGACTTCCTTAGGCGTAAATCAATATTCGATGTTAGAAAATTTCTCTTTTTCAAAAACGCTTTTCTACCCATTGCCATTCTGCATTTTATATCCTCTGTACTGCGACCATCATTTGTTATTTTACTGCCCAAGTAACAAAACTCATCTACCTCCTTTATTGCTTCGTTTCCCAATCTAATTCCATCAGCATCACCTGATTTTCTTACACTGCACTCCATTACCCTAGTTTTTCTCTTGTTAATGTTCATTTTATATGCGCCTTTCAGCACACTGTCCATTCCGTTCAATTGCTCTTCCAGGTCCTTTGCTGTATCTGACAGAATTACTATGTCATCGGCAAAACGCAATGTTTTTAATTCTTCCCCCTGAACTTTTATTCCTTCTCCAAATTTCTCGTTGCTTTCCTTTATAGCTTGCTCAATGTACAAATTGAATAACATTGGAGAAAGGCTACAACCCTGTCTCACTCCCTTCCCAACCACTGCATCCCTTTCATGCCCTTCAACTCTGACAACCGCTGTCTGGTTTTTGTACAAGTTGTAAATAACCTTACGCTCCCTATATTTTACTCCTGCTTGCTTCAGAACTTGAAAGAGTGGAGGTGATCAGGTGATTTTGCTACTTTGGTGGTCACAGTTTGTAACTTACACGTCTTGTATTTTGTGCTGCAGGCACAGTTCTGTAGCCGGCCGCCAGGAGCGCAGAGGGTGAGTCAGCGGATCGGACCAGCGGCTGCGGCTCCACTTTATTTGCGCGGCAAATCCCTTAAGGGACGGTCGGCTTGGCTCGCGGCTGGAAATAGCCCCGCGGCCAGACCTATCGGAAAAACTAGCGGTTCGAGCAAAAAGCGGAGGTGCCGCTGGGACGCGCGCTGCTGGCCTTGGCGATGGATACAGCTAGCTACCAGCCTTCCAGGAAGACACAGCGGCGGTGCGCGAGGGAACGCCAAATGCAGTGAGCCGGCGCAGGTGTCCGCCTATCCCAGTGTCTGCGGCTCCCTTAATGAGAGGACAGCCAGCGACTGGAAAGGCAGCCATAGACAAAAGAGGCGGAGCGAGCCGGACCGGGCGCTGCCACCGCACCATCCGCCTCTACGCCTAGGGTCGCAGGAGTATCGGACTGAGCAGGGTACAAATGTATCACGTGACACATCGAAACTGGAGTTTAGCTGCATGTCGTTGAATGGAAGCGTCGGCGTTCATACGAAGGAGGGTACAATACAGGGAGACAACCTGCATGCGTCTAAATACAGCTGTATATTAATACAAATAAACAATCCTTGAGACGGGTTTTCGTCTCGAATTTGTCAAAGACAATAATGATAAATCTGAAGCATAGAATTAAAATTTGTGGTATGGCCGGGAATCGAGCCCGAACCTCCATGCTCACTAGGCAGACATCTTAACCGTAAGACCACCACACCAACAACGAATAAAGGCCAATTCACACTGTCCGTCACGTCAACGTCACGTCACGGCACCGTCACGTCAAGTTGTATTCACACTGTCCGTCAGTATCCGTCACGTCAATTCGCCCATCTCCATATGCGTTGTTGAAAGTGTGGTTATGAGCGGCGATCTTTTATGTAGAAAGTCATAGCTTAACACTAGAATTGAGGGAACAATAACGCTAAATGTTACTGATGGCTAAAGAAAACTTTACAATCTATGTTTTTGGCCAATTTACTGGGAACTGAAACGACATTTCATAACATCAACATCTATTTTCGAGCGAAACAATAAACATATGAAGACATCAAACAATACTTATAAGACCATAAATAGCGCCTGTTTCCTTTATTAATTACGATTTACCCGCTGACGTTGTTAATACCGTCGTAAACAACTGAATTTTTGTCTTTCATTAGAACTGAATTTTTCATTTAAAATGTTATTTAATGAAAAATGCGTAATCAAATTACAATCTTATTCAAATAGCCGGCCGCGGGGCCGAGGGGACTGAGGCGCTTCAGTCACGGTCTGCACGGCCACTACGGTCGGGGGTTCGAATCCCCCCCTCGGGCATGGATATTTGTGCCGTCCCTAGTATAAGGTAGTTGATAAGTACTTTGTAAGTTTAGGGACTGATGACCCCGTAGTTAAGTCCCATAAGCTTAACAAACATTTGAACATTTTTATCATCATGAAACATTTGAGATTTATCCTTAAAACGAACTATAACAACAAAATAAAAATGAATAAGACACATTTACATATAAACAGTGCAATCGTCGACTGCAACATGTAATTCGCTTGACGAAACTGGGTTAGTTTCCGATGTTAGCAGACGGCCGTTCTGTCAAAACATTCTTCGCGAGAAAGCTTGACGTGACGTTGACGTGACGTGACGGTCCGGAGACGGACATTGTGAACGCCGCCATTAGAAATACATTGCGCAATGTTCTGACGGACAGTGACGTGACGGACAGTGTGAATTGGCCTTAAGGCGCCTTGGAATAGTCTAAGCACGATTTCCCTTCACGTCACAAACTTTAATTCAGCTTCTATGTTCCAAAGATAATTGCCACTACTGCCAAGGCTCTCCATGCAGCGGAATAACACCTCAGCAATGGACATATCAATTAATACAAATAAACAATAACCTTAACAGGATTGTTCCAATATGTCCATTGCTGAGGTGCTATTCCGCTGCATGGAGAGCCTTGCCAGTAGTGGCAATTATCTTTGGAACACAGAAGCTGAATTAAAGTTTGTGACGTGGAGGGAAATCGTGCTTACACTACTCCAAGGCGCCTTAATCGTTGGTGGTGTGGTGGTCTTACGGTTAAGCATGGAGGTCCAGGTTCGATTCCTGGGCACATCATACATTTTAATTCTATGCTTCAGATTTAACATGTGTATTTTTTCAGCACATTTCCGCGAAATAGATATTGACAGAACATTGTTGTCCTGTGTTTGAATACGAGAGACGGTATAGTGACTTGTATTTTCCCGTCTTTTCCGGCGTGGAGCAGTATCAGCATCAAATATTTACTTCATGGTTAGGACCAAAAAGAATTCTTGAAATTCTATAGGATTCAGCTAATATTATTTGAAAACCGAATGTTATAGAAAGACGGGAATACATTTTTGGGCTAAACATGAAGTAAATAATTAATACTGTACCTGTTCTATAGTTGACAGGTTCTTGTATGTAACCTTGTCCGACTAATAAATTACTCCCCTTACTTCTCTCTCTGCACCTGCAACATTACTACTCGAAGGGGTGATCACAACTCTTAAGTTTCCGCACAAGTATCTCACACTGTTCCTCGCCTCAGACTACGCAATTTGTCACTTCATCCTTAGATAGCAAAGCGAATTCCCTACAAAACGGCAAACAATTTTCCAACACGCTCAAACAGAGACTAACCTCCTTGGACTTAACTCACACTAAGTAACGAAGCAGTATATAGCATTGATACGGTCCAATACTTAAGGTACGCTTAATACCTAAAAATATTTTTGGTTTCTGATGCACATTGAACTTGGAAAATTTGTTAATCTTATTTGTTTTCAGAATTTCCTTAATGTCTCACAATGTTTTCTTTGAATCCATTCTTAACTTTTTCGGTTCATTTATTTATTTAAGTTCGAGAACAAGTAGGCGCCAAAAGCACTGAACTGAATGGTAAATAAAACATACTTGGCAGGTGATTTCCGGTTGTGGTGAGTCACGTCATATGTTACTAGTACCTTGCTCAATCCGATATTCCAGCCACCTACGCCTAGAGCACCGAGCGAGGTGGCGTACTGGGTCGCGGTGGAGTGGCCGAGCATTCAGAGTAGCCTAGCTGCGGAGCGCGCCGCTGCTCGCCGTCGGACGTTCGAGCCCTCCCTCGGGCATGGGTATATTTGTTGTCCTTACCATGTTACTTTCTATACACTCTAGTCCAAAATCTCTATACTTATAAGACGCATTTTTTGTCTGTCTCTCATAACTCAAGATCGAGACAACCAAAAAACGTGAAATTTGGTACACGCACCGGAAAATTAGAGAAAAAGTGTAAGCGCGTTTTCATTGTGTCCGTGTAAATCTATATCTTTGCACTGTCCGCCTCCGTAGCTCAGTAGAAGCGTCGCTGGCCACCACGCAAGAGGCCCGGGTTCGATACCAGGCAGGGGACTGGGTGTTGTGTGTTGGTCCTAATCATCATCATCATTGACACGTAAGTCGCCCACGCGACGTCAAATAGTTACACTTAGGCGGCTCAACAATCCCAAGAAAGCCATACGCTCATTACCATTACATCTTTGCACTGATCTTGATCAAATTTTGCACAATTGACCTCCAAAACAAAAGGAAGGCACTGTCTACTCCAATTTCGTTCAGTGCATGGTGGAGGGTACTTATGTACTTCGCCAAAATCGACCGTTTTGCTCCGATCTTGATGAAATGAAATGTTGTAGGCGAGGGGACTGCGGCGCGCCAGTCACATTCTGCACGGCCACTACGGTCGGGGGTTCGAATCCCCCCTCGGTCATGGATATTTGTGCCGTCCTTAGTATTAGCTAATTCATAAGTAGTTTGTAAGTTTAGGGACTCATGACCCCGTAGTTAAGTCCCATAAGTTCTACAAACATTTGAACATTTTGAACGTTTTGAAATGTTGTACACTTGACCATGAAAACAAGATGGTTACTGTCTACATAAAATTTCGTTCGGTATGTGGGAGAGAGTACTTTACTTACAGACTTTGTAATCTCTATACAGATAAGCAAAGACGAAAATCTTTTTGCACATACTCCAAATGGATATGCCAAAAATGTTGTTTATCACATTGCTTTAACCATAAATGTACCCTTTTATTACATGCAAATAAACGGTTTTGTACGCTTCTATAGAAGCCGAGTACTTGCAGCTAGTATTCATATACAGGGTAAGGCAGCTAAGTCATAACATGCGTTGTATCTCTACAACCACAATAGATACAAATACGTCGTTTGGACAGAAGAACAGGAGCTACTTGAATGCATCACGTTTCATATTTGTGTTTTTTTTTTTTTTTAAGACGGTTTCAAATATGTGTATATCATAATATTTAAGCGACTAGTTTGTGAGACAGCATTTTTGAAAAAGAGAAATTTGCTAACATAGAATTTTAAGTGTAAGGGAGTCCTTTCTGAAGGCATTTGTGTGGAGTGTTGCCTTGTACGGGAGTGAAACATGGACGATAAGCAGTGCGGACAGGAAGAGGATGGAGGCTTTTGAAGTGTGGTGCTACAGAAGAATGCTGAAGATTAGGTGGGTGGATCGCGTAACTAATGAGTAAGTACTGAACAGAATTGGGGAGAAAAGGAATTTCTGGCATACCTTGAGTAAAAGAAGGGATCGATTGGTAGGACACATTCTTAGACATCACGGAATCGTGAATTTAGCATTGGAAGGAAGAGTTTCGGGTAAAAACAGACCAAGAGATGAATGCAGTTAACAGATTCAAATAGATGTAGGTTGCCATTCTTATGAGGAGATGAAGAGGCTTGATCAAGATAGAGCATGCTGGAGAGTTGCGTCAAACCAGACTCCGGACTGAAGACCACAACAACATACTAGCCAAAGCTATTTATCTCTTTCAGTCCACTGTAAAACTGGTTTATATTTGATTTACATTTAATCATCTTACTCTACTACCCATCACTATTCATTTCTGCTCAAAAACAAAATACCTGTTTAGCATGGAAAACGTTTTATCATCTAATTCGAGATTTACCGTGTGTTTTATTTTTTTATTTCTGTTATTGTTTTAAGTACCTAAAACCGACCCTCTCTTTAAGCTTAGCTCAGGTTACAAGTGGTGGCCCTTACACTGAACTACAATCCTCTGACGAAAATTCAAGAAAACTATGAATTTCTTTGATTTATACAAGTCTTTTAATTTGTAAATTAATAAGTAACTCAATTTTTTACAAGTCTTAGACCCAAGGCACTACCCAAAAATAGCTCAAAATTACATAATCATATAAATTAGTGTTCCAGATAACCTATCCTCTTCAGTGCTTTTATCACTTGTAATGAAATAAAAAACGTTGAATAAACAAACTCTGAACACTGCATTGACACAAATATAATTTTACGGACACTCGGATGTATATATAAACAGGATAGAACCCAACATGGAACGTGACGTAGGATAATCACGGTTGGTAGGTTTAGTTTTAAGTTACGGCTTATTATTAAGCAAAAGGCAAACAAACACAATAATGAGGTCCATGCTTGCATAAAATTCTAAATAAAACTACTTTGCCTGTGGTGCAGTCACGAGCGACGATTGTGATTGGCAATAGCATTACAGTGCAACAGATCAGCACAGCAAATGATGGCTAATAACCTTCTTATTAGCGTCGAAACAAATAAACCAAAGCCGCCAATTTGTCAGTGTACTTGACGTAATTGCCTCCCCGGTATGCCTGCTATAAAATCCTACAGCCACTGTTGCTCACTGTACGTCCGACCACGTCAGATACCAGCACACAACTCTCTCTCAGTCTAGAAGGTTCTGTGGTGCGCAAGCGTAATTTTGCGCGCTTGCTTTTGTATATGAATTTGACATTATAAAACTCTAAGCATGAACCTCAGTAAGCATTACACTATTAACAAAACTCCATAATTTGGACAGTTCTTAGTAAAAAAAAAAAATACAGAATCCTTAAAGGAAAATTACATTGCGATCTGTCCATACATAGTGAATCATGCCAAAGACGTCGGGCCCGGTGGTCTTGGGATAAAGCGCTCGACTGGAAATCGAAGGGTCGTGGGTTCGAAACCCGGTCGCACTTCGGATTATTTCAGTCTGCGCTTTAACCCATCCTTCACCTCTCAACGATGTGAGGAGTTGCCGGAAACGACACTTGGTTCGGATTCCACGTTAAGCTGTAGGTCTCCTTTTCCCGGTTGGATACGGTCGGGGGTTCGAATCCCCCCTCGGGCATGGATATTTGTGCCGTCCTAGTTAGTAAGTAGTTCATAAGTAGTTTGTAAGTTTATGGACTGATGACCACGTAGTTAAGTCCCATAAGCTTAACAAACATTTGAACATTTCCCGGTTGGATAACTGGGGTAGGCTAGGAACACGCAAGTCACCGAAGTGGCGTCCAATTGAAAGACTTGCACCAGGCATATGAGCCACACGAAATTATTATTATGCCAAAGATAGTCAATAAGGATATATCACTTCCCTCATCAGCATACAACATACTAAAAAAATATTTGTATTCTGAATTTCAAAGAAAATTAATCGTGGTATTACAGGTGATGCCATCTCTATCATGCATTCACAACTATTGCACTCGTATTTTAAACCAAATTCCTGTCAGCAGCCAGTCTTGAGAAGAAAATAAAATAGGAGGAGATAAACTTGAATACACCTCGTATAACCCCTTCGCTTTCCGCGTGTCGTTAATGACACACAAAACTAATGATATTTGTCTGCATACAGGACCAATGAAACGCTCTGCGTAGTCATTTGTTGACTCCAAACACCGAACGCCTACAGTAGAAGAACAGCAAAATGATGCCGCGATAGTGTAAGTGATCGTTTTATTTATTTTTTAATTTTTTTCAGTGTCCTGTCTATCTTGAATCAATGCAGTTTTATTGTCAACAGTCTGATAGTGTAATTCTAGCCCCTTGTAGCCGTAAGATATTATCCACGATTTGGTACATGAAATTAATGTATGTGTCGTGTCTGACACATTGGACTTGTACCTCGTAAAAATGTGTGAGGTTCTGTAAATATTCAGCAGTAGTCTGTTATCATTTTGGCACATTTTGCTGTTGCTGAGTAATAATAAGTAATTTATCTATAATAATAACAAATACAATACATATAGTTTATACTATTTACAAGGACAGGTACTTTACACCCATTGAGCTGCTGGACTGTCTCCATATTGAGTGAGGCTGTCAGGCAACTGGAACAATACAACTTAGCAGAATTACAAGGGAGAGTAAGTTCCATTATCAAATGGCATGACAACTAACCAGTAATATTTGTACCATCTTCAGAAGGTAAATTGCCTGTCAGGCAACGCAAGCGGTCGTCAAAAAAAAAAAAAAAAAAAAAAAAAAAAAAAAAAAAAAAAAAAAAAAAAAAAAGTATAGGCACTATATCAGCACCAACAGACCTCATATCGTCGTAACATACAATGAAAATATGGGAGGTGTTGATTTATTAAATCGTATCATTGCAGCATACTGGCAAACTGAAAAACTAGGAAGTGGACAGTCCGCTTAATGTTACTTTTTTATATATATTTTGCATATCTGCTTCATAAATACAGCCGGGATCACACTGCTCTGAAGATAAAGAGCAGTGAAGTAATGGATTACCTGAAGTAGTTCAATATTCAGGTATCAGAGTGGTTGTTCCATGTGCAAGAAGTTGACATCAGACGTATCCCCTATTTTTATGCAAAGGTTTAACGATAGCATATTTCAGTCTATATGGGAAAATACCCTGCTTTAAAGAGCTATTACATATAAGATACGTGAACCAAATAAGGCCCACCTGACGTTTAGGAATTTCGTATGCAATATGTGTAAGTGGTAATATTCCGATATCGTACGTGCAACAACCTACAACTATATTCAGTTCAAAAATAAATTAAAATGGAAAGTTGATGCAATTAATACCATAACTTTAAAGAAAATGTTTAACCCCTGCCAGCGGGCCTTGTTAGGAGACCCTGTTCCTAATATGGCCCGTAACCACATTTACTTCATATTAACATTCTGGGACACGTAAATAGCAGGAAAACTGTTGGAATACACTGCAAGAGCTGTAATGTAATTTTATTTTAGACATAAGTGGAATGAGATGATACATAGAATTTTATATTTACATCTTTTTACAAACGCTTCAAACGGTACTGTTGGTAACTTACTTACTGGTTATTAACTCTTAACTTTATTAAATTTAATCAGGAACCAACATTGTTCTGACAGCAGTAAGTTTCCTTATCGTAAGTTAATAGGAACATAAGTCTGATCATTACATTTTCTATGATGGGCCTTACTGGGAACAACCCGTTTAAAACGCGTGTGTGTTTATTGTTTAAAAAGAAATGTTTTTTAAGGAATATCATGCCTCTATCTTAATACAGCACAATTTTCTGTATACATGCTTCATAACCAAAGCGATTGCATCAGATGAAACGTACCGCGAAAATAAGAAGTTGCCCTCTTTCGTTGAATGCCGTAGCACAATTGGAAGTAAAATGACCAGCACGAGTGGGTACGGAAGTAGATGTTGCCTTGTCCACTAGTTGTCACAATTGTCACAAGCTATCATTACCTACGACATTTAGCGCTGTTTTCAAACTTTCTGTGCTAGAAAATGAGAATGTTCAAATGTTTGTATAGCTTATGGGACTTAACTACGGGGTCATCAGTCGCTAAACTTAGAAACTACTTATGAACTAACTAATACTAAGGACGGCACAAATATCCCTAGTGGAACAGAGTACAACGATATATCGCACCTTACATTAGTCCCAGGTGCTGGAATCTGGGTCGAACATTACAATCTGATATTATTCAATAATGGATTCCATGTTCTTCTAAGAGCAAACCCCGTGTCTCTATTTAATAGATTGTCCGTCACCTTGAATTCAAGGGCTTCTCTGTAAATACTGTTCCAGAAACCGGAGGTATTGGTTACTATGCTGGTTTCATCATATATCATCTTGTGTTCTTCCGTTACACAGTGTTCTGCTACCGCCTATTTATCCGGCTGCAATAGTCTCGTGTGGCGGCAATGTTCCACGCATCTGTCATGTACAGTTAGAAGCGTACGGCCGATGTATGCCTTGCCAAACTCACACGGTATTTTGTAAACACCGGGTTTCTTGAGTCCGAGGTCATGCTGTGTTTCTCGATTTTCGCAAGGCGTTTGATACAGTTCCCCACAAACGTTTAATGAACAAAGTAAGAGCATACGGTCTATCAGGCCAAGTGTGTGATTGGATTGGGGTATTCCTAGATAACAGAAAGCAGCAGGTCATTCTCAATGGAGAGAAGTCTTCCGAAGTAAGAGTGATTTTAGGTGTGCCACAGGGGAGTGTCGTGGGTCCGTTGCTGTTCACGGTATAATATATAAATGACCTTGCCGATAACATCGGAAGTTCAATGAGGCTTTTTGCGGATGATGCTGTAGCATATAGGGAGGTTGTACCAATGGAAAATTGTATTGAGATGCAGGAGGATCTGCATCGAATTGACGCATGGTGCAGGGAATGGCAATTAAATCTCAATGTAGACAGGTGTAATGTGCTGCGAATATACAGAATGAAAGATCCTTTATCTTTTAGCTACACTATAGCAGGTCAGCAACTGGAAGCAGTTAATTCCATAAATTATCTGGGAGTAGTCATTAGGAGGGATTTAAAATGGAACGACCATATAAAATCAATTGTCGGTAAAGCAGATGCCAGACTTAGATTCATTGGGAGAATTCTAAGGAAATGCAGTCCGAAAACAAAGGAAGTAGGTTACAGTACACTTGTTCGCCCACAGCTTGAATACTGCTCACCGGTGTGGGATCCGTACCAGGTGGGATTGATAGAGGAGGTAGAGAAGATCCTACGGAGAGCAGCGCGCTTCGTTACATGATCATGTGGTAATCGTGAAAGCGTTACGGAGGTGATCGCTAAACTCTAGTGGAAGACTCTGCAGGAGAGACGCTCTATCGCTCGGTACGGGCTTTTATCGAAGTTTCGAGAACATACCTTTACTGAGGAGTCTAGCAGTATATTGCTCCCGCCTACGTATATCTCTCGAAGAGATCGTGAGGATAAAATCAGAGATTAGAGCCCAGACACAGGCATACCGACAATCCTTCTTTCCGCGAACAATACGTGATTGGAATAGGAGGGAAAATCGAAAGTGGTACACACCGTCGGGTGGTTGCGGAGTATGGTTGTAGATGTAGATGTAGATCTTTGACGGAGCCAAGCAATGCCCTAATCTTGGACGGCGGACGGAAAACATGTTAAAACTTTTTAAAAGTCTTCTAATTTTAAAAGAAACGCCCCCAGTGTAAGGAATGTAGGCTAGAGCCCTATATTCCTCTTCAAGCACTTTTGGAGATGGTCCAAACTGCATAGCACGGCGAATCTGTCAGAGTAGCCATTTTCCTTAAAAACAGTAGTCAGTTTTAATATCCTGCTAGAAATGCCACCAATTTTGCTCTTGAGATACTTTATTATTTTTCTAATTTCTGAAGGAGAGATGGGTAGAATTGTATCAAATTGTGCAGGTATGGCCTCTTCCATTAATTGCCTTGCTACTTCTAATGAACATTTAGATCCTGTTCTCTCTACAACATTTAAAAAGTCGTGTACTACCAGGAGTTCCGAAACGCGGCCGTGCCCTCCTTGCCTACCCAGCTTGTAACCAAAGGGTGGAGGAACCTCTTTGGTAGCATCAAAAGCAGAAAAAAAAGCCAACTTCAATTCCATGTGACCTTTTACTCTTGAGAGAGTTTATTATTATTCTAATTTCTGAAGGAGAGATGGGTGGAATTGTATCAAATTGTGTAGGTATGGCCTCTTCCATTAATTGCCTTGCTACTCCTAAACAGTGTTGCCAGACGTAGGGAATTTTCCCTACACGTAGGTACTTTTAAGCATTAAAATCATGTAGGGAATTTTCAACCAAAACTCCCCAATGCGTAGGTACTTTGGTAAAATTTTACAATCGCCGACACAGGTCTAGCGGGTAATGTTGGCAACAGAGCAGTTGTCAGCACGCGGGAATGAAGCCGACCAATTGTGTCAAAGTTTGAAGTAGCCAATGATATTTTAGACGGTATAGTTGCTTTCTGTTCATATTGAACAATATTAATTTGAAAACTTTGTTTCAGACACTTTAAAATTGATGCGAAGAGTGCTGATTTGAATGTATATAAGTGGAATGGAGAGTCGGTTTGGAAATAGTGTTAGAAAATGTCAGCATAAGAAAAATTCATTGTTTCCATGAAGGAACGACGTTTTATTACCTCGACTAGACATATTTACGTAAGGACGATATACTAGTTAGTACTTGTAAATGATAAGATGCTGACAAGAAAACGCTAAAACACTTGCGACAGCGAACGTTAAAATGAACAATTCGTTGTCAACATAGCATTACTCCTTGGAAATCGAATTATTTAGAGTGACGGACTTCCTTTTTCTTTGTGCTGACTGTAAACTAAATAATTACTGCTGTTCCTACTCCATGGTCGAAGGTGTCTCGATGTATCCTAGTGCGGTCAATAAATCAGTTATCCTCGTGTAACAGTGCACTCGAAATTAGCGGTATATTTGGGGAAACTAATTAATGCTGTTCCTCTCCATGTTTGACAGGTTCTTGATGTACCCTTGTCCGATCGTTATATCAGTAATCCTCTTGTAATAGAGCAATAGAATTCGGGGCGTAATCTACACTTGACTCCATCAATCAGTAACGATCAGTCACTGGAAAAACATCTCTAGCAAGTGAAGCACGATGCCAAATATCTATTTTAAAGTTTTTCAAAATTGTAACAAGTCACATTAATCAACTGGCTAACTTCTTCTGGCCAGACTCCTGGATTCGGCCCCTCCCAGACCTAAATCCTGGCTACGACCCTGGTGTAGGGGCTTTAATGAGGTGGTAGGGAGAAAGTAGGGAAAACGTATGTACATTTGTGTGAGACTATAGGTATTTTCTCTCCCTGCCATCTGGCAACACTGCTTGTAACATTTAGATCCTATTCTCTCTACAAGATTTAAAAAGTCGTGTACTACCAGGTGTTCCGAAACGCCGCTGCCGTGGCACTTAACGCACCATAAATATTAAAAGATCAGATACCCATATTGTCACCTTTTCGGCATTCTGTAAGATTCGTACCGTCGCAGACCAGAAATAATCGTAGGAACAGATGCAAAAGGTCAAGATTACAACATCTATGACACAGACATGTATTGCCATCTATGAGCAAGATGTAGAAGTAAGAATCGTGCCAATGCAGACTAAAGAGTCATGGACGAAATGTATCGATAATTAAAAACTATAGATGTCTTTGTTGACTGTCGATGGTTCGTATCCCTTATTCGACGTATGACTGATAATATCATTCAGTTTCACTACACGGTGGAAAGGTCTTGCCTTATTTCATTTAGTCCCTTCGGAGGTTGGAGTCCACTGTCGAGCGTGGCTGTGTGTTGTCCTTAGCAAAAGTTTGATTAGTATTTTATTGATAGGGGGGTTCGGACCCCCAAGACCCCCCCCCCCATTTGGCCTACGTCCTTGTATCAAATTGTGTAGGTATGGCCTCTTTCATTAATCGCCTTGCTACTTCTAACTAACATTAATTTAGATCCTGTTCTCTCTACAAGATTTAAAAAGTGGTGTACTACCAGGTGTTCCGAAACGCGGTCGTGCCCTCCTGCCGCCGCGGCACAGAACCCAATCGCAGAGGGCGGCGAAACTGCGGTGCGTCCAGGCGAAGCCAAAGAGCGGCGGCTGTCGCCGGCGCCTCCATAACTCGGCTCATTAGCACTCCGGCAATGGCGGCTGACACCTTTACGGCCGATGATTAAAGGCGGCGAAGCGCGCAGCGGCGTCCTCATTACCGCCAAAGGACGTCGTTCTGCGCGCTCTCGTCAGCCTCGTAGCGCCTGTTTGTGCGATCGTCGCTTTCTCAGCTCCTCATCTGCATCCGAATCCCCGTGACTGCTCTGCAATTCAAACTTAAGTGCCCGGCGGAGAGTTCGTCGAACCATTTTCCAAATAGTTCTTTACTGTCGCACTCTGAAATAGCACTTGGGAAAAGCGGCCACTTAAATCTTTCTGTACGACCTCTCGATTCTCTCGTCTTCACTGTTCACAATTCAACCACTTATTACTAAGTATTTTTCTGCGACTCCTCTTTGGCCTGTTCCTTACACTTCTTCAAAAAATTTATTACACGTAATTTATTTTCCTTTTTGTCATTACAACTCGGTAGCGCTGTAATAAAGATGTTTGGAAAGGGCGAGTGCATAATAACGAGTTTGGTCTCTCGCTTCTTATTTGAGATCAGTTACGTAGCCAGGTTATTGTAAAGATGAGGGGGGAGGGAGGGGTTTCGAATGGTTAAAGAGAAATTTACAAAGGCTCATGTTTTTCATTTATTCTAAAAACAAACTTAGGCTAACATATTTTTTATATTTTATGCACATCGTTTGCGTTTGTAAGACCTTCTTAAAAATACTGCAATATTTTATATACAAAACGAAAATATTTCTTAAAAATTGTTTCAGTATACGCCAGCAGATCCTTCAGTTATTATTCCAAACGAACTCAGATTATCAGAATGAGACGTGTTTCTTTGTATTTGAACACTGGCAACGACATGGTTGCATCTCACCATGCTCGCTGCCTGTCAGCCACGACTGTAGCTTGGTGTTCCGAAAAATTTGCATTAATTTTTGCATCAGTATAATTACCTTGAATATTGATTTAGGAAGTCTAAGTTTATAATTTTATTTCCAAGATTATTGGTTCTTTTACTCTTATTGGCAGTGCAACATATTCATCCTCTACATAAAATATTACTCTTAAGTAATGCATATAGTGAGTGAGGTGTCTTATGATATGCTGAAATATTGCCACTCCAAATATCGACTCCACTGCTGTAAACAGATAAATAAGCTATTATAGTAGCACGTATTTTAACTAATGGAGTAAGGCCAACAATAAACAACAGCTAAAGAAGGACTGGGCAATAGCCGATTCTGTTATCGATGTATCGATAATTAAAATCTATAGATGCCTTGTTGACTGTCGATAGTGCGTATCCCTTTTTCGGTGTGTGACTGATAACAATATAATTCAGTTTCACAACACGGTATCTAGGTCGTGTCTTATTTCATTTAGTCTCATCGGAGGTTCGAGTCCACCATCGAGCACGTGTGTGTGTGTGTGTGTGTGTGTGTGTGTGTGTGTGTGTGTGTTGTCCTTAGCATAAGTTTGAATATTATTTTATCTTTTAGCTGATAGGGGGATCCAGATCCCTATGACCCCCCCCCCCCCCCTTTGGCTAGGTCCTTCTTGAGATAGAATCGCGGGGTGTTGTGAGTTATTGTTTTACTTCGGACCGGCGCCCATAAACCCATTAGCGTCCAGCGTCTTATTTATAGAACACTTGTTTCGATTGTTGAATCATGCAACAATAAACACCGTATAATTTCTATGTGTATTCATTTTCGACTCCACACTTTCAGTTAACCCTATCAGCACCAAGGTATTTGAGGTTACATAGAGCACCAAGCAAGGGTAAATTTTGACCGTTTTACAATAAGCTGTGAATCTTGTAAAATGCATTTATTTTTTTGTCTTTGCCATCAGCTGTTGTCTGTCAAACATATGCACATATCGTTATCTTTATTGCAGTATTGCCATCTTGGATTACCTGCAGATATAGCACCGAAAGAGCTATTTTCGCAGTCTTGTGAAACTTTGCGTATATAGTATTATTTACAATAATTTCAGCAGTTATTAGGCCTGTTAGGCTTGTAAATAGCTGGGATATAGTGTATTTAGAGGTGATCGACACTGATTTTACAATAACGTGCTTGGCGGTTGTAGCGAAGACACTAAGAATTATGGTCACTTGGAGTACAAATCCAGGGCAAAATGTGCCCTTGTGCATAAAATTTCTATATTTTATTTGCAGCTTTTGAAATTGTAAACACGTAAATGTACGGTGTAGTACTTTATAAGGTAAGAGAGAAATAGAAAACGTCCATAAATAAAGAACGATTCTATTATGATTTTTTAATAAAATAAAAATGTACGGACAATTTTTGCCTGTGCTTGGTTCTTGTAGGGTTGAAATTACAGTCCATTTGCAGACCAAGTTTCTAGGTCTGTGTTTATATGATTCAGTGTCAACATTGATTTTTCCCCTGTGCGCGCTATTTGTTTTTGTTTTGCTATAAATCTTAGAAGAAGAGTCAGTAAATCAGCTTGGATTTTATTTGAATGTTGAAGATCTATTTATGCCAGGTGTATAAAATGCCTGACGAGAACCAATGGCTAATACTTAAAAAAAAAGGAAGTTGAAAACGGTGCCCTATAAATAGGACGCTGGGCCGTTGTAATACCTATGTCCATTTTCCTTACATTGCATGAATTCCAATATGTCTCGTCAGAAAACATTCAAATCGGCCGAGGAGGCTGTAGAATACTTGTTTTCTGAGGAGAAAGAGGGAGGATTCGAACCTCCGACGCGGGACGCAGCACGATCCGTAACGTGGCTCCAGACCGCTTGGTTACTACCGCGCAGCTGTTTGAGTGCCTCCAGGTTTCCCAGTTATCACATCCTGATGCTGGTTCCTCTTTAGCCGCCATCCTGAATCGCTTTGGGGCCTTCCTCCAAGGGTCCAATCTGGTTTTGGGTCCTTAACAGTCTTCCGTTTATCTCAGGAAACTCAGTCTTGATTTTAATCGCTGATGGACCGGGTGGCGTGCATTGAGGAGGTGGCGTTCAGATTCTACAGATGTTAGTCTTTCTTTAAATGCTGCTCCTCCCTGTGGACGGCAGGAGGAGCGTTGCCAGCTAGAATATGGGATGGGCTTCAAGCATCCTGTTTTCCGTTGACAGTAGCCTGTTATTAAAATTAGCAATATCTCGGGCAGTTGAGATCTGCAAATGTAAGTTAAAACGCTCACTGCTGCTCTAAATTACTGTATGAGTGGCCACAGTACATGCACAGTGGAAATTTAGCTAACTCTTCACTCCTTAAGGGAGCAGCCAACGTTTTAACAAGCACAAAAAATAAATGCTGATATGAAACTTCCTGGCAGATTAAAATTGTGTGCCGGAACCGGGACTCGAACCTGGGACCTTTGCCTTTTGCGGGCAGGCGCACTACCGACTGTGCTATCCCGACACGACTCACGATGCCGTCTCACAACTTTACTTCCGCCAGTACCTCGACTCCTACTTTCCAAACTTCACAGAAGCTCCCCTGCGATGGCTTAGCCACAGCCTAAGGGATGTTTCCAGAATGAAACTTTTCACTCTGCAGCGGGGTGTGCGCTGATATGAAACTTCCTGGCAGATTAAAATTGTGTGCCGGAACCGGGACTCGAACCTGGGACCTTTGCCTTTCGCGGGCAAGCGCACTACCGACTGTGCTATCCCGACACGACTCACGATGCCGCCTCACAACTTTACTTTCGCCAGTACCTCGCCTCCTACTTTCCAAACTTCACAGAAGCTCTCCTGCGAACCATGCAGGACTAGTACTCCTGGAAGAAAGTATATGGTGGAGACAGGAAGTTTCATATCAGCGCTCACTCCGCTGCAGAGTGAAAAGTTTCATTCTGGAAACATCCCTTAGGCTGTGGCTAAGCCATGTCTCCACCATATCCTTTCTTCCAGGAGTGCTAGTCTTGCATGGTTCGCAGGAGAGCTTCTGTGAAGTTTGGAAAGTAGGAGGCGAGGTACTGGCGGAAGTAAAGTTGTGAGGCGGCATCGTGAGTCGTGTCGGGATAGTACAGTCGGTAGTGCGCTTGCCCGCGAAAGGCAAAGGTCCCAGGTTCGAGTCCCGGTTCCGGCACACAATTTTAATCTACCAGGAAGTTTCATATCAGCGCACATTCCGCTGCAGAGTGAAAAGTTTCATTCTGGAAGCATCCCTTAGCCTGTGGCTAAGCCATGTCTCCACCATATCCTTTCTTCCAGGAGTGCTAGTCTTCCATGGTTCGCAGGAGAGCTTCTGTGAAGTTTGGAAAGTAGGAGGCGAGGTACTGGCGAAAGTAAAGTTGTGTGTCGGGATAGCACAGTCGGTAGTGCGCTTGCCCGCGAAAGGCAAAGGTCCCAGGTTCGAGTCCCGGTTCCGGCACACAATTTTAATCTGCCAGGAAGTTTCATATCAGCGCACACTCCGCTGCAGAGTGAAAAGTTTCATTCTGAAATGAATAGATAATTAAACTTGGGACAGGGAGCATGAAATCATAAAGCAGAGGTTTGATAGTTTAAAATCATTATCTATTCAGAAAAATGAACAAGCACTTAAATGTGGGGAGACCAAATTAAGCACACACCATGTACAAATGTGATTTAAATCATAAAATTACTGCCCATAATGAAATTGGTTCTACCCTTTTTTTGAATATGGAGTTAATGTGGGAGGAAATTTGCAAATACACAATGAGTAGCTGAAAGCACATTCATTCATTCACAGGCACATGCATAATGCTTAACGGTACATTACTCTCTGGGAACACTTGAAAACAGTAGTGAAAGGAGGCGTCAACGGTGTCTTGACCAGATGGCAGGTGTCTTGATCACTAATTTTAAGTACACTGTTCACTAAACGAACTCATGTTCAGGGAGGCAGCTGCTCACTATTCTTAAATATGACGTGGTGTGCGACCACGCCAAATTTCATAGCGTTTACAAACAGAAGTTAATGTAGAATAAGCGAGCAAAGCACACATGACAATTCGTATAGAAGAAAGCTAATGTTAACAAAAGCTTAGCTGAACGCCAAAGTAATGACCGTTACGAAAGCACGTGGTGCAATCGGTCATACAAGACAGGAAAGACAGAATCAAATCAGAAAAGCTGAGAAATATTTAGCATACTCACGGATACAGTAACGATGTGAAAACGTTAGTTAAAAACATGAATTTAATTCAAACGTGCTAGGTTTACACAAAGGCTGAAGGCCACACGTGTATTCTAACTTGAGCAAAACCAGACACACAATCAACACTGGAATGAAAATGCAAATAATAAATTTACACGAGTTCTGTAAATTAAGAAAAACTTTGTCTCGCCTAGTGAAAGAATTACTCAAGAGAACTATCACTGAAAAACCATAAAGAAAGTAAAGTCCTAACAGCATGCCCTCCCCTCACCATGATTCGGTGGAGTGCTTGGTGTAGTGCTTACTCCACAGTTGTCTGAGCTGGAAAGAAGGGTGAAGACTCAAGCTGTAAGGCCTCGGAAAAACCTCCCCCTGCCATACAGAGCATGTAGAGCGCGCTAAAAACAACGCAGAGTGCGTTCAGAAACTAGTGTTTACCAACCCTTGCTACCTGGCCAAGACAATTCCCTCTACAACAGCTCCCAGAGAGGTCTCCTGTAACCTCTTTCGTTCAAGATTAGGTAGGTACGACACTAACAACACGGCCAGCTCGCCACCTTGCCAAGTAAGCTTGTCTCTGGCCAGCCAGCGGACGCTAGCGCAGACGACAAACGAAGCCTTGCGTTCTTAACTACAGCAAAATGAGGCCTAAAGCGGGAGGCGGCGACTGTAAGGCATTGCGGGGCATTCAGTCAGTATTAAGAGCACACATTCACATGAACACACAAGTTCAGTCACATGAACACACAAGTTCAATCACACGGGTGGAAACATTTATAAATATGGGGCAAATATATAAAAAAATGGAGCATTAATCATTAATAAAACGAATAAAACAATTAACACACAGATAGATAAGCTTAATGGTGCAGAAACACTTTAGGTTAAAGAATAAATAAAAATGGAACACGACCACACAATCAGTGGACTTCTTTCGGCGTGTTACAGGGCGAGTGCTGAGATTTTGAGGACCCTGGGTTCGATTCCCCATTCTTTTACTCCATTTTATTGATGTCCAGGTTATTTTGAATTCATCACCATTTGAATGAGACATGTGGTGTTGGTGTCATGGATGTGCCCAATGTGCGATTGTGGGTGCGACAGATCAGGAAAGGAAGAAGTTGTGTGACAACACACCGACACAATCTCGGCCTGACACCACCAATAGGACTGTAAAACACCTGGCATCCCCGTGGGATCTGGGCAAACGATCCCTATGACGATCTGAAAATGTGAAAACTGTCTTCCAAGTGGGTACCACGAATGCTGAGGAATGGCCAGAAGGCTGCGTACGTAGCGTGTTGTTAAGCAATGTTGACATGTGATGATGCCAGGAATGGGACTTTCATCATTTTCAGCGATCAAAGATTCTTTTCGTAGTCGCTACAGCGATTTTCCAGAGGTGAAAGCACTCCACTAAAAATGTGTTCACAGTAGCCATGAAATCATGAAGTCATCATCGAAAAAATGTTTACAGCTGCATTCAGGTTACGTCGAGAAGTGTCCGTTCAAAATATGCGTGTGATTAGTCTGTGAGAAAAAAAGAGGCCCAGAACTTGAATGCACCTCGTAATGAGCTAGAAAACCGAAGGTCCAAATGAATATTTATTGTATTACTAGCGACCGGCACGTGTTCCCGGTTGATAAATATGCATGGGAATTTGATATGTATCTCACACTCCTTCTTATAATCTCTCCGGTCATCAATTACCCCATCAATGTCCCCCCTAGTCGTCGAAGGCTTTGTAATACGTCACTGAAAACCAAATGTTGCTTGCATGTTTAGTTACTCCAATACTAGCTGTAGTTCCCGGCGTTCTTCGGACTGTGTTTCTTCCTTTCTTAATCATTTCATCTCCATCTCTCCCCCCCCCCCCTCCCCACCCCTATCCATCACCTTCTACCTCTCTCTCCGTCTATTCAGTTTAATCATCGTGAGGTCATATCTCCTGAATTCTGTGTCCTATGGTAATATAGTTTTGCAGTTTCGTAGAGTGGCAGGGTAAAAAAAAAAAATAAAATAAAAAATAAAACTAGAATAAAAGTGAAGTATTTAAAAAATAAAATAAAAATCTGTATGCGAAACGTTTTGCGAATAACACGTAATAAATCGAAAAATAATGCGTGATTGTGCCGTTTTTCAGGAACCACATTCTTTATGGCCTCATACTTCATGAATTATATTTCGTACAATGATGTAATTTGCCTGTAAAAGTCTCACAAGTTCAATTTTCAATGTCGAAATAATAAACTGTAACGTCATGACAAATGCCGTAGTTTTACTGCATGAATAGAGGAAAAGTAGTAAACCACAGCCAGCCACAGTGGCCGAGCGGTCTGCGACGCGCCAGTCACGGGCGGCGCGGCCACTACGGTTCGAATCCTTCCTCGGGTATGGTTGTTTGTAATGTCCTTAGGGTAAGTTAGTTTAAGTTAGTCAAGTAATTAGTGTGTAAGTCTTGCAAGTCACTAAGTGCTCTCATTATCAAATAGCGGATGAATAGAGTATTGTTATTCATATATCACATAATTGGACAGTTTTCATTGTTTGTAATGTCATATCTCCTGATGTCATAGGTGGTATTATTCCCCATTGCGATTGCTATAATTAAACAATTTATACCAAGTTTGGATGAAATCGCTGCATTATTTTACAAGGAGATGTGGAATACACACACACACACACACACACACAAATATATATACAGGCTCGCCGATAGAAACATAAAACACAAATAAAAACATACAAACATTCAAGCTTTCGCAACCGTTTGTTGCTTCGTCAGGAAAAGAGGAAGAAAGGAGAGGAGAAAGGAAAGGATATGGGTTATAAGGAAGTGGAAAAGGAGTCGTTCCAATCCCAGGAATGGAAGGACTTACCTTAAGGAAAAAAGGAAGGTAAACAAATACAAACACACTCACACATATCCAAACGCAAACACACCTAGACAGACATTTGTAAAAAGCTCTTTGCTTCCCTTACTCCAAGCTCCCTCGCTAGTTGCCGATTAGACTTCCCTTTTTTCAGGCCCTCTTTTGCAGCTTCCAGCATTTCTGCATATCTTCCATTCAGTTTTTGTTTTGTAGACGCTTCAATACAAGAAAAAATACTATTTCAATACTACTATCGGTGTACAAAACATTTCTAGCTTCGCAACAACGAAAAAGCTAATAATTATAGCTGATGGGGTAAGAGTATGCACTGCGCAGTTTTACCCTGCCTAAAGTGCGTAAGCTTGCCCCGCACTACGAGACTGCAGCTTTTGTCCGCACATGGAAACGTTTTTTGCACGAAATTCTACACTCCTGGCCATTAAAATTGCTACACCATGAAGATGACGTGCTACAGACGAGAAATTTAACCGACAGGAAGATGATGCTTTGATACCCAAGTGATTAGCTTTTAAGAGCATTCACACAAGGTTGGCGCCGGTGGCGACACCTACAACATGCTTAAATGAGAAAAGTTTCCAACCGATTTCTCTTACACAAATAACAGTTGACCGGCGTTGTCTGATGTAACATTGTTGTAATGCCTCTTGTAAGGAGGAGAAATGCTTACTATCACGTTCCCGACTTTGATAAAGGTCGGATTGTAGTCTATCGCGATTGCGGTTTATCGTATCGCGACATTGCTGCTCGCGTTGGTGACGATCCAGTGACTGTTAGCAGAATATGGAATCTGTGGGTTCAGGAGGGCAATACGGAACGCCGTGCTGGGCCCAACGGTCTCGTATCACAAGCAGTCGAGATGACAGGCATCTTATCCGCATGTCTGTAACGGATCGTGCAGCCACCTCTCGATCCCTGAGTCAATAGATGGGACGTTTGCAAGACAACAATAATCTACACGAACAGTTAGACGACGTTTGCAGCAGCATGGGCTATGGGCTCGGAGACCATGGCTGTTATTACCCTTGACTCTGCATCACAGGCAGGAGCGTCTGCGATGGTGTACGCAACAACGAATCTAGGTGCACGAATGGGAAAACATCATTTTTTTCGGATGAATGATGGTCGCATCCGTGTTTGGCGACATCGCGGTGAACGCACATTTGCAACGTGTATACGTCATATGCCATACTGGCGTATCACCCGGCGTGATAATATGGGGTGCCATTGGTTACACGTCTCGGCCCCTCTTGTTCGCATCGACGGCACTTGAACAATGGCCGTTACATTTCAGATGTTTTACGACCCGTGGCTCTACCCTTCATTCTATCCCTGCGTAACCCTACATTTCAGCAGGATAATGCACGACCGCATATTGCAGGTCCTGTACGGGCCTTTCTGGATACGGAAAATGTTCGACTGCTGCCCTGGCCAGCACATTCTCCAGATATCTCACCACTAGAAAACGTCTGGTCAATGGTGGCCGACTAACTGGCTCGTCCCAATACGCCAGTCACTACTCTTGATGAACTGTGGTATTGTGTTGAAGCTGCATGGGCATGTGTACCTGTACACGCCATCCAACCTCTGTTTGACTCATTGCCCAGGCGTATCAAGGGCGTTATTACGGCCAGAGGTGGTTGTTCTGGGTACTGATTTCTCAGGATCTATGCACCTAAATTGCGTGAAAGTGTAATCACATGTCAGTTCTAGTATAATATATCTGTCCAATGATTACCCGTTTATCATCTGCATTTCTTCTTGGTGTAGCAATTTTAATGGCCAGTAGTATATTACCTGTTTCCGCGGCTCCATCGCATGTATTGAGATAATTTGTTTAAAGTAATGATTTCACCCATCGATTTTCGGTATTCTTTTGTGTAAATTTCAATGTTCTCATTATAAACAAAACATCATCTGCTGTTGATTTGGTTGTTGTGTGATTATAGTACGTGGCTGGCGGCGTGAACTAATACCTTGCAAAGGAATGTCACTAGATGCAGTTACTATTCGGTTAGTTGTAGGTGAAATTGGAATTAGCAATGAAGTAATATAACAGACCACATACCTGTAGCATTATAACGAATTTCTTACTTCCGTGTCTATGTTTACAAATTTGCGCTCCATAAGAGTTGTAATCAAAATTCGATATATTACATTTCCTAAACTGCCTGTACCGATTCCGAAAACACGAAATGTCCTTCCGGTAATTGTTAATGCAACCTTAGGTTGCCGGTCGCGGTGGCCGAGGGGACTGAGGTGCTTCAGTGACGGTCTGCACGGCCACTACGGTCGGGGGTTCGAATCCCCCCTCGGGCATGGATATTTGTGCCGCCCTTAGTTGTAGGTAGTTCATAAGTAGTTTGTAAGTTTAGGGACTGATGACCCCGTAGTTAAGTCCCTTAAGCTTAACAAACTTGTGAACATTTGAACCTTAGGTTGCTGCAGTTTATATGTAAATTAAAGAGGTAAAGCAGTCGATAATCTGAAGATTGGTTTGAATACCACAGTGCTTTACTGGGCATGGTTCTGTTTGGGTGGTATACCGTTGCCTTCCTCCGACCTTCGAACTGACTTACCCAACCAGTTGTATGGGTTATATGGGTTACGAACCACAGTGGTACTCGATTTTTTTTTTTTTTTTTTTTTTTTTTTTCATATCAGCAACATTGCGAGAGGTGAAAGAAATGGAACGTGACAAATAAAAATCCTAGCTCCTGACGCGGATCGAACCCTCGACCTTTTGATTCATAGCCGGCCGCGGTGGCCGAGGAGACTGAGGCGCTCCAGTCACGGTCTGCACGGCCACTACGGTCGGGGGTTCGAATCCCCCCTCGGGCATGGATATTTGTGCCGTCTTTAGTATAAGGTAGTTGATAAGTAGTTTGTAAGTTTAGGGACTGATGACCCCGTAGTTAAGTCCCATAAGCTTAACAAACATTTGAACATTTGATTTTTTTGATTCATAGTCTGCCACTCTACCACTGTGCTACCGAGAAATTAGATAACCTAACAGAGTGTAGCAAGATGTACTATACAGTTTTTCTTCGAGACATTAGGTTTTAATCGAATTCCGAAAAAGATATGTCTTTTTTTCGGAAATTGTTAATGTAAACATACTTCTCTACGAAATATTTCATGTTAAACGTAATTGTTTAAACAAATGTTGTTAAAGATCACTTACGATCAGCATGACCGATGCTATTGCTCACTGACGACTTCCGAGAGAAAACTAAATGTTCTTTCTGGAAAATTGTTAATGCAAGAACATAGGTTGTCGCATTTAATTCGATATGCAAATTAAATAATCAGCGGCGGCGGCGAGTGGCTAGGCGGTCGGTCGGATCGCAAGTACGCGACTATCGACCATTGGGGGGGGGGGGGGGGGGAGGGGTCGGGTTGCACGGTGGCGACGTGCCTCGAGTACGCGACCGCCTGGGGCGATGGGATGGCTGGTAGCTGTGGTCTGTAAAATTGTTGTTCTTTACAAGATTTCAAACTCATGTTAAGTGCAGTATCATGTTTGATGTTATCAGTCAAGGGACGAGTCTCAACCTGTCGGAGGAACAGGGTACCAAACCGACGCCATCTTGATTTTTGAGGCAGGCCCCCGGCCGCCATCTTGAATTTTGAGGTACGCCCGGGGTTTTATAACTAGTCTGATTTGAAAAATATTAAGTTGAAATCTTTTGGCGTGCAACGTCTATAGTGTACTCATAGTCAAATTTAGTTTTTTGGGCATCACACGATTACAAACTCAGCGAATTTGCTGTTTCTATGTTTGCCTCCTCTGGTACATATTTCTGCAGATGCGTTGCCCGGAACTGGGTGCAAGTTACTCCTCGCCGCCGCTCTGGTGTGGTTTTCATTTCCCCCGTCTTACGATTACTTTGCGGCGCGGCGCGGCGGTCTCCAGAAGCCGGCAGATCGCCTGTCCCGGGTCGTTTGAGTAACGCGGCCCCGCGGAGCCATGAATAAAACATGTGTCGCTCCGGCGGGCGCGAGCATAAATATGTTGGTCCAAATTACAGGCCAGGCCACGTCAGGGCGTCGGCCAAATGACAGGGCAGCGGGCGCCACCATCGCTGCACCTTCTGCATTCCACGGCTGCGCTCCCAGCCAATCTTGGAGGAGACGCAACCAGATGTGGCACATCGCGTAGGGACCAGAGCTTCCAGTGCAACTTTGCACCGTACAGTGCACTGCAATATATTGATACAGGTGCTAAATTATTTTTGTCAGTGGCGCGTTGGTGGGGAAGACAGGTTCCATCAAACCTTCGACGATCTTATAGTAGTGGACACCGAAAATGCAACACTCTGAAGGAACTATCTGTTGTATCTCCGAGATGCTGTACGTTCGGGAGTTGTTGTAACAATGGGCCTGTAACTAAAATAATTAATTAGTTCATGTTCTCAGTTCGAATATAGTAAATACCATTGAGAAGGATCAGCTTCTTTCTATGAACCAGAATGGGTTTTTAGGAAAAATCGTCCATGTGAAACTCAGCTTAGCCTTTTATCACATGACATCTTGCGAGCCATGGATGAAGGGCAACAGGCGAATTACGTTTTTCTCGACTTCAAAAAGGCGTTCGACGCGGTGCCACACTGCAGACTGCCAGCGAAGATACGAGCATATGGAATAGGTCCACAGATTTGTGGCTGGCTGGAAGACTTCCGAAGTAATAGAACGCAGTACGTTGTTCTCGACGGCGAGTGTTTATCAGAGACGAGTGTATCGCCAAGCGTGCCCCAGGGGAGTGTGATAGGACCGGTATTATTTTCTATATAAATGATCTGATGGGCAGAGCTCTATTGGAGGATGTCGTCATTAATTGACTGTAATAGCACACAGGATGACTTAGAAAAAATTTCTAGTTGGTGTGAAATATGGCAACTACCTCTAAATATAGAAAAATATAAGGTGACGCACAATAGTAAGAAAGATAATCCCATTGTGTACGAATACAGCATTAGTAGTGAGCTTCTTGATGCAGTCGTGTAGTTCAAATACCTAGGCGTAACATTGCAGAGCGATATGAAATGGAACAAACGTGTAAGGACATTTTAGAGTAAGGCGGACTGTCGACTTTCGTTTATTGGAAGAATTTTGGGAAGATGTACTTCACCTGTAAAGGAGACCGCGTATAAAACGCTTGTACGACCAAGTCTTGAGTATTGCTCAAGTACCCGCAGCAGATCAGTTTTTTAAAGGAAGATACAGAAGCAGTTCAGAAGCGAGCAGCTAGGTTCGTTACTGGTAGGTTCGACCATTGCGCGAGTGTTACGGAAATGCTCCGGGAACTCAAATGGGGATAGCTGTAGGAAGGGCAAACTTCTTTTCGAGAAATTTAGGAAATTTAGAGGGCCGGAATTTGAAGCTGAGTGTAGAACGATCTTCCTGCCGCCTACTTACAGTTAGCGTAATGATCACAAAGGCAAGAGTAATTAGGGCCCGTACAGAGGCATATAGGTATGCTTTTTTTCCTCGTTCTATTTGGGAGTGGAACAGGAAAGTAAATGAGTAGTAGTGGTGCAGTGTACGCTCCACCACGCTAATTACGGTGGATTGCGGAGTATGTATGTAGATGTAGATATTTTTATTGACATGATGAAATGAAAACATTGATGTGCTTGTGATGGTACAACTTCGTCGTAGCTATTATACAGTTCTGCAATGTAATACTACGACATTGGCAGTAGTACTGTTCCGGCTTGTGCTAAAGGTCGACTGGTTCTAGTCGATTGAACTCCTGGATCGTAACTGTCGAACTGCAGAACTCCTTGGAAGTGTGTCGTACTGGTGTGGTGCGCCGGTATATGAAAGCGAGCCCCCTTCATCTTATTGGCTGGCGCGCGAAGCAAGCAAAGAGGAACAGAGACTGCGGGCGCCCACTGCGGTCGAAGAACCATAAAGCCAACTGACGTGCCAGGATTGTTACATTGGACAGATGCAGAAATTTCAATACCAGATACACAGAATACAGAAGAGAACTAAAAAGCAATAGTCATTCCACATTTCCAGAACACCTCTTAAACATGAACCACAAACCAACTGGCATAAATACTGATCTAAAGATTCTTAAACACAACAAAAGCCTCCCACAAAAATTAACAATCGAAGAGAACTACCACGTACAGAAAGCCGTAATAGAAAGAAAAGAAATAAATGAATACACAGCCCTCTGCAACGGAACCATATTCTCTGCCCTCAAAGAACTGACAGAAAACCCGTAAACTCTCTCTCTCTCTCTCTCTCTCTCTCTCTCTCTCTCTCTCTCACACACACACACACACACACACTAAAACGAAAGTAACGGGGACTGATAACCTAGCTGTTTAGTTCCCTTAAAACAACCAACAACAACGAAAGTAACCACAGTCAGCTGTTCTTAACACTACTCCCAGTATTCAACTGCCCACCATCTCGTTTTCATAACATAAACATGGAGTGAAGTGAAAGTGACACAGTGCTTGTTCTCAACACGAAAACAGCGCAAATTAACCAAAGTAAGTGCCAAAAACTTGCCATAGACATTTTGTTATAGAAACAGTTGCAACAGTAAAATTAAACCAAAACACAATAATGACGTCCTATATTTTTGCAAAAAATACCGATATTTACAAGCTAACCATTCACCCCATTAACTACACACGTTTTGGTTTGCAGATGACAAACTGTCAAAAACCATCAGAGACATTTTGTGAGTGGAAAAACCACAAACATAACAACATGTGGCATTAAGGTAGGCCTAGCATACCTATGAAAATAAGAAACTATGTATAGTAGTCTCACAATTAACTGTAGTTTTCACTGTTAATGTAAAAAGTAATAATCATTCCACTGTTAATTTGACAGACAATAAACATCCCACTGATGATGCTGCAACGCCAGCGAAACATGTCTGGGAGAAATTAAAAAACATTTGTGTTTGCTCAAGGCGGACCAAACTTGTAAAGCAAATTTATTTTGTATGCAAACACGGTGATTGAAGAACTTTTAAACCCCAAGATGAAATAATTTGACAGACAGTATGCATTAAACATCCCACTGATGATGCTGCAACGCCAGCGAAACATGTATGGGAGAAATTAAAAACATTTGTGTTTGCTCAAGGCGGACCACACCTATAAAGCAAATTTACCATAGAGCGACTTATCACGTCTGGTAGTGGCACGCCGGCGTTGTGGCGAACAGTGGCGCTACAGCAGAATCCAAATCGGATGAAATTCACTGTACTCGTTTGCGGTAACGAGGAACACACATGGCTAGCATTTCTGCGCAGCGACACTTGCAAGCGCCTCACCATGTGATCAAAAGTATCCGGACACCCCCCAAAACATACGTTTTTCGTATTACGTGCATTGTGCTGCCACCTACTGCTAGCTACTATTTTTCAGCCACGTCAGTAGTCACTAGACATCGTGAGAGAGCAGAATGGGGCGCTCCTCTGAACTCGGTCAGATGATTTGGTACCACTTGTGTCAGAAGGCTGTCCGCGGCATTTACACACTCATGAACATCAATAGGCCCAATGTTGATGTGAGACTGAAGTGAAAACCTGAATGGACACATACAGCACGAAAAGCCGACCTCGATAGTTGAAGAGGGTCGTACAGTGTTATAGGCAGGGATCTATCTAGACCATCACACAGGAATCCCTACTGCATCAGAATCCACTCCAAGTGCTACAACAATTAGGCGGGATACGATAAAACTTAAATTTCATGGTTTACGGGTGACCATAAGTCAATGCCAAACGACGCCTCTCTAGGTGTAAGGAGCGTAAACATTGAATAGTTGAAAAACGTTGTGTGGAGTGACGAATCACGGTACACATTGTGGAAGGGTGTGGATATGACGAATGTCTGTGTATGTTATTTTTAGCATAATTTACTTATTGCAATGTTTGTAAGTTTATAGACCGATCACCACTGCAGTTAGGTCTCATAGCTTTAAAAACATTTGAACATTTTGACTGCCGACTGTTACGAACCGCTACTGAGTAGAACTCTTACGGTGTTAAACAAGGCCGGCCGCGGTGGCCGAGGGGACTGAGGCGCTTCAGTCACAGTCTGCGCGGCCACTACGGTCGGGGGTTCGGATCCCCCTTCGGGCATGGATATTTGTGCCGTCCTTAGGATAAGCTAGTTGATAAGTAGTTTGTAAGTTTAGGGACTGATGACCCCGTAGTTAAGTCCCATAAGCTTAACAAACATTTGAACGTTTTGTTAAACACGCAGCTTCTTTCGTTTCACTTGTTTAAAGTTCAACAACTTCGGTTATTTGCAAGTTTCTTAAGTAACTGCTAAGATATATTTACACATAAAAGCGGTAAAATTTTATAACCTCCCCACCTCTACACCACTTGTGAATATGCAATAATAATAAATGATGACACATGTGTCTAATGGCTCTAGTTATATGGTAAGTCTAACGTTAATGGGGCCGATGACATAGTGGAGGTTATAACTGGAACGTTTCTGCACTTTTTGGTAGGCAACAAAGATCGATAAGCGATCAAGAAAATAAAATTGGGAAAAAAATATAATTTACGTTTAAGGAAAATGCTCAACAAACATAATACGATAAATCATTTGGAAAATAAATAAGTAACTGATTTTACGGTCGCCAGGTCGATGCACGAGCAAATCAATTTTAATGGAAAGTTAATAATAGTGCAAATTAGTGATATGAAAAATTGCGTATAATTTGGGCGAGTAAGAAATCACAATATTTAGTCAAATCCGGGTTCAAAAGGCACAGATACCGCACTAGGCATTGACAATTAGATCTAACACAGAAAGTGAAAACACTAAACATTAAAATGCGTGCAATGGCAAAGCAATTTTAACATGCAACAAAACATGGTCCATTGATTGTGACCGGGCCAAATATCTCACGAAATAATCATCACACGAAGAAACTAGAAAGAACAATTTTTTTCTAGCTTGAAGAGGGAAAACAGGTAGCGCTGCGGTTGGTCCGCTAGATGGCGCTGCCATAGGTCAAACGAATATCAACTGCATCCGTTGCAGTCAAATGCCATTCTGAACGACACAGAGGTCCGTAGGTGCGCCAATACTGATTCCTGCCCACATCATTTGTCCACCACCATGATATGGTGATGTTTTCTGAACATACTCAGGATTGATCCGAGTTTCAAGATCTCTCCAGATGACGGAACGGCAATTGTCAGCCTGAAAAAAAGAAAAAAGAAAAATACTTGAGACATTTGGGAACACAATCCGTCGCCATTCGTTACGATCCCAATCCTGATGTTCGTCCGCCCAGTATCTGCGGACTAAGCGGTGTCGTGGTTTAAATGGCCTCCGTGCGTAGAGGCCACATTGCCGAAAGTGATTTCGGAGCATTTGTGTTGATACTGCGCGTCATGTTGCTGCCTGGAAGGTAGGTTGCAGCTGAGTTGCCCTCAGCCTCCTGCCTCAATAGGCTGTTAACCGCCGATAACAGTCATCTCTTACTTATGTTACGGTGGACGACCTTGACCTTGCCTTCTTTTAACGGTTTCTCTTGTCTGAAATCTTGTCCAGATCCTGGAAATTACACTTTGGTACACTGCAACAGCTGCAGCCACCTCCCTCCGTGTCTGCGACTCTTCCAACCTTCCCATGGCTCTCTATGTCCTAGCTTCGGATTAGTCGCGATGTTGTTTCATTGCACTACCTGAGCCAAACTGCTTGTGTAATTCGTTTGATAGAGTAATCACATGTCCTCGTCAACCCCTGTACAGGAAATTTCTGTTTTTACGTCTGTCTCGGTTTCCATAATATTGTCTCCACTACTAAGAACCGACAGAAAGACGTGGAACAATTTTAGTTCATTCTGCCGATGGCAATACTTCAGAACCTGGATATCTCAAGTGATCCTCTGATTGTTTTGATCAGTGTATTTACTCTTGACAAGCTGATGTTCCCAGCATCCTGCTGAAATCAATGGTTGTCATGAGATTCGTGTACTATTAACAATATGTGACGTACGTTCTAAAGGTTTGAAATACACATAGTATTTATGTAAAAAAATATTAGTCACATTTACTCGGGAATACATGCTACTTTCATAGATCCGATGATGGCTGATTTCGTCTGCCGAAACCTGTAATACAGAATTTTTTTTCCTTTTTTTTACGTGACGTTAGGCAACCTGTACTTTTTTCCAAGTGATTTATTTATTTTTATTTATTTATTTATTTATTAAATTTGATATGAAACTAACTGGAAACCCAGTGTCGCCCGGGCACCTGTTTACTCCAGGTTAGTCCGTCTCTCCTTCGCTTTTCATTCTCTGTCCACCTTCTCTTTCCTTCTCTTTCAGGCCATCTCCTCCTTTCCCCCCCTCTCTGTTCATCTCCTTCTGCCTCTCTGTCTGCCCATCTCCACCTTCACTCTTCTATACCAATCACCATTTCACTTCTCTGTTGAACTTCTCCATTGCCTACTTCATATGTGAATAATTATATTTATCAACTTTTATGCTGATCAGTAAAATCGTGTCTCTGGTACCCTGCGCCATGCACTGTATGAAATCTTAGGTAGAGGATGATGTTACTGTGGTTTTGAAGGTTAAGCGTGCGAAATTTCATCAAGATCGGAATAAAACCGTAGATTTTGTCGACGTTCGTAGGTAAGGTACCCTCTGCCATGCACCATACAAAACGTTATGTAGATGTGACTTTCCTCTTGTTTTGAAGATCAAGTGTGCACAGCTACATCGCATTGAGACTTCAGCTGAAAAGCGGCGTCGTCCGGGTACTTATTTATTCCAGTCTTTAGATCTGTGGCCTAAAGCTTTAAGTTATCTTTCTTGTAACGTACCCCCCCCCTCCCCCCCCCCCCACCCGTCAGGCACCTACGGAGGGTTACGAAAGGTGGCCCAGGTTTTAATTCGGGGTATAAGCTTTCTCCATTCCATATTTCATTCAAATATATGCACCCCTTTCAGCTTGAAGGAGTAGAAAATATATTAACCCATTGTAAGGTACCCCTCTGCCAGACACCATACGAAGGTATCAGGGTATACGCCACCTCTGTTCCAAATTTCATTAATATTCGTCTAGCCATTTCAGCGTGAACGTGTAAGAAACGAATTAAATAATTGTGATGCACACTCCGCCATGCACCATACAAAGTTAATTTTAGTATGTCTATAAACTTCGCCCGAGTGCAAGCAATGAGTTAGCAAAGTTTAATACTACTCCGATGTACGGTATGGCCGTGCATAAAATACGAATAAAAATACAAATAAACAAGTTTTATATATTAAACTCAAAATTGTGTTTGACACTCATCTCAGTACGTGAAGAAAGTTTAACCCAGTCACAGTCTTCACGGTCGCTACGGTCGGAGGTTCGAATCCTCCTTCGGGCTTGGAATTTTTTTTTCTGTTTAGCGTAAGTAACTTTAAGTTAGTCAAGTAATTAGTGTCTTAGTCTAGCGGCTGATTACCACGCAGTTTGGTCGCATAAGACCTCACACACATTTGAACATTTTTTGTTACTTCTGGTTTAAAAGATAGTTTATTACATGTGAAATAGATCGTTAAATGTTGCAATATTGATTTTACCCGCATTGCACCCTTCGTCTCGGCCAAATAGGCCGTCCTTCCGGAACGAAGTGAAAGTGAAAACACTAATGTTACATGTTAGATATGATATTTTAATTGTAAAGCCATCCATATGTTTCTGAATAACAGAAATAAAATTTATGTGTAAGTACTTACACACCCAAAATCATGAGTTTATTCATACGTTGCTTCTGAACCCCTATCTTCAAAGATGACTAACATAGACTAACGTACCGAAACAATGGTTGTTACTATTTGTCAATGATAGACATTCAAATGGCAGTCCGATGTTGGAGATAGTGTTTTGTGAAAAGGGAAACAATTTAGTTTAAATGTTTAAGGAGACCAAGGTGTGGCCGAAAAAATTCAATTTCCGGTTTTCATCATATTTCGATAGATTAAGGTTTTATTTAAGTACTCTGAAAAGGATTTTGGTGAAAATTTTTTTCGAGGATTTAAAGAGCATTTTCCTACCACATGTATTTATGTGTCACGCCCCCTTTTCTGTCATCCACTTTTCTGCATATATTTTAGATCTTTATATCCCCTACATCGCTCGTTAGGGATTTTTTTAAACTCCCGAGTGTATTGGCTACCCTTTGAATGGAACAGTAGTTATTCTTTTGTTTCTGCTGTTTATAAACAAAATGGTTTCAAACACGCGGTTAGTTTTGTTCAAGTGTTAACTAAAACTGAAATAGAAAACTTGCAGGTATACTATGGGCAGGCAATTAGGAAAAGTAAAGAAAATCTGGAGGCAATGAAGAGAGATGTTTGGGGCATATTCTTCCATAAGTCCTCTTTTGATGATAAGCCATGTCATGCATTGTGTCCATCAGGAGAAAATTCGTGTTGCAAATACAATAGGGCTCAGGCAACTGGAGAATCTTATGCTCACCAGCATTCTCTTCCTGCTGCTGCTATTACAGCAGTTAAACCTACTTTCAGAGACTTGGCTTATCCTGACTTTCTAAGGAAATGTCTGAAATGAACGTTTCAACAGCATGATTTGGAACCGCCTTCCCAAAACTGTATTTGTAGGCATGCATACAATGAAACTAGGACTTCATGATGCTTTTATTACATTCAGTTTTGGGGTAATATTGGAAAGTGTTGGGTACTGAAAAAACTGGGAATTAAATATGATAACTGGGCTGCAAAATTGCGATAAAATGAGGATAGCCAATGCAGACTGGTCTGCATTTAATATGGCCAAGAAAGCAAGACAAACATCCAGGAAGGTAAAAAAGAAACCGAAAGACCTGCTAGAGGGCAGATTAGGGCCACCATATGCAGCAGGACAGTTTTGATTAACTGCAAGTAACAAATTTCAAAAGTTTTTTCTTTTAAGTCAATTTGCCACAAACTAAAATTTTCAGTACATATGCCCCATTATAACAGAAACTATCATAGATAAATTTTGTATAGCTTATGGAACTTAACTATGGGGTCATCAGTCCCTAAACTTACAAACTACTTACGAACTAGCTAACACTAAGGACGGCACAAATATCCATGCCCGAGGGGGGATTCGAACTCCCGACCGTAGTGGCCGTGCAGACCGTGACTGAAGCGCCTCAGTCCCCTCGGCCACCGCGGCCGGCGAAATGGGTCAAATACTTGCCTAAATTAACATGGGTTAGACAGACGGAGTAGACCTTAAAAAATCTAAACACCACCCTTCTGGAAGGACGTCAGGATCATCTTTGTTAAACTCCTTGACTCTCCGAAGCGATACCATTACTGAGGCTAGTGCGTTGGCGAGGTCTGTTGAGTGATTTCCACACCCACTGGCTGCAGCCGGACCACACCTGTTGCCTGCCGTGATCCCGCTCTGGGGCTCGTGATTATGACGTCCCGCTGGGAGTGATCCACCGGGCGGACAGCTGTCCGGCGAGACCAGCAGATTACGAGGCCAGCAGGGTCTGGGTGGAGTCGCTCTCTTCCAGAAACAGGCGCTCAGCACGGATGCGGAGGCGGCTGAGCGTTTCAATTAGCCAGCGGCTGCTATCTGGACGGGACGTCACGGGAATTAAGTAGGGAGGGGGGGGGGGCAGATGGGGGCGGAGATACTGCGCATGCGCACTGCCGCCCACAGTCGCTGCTTATCGCGCTGTTAATTAGGCGCAGTACACCGCTAAGTGGCCCCTCACACGACCACCAGAAGGCCTGCGCCAGGGAGCAGCGCACACTCGGTTTTGTTCTCTGTCTGTAGCGGCACAGATGCGTAACCAGTTACTTACAGCTGTCCCTTTGTCGTTGTTGTTGTCTTCAGTCCGGAGACTAGTTTGATGCAGCTCTCCACCCTGCTCTATCCTGAGCAAGCCTCGTCATCTCAAGAACGGCAAACCACATCCATCTAAATGTCAATTTAAACATAAATTCAGACACCCAGAGACGGTTTTTCATCTCGAATATGTCCAAGACATTAATGATAATTTTAATTCATTGCTTCACTTTTACCATCTAAATCTGCTTACTATATTCGCCTCTTGGTACCCCTTTGCGATTTTTCCCCTCACACACTTACCTCCAATACTAAATTTACGATTCCTTCATGTGTAAGAATGTGTCCTATCAATCAGTCCATTCTTTTAGTTAATGTAAGCCAAAACCTCCTTTTCTCCCCAATTCTGTTCAGTATCTCTTCATTAAATTAATTGATTTTTTTCGTCGGTGCTTGACAGAAAAAATGTTCAAATGTTTGTAGAACTTATGGGACTTAACTACGGGGTCATCAGTCCCTAAGCTTATAAACTACTTATGAACTAGCTAAGACTAAGGACGGCACAAATATCCATGCCCGAGGGGGAATTCGAAACCCCGACCGTAGTGGCCGTGCAGACCGTGACTGGAGCGCCTCAGTCCCTTCGGCCACCGCGGCCGGCTTGACAGAACATGATAATAATATCAAAAAGGAACAACTTCCTTATGTTCTGCAAAACTTATTTATTCGCCACAAACCGGCTTTTGGCTTCTTAGGCCATCATCAGGTGACAACTGACTGTAGCATAAATGTTTTCAAAGGTGTTACAAACTTGTTACGATTTACAAAGATATTATCACATACAATCGATACTTCACAGGAAAGTTCATTACAAGTACATATTTATGAAAGTTATTAACATACTTATTATATTTTTATATAAATGTTAATAACTTTTATGAATATGTAATTGTAATGAACTTTCCTGTGAAGTATCGATGGTCTGTGATAACTTCTTTGTAAATCGTAACATGTTTGTAACATCTTTGAAAACATGTCAGTTGTCACCTGATGATGGCCTAAGAAGCCAAAAGCTTGTTTGTGACGAATAAATAAGATTTGCAGAACATCAGGAAGTTGTTCCTTTTTTATATATCTTCATTAGTTACGCGATCTACCCAACTAATCTTCAGCATTCTTCTGTAACACCAAATTTTCAAAAGCTTCTATCAGCTTCCGGTCTGAAATATTTATCGTCCATGTTTCACTTCCGTATAAGGCAACACTTCATACAAATGCATTCCGAAAAGACTTCCTTACACTTAGATTAATATTCGACGTTAGCAAAATTTTTCTTTTTCAAAAACGCTTTTCTTCCCATTGCCATTTTGCATTTTATATTCTCTGTACTGCGACCATCGCATTTTATTTTACTACCCAAATAACAAAACTCATTTACCACCTTTATTGATTTGTGACCTAATGTAATTCCTTCAGCATCGCCTGATTTTCTAAGTCTACATTCCATTACCCTTGTTTTGCTCCTGTTAATGTTCATCTTTACGCACCTTTCAGCACTGTCCATTCCGTTCAATTGCTCTTTCAGGTCCTTTGCTGTTTCTAACAGAACTAAAATTTCATCAGCAAAACGCAATGTTTTTATTTATTCACCCTGAACTGTAATTCCTTGTCCAAATTGCTCTTCGCTTTCATTCACAGCTTGCTCAATGTACAAATTGAATGACATTGGAGAAAGGATACAACCCTGTCTTACTCCCTTCCCAACCACAGCACCCCTTTCGTGTCCTTCAGCTCTAATAATTGCTGTTTGGTTGATGTACAAGTTTTAAATAATCTTCCTTTCCATACATTTTATGCCTGCTGACTTCAGTATTTGAAAGAGTGTATTCCAATCAACGTTGTCAAAAGGTTTCTCCAAATCTACAAAAAGCTAGAAATTTAGGTTTGCCTTTCCTTAATCTGTCTTTTAAGATAAGACGTAAGATGAGCATTGCCTCCCGTGTTCCTATGTTTCTCCTGATTCACTGGACGCAAATACACTATGTCATCAGAAGTATCCAGATACCAACAAAAACACCTACTGCCGGGTTCTGTACATCAGCGACCTCATTAGGTATTAGAATGCCGCTGATCTTTAGGTTAAAACCTATACTAGCGGCAAAACACAATCAATACCTTCATTACACGATAGAAATGGTGATGCTGCTGAGTGCTGATGGCATTTCTGCTAAAGCAGAATTCCTTGACACACCCTTCTTAAAGTCCTTCACTAGAGAAGACGAAGCAAATACTCCAGAATTCGAATCAAAAACAGCTTCCACCTTAAATCACTTAACCAAAGTAAGTCTCCCGGTCCCGACTGTATACCAGTTAGGTTATTTCAGAGTATGCTGACGCAATAGCCCCATACCTAACTACCATATACAATCGCTCGCTTAGCGAACGTAGAGAACACAAAGACTGGAAAGTTGTACAGGTCACTCCAATATTCAAGAAAGGCAAAAGGAGTGATCCGAAAAAGTGCAAGCCTATATCATTGACGTCGGTTTGCAGAAGGAGTTTTTTTCCTCATATATTATGAATTACCTCGAAAAGAACGAAGTATTGTCCCATAGTCAAGAGGGATTCAGAAAGTATCGTTCTTGTGAAACCCAGGTAGTTCTTCCGATGTGATGAGTGATATCGATAAGGGATGACAAATAGATTACGTACTTTTAGATTTCCGGAAGGCTTTTGAAAGTGTACCACACAAGCGTCTTCTAATAAAACTCCGTGCTTATGGAATATCGCCACAGATGTGCGACTGGATTCGTGATTTCCTGTCAGAAAGAACACAGTGTATTGTAATTGACAGTAAGTCATCGAGTAAAACTGAAGTGACATCTGGCGTTCCCCAGGAAAGTGTTATAGGGCCCCTACTGTCCCTTATTTTTATGAACGACTAGCTTATATGCCCGTGCTTCGCAACGGTTGTTGAAGGAGGGCCGGTGTGTATCATAGCTTTTTAGAGTTCCAGACCTCAGTCAGTAAAAATTGAATCCTCTGTCAATAAAGTCAGTTGTCCTGGCCAAGATGTCAAAGGTAAGTAAAAGTCATTATCTGAAACGATGTATCTTCATATAGATGTCAAATGTAAGTAAAAGTCATTGCCCATAACGATGTATCTTCATAAAGTTTTTGATACAAAAGGTGAAACGTGCCAAAATAAGCAAAGAAATGTCGTTAAATATTTAATACAACAAAGCTAAATTAGTAACACTATGCCAAATGTTTGTTGGTATTCGTAGACATAAAATTGCTTAATTCTCACAGACGTTCGCTTTCTTGTTGTACTAGCCCATACTTATTATGCAGGAGCAGGGTTTATTAGTTCTTTGGTGCACTACAGCGCCGCCTCTATCGCTTGTCGGCTGTACTACGCAATCCATACTTTAGGCATAACCTACATCTAAAACTATTTCCCTGAGTCCACCTTTATGAATCGAAGTTGCTCCATGCGTGAAGTAGTTTAGGAGATTAGGTATTTCTAATAGATGAACAGACAGTTACTGAAAACACTTAAGATTGCGATGTATCTTTTTCCCATGATCTGATTTTGATGAAATCATGCCTATATGTTGCCCCAATCTTAGCTCAAATTTCCTGTGAAAACCGCATGAAAATGTGTCATTTTTTTTAATACGTTGCAAAACGTGTTAGAAATAGGCATATCTTCATGAATATGATGTAGCTCACATCATACATCAGTTATATTCGCCATTTAAAACATTTATTTCATGATCATTCTTATCTCTGGACAATTGGCTGAGGCATGAAAAGCTGAAATTTAATAAGTAATATCCTTAATGAAGTAAAAATACCACTGAAAAAATTATTATTGTTACGGTTGACTTTCTTTCCGTTAGATGCGCTAGTGTGACGTGTACGATCATAGTACACGTTGGAGGCCCGTGAACGCAACATCTATTTTAACCTATTTTAAATTTCAACGTAATCATGTTTTATCAGTCATTTGCTTCATGCAGTGTATTGTTACGGTTGGAATAATGCATATGGTTTGAAAATGGACGAACAAGTCCGAAACTAGTTACCAACTTCTAAAGTAACTGTAAAGTAACAGTGTAACTGTAGCGAAAAAAGAAAAATAAATGGTTTTCATTACATATCGAGTTGCTGATCCTGGCCCATCTTCACAATGAATTTTCAGATAACATAAATGACAAAGAATACTGGGTAAATTTTACTTACGGCTGAGGCGGCGAAGTGTGTGCTAATGTTGACAGTTATCATTCAAATACAAGCTAAAATCGCCTAAAATTAAAACGCTTTTCTAAAAGAACTGTTTCGGTAGAATTAAACGTGCTACGTGATTTTCATCACATACATATTTATATTTATTGCGCTTTTTTTAATATACATTTGGACAGCGAAGAAAAACAGCAATAAGTAAAGAAAACGCGAGATTTTTGTGTCTAATCCACGTAGCGACGTAAACAAGACCGGAATGCAAGAAATGTTTGTAAATCTATCGGACCAAACTGTGTGGTCATCAATCCGTATCTTACAAACTACTTAAACCTAGGTAAACTAACTTAAGGACAATACACACACCCATGCCCCAGGGAGGACTCGAACCTCCACGGCGAGCAACCGCGCGCTCCGCAGCGAGACGCTTTAGACCGCTCGGCTACTCCACCGCGGCGGAATACAAGATCAAAGTAGCACGATATAAGGCTCTATGAGGGGCACTTCTGAAATATTTCACTAAACTTCAACACAACAACAACTGTTCGTGTAAGCTACGTGTTTGTGTTCAGTAGCCGGCCGCGGTGGCCGAGGGGACTGAGACGTTCCAGTCACGGTCTGCACGGCCACTACGGTCGGGGTTCGAATCCCCCCTCAGGCATGGATATTTGTGCCGTCCTTAGTATTAGCTAGTTAATAAGTAGTTTGTAAGTTTAGGGACTGGTGACCCATAAGCTATACAAACATTTGAACATTTTGTGTTTAGCATTGGCAGGGAATGAAAATGGCGTATGCGCCTGCCTGTGTTTTTGGAGCTCTAGGTAGGGCTGATGACGTCACAGCTGTGTAGGTGGGCGTCGGTTCCCGCCACGGCGACCTACGCGGCCGTGTGCGCACGTGTCCCGGCCTACACCCACGTGGGACGCCGCCGATAGGTCGTAAACAACGGCAGCCGCCATCACATTACTGGCCGAGGTCGGCGGGCCACCAGAGGTACACGGCGCGGAGGGCCAACGCCGCAAACATGCACACTTTACTGGCCTCCTGCCGTGTGCGGTCTAGCAGGGCCATACATGAGCGTGCGTAATCCATTTCTTATCCACAATTCAGCAGACAGGCCTGTCCAAGTACCAATGAGCCGTCGAGATAAACGGGTGGAGTGAACTTTCTGATTGTTGGACCTGCAGTGTGATAAATGCCATTGAAGGACACTTTAGTGGAAGTTCCAGATCACTGCTTACACTTTATTAAATAACGCTACAGCTGTTTCCGATTTTGCCATTTCGAAGCGCCCGCGTATGTAAGAATTACATTAATCAATTTCTATCCTATTACAAATCAAATAATACGAATATACAATCAATGTTTGACGTTAGTTACTAACATCTGGCGTAACTGTTGTAAAAACTGCTGTGAATTAATCGCGTATTTCGCAGTGGTATACGTTTTTAACTGTCAGGTTTTATGCAGCAGGTTACGCTTGACGTTAAATTACAGAATTTTTTAGATATTTTGTGTAATGAGTAACAGTTCTGCCAAAGATGTTTTACATACATATAGTAATCCACTATGTTATGAGCAAGGATGTTAGAATACAGGGAGACGCCCTTACGCTGAAAAAGTGAAGCCTGCCTCCGCCATATTGATAAGTTTTGGAGAATTGTTCGTACTGTAGAGATAATATGTCATTTAAAACAGTAATAATACGTCCGGCGATTTGGCGTGATGTCCAACGTGTTAAAACAAATTAGCCGTTAAAAATTAATTTTTCAAATATACTATGATGAGTATTTATTACTATTTATTCATGAAAGTGTATTGTTTGAAAGTACATAATTTTCGGTGACTGTCAGTTCAATGCACTAACTGTAAGATGATCGATTTAACACACAGTTTTAATGGGGAAATAGCATTCCAAAACTGACCAAAATGGCGGACAGGCTTCAACTAACGTATGTGCTCGGCATAGATAATGCCATCTCCCTTTATTCTAACCTCTTTGGTTATCAGAGACTTTTAACGTTTACATTGGTCAGAGAGGAGTATTTTGTTTTTATCTACCTCTGGTCATTAGCATATCTTTGCTTCTTAGACCTTAGCATCGATAAAGTGAATAAAATTAACTGGGTAATTTTTATGATTGAAATCATTGTGTTCATTAAGTATTTCATTCGGATAATTTTTACTGTGAATATTCATTTCAAAGTTCTTCAAAATATACATTTCTATACCCTTTGGTGTTTTATGTAATATCGTAAGTGTATTTTTGATGTTAAATGCAGAGTGGTTTTCGTTTCTGAGATGTAAATAGAAACTAAACTGGCTGTCTTCATTTATTCTTACATGTTCACCAAAACCTGTCAGGAAATTACGTCCGGTCTGACCAATGTAAAAGCTGTTACATGTGATTCGATAAATACCTGTAACAGCTAAGTATTGGAAGGAAGGTGACGGTTAATAATCTTGACGTCAGAGGTAAACTATTGTTCCTCAAACTTTGCAGGAGGCCACGAAGAAGTTGTGTCGGCTAGGACTTTGTTACTTGTAAAATAAGTCACACAATTCTGAGCCGCGCGGAATGGACACGTGGTCTAAATCGTCATGCTAAGACTAAGCTGTCGTTCCCGCCGGAGGGCATGCATGCGTGTCTTGTGCTTACGAGGGACACCTTTGACCTCGAAAGCTCGGAACTGCAAGAAACCATGCTTGGAATAACACGTGAGACCCGCGTTTCGGTAACAAAATCTTATACAACCAAGTAGATTCAATAGGGATCTTTCATAATGCAAGGGTGTTACTGATAGATGTTTTCATTAGTAACGTGCAATATAATCTATTTTATTGAGGCACTAAAATAAGACATAAAAAAAACTTATCATGATCCACCAACAATAGTCGAGTATGACCACAGTTATAAAAGGAACAAGTTACTTAAAAATTTCATCAAAATTTAGAAATTCGGCAAACTCCTTTAACACAACCACTGAGGGCGCTTAACAGTATGGTTTTAGAGAAAAGGATTGTCTTATTAACACTTTTAAGAAGGATTTAAACAGTATAATATAATATAAGGAAGCAAACTTCTTAATAACAGTAGGCAAATTTGACAACAAATAAAAGAAACAACAGTTATTAAATGAAATGGCCTTAGAACCTCAAACAGTCTACACATCGCCAGGACTTGCTGTCCGCACTGAGTACACTGTCATGTCCTTGACAACACACTATAACTACACTGTGAGTAGTACACCGATATGGCTGACAGCTGAAGTGGCCTAAATGAAAATGGCTTAAGATTAAACTCTTCCCTTTACCTTCCTTGACAAGTGTGATGGAACAGGGACGGGATAACTGCGATGGTTAATACAGTTAGTCATGTTCATCTTTAGTCCCTAATCATGAAATTATTCTGACACTATAAAGGTTTTATCAGTTGCAAGGACGTTGTTGATTAATTATTTACAGTCCCCTAGCAACACCAACTGTCACAATCTAACCGTGCAAAATTTCAAGACTTCGTCCGAAGTGTCCCGCACCACAATATAAATCAGAAAATATAGGATTAACTGCTTTAAATAGTTCACAAAGAATAAATAAGGTTCTTGTACGAGCGGGGCAAGCAAACTAGTCTGTGGCCGTTACTAAAATGTTATCAAAGTCAAACACAGGCACTACTGTTTGCTGTCGCTAGCGTGTACTGAAAAAAATTAACATTCCACCGCCTGCTAAACACTGTTTTTCCATATTCACACTCGATGCCAATATAATATCACATTCGAAGATAGTAATAATTTCAATCAGAATTTAAACTGTTTTCTGAAATAAGTCGAAGTTCATCACAAAAATCAAATTACTCTTGCTAGAACATATTCTTGATGATAAATAACTCTTCACAAATGCAAAATACTTTTCAATATTAACGAATGTTTATTCTTTTTCATACTAATACAAAGTCAGTTTAGCAAGAGACCTGAATCTATACAACCAGCTTGGACTGAATCTCAAACAATAATAAGTAATCATTTGATGTTCTTTTCTTTTCTTCTTTGAAATAATTGACGCGCAGCAATAAAGAAGGCGCAGCTTCATTCGTAGCCCCGTAGCCGTCGGTTAAATTCTGCTAGCGGTCACATACTTCAAGGTTGGCTGCGGCGGCGACGACGCTGCCCTCGTTGATTGCGGCGCGTCGATCATACATGTAACTTACCGAAAATAAAACATTTTGAGAATCATATTATAAAATAACAATATTTACATGAACATCTAATATGTATACATTTTAAATAAAAAGTTTCGTTTTTTTTCTATTTACAACCTCAAAACAGTGCTGACATAGGAAATGTACGACTACTTGTCCCACTACACAAGGTGAGATAGGAACAACCAGGAAACGCAACCACATATCTACCACATATTATCGGCAATGACCAGTCCACAGAGAAAGATCAACTAAAACAAAGAAACTGCAAAATTACAACTCGTCGCCGGCAACAACAACGACAAGAGGGAAAAAGGCCAAACCTTGATTTTTGACTACGTCTGGGGGCGTCAACCAGGTCGCAGAAGAGCAAAACGCCAGATGAATTCCGCTTATTGTACTTATTACTGAACGAATTGAGACAGACCCGCGTCACAGACGAGGTGTTTCAAGAGTCAAAGGTAATGATGAAATCCATGAGAAGTTAAACTGAACTTCGACACGCAGGAACAGGGCCGGCGGAAAGGGAAAATATCACCTGGGCAAAGAATCTATATGGCGCCCCTTACAGCCTATTGGTATTCTTGACTTTAAATTTGCTATGCTTCCTTACAGATAGCTGCTTTTACAGGATAACTCCTAGAACTCTATAACTATAAGAATCAATTATCAAACTGAGTAAGATCTTAACTTTTGTCAGTTAAATACAAAGAGTAAGTTTTGATCAACGATATACGAAACAATTATTTACACATGAGCATGCAGAATATTCTACGTCACTGATTAGAAATTTACAGAACGATTCAAGAAACAGCGATTTGTATAAAATTAAGATTGATGATGCAATACAGCATTTATTTACACATATAAACAAAAACAACCTTGTTAACTGCGAAAGAGAACACACATATGAACAAAAGAATATACAAATATATTTTGTAACAGCTTTGTACAAAGATTTCGTAATACAAATAATACAACCAGTAATATAAATTTTTCCGACATGTTGATAAAGAACACATTAACGCAACGATTCTTCTATTAAGAGCCGAAATTCAGGAGACAAAAGAAGAACACGCAAACCATGAAGCCTGCACTACATGTCTACATGTACATGACTTCTGATTTATAATTTTTTTTTTTTTTTTTTCCACGAGACATTTGACAGTACAAACAGGACTAATTTCTTTTTGGTTGCCGATAACTCAATATTGTTTGTGTGTATTGTTAGAGCAGCGGACATAGCTTTGTCGCAAGGAGTGCAATTGTCGGCACCGCCGCGGTTGTAATTGTCAAAGCGTGTTATTGTTGCTTAAAACTCCCAACTCTCAACAATAGCCTTTAGCTTTGTCAGCGGAGACTTTTTTTATAGACAAATAAGGTGAAGGGATTTCCTTTATAGGAGATTCAAGAAGAAACCGGGGTTCTTATAAACAGTGAAGCCTATGGCATGAGATAGTAACCAATGTTGCTACATAGTTTATGAAAAAGTTAATTTTTAGTTCACTGTTTACAGTAATATAGATTTAGCAAGAATTTTGGCGCCCCCCAAACTCCCCTAAAATTTGGTGCCCCGGGCGGTCGTCCTGCTCGCCCGGCCCTTCCGCCGGTACTGCGCAGGAAGCAGACGACACGCGCTTCAACAGAAGGGACCAGCAGCGACGCCCGAGCAGTCATCGTACTCTGAGCACCGTCGGCTGTCGTAGACACACTCAACCCTCGCAGGTCCAAACCGACCGCGGAAGCAGGAAAACCAGCCGTGAATAGCGCCGCCGCAGGACACAAGAAACGAACAAGGGAAAAGCGGCGCGGAGATTTCAAACGAGTCCTCGACTCAACAGGTAATCATAAACAGGGCAGTGGCGTGCTTCATTTGCATGCAAAACGTCGCATTCTACCTCAAGTGACATTTTAACAGAGAGAAACGAAGTAACAAGATATCAATACCGTAGAAAGGACATTATACGTGATTTAATGACGTCAGCGTATCATTACATATTCTATCAGCATCGACACAAACTCTCTGCTTAAAGTACTTAACAGCAGCGCAAAACACACACCTGAAAGTGCTTATATTAGTCCGCAAAGTGTAGATGCGAGAGTAGTTAAAACAAAGTGGGAGAGAACACTGTGCACACCTCACTAAAGCCACGTTACCTCATTCCAAATCACTTTCACATCCACTTGTGACGTTAGAGATACAGGGGGAAGCTGATTGTTTCCACGTGAAAGGCGGGTTTTGTCAGCTAACAGTTTGTTTTACTCTCTTGTTCTGCTTTTCGGTGGGGTAATAATATTCTTGTGTCAGAACATACATTCCACCACAAAAACACAAAACATGAACCCAGCATTTATAGATGTATTTTATTATATTTAATATTAGTCTCAGTAACGTTTGTTTTTTTAGACTGCCACTTAAATATTTCACGGCCGACTAAAAATAATATATTTGCAGCAGATAATTTATGAATAAACAATTATAAGTATTTGTGGACAAGCACTGAATATATTTGTATAAAAATCCATAAATTAAATATTAACCTTGTAACTATAATTCGACGGCGGCAGTGTATTTGAACAGTGAGACGCCAAGCTTAATGGGTATCTGAGCAAAGATCTTCAGTCTCAACAGTTTTTAGTGCTGTTAAATATATATTTGTTTGTTAAATGTAAACAACATTTGTAGCGAGGTGGTCAAAGCATTTATTTCTGTGATATTGAAATGTATAATATTTTGGAAGGGAAATTGTATTTTAAAGATGAGGCGTTAGGATGCTCTGAAGGATACAATTTTGGGAGCAGGTAGAGCACGCTATCGAACGCTTGGGATGGGACTCGTAACTTGGACGTGGTGGTGAAAGGTTGTGACGCTGGGCGGTCTGAAGCCGCGTTACGAACTTGTGATTTGAAGAGCTAGGCATGTGTGAACTTAGAAAAGTTATGGGATTGTGACTGCAGAACTTAGTCTCTGGTGGAAAGTGGTAAACTATGCACGGTAGTAGGGCTGTGGAACTGTGATGAATCAGCAATCATGTACACGTGTGCTGACAAACTGTGTTTTATAACAAATACCGTAATCGCGGATTAATTTGGAACTGCACTGTTCGATGGACTACACTAATTTACGAGTGATAATTTGAAACTTATACTCTCGAGTGCGTATGATAGTTATAGTGCCTCTCATGAACTGTAATTGGCGAAATATTCAGTTATTTACCGATGTAGAAAGTAGGACCACCTCCGCATTTTCAAGTCCAGAAAGAGAAATAATCTCTGTTTATAAAGAATTACTTCGTGAGTGAATAACTTCTTTACCTTAGAATCCATTTTGTTGGTTATTCAGAGGTTTAATTTATGTTTGTTTAGATATATTTTCACGTCATCATATGCAGATTGATTGTTTGGCTAATCTACAGATTAATTATTGATCTTATTTTAACAGCATAGAAGCTGACATACATAACTCACCCCTATGAACAGAGATAACGAGCCATAAACTTTTTACTATCCTGAGTTATGTATTTCCCAATTCTTATTGGTGAGTACCGACAGGAGGGTCGCACGCTTGATTATTGCTGTTGCTCTGGAGTTGAATGTTGTGTACTGCTTGAAGAGCCACCATCAGGTTCAGGTTCCTGCTATCCTTGAAATTCACAATTTTTTCATTTAAGTCGAAAAGAAAAATTATATTGATTGGAAAAAAAGTATAATTTCGTTATCCTATGAATGTTCCCTTCTCTACAGTGGAAATTGTTACTAAGCAAAGTGGTTGCTATAATAAGAACTTCAGTTTACGTAAATATAAAATAATGTGCCACTAAAATTTTTCCAGGAAGATTATGGGACCCGACACAAAAAAGATTTTAACCATTTAGCTGTACTGAGGTGTATACGTAAACGAGGCGACCGAAATGTCGCAACGCCTGAAAGGTATGCGGAACACCTAACGTAGTGGTAGCGCGAGTATGATCTTAACCAACACCACAAGGCCTGACAAAAGCCCTTGCTACGTCACACTGACCAGGCCACGGCAGCCAGCTGAATGGCTGGCACACCCTCTTAGCGGCCAGCCAGTAAGCTGGTCAGTATGACGTGGCAAGGGCTGTTGTGAGGCCTTCTCTCTCTGGGTGGTGTTGCCTTAACTGACAGATGTTACTTGGGAAATTAGCGGGATCTGCGCTTGCTTGTGATAGCGTACGGTAGTGTTACGTCTCTGGTCTCGGATATTAGCATTTCTGAACATTCACATTGCCGAATAAGGAGTCTACGTGTGCACTGACGTCTGACCATGATCTGTATGTGTCATTTGTTTTATGAAACTCTATGTCATGTAAACCTGGCGACTTAAGTTTTGATTAGATGTTTTTTCGTTCCAGTAGATTCAAATTGAAGAAATCCTCTTAGATGTAGAACACGTCAGAACAAAATACCCGATAAATGCTTATAAAATATGAGCGTACGTGTTAATGTAACTACCACAGATCCCAAATGTAATTGCCCTTGAGGATTTGTAATTACTCAGAAGAATCAATTCTCATAATAATATTTACATATTAAAGGACATAAAACAATACTAAATACTAACTGATGAATATACAAGGTGTATATTATAATTCTTAGGTTTTTTTACAACACTTATTTAACGTGATCGCATTACTGCACAAAATTAGTACTGAAGTCAGACTGAACACTATATTCACATTTCTAAATATTATATACTATAACATACATAAATCAGTTCTGCTAAGAAATTCATCAATGGAGTAGGAGTTGGTCCCCAAAACATCGTTTAGACTCTTTTCAGACTGAATTTCATTGTGAGTGGCTGCTGGACTGTCATTGACAATATGTATTGCTGAATATGGGACACCTTTCTGAGCCAAAGTAAGGTACTTTAAAACTTTGTGAAAGTAATCTTGCTTCTAGGATTTATCCCGTGAGATGACAAATTCCATTAGAGAATAAATGTATTGGGAAGCAGTAGTATCCTCAGTTCCTTAAATAGTCATCTGCAAGATTTTCTTGAATTAACACCACAAATGATTCGTATCTCACGTTTTTGGGCTCTGAAAACTTCACTTTGATCTGATGAGTTGCCCTAGAAAATAATCCCATATGACATTATGAAGTATATATAATACGTTAGCTTCTTTATTTATTTATCTCCTAAGTCTGACAACATTTGCATAGCAACAGGGACTTGTTTATGCGCCTAAGAATTTGATTCAACTTCTTCTGTCTCGTTGTTGTCATATTTTAGGCATATATTGGCAGGAAACCTTTGTGTGATTTTTTTCGCCAAGATTAAAAATTTAAATTCAAATGTTTGTTAAGCTTAAGGGACTTAACTGCGGGGTCATAAGTCCCTAAACTTACAAACTACTTATGAACTACCATATACTAAAGACGACACAAACATCCATTCCCGAGGCGAGATTCGAACCCTCCCCCCCTCTCCCAAGATTTAGCGATAGGAAATTGGCAAGGAAGGATTTATTAAAGCCCATGAAAATTTCATTAGCAGACCTTTCTAAGGCTACATTTCATTTACTATTTATTGCAATTGGCATCTGATTATGTTGCTGATGAAAGGTCATTGATACATTCAAGACAAAGCAGGGGCCCTAAGATGGAAGGCTGAGGACCTTACGTGTTATTAGTTTCGAATCTGATGGGGCGTCAACGTTCAGTATACTTTTCTTTCCTATTGACACCCTTTTTTTACTGCAGCTGTTGCATCTTCTAGGTGTCCTGCCAACAAAATGTAGCCTTCGGTTCGGTTTTCCTACAATATTTTCTTCGTGTTCTTTCCAATTTAAGTAGTTTGTAATTGTTACTCCTAGGTATTTAGTTGAATCTACAGCCGGCAGATTTGACTGATTTATCGTGTGAATGAAGTTTAGCGGGCTCCTTTTATTCGTCATATGGATGACTTCGCACTTGTCTTTATTAATGATCAATTGCAATTTTTTGCACCAAGGAGATATCTTATCTTAATCATTCCGCAGCACTTTCTGTTACTATTATCAATATTTTCTCGCAGTAGCGAATTTCGTTTAGCGTCGCTGTATAAGGTATGGATGTTCTATCAAATGGTGACATATGAAAATTTGTGTCGGGCCAGGACTCGAACCCGGGTTTCACGCTTTCCGCGAGCTGTCGCCTTAACCACTAGGCTATTCGAACACGACTCCACGACCGTCCCAAACTTCCATATGCCACACTGACTGCGCTTATGAGTCAACTACATTCATCCCTTAGCACTCGCAGCTTAATCTGTATTCCCGCACCAGGGAGAATGAAAACAAAGAGGCATTAACCTACGCTGTTATTGTCATTGCCTGGCTGTTAAATCAATGTATAGTGTAGACTTGCGCATAATAGTTCGCGATCGAGACCTCTCACTTTAGTTTGTGGCTCTGCCGCGAACTAGTTCGTTGTTTTAGTTCGTCCACTCCCAGTGACGGCTGAGGGGCGTGGTCAGGTGGAGGGAGAAGTTCTCCCACATAGCTGCTCCATGCGCTTGCTCCTTGAGCAACTAACGATATCACGCAAACCAAAAGAAACAGCTTGTGGATAATTTCTCGCGTTTACGTTTAGAGTTATCTCTATATATTGGCATTATGAAATTTATTAGTCAGATATTGCAGAGTGCAGAATACTTCAAAGCAGAAATTTTGTAACATTGAACTATGTAATCTAGCAAGCAGACGCTAACCCCGAAATGGCTCACATCAGCAGAAGGCAAACACGTGATTTTTAATTCTGTTCGTGACCTATCACGCATATTTTAGTTCGCGACCGGTAGCTCAAATTTTACTTCGCAGCTCGGCCACTAAGTAGGTCGCTCTTTTTAGTTCGTCCGCTTGTTTTGGCTTTTCCTACCGCTACTTAAACTACGGCTGAGCTACACCTCAGCTCGAAATGACGGCAACTGGCAAGAGGGAATCACGCGAATCTGCGCGCTTTCGCGTCCTCTCGCTGTTACCCATCAGTCTTCGGAAACGGACCGGACGAACTAAAAGGCGAGGGATCTACGAACTAGTTCGCGTAGTTCGCCTGTGGGATCGCTCTTCCGAACTAGTTGTTCAAAATGTTTGTTAAGCTTATGGGACTTAACTACGGGGTCATCAGTCCCTCAACTTACAAGCTACTTATGAACTACTTACGAACTAGGACGGCACAAATATCCATGCTCGAGGGGGATTCGAAACCCCGACCGTAGTGGCCGTGCTGACCGTGACTGGAGCGCCTCAGTCACCTCGGCCACCGCGACCGGCGAACTAGTTCGTTCGCGAACTACACAAGACTAGTATGGTGACGAATTACAATGACGATAATGTTATCAATATTTTCTCGCAATAGCGAATTTCTTTTAGCGTCAATGTATGAGGTATGGAGTTTTACCAAATGGTGACATTTGTTCGAATGTTTCAAATGTTTGTACAGTTTATGGGACTTAACTACGGGGTCATCAGTCCCTAAAGTTACAAACTACTTATGAACTACTTCCGAACTAGGACGGCACAAATATCCATGCCCGAGGGGGGATTCGAACCCCCGACCGTAGTGGCCGTGCAGACCGTGACGGGAGCACCTCAGTCCCCTCGGCCACCGCGTCCGGCGGTGACATACGAAAATTTGTGTCGTGCCAGGACTCGAACCCGCTTTTCGCGAGCGGTCGCCTTAACCAGTAGGCTACCCGAACAAGACTCCAGGACTGGTTAAGGTGACCGCTTGCGAAAAGCGGGAAACCCGGGTTCATAGAACAATTATTGTATGATCATGAAAGAATGATAATTCTTCTATTAATGGTGAGGCTCCATCTTGTAATGATAAATTTGACCATGTTGCCATATTTTCTAATAAAAGGTCAAACCTTTATTTTTAGAGCTTAAATCTAATGCATTAATCTGCCATATTAGAATCTATAAATTAATTTTCATATGTCATTATTTGGTAGAACATCCATGCCTTATACAGTGACGCTAAAAGAAATTCGCTATTGCGGGAAAATATTGATAACATTATCATCACTGTAATTCGTCACCATACGGTAATTTACTTCCTGTTACACCCAGTGGCGTAGCTATCGTAGGGCTAGGCGGGGCAGTGCCCCGGGGCCCCCGAGCTCAAGGGGCCCCTCGGCCTACGTGAGCGACGTTCCAAAAAAAGTTACCGTTGATCCTTGAACACTTTCATGTCCCCCAATTACTTCGGACAATCGAAGTTCTACTGTATATAATAATTTAGTTGATCGGGGGTTTTCCGACTTTGAACTTTTTGAACCATGACCAACAAACCTCAAACGCACGAAGTGAAATCCAAACATTATTCGCACCCCAGAGTACAAACGTAACAAGGTCATTTGCTTGTCTGCTAAGACGTGGACCCTGCCACCGTTAGTGTGTTGTCGGTTGAAGTCGGAGTTGCCGTGCCTGCCAACCTTTGCGAAATAACAGTGAATGGTGCTGAATTACTAGCACAGTGTTGGACAGTAGACAGTGTGATCACATTTGAATATGAAGTCTCTACAATGTATTATTACAGAAGGGTATTATTATGGTAACTCAACTGTTTGTGTAGTGAACTCCCAAAGGGTGTGCTCCATAATCATAGATCCCAATGAAGTTCTCTAACCAATCGCACTCTGAAATTCGTGCAAGAAGAAGAAATAATAAGGTTACTTTGTCACAATAGTAAATTGTGCATTCAAGACACTACCCTGTACCCCAATGCCACTATAATAAGCTAAGATGTCAACTTAGTTATTTTACATATTACTTTTTCCTGGCCAGGCATTAATATATACTCCATGAAGCCTGGTAGGGGAACGGCTCAAACCAAAGTATTCCATCAAACAAAATCCGGCAACTTTCTTTTCTGAAACCATCCTACACGAATATTTCTCCTATTTCCCTTCTTTGACTGGACTATCAACGAAATTAGGCTGATCGGCATGGAGAGTGAGTTGTCAGCACTGACAACAGTTCGCCTGCTGTCACCGCGGACTTGACTGTTCCCGGTTTGCTTTGCGACAGGGGGGGGGGGCAAGTTTTCATGGTTAAGTAATATTTCTTCATTGTTTATTTTTTACTAGCTTATGCCTGCGACTTCATTCACCTAGTATGGAGCAACTTCGGAAACTATCCCAAGAGGTCGTTTATCTTTATGTCTTTCCCAGGTCCAAATCTATTCCTCTGCAAAATTTCATTCAAATCCGCCCAGTAACTTTTGCGTGAAAGCATAGCAAACAAACCAACTTTCACAGTTATATTTGAGAGTACAATTAAATGTTATCTGCTGCGTGACACATAATAAATTACATAATAGTATTTAGGTCTGCCTTATTATGTATTCCAGTAGGCGGTGAGGAACTGATGATGAAGTAGTTTTGCATAGTTTTAGTTTAAAGAGGGCCCCAATGTCATTTTTGCCCCGGGGCCCTTGGTGACATTGCTACGCCACTGGTTACACCATAATATCCTCACTCTGGACCAGTGGCCGACAGCTGTTGTTGCCAGGTGGCGGGTGCGGCCGCCAGGCACGGAAACGCCTGCCACATTTCCCGCCAGTGGCTGTCGGTGGTGTTCCTCTGCAGAGCGACGCGTCTGGCTGCAGAACCTCCTGGCTCTCTCTTTTTGCCGAGCTGCCGGCACCAGCTAGACTCGCGGCTTGACGCGCCGTGACGTCACGAGGGCGCGAGGCGAGATAACCGCCGGCTGTGCGGTAATGGCCCGCCGGAATCCGGGTCCGGGACGCCGAGTGTGTGTGTGTGTGTGTGTCTGTCTGGGTGTGGCCGCCAGGGAGGGGGGGGGGGAGCTCTACCCAGCGGCGGCACACCGTCAGGCAACGTGTCTCAAGCGACAGTACACGGGCTGCGCAGTAGAGATGGGATATTTGAAACATCTGACGGTTTCGAAACCAATGAAACCGAACCATCTGTGGTTTCGATACACTGTTTTGTCATGAAAACTTCGTTCTAGGGGGGCAATATTTTACACTATGTGGACAAGGGTACATACAAGAACCTGTCAACCATAGAGTATATATTTACTTCTTGGTCTGTACGAAACATGTTGATAAAGATTTTTTGATGTTGCCAACATAGTAACACGAGGCCGCCGGTATGGTAGGTAAAAGTTTACCCCGTTAGGAACTCACAAACTGCAATACGGTACGCATATTACAGTGACGGATCATAAATGCTACTTTCTATAAATACTAAATAAATTATAGCGAATAAAGGGCACACTAAATAATCACAAGTAATGCTATGGAATTACAAAAATAATAAAAGAAGACACAGGTTGTACGTCTTGACCGTTACACCACCGCTGCAATTCTTTTAACATGAGTGTCGAAAAATTATAACGACAGTAGGTAACTTCCTTTTTTCGCTCATAAGAAACCAACTCTTTATCACGAGATTAAATAAGCGATCTACCCTTGTTAGTATAAAAAGTCATTTCAGGCTTCATGTTGTATCTTATTTTAAAGAATGTAGTTTCACTCGTGTGTCTTTAATATGGTAGATAAACCTAGAATTTAACTGGTTTTTCAATGCAAAACTTTTACATTTACAAAGCAGACATTATGTCATTTCGGATTACAGCAGTCTCTTGCAAACGAATCTCGATATCAGTAATCATAAGCTGCAGACTCTAGAGTGTCAACTACTGTTTGACATTCTCTAGATGGTTTATATACTAGTAAGTTATATGTGTATCTTTGTGAAGCTTCAGTAAAATGAAACACCACATTTCGATACCATTAATCTGTTCCGCCTTTCTGCATTAGTGGTTTGAAACACCGGTGTTGTGAAACCGACATGAAATCGTGAAACCGACATGAAACTGTGAAACCGACACGAAACCGTGAAACCGACACGAAACCGTGAAACCGACAGGAAGAAACGGTTTCAGTGTATCGACAATCGACCGCGAATGTGATCCGAAACAGAACGGAATGAAACCGCATGGTTTCGAAACCGTGAAAGATGCCGGTTTCGAAACCATGAAACCGTTGTGTGTATCGAAACCTGGTTTCGAAACCATGAAACCGTAGCCAACTCTACTGTGCAGTCCAACCGTAACGTATACAAGTAGAAAGTGTGATCTCTCGTCTCCAATAACATGGGCTGAACAGAAGTACTGCACGACTTATTAACCTTCATATTGTGTTCGAAACAGAGACACACATATTGTGAATGGGTCAGTTAGACCCGCAATTAAATATATATATATATATATATATATATATATATATATATATATATATATATATATATATATATATATATATATATATATATCCTTCGATGTTACTTCAAAATATATTTTACACATAGTTTTTTCACCTGGAAAAACAGATATTGAAGCTTTCCAGCATTTATTAAACGTAATTAGTGTAAAAAATTATTACATTTTAGATCGTGAAACTATGTTCATACAAGTTTTTATAAGTGAATTGCTGCATAAAAGTGCAAGCTAAAGCTTAAATTTTGTCACTTGTTGCAAACACTAATTAACCTAAAATTACAATGAAATATGATAATTAATTCTGAAGAACAATATTTAGCTTCAATATATGCGTGTTGTATTAGCTTACACAATTATTGCAGTAAATATTTGCATGATCATGGCTTAAGAATGATTGACAAATGTTACATTTCTTATTAGTCTTTCGATCTCTCTTCGGTCCACACTCTTTGTATTGCCCCCTTTCCTGTTCCTTTGCTCCAGAACTCGTTCCTGCAATATTTTCCAAATTTTACTTTCATCTTTTTAGGAATATTTTTGGACATTCTGTTTTCTTGCATTGTTCTTGTTAGCTCTATTAGAAAAAGGTATCTATTGTGCAATTTGTTTCAATAGTAGCCTGGGTTAGTGTGTACGTGCAACAAATTAGCATTTATTGCAGCAATGTCTAGCATGTTATAAAATAAACAGGCCATCGCTTAGTACACCTTTTACAGGAATACGTACTGGCGAGTGTATCTGTCATGTCAACTCCTCCTTTCGTTTTGTTGTAATGCAGTATTACCTCTGGCTTCTTACGCTCTTCTGCAGACAGGGTAGAGTCATGGTGCATGGTAGAGAGTAATACGACAGCTTTATTCTTTTTTGGCACGTACGAATCAAGTGGTACATGCTTCTGAAATCCAAAGATGGTTGAAAACACTTGTCTACTGTTGTTTGTCAGCATTTATTTCGGAATCTCAGCTTTGTTCTTTCTGAGGATGCAACTAATGTCAGAATTTTCTGCTGAAGTTGTTTGGCCAGAGTGTAGTCCGTAAAGAAATTATTAGTGATAATGTTTCGCCCAGTTTCCTCAATTCGTTCCACAAGATTCCTTGATTTACTTGTCGTGGTCCATTTTCCGGCTTTCCTGTATAAACTTCTTCTGCACAAACGTATGCTGTTTTCACATCAGTTAACAACCATAATTTTATGCCATATTTTCCTCTTGGTTTTGAAGTCATGTACTGACGGAAGGGACACCTTCCTCTGATTGGAACCTGTAACTCGTCCACTGTGACATTTTCATAAGGAATGAACATTTTAGGAAACCACGAACATTTCAAAGACAGCCAGTTTATCAAGGCGTCGCCTAGTTGGTCGATCTTCTTTATTGTCAAATCTGAGAATTCTGATTGTATAGAAATTCTGACGTGTCACTGTTACGTGAAAAACTGGCCGACCATTCATGTTGTCCCGTAACTATTGGCGAGATTCTCCAGCAGATCTCTATACACCAGCTAATATAAGAAGTCCCAAATAAACCTTCATTTCCTGATTTGTAATAGAAATTTATTATGCTCACCTTGGTTTTGACACAGCTGGAGGACGTACGTACATTTCCAGTTATGCTGGTTTCTTTAGACAACAAAACCACGCTTTCGTCTCCTTCGATCACATCACTCTCCTCACTTCTAATCGATACATTAGCAACATCACTTGAACTGTCAACAGAATCTTGATCATTGGCAGTATAATCTTCTGTTTCATCTTATGACTCATTTACAAGCCTTTCTAACTGTTCATCACTTAGAAACCGAAAAACAAAATCAGACTGTACACCTATATGCAGTCGTTATGCAGACTCCCACAACAATGTGAAATGCCTCTGAGACATTTTAGACCAATCACAAGTATTTCTAACAATTTATTCGTAGAAACTAAATAAAAATTTCCGCCTGGGTCTAAAAGACCCATTCACAATAAGTGTGTCAAAGCTACGTACCTCCGAAAGTATTTTAGTTTTGAAACGAACATTGAGGATAACATAAATAAGGTTAAACTGATGGTTCTGTAGTTTTCACACCTGTCTGCGCCTGTTTTCTTTGGAATGGGGCTTATAACGTTTTTCTTAAAGTTTGAGGGTACTTCGCCTGTCTCATACATCTTACACACTAGGTGAAATTTTTATTTTTATTCTTTTATATTCCTTTTTTTCTCGCCTTTTTGGAAGACTTTTTTCAGAGGAATCGAATGAAGACAAAAATTTATATATCTGGAGAGTGCGTTCGGAAATATCAAAATCGAAATCAATAATCACGAATCATGATTGTTACGAATTATGATTTTTTTATAATTCATTTTCAAAAAGTTATTTTCTTGCGAAATATTCATCCTTAAATAAAATATAAACTTCAAACCTTTTTTGTAATCTCCGTTAAATTACTTACAGAGAAATAATAAGAAGAACTATATTTTTATATATGTGTACGAACTTTCAGTCAATATATCGGAAAAAATTTCAAACAGAAGTTGCTCCATATTAAATGTGAACCACTTTTACACATATGGCGTAGTGTCGCGCTCTAGCGGCGTCCGGTTATGCCGTGATAGTGAGACTCAAGTCTCTGGCGGCCAACAAATATGTTCCTAAAATTTGGTGCCATCGGTCGAACTTTTCGACCTAAAAAGTAGGAACACATTACAGAAAGACAAGTAGACAGAGTAAAATCGCCGTTATTTTTACAAATATCTGCGAAGCGGGGAGATACATGGAAACAGAAACAGAAGAACGTTGCTCCTCTACAAATACGTTTATTCAATTATCGTTACACACAGTAAAAATATAAATCTGACGGAGATGCTTTCAATGTTTCTCGACATCGATTTACTGGTTAAGACATTATTTACAATGATTAAAATTCGAAATGTGTTTCTAATCTGGAGTGCGCAAAAAAAAAAAAAAAAAAAAAAAAAAAAAATGCACCACGTCGTCGATGACGGCAGATGCAACCTAGGGGATAGTACATGGTGAGTAAGAAGACACAGTACACCCTTTTATTTCAAAAACTCTGCAGGAGTTGGAAAACCTGAATATTCCCTTAAGGCATTGGTGAGGTGGACTATCTTTTATGATATGTACCGAATGTGGGTGACATCTTGAAAACGATCATCTTGAATCTGAAGGTCATTAGAGGCGGAGCGAACGCTACGATTGTTTGGGTAAAGATGGGAAAGGATATCAGCCGTAGCCTTTCAAAGGAACCTTCCCGGAATTTGCGTGGAGTTATTCATGTAAATCACAGAAATCGGAAATCTCGTTGGCTGGGGTGGATTTGAACCAGAGTCCCTCCTGAAAGCAGTGTGTTACCTCTGCGCCACCTCGCTTGGTCCGCTAGAATCACACTGCGCCCGAAATCGGAGGTCTATCTGCTGGATCGAAGTACTGTTAACACTTGATGAACACGTTGCACTGTCTCTGAACACGAGGCAAATTCTCTTTATAGGCCATATGCGCCGGGTATTTTAATTTCGCATCGGCCAGTCAGGAAGCGTGCATCTCACTGAGTTCCGCGCGGCCTGTTTAGGGTGAGTAGGAACCCGCAGTGCCCACTGTCGAACGGTACCTATCAATATTTCTATAGTAGTCTTCGTTAGCCTCACAGTACGTGATGTTACATAAGACCTCAACTGCTAACTGATCTGTCCGATACCATATTAAGAAGTCGTGGATCAGCTATTTTTCGGTATATTATTACAAGTAAATTATCTTTTTGTGAAGTTGTCGAGAGTTTTACATACACTATATTTTGATCTAGAAAGTAACTCAGAAAATTGCTTACACTATTGAAAGGTACCTTAAAGACAGAATAAATTACGAAAACACTTGTAAAATACGAGAGTAATCATGATGTTAAATACACTATGTGATCGGAGCAGATATACTGAAATTCTCGAAACCTATTATTTAAATAAGACAATTACATCTACATCTACATCCATACTCCGCAATCCACCGTAAGGTGCGTGGCGGAGGGTACACTGTACCACTACTAAGCATTTCCTTTCCTATTCCACTCCCAAATAGAACGAGGAAATAAAGAATGCGCATATGCCTCCGTACGATCCCTAATTTCTCTTATCCTGTCATTGTGATCATTAGGCGAAATGTAAGTAGGCGGCTGGAAGATCGTACTACACTAAGCTTCAAATTCCTGCCCTTTAAATTTCCTCAATAGAAATTCACGAAAAGAGTTGCCGGAGCATTTCGGTGACCAACCATTAACAGCTACTCGCCTCTGAACCGCCTCTATGTCTTCCTTTAAACTGATCTGCTGCGAGTCCCAAACACTTGAGCAATACTCAAGACGTGGTCATACAAGCGTTTTGCACGCGGTCTCCTTTACAGATAAAGTACATCTTCCCAAACTTCTCCCAATAATCCGAAGTCGGCTGTCTGCCTTAAACTGTCCTTACATGTTCGTTCCATTTCATATCGCTCTGCAACGTTATGCCTAGATATTTGAACGACGCGACTGCATCCAGAAGCTCACTACTATTGCTGTATTCGAATATTATGGGATTGTTTTTACTACTCTTGTACATTACCTTAATTTTTCTACCTTGAGAGCTAGCTGCCATTCTTCGCACCAACTACAAATTTTGTGTAAGTCATCCTGTATGATATTACCGTCAGTTAAAGACGACACCCTCCCATACACCACAGCATCATCAGTAAACAGCCGCAAATTACAAGTTACTCTGTCAATCAGATCATTTATACAGGTAGAAAATAGTTGCGGTCCTACCACAGCCGGCCGCGGTAGCCGAGGAGACTGAGGCGCTTCAGTCACGGTCTGCACGGCCATTACGGTCGGGGGTTCGAATCCCCCCTCGGGCATGGATATTTGTGCCGTCTTTAGTATAAGGTAGTTCATAAGTAGTTTCTAAGTTTAGGGACTGATGACCCCGTAGTTAAGTCCCATAAGCTTAACAAACATTTGAACATTTTGAATTTGTCCTACCACACTCCCCTGGGTCACGCCTGGCGATACACCCGTCTCTGATGAACACTCGCCGTTGAGAACAACGTACTGCATTCTATTACTTAGGAAGTCTTCCTGCCAGTCACAAATGTGAACCTATTCCATAAGCTCGTATCTTCGTTAGCAGTCTGCAGTGTGGCACCGCGTCAAACGCCTTTCTGAAGTCGAGGAAAAACACAATCCGTCTGTTGCCCTTTATCCATGGCTCACAAGATGTCCTGTGAGAAAAGGGCAAGTTGAGTTACACATGAAGTTGAGTTCCTGAACCCGTGCTGGTTCGTAGTAAGAAGCTTTTCCATCTGAAGGAAATTTACTATATTCGAACTGATAATATGCTTCAAAATTCTACAGGAAACTGATGTGAACGATATTGGCCTGTAATTATGTGGGTCAGTTCTCTTTCCTTTCTTATAAACGGGAGTCACCTGCGCTTTTTTCCAATCACAAGCAACTTTGCGCTGAATTAAAGATTTGCGATAAATGGATGGATACTGATTTCGTTATTGTTTTGGAATATTTCACACGCAATTACATCAATACTCCAGTGCAGCAAGATTTTTGTTGCGGCGGTTTGTAGGCATCACTCTAAATCAGGGTTTCCCAAACTTTTTGTCTGGTAGACCCCTTGCCAACTTCTTCTGCCGTGAATAGACCCCCTGCCTTTTGCGTATTAATTTTTGACGAATTCCTAAATGTTCAAATGTTTGTCTAGCTTAAGGGACTTAACTGCGGGGCCATCAGTCCCTAAACTTACAAACTACTTATGACCTACCTTACACTTCAAATGTTTGTATAGTCTATGGGACTTAACTACGGGGTTATCAGTCCCTAAACTTACAAACTACTTATGAACTACTTACTAACTAGGACGGTACAAATATCCATGCCCGAGGGGGGATTCGAACCCCCGACCGTAGTGGCCGTGCAGACCGTGACTGGAGCGCCTCAGTCTTCTCGGCCACCGCGGCCGGCCCTACCTTACACTAAACACGACACAAACATCCATGCCCGAGGGGGGATTCGAACCCCCGACGGGGAACGGCCTCGTGCATCGTAGCAGAGCTTCTCAATGCGATCGGCCGCGGCTACGAATTCTTCACTTCAAATGTGTTTCCGTGCCTCATATAGTGGTACTGACTTTGACAACTTAAACTATAAAATGGTGAAGTGAAAAACTGCTTTACAAGTTAAAATATATATGTCATAATTGACTGATCCATCCCCCTCGCAAAAAAAAAAAAAAATAAATAAATAAAATAAAATAATAATTAAATAATCCTCTATCGGGCCCGCAGCAGGAGACAGAAAATACAGAACTCCACCACTCTTTCGCTTAACAATGAAGCGAACAGTGGCATACAAAAGATCAAGCTAAAGCATTGTGAGAGTAATTCTGAATTTTGGTTGCGACCCTCCTAAATATGAATCACTATCGTGGACGCATTTACAACAATTAGACCTCGAAATTATTTTAGCGCTGCAATTGTCCCCTAGCAGGATGGAATAACCCCTGGGGGTCTATATAGAACACTCAAGCAGCCTGTGCTTTCAGCTGTGGGCGGGTGGCGCTCTGCACTAGGACGATTCATGCTCTGAGACCGGCTATATTGGTTGGATGCCGCACTCTCTGCCCAGCGTCATTTCACTGCCATTATAAGGCCTCTCTATGTTATTCTGTACTCCCTGTTGCGATCGTCTCCAAGGGAGACTCACAGCTTGTATTACTGCAAAAGGAGCATATACTTGTACAAAGTACTAACTCCGACATTGCGCGTGCTCTGTTAACTGCTCACGTGCGTATGTCTCTGCCTATGTGATCGAATGTCATATTCATTCTCAAGAATGTGTCAATAAAATTTCCCTCTGCTGCGATGAAGAATTTAATGTGTTCTTTTAACATTTTCCAGGAGTGTACTGAGTGATCAAAAAGTCAGTATAAATTTGAAAATTTAATAAATCCCGGGATAATGTAGATAGAGAGGTAAAAATTGACACACATCCTAGGATTGACATGGGGTTTTACTATAACAAAAAAAAGTTCAAAAATGTCCTACAGATGGCGCTTCATCTAATCAGAAAAGCAATAATTAGCATAACAAATTAAGACAAAGCAAATATGATCTTCTTTGCAGGAAATACTCAATATGTTCACCATTATTCCTCAACAACAGCTGTAGTCGAGGAATAATGCTGTGAACAGCATTGTAAAGCATGTCCGGAGTTATGGTGAGGCATTGGCGTCGAATGTTGTCTTTCAGCATCCATAAAGATGTCGCTCGATCACGATACACTTGCGACTTCAGGTAAGCACGGACTGAGGTCTGGGGACGTGCAAGGCCAAGCATGACGAAAGTGGCGGCTCAGCACACGATCATCACCAAACGACGCGCGCAAGAGATCTTTCACGCGTCTAGCAACATGGGGTGGAGCGTCATCCTGCATCAGCAGGCGTTTATCAGCCAGGCTGGGGATGATGCGATTCTGCAACATATCGGCGTACCTCTCACCGGTCACGGTAGCAGTTACAAAACCAGAATCACGCGCCATCTATCGGACATTTTTTGAACTTTGTTTGTTTCTATATATATATTCCCTAATAGCACCCCATGTCATTTCAAGCATGTGTGTCAATTTTTACTACTCTATCTACATTATTCCGTGATTTATTAAGCTTCAAATTTATGCTGACTTTCTGATCACCCCGTAGTTAGTCTCGTATATCGCACACATGCAATATTGTCACGTTGCAATGGAAGTAGGCTTGACTTCGAAGGCAACTAAACACAGCACTTATACTGAAAGCACGTTTATTACGAACTCAACATATACGCAACACTGACTGCATCTCAGGCAGAGTGTTCTGCTATTTATACACAGACAGAATTTACCAGAAATTAGAAGAACAGTTAACATAAGAAACAAGTAGAATTTACAAGTGAACATAAGAGAGATGTAGAACCTTCCGGAATTGTAAATTACAGAGAAATAAATTTTTGCCGGTGGTCGGGATTGAACCGGCGACCTTCTGCTCCGCAGTCCGTGACGCTATCCCCTGCGCCACGTTGGTGTTCGTGGTCTCTCGCGGCAATATTTGTCGGGTGGTCAGCACTTTGTGGCACGGGTGTATGAGCCGCGGCGGCAGGCGGTTGGCGCCGGTGTCGGGAAGTCCGCGGGTCGACGCCCTGGGCGGGCGCAGTTCTTTGCAGACTGGCGCCGGTGACTCGCCGGTGACTCGGCAGCCGCTCTGGCCTTTTGTTGCGCTGCGGCCGGCGTCCCAGGCACGGCGACACCGCCCGTGTCTGTCTGGCCTCCCGCTGACTCCACCAAAACCCGCCAAGCTACACACACAACCTGCAGCGCAGAACAGTGACGAGAAGTGACGATAAACATACGGTCACTGAACACACCATACATACGGGGCGTTAAGTATTTGGGAATATTTTTTTTTCTTTTTTATCACTCTGCAGCGGAGTGCGCGCTGAAATGAAACTTCCTGGCAGATTAAAATTGTGTGCCGGAAACGGAAGTCGAACCTTGAACCTTTAGCCTTTCGCGGGCAGGCGCTCTACCGACCGAGCTATCCCGACACGACTCACGGTGCCACCTCACAACTTCCGCCAGTACCTCGCCTCCTACTTTCCAAACTTCACAGAAGCTCTCCTGCGAAACTTGCAAGACTATCACTCCTGGAAGGAAGAATATGGTGGACACATGACTTAGCCACAGCCTAAGGGATGTTTCCAGAATGAAACTAAAGCGGTAGAGTGCTCGCCCCCGATTGGCAAAGGTCACAGGTTCGAGTCCCGGGTCCGGCACACATTTTTAATCTTCCAGTAAGTTTTATATCAGCACGCACTCCGCTGCAGAGTGATAGTTTCATTCTGGAAACATCCCTTAGGCTCTGGCTAAACCATGTCTCCGCCATATCGTTTCTTCCAGGAGTGCTAGTCGTGCATGTTTCGCAGGAGAGCTTCGGTGAAGTTTGGAAAGTAGGAGGCGAAGTACTGGCGGAAGTTGTGAGGTGGGACCGTGAGTCGTGTCGGGATAGCACAGTCGGTAGTGCGCTTGCTCGCGAAAGGCAAAGGTCCGAGGTTCGAGTCCCGGTTCCGGCACACAATTTTAATCTGCCAGGAAGTTTCATATCAGCGCACACTCCGCTGCAGAGTGAAAGTTTCATTCTGGAAACATCCCTTAGGCTGTGGCTAAGCCATGTCTCCACCATATCGTTTCTTCCAGGAGTGCTATTCGTGTATGTTTCGCAGGAGAGCTTCTCTGAAGTTTGGAAAGTAGGAGGCGAGGTACTGGCGGAAGTAAAGTTGTGAGGTGGCACCATGAGTCGTGTCGGGATAGCCCAGTCGGTAGTGCGCTTGCCCGCGAAAGTCAGAGGTCCCAGGTTCAGGTTCCGGCACACAATTTTAATCTGCCAGGAAGTTACAATAGGTAAATTGTCCAGGCCTAGAAAATAGCTATTAGTTTTTGCAGTCACCTCCTCGTTTGATGAAATCGTCTTTCCGCCAACCATTTCTTCAAATTGGGGAACAAATGGTAGTCCGAGGGAGCCAAGTCTAGAGAATAGTAGGGAATGTGAAACGAATTGAAATCCTATTTCCAATAATTATTGGACCACAATGCTCAGATGTGTGCTGGTGCATTGTCGTGATGGAAAAGGACTTTTTTGTGGGCCAGTCGCACCTCGGGTTTCAAACGGTTCAATAGCAATGAATGATATGCACCTGTAATAGTTTTACCCTGTTCTAGAGAGAGTTCATCTATCACTTTGGTGCTTTTTCCGTTCATGCAGGGTCGGCACTGTCTTAAACTCGGATTTGGCATGTGTTAATATTTACAGGGTGGCCGGATGCCCTTTCTGTCGCCATCCTATGCCCCCAGGAGGAAATGTGTACCCCAAATGTCTACGTACAGTACAGTACAGTACGTACAGTAAGTGTGCGAAAGTCTAAAGTGTTGCGAAATGTTACCGGACCATGCAACTGAGGCGGGACTTGGGGACCAGCCCGTTATTCACCAAGGGGAATCGCCTAAAAACTACATCCAGGCTGGCCGGCACTCCGACCCCTTTCGGGTGGATTCGAACCGGGGCCGGTACGCCTCCCCGTCTCGGAAAGCGGTGCGTTACACCACACGGCTAACCGACCGGGTCTGTTCCAGACAGAGACGATGAGGACTATCCCTTGCGAATCCCAAAAGATCGTCGCCTCAACCTTTCCGGCCGAAGAACTGGTTTTCGCCTTTTTTTGGTGCAGTTTCTCCATTGGTAACCCATTGTTTAGACTGTTCTTTGGTCTCAGGAGTATAGTAATGTATCCATGTATCATCCACCGTGATGAAACGACGCTTAATATCCTACGGAGTCTTCCTGAACAGCTGCAAACCTTCCTTGCAAGACTTCACACGATGTCGTTTTTGGTCGAGCATGAGCAATCGCGGCACCCATCTTGCGGATATCTTTGTCATGTCCAAATGTTTATACAAAATATTATGTACCCGTTCTTTCGAGATGCCCACAGCACTAGCAATCTCACGCACCTTAACTCTTCTGTCATCCATAATCATATCATGGATTTTGTCAATGATTTCTAGAGTCGTATCCTCCACAGGACGTCCAGACCGCTCAGCGTCACTTGTTCCTGTATGGCCACTCTGAAAACTTTGAAATAACTTATACACTGTTCTACTCGAAGGTGCATAGTCATTATAACGTTTGTGAAGCTTCTATTTAGTCTCCTAAGGCGTTTTGCCTTTCATAAAGTAATGTTTAATCACCAAACGAAATTCTTCTTCGTTCATTCTTTGACAATCACTCGACTTCCTTGATTCACACGAATACCAAACACAAAGTGATAGACTAATATGGCTGAAACTTGGTGTGCGTTCTTTTCAAAGATGCTACTAACTAAACATCACCTCCATACGCGCCCCTGGTGCAATCTCTCTGACTTTGCTCCAACTTTACAAACGCCCCTCGTACGACCGAAAAAAGCAACGAAAATAATGCACATCTGTCATTACTGAATACTGCAAAAAGTTATGTAATCCCTCAAAAACGATACGTACAATGACGGGCAAAAAGTTATTACCTGAAGAAAATTATTAAGAGTCCAATATCAGGACATTGCACACGGCCAAGTTCAGAAGTAGCCATTGTTCCCAAGTCAGCACCTGTGTTGCTTCAGCTTGGTGTTTGCATTAGGAATGGACAAACTAGTTCATTTTTGGGGAGTAGTTCACTATTAACCATTCCTTTTGGGAATCGTTCGTACCTACTCATTAACCGATTCTTTGTTATTCAGTTGCTATTCAGTTACAGATAATCAAAATAGAAACCAGTGTGTTTGTCGGCGCCTGTCAAATGTATACCTGAAAATGGCCTAATAAGCGGAAAACTAGTTCGTAAATAAACATAAAGTTGTTTGTTTCCAACCATTAACATGGATTTGTTCTACCAAGAAGTGATGGAAGAATCCATTTGTATGAGTAGTTCGTTTATAAGCTAGTTCCGAACATTTTTTATTTTATTTTATATTTTTTTATGAGAGGTAAATGCCATTTTATTGCTGTCTACATGTTTCGAAATCGAAATCCCTTTTCGTACTGAGCCGAAACCACGCACAAATATCTTTATTAATTTTTTTACGCAATGAAACGAACCAGTAGGTATCCCAAAGAAGCAACTAAACTTGAAAAATTTCAGCAATTGTTAAGTTTTGTGACATCTCTTACACTACATTTTAAGATGATTAAAACTTACGTTCATTCCCTTACACTTTCTCTTCCTACGTAAAGCCCCCTTCCATCCCCCCCCCCCGCCCCCTCCCCCTCAATTCTATATCCCCTTCAGGCCCTGCACGCACAGTTGTGCGATTCTGGTTTTTATTTTTTTGTGAGTCACGTTAGGAAGGTCGAGCCTGTATCGCATAATCGTATATGCACTGTGGTAAAGTGCGCAACGCGTTTCAGTTCCATGTTTCTAAACTGTCTGCCACCAGCAGTCGGTAAACTTCCAGAACACTTACAATGGCGGCAAGAAACAATTGTTGACAAGATGCTGTTTTGACATGTGAAGCTATCATATTTGACAGCCATATGTTTCTGTATGATCTTGTGATGTTATTATGTCATTTCTTTCAAAGGCATGTTATGTAAGATGGTGGAGACAATAAAAATTTGTAGTGAAAGCCCAAAACAGATAATTGTGTGGCTACAAATTTTTTATTTTATTATATTATTATTATTTTTTTTTTTTTTTGTATTTTTGGAAACATTTTTGTTTCACTTACGGGGAACAGCACGCTTATTTAAATTTATGTATAAAGAACAGCCTAGAGAGCAAAAAAAAAAAAAAAAAAAAAAAATAAATAAATAAATAAAAATAAATAAATAAATAAAATTATCCGACTAGTTTTGGTCTTATTTTAGACCATCTTTAGGAAATTAAAATAAATTTTTTGCACTCTAGACTGTTCTTTATATAAATATTTTTGTAATGAATTACTGTATGTATTTTGTATCTTAAACGTGCCTCTCTATCATAATGTCACATCAACTACAACCTTTGGTCTGAAAGGGATATTACGTGAACATTGGTTTAATTTCTTTAATATTAAACGATTTTTTTTCTTTTAAATACTGGCCAATACTTCTTCACATAATTTTCCTTGCTTTAATTTAAACTATTGTATATTCTACCTCATGGGTCGCGGCGGTTTAGCCGCGCGTACTGGAGCGCCGTGTTGCGGTGCGCGCGGCAGTCCGCCGTCGGGGGTTCGAATCCCCCCCCTCGGGCATGGATGTTTGTGTCGTCTTTAGTATAAGTTAGTTCATAAATAGTTTGTAAGTTTAGGGACTGATGACCCCGCAGTTAAGTCCCTTAAGCTCTATAAGCATTTGAACATTTTTTTTTCTACCTCATGGTATCTGTACTTCTTACTACCAGCGCCATCACTTGGTCCATTTTGAGACTATGCGCACTCGTCGAACTGCCAGATGAACATTTGTTTATGTTTGTGCAGTGGAACACGCTTGTGATCGCGCACCTGTCTCGCGATATACGCGAACTCCATTAAGCTGCGGTTAGGTAGTCTGACAGCTCTTTACGATTTACACGCTTTTAACGCCCCGCTTTTATAACCGTCAATCCGAGTTACGTTCGTCTATTCATTTATTTCACTTTCCATTTGTAACCGCCGTGATTTTAGGAGATTTTATACATGACTAATGCGGTTTTCGCAGTTTCGAGGCAAGTGACTTGTTTTGCGCTTTTAAATTATTTGTTAACAAATGATGCTAGACAGGTACGCGAGATTGTCATTAAAGTTTTTTGTAAGCTAAAAATATATCTTTCCAGAAATCTTTTATTAGGTAGAACAGTCAAGATCGCTTCTAATTTTTATTTAAGTAACCGGCTTCTGCAGTTTAACTGCCACCTTCGAAACTTCCATTTCATTCTTTAGATCATCAAAGCTAAAAACTTATAAAAACAAACTTATTCGCCAACATTTTCTTGGCTTCTCATCATATAAATAAGTTGTGGTCGCTAAGTTAAAATACAACTGAGACGTCACGTCTACAGCTTTCAAACTGAAACGAATGAGGGTAAAGCACATTGATACCACAACCGACACAGTCCATTTCCAAAAATCCACCAGCGGTTTGGTCTTACAAGGAGACCACACGGCTATCGGATTTTAGAATTTCTCTATATTCAGAACTTGAATAACAATCGGACAAAGTCATTCGGCCCAAGTCTCAAACGTTTTCGAGAAAATCGACTCTGAAGATACGAATAATTAAATCACTTGGAGCAGCTGTCGGTGCTGATCTGATTGCTTCGAACGTCTTCCTGTCGGAACACCTTCGTTCTGGAAATATGTCTCGATACAAAGATAACGCGGCTATTGCCCCGTGCTTATCTATACAACAAATGGGCATCTGCAAACTCCGCATTTCTAAGCATTGCACTGACTGCAAAATCACATTCGTGATGAACACTAACCAGTTGATGCTACGTACTGATGTGCTTGATGCTAGTAATGTAGAGCAATGAGTCGCCTGTCAACACTAGCACCGAAGTCAACATTACCTTCCTTCAAGTGGGCCAACTGGCGGTGAATCGAGGAAGTACAATTGTGTTTGCTAGCCCCTCCCCCGTTCTGTCGTCAGCTTTGACAAAACATAAAAAATCATCCTTGCAAACAAAAAAATTAGGTCTTTCTCCTTTAGCACACCTTACACAAATTGAGACTTGCTCATAGCCAGTGATATCCGCTGTTTCAACTACAAGAACTGAAAATGCCTTAACGTTATTAAGATCCGCCACAATTTATTTCTGGATTAATTCTCCGCAAATGTTGATAATTTCATTCTAAACCTTAGGACTAATGTACAATTCATTCAAGTTTGCATTTTCTGTGTGGCTTACTACATATTGATCACCGCACTTGAGTCTCATCCTTAAAATTGCACGAAAATTACCGTCATTTAAAGAAGGCTCTGCATCATTGATTGATATTGGTCCATGGCCATTACTGCCTGTTAATGCTAACCGCCGGCGACGGTGGCCGAGGGGACTGAGTCACTCCAGTCACGGTCTGCACGGCCACTACGGTCGGGGTTTCTCATCCCCCCTGGGGCATCGATATTTGTGACGTCCTTAGTATTAGTTAGTTCAGAAATAGTTTGTAAGTTTAGGGACTGATAACCCCGTAGTTAAGTCCCATAAGCTATACAAACATTTGAACATTTGAATATAACATATTTTCTTTCTTTGTGTGTGAGGAATGTTTCCTGAAAGTTTGGCCGTACCTTTTTGTAACACCCTGTATATTATGAACAACATTAATAACTATATTAAAATTATATATTTTACAGTTATTAAAATCGTATACATACATACGTTGAAAGGTAGTATGATACCAAGGTATATTTTTCTGGAAGACAAGAGGACGTGACGGAAAACACAAACAGTAATCTGCGGCCCTCTCCAAAATCGAACCCTCGAACCGCCGCTGCCGCAGAGAATATACCTCGATCGCCTAGCATATTGGCTGGTCGTTTGATCACAGCCCAGTCGGCCCTGAAGGCCAGCCAGTAAGCTACATTATCGCCGCATATTCTCTGCGTTTTGTCAGACGCAAGCGCAGCGATCTTCTCTTTCGCTGGCGTCGCTCCAAATGTTCAAACAACAGTGGCAACAGATGTGGAACGTTTCCCAATAAACGAAAGGCGCTTCCTACGCTGTGCTGCAACCTCAGATTTCTTCGCAGCCGTGGTTTATGAGGACTCATCTGGACCGATCGGCGATTGCTACCATTATTCGTCTTCGCTTCAATCACGCCTGTTATCCAAAACATCTACATCGGATCAACGTCTACGATTCGGCGGCTTGTGAGTGTGATCCTGAAACGGAAGCTGATGTCAACCACATCCTGTTCAGGTGCCCCAAATTTGACGAGAACGTTTGAACTTCCTGCAGACATTGGTGAAGATGGGATATCCCCTTCCCCAGTCAGGTTCTTCCCTTTTGTTTAAAAAAGACATTCGTGTATATAAAACCATAGTTAAGTTTATTAAGATCACTGTACACAATCTATAAGCATAAAGTGTGTTGGTAATATAAGGTTTTGCTTGTGAATATGTGAAAATGTTCCAACAGTATTTAAATTGTAATGTAATGCAGTTTTCGCTTTGCTTCCACTTTCCATTTTGATAAAATGTACTTCTGTTTTGTCTGTTCATTTAAATATATGTTCATTTCCACAGAAGAATATATGACATCAACTGCGATTGGGCAAAGCTGAAAGTGTGTACCCAGCCGGGATTCGAACCCGGGTCTCCTGCTTTCTAGGCAGTTGCGCTGATCCCTACACCACTGGGGACACAGTGATCACTGCACCTGCAAGGACTACCTAGGCACGCCTCCCGTCAGATACAAATTTCCAGCTTCGCCCTGCCCACAGTACTCAAACTCGTAGTTATGAAACTAATTCCCGTAAGAGTAAGGGCTTCAAACTTGCCCACCCCTCCCCACTAACGATAGGATCATTGCCCGTCACCGGCATATTATATATATATATATACATGTGGCGTCTGTTCCGAAAGACCAGACGTCACTTCTGATCCTGCAGTTGTTATTATTTATTATTCATAGAATATATGAAATCACCTGCGATTGGGCAAAGCTGGTGGTGTAGGGGTCAGCACAACTGCCTAGAAAGCAGGAGACCCGGGTTCGAATCCCGGCTGGGTACACATTTTCAGCTTTGCCCAATCGCATTTGATGTCATATATTCTATGAATAATAAATAATAACAACTGCAGGATCAGAAGTGACGTCTGGTCTTTCGGAACAGACGCCACATGTATATATATAAAAAAAAAATGTTTGTAAATCTATCGGACCAAACTGCGTGCTCATTAGTCCGTAGCTTACAAACTACTTGAACCGTAGGTAAACTAACCTAAGGACAAACACACGCACAGCCATGCCCCAGGGAGAACTCGAACCTCCGACGGCGAGCAACCGCGCGCTCCGCAGCGAGACGCCTTGTACCGCTCGGCTACTCCACCGCGGCGAAGTCGCTCCAACACGTTTAATCCGCGACTGGCCGTCACTCCCGTCCACTGTGTCTCTATAAAGTCACACGTGACGACAGGCGAGTGGCAGTGGGCACTTTGTTGCGGCCGGTTCGCCCTGACCAGGTGCGCCGTGACGCACTGCTTTGTGGGCGCATTAGCAGAGAACAGGGGGACCGCAGATGCTCGCCCGATACGTCCGCCAGCTCTGGGCCGCCCGCGATGGAGCGCCCAGATAGCAGGGCGCACTCACAGGGCAGGGAATTCCCGGCTGTCCCCCGCCGTCCGTCACCGGCGGACACTTTTTGTGGGCGCGCGTCGCGTCGAACAGTGCCACTTAGCGGGCCGACCAGCCAAGATAACACCAGGGGGCACTCCAAATGGGGCGTGAAATGACGGGACGTCCCTAAGGCTGCACCGTCGCCCAGCCACAGACCGAACTAAGCAGTCGAGTAATCATAATCAAAAGTGACAGGTAATATGTTGGGGCTTCTTTTAATTCGCTATGTGGTAGTAGATGAAGTGAAATTCCTTAAAAAAAGTTTGTCAAAGAAAAAAACGAAGGGAGACAGTAGAAATGAAGGAATCTGCAGTAGAAAAGCTGTACGATAGTATTGAAAACACTGTGACGATACTGCTGGACCTCTCATCTCAATGTTATTGTACGATACCGTCTGCGTCAGACCCGGAATCGTGTGGTTTAATAGTGATATATTTTGTGTGTGAAGTTAAAAACGAAATAGCCAGCCTAGGAATCAATGTAGGACAGTGTAAGTTTCCAGACAGTTTCCAGACAGTTCTATAAACAATAGTTGCGTCATTGTATGTTATTTCAAGACTTAAACAGACAAATTGTAAAATCTTTTGTAGAAAAAAAAATGAAAATTAATAGCATTGTATGTATGTTAGGCTCATAAACAAGTTGTGTACACCAGCTAATCGTATTAATTAATTTAATAGTCGAGATTTAAATATTATAATTCTTTGTATATATTGACTGGCATGAGATTTAGAATCTAGTTTGAGATTTGCGAAGATATTTAATAGTTCAGTATATGTAAGGAACATGTATGATGGACTCATTAACAAATTAATTGACATTTAACATTCCGCTTTGTTGTCAAACAGCAAGATCGGAGATTTCAATTCAAAAAGAAATGTCATCTAAAATTATTGTATGTATAGTTTTCATTTTGTATTGTGATTATTTTTGTGTACATGAAATGTTTTCTTTGTGTGTTTGTTCATTGTAAATTAATATATTCAATTGTTATGAACAATGCATAATGTAAGGTCATTATTGCCGATGTTATACATTTGCCTCACCACCTTGCGTGGGGGAATTCGAGTTTTTGTCTTTTGTCGGGTACTTTAGAATCTATGTCAGTCTGTGTTGTTGTGGTAATTTGTGTACGTTATTGTAATGTTTTGGTGGAGAAGAAGTTTGATTTAAATTAAAGAAGAAGTGAAAAATTGTACATATAGAGTATTTATTTCTACCACGACGCCCCAGGAGAATAATGTTGCAGCGAGCAGAATCCCCATACATCGGAATGTTGAAAAGCTGAATATCGGTAGAATAAACTGTAATTACTTATATAGCATGTGAATGTTTCAACACTAAGAGAAAAGGTTTCAGAAATTACTGCAGCCAGTCACCTTTCGTTTCTTTTTAATAAAGATTTATTTAAACCCTTACCGGTTTCAAGCTGCCTATCAGCTCATCATCAGATGGTATACATTTAGTGCAAATTACATTTGTATCTGTGGCAGGGCAGAAAACGAGAAAAAAGTAAACACTAATTTTGGTTTGCTACATTGAATAATTACTATATAAGTCTGTCTTCAAGACATTAGTTACAGCTATGCGTTTCACATGTAATTTGTCCATATTTGGTCCGCTTTTGGATAGCATTTCACTACACTTCCTTTCCATCAACACACTACAGCAACTCCCACGACTTTCAAGTGGTAAAATTAACAAACACTTCACACACATTACGACTTTACATCCACTACCACAACTTTCAGCTTGTAAACAAACCAAAGAGTATGTTTATACCACAGGTTAAGAACTATGTGAGACCAAAGACTGACAAGAGCTTATTTTATTACAGGATATAAATATGATGCTAATTTTGATGAAATAAGATCAAAAGTTATATTACAAAGTTAATATCTGATGATGAGCTGCTAGGCAGCTTGAAACCGGTAATGGTTTAAATGAATCTTCATTAAGAAGAAACGAAAGGCGACTGGTTGCAGTAATTTCTGAAACCTATTTCAAGAAACAGTCGCAGGTTCCAACACAATGGATAAAAGTTTTACTAAGAGAAAAGGATATATGAAGGACGTGAGATACCAACAGCCGTATGTATAATAAAATATGTATTGTCTCACAACCAGTTTCGGCATTCCACTATGGCATCTTCAGGTCCCTACATCGGAGCACAATATCCTTTAATTAGGGATATCCAAACTGGTTACGTGGAATTCTGTCTGAAAAAAAAACAATCAAAATATGTAGATTAACGCCTAAAACGTGTATAAGTAGCAGTTCCTGAGGAATTGTTTTTTACAGACACAATTCCACGTAACCAGCTTTGATATCCCTACTTAATAGATATTATGCTCCGATGTAGGGACCTCAAGATGGCATAGTGGAATGTCGAAACTGGTTGTGAGACAATAAATATTTTAGTACACATACGGCTGTTGGTATCTCACTTCCTTCATACTCTTGACCAGCTGCTGTCCCTTTTCCACCAGCAAAAAATGTTCGAATGTTTGTAGAACTTATGGGACTTAACTACGGGGTCATCAGTCCCTAAACTTACAAACTACTTATGAACTACTTACGAATTAGGACAGCACAAATATCCATGCCTGAGGGGGGATTCGAACCCCACCGTGCAGACCGTGACTGGAGTGCCTCAGTCCCCTCGGCCAACACGGCCGGCTTTCCACCAGCGAGGATGGATTCAATAAGACTTAAGAGAAAACGATGTCTTGTTGATTGTTTTAATGATTGAGGCCCTTTTCAGACGGGGATACTCTAGTCGCCAAGCGATTGAGATAATGTGCGGCCAAGAGACGCAGCAAATGTAGTTAAATGGTGTTATTCACACGGGGATACTGGAGTAGCGGCATTGCAGGCTCGACAGGCTGGTTGCAGAGTCTCCCAGTCTCTCTGTTGCGTTCGAACAAAGTACGAAAAACTGTTTAGTTTGAAATTCGAGATAGAAATTGTTTGCTAGCTTCTCGATGAGTTATAGACGTGAAACATTCAATAGCTCTAAACTGTTTGATATCTGGTGTTTGGCGGGGGCACTTTTTGTGCCACTGTTTTTTCTCCCTTTGCTTGTTCTAGTCACGAATGTTTCGCGTTAAAGATGTTTAACGGTAAACTCCATGCGAGCTCGAATCTGTTTAGTTTCTACCTTCGCGAGATAAACCTTAGACAGGAGAAGGTAATAAATTGATTGACTCACAGAAGAAAACTGAAATTAACCTAAAAGTTACCACATGTCTGCGGTAACACATCTTAATGTTTGAAATCCATAAAAACAATTCACATCCACTTTACCAAAAACTAGCACATAGTTCTTTTATTTATAATAAATATTTAAATATATAAAAAGTATAATTTCTACTAATCCATAACAAGTTCCTAACCCCATACTGATGGAACTACGAAATTGTGCTTCTGAATTTTAAATAGCTATGACAATACTTGTACAATTTAAAACCAAAAAACGTGGGGTGCATTGAATAGATAATAGTAGAAGGTAGATGTTGATTAGAATAATCACATAACAGTTCATATTTATGCAACAAAATCGCAAGTGACTTGGTGAAGTATTCGTATCTCAGTTATCTCATACACGTGCCCCACGTTTTTCGTTTTAATTTTACATATATTGAACCAGATATTAATCATTCACAAGCACAAATTTTTGGGCCAAACTACGTGTACTGGCGGTAATAAAAAAAACTATTATAATGCCATCGTCACTGCTATAGTCACTAGATACTGTACTAAAGACAGCAAGGTACATAAAAAAGGGCGCATCTGTTATCATCAATAAATGGAATTGATTGTAATTTTCTTTCGTATCGCAAGCGACTCGGCAGTATGGCAGACCAGAGTCGTGCCTGTGTGAATGTGATCGACTGCTCGAGTCGTACAGTCTCCCAGTCTCCTGTTGTCAGGTAACTGGAGACGCGATGTGTGTGTCACCGTGTGAATAGGTCCTGAAGGTACAAGACTACTAACAAGGGACCATCAGAAGTGTAAATAACGAATTTTGAAGGGTCTCAGATATGTTGTAGAGCAGAGGTGGGCAATGAGCGAGCCGCGCTCTCGGAGCCGCCTGACTGAGCGGGAGCAGAGCTGCGAGCAGCTGGCGTCCATCACGTGGTTCCTGCTGGAAAGACTAGATGGCGCTATGCGCAGCCAATGCGCTAGCGTAGCCACAGAAATGCACCTGGCTGAGTGCGTTATAAAATAACTTATAAAGATAATAGTGCAAACTCTACCGAATGAACAGATTCCACTGCTAGGGGTACCTCCTGAAAAATGCTATTATATTTATAAGTAGGTAACTTATAAACATAATACTGGAAACTCTTCTCTAAAATGTCCAGCACGTGCAGTCGAGCCGGTAAATCTATATCTATAAATGTGAATGTCTGTTCGGTGTATGTTTACCATGTCTGAACCACCATACATAAAGAGCTAAAAATTTGTACAGTTACTAATGTCTACCCGGGAAAGGCTTTAGGCACGTTTTATGGCGATTGGATAGCTATTTATCTATATATACTAATGTGAATGTCTGTTCGGTGTACGCTTATCACGTCCGAGCGACAAGACGCAGAGACTTAAATATTTGTACAGTTACTCATTTATACCTGAGGGAGGTTTTAGGCACGGTTTTATAGCGATCTGATAGATATTTAGTAATTTTAAGAATATAACGCGAAATGTGGAACAATAATTAATGAAAATTATATTTACTTTTTGACAATGGTTTTATTGATTGCATTGTTGCTTGAGGGTTGATAATGATAAAAGGTTGGAGTATATTGAGATGAAAAGTTATCGGTGTGTATAAAATTCTACGCCCGCGCGCTCGTGTGTGTACGTGTTGATATTTCGCTCTGCAGCGAAAACTACAGAATGCAAACGAATGGTCTGTGTGTAATTGTCGTCCGAAGTCTCCCGTTGTACACCATAGCAGTTCCATGCCGATAGCTGTAAGGGGGTTGAATATATGGTGGTTGAAAGATATCAAATTATAACAAAATTCGGACTGAAGGCCAGCGATGACGTTTGCGACTCAAGGAGGTTACACACAACTAAACGTGATGCCACAGACCATATCTTTGGTCTATGTGTGCTACAATGTCTTCAGCTCTTTCTCTGTAAGGATAAGCATACGAATAAGGAAATATAAGAATAAGTAAATAAAGCAGTAAACAAGAAATTTCTTTTAATACATCTCTTTAAAAAAATCAATTTGACTTTTCGCGTATTATCTATCATAATCAACCAACACGCGAGCGGAGCCGCGGGTTTAAGCTAGTATCTTATAAAGATAAGAGCGACGTACGTGCTCCAGCAAGCATGCAGACCTCTAGCGGCAACTAGGATAACTACCGGCCGAGCGCGAACGCTGCTCTTCTTCCGGCCTGAGCCGGAGCGCTGCTCATTGAGCCGATTTGTGCCCACTTCTGTTGTAGAGGGACATACCCTGTGTATGAGGCTAACCGCTTTTTTAGCTTGTTTTTCCAGTAGGTTGAGGGAAAATTCGGCACACAGAGGACAAAGATGAACAGGAAGAGGGTGAAGATATTAGTAGGGGAAGGAGGAGGAGAAAATGAAGAAAAACAGGGGAAAAGACGGGCAGACAGAAAGAAAGAGATAGAAATAAGGCGAGCAGGGAATGTAAGATATATATATCTAGTTCCTACACGCAATGCACTGTGAAATTAGGAATATCAACTTTCTCTTTTCTTTCTTTGGATTTAACGAGAAACAAGCTGCAGTAACTGGTGTACGCGTGCAGTTAGTTGTGAAGAAAACCTCACTCAATATCCTATAACAGTTAAAACAATCATGAACAGTAATATTAATTAACATCCACGGATGATTAAGTGCAACGGTGTGTGTAGCTACTTTCATCAGCAACAGCAGGTTTCGCGGCGATAAACGCACATCTTCAGGGCGTGGTAGTGCGGTTGTAGCTTCATAGTGAGGATGTTTATTGAGTTACAGATTTCGGTATTTACCTTGTTGAAAGCAACTACCCTCGTTAAATCCCGTAATGGACAAAAATTACGAGGCATGTCCGTAAAGTAAGTACCGTTTTGTGAAAAATGCAGTAAACATATTTCTTTTTTAAATTTTTGTCACAAGACAGAGCTATGCTTAAATTACTTTTCCACGTAGTTACCATCGTTGTTGGGGCGCTTGTCTTAGCCGTCGATCAACTTATCTAGTCCTATCGCATAGAATGTGTCGCCAGTGATGAGAACCATTGCTGCTTGTTGAATTTCTCCCAATAGGTGAAACCATCAAAGCAGCAAGATACTGTTGTTGTTGTGGTCTTCAGTCCGGAGACTGGTTTGATGCAGCTCTCCACAATACACTATCCTGAGCAAGCCTCTTCAACTCCACATAAGAACGGCAACCTACATCTGTCTAAATCGTTTACTGTATCCATCTCTTGGTCTTTCTTTGTGGGTCTTACCTCACACACTTCCCTCCAACGCTAAATTCACAATTCCGTGACCTCTAAGAATGTGTTCTACCAATCGATCCCTTTTTTTAGTCAAGGTATGCCAGAAATTCCTTTGCTCCCCAATTCTGTTCAGTACCTCCTCAATAGTTAACGTGATCCACCCACCTAATCTTCAGCATTCTTCGGTAGCACCACATTTCAAAAGCCTCTATCATCTTCCTGTCCGCTCTGTTTATAATCCATGTTTCACTCCCATACAAGGCAACACTCCACACAAATGCCTTCAGAAAGGACTTCCTTGGGCTTAAATCAGTATTTCTCTTTTTCAAGAACGCTTTTCTACCCATTGTCACTCTGCATTTTATACCCTCTGTAATACGACCATCATTTGTTATTTTACTGCCCAAGTAACAAAACTCATCTACCTCCTTTATTGTTTCGTTACCTAATATAATTCCTTCAGCACAATCTGATTTTCATAGACTGCACTCCATTACCCTAGTTTAGCTGTTGTTAATGTTAATCTTATATGCAGCTTTCAGCACACTGTCCATTACGTTCAACTGCTCTTCCACGTCCTTTGCTGTCTCCGACAGAATTACTATGTCGTCGGCAAAATACAATGTTTTTAATTCTTCACCCTGAACTTTAATTCCTTCTCCAATTTTCTCCTTGTTTTCTTTTATACCTTGTCCAATAGCAAGATACTATCAGACTGAAAACTCTTCGACGTGCGATAAAGAACAGAACGAGAGCGGAGCTCAGCAGAGAAACTGTTCCGCTTCACGATAATGCCCGGCCACATGCTACAGGTGATACACAATATGTTATTCAGCAGTCTGGATGGCAGCAGTTCGACCTCTCGCCGTACAGTCCTGACCAGTCGACATCGGACTGACACTCGTTCTTACTCCTGTAGCGGAAGCTTGGCGGCTAACGTTTCCAACGTGACGACCAAGTGGAACTCGGCGTGTAGCAATCGTTCTTATCACTAGTGGCATCGCTCTATGAGGTATGACTAGATAAATTGATAGACCGCTACGACATAGTGTCTTAGGAACGGTGGACTCTATGCTCTTTAATTTTTTTTTTTTTTCAAATTAGTGAAATAAATCGCAATTTGCGATTAGTTATCGCTTCACTGACCTAGGTTTAGATGAAATACCAAAGTGTGGCGAATTAAAATTTGTGCCCGACCGGGATTCGAACCCGGGATTCTAGCGTGGCGAATGGAGATTTGGGTGTGGCGGGAGACGTTTACGGAAGAGTCCTCTGCAGTGGGGCTGGTCACTGTGTCCTCGGTGGCGGTGTGGTCAACGTGTCTGCCTAGTGAGCAGGCGATCCTGTGTTCGATTCCCGGCTGGGCACAAATTTTCATTCGCCGCACTTTGGTATTCCATATAAACCTAGTACATTGAAGCCATAGCTGATCGCAAATTGCGATTTATTTCACTATGCTCTTTCTTGCGACAATTTATTTTTTGCAGAAAATACATTTGTTCACTATATTTTCCCCAAAACGGTACTTACTAACCGGATACGCCTCGTAATTGTACTAAAGCTGCAAGTCAACATGCACTTGGTATAATTGTGAAGGGGTTGGCCAAAACCCTGGTTCTTGGATAGCATCATCGAATCCAATAAAAATAATGGAGGTAAGTCATATAAGTAAAGTCTTGTGCAATACAGTTACAGCGAATGGTGGGATATTCCGTCCTATGCAAGACACTTAATTTATGTATTTTTCCAAAAGATGTTTCAGCACATTTTGTGCTATCATCACTGGGGTGGTTTATTTTTGGTCTGAAAATTTATAGTGTACAGTACAGTTTTCTTCTTAGATACACATAAAATGGTTTTACAGATTTTAGTTGTATGAAATTAAGCCTAGAAATACGAGTATCACACTTTTTTATATACCTTCACATTAGGCTATGTATAAAATCACCAACTAGTCTACTTATTATTTAATGTTGTTATAATATATTTGTACAAAATTGTCATCTGCAAGGCATAACAAACAGTTTAAATTTCTTGCTTCTCAATTTTGGGTTCGAAAAATACGTTATTTCTGTTAGTTCTCTAAGTTTTTTCTTCTCTTTAGTTTGTGGTTGTTTCCGTTTCCTTTGTAGTGCGTTTGTTGTATTATTTCCACTTTGTGTTCATGGTATACATTACGCCAGTAGTAATATTCGGCGTATGCATGCGGTTGAAAGCTGTTCATTTGTTCATGGGTGTTTTGTTTTGGAGAGTTGAGTGCAAAATACGAGTGTTGTGATATTCCTGGCCTGTGGCCACTTCATATTTCTGGCCGCTGGCCGTTTCTTTGCTAACATCGTGTCTTAAATGCGGAAGAAAGACAGATGTGCAGCATATGTTGAAATGTGGGGTGGGGAGCAGTAGTATATGGCGCATAGGTGCTGGTTCCCGTGGGAAAGCCCGCCTATGTTACTGGTGCTCTCCTCGCATTGGCTTCTGCATTTCACGTCACGTGATTTCTTTCGAAATTACTTTTGTTTATTATAAACTAAATATTAATTATTCAGAGCTGAGAATTTATTATAAATATCTCTCAAAGACAGGCTAGATTTGGACAGTTTAAAAAGTTTAAGTGCCTTAAGAGCGATTTTGCAGAAGGCGCGCGACGGCCCTGTTTTGGCGCGAAACAGAGCGTCAGGTGCCATCTCGCAACGCGCTGCAGTTTCAGTGTCGAGCTGACCACTATACGCGCCGGACCACGCCTGTCATGAGTAAAGATTTGCGTAAATGTGATAACAGTCGAGGTCTCAACATGAGCTATGGGCAGCATAGGCCGTATCATATGAACAATAGTTGCTCATTAATTTTATTATTTATTTAATAAATGGCATCCCTGACAATTATAAATCTCGCGAGTCGCTTATTATGCTTCCATCATAAAGAACTTTAGCCTCACTTGTATGCTGTAGAAGAACCAACGACCTGTGTGCTGTCTTCTGCGCTGGGGGGACAACTATAGAAGACAACAGGTTAGTCAGAACTCTATGCTGTCCATAAAGTCTTGGACAGCAACTACAGCACCTCGTGCGTACTGTAGGGCGGTACAAACGCACACTGCTACGCAACAACATCCGCAAGGATGTGGAGGTTTTTGGGGACTTGTGGGAGGAAGCAGTACTAACTTCTCCGTCAGCAAAATAAACCCTAGGAAGCTTGTAGTGTTAACTATACTCCTTACCTGCGTAGGCTCTTTATATATATATATATATATTTAAAATGTTTCTAAATCTATTGGAGCTAACTGCGTGGTCATCAGGCCGTAGCTTACAAACTACTTATACTAAGGTAAACTAATCTTAGGACAAAAACACACACACACACACACATACACACACATGCCCCAGGGAGGACTCTAACCTCCGACGGCGAGCAACCGCGCGCTCCCCAGCGAGTCGCCTTATACCGCTCAGCTACTCCACCGCGGCGGCGTTTTCTCGGATGGCTTTGCGCTAAGTGGGAATCGTTGACGTTTAGTTCTATTGAGACTCTAGCATGCGTACCGCAGTATTTTATATCTGTCTCAGATCATAATATCGATTAATCGATTAGGAAACAATGTCTGTCACTAAAACATAATGGGTGTACGTGTCGCTAACGAGTTGTATTAGGCCCTCTCAGACTTTTAATACCAAAATTCTTCCAGTACAACAACAGCTGATTGGGTAATTGTATTCCTGTAGAACTCTCTCCTGCAGTGGGTACTCGGAATGCCTTGCGCAGCCATTGTGGACGCTACCAGGAAACATGACTGGCCTCGCCCAGGTGTTGGCGCGGCGTTCCTGCGTGGCCGCAGAAGAATGCTTTTAGGGGCTATCTGGAACACGCCGCAGCAGCCGCCACCGCCACCGTCTCCATTCTTTTTTCCAGTAGCCGTGTTGGGGAGGAATCTTGACTCCCTTACGACGGTCGGCAGTCTGGACGACACTTCCGTTCCGCTCAGGTGATGTCTCTCTGCACTCCTAATACGGTGGCCTTCCTTTCCTACCTGCTGAGCAGCAAACAACTATATTAAATAGCGTGATGTGCGAGAGTTTTAACGCCCATCCCCCACTTTGCAGGTCCCCTCAGCTTCCTACAGGTCAATTCTTTCCATTCTGAGCAGTCAATAATTTCGCGTGGTTCTGAGCAGTGTACGGTGTTGATTCCACTTTTTTTTTTTTTTTTTTTTTTTTTTTTTTTTTTTTTTTTTTTTTTTTTTTTTTTAATTTCGTTTCGCCGCCGCCCCGTATCCTAAATGAGTTGTAATAGTTCCTCACAGCAGGCGGATCAGTAATACCACTGTACCTAGAAGCATATATACTGGGTGTTACAAAAAGGTACGGGTACGGCCAAACTTTCAGGAAACATTCCTCACACACAAAGAAAGAAAATATGTTACGTGGACATGTGTCCGGAAACGCACAATTTCCATGTAAGAGCTCATTTTATTACTTCTCTTCAAATCACATTAATCATGGAATGGAAACACACAGCAACAGAACGTACCAGCGTGACTTCAAACACTTTGTTACAGGAAATGTTCCAAATGTCCTCCGTTAGCGACGATACATGCATCCACTCTCTGTCGCATGGAATCCCTGATGTGCTGATGCACATCCGTTCACAATACGAGCACGAAGAGTCTTTACATTTGGTACCGGGGTTGCGTAGACAAGAGCTTTCAAATGCCCCCATAAATGAAAGTCAAGAGGTTTGAGGTCAGGAGAGCGTGGAGGCCATGGAATTGGCCCGCCTCTATCAATCCATCGGTCACCGAATCTGTTGTTGAGAAGGGTACGAACACGTCGACTGAAATGTGCAGGAGCTCCATCGTGCATGAACCACATGTTGTGTCGTACTTGCAAAGGCACATGTTCTAGCATTACATGTAGACTATCCCGTATGAAATCATGATAACGTGCTCCAGTGAGCATAGGGGGAAGAACATGAGGCCCAGTCAAGACATCACCAACAATTACCAACATTACGTTCCTTCAATTGGGCCAACTGGCGGTGAATCGAGGAAGTACAGTACATACTAACGAAACAATTGGGTATTTTGACAATTGACTGCACGAATTATTTCAATTTACATTTAAAGAGAGACACGAAATTAAGCTCTAACATGTATATTAAGCGTTTCCGGACACGTGTCCACATAACATATTTTCTTTCTTTGTGTGTGAGGTATGTTTCCTGAAAGTTTGGCCGTACTTTTTTGTAACACCCTGTATAAAACTGAGGTGACAAATAATTTAAAATTTTTGGAAGTATGACTTATTAAACTGACGGTTCTGTCATTTTAAAATCTGTCCACGCCTGCTTTCCTTCAAATGGAAGTTTTTACATTTTTCTTGAAATCTGAGAGTATTTAGCCTGTCTCATACATCTTACACACTTAAATAAAATAGTTTTGTCGTGGTCAGAACGCAGGATTTCATCTGCTGTTTCGCTAAACCGTTTCCCTAATATATTCATAGTAATATATTCATAGTAATAATGATAATACCAATGGTTTTTAATTAAAAATATATATTATTCGAACAATCAAAACTTGGTTTAAATAGGACAATCATAATACGTGTTCGTAATTTAAGTGTGCCAGTAAATAATTTGCCCGGCAATTAATTGAAATCGTAACAGAATGTTTGCGTAAAGTTACAAACTGTAATTTGCACAAAATACTAACCGGGATATATATATATATATATATATTCCAAATTATTGGTGTTTTTTCATTTACATTTAAAATTACGTACCTGCATTTTATAAGTGAATAGAAATGTAATCGGCACAGCAAAAGCAAGGCAAGCAACGCACCGTTCAATGACTACTAAATGGTTTTGACTACACTGATTCGGCTGATGGTATCCGCAATTGAACAAAAGTGTTGGAGACATCTTTTTATTTATTTAAACTAAGTTGACTACGGCTAGCGCAAAATGAATAAATAAATTTTTTAAATCGGCATAAAATCCAGGGACGTGGTAGCGAAGCTATACATGAAAAAAAAAGGACTTAAAATTCCACTAAAGAGAAGTTATTACCCGGAACGTCTCCAGCCATCAATTCCTTTCCTAAGTTGGTGGCAAAAAGCACAATCGTTGTTTGCTGTGAAATAAAACACACATTAGAGATTGGGAAAGAAACATTAACTTTGATTACTTAAATAAATCTAATTACGAAATTAAAATGAAATCATCCTTATTGTTAGAAAACATCCTTCACCATCTACACTTATATTTTACAATATGATGCATCTAGAGCAAAAGGACAGTACGTCTGCACGCTACGAGAACCTATAGGAGAAGACTGGATCTGCCGACTACAGCAACCGCTTCGTAAAAGCAATCAAATAAATAAATGAATAATAAAAAATAAACATATCAAAACTCCTTCATTAGATTCTTTAACAGAAAGTATTTATTTAAATCGATATATTCCGTTTTTGCATTCAAATGTTTGTAAAGCTTAAGGGGTCATCAGTCCCTAAACTTACAAACTACTTATGAACTAGCTAATACTAAGGACGGCACAAATATCCATACCCGAGGGGGGGATTCGAACCCCCGACCGTAGTGGCCGTGCAGACCGTGACTGGCGCGCCGCAGACCGCTCGGCCACCGCGGCCGGCAGTTTTTGCATACGCATTTAAAATTTGTTCATAGAGTATTTCATCATTTTATATAGAAAACTAGCTAAAAACCCTACACTACCCGGGTATTTCTTTCTTTATTATTTGTTTATTCAAGCCTTGATTTAGTACTTCTTCTATCCCTTCTCTCTGTCTGTGTCCATTTTTCTAAAAACATTTTTTATTTATTGGGGATATATAAGAAAACAATCTTACATAATGTACAAAATTTTAAGTGCAGTAACCAATAAAATATAAGTAGTAACAAAAATAGAAATTATATGTAACTTTCATACATTTATTTAATTCAAACTTGACAATAATCGAAATGTATTGTTACTTGTCCAGGTTCCAATGTGAATAATTTCTTGGTGAATCCACCGCTGATCAATCGAAATAAAGCTGTCCATATGAAAAACACAGAGATATCAAATCCATTCCGTAGTATTTCATAGACTGCCCTGTGATTCACTAATCGTGATTAAAAAAATGCAATTAAGTTAAAAGGTAGGTCTGTCCAAAATAGTTTGTATTCGTTGGATGAACACTGCTTCATTCTCTCCCTTTCCTTGTAGCTCTATAGAAGTTTACAGCCGTGTGCGCTTCACAGTTCAAAATTGTCAACAGCACTGACATCTTTCAGCAATTTCCATAAACTGACTGGCATACAGGAGTGTCTTAGCAGTAAATAAGAAGTGGATTAAAATTTCGTGCATGATGTGACAGTTTTTACCCACCGCAGTATATATGATCTCATATTTATTGAATTAAGTGCTGTACAACTGTATAATTTTGCACGTTTATATTCAGTTAAGCGTCGTACGTCTGTAAAAACTATTACGAATACAGTTGGTAGTAGAGATGTAATGGATTAAAACCTGATGCGTGATGGGGCGGTTTTCGATTCATTGTTTATGTCCTCAAGTCTCATGAACTACATGTTGTACTGTGATACAATTTTGAAAGTACATTCAGCTGTAGTTTCTGCAAAATATGTAGTGTACAAAATATACATTGTAACGTCATGCAGAATGCCACAGTTTTGCTACATCAACAAAGGAAAAGTAGTAAGCGAGAAACATTTACGCTGTTGTTGTAAGCGAGAAAAAGTTTAAAAATGGTTTGAAATTGTGTTTAAAATTTGTTGCATGTCGCTAAGTACTATCATATTGAGACTTTATAAAATCTCTGTTGTTTATGACGTTATATCTCCTGAACCCCCTGTCGCACGCGGTTCTCACCCAAACAGAAATTGTTACCTCACGCTAAGGAATATGTGCACCAAAATTCGTGGAAATCGGTTAGGAGGAAATGTGCAACATTGTCGCGTGATGCATCCGTTTTCCGTTCCTCTATCGTTTATGACGTCATACCTCGTGAAATATGTGTTGCGTGGTCCTTACTCTTAACTCATTTTTAAACATTGAACAAACTTGCACCCTTGGTTGCGTTAATGGCGGCCGTCTGTTGTTTTAATGAATGATTCACTAGAAGTGATCTCTATATAACCTGGATGTATAACTGTGTCTGAGCATAGAACTATAGCGTGCAAGAACATTCATATGTTTTGCACACGAATTTGCATTGATGTTGTAATTAGTCAAACGAATTTCCATCAGTTAGTACGTGACAGATAATAGCTAGATTACCCCTGGATTTCAAATTTATGTCAGTATGTGAAGTAACCGATACGCGTGAGTACGTAATCGAAACAAATTTCTTTTTCGTTTGCTTGTAATAATTCGTAGTAGCCATGTTGTAAGTAGTCAAGAAACACAATATGAACATCTTCGGCTGGCACGCTCAGAAATCTGTAGTTCAACTTCCAGGTAGAACAGAGATCACTGGTCACTAGAATGATCGCGCTAGAATCTACGTGCTGTAATCGTAGCGATAAAGAAATGGGGCTTGTCCTAAACTCGGTACTAGTGGGTTCACTGCGCATGCGTGAGATAATAGCTGTCTGCTGTACTCACGCTTCCGATCAGTCAGCCATTTTCGCGAGAAACTTTCTGAGAAAGTGACTGTATTGTGTATTTCGTAAATATTTTCATGAAAGTTTGTAGCCATTGGAATTGTCATAATTATTTAATGAAGCGAGAATGTGAAATCACGACTACTGCTGCTGTAATTACTAAAGCTGCTGTTACACTTTCAAAGAAGGGTCAGTCCTTTTTTATGTTGGCAATAGCCTGTACCATAATAAGGTACGCAGTTTTTCGTTCATAGTCAAAGAAACTCGTAAATATTCTTTAACAATTCTTCTACTTACAACAGCATCAGGTTTCTTTACGTTATTACAGCATGACAGAAAGGAAAAATTTAGATTTAATTCGGAATTCAGTTGGATCCTCAGCCATTAATTCTCTCATTTCCATGCTTATTGCGTAGCCGATTTCTTCTTCTCTTCTCTGAATTCACGGTCGCATTCGGCACCTACTTTTTTCTTTGGCGTTGTATCCGCCTTCAAGCAAAGAAAGCCAATGAAAAGGCAGCCGTCGCTACGGCTACGTTAACAGGTATTGAACTCATTTCCAGAAAATGTACTACTGGTGTACAACCCTGCAAAACAACAACAAACGAGACTAGCAACACATCCGCTTTGTTTACAATTATCGTCTAAACCGCGGTGGTCGAGCGGTCAGCGGCGCGCCAGTCACGTTCTGCAAGGCCACTACGGTCGGGGGTTCGAATCCCCCCTCGGGCATGGATATTTGTGCCGTCCTTAGTGTTAGCTAGTTCATAAGTAGTTTGTAAGTTTAGGGACTGATGACCCCGTAGTTAAGTCCCATAAGCTCTACAAACACTTGATTTTTTTTTAAACATGCTACTGCAAGATACTGTATGAGTTTGAAGTTCGGAAATGTTTGTATAGCTTATGGGACTTAACTACGGGGTCACCAGTCCCTAAACTTACGAACTAGCTAACACTAAGGACGGCACAAATATCCATGCCCGAGGGTGGATTCGTACCCCCGACCGTAGTGGCCGTGCAGACCGGACTGGCGCGCCTCAGTCCCCTCGGCCACCGCGGCTGTAAGTGCTTCATTAAACTATTAGCTACCATGTCCACCTTAGTGCATCGTTTAACACTACAGTAGTCGCATAAGACCTCACAGACACATATTCCCGGAGTAGGCAACCCACTCGTCAGCGGACCTAAACATTCTATTGTTAATTTTCATAAAATAGAAATTCAGTTGCTTGTACTGTAGTAATATGGTTTTTCCCCTTTTCCTCTCAATTATCTCCTTACTTATTCATCACAAAATCTGAGATCAACCGCCGGGGTGCTCCAGGGCTGCTCCATCCTCTCGTCGCTCCTCAACCTCATATACTTGGCTGACATGCCGTAACACAGCCTCCCGTCCATCTCCTTCAATATGCTGAGGGCACCACCATCATCACCCCCTCAACCCTTCCCTTGCCCATTCCCAGCATCTTCTGCGGTCTCACGTATCCCAATTCATCACCTGGTGTAACCAGTGGCTCCTTTCCGTCAAACCTCACAAATCCCAGGCAATCATCATAGGTTGTACCACCCGCTCCTTCCACCCCCGAGACATTTACCTCACTCTCCATGCCCGTCCAATCACGAAAACTACCACCCTCCAATACCTGGGCTTCACCCTCGACCATTCCCTTTTCTAGACTCCCCACCTCAGACTGTCTGCCAGAAAGCCCTTTCCCGTCAACCTTCTCAAACTCTTCTCCAGTCGGACATGCGGTCTCATCATGGTATGTCCCATCCTTTGCAGCTTACACCCCCCTCCCCGCCCCTTGTGGCTTTTACAAATCCCTCCAGCCTCCGCCTCGCTTACCGCATCCGCCTGCCTTCCCTTACAGTCGCATCCAAGTTTATATGCCAACAAGTAATCATTCAGAGGAAGAGGGTGAGGAATGTTATGAGAAGAAAGAAAATCTGGCAGGGAGGGAGAAGAGGAATGCATGTATTGTTGTAATGGGTGACTGGAATGCGGTAGTTGGTGAAGGATCAGAAGGAAAATCCCTTGGAAAACTTGGACTGGGAGAAAGGAATGAGAAAGGACAAAGATTGTTGGAATTTTGCAATGAAAATTTAATGGTAGTTGGAAATACATTGTTTGATAACCACAAAAGACGAAGGTATACTTGGATATCAAGATTTGACAACAAAAGACATCAAATTGATTACATAATGATACAACAACGATATCGAATTGCCTAAAGAGCGCCAAAAGTTATCCAGGGGCAGACATTTACTCAGACCATATACTAATAGTAGCAGAAGTTTTAGTTAAATTGAAAAGAACCTGGAAAGGACAGAAGAGAGAGTTTATTAACATCGATAAACTGAAAGACAAAGGCATCTGCGAAAAATTAGAGAGTGCATTTAGCGAAATCATAATGCCAGGACAAGAAATGGAATGCATTAAAAGGAGATGGGATCATTATAAAAATGGGTTAAAAAAGGCAGCTAAGGAAACGCTAGGAGTCAAGGAAAGGAAAAGGGTAAAGAAAGAATGGATTACACCAGAAATGATAAGCGAGATGGACGACCGCAGGAAATGGAAGACAGTAAATACAGAAGAAGGAACGCGTAACTACAGGAGGTTAAATAACGAACTAAGAAGGGAAACACGCAAAGCAAGGGTGAAACGGCTAACGGAAAAGTGTGACAAGGTAGAAGACCTGCAAAAAGAAGGAAAATATGATTTGATGTACAAAGAAGCAACGGGTTTCGTATTTAGGGAAAAGAACAGCAACAGTGGAATAAAGGAAATAGAGGCAGCAGATGGTAAAATGGTGACTGAAACCCAAAAAGTAATGAGAAGACGGGAAGAATATATAGAGTGGCTATACGATGGAGACACCCGACCAAGTGAAGACAAGCTTGAAGTAGAAGAAGAAAATACAGTTGCAGAGGATGACAAAGGGAATGCTATACAAACCAGTGAGGTAGAAGCATCAGTGAAAGAGATGAAAAATGGAAAGGCAGAGGGAATTGATGAGACTCCGGTGGAGCTGTTGAAATCATTACAGAGAAAAGGGAAAAGGAGCTGATTGGACTGTATAATCAGATATACATGACAGGAAATTGGCCAAAGGATTTCTGCGAAAGTATCCTAATACCTATAGAAAAGAAAAAGAACAGCAAAAAGTGTGAGGAACATAGGACTGTAAGTCTGATATCACATAAAGCCAAAGTCTTGCTAAGGACGCTCAACAGAAGACTATATGGAAAGTTGAATGCCGTAATGGGCGAGGAACAGTTTGGTTTTAGACGAGGAGTAGGAACTAGAGATGCCATTGGACTACTCAGAGTGATAGGAGAGAGGTACATGGAGAAAAAGAGAAAGGTGTATGCCATATTCATTGATCTGGAGAAGGCATTTGACAGTGTGAGATGGGACAAATTGATGGCAACCCTAAGGAAACATGGAGTTGACTGCAGGGATAGAAAACTAATTAGTAATTTGTACTTCAACCAGACAGCAAGAGTAAGAATAGGAGGTGTGATAAGCGAAGAAATTGAACTGGGAAGAGGTGCAAGACAAGGATGCTGTTTGTCACCAAAACTGTTCAATATCTATCTTGAAGACATAATCAAGGAAAGCTTTAATGGAAGCAGAGGAGTTTGTATTGGGGGACGGCGAGTAGAGTGTATTAGATTTGCAGACGATATGATTGTGATGGCGGAAAGTGCAAAAGAGATGGAACAAATGTTAGATGACCTAAACACAAAATTAGAAGAATATGGAATGAAGATTAACAAGAAGAAAACAAAAAGCATGGTAATTGGAGGAAGGAACACAAAATGTCGTTTAAAAATAGGGGGAGAAGAAATAGAGAAAGTTCATAGCTTCAAATACTTGGGAAGTATGATAACCCTTCACTGTGTTTCTTTGCAGATGTGCAAAGCGAAGTTTTAGCTCCGTTTTCATCATTAACCTGCAAGTTTAACACTGGAAAACTGCCTTCCAGATGATTAGTGCTGCCATATAAAGACAACTGAACAGTTTCTGCCAGTAGAATGTGTTAGAGTCCTAGTGCAACGTGACAATGTGTATTGCTCTTTGTAGCATTTTCACACCAGGACACAGTGCTAGTGCATTGTTTTCATGTTCATTTTTATAGCTGTAAGCAGGAACATTCATGAGTTACGTATGCCCATTTCACACGGTTTTGTATAAGTGAAAAGTGGCAAGTATGATTAAATTTGATAAGTTTCACGCAGTTTTGCATAAATGCAAAGTGTGAAAAAAAATACACTTCGTTGCCAAATTTGGATTGTGTAATTTGTGGACATTTCTCTTGGCACCATTGAACAAATTCTAATACGGAAAACATTATTTGCGGTTAAAGAAAAAATTTGCGTGATAAATGGTTAAGAAAAGAATTGCCATGGCAAAAGAACGATTCAAACGGAAACAGAGATTACTTTGCGGACCATTAAAGAAAAATCTGAGGAAAAGACTTGCCAAGTGTTATATCTGGGGTGTTGTGCTGTATGGTGCGGAGACCTGGACGTTGAGGAAGGAAGATGAAAGAAGATTGGAGGCACTAGAGATGTGGATATGGAGGAGTATGGAACAAGTGAAATGGGAAGACCGAATAAGGAATGATGAAAAAAATTCAAATGTTTGTTTAGCTTATGGGACTTAACTACGGGGTCATCAGTCCCTAAACTTACAAATTACTTGAAATGTTCAAATGTTTGTAGAACTTATGGGACTTAACTACGGGGTCATCAGTCCCTAAACTTACAAACTACTTATGAGCTAACTAATACTAAGGACGGCACAAATATCCATGCCCGAGGGGGGATTCGAACCCCCGACCGTACTGGCCGTGCAGACCGTGACTGGAGCACCTTAGTCCCCTCGGCCACCGCGGCCGGCGCATGAGGAAATATTAAGAAGAGTTGGAAAAGAAAGAAACATGCTGGAATTCATTAGGAAAAGAAAACGAGATTGGACATTGTTTGAGGAGGGACTGTTTACTGAAGGAAGGAATAGAAGGAATGTTGAAAGGAAAAAGAGGAAGAGGAAAGCCAAGATATCAAATGCTGGACAACATCCAAGGAAATAAATATGAAGAAATGAAAAGATTGGCTTTGGACATAGAAAAGTGGAAGAGGATCAACCCATGAAAAGAAGAGGATCAACCCATGACAAGACCTGCCGCAAGGCAGAATACAATTGATGATGTTAGCAGTTTCGTTTTGAGGAGCAAAGCTTCACACCCTGCACTCACCTACGGCTGCACATCTTGGGAACCTCCAAATCGTTCAAAATAGGGCTCTCCGCTGGATCCTAGACTTACCACCCTGGACAAGCATCGACATAGCGCATGTAGAGGTGGAGTCAGATAAGCTGACTGATACCATAAAACCATAAAACGTTTCGCCACCAAAACGTACGAAAAACTGGACAACATCCGAGAGAACACCAGGCAACTGGAAGACGTAGGAACAGTCAAGCCCAGACTGTGGCATCGTTACAAGCTGCCCAGAAGCCTAGTAGAAGCACCCACATGATTCCTCCCATCTGACGGTCCAGCAACACAAAAAAAAAAAAAAAAAAAAAAAAAAACCTCGCACACGAGCTCAGAGCTACAGGTCGCTGCACGGCCAGCCCAGCGCGTTGTTAGAGCCGCCGCCCCCATACATTTTCCGTGCCAGCCGCCATTGTTCCAGGGCCGTCGCGCCCTCATTGTCGCCAGTAAATATTCCGGCCGCTGTCGGCCCCGGGCGTAATGAGAGCCGCGGCGGTCGCCCTCTGCAGACAGAGGCCGGCGTGATGAAGAGGCCCGCCGAACGACGACCGACGCCTCCATTTGCCTATCTGGATCGCCGCGCCGGCCGGACGCGAATCGAACGTCCCGGAGTTTGACTGCGCCACGGCGACTGATTATCCTCTGATGGAGACGAACGAGCGGCCGGGGCATAGCCGCGCGCCTGTCCCGCGCCGGGACTGACTGCTGAATGGGAATTTGTCTGGCTGGCAGCTGGCAGCCGCGCAGATTTACAGCGGCCGCGCTCAGGCAGAGGGGCACCGGCGTATTGCAATGTGATGCTGTCCGGCCGTCCGATACACTGTCGTAAACCAACAAGCAGGGAAGGAGCATTACGGTTTAACGTCCTGTCAACAGCCTGGTCGTTAGAGTCGGAGCTCACGCTCGCGTTTCTTGAACTAGACTTCACTTTCTGATGCATCTCTAAAAACTTATAATGTTTCTAAATCGTAGGGATTTAACTGGTCCTCACTAAGACCGTAGCATCTATATCTATTCAGACAGGCAGGCAGCCCTGAGATCACTGGCAGCTCCTGCAACAAGGTCTAAAATTGTCACAGAGTTCTGGTGGAGGTAGGGGAAAGCAATAGAGTAAACCTATTGTGGATCCCTGGCCACTCGGGGATCAGCGGCAGCGAACATGCCGACAGATTAGCCAGGATGGGGGCAGAGACTCCATTTATTGGACCGGAACCTGTCCTAACAATCACCAAGGCAATGATCAAATTGGAGCTACGTAACTGGCTCAGAAGTCAGCACGTAGAATATTGGACCAAAGTCCATCCACAAAAACATGGCAAGGTAATGATGCCAAAGCCAAGTTTTAAAAGAAGCTCTGCAATCCCGGACCTGAACAGGAGAGAGAATAGACTCATGGTTGGATTGCTGAAAGGCCATGGGAATTTCAAAAAACACCTACATACAATGGGAATTACAGAAGAGGACCCTAAATGTAGGATCTGTGATGACGGTGATGAAACTGCATTACATCTAATCTTCGAATGCATTGCATTGGAGAGTAAGAGGCACAGAACATTTGAGACAACTAGACCCGAAGAAATTGTGTCTAATAAAGAACTGGTAAAGGGACTCCTTGCACTGTTCAAGAACATTGGTTGGCTTTACTAGATATACAGGGAGCGATGCCGCACAATAAACTTAGTTTCGGTGCGGGCAGTGGCGGGTTGGACCAAGACTGTTTTGGCTTCCCTTAGAAAATAAAATCAAATCCTTAGGCCCCAGGGAGGACTCGAACGTCCGGCGACGAGCAGAGGTGCGCTCCGCAATTAGGCACCTCGGAACGCTCGGCCACTCCACCGCGGCGATGCATCTCTGTCACAGACACGAGTATATTTTGCACTATTTTCTTAGCACAAAACCTAAAGGCATAAATTCTCAACAGTGCAAATCTCTGTCTACACTCCTGGCCATTAAAATTGCTACACCACGAAGATAACGTGCTGCAGACGCGAAATTTAACCGACAGTAAGAAGATGCTGTGATATGCAAATGATTAGCTTTTCAGAGCATTCACACAAGGTTGGCGCCAGTGGCGACACCTACAACGTGCTAACATGAGGAAACTTTCCAACCGAATTCTCATACTCAAACAGCAGTTGCCCGCGTTGTCTGGTGAAACGTTGTTTTGATGTCTCGTGTAAGGAGGAGAAATGCGTACCATCACGTTTCCGACTTTGATAAAGGTCGGACTGCAGCCTATCGCGATTGCGGTTTGTTGTACCGCGACATTGCTGCTCGCGTTGGTCGCGATCCAGTGAGCAGAACTTGGAATCCGTGGGTTCAGGAGGGCAATACGGAACGCTGTGCTGGATCCCAACGGCCTCGTATCACTAGTAGTCGAGATGACAGGCATCTTATCCGCATGTCTGTAACGGATCGTGCTGCCACGTCTCGATCCCTGAGTCAACAGATGGGGACGTTTGCAAGACAACAACCACCTGCACATTTCGACGACGTTTGCAGCGCGGTTACCCTTGACGCTGCATCACAGACAGGAGGCCTGTGATATTGTACGCAACTACGGACCTTGGTGCACGAAGGGCAAAAGTCATTTCTTCGGATGAATCCCGATTCTGTTTACAGCATCGTGATGGTCGCATCCGTGTTTGGCGACATCGCGTCGCCAGATCTCTCTCACCAATTGAAAACGTCTGGTCAATGGTGGCCGAGCAACTGGCTCGTCGCCGGCCGCGGTGGCCGAGGAGAGTGAGGCGCTTCAGTCACGGTCTGCACGGCCACTACGGTCGGGAGTTCGAATCCACCCTCGGGCATGGATATTTGTGCCGTCTTTAATATAAGGTAGTTCATAAGTTGTTAGTAAGTTTAGGGACTGATGACTCCGTAGTTAAGTCCCATAAGCTTAACAAACATTTGAACATTTTTGAACTGGCTCGTCACAGTACGTCAGTCACTACTCTTGATGAACTGAGGTATGGTATTGAAGCTGCATGGGCATCTGTACGTGTACACGCCATCCAAGCACTGTTTGACTCAATGCCCAGGTGTACAAGGCCGTTATTACGGCCAGAGGTGGTTGTTCTGGGCACTGATTTCTCAGGATCTATACACCCAATTTGTGTGAAAATGTAGTTCCATTGCATTTCTAGTATAATATATTTGTCCAATGAATACCAGTTTATCATCTGCATTTTTTCTTGGTGTAGCAATTTTAATGGCCAGTAGTGTATATAAAAGCGAAAGGACACTCATTCACTCACTCACTCACTGACTAAACACGAAATCTCCAAAACTACTTCACCTATAAAGCTGAAATTTGGCAGGAATATATTTTTTAGGTAGGAAACGTCAGCTAATAAAACATTTTCCGATGTGAATAAATAATAATAAACAATGAATACTTCCCCGTGTTGCGGTACTTGATAGTGTGACTTTATATGTACACTATTTCAGGAGGAGAGTACTTAACGACTTGCAACTATAAACATAATTCCAAACCCTTAGGAAACTTTTTCTCACTTTTTTAGCTGAGAAAAATGATTAATAGAAAAAAGTTTGTCGCTTATTAATTTTTCAACGTTCATGCTTTAAAATTGCAGCATTTGGCATGACGTTACAATTTATTACTCGTACACTGTTAATTGTATACGCAAGAAATGTTACAGACAGTATACACATATACCACTGAACGTACGTTCGAAATTTTATCATAGTATGACACACAGTTAATGAGATATGAGTCATAAACAATTAGGTTCGTGATAAACCGCCTCATCACGCATGACGTTTTCATTTATTACGGCTTTCCTACTAACTCTATTCGCGACGTATTTTGCAAACATTTTACGTACACTTGGTTCATAAAACCTTGCATTTTGTTGACAAGCGACCATACGTTGGCATGCATGAAAAAAATTTTGATAAGTCTTGGTCGCAATTAGCTTCATATGACGCGTTTCGAGAACATCATCATCAGATCTGTGGTACAAAAGAAGAAAATTACATTTTAGATGTTTATAGCACGTATTTATGATATCGATAAGGAGTATAAACCATATTAATACATATATACTTACAAAAGATTTTAAAAAATGATGGGAAATACAACCATCTTGGTATAGATGCTTGATTACAACTTAAAATATCATCATGGACGTCTAGCGACAGTGTTGAACCAGACTCACATGCCCAACTGTGGTGAGAGGGGGGGAAACACCGTAACAGGTAACCTAGGCTCCATTCGCCACCAGATGGCGCAGGGTTGACATTGAAAGTTACGTGAATAAAACTACACATAAAACATCTTGGACACACTATACTGTGTGCAGTCATAGAAACTGTGAAAGACATGGCTACAAAATGTGTTAGGTCTTATAAAATACCAATTTAAGTACATTAAAATTATTAATGGGATAGGGCGCACGACAAGGGAGGCGTGGGAGGGCCAAATGATAGGATTGGGCGTTGCTAAATACAGCACAAACCACATGATAAATGTTAAAAATTACGCAAGCCAGGCCACTGCGACGTTACAGTGACACAGCCGCTCATCACATGCTACAAGCTACCATTGCAGAAAAATCTTTCACGAGTACCAGGTAGACAAATTATGTCAAGGGACAATATGTCATATAACATCTATGTGCCATGATGACGAGACAACCAACAGAATCCGATAATACGAGTACAATTAAGGTTTAAAAATCGAAACCAATGACAAAATAGGCAGTATACAAGTGCCATTGAATCACAACAAATTCTCGTACAAGAGATGGTTGGATGCGGTGTGGTGGTTTTTTTTTCTTTTTCTTTTTTTTTTTTTTTAAGTTAATTATATACAAAAATACATGTTACATAAAACATAATATATGTTGTAAGATACAATGAACAATAGGATACATGTGACATATCTAGTGGACAGCTGTGTTGAAGCATACATTTGAATAAGGTACAATTCTAAAGACTAAAATAGATCAACCATATGTCATAGATAAATGGACCTGTGTTAAAAAAGGTGGTAAGGAAAATTGACTAGCAGTTGGGTGGTTATAATAAAATGTAAAACTATTTTCAGGTTACAAAATTATACATATGGTACAGTAATCTTTTAAAATAAATATTGTCATGTGTGGAACTAAACCAAATCTGATCACACATAGTCAGACACTAAATAGAACAGTATTAAAAAGAGAGATACATAAAACATTAAAAATGGATAATACCTGATGGTAAGAAAAAATGTAAAGGTATGATAAGTTTCAGGTTATACCTGTAGTACAGTCATATTCTTATTTGGATATAATCTAAACATAAACTAAACTGAACATTCATAGTCATGGAATAAAATGGCCAGTATATAAAAGAAAGACAAAAATTATAATTTTTTTTTTCATTTTTTTCATGCATTTTACGTACACACTACTGGATTTAGCTTCGAAATAATATCTTATTAAGACATATAGCTCAGGTGCTATGACGTTAAAGACAATGAAGTACATGAAAAATCGCTTAATAGGCATGACGTTGTAACTTACTACGTCTTTACTGCCAGTTCCATATACAACACATTTCGCAGACATTTTTCTAATATTCTACTCTAAAAACCTGGTAAATAATGTATTTGTAGGACACATAATTCAGGGGATATCTCTCTATACATAAAAAAGCGAAAGGTCACTCACTAAACACGAAATCTCTAAAACTACTGCACCTAAGAAGCTGAAGGAAGAAGACGTCAGCTAAGAAAGTATTTTGCGATAGGACAGAATTAAGGTGTATGGCGGTGGATACTTTTCCGACAGACTGATAAAGTCTACAGTTTATTCCGATCTTCAGGATATCGTCCATGCTTGCGGTAGAGCGCTTGCCCGCGAAAGGCAAAGGTCCCAGGTTCGAGTCCCGGTTCCGGCACACAATTTTAATCTGCCAGGAAGTTTCATATCAGCGCACACTCCGCTGCAGAGTGAAAATTTCATTCTGGAAACATCCCTTAGGCTGTGGCTGAGCCATGTCTCCACCATATCCTTTCTTCCAGGAGTGCTAGTCTTGCAAGTTTCTCAGGAGAACTTCTGTGAAGTTTGGAAAGTAGGAAGGGAGGTACTAGCGGAAGTAAAGTTGTGAGGCGGCATCGTGAGTCGTGTCGGGATAGCACAGTCGGTAGTGCGCTTGCCCGTGAAAGGCGAAGGTCCCAGTTCCGGCACACAATTTTAACCTGCCAGTAAGTTTCATATCAGCGCACACTCCGCTACAGATTGAAAGTTTCATTCTGGAAACCCCTTAGGCTGAGGCTAAGCCATGTCTCCACCATATCCTTTCTTCCAGGAGTGCTAGTCTTGCATGGTTCGCAGGAGAGCTTCTGTGAAGTTTGGAAAGTAGGAGGCGAGGTACTGGCAGAAGTAAAGTTGTGAGGCGGCATCGTGAGTCGTGTCGGGATAGCGCAGTCGGTAGTGCGCTTGCCCTTGAACGGCAAAGGTCCCGGTTCCGGCACACAATTTTAACCCGCCAGTAAGTTTCATATCAGCGCACACTCCGCTACAGATTGAAAGTTTCATTCTGGAAACCCCTTAGGCTGAGGCTAAGCCATGTCTCCACCATATCCTTTCTTCCAGGAGTGTTAGTCTTGCATGGTTCGCAGGAGAGCTTCTGTGAAGTTTGGAAAGTAGGAGGCGAGGTACTGGCAGAAGTAAAGTTGTGAGGCGGCATCGTGAGTCGTGTCGGGATAGCTCAGTCGGTAGAGCGCTTGCCCGCGATAGGCAAAGGTCCCAGGTTCGAGTCCCGGTTCCGGTACACAATTTTAATCTGCCAGGAAGTTTTATTGCAGCGCACACTCCGCTACAGAGTGAAAGTTTCATTCTGGAGTTCGAGTATGGTTTAACCGACCCGTCTAGGAGGTGGAGCGTTTTATGCCATAAATTTCACAGCGACTTTCAGGATACAAATGGAGACGCTGTGCGTTGTTTACAGGGTCGGCCTGAAGGAACAGGCTGCGTAGAGACTTGAGCTACGGACGAGGCGTGTGGGGACAATGCGTTGGCGTTGCGCTGGCGGCGGACGCAGCCTGGCGGAACGGACGCAGATTGCAGGCGCGGTCCAGTTACAAGTTGCCGCTCCAGCCGCAAGAACAAGCCGGCCGGTCGCGGGCGTCGTTTTTGCAGTCCGCGCTCGTGCCCCGCCGCGGGCACTGCCGCCTCGCCGTCTGCGCATGCGCGCAGCTCTCTCTCTCTCTCTCTCTCTCTCTCTCTCTCTCTCTCTCTCTCTCTCTCTCTCTGACACACACACACACACACACACTTACACACACAATGTCTCTCTCTCTAGCTCGCTGCCTGCCTGTTCCGCTTTTATGGCCATTACGGAGTCATTCAAAGCCTAAGAGGGGAAAGCTAAAAGTCGGGGCGTTCAGACTCAGTAAAGCTTTCTTGTTCAGTCTCCCCCACCACCTCACCAGCCTTTCGAGCCAACTTGTAGGTATTGTACATGAATCCCACTGGCTCACCGAATGGCACTGCACCATTCTATGGACGTAAAGCCTCCTCAGTTACTTTCACCGATGAAATCTTGCCCTCTATAGAGTGAGTCACCTAAAACGTCCACGCGTGTTACGTCATGATCGCTACCGGATATCGAAATGAGGTTTCAGCAATAGAAAGGTTGCTTTCAGAAACAGCCCTTGTTCAAAATTTACAAATATAGAGATACTGATGTCGGTGAACTGAATTTTGATGAGACAATCTGAGTAGCTCTCTTAGACTGTTCGTGGATGATGTTGTCATTTATCGGTTACTAAAGTCACCATGTAACCTAACCGAACTACGCTACCGATAATCGCGAGTGATTAAACTTTAAAATGATCCGTGTGCCTCACGAAACAATTACCTGGATTAAGCTATCAGATGTGAAACCGATAGTGGAGGTTACACACACAAAAGATACTTAACTAGTCACTTCCCAATGACGCTCGTTTGGTGCGGGAATTTTATATAAAGTAGTAAATGTAACACCCGGGACAAAACTGTAATTGAATAAACAATTTTGACTAGGTGCGATAATACGGTCGCCAGCTCCTTGTACGAGCAACAAATTATGGAAATTAAGGTTCAGTAGCAAATTAAGTACTGACTGATTAATTTGGAAACAACACAGACACAGACTGCAGGTTAAGTGAGCGCAGTAACGACACCAGGAAACATAATACAATGTAGAACCAGCAAATCCAACTTTCTCATGCAATAGCATCAACCAATAAAATTACTGTAGTGAACTGGAAATTTGTAGTAATAAACGTTAGCATGCACAACTTCTACATAACGAAATAGACCATCACCATAATGCTTTCAATGAGGTTTGACTGTACTATGACTATCTACACTAATGCCAACGGTCGTAATTGTGTTTCTATTTATTTTGACAGGTTGAATGTTTATGCAAAATTATTGACTGCAACATTAAGCAATTTACTCTTTCTGTAAAAGATTAACGTAATTACTGTTCCTAATAACTAATCTCCTAACCTTGACTGTTGTCCATTCAACTAACAACAAAGTTGCATATCAAATGGTATCTAATAATTACTCTGTTAAAACCGCACTTTTTGGTTCTTTGGCTGAACTTTGCAACGTAACTTTTTAACTCTCATAAACTGAATATTCAGATCACAAGTAACAATTACTGTTCTTTATCATTCAATTATTATTCACTGCACTTATTACTAATTACTGCGCACTGTTGTTAATTTGTTTATGTCAACTTTATACTATTGCAAAATATTTTATACTGATTTAATTACTTTAAAGTTTATTTCTACATCTACATCTACATTTAAGTGCCTGGCAGAGGGTTCATTAACCACTTTCATAACTTTTCTCTACCGTTCCATTCTCTAATTGCGCGCGGGACGAAAGAACACTTAAATCGTTCCGTTTTCGATCTGATTTCTCTTATTTTATTGGGATGGTCATGTCTCCCTAAGTAGGTGGGTGCTAGCAAAATATTTTCACATTCATAAGTAAAAGTCGGTCATTGAAACTTCGCAAACAGATCACGCAGAAATGAATAACGTTTTCCTTTTAATGATTTCCACCCCAATTCGTGCAACATTTCTGTGACGCTTTCCCCCCCGTAACGTGATAAAACAAAACGAGCTGCCCTTCTCTGAAAACGACAGCATCATCCGCGAACAGTCTAAGGGAGCTATTCAGATTGTCTCCTAAATCGTTTATAAACACGAGGAAGAGTAGGGGACCTATAACGCTTCCCTGTGGAACGCCAGATATCAATTCTGTTTTACTCGATGACTTACCGTCAATTACAACGAACTGTGTCCTTTCTGATAGGAAATCGTGAATCCAATCGCACAATTGGGAAGATATTCCATAAGCACGCAATTTCATTAGAAGCCGCTTGTGGGGTACAGTATCAAAAGCCTTCCGGAAATCCAGAAATATGGAATCGATTTGAGATCCCTTGTCGATGGCACTTAACACTTCACGTGAATAAAGGGCAAGCTGTGTTTCGCAAGAGCGATACTTTCTGAATTCGTGTTGACTATTGGTTAATAGTCTTTATGATTCATGTTGAGCCTCGGACAATTAAAGGAAGCGGATAAGGAACCTGGTTGGTAGTGACTTGGGTTAATAATTTCTTTAACGCTGAATACTTGCACTCTGGTTCGCTATTGACATTCAGCAAAACTAAACGTTGGCTTAGCTATACAGTTCTAAAGACGGTAAGTTCTGCAGATCTTACTTTTGCAGCGACGGTGCGGCGTAGCTGGCGATTGTTGTTGGTACTTAATAACTGCTGGCAAAATAGTATCTTCTTGGCGACTGAACATTATTTGCATTGGGTATACAGCGTTCCTCTTGACGTATTTCTCTTGATGCATTGACGCTGTGCCCATGCCATTTATTTGCCAATGACCACGTGCTCTAATTGCTGCTCGTACCAACACTTAATAAGGTGCCACGCTACTATGGTCTGCTGCTGCTGTCTGACTTTGTTACATTCACTTCGAGAGCTCAACAACGACTACTTCTCTCGCGCTTCACAACTCGACGCTCAGCGATAATACTGCTCTACACAAAGATATTGCTAACTTTGCCCTCGCTACGCCAACGTGTCTGCATTTCCTTCTATGCAATATGTCATTTTGACAATTTTACGTCACAAAAATTATTTACATAAAATAACAAATCGCTTTACATTCAATACACAAATAATAAACAAATCATACACATCTTATATATTATAAATGTAACTGTGTTTACACACGCAATTAGTAGCGTTGGTCACTGTGTTGTTGCATCACAACCAGAATATCAAAAGCAGCTACAAAATTGTTCAGCTTGCATTTATCGCGAATCTTTAATTCAGCGCAAAGTTCCTAGTGATTGGAAAAACGCACAGGTGTCTCCCGTTTATAAGAAAGGAAAGAGAACTGACTCACATCATTACAGGCCAATATTGTTGGCATCAGTTTGCTGTAGAATTTTGGAGTATATTCTCAGCCCGACTATAGTAAACATCCTTGAGACGGATAAGCTTTCTGTGAATCAACACGGGTTTAGGAAACTCAGCTTCCTTTTTCTCACATGACATCCTGCGAACCATGGATGAAGGACAACAAGCAGATTGCGTTTTACTCGATTTCAAAAAGGCATTTGACGATGTGCTCCACTGCAAACTGCTAACGAAGATATGAGCTTATGGAATACTTTCACAGATTTGTGACTGTCTGGAAGACTTCCTTAGTAATAGAACGCAGTACGTTGTTCTCGACGGCGAGTGTTCATCAGAGATGAGTGCATCGTATGGCGTGCACCAGGGGAGTGCGATAGGACCGCTATTATTTCCTTTCTATATAAATGATCTGATTGACATAGTAACTTGTAATTTACGGCTGTGTACTGATGATGCTGTGGTGTATGGGAGGGCGTCGTTTGATGAGTCGCCTTACTGCAGTTGGCAATGCCTGGGCCACCATACCGTATGTTCTTATCTATTCCTGATAAAGAGTGTTTTGGGTCGGTTGTGTGATTGAGACTATAGTTGCACAGATGAAGGGGTTGTTCGAATGTCTAGAGGTCTTGTACAAATGTGCGGCGTGTTTTTTCAATACCTCCATGAGCGTATCAAGGCTGTAGACAAACTACTCTCCGCCACATAGCGTGAGTTGGCTTGCGCAGTAGATTTGTAGGTGTAGATTTCCACAGGCAACACGGATGTCCGGATGCTGTTCGTCACATGGTGACTGTTCGTTTAAGAACGACGTGTTGGCGAGGCTTAGACAGTGGCACGACCTTGCCGGAAATGACGCAATAAGATATGTAGAGGAGCGGTGCGTTGGTGACGAAGCCGTGGGCCGAGGAAGTGTGCATTACGGCCTAAACTCGTGGTGGGTGGCGTGTCTGGGCCCGATGTTCTGCTCTGCTGCATGGCACAGCGTCCAGGCGGAAAGTCAGGCTAACAAGGGGACCGTCACAAGTGTAAATAACGGATTTTGATGGAGCCCGGAGTTGTTATAGAGGGACATACTCTATGTGCAATTATAGGTTTTTCTAGATTCCGCATTCTTAATCATATTCCATTTTGTGATAGCCTAATCTTTAAACAACGAGACAAATGATAGCCTTAGTAAAAGTGTGAATGCATGTATTTGTAATTACTTCGACTGCCACATGATGAATCTATAGTGTTAAGGTAAGACAAATGTATCAGCAGTCGAAGTAATTACAAACAAAATACATCCATTTTCAATATTATTACTGTGAACTTTGTCCGATTAAAGATGAGATTATTGTAAAATCGAATCTTCTAAAACCTATAAAAGCCTATAACTGCACAATTTCTTAACGAAGTAATATTTAAAATAGTACAATGTGCAGTGTCCGTGTTTATTGATAGAACTAAGCAAATGTCCTTCAGAGATGCAGACTGTGGCGACTACAGCTGCTAATGTAAATACAAGAAATGTATTCGCAATTGCGAATATTAATCAGTCACAGCAAGGCTTGCGACAAATGTACTAAAAAGTCTCACCCTGTGCAGGAATTACATCGTAGAATGTACGAACACTCAAGGGCAGTAGACAATGTGTGGCATATGAAGGTTTGGGTCGTTCCGGGAAGCGTACGCGGGTAGAGTAATAGTAATGCGACCGCTCGCGATAAGCAGGAAATCCGGGTTCAAGTACCGGCCCGGCACAAATTTTCATATGTCACCATTACACCACAGCTGATGCTGATTAATATTCGCAATTGCGACTAAATTTCTTGTATTTAAAATAGTACTTGCGAGAGGACTAACAAATAAAAAAGTAAATTGACTCCAGTGGGATTCGAACCCGAGCCTGTTGCATTCATAAACCGTCAGTATATCCACTCAGTCAATGAAACATGTGAGTAAAGGTTCGTTGTAGTAAATATAACCACATGGATTTCTCATACCTCAACCGTTTCTACCTGCTCAAATAATGTTTACCAAAATAAATGATACGAGTGCAATGAATCTCGAGGTATACTGTACCTTAAATATTATATTGCTACTATTTGACGATGTAATCAGCAAGCCGAAGCTCCACAGACTGCTTCAGTTGACAGTATTCACGCTTATGAGCTTGGGCATATGCAATGTTCTGTTCTAGGACTTTAAATTATTCGGGCCGAGTAATATTTTTGTCCCTCGTTGTACTTCCCAGTCGTAGACCATTAATAGTAATAATATGGTTTTCTGTTCCACAGGACCTAATTGAGGAGTGAGACTCCATGGTCATGGAACAAGTCAATACATGAAGTTTAATACAAGAATGGTAATAGAAAATTTTTAAGTAGTCCTATGCACACGACAAAAAAAAGAAAAAAAAACAGTTCAAATGTTTGTATAGCTTATAGGACGGCACAAACATCCATGCCCAAGGGGGGTGGGGATTCGAACCCCCGACTGTAGTGGCCGTGCAGACCATGACTGACGCGCCGCAGTCCACTTGGCCACGGCGGCCGGCCGGTCGGGGGTTCGAATCCTCCATCGCGCATGGATGCTTGTGTGGTCTTTAGTATAAGGTACTTTAGTTTTTAAGCTTAGGGACTGATGACCCCGCAGTTAAGTCCCTTAAGCTTAACAAACATTTGAACATTTCTGCAGCTTATTGAAAATAGATGCTGCGAAATACTGCACACGGCGGCCGGCCGGTCGGGGGTTCGAATCCTCCATCGGGCATGGATGCTTGTGTGGTCTTTAGTATAAGGTACTTCATAAGTAGTTTTTAAGCTTAGGGACTGATGACCCCGCAGTTAAGTCCCTTAAGCTTAACAAACATTTGAACATTTCTGCAGCTTATTGAAAATGGATGCTGCGAAATACTGCACACCTTTCTGTACAAGTGTCAAGGTGGTGTGATACAAATGTAGATTCGACTGCTGTCTAGTATTCACCGAGAGAAAGCTACTAACTCGTGTGAATAAGCTGATATTAACAACAAACGACATTAAAGAAAAAAACGTATTGTGAGGCCAGTGTAAAAATTCCCAGACTACTGAAAAGGGGTCGACATGACGTTTGTGAACTTACACCACACATTGCTGGAACCGCCCTTTTCTAAGCCAGAAATATCCTTTCTGCATCAGGTGAGTTACCCAAAAAAAAAAAAAAAAAAAAATAAATAAATAAATAAATAAATAAAATAAAAAAATGAAAATAAATAAATAAAATAAATAAATAAATAACGCCGTACGTCATAAGTGAGTGAAAGTAAGTGTAACAGACTACTTTTCGTGTTGAAAAATCACTTACTTCAGATATTGTTCTAATATAGCAGAATTTAGTTTTGGAGCAAGATCCTGAACGTGAGCTTTCCACGACAGCTTACTGTCTATATGAACACCTAGAAATATGAACTGTTCAGTCTCACTTATCATATGCCCATTATGTGTAATCAAAATGTCCACTTCTTGTAAACACGTTGTAGTACATTCTGCATTAGTGAACTAACAAATCGCGAATTGCATCGACGAGGTTTCGATGGAGACGACCAGACAGGGCAGTTCATTTTATTCAGCCTGTTAGTGCGCCGACTTACGTTCATTGTCTGCAAGTGTATAAACGATTTCTACAGCCTCGACATTTCTTTGTCAATACTGGTATCGTTCACTTGTGGGGCTGTTATGATTTCCACCCAGTGTAAGTAGGTAACCAATAGTTTGCCCTGTGAGCTTACACTATGGTTCTAACCCAGAAACCAAACGACATTACTCCAGCCAGATCGTCGAGTCATCTTGACACAATATTTCAGCGGACCACCTGGCAGCCATCTTCAGGTGCTGAGTCTCGTAGGAAACTGAAGTCTTGCCGTGCCCGGCGGCCTTATATGCGCCGCGAAGTACTAACGGCGCGTGCGCCAGAGAGTCGTGGCTGTGTCCTCTGCCGCAAGCAGCCGGTGCAGCGCCTCAGTGGAGAACACTACCAGGAACGATGTATCGCTTACATGCGCTACTTGTCACAGGTGGAGAAAAGAGTGCGCCGTTTTTTAAGATTACACAAAACCGGATTCCACATGTTACTTAGAGGGAAACCAATGTCTCAATGCATTCCCAATAGCGAGACGCAGAAGCAAGTACACGTGTTTCGTCATACTTCATTCTGTGTCTTTCAGTTAAACAATGCTCCGCTACTGCAGACTTGTCAGGTTGCAACAAACGTGTATGTCTGTGGTGTTGGTGCATCGATCATTGACGGTGCGAATCGTTTGTCCTATATATGCTTTCCCACAGTGGGAATGAATCTTATAAACACCGGGCTTTCTCAGCCCCAAATCGTCTTTAACTGAGCCAATAAGAGCCCTAGTCTTAGCAGGTGGTCGAAACACACTTTTGATATTAAATTTTTTTAAAGATGCTTCCTATTTTTGAAGACATACTTCCGGCGTACGGAGGAAAAGCAATTGGTCTGCATTGGTCCTCCTATGGTTCTGGTGCTGCCCCAATCTGCATGGCATGAGGAATCTGTCTCTCTGTGTACCCATTCTTCTTAAACACCAATTTAAGATGTTCCAGTTCCTGTGTTAAGGTATATGCATCCGATGTGGAATAAGCTCTTCTAACCAAAGTTCTCAGGAGACCTGCGCGTTGGTACGGTGGGTGGCAACTCATTGCATGTAGATATAGTCCGTGTGCGAGGGTTTTCTGTACACACTATGTCCTACGGTTCCATCGTCCTTTCTGTACACTAGTACATAAAAAAATGGAATCTTCCCATCCCTCTCCACTTCCATCGTAAATTTGATGTTCAGGTGGAGGCAATTAGAATGATCCTGGAACCGCACACGGACCGATATCTACATGCAATTTAATGGTAATGCCTTACAGAAATCACGTGCTCCGGATGGGCGTGTACGCCGCTTCCTTTTATCTGCTTAAATCATTTTACAAGGCAGTGAGTTATGTGGTCAAATTGTCCCTTATTTATGACCGAATGATAACATATAAAAATACAAACGGCCTTCCGCGTTTCTCTTCCGCCATTAACAATTTAGAGTAGGGCGCGGTAAACTGCGTTGCATTTAAAATTCAAGTGGAAGATTAATATGAATTGGAGATAAATCAAAATTTATTGGGTCCGATCTGGCGCGGTAGCGCGGGCTGCCGACGCAGGAGGCGTAGCAGCCCCTAGCGAGTGGCTAGCTGGGGATTCGTTATACAGGGTGTATACGGCCAAACTTTCAGGAAACATTCCTCACACACAAACAAAGAAAATATGTTATGTGGACATGTGTCCGGAAATGCTTAATTTCCATGTCAGAGCTCATTTTAGTTGTTGTTGTTGTTGTGGTCTTCAGTCCGGAGACTGGTTTGATGCAGCTCTCCACAATACCCTATCCTGAGAAAGCCTCTTCAACTCTACATAAGAACGGCAACCTACATCTGTCTGAATCTCCTTACTGTATCCATCTCTTGGTCTTCCTCTGCGGTTTTTACCCCACACACTTCCCTCCAATGCTAAATTCACGATTCCTTGATGTCTAAGAATGTGTCCTACCAATCGATCCCTTCTTTTAGTCAAGATATGCCAGAAATTCCTTTCCTCCCCAATTCTTTTCAGAGCCTCCTCATTAGTTATGCGATCCACCCACCTAACCTTCAGAATTCTTCGGTAGCACCACATTTCAAAAGCCTCTATCCTTTTCCTGTCCGCACTGTTTATCGCCCATGTTTCACTCCCATACAAGGCAACACTCCACACAAATGCCTTCAGAAAGGACTTCCTTAGGCTTAAGTCAATATTCGCTGTTAACAAAGTTCTCATTTTCAAGAACACTTTTCTACCCATTGCCATTCTGCATTTTATATCCTCTGTACTGCAACCATCATTTGTTATTTTACTGCCAAAGTAAAAAAACTCATCTACCTCCTTTATTGTTTCGTTACCTAATCTAATTCCTTCAGCATCACCTGATTTTCTTAGACTGCACTCCATTACCTTAGTTTTGCCCTTGTTAATGTTCATCTTATATGCACCTTTCAGCACACGGTCCATTCCGTTCAACTGCTCTTCCAGGTCCTTTGCTGTCTCTGACAGAATTACTATTTCGTCGGCAAAACGCAATGTTTTGAATTCTTCCCCCTGAACTTTAATTCCTTCTCCAAATTTCTCCTTGCTTTCCTTTATAGCTTGCTCAAAGTACAAATTGAATAACATTTGGAAAAGGCTACAAGCCTGTCTTACTCCCTTCCCAACCACTGCATCCCTTTCATGCCCTTCAACTCTGACAACCGCTGTCTGGTTTTTGTACAAGTTGTAAATAACCTTACGCTCCCTGTATTTTACTCCTGCTTGCTTCAGAACTTGAAAGAGTTTATTCCAATCAACGTTGTCAAAAGCCTTCTCCAAATTTACAAAAGCTAGAAATGTAGGTTTGCCTTTCCTTAATCTATCTTCTAGGATAAGCCGTAAAGTGAGTATTGCCTCCCGTGTTCCTACAATTCTCCTGAACCCAAACTAATCTTCCCCGAGATCGGCTTCCACCAGCTTTCCCATCCTTCTGTAAATAATTCGTGTTAATATTTTGCAACCATGACTTATTAAACTGATGGTTCTGTAATTTTCACACCTGTCTGCGCCTGCTTTTTTTTAAAATGTGGATTATTATATTTTTCTTAAAGTCTGAGGGTACTTCGCCTGTTTCATACATCTTACACACCAGGTGAAACAGTTTTATCATGGCTGGTTCTCCCAGAGACTTCAGTAGCTCTGAGGGAATGTCATCTACTCCAGGGGCCATTTCTCTTTAAATGTAATTTGAAATCTCGTGCAGACAATTGTCAAAATACCCAGTTGTTTCGTTAGTATGTAGTGAATCCGCACGCAATTGTGCAATAACGTCATCAACATAGATTTTCTGTGAACGTATGCGCAGGAATTGTTGGTGATATCTTGATTGGGCCTCATGTTCTTCCACCTACCATCATTTCATACGAGATACTCTACTTGTGCTGCTAGAACATGTGCCTTTACAAGTACGACACAACATGTGGTTCATGCACGATGGAGCTCCTGCGCATTTCAGTCGACGTGTTGGTACGCTTCTCAACAACAGATTCGGTGACTGATGGATTGGTAGAGGCGGTCCAATTCCATGGCCTCAGACCTCTTGACTTTCACTTATGGTGGCATTTGAAAGCTATTGTCTACGCAACCCCGGTACCAAATCTAGAGACTCTTCGTGCTCGTATTGCGGACGGCTGTGATACAATACACCATTCTCCAGGGCTGCATCAGCGCATCAGAGATTCCATGCGACGGAGGGTGGATGCATGTATCCTCGCTAACGGATGACATTTTTAACATTTCCTGCAACAAAGTGTTTGAAGTCAGGCTGGTACGTTCTGTCGCTGTGTGTTATCATTCCATGATTTATGTGATTTGAAGAGAAGTAATAAAATGAGCTCTAACATGGAAATTAAGCGTATCCGGACACATGTCCACATAACATATTTTCTTTCTTTGTGTGTGAGGAATGTTTCCTGAAAGTTTGGCCGTACCTTTTTGTAACACCCTGTATAGATGTCTGACAAGATCGAAAGAACAGAAACGACACAATCTGTGTAGTTATTTCTAACCGACGACGCCGTACGGTTCGTTTCTTCGTCGCTTATTCGCTAATATTCTTCGACTTCAAGCGAAAACCTGATTGGCGAGGATAAAAGGTCATGGACGATCCATCATATTTGATTAGATGGACCGAAATTTTGTATTCAACGTTTTTGTATATTTTAACCTCCATCACACATATTTCGTTTTATTAAAAATATTGGAGACACGCCCGGCCTTGCACGTGTGGAGAGCCTTGGCAGTAGTGGCAATTATCTTTGGAACACAGAAGCTGAATTAAAGTATGTGACTTGGAGGGAAATCGTACTTAGAGTATTCTGAGGCGCGTTAATCGTTAGTCGTGTGGTGGTCTAACGGTAAAACGTCTACATAGTAAGCATGGAGGTCCGGGTTCGATTCCCGTCGGCAGCACAAATTTTAATTCTATTGATGTGCGGTTTTCACAGAATGGATTGGTAGTCAAGAGTCATGTTGTTAGCCTATGAACAGATTGTAAAGATTCCTAGAAAGTGTATCTTTTACTCAAACATACAATTTTTCAAATGGAACAATGGTTGTTTCTATCATGCACTGGAATTTTTGACACCAGCAGTATACAAAGAATTTTGAATGACATTTTTATCACATTTACTTTGGCATCTATAACCATTCAAAGTTTTGGGGGCGGCGGGTACGACAGCGTAGCTGACTGGCTGGTGGTCATGAGACAGTGGGCCGTGCCCCAGGAACTAGCCACTCGGCCAGTCAGCTACGCTATCGCAGTCTTCGCCGTCGAAACTTTGAACAGTTGTAGCTGCCAAACTAAACGCCATAACAATGTCATTCAAAATTCTTTGTACACAGCTGGTGTCAAAAATTCCAATGCATGACAGAAACAACCATTGCCCATTTAAAAAAAAAGTGTGTTTGCATAAAATATACACTTTCTAAGTAATATTACAATCTGTTTGTTGGCTAAAAATACGAGCCCCTGACTACCAATCCACTCTGTGAAAACCGCACATCAATCGCACTTTCCGTTTCCACAATATATGCGGTGCAAATGTTAAGTGATTCTTCCTGTATACTTAACAAAAGTCGCGCGGGAGTAGCCGAGCGGTCTGGAGCGCCACGTTACGGATCGCGCGGCCTCTCGTGTCGGAGGCTCGAATCCTCCCTCGGGCATGAATATGTGTGTTGTCCTTAGGTTAGTTTAACTAGGGACTGATGACTAACGTAGTTTGAGACCATAGATTTACAAACATGTAAACATTTTTGTTTAACAAAAGATGCTACTTACGTATTGGGTAGTAATATTTGCCCTTTATTAACATTTTTGTACGGTGAATTGTTACTGTGTTTAGTTGAGTGGCCACCTTCCGCAGCAGCTGTTGAAATTGATTATAAGAGGTAATCCGTCTTATGCTGACTGCATTAAAGAGATTTATTTTACACCAGACGCGTTTCGCTTTTTATTTTAAAAGCATCTTCTGTGGTCTGTAATTATATAAATTTTGTACAGTTTCTTTTCGATACATAGATTAAAAACAGTTATTAAAAAAACAGTGAACGTAGGGCGTGTCTTCAACTTGGTATTTGGTCTACTCACGGTGTGAGTAGACCAAATCACTGCTGTTCCTCCATCTTGTTGGCTAGAGTCGGTTTGTTTATTGCTTGTGTTTTTGCGGCTGTGGACAGCACTTTTCGTCTGTTTTTGTGACATTTTTTCCGTTTCATCACAGCACATCACACAGTTTAATAACTTTTTTTAACCTATGTATGGAAAACAAACTGTACAAAATTTATATCATTTACAGACCACAGTACAAATGTCTGAAAAATGCGATTGACAGGAAGTGCAGACTGGCTAAGCAGGAGTGGCTAGAGGAGAAATGCAGAACCATAATGGAATGCATAAATAGGAGAAAGATAGATACCCCCTACAGGAAAATAAAAGAGATATTTGAAGACAAGAAAAGCAGCTCTATGAATATCAAGAACTCTGACAAAACCAGTACTAAGCAAAGAGGGAAAAGCTGAACTGTGGAAGGAAGATATAGAGGTCCTATACAAAGGAAATCAACTTGAAGGCAGTATTCTAGAAATGGAAGAAGAAGTGGAGGAAGATGAGATAGGAGATATGACACTGCGAGAAGAATTTGACAGAGAGCTGAAGCACTTGAGTCGAAAGAAGGCCCCTGGAGTAGATGATATTCCGTCTGAACTGCTAATGTCGTTTGGAGAGCTAGTCGTGAAAAATTGTATCACCTAGTATGCAAGATGAATGAGACAGGGGAAATATCCTCCGACTTCAAGAAGAATATTGTAATTCCAATTCCAAAGAAAGCAAGTACAGACAAGTGTGAAAATTGTAGAACTATCAGTTTAATAAGACATGGGTGCAAAATACTAACACGAATTATTTACTTACGAATGGAAAAACTTGTGGAATCCGACCTCGGGGAAGATCAGTTTGGATTTAGGAGAAACGTAGGAACACGAAAGGCAATACTCACATTACGACTTATCTTAGAAGATAGGCTAAGGAAAGAGAAACCTACGTTTTTAGCGTTTGTCGATTTGGAGAAAGCTTTTGATAATGTCGACTGGAATACACTCTTCCAAATTCTGAAGGTATCATGGGTAAAATATAGGGAGCGAAGAGTCATATCCAACCTATAAAAAAACCAGACAGCGGTTATTAGAGTCGAAGGCCAAGAAAGGGACGCCATAGGTTGGGAAGGAGTAAGACAGGGTTGCAGCCATTCCCCATGTTCAATCTCTATATTGAGCAAGCAGTGAAGGAATGGAAGGAGAAGTTTGGAGAGGGCATTAAAGTGCAGGGAGAAGAAATAAAATCATTGCGGTTTGCTGATGACGTAGTAATTCTGTCAGAAACCGCAAAAGATCTCGAAGAGCAATTGAATGGGATGGACAGTGTCTTGAAAGGAAGATGTAAGATGAACATTAACAAGATTAAAACGAAGGTAATGAAATGCAATGTCAGAAAATCAGGCGATGCTGAAGGAATTAGATTAGGTAATGAGACAATAAAAGTAGTAGATGAATTTTGTTATTTGGGTAGCAAGATAACTTCTGATGGCCGAAGTAAAGAAGATATATAATGCAGAATAGCTATGGGAAGAGAAGCGTTTCTAAAGAAGCGAAACTTGTTAACATCCAATATTAATTTAAATGTTAGGAAGTCCTTTCTGAAACCATTTGTCTGGAGTGTAGCATTGTATGGGAATGAAACGTGGACGATAAGGAGTTCAGATATAAAGATTATAGAAGCTTTTGAAATGTGATGCTGCAGACGAATGATGAAAATTAGATGGGTAGATCACGTAACTAATGAGGATGTGCTTAACCGTGTCGGGGAGAAAAGGAGTTTCTGGCATATCCTGACTAAGAGAAGAGAGAGATTGGTTGGACACATTCTGAGACATCAAAGAATTGTCAACTTAGCATTAGAAGGATGTGTGTGGGGTAAAAATCGTAAAGGGAGACCGAGGGACGAATATAGTAAGCAGATTCAAAAGGATGTAGGTTGCCTAACGTATTCTCAAAAAAATGGTCAAATGTTTGTAAATCTATCGGACCAAACTGCATGGTTATCAGTCCGTAGCTTACAAACTACTTAATCCTAGGTAAACTAACTTAAGGACAACACACACACCCATGCCCCAGGGAGGACTCGAACCTCCACGGCGAGCAACCGCGCGCTCCGCAGCGAGACGCTTTAGATCGCTTAGATCGCTCGGCTACACCATCGCGGCAACGTATTTCAGAAGAAGAGAGTTGCATAGGAGTTGCGTGGAGAGGTGCATCAAACCAATTCAAATGTTCAAATGTTTGTATAGCTTATGGGACTTAACTACGGGGTCATCAGTCCCTAAACTTACAAACTACTTATGAACTAATACTAAGGACGGCGCAAATATCCATGCCCGAGGGGGGGATCAAACCAGTCTGCGAACTGAAGACAACAACAACAGACCACAGAAGATACTTTTAGAAGAAAAAGCGAAACGCGCCTGGTGTAAAACAAATCTCTTTATTGCAGTCAGCAGTTTTATAATCAATTGTTATTGTTTTCAATTAAAAATTGTTGTTTGATTCTGCATCGTCCCTGAGAAAAGTCCTACAATTGCAACGAAATGCCGGCCGCGGTGGCCGCGGGGACTGAGGCGCTTCAGTCACGGTATGCACGGCCACAAGGGTAGGGGGTTCGAATCCCCCTCGAGCATGGATATTTGTGCTGTCCTTAGTCTTAGTTAGTTTGTAAGTTTAGGGACTGATGACCCCGTACCTACATACAATGGGAATAACAAAAGAGGACCGTAAATGTAGGATCTGTGATGACTGTGACGAAACTGCATCACATCTAATCTTCGAATGCATTGCATTGGAGAGTAAAAGGCACAGAACATTTGGGACAACCAGGACCGAAGGAATTGTGTCTAATAAAGAACTGGTAAAGGGACTCCTTGCACTGTTGAAGGGCATTGGTTAGCTTTAGTAGATATGCAGGGAGCGATACCGCACAATAAACTTAGTTTCGGTGCGGGCAGTGGCGGGCTGGACCAAGACTGTTTTATATATACATGTGGTGTCTGTTCCGAAAGAACAGACGTCACTTCTGATTCTTCAGTTGTTATTATTTAATATTCACAGAATATATGACATCAACTGCGATTGGGCAAAGCTGAAAATGTGTACTCAGCCGGGATTCGAACCCGGGTCTCCTGCATTCTAGGCATTTGCGTTGACCCCTACACCACTTTTTTTTTTTTTCGGGTCTCCTTCCTCCCCTTCAACCCGTCCTTCCGCTCACCAAAGTCGCCTTCTTCGGCGTCGGCTTCTATCGGCCTTTTTGTTCCATTTCTTGGAATTAAAATTTGTACGTCTCTCTTGGACTTGAAAATAAAAGACCGTCTTGCGTCAGTTCGTTGAAAAATAATAATAATAAAACAATGAAGCTGATTTGACGAATTCCCGTCTCGCTGTTCCACAGCTTTATATCGAAAATATTGCAAACCAAAAGAAAGTCACTTCTTCAGTGGTAAACGAACTATTGCCTCCTATTTACTATTCGATAAAATAACTGTTTTCTTCTTTCCATGGCACTGCCCACCGTCGATTTCAAAGTTTGTCTTCACGTATTGTGTTCGCAGTTTTGCATGTCCGTTTGAAGTTCATTTTCTTTGTACTTCTTGTATGTACTTAGTATAAAATGGTTTCTTCTCTAACCCTGAAACGCGTCAGTCGGCTAGTGCATAGGATTTATTTGAATAAAATATACAAATGAACGAGGGCGTTAATGATATATCTTCTTTCAAAAACAAAAATTTATTCTGAGGTACTGCTCGTTTCATTATTACTTTGTTCTTCATTTGTTCATGTTCTCTTCATTTGGTTTATTGTATTTATTGATTTATTTGTTTAGTAATTAATGTTAGTTTTATTTTACACACTCCATCGCTAAACATGTTGTTTCAGGTGCATTTACATGATAGTTCTCTTTAGGAAATTGGCGTATTGACGATGATAATCATGTACTTGTAGTAGGTTTTGGTGCTGGGTCGTAATATACGTCCAAAAGTCCTCTTCACTCTTTTCATTGTTTGTCAGAATATAAAATACCGTATGTCCCCTTAACCAGTTGACGGCATTGTTCTTTGTGTTGGGATAAAGTTTTTCATCGGGTAACAAAAAACTCGTGGGTGTGATTGTATGCGGAGATGTTCTCTGGATGATTGCCAGTTTTCGTCTAGCCGACTGCCAAATGTTGTTGACTTTATTACATACAAACTGGTGCTCGTCCGTGTCGTTGAGATTGCAGGTAATACACAGAGAGGAGTCTGCCATGTGAATAGAATGAAGACGTTCATTTGTTGGTACTTTTCTGTTAACTGCGTAGTACCACGTTGCCCGCACGTTAGTTGGTAAGTGCAAATGATGGACGTTTCTCCAAATATTTGACCAATTGAATGCATTGTACTTTTTTTCTATTATATTCTTGCTATGAAACTTCATAAAGTTTTTATATACATCTTTAACACTAAATACATCTTTCTCTGCAATCCTCAGTCATAGATAACTGTGTTCTATTAGAAAATGCTTGAATTGGTACAGTTGATTGGGGATGTGATGAACATCAATTGGTGCATCGCAGTTGGTTGGTACTATTTCATTAAGTAAGAATGCTGCTATGCTATTCGGTGACTTTTTCCACTGTTTATAGGTCTTGCAGGTGTACAACGCTTGTGCTTTATTATAGACGTCTGTAAGGTTTAGGCCACCTTCGGTAAATGGTAAGGTCAAAGTTTCAAACTTAACTTTGAACATGTGACCACGGCTGACGAAATGACCAAAAGCAGCCAGAATCCTATTTGCCACGTCTTTTGGCATGGGCAGGACTTGCGCCACGTAATTTATTTTTGATGTTAGATAGATGTTGACGAGTTGCACTCTCTGTATTTCATCGATCGTCCTGAGTTTGTGTTGGTGGATGCTGGCACGTATGTTATTCAGTAATTTCCGATAGTTCAAAGTAATTGTCTGCCGGATGTTTGGTGCATATTCTATTCCAAGACATTTGATTGTGGAGGTCTCCTTTATTGGTCCTTGGATGGGAATTCCTAAACCACGCCCAACATTCATTATTGCACATTTATTCCTGTTCAGTTTTGCGCCGGAAGCAAGTGCGTACTTATCTATTATTTCCAGTGCCTTGCATATCTCTTCGTTATCTCGGACCAGAAAGACGACATCGTCAGCATATGCCTTGCACACTATCCTTTCTCCATTTATCGTTATGCCTTGGAGATGTTGACTTAAATCGAAAAGCAAAGGCTCAATGGCTATTGCGAAGAGGGACATGGATAATGGGCATCCTTGTCGCACTGAACTGTTTATTGTAATGGGTTTGCTGGCTTGACCATTCATCATAACTGTGGAGGTAGCACTGCTTAAAAAGTTCTTTATAACTCCGATAAAACGTTGCGGAAAGTTCATGCAACCCATAGTATGAAACAGATAATTATGGCTGACTCTGTCGAAAGCCTTCTCAAAATCCAATGATACTAGCGCGCCTTTTATTTGACAAGCTCCAGCAATCGATATGATATCCCTATAATCGCACAGTGTGTGGTGGATAGATCTGTCTCGTCCTACGCTCGACTGATACGAACCGGTGACGTTATTCATTACAGATTTTAATCTTTCGTTCACAATGCGGGAAAATATTTTATAGTCACAATTAAGTAATGTGAGCGGTCTTAGATTTGTTATACATTTTCCTGCATGATTTTTCGGGACTAGAACTATTATTCCTTCTCGAAAGTCACTTGGGATATCACTGCTGGCATTCATTAGTTCGTTGCAAATGCTCGTCAGTTTGGGTATCATTCGACTTCGGAATGTGTGGTATAGCTCAGCTGGAAGTCCGTCACGCCCAGGAGATTTGTTTTTCGGACTTCGTAGTATGGCATCTTCAACTTCATCTTGCGTTACTTCAGCTAGCAGGTTATTTGCCTGATCCTGGTCCAGCTTCCGTGTCAGTCCTATTGTCATAACATTTTGCGCCATTGTGTCAGTTGTGGTATTGCTTAATAACTCGGTGAAGTATTTATGGATTTCGTTTTTAATCTCATTTTGCTGCGTGAGTAGTCTGCCATCCATGGATCGTATTTCAGTTAATATTTTCTTTCGGCGACCCTTCCTTTCAGTAATCAAGTGGTAAATTGACGTTTGTTCTCTTTTGACATCGTTTTGAAGCCTTGATCGTATTTTACAACCTTCAAGTTGTTTTCGTTTCAAAGCTAAGAGTTTCGCCTGAGTTCTTTTTATATCCAAACGGTTGTTAATTACTGATTGATCATTTGTGTACAAGTCTCGAAGGACTTTGAAATAAAATTCAGTTGTCTGTTTTTGCCAATCATTTTTGTCACGTGAGTAGTGCATCATCGCCCGTCGTATCGACGGTTTAGCACATTTGAGCCACCACGTAAGTGTCGAGGGGTATGACGTGAATTTTTTCTCGCACTCAGTCCACACAGTACTGAATATGTCGTGACACTCGGGGTCCTGCAAGTGTGCTACATTTAACTTCCACAGGCCTCGTCCCCGGTATGTTTCCTGTCGTTTGAGGTTAATGGTGCAAATATATGTTATGTGATCTGAGAATATGGTAGGCCATAACTCTGTCTGCAGCACGTGCGTTTTTAAATGATCAGACACATATATCCTGTCGATGGGACTGGCAGAATGACTTGTAATGTAAGTAAAGCCTGGCAGCGCACCGTTTTTGAGTTCCCAGGTATCAGTCATCGTCAGTTGTTTGATTATAAGATCAAGTTCGGCACAATAGTTAAAATTGGGCGTTTGATCTTTAGCCGACAATACACAGTTGTAGTCCCCTCCAAAAATCATATTGTCATATCGTCCACAGAAAAGAGGAACAACATCATCTTTAAAAAATTCAGCTCTACGCCGCCTATTACTGGAACCAGAGGGTGCATAGATGTTAATAAGTCGAGTACCGTTGATAGTAACAGCTACACCTCTGGCGTTTGTCAGTTTTACAACATCGTGCACAATAATGCCTTCTTTGCTTAATATTGCTGTACCGAGTTCTGAGTCGTTCCCTGAATTGACAATTGCATTGTATCCTGTGATATCATCAAGTTGAATGTCTGTAACTTCTTGCAACATAGCAATATCAATATCGGCTGCGTAAAGCATATCCTGCAAGGTCTTAAGTTTTAAATGGCTGCGGATCTTATTGATGTTTATCGTCCCTATTTTATACGATTGCAATGCAATTGTAAAAGGTAGATGGACAAAATCGGTGAATATGGCAATTGATACTCATGGCGTCTAATGTCTTTAATGAATCGGAAGTGGAGGTGGCGTCCTCTTAGTTTTCTCGTCTCTCGGCCTGGAGAACGAGTCTCTTTTTGTATTTGACACTTCCTGCATTTCTTCATCCTCGGGGAATTGTGCTGTTTCCTCTGCCCAGTTCCCTCCATCGGTGCATTGAAGCAATTCTTCCTCAGAACCATGTTGAGATGGAACTTTATTTCGCGAGTCCTTCGGTGTACAATTAGTATTTTCACCGCCCCGTTCGGTGTGCGTTTCTATATTTGGCGAAACGACCGTACTCACAATATTTGTCATCTGTTGACTCCGTTGCGACTTCCCAGTTGTCGCATCGCTTAATTTTTGACTAATTTGTTTTGCTTTTTCGCGCACTTGCTGTACTTTCTGTTTGGCGTCAGGAGGTGCTATACGCCGTTTCTTATGCCTCTTCGGAGAGGGTCCCGATTTTGAACTGTCTTCACACTCTGAAGTGCTACTTAAATCTTGGGTATTACTTTCCTGATTACTAACTTCTTCCATCTCACGCCGTGCATCCTGTTCAAAGGTTTCCGTGACTTTTTTATCGTGTTCGTCGCCAGTGACTGTTTCCGTTGCGTTGGAGGGAACGACAGCCGTCGTTTCATTATTACTGGTGTCCATTTCCAGGCTTACGGTAGCATCGTCTCTCTCATTGTTTCCGTCTATTGCGGCGCTAGACGTGGCAGCCGTGTTTACTCGGAGGGCCGTGGCGTACGTCACAGGCAATGACGTCATCTTTAGTGGCGCGACCGGCTCCCTGGCCGGCACCTGCGTCAATCTCCGCTGCACACATTCAGATCTAACATGCCCTGTTGCCCACAGCCTGAGCACGTACGTGGTTGGTCGTCGTACATGACAATGGCTCTATATCCGCAAACGTAGATGTGAGATGGGATATGTTTTTGGAGCTCCATTTTTATTTGTCTGACACCGTTTAGTACCGGGAACGTTTGGAAAGTTGTCCATTTTTCCGCAATATTGCTGATAACCCTCCCGTACGGTATGAGAGCTGTATTAATCTCATCCTCAGTTATTTCGAAAGGCAGTTCAAACATACGAACGGTTCTAGTTCCAAATCCAGCATAATCAACTTGAACGTTGCCAACATTGCCGTCACAATGATTAAATTTCAGTTTGCCTCTACATTGTTCAATGACCTTTTCACAGCATTCAGCATTGATCATTTTGACGTATACAGTGCTACTCACAATCGATAAATGGATCCCGACTATCTCACTAAAACTTAGCTTTACTACATCTCGTAAAAATACTTCTACTTCAAATGCTCTTGGCCGAGCAAAGTGTTCATCGAACGAGAACTTCAAAGTATATTTTCTTTTAGTTTGACTCATCTTGGTGATCTAGACATTTTGAAACCTAAGGCTACTATTTACGCTACAAGAGCGTCTAACTCACCACACACTGTAAGCGCGCGTCCGGCCGCAGCGAGGAAGTAAACAGACGTCCACACAGCACGCGAGCCGAAAGCAGACTACCACCACTGGGGACACAGTGATCACCGCACCTGCAAGGACTGCCTAAGCATATATATAATATGCCGGAGACGGGCAATGATCCTATCGTTAGTGGGGAGGGGTGGGCAAGTTTGAAGCCCTTACTCTTACGAGAATTAGTTTCATAACTACTAGTTTGAGTACTGTGGGCAGGGCGAAGCTGGGTATTTGTATCTGACGGGAGGCGTGCTAAGGTAGTCCTTGAAGAGGCGGTGATCACTGTGTCCCCAGTGGTGTAGGGGTCAGCGCATCTGCCTACAAAGCAGGAGACCCGGGTTCGAATCCCGGCTGGGTACACATTTTCAGCTTTGCCCAATCGCAGTTGATGTCATATATTCTGTGAATATTAAATAATAACAACTGCAGGATCAGAAGTGACGTCTGTTCTTTCGGAACAGACACCACATGTATATATAAAACAGTCTTGGTCCAGCCCGCCACTGCCCGCACCGAAACTAAGTTTTTTGTGCGGTATCGCTCCCTGCTTATCTACTAAAGCCAACCAATGCCCTTCAACAGTGCAAGGAGTCCCTTTACCAGTTCTTTATTAGACACAATTCCTTCGGTCCTGGTTGTCCCAAATGTTCTGTGCCTTTTACTCTCCAATGCAATGCATTCGAAGATTAGATGTGATGCAGTTTCGTCACAGTCATCACAGATCCTACATTTACGGTCCTCTTCTGTTATTCCCATTGTATGTAGGTACGGGGTCATCAGTCCCTAAACTTACAAACTAACTAAGACTAAGGACGGCACAAATATCCATGCCCGAGGGGGGATTCGAACCCCCGACCGTAGTGGCCGTGCAGACCGAGACTGAAGAGCCTCAGTCCCCGCGGCCACCGCGGCCGGCATTTCGTTGCAATTGTAGGACTTTTCTCAGGGACGATGCAGGGTCAAACAACAATTTTTTAATTTAAAATAACAACAATTGGATATAAACGGTAATGCTGACTCAATAAAGAGATTTATTTTACACCAGGCGCGTGATATATTCTGTGAATATCAAGACTGTTTTGGCTTCCCTGGAAATATCAAATCGAATCAAATCAATGACCCCGTAGTTAAGTCCCATTGACTATACGAACATTTTGAACGTGTTTGCAAAGAAATCGGAAATCCGTCCCTACAGCTCGGAAAAAAGAGTCAAAAGTCCCTACGCGTAGCGACATTGCTTACGGTTGGCAACACTGCCGCCGAGTGACAAGGCAGGGAGCAGAGCGCCTCCACCAGCTCGGGCAGCGCCCCCCAGACCAGTGTTGACTCTGGTGGAGGAATGCGGCGACGCCCAAGCGCCGACAGCACCGGCCAGTGGGGCCGCGGCGCGCCGCCCACGCCTGCCAGGTAATTGGTCCGGCAAAGCCCCGCCTGTGTGCTCTCTCAATCAGCCTGCCACGTGGGGGGACCAGTCCCCGTAGGAAGTGCCTGCCGTCTCTGGCAAACACGGGAGAGGGTAGAGCTGAAGAGGGGGCGAGGGCTCGGTAGCAGCGCAGAGGCCGTCCTGAAACCAACACTGTATAATGCGGCTGTGTCCACAGCGGGCCGGCGCGTAAAGAACGGAGCGGCCAGCCAAACAAAGGCGCGCTGCCCACGCCTTTGTTCTCCAGGGGGGCCAGGTTTAATGCCCAGTTCTGGCGGTCGCCGAGTCCCGCGCCACAATGCCTCACTTCGTGAAGAATAGCGACCACCTCAAGCAGGGCCCGATCCATCCCTGCGACTCATTTTAATTACACTTGGAACTGTCCGAAAGAACAGATGTCAAATAGACTTGCGCATAAATAGTTCACGATCTAGAGCGCTCACTTTAACTCTCGACTCTGCCGCAAACTAGTTCGCTCTTTACGTTCGTCCGCTCCCAGTGACGGCTGAGCGGTGTGGTCTCCGCATACAGGTGGAGGGAGAAGTTCCCCAACCTAACTGCTTCATGCGCTTGCTGCTTGAGCCGCTAACGATATCACGCAAACCAAAAGAAACAGTTTGTGGATAATTTCTCCCGTTTAAGTTTAGAATTATCATTATATCTTTGCATTATGGAATTTATTAGTCGGTTATTGCAGAGTGCAGAATACTTCAAAGCAGAAATTTTGTAGCACTGAACATGTAATCTAGGAGGCAGACGCTCACCTCTAAATGGCTCTCATCAGCAGAAGGCAAACACGTGATTTGTAATTCTGCTGCGCGCCCTCTCCCTGTTGCCCGTCGATCTTCGGAAAACAATCCAACGAACTAAGAAGCGAGATACGTTTGTCATAATAGTTCGCGACCGGTAACGCATGTTTTAGTTCGCGACCGATCGGGCATATTTTAGTTCGCGACCGATCGGGCATATTTTAGTTCGTGACCGATCGCGCATATTTCAGTTCGCGACCGGTAGCTCTCCCTTTAGTTCCCAGCTCGGCCGCGATGTATGTCGCTGTTTTTAGTTCGTCCGCTCTTTTTAGCTTTTGCTACCGGTACTAAAAGAGCTCTTTCTTTTGTTATGACAGCTTTTTTATATAATGATCAGTGTTGGCCAAGCGTGTGTTATTACCCGTAATTAGACATAAAATACTTAAGCAAATAAACCAGTTATTTTTTATCTTCACGCTAGCGACGTTGATGACAATGGGTTTCGACCTTTATATTCTGACGACGGGCAGTAAACTACATTTTTGTAGGTAATTAATACTATACGGGTTCGTTACTTTACAGTGTTAGTGTCGCTTATACAACGTTATCCTCAACATTCTACCCTGCGAGCCGTCTACACTATCATGCAGGCGAGAGAAAATAGTTGATGCATAATTTCTCGCATATAAATGCAAACAATGTTAATTTTTGAGTTCTCTTTACTTCTTTACACTGTGGAATGAGGATTATATAAGGACACTGCTAAATACATTAGAAAAGAAAATTTGTGGGAGTGAACTATGAAACTACAACTGAGCTGCATCTCAGCTAGAAATGACGGTAACTGGCAGAAGGGAATCACGCGATTCTGAGCGCTCTCGCGTCCTCTCGCTGTTTCCCGCCAGTCTTCGGAAAAGGAGCAGACGAAGAGGCGAGAGATCTGCGAACTAGTTCGCGTAGTTCGCTTGTGGGAGCGAACTAGAGTTTAGCGATGTAACTTTTTGAATGTGGTTTCAGCATACCAATGCCACTTCAAAATAAGTTAAATGGTAAGACCTGCAACCACAATAACATTGTAAAATCATGCTTAAGCCGGCCGTGGTGGCCGAGGGGACTGAGGCGCTTCAGTCACGGTCTTCACGGCCATTACGGTCGGGGGTTCGAATCCTGTTCGAATCCCCCCTCGGGCATGGATATTTGTGCCGTCCTTAGTTGTAGGTAGTTCATAAGTAGTTTGTAAGTTTAGGGACTGATGACCCCGTAGTTAAGTCCCTTAAGCTTAACAAACATTTGAACATTTTTTTCATGCTTAAAATGAAGTTTCAAACCTATATTCTGAAATATTTTGTAGTCATAGTATTTTGTTGACATCTTCATTCACATTGTTATTTTCTTTATTATTATAATATTACTTTCTTTAATTTGAATACTAAGTGCATGTATATTATGTCTGTTATGTTGCATGTAAGAAATCGAAATATATTGCTGATCATACATCGTTTTTCCATTGTATCATTTCCAATTATTGTGTTATTTGTTAAACCTTAGGTTACAACAATAAAATATAGCTTTCAATGGCGGAACACATTTGTATACTTGCATATGCAACGAGTTCCAATACTGTATATCACAAAACCGGCCCCACAAACAATCTTTCTCTCTCCTCAAAACTTACTGATTTGATGGTTACATCCTTATTCCAGGGAGGTATTCATGTGTTTCTAAAAGATACTCAACATTGTCGATTTTTCTTTGATAATAAACACGAAGAACATATAAATATGTACTAAAACGCAGTAAGAAACTGATTACACTGTTAAGTTACTGTAACAAAATGAATCTATTACGATGAAGAGACAAGCTACCTTTTGGTCACGTGACACTGTAAGCAGCACCTCCTCCTAACCTTACGCATGCGCAAAGGCTGCTTCCCCTCACGTCTTTTCTAACAGTTAAATATTTCTTACAACGTAGAGTATAAATGTCAATTACTCTCGCGACACATTGTTAAAACGATCAATGACATGCCACAAGTAACATAGAAAAGTCGTTGTTGTTCCCGTATATATTAAAAAGAACAGTGGGCTTAAAAAAACTGCTGGTAGTCGGTGTCGAACCCACTATCTTAGATGACGCAGTGCGATACCGCTAACCACACGGCTACTCATACAACGTGGAGGTAGTGACTTCATTTTTATTCTTGATCCGATTTTCTCAATGCTTTTACAATTCATGCGTGGAGGTAGTGACTTCATTTTTATTCTTGATCCGATTTTCTCAATGCTTTTACAATTCATGCGTGGAGGTAGTGACTTCATTTTTATTCTTGATCCGATTTTCTCAATGCTTTTACAATTCATGCGTGGAGGTAGTGACTTCATTTTTATTCTTGATCCGATTTTCTCAATGCTTTTACAATTCATGCGTGGAGGTAGTGACTTCATTTTTATTCTTGATCCGATTTTCTCAATTATTTTACAATTCATGCGTCTTTAATTTATAGACAGCTACACTACAAGCCATTAAAATTGCTACATCAAGAAGAAATAGATGATAAACAGGTATTCATAGGACAAATAAACTAGAATTAACATGTGATTATATTTTCACGCAATTTGGGTGCATAGATCCTGAGAAATCAATACCCAGAACAACCACCTCTGGCCGTAATAACGGCCTTGATACGTCTGGGCATTGAGTCAAACAGAGCTTGGATGGCGTGCACAGGTACAGATGCCCATGCAGCTTCAACACGATACCACAGTTCATCAATAGTAGTGACTGGCGTATTGTGACGAGCCAGTTCTAGGCCACCATTGACCAGACGTTTTCAATTGGTGAGAGATCTGGCCAGGGCAGCAGTCGAACATTTTCCGTATCCAGAAAAGCCCGTACAGGACCTGCATCATGCGGTCGTGCATTATGCTGCTGAAATGTAGGGTTTCGCAGGGATTGAATCAAGGGTAGAGCCACGCGTCGTAACACATCTGAAATGTAACGGCCACTGTTCAAAGTGCCGTCGATGCGTACAACAGGTGACCGAGACGTGTAACCAATGGCACCCCATACCGTCACAGAGGTTGATTCGCCAGTATGGTGATGACGAATGTGCGTTCACCGCGATGTCGCCAAAGAACCTTGAAACATCCGAAAAAATGACTATTTGCCATTCGTGCACCTAGGTTCGTCGTTGCGTACACCATCTGTGTTGCAGTGTCAAGGGTAACCGCAGCCATGGTCTCCGAGCTGATAGTCCATGGTGCTGCAAACGTCGTCGAACTGTTCGTGCACATGGTGGTTGTCTTGCAAACGTCCCCATATGTTAACTCAGGGATCGAGACGTGGTTCCACGATCCGCTACAGCCGTGTGGATAAGATGCCTGGCATCTCGACTGCAAGTGATACGAGGCTGTTGAGAACGAGCACGGCGTTCCGTATTGCCCTCCTGAACCAACCGATTCCATACTCTGCAGTCAGTCATTGGATCGCGACCAACGCGAGCAGCAATACGATAACCCGCAATCGCGATAGGCTACAATCCGACCTTTATCAATGTCTTCCTTACACGAGGCATCACAACAACTTTTCATCAGGCAATACCGGTCAACTGCTGTTTGTGTATGCGAAATCGGTTGGAAACTTTCCTCATGTCAGCAAGTTGTAGGGTCGCCACCGGCATCAACCTTGTGTGAATGATCTGAAAAGCTAATCATTTGCGTTTTACAGCATCTTCCTCCTGTTGGTTAAATTTCGCGTCTGTACCACGCCATCTTCGTGGTGTAGCAATTTTAATGGGCAGGAGTGTACATTGTACTTCTGCCAATGTTTGTTTTAAATTGTCTTCCTGTCTGTTTTTATTTGTTTTCACTTTACGTATCGCCGTATACATTTGCATTTATGTCATTGCAGAGTTGCTGTCCTGTAATCTACGGCGTCACCATCCTACCGGCGCTAAAATTTATGTATCAGTATAGTTAACAGCACTGGACATTTGTAAATTTATAAACGACGAGCATTAATGTCACTATTGCTTTGTTGTTGGGCTTTAATAAGTGACCAATTCATGTCAGTCTAGTTTCTTTCATGGTATGTACAAGTTTTTTTAAATTGCTGACCTGTTTTGATTTTACGCAATTGCTAACCTGTTTCTACTGCAAACTGTGATGCATTATTGGCCCACTTTAGGTTACGGTAGTAACACTAAAATTGGGTCTTTGCGATCGTCTTTTGACAGCTCGAAATTTAAATGAAAATGACGGCTTAACCATACATCTGACACAAAAATTGAATAAATGAATTTGTAGAGGAGAACATTCTCTACAACTTTATTATGTTTTTTTTTTTTTTTTTTTTTTTTTTTTTTTTTTTTTTTTTTTTTTTTTTTTTTTATATCTCGTACCGTTTCAGAGATATTTCCAAAATAACGGTGATTTTGGGATGTATGTCTGTCTGTCCGTAAAGTGTTCCCTGTTTTTAAGACGAACCATTCAACTGATCAGCACCAAATTTTGCACACATAATTGCAGGCCGCCAGAGACCAGAACCTCCCCTTTTCAAATTTTTCGGACAAAAAATATAGTAGTAATACCAAAAACGTCGTTTGTAATATAATTGTAATTGCAAAACGAACCGTTCGTCTGACACGAAAAATGAATAACCTAATTGGTAGAGGGGAAAATTCTCTACAACTTCGCTCTATTATTATTATTATTTTTTAATATCTTGCAACGTTGCAGAGATATTTGAAAAAATAATGGCGATTTGACGATGTCTGTCTTGCTGTAACGTGTTCCCACTTTTTAGGTCGAACCGTTCAACCAATCGGCACCAAATTTTACAGACAAATTGTTAGCTACCAGAGATCGCTTTTTTAAATATTTTGACCAAGAAATACGTTAGTAATACCAAAAAAACCCGTTTGTAATGTAATTTTAATCGCAAATAAACCGTTCATCTGACACGAAAATTGAATAACCGAATTTGTAGGGGAGAAAATTCTCTACAACTTCGCTCCCTTATGTTTTTTCATATCTCGTATCATTTGAAAGATATTTGCAAAAATAATGGGGTTTTGATACGCTCCATTAAATTAACGAAAACCAGCCGTTCGCAGATGTCACGTGACATTCCTCACCCAGAACTCTCTTTGGCATACGCCATCTTGCGTTGCGTATTTGATGATTTTCTTACTGTAACTTACACGTTGTCATTTCAAAGCAATGACGCACTGAAGAATTAACAAAAAAACGTCGGTCTTCGTACGATAAATGATGAACTAGTGTCTACAGATGCCATATTAGCATCAGTTAACAACGGCCATCAATAGTATGAGATTAAAGAACGCAATTCCTAACTGTTAGCTGTAGCATAGTGGGCGATGTGTTCGCTTGTGACGCTGAAGGTCTGTGGTTTGGAACCCGCCAGTTTCTAATTTTTTTTCCTACAGGGGTTTCAGACACTTGGTCCAAAATGTTTGCAAAAAACTTATAAGACTACAAAGCTAAAGTGGGCCGTAAAACACGTTGCGAGAGTGAAGGTCGGGGTGAGAGTTTAAATTAGGGAAAGTTTAATTTTTAAAAACTCACAACCACCAACTGCGAACCAAATTCCTAAACATGCAAAAACACTGGAACTGTGATTGCTAATATTTGACTCGTTTGCTAGGGGATGATATCACACGTTCGCAGCTTTCCTTCCCTGCATATGATTAACAAAAAAATTCATAATCGAGTCAAGTTCATGAGAGAAAAGGGTGTACTAACTACTACTATTTTTGAAAAACACGTAAAAGTTCACTTTATGTTGTTTATTTCACAATATTAGAACCCTGTGGCTGATACGTCTGTACGCCGACACATTTATCAAATAAAGTTATAGTTCGTGAGCCCCCAGACAAAATGAATATTTGACGCAAATTGTTTTCACACCATGTGGCTGTCTCAAACACCGTTTATGTTCATGCCTATGCAACGACACGTGTTACATTAACAAATCACAGGTACTTTAATTCAATGCGATGCACACCTTGTTCCACCGGCTAAATATTCACCAACACACAGTATCACTCGATTCAACTTGGTGCAGTCTACGACAAGCAACCACACGTGGCGATTGCCACACACAAATTTATAACCTCCACCTGGAGGTCCACATGCCGACTGATGCGAGCGACGCCGCCCGGCCAGCTACCCCACTTGCTCCCGACTCGTCACTCTCTACACTCGCGCGCGCGCGCGCGCGCGCGCCAAAAGCCCAACTGCCCAGGTTTTTTCCCTACATCATCAACTTCCCCATGTGAGCTGTTCTAACCGACTTCCGACGTACAGCGCTCAGCCAATACATTTCTAGAACTTTACTTAAAATCAAAATAATTACACTACACATTAAACAAATTTCTTATGTTTTTATATTGGTATACACATCCTTTGCACTATTTATTACAAATGTGCAATTTCTTATATAACAGATAAGTGATTTAACTGAATATTTCAAGATAAAATACACAAGATTAATTGAAAATAAAATGAGCAATAGTTAATATATTACTTTTATAAACAAACATTGCCATGCTAGTTTTGTAACTGTCTTGCATTCATTGGTAATTTATTACTTTTCATTGTCAATTAAACATATTACGTCAGATGTGACTATATCAGCTAATGTATTGTTTATTTGTCAACAGGCTATTTTGTAATGAGGGCCTTAAAGGTTCCTAACTACATCGTATTACTTCAAATGCAAGTAGTATTAGAAGATTTTATTTCACGCTGTGCACTGCACTGCACCTGGCACTCGCCATTGTCCCTCTCTCCCCTCACTGGAAACGAAACTGGAAAATCCTAAGCTGGAACAAGCCACCAACGTCGGCCTGCTCGCTGGCCTCCCGTCAGCTACAAGCACACAGCAAATCTCAACGTGGAGAATTTCTACCTTTGGCCTAACTATAAATGTTGTCACCCAACTGCGTACATACATTGCTACCATAATTAATAAGATTAATAAAATTGTGTAACATTTAGTGCATTGGCATGGTCAATGTTTGCAGCGAACTTCATACTGTTTAATTATCAAATGCTATTAATTACCAGTATTTCTATTGGGCGCTAATCTCACAACGTCAGTGCGATTTCTTTTTTATTAGGTGCTGTGAAGATGGGCTTTGCCTGAAACACGTAAACACGAGTGCAATAAAGAACCAATCACCGTCTGCATGCTTTTCTTGCCGGCGGCCTGGTTGTTTTACTCATTCTAATTACAAACGGACTAAAGCGGGTCGTAAAAAGTAGAGCGGCGCGGCAGAGAGGTCAGCGCTGTCTCAATTGAGCCGCTGCGTCGCGATCCTTCTTCTTGTCGCAGCGGCGTCTGCGTTCCTTCTAGATTCCGCACGGTCTCCGCATTCTTCCGGAGTCACCCGTGCCGCGCGGAATGGCCGCGAGGTCTAAGGCGTCATGCTAAGGACTGGACGGCCGTTCCCGCCGAATGTTCGAGTCTTACCTCGCGCATGTGTCTGTCTGTGTGTGTGTGTGTGTGTGTGTGTGTGTGTGTGTATGTGTGTTATACTATCACAAATGAATTATACTTATATATACATGTGGCGTCTGTTCCGAAAGAACAGGCGTCACTTCTGATCCTGCAGTTGTTATTATTTAATATTCACAGAATATATGACATCAACTGCGATTGGGCAAAGCTGAAAATGTGTACCCAGCCGGGATTCGAACCCGGGTCTCCTGCTTTCTAGGCAGTTGCGCTGACCTGTTCTTTCGGAACAGACGCCACATGTATATATATAATATACCGGTGACGGGCAATGATCCTATCGTTTGTGGGGAGGGGTGGGCAAGTTTGAAGCCCTTACTCTTACGGAAATTAGTTTCATAACTACGAGTTTGAGTACTGTGGGCAGGGTGAAGCTGGGAATTTGTATCTGACGGGAGGCGTGCTTAGGTAGTCCTTGCAGGTGGGGTGATCACTGTGTAGGTTGTTGGCCTGCAGCGGCCGTGCAGTGAGGACGTGTTGCGCTGCGCTGCAGGGAGGCTTGTTTACGTGCTGGGTAAGTCGCTGGCGCACAGCGGTGTTTACCTGTTACTAGTTGTATTCACAATGGTTTCTGAGAACTCCTAATGGCGCAAACCAGAAGAAAAGATACCTTGAAATTGACATTCGATAGTGCCTTTGCACGACCTACGTCATTTGAATTAGAAGAATTCATAGAACGGGAAATGAAGGTTGGAATTAACGACATCGTGGGTATACATTTGTCGATCTTTGCAAGTGTTGCATATGTAAAGTTAAGAGACGCCGAATTTTGTGAAAAAGTATTTGAATCTGTGGGAGGAAGTCTAAAATTTAAGCACGGTGACGGCAATGTCGGTCAAGTAACTGTTTCACATGCCGGTTTTGGAATTCGGACCATAAGGGTCTTTGAATTACCTTTCGAAGTATCAGCTGAGGACATAAATGTCGCAATCGCGCCATACGGTAGAGTCCTAAATAACTTCGCAGAACGGTGGTCATCGGCTCACAAGTTTCCCGTGTTAAACGGCGTCCGGCAATTGAAAGTAGATTTACAACGGCACATTCCTTCGTACATAACTATTTGCGGATATCGTGCTATTGTCATTTATGACGGGCAACCCAAGACATGTGGGAGATGTAACTCTACTGGTCATGTACGTGCTGAATGTGTACAGAGACGAGTAGCGCAGCTACCTGCAGGTGAACGCGTAGCGCCTCTCGCGATGACGTCACTGCCGACGTCATTTGCGGCGGTAGCACGCGGCGAGAAGCCACCCTATCCCAGCCGTGACGTACCTACGGAACCAATACAAGAAACAGTTGAGCAGACTATTAATGCCAATGCAGATGTAATTTCGCGATCTGACCAAGCAGTAGCGAAACCACAATCGGAAACACAGGACGTCTCGGCACCGACGGCTCCCGAAAAATCCGTCACAAGTAACAACAATGACGTCGTGCCCGCTCAGAGCGCACGTACCGTAGGGACAGTCGACACGCAAATGGTTGTTGCAACTGATTCCGACCACACCGATGAGTCACTGTTAACCGTTAACGTCCCCACAGATGCTAATACATCTCCAAAAAAAAAACCAAAAAACGGAGTTTAGCACATCAAGGGGCGGAACATTCAGCGCCGAATTTGCGAGGAAAAGCACAGGCAATAGGTCGGGAATTAAAAGAAGTGGTTAAAGAGGATACAGCTCCCGCTCAAAACCGACCCAATAAAGCCGCAAATAAGGCAACACTGTCGGACCCTCCCACTGATGTCGACAACACGTCTAGCCACAGTGGGACGAAATCCAATGCGCTAAGAGATGCCGGCCTCCGGGGTCCTGAGAATGTAGGAAGCACGGTTTCAACAGAGTGGTCGGAAGATGTCGATACCGATGACACAGATGTGGACATGAGGGACACCTCAGAAGGGCCACTTGTTTCCACGCATTCCGCGACTGAAGGCGACAAATACTCCGCGCACCTGGCCACAGGTACTCACAAAATGGAAACTGACAATGTTCCATCGTGCCAGTAGAAAAGAAACACTAACCTTCTCTACCGCAATGGCGAGTGACACATGAACACCCCGCAGGCGTACAAATTAGTCACTTTAAATCTTAATAAGATCCGCAGTTCCTTGAAGTTAAAAAATTTACAAGATTTTCTGTACGCCGCGGACATAGATGTCGCGATGCTCCAGGAAGTGTCCGACATTAATTTAGAGCAAATAGCCGGATACAATGTTTTTACCAACCCAGGCAGTGGAGATGAATTAGGGACTGCGATACTCCTTAAAGAGGGAATCATTGTCCAAGATGTCGAAAGACTTGTGTCCAGCAGAGGGATCGCTGTCAGTTTTAATAATACCAGGCTGATAAATGTGTACTCTCCATCCGGATCTAGTAACAGACAACGCCGTGCTGAATTTTTCAGACACGAAGTATTGCCTCTCTTCACATCAAATTGCAATGATATCATTTTCGCCGGTGATTTTAACTGTGTGCTCAAGCATATAGATCAAACACCAAATTTTAATTTTTGCGCGGAATTCTTACATATTGTTCAGGATCTCGGGTTAACCGACACTTGGACCTGCTTGCACGGCGAAACGACCGGCTTTACCCACGTTACACGCCATTCCGCCAGCCGACTTGATAGGATCTATGTGTCCAGAAATTTAACAGCCCAACTCTTGCATTCTGAGATATGGCCCACTAGTTTTTCCGACCATGCGGCCTAGATATGTACCACTAACATGGAAAAACAGGGTACATAAAGCAGTCGTGGTTTATGGAAATTCAACACAGGCCATCTGCGAGATGATGAATGTCGGCAGGTTTTTCTGGAATCATGGCGAGCGTGTGAGCTAAAAATTCATAAATTCAACTCGACCCTCGATTGGTGGCTCAGATGTGCCAAACCAACATTAAGGAAAGCCTTAATGTCCTATTCCCGTGAGAAGAACGCATGGTACAGACGAACGTCGGAATTTTATTTCCAGTGTCTCCGGGATCTGTATAAACTTGACGCCACAGTTGTAGATAATTTTGCGAAGATAAAAAAAATACAGGCGAAACTTCTATCACTGAAGAGAAGGCAGATGGAAGGTTTAAAAGTTCGGGCAAAAGTCCCGGTTTCCCTGAAAGATGAAGAGGCCGCAATGTATCATATGATACGTGAAGCGAAACGAGGCAACAGGAAAATTTTGACACAGATTCAAACCAACACCGGTGTAACCGTAACTACGCAAAGTGGCATACGGGCTGTGATACAACAACATTACACCGAGTTACTGTCAAACAAACCAATTGATGCGACCGGTTTTACAGACTTTGCAACAAATTTACCACGACGCCTCAGTGCAGCGGACCCAACTGAACTGACGACGGAGGTTACGGAAGAGGAGTTAGAGGACATTGTTATGCAGAGCCCGAGCAACAAATCGCCTGGAAGCGACGGGTTACCGGCAGAAGTGTACAAAACTTTTTGGCCCCAATTGAAAACAAAACTACTTACGATGTACAACGAATTAATGGGCCCCAATACCGTCGTTCCACCGGAATTTTGTCAAGGAATTGTTGTACTATTGCCAAAAACACAGTGCAGCAATACGCTTACGGCCTTAAGACCTATTACTTTACTTAATGGGGACTACAAAATTTTCGCCAGAGTTCTCAGCCGTCGGCTAAAATCGATCATGCACACAATAATGGGTCCCTACCAAACAAGTGTCGGGAGAGACAGATCAATTTACCAAACTATCGCAGACTATCGAGATATCATAGCAGTAGCCGAGACTTGTAGATTAAAATGTGCCATCTTAACGTTGGACTTTGAAAAGGCCTTTGATAGAGTGAGCCATCATTTCCTCTTTCATATTATGCAGGAAATGGGCTTCCCGCGCCGATTCGTGAGCGTAATACAAAATTTGTTCCACAATAGCATTTCTAGAATATTAATTAATGGTCAACTCACTGGAGCTATTAAAGTTTCGAGCTCAGTAAGACAAGGATGTCCGATGTCAGCAGCTTTATTTGCCTTCGCTATGAAACCACAGCTCGTCAAGCTCACGCACCAGCTGCAAGGCTTGGTTATAAACGGACAGAAGATCGTGTGTCATGCATATGCGGATGACGTGGGATTTCTTGTAGTGAACGAACAAGAAGTAGAGTCCTCGCTCCACATTATCCAGAAATATGAGGCTGCATCCGGGGCCAAACTTAATTGGCAAAAATCCGGTGTCATGCATATTGGTTCAGGAATAAACATGCAACACCACGTGCGTTTGAAGGAAGTGACCAGCATGAAATGTTTAGGGATACAATTTAGAAAAAAGATACAGGACACTATTGCAGTTAATTACAGGGACTTACTCAATAAACTTCGAGCATGTATCCACCTTCACAGCCTGAGGCAACTGAATATTATACAAAAAGTTGCAGTGGTGAACACCTACATCCTATCTAAAATAAATTATGTCGCAAAAGTGTTGCCCATTCCCTGTGGAATCGCACAAAGTATGTTGTCTGCAATTGGTTATTTCGTGAGTAGAGGCAGCATTTTCGAAGTCAAATACGAAACTTTAACCCTTCCAATAAAACACGGTGGGTTGAATCTCACGAACGTGTACACAAAGGCACAAGCACTGTATACAAGTAGTACTTGTAAGCTGTGGAAAACGTCACCGCACAGTTTAATTTCCCACTTACTCAATGAAATAGCACCGCCAGATTTAAATCCACCGATTGACGTTCACCATATACCACATGCACTACTCCATTTACGGAACTTTTTATTGGAGTTCAGTTACGTCCGGAAAAGGATACCAGAAAAAGAAATAATGGTGGCAAAGCAAATCTACAATTCGTTAATTGCGACAAAACCTCAAAATAATGTAGAACAAAAGTACAAGAACAACAATTGGCGCGTGATTTGGGAAAATGTCAACTCACGAAATTTGCCGTCTGCCGTGCCATCTGCTTGGTACACCGCTGTGAATAGGAAAATACCGACCAATTCGAAGTTATACTCCATTCATTTAATCGACTCCTCTCTTTGTAACACTTGCATGGTGAAAGACATTGAAGAACACAGATTTGTATGCTTAAAAGCGAGAGAAGTTTGGAACATAGTTAGGCAGCTGTTGGCGAGTATAACGAGAACGTCTGCCACGGCGATTACACCAGCAGATTTCCTTACACGCGACACTGTGCCCTACCCACAGACAAAAAGAAATTCTGTAAACTGAATAAAAGCACACACAGTTTATTATATTTTTAACTGTGAAAATCCAAGTAAAGAGGACTTCGCCATGTATCTACACATACAACACAACAAACTACGAGAATCCCCAAGCTACACCAAGAACTACGCAAAATTTTTATACAACACTATCAACGAACGATTACTATACTAAGGTATAATAAATTATTCTGATTGGAAGAATGGATGTTTTAGACATTTTTTTCAAACTGATTGCGTCTCGAGAGGACTACCAGTATATATAGATACATATATATAACTCATTGCACATGAAGGAAAAACCATGAAACACTACCTTGTCAATTTATTATAGCCATGAAGCTTATGGCTCGTGGGAAGTTCTGCGGAGATAAGAGAGGACGACTTGGTTGTATGACTGGTGGCAAACGAAATAAAAGAACAGAACGGCTCAAGATTGACAGAGAAACGGAAGCTTACCACTACACTTTCGAGAAGACGATCTCCGTCAGGGCAACCGCTGAACCGAAGTGAAATGGAACTAACAGCAAGTTGCTTTCTTTATTTATCATTCTTAGTAATTTTTTATTTTGAACACAGAAAACGCCGACTATAATACTTTTTATTTTCTTTCTACAAGTGGAAATCGCAAAGGAAACTGCTATTCACCACATCAACACGTACAAGAAGAAGATAGTTTAATTTTCACAGAAGGCCGAGAGAAGCCGACGCCGATGAAGGCGATTTTGGCGAGCGGAAGGACGGGTTGAAGGGGAGGAAGGAGACCCGAAAAAAAAAAAAAACGGTTAAGACGTAAAAAAAAAAAAAAAAAAAAAAAAAAAAAAAAAAAAAAAAAAAAAAGTGGTGTAGGGGTCAGCGCAACTGCCTAGAAAGCAGGAGGCCCGGGTTCGAATCCCGGCTGGGTACACATTTTCAGCTTTGGCCAATCGCATTTGATGTCATATATTCTGTGAATATGAAATATACTTACTTACTCCTTGGCGCTGCAGCCCATGTAGGGCCTTGGCCTCTCTGATGATCGCAGCCCAATCCTTACTATTTTCTGCTCGTTTCCTCCATCTCCTGAAACCCATCTTTTTCAAATCGTTTTCCACATCCTCCAGCCATAGTTTCCAAGGCCTCCCTTTGCTTCTTTTGCCACCTGGATTTTCTGTGTAAATCTTTTGGCAGTTCGATCTACCGACATTCGCCCTACATGGCCCAGCCATCTTAATCTGTTACACTTAATTTCAGTCAACAAGTCAGGATTTCCGTACAGTTCTTCCAATCCCTTGTTTCTCCTTATCCTCCATTGCCCCGACTCAAACACGGCTGCAAAAATGTTTCTTAATATTTTCCTCTCCCATCTTCTCAAGAGCTCGTCTGCTGTAGTCATTGTCCATGTTTCTGAGCCATACATTAACACTAACACAGTGGTAGAGTGCCAGACTACAAATCCAAAGGTCGCGGGTTCGATCCCCGCCTGGTCCTAGGATTTTTATCTGTCACTTTCCACTTCTTTCACCTCTGGTATTATTGCTCATGTGAAAAATACCGAGGAGCACCGTGGTTCGGAACCCACGTTAAACTGTAGGTCCCCCTATAACTGGCTGGGTAAGTCAATTCGAAGGTCGGAGGAAGGCAACGGCATACCACCTCCAAACAGGACCATGCCTAGTAAAGCACTGTGGTGTTCAAACCAATCTTCGGATTGTTGACTGCTTTACCTTAACACAGGTCTTATGACTTCGATAGACAGTCACCTTCTATTTTCTGCTCAGGGTACGTGACTGAAGGATCTTCATCAGGGCTCAGTACGCTCTATTTCCTGCAGCAATCCTTGATTTTATTTCTTCTTTTATCTCAGGTATTGGAACTTCTCACATCTCTCATCATTTCATCTGTTCACCTTAATGTATTTCTTTTTAGAAACAGCATTTTCCCTGGAAGCAAAGAGATACTGTGTTTTGGTGTTGTTTTCTGTAAGTCCCAGTTGTTCTACCTCCTTTTCCAGTCTGCCAAATCCTTCTTCCAGTTCTTTCAAGCTTCTAGCGAGCCTACAGACATCATCGGCGTAAGCTAGATTTTGGTGCATGCGGTTAAACAGAGTGCCACCTCGATTATCAATCTCCACCCTTCGCATTACTCTCTCTAACACTATGTTGAAGAGTAGCGTGGATAGTATATCACCCTGTCTTAACCCTTGGTTGACATCAAATTCTTTAGAAAGTTTTCCTTCTACTTTTACCTGGCATTTTGTGCTGGTGAGGATCATTTGTACCAGTCTGATTAGTTTACTTGGGAATTCCATCTCCATTAAGGTCTAGTAGAGCTTTTCCCATTTAAATATTATATGTATATTTATATATATTTTGTTGGTATTAAATTATTATTAATATTTGCAAGAAACGTAATTGAAAGTTAAAACAAGTATAACAAATGTAACTGTTTATAAGTGTCTGTTATTCAAAGTCCGGCTAAATTTCCTTTTACCGACTTTTTGACGGTGTATGTTGATTATATCTCAAGGTTTCAGTTCTATTTAAGGCCTTGAATTGTTTCCACAACTCTACTAAATAAACGCATACACTATTTTATAATCACTTCTCTATTGAAACTTAGTAGTACACAGTTGCACACATATATGTAATATCACGTCTCTCCTTCATGACATTCGGTTTGAGACTATACATCAAGTGTCATTTGTTAGAGGAAAGAACATTTGAAGAACCAATTAGTTATGTTGTTTTCTCCCTACTTACATTACGCTATAATTATATCTGTGGACTCATATCAATATTATTAACATTTTAATTGATTCTAAGTAAATAAATATATTTATATACATTTATATTTTTCAATTTTATTTTTTTTAATTCTTAAAATTCATTCATTCCGCTCAGCCTCCTCCTGGCTTGGCTATCTTCTACCACCAAGTAACGCCACAGTGTGTAAGTTAGTTTAAGTACGCTGCTGAAAATATTTGGGGTTCAGTTGAGGTATCTAGGTTCTGTGTGTGAGATCTTATGCGACCAAACTTCGTGGTCATCAGTCGCTAGACTTACACACTAATTACTTAACTAATGCCGGCCGCGGTGGCCGAGGGGACTAAGGCGCTCCAGTCACGGTCTGCACGGCCACTACGGTCGGGGGTTCGAATCCCCCCTCGGGCATGGATATTTGTGCCGTCCTAGTTCGTAAGTAGTTCATAAGTAGTTTGTAAGTTTAGGGACTGATGACCCCGTAGTTAAGTCCCATAGACTATACTAACATTTGAACATTAAACTTAACTAAATTACGCGAAGGACAAACACCCATGCCCATGCCCGAGGGAGGATTCGAACCCCCGACCGCAGCGGCCGCACAAACCGTGACTGGAGCGCCGCAGACCGCTCGGCCACTGCGGCTGGCCCATCTAGGTTCTGAAGTATTGTCATCGGCAGAATGAACCTAAATGGTTCGACGACTTTCTACCGGTTCTACAGAGTCGAAACATAATGGCAACCAAGAAATTGGAAATAGCAGAACGCAGAGGGGATTGGAGTTGACTTATGTTTACCCTACCAAAAGAATTACACAAGTAGTTGGGTTGAGAAAGTGTAGTGAGCAGTTAGTGTAATGCAACAACGTGACTTATTCGAAGCTATGGCATGGAGAGCCATAGGAAGGTTGGAAACTGTGGAGACAGAGCGGGAGGTGGCTGCAGCTGATGGAATGTCTAGAATTTCCAGGAACTGGATGCGATTTCAGACAACAGGAAACGTCAATAAAAGACAACGCCAAGGTCGTCCAAGGGCAATATCAGCAAGAGATGACCTTTATCTCAGGTTAAAAGCCCGTCGAGACAGCAGTCTGATATCAACTAAGCTGCAACGCACTCTACAGGCCAGAACAGGGCGCACTGTATCAACACAAAGTCCAAAATCGCTTTCGGGAATGTGGCCTCTACCGCACGGAGGCTTGCGCTGTGTGTCCCATTAAAACCACGACAACGTTTAGCCCGCAGAAACAAACATCAGTATTGGAGTCGTAATGGATGGCGCCGGGTTCTGTTCACAGATGCGTCAGGTTTTTGTTTTCAGCTGGACAATCGTCGTTCCCTCATTGGAGAAAACGTGGAACTCGGAACAATCTGCTTATTTGCAGGAAGCATCACCATATCATCGTGGTAAACGTACGGAGCTCTAGAAACTTCAGAAAAGCACTTCGACTGCTCAGAGGTATAGAGATGAGATGCTTCGACCTCTTGTTGAGCTCTACGCTGGTACCATAGGAGACGGGTTCCTTCTGGTGAATGATACTTCCCGTTACGGTCAGTGCACAACATGTTTGTATCTGAGGGAACTGTTAAAATGGAGTGGCCATCTCCTTCACCGGACTTAAACCCGATTGAGCATGTCTCGGATGCACTTGACAGTCGAATTGCAGCCAGACCAGCATTTCGACAACGCTTCCAGATCTGGATATTGCACTGATGGAAGAATGGCCGAATATCGCTCAAGTGCTGAGTGATAACCTCATACTGTCCATGCCATGCAGGTGTGCGACTGTACTGGCCGTCCGAGGTGATCACACACCATTTTAGTGGATACCGAGAATGAAGTTTCCACTATTATGGTAGCCCCATGGTGTCTCGGTCTAAGTAAACGCAATATAAATCTCAAGTAAAGAGTTCAGGCAGCAAAATATGGTACTGTACCACAAACGAATTACAGTTGTAACGAATATCTGATTAGATTAGATTAATACTTGTTCCATAGATCATATATACGACATTTCGTAATGATGTGGAACGTGTCAGTCTACTAAATGTCTACACTTGACAATCAATATTTTAAGAATTTTTTGTTACATTTTTGATAGTTTATTTTATTACTATTATTTTTTATTTTTTAAGTTTTATCTAAAAATTCATCTACATTGTAGAAGGAGTTGCCATTCAGAAATTCCTTTAATTTCTTTTTAAATACTAGTTGGCTATCTGTCATACTTTTGATGCTTCTTTGTAAGTGACCGAAGACTTTTGTGGCAGCGTAATTCACCCCCTTTCTGAGCCAAAGTTAGATTTAACCTTGAATAGTGAATATCATCCTTTCTCCTAGTGTTGTAGTTATGGACACTGCTATTACTTTTGAATTGGGTCGAATTGTTAATAACAAATTTCATGAGTGAATATATGTATTGTGAAGCTACAGTGAAGATCCCTAAATAAATGTCTGCAGGATGCTCTTGGGTGGGCTCCAGCAATTATTCTGATTACACACTTTTGTGCAATGAATACTTTTTTACTCAATGTTGAATTGCCCCATAATATGATTCCATATGAAAGCAATGAATGAAAATAGGCGTAGTAAGTTAATTTACTGATATGTATTTCACCAAATTTTGCAATGACTCTGATAGCATTAGTTGCTGAACTCAAACGTTTCAGCAGATCTTCAATATGTTTCTTCCATTTCAGTCCCTCGTCAATGCAAACACCTAAAATTTTTGAATATTCTACCTTAACTACAGATTTATGTTCAAAGTCTAAATTTATTAATGGTATCATGCCGTTTACTGTATGAAATTGTATATACTGGGTTTTATCAAAGTTTAATAACTTTCTGAAAGATATCATTTACAATTTCATCAGTTAATTCCTGTTTGTCGGGCGTAATAGCTATACTTGCACCATCAGCAAAAAGTACTAGTTTAGCATCTTCGTGAATGTAGAATGGCAAGTCATTAATATATATTAAGAACGGCAAGGGACCCAAGACCGAACCTTGTGGGACCCCATTTTTGATAACTCCCCAGTTAGAGGAATTAATTGTTTCATCTTTATCATGTGAACTGCTTATTTCAGCTTTCTGCACTCTTCCGATTACGTATGATTTAAACCATTTGTGCACTGTCCCACTCATACCACAATGCTTAAGCTTATCTAGAAGAATTCCATAATTTACACAATAAAAAGCCTTTGAGAGATAAAATACTTTACCATATGTGAATTGTGTACGATACCTCACCTGATCCCGAAATAGTTTTGAGCTATGGGTTGATGACCATATCAATTGGTCCAATAACTTTGAATTTGGAATCGCCCGTCTCGCGGCTGTGTGTTCCGTCCTATGTGACGTCGAGGTACTTCTGCCCTGGCCACAGCTACAGCGAATTTAGGACAGTATAGAAAGAAGTGCCAAAAGTCTTCTGATCAATACAGCGTTGACAAAATAACATGAACCCATAACGTGGACACAATATTCACCTATTAGTAAGGAGTTAGCCCAACATTGGCTTTGAGAACAGCTACGTCTCTTCCAGAAACAGATCCACCAATTAGTTGAAGATAGTTGGAGCTGTAAATTTAGTCATCACTCTATTATCTGAGACTCCCCATTAAGGATCACTAATGTTTAGACTTGCCGATTGTACTGTCCAGGGGAGATGCCGGATAATTTTCTGGTGCTGTTCAAAGAACGCCTGAATTTTTTGGCTGTGTGTACGTGTGTGTGTGTGTGTGTGTGTGTGTGTGTGTGTGTGTGTGTGTGTGTTTGAGACGGTGCGAGTACAATCGCCCCCTTGTGTATCGACTTATCAGGTTTTGATCGTCTGTTTATCTTCGGCGCGTGTGATCTTTGCCGTGGGCTGTGCCCTGTACAAAGACCTTGTAAAAATAACTAGACTCTCTGACGGCGCTGCTGTCGCGGGATAATTTGAACCTTTGCCCGGGCGCCATGAAATTGGCAAACATCATATAAATACGAGTGTTGTTAGCAGGTAAATCGTCTATTAAATAGCTACTGCGGGATATATAAACAATTTATAGTCACGTCTGTATTGTTGGAATACTGCAGTGTACATGAAGCACTATGGTGAAGATCTGCTCAGCGTTTAAATACATAAATCAATTTAAGAAAGGAATAAAAAGATCGAATACTGTATTCCCATTTATATTTCTCAGGAATACAAGTAGCCCTACTACTTGTGTTCAGAGATAGTTACTCTTGCTTAACAGACTGTTAGTCAAGACAACAGTATTGAATGAAATAAATAACAGGCTTTTATAATACTGGTAGTCTTAAAAAGGAGCTACTTTTGGCACTACTGGTCGACAGGAAGTTCAAAAGTTCCATTTTATGATTGTGTAAAATAACTATTGGGGTCACGAAATTAGTTGTCTCACTGCAGTTCGAATTTTTGTTTATGAAGTTACTATTAGCAAATTGTAACGCAGAATTAAAGGTATAACAACTGAAATGGGTTAGCAGAACTATGTATAGTTCCATATATGACTGACACATAGCCACAATGGATGCACATTGTGAAGTTCAACCCTGTGACGATAGCTGCTGACTTTTGAGAGCTTCACTCTGCTGCAAGGTATTTGGCTTACACCATTAAAAATGCTGATTTTCTTGATAGATACCCTAATGCTAATGTTAGATGCCTTAGTTAAGAAAAAATTATGGCATACATCGTGTTCTTGAAAGAATTTGGTAGTGGCTGGTTGCTGTATTCACGACGTAAGAAGCTGTTTATCAGTTATATATCTGATGGCATATGGCATTTTTAATTTCAGCAGTTTCAGTCAGCCCTGTTTCATTTTTTGATGCTATGAAATATCTAAATAATGTAGAATACAGCATTAAAGCAAGGACGTAAAGTGTGAAACCTCCGAAATTAATGTTTATACGAAAGTTTCACAATCGTAGAATATACTGAGAAAGTGCCAAAAAATCGTTTCTGACGATTAATTCCTTTCATATGCTGCAATTAGAACGCTAAAAAAAACTACATGTTCGGTTCCGTTAGGAAGAGGAAACGCTGTTGGCCAATTTCTACACCGTATGTGTAATAAATTTACACGCAACTGATGGTTTATGTATATTCAAGAAGTCTGAAGCTGTTTTGTAGTTATATATTTCAATTAGAGATAGTTTTCGCGACTTTACTTAAATGAATACACTCTCTTATCAAAAGAATCTTACGCACATTTAAAGTTCGCGGGGAAAGTTTGCCACTAAAATGGCCGCCGAGGAGCTCTTCAATTTGTACGCTGTTCGCAGCTGGCCGCTTACGCGATTGTGGGGGCTTGGCCCTGTAGAAGCGAGGGAACCACGTGGTAGTATGTTGACAGTGTGGAGTGCGACGTGAGCAAGTTCGGCGGAAGGCATGCAAGAAGCTGTGATGTGTGTGCGGTGGCCCATACGCGGCAGCATGGCACAGGGATTGCAGATGTGGTGAAGATTACCGCCACTTCTCCAGTTCCCTACAAGTGAACGGCTGAGTTCTGTGGGTAGGGACTGTGCCTGCCTTACCGGCAAGTGTGGTTTCCGGACTAGGGAACGATTTTTCAAAGTTGTCCGTGCGCATGGTGGTGCGTTTCCTGGGACATCGGCCGACTGGTATGGTATTGCAGGCTTGGCGAACGTAGTTTGATAAAGTTTTACCGCTTTAACACGAACTCGCAATCTCCCTAATTGTTATTCTGTGTTGCTGAACTACATAACTTGGAAAGATCTTGTCTCGTTGCAAGCCAATTGTTTAAAGTTGCGATGGCCGAGGGGACTGAGGCGCTCCAGTCACGGTGCACAGCCACTACGGTCGGGGGCTCGAATCCCCCATCGGGCATGGATATTTGTGCCGTCCTTAGGATTAGCTAGTTCATAAGTAGTTTGTAAATTTAGGGACTGATGACCCCGCATTTAAGTCCCATAAGCTATACAAACATTTGAACCTTGTGGGGAATTGTTTCACACACCCGTAGCTAATGCTTTTAAACTTCTGAGGAGGGTTCGTGTATTTTGTGGAGTCCAATTTCATGTGTTTTATGCTTGTATTTTAATGCCTTGCATACTAAGTAGTTATGCCTCTGTGTTACAGAGCCAGTTTCTACGTTGGTTGTGGCAGTTGTGGTGGGGCCCGTGGCTGGTGTGCTTAGTGGGACTGTCGGCTGTTTCTTACGAGCGGCCGTGCGAACGCCAGTTGGACTTTGCTTGGGCTCCTACCTTAAGTTACGTGATTGTACATGTCTTAATTACGTAATGTTTTCAATAAAGTCAATCCACATTGTGGTCTTTTGTTGGCTTAAACGAGCCAGATTTAAGCTTGTTTTTCAAGTTATCCTTATAGTGTAGTCCTTTTTCCGTTATCTAGGATTTAGCAATTGCAGCCCTTCCATGGATATTAAGGTGCAGCTGGTCTGTTTATTTTATACCGAAACAGTCTTACCGAAGTGAGTGATGAGTTTTGCAGTCGCTTTTGCCGATGTCTGGCCACATTGTTCGTAATGCTCGTAGGTCATCGTAAGTTAACTTCGGGTTTCGACCACTATTTCTCTTCGACAATGAAGTTTCACCGTGTTTTCTGTTCTGTCATTACCGAGGACACTGTCGCCAGTGAAACGTTGAGCAGGGCAGCCATGTTCGTCACAGACGCTCTTAACAACTCTGCACCGTCGAGTTGAGTTCTTTGGAAGTCTCAGAGCCACCCGCAAATTGTTGTGGGGTTTGGAGTGCCATATCCCGAACTGCGTCACTGCTCCCGTCTGAAGTTCGAATCGCTGAGATTGAGGAGATACTTGGACGCACCACTGCTTAAACTAACGTGCGGTGATACAGCGTTAATTGTGACTTCTTTACTAGGCCTACTTCTTCTTTTACGTATGAGCCACTATGGACTACGATTATTTCAACTGTTTCTCCTTTCTTTTCTTCCATTTTTCTCTCATCATTTTCCGATGTTTCTCTCTTCTTTCTTCGGTCCACTTGGCTCCAGTGTTGGCTCACTTTAGGTTACGGTAGTAACACTAAAAGTGGGCCTTTGCGATCGTCTTTTGACAGCTTGAAATTTAAATGAAAAGAATGGCTTAACTATTAATCTGACACGAAAATTGAATAATCGAATTTGTAGAGGAGAAAATTCTCTACAACTTAGCTCTCTTATGGTTTTTTTTTTTTTTTTTTTTTTTTCATATCTCGTATCGTTTGAGGGATATTTGCAAAAATAACGGAGATTTGGCACCACTGAATTAACGAAAACCAGCCGTTCGGAGATGTCACGTTACATTACTCGCCCAGAACACTCTCTGGCATACGCCATCTTGCGTTGCGTATTTGATGAGTTTCTTATTGTAACTTACACGTTGTCATTTCAAAGCAATGGCGCACTGAAGAATTAACAAAAACATCGTTCTTCGTACGATTTGTAGTGTCTACAAATGCCATATTAGCATCAGTTAATAACGGCCATCAATAGTATGAGATTAAGGACTCATCTTCTGATTGATAGCCGTAGCGTAGTGGGCAAAGCGTTGGACTATGACGCTACACGTCGGTGGTTTGGAACCCGCCACTACCAATTTTTTTTTCCGAAGTGGGTTTCAGACACTCTTATTAATTAATTTTTATTGTTTAGTATATTATTTTGGTCCAAAATGTTTGCAAAATCTTAAATCTAGAAATCTAAAGTGGGTCGTAAAACACGTCAGTGCGATTTTTTTCTTCGGTTTTTCCTGGAAACATTTGGCATCCTTTAATTTCTTTCAGAGTGGTAGTCTTTTCTCAATATCTTGTTGGCTAACTTGGAGCACGTCCATGTCCCTACCAACTTCTTTGCACCCTGTATTACCCATTTTTAATTTACTGAAGTAACAGAACAGTCTTTTTGTCAGTCTATTGGGACCCATCCTTTGTATGTGAGCGTAGAAAGCTATTCTTTTTGTCCTTTCTAGGAGGCGAATTAGTGCATTGAACCCGTGCTGCAATATTTCGATCTGCTACAGCAGGACAGCTAGGGTGCGTGGCTAATCGGTCAACGCCGAAATGTGTTCAACAGTGAACAGTTGGAAGTCCTCGCCGTACTTTCAGCACTGTTGTAACCGTCCGTGAAGTCTGTGTCCGCCTTCTGTGACGGCCATAACTCTCTTATTGTTCTCCGCGCTATTGGCCATCGAGCAGGTATACAAGCTCAAAAGAAAAACTGCAATGTAGCAGAAGGTAATAATGTTGCGAGATGAAGCGATTGGTCACGGCAGCAGCTGAGTTCCCCGGTCCGCTTCTGAGCTGCCGTTGTCTCACCACTGTGCGGTGTCGCCCTGACCACCAGAGATCACTGCCCTCAAGTTTTCAATGGACGCGCGCGTCTGTGACGGTCTAACAAGAAGCTAACTGAACGTCTCTCCGGCCGAACGACCCGCAATAATGCAGTTTTATCTCGCCTCTGTCTTCCCGGTTTGGTTGTGGCACCACGGAGGATGCGTGGAGCGTCCAGAAAGGCAGTTCAGACGTGTCGTCTTACACCCAGGCCGTTTCGGAACCGAACTGCTGCACTGTCAGAAGACGTGGCGCAGGCTTTCTGCAGAAACAGTTCTACAGCGGTACGGTGTATCAAGCGTGGCAGTCAAGCGGAGCAGCTCCCGCAACTGCAGACGTAGACCAAGGGTTGCCTGGTTTTCAAACTGGAAATTTAGGAGATTTCCAGTGGTGGTCAAAATAATCCCATTGTAACACTAGCGACAAGTTTCGTCTTCGAGAGTTTAAGATATAAGTAACAACAATAATTGCTGCATTTCACCAATTCAATTATTTTAAACCAAAGGGACCGAATTGCAGAGGTATGGCACGAAAAGTACGATGTTACACTCCTGGCCATTAAAATTACTACACCACGAAGATGACGTACTACAGACGCGAAATTTAACCGACAGGAAGAAGATGCTGTGATGTGCAAGTGATTAGCTTGTCAGAACATTCAACTAAGGTTGGCGCCGGTGGCGACACCTACAACGTGCTGACATGAGGAAAGTTTACAATCGATTTCTCATACACAAACAGAATTGTTAGAGCACGCCTGAGATCACTGAAACGCTGCGTTCTGTTAGCTAGGAACCTTCATTCCAGTCATACAATTGGTCTTATATTTCATATGCTCGCAGTTCGTTCATCAGACAATGTTGCGGAACGATCTCGAACCCCTTGGGGAACTCAAGAAACAATGTTGTATCAACTGCTCTTTGGATATGGTGGATGAATAGAGCGAGTTGTTTTTCACATGATCGCCGCTTTAGGAATCCACGTTGATTCCTACAAACGAGGTTTCTGGTCCCCAGAAATGACAAAATATTCAAACATAAAATGTGCTCCAAACTGCTGCAAGTGACCGATGTTAGAGACATAGGCCTATTGTTATGCGCATCCGATCCACGACTCTTCTAGGAAATGAACTGTTCTCTTTTACTATTCTTAGGGACAAAATTGTTCTTCTAGATACCTTCTAAACACGGCTCCTAGAAAGTTCCTAAACAAAATCCGTGTAAAATCGAATTTGTATTCTATCGAGGGCAGCGGCCATTCTTGTGCGATTTCAAGTGATTTCCTATCCAACTGATATTTATGTGCCATTTTGTCGTTCGTGCGATGTTTTAGATTAGTACAACGGTGCAGTCTTCCTCTGTGAAACAGATCTGGAAAAAGACAATTGGTATTTCGGCCTATTGTGTGTCATCTTGTATTTCAACATCATTACTGTCACTGAGCGTCTGGATGTGTGGTTTAGATAAATTTATCGATTTGACTTAGGGCCAAAATTTCTTACAATTTTCTACTAAGTAGGTACACAAATCATTTGTGGAATATGGAATTAAAACTTATATATAACAATGGGGGTTTATAACCTCCTAGTTCCCATATGAGAATATATATGGGCAAAACCTTTTTTTTCCAGCCACTACCATATAGGTTGCCCAGCACAATCGGTTTGTTATTAGTATCACCCTGCCTTATCGACCTGCCCTCGAGGGCAAGAAATAGGTAATTGGAGGATGAGATGGATGGAGAGAATGAGGAGGATGAGGTGGACAGAGACAGGGAGGGGTCAGCAAGAGACGGAGAGAGAAGGACATAGGAGAGAAAATGGCCAGTCAGGTAAGATGAGGAGAATTAGTCTGAAAGGTAGGGGTAAAGGAGAGGAAAGAGAGGGGGAAGAATTGGAGAGAGTAGGGGGGGGGGAGTGATGGACTGAGAGAGGGTCCCCGAGAAGATTAACGAAAAACAGAAGGAGAATGGAATGAGAGAGACGAGGAAGAAATGGCTACAAACAGATGATATGCAGATATAGATTTGGATGCATCGAGAGAGGCAGATGAGATGGAGATAGATTGGAAGGGAAAGATGGAGGTGTTGGCGTGAGACATGGGGAAGGAGAAGCCTGGCAGTTGCAGTGGGGAGGAAAAGATGCAGAGAGTAGGGAGGGAGGGAGGAAGGGACGTTGGAGGGAAGAGGTAGACAAGAGGGTTGGAATACAGGTTAAGAGAGGATATGATGGATGAAGATAAGAGAAAATGCATATAAACAGGCTTTAAAATACATCCGTGAGTTGTATGTGCAGATAGGCATGGCTGAGCATACAGAGATGTGGGGAGTGGGAGGGAAGATGGAAAGGGTGAAAGAGGGGGAAGAAATACAGGGTGATTCAAAAAGAATACCACAACTTTAAAAATGTGTGTTTAATGAAAGAAACATAATATAACCTTCTGTTATACATCATTATAAAGAGTATTTAGAAAGGTTTTTTTCACTCAAAAACAAATTCAGAGATGTTCAATATGGCCCCCTCCAGACACTCGAGCAATATCAACCCGATACTCCAACTCGTTCCACACTCTCTGTAGCATATCAGGCGTAACAGTTTGGATAGCTGCTGTTATTACTCGTTTCAAATCATCAATGGTGGCTGGGAGAGGTGGCCGAAACACCATATCCTTAACATACCCCCATAAAAAAAATCGCAGGGGGTAAGATCAGGGCTTCTTGGAGGCCAGTGATGAAGTGCTCTGTCACGGGCTGCCTGGCGGCCGATCCATCGCCTCGGGTAGTTGATGAAACTTTATAGCTCCCTTAATTCGCCGACAGATAGTGCTTAGCTCTACCTTTTGTCGTTGCAGAGTTTTAAATTCCTAAAGTTGTGGTATTCTTTTTGAATCACCCTGCATATTGACAGAGGAAGTGGGGATGGAAAAGAGTGGCGCAAGCAATGCCCATAGAGATCGTTCGCTATCCCTGACAGGAAATATGGTGTCATAATCATTGAGATGCGCGAAAATTAGCTTTTACTTAAAATGGAGCGCAAATTACGCAGCTTTATTCCTCCAGTGTTCGTTAATGAGAGTACTTGGCGAATTATTTTTTAAAAAAAGTTAAGCATAATTTCAAACCTATTCAAAAGTTTTTCTCGCTCACATTCTTAACGTCAAATATTTAACACTCTAACTCGTTTGTAATCAGACGTTTGAAGCCGTTTTATACCTGCTAGTTCGGTTCTCGAAAGACTCATCGGTCCGGTCCACCGCTGACTTAAAGAAAACGTTACGCCGCCCGGAATGGTCCGAGAAGTACAACGTGATGCGAGACACCTCCATTAAATCGTTTATTGGTGTGGAAGGCACCTGCCCGGTCTCGCTTTATTTAATATTCCCCCACCCTGCCGGCTCCTACCGAATCGGCCGCTGCCGTACGTGACCGCGAGGCGGAATGTGTTTAAGCGCTCGCGGTAATTGTATAAATCTCGGCCCCGCGGCTGGTGCGCGGCTGTTTTTCGATACGATTAAAAGCGGGCGGCGTTCTTCGTGCTTCATTTTCCGGCTCGAGCTAATGGCGTCGTCGCCATTACGGGTCCTTAACAGGGCGTCAAATGAGGACCACCGCCGCGCCGTGCGCTGTGCGAGCGCATTGCGTATGCAAGGCGGCCACCGCGCCCGATTCTGGCCGAGCCGAGAATTACAGACGCCACGCACTCGCCGGCCTTGGGGCCGCACAGCCCCTAGCCTCGCCTGAAACTAACAGTCATGAAAATTCTCTACAGCCAAAGCTCACATGCTGCTGACGAAACTTCATGCAGCATTCTAAAGAGGTCGTTCCAGCTTACTAAGAAATGCCAATAGCAATCAGTGGCGAATATAGGATTTTGGTCTGGGGCCAGAAGGGTGGGCGGGGGGGGGGGGGGACTAAGCTCATAAAAATTTGTGGCGTCGTATACTACCGTTCAAAAGTTTTCTATAACCTATGCAGAAAACTAGATACTTTATTTCGATGTACAACCACACAGTAAAACTAAATAGACCAACAAAAAATACATTTTCTGTCTTTTACTAAGTACAATACAATCTTAATAACATATATACAGGGTGTTTCACTGTGTTTGCCTCTGTAACTTATAAAATAATAGGTGACGGGAAATTTTAATGCGGTAGGTCAACACAAGAAATGTTACACTTTCTGCGGAGCTATGAACATAGTTTATTGTATCATTTTCCAAAGAGTTATAACACAAAGATATAATTTTTTAAATGGAACAATAGTTTTTTGTATCGTGCATTGGAATCGTTGAAACCAGCTGCGTCCAAAACAATTTTCAGGGGCACATACCACACGCTGTACATAATACACGGCTGTGTGGTGGGTGATGGATGTTATGGCGGTGGGAAGTAGATTTACATGGGATGTTCAAATGTGTGTCCATGTTCCTCAATGCATAATGCAATGCGCCGTCGAAAGGATCTGCGGACGAGATGTAACATCGCCGGTGTGACGGAGCGACATGCGTCCTCGATGCGCCGTTTTAGATCATCTGGGGATGTGGGCTCAGTGACATAAACACGATCCTTTAGATATCCCCACAAAAAGAAATCTACTGGTGTTAAATCGGGCGATCTTGCGGGTCATGAATGAGGACCATGGCGTCCCAACCATCTTCCTGCAAACCTGTTGTTTAGTTCTTCCACAACAGCACGCGCAGAATGCTGGGTGACCATCGTGCTGCATCCACATATGGACTCTCGTCTGTAGACACACTTGTTCAAGGAGACCACCCAAACTGTCGGCTATAAAAGCGCGATATAACTCACCTGTCAGTGTACCTGGCAAGTAGTGTGGACCGATGATTTCATCCCCAAGGATTCCACACCACACGTTAATAGACCACCTACGTTGACGGTCGACAGGTCGTACCCACCGAGGATTGTCTGCGGCCCAGTAGTGCATGTTATGGCGATTCACTGCACCATAATTTGTGAACGTGGACTCATCAGAGAACATAACATTTTGTAAAGACTCCAGCGTGAAATTACGCATGGCCCACTCACAGAATGTCGCTCTTGCACGGAAATCGTTCCCATGCAGCTCCTGGGTCAGTGACAGGCGGTACGGGTGAAACCTGCGGCCGTGTACTATATGCCACACAGATGTGAAACTGACACCAGCGACTGCAGCAACGGCTCGTAAGCTGACATGAGGATCATGGTGTAGTGTAGCTAAAACAAACACCTCCGTCTCCTCACTTCTTGCAGGTCTTCGTCTGTTACTGCGGCGCATTACCAAGCTGCCTGTTTCCCAAAGTCGTTGTTCGGCACGTAAGAACGTAATGGATGCCGGGGCTCTTCGCCTAGGATATCTCACGGCATACGCCGTGGCTGCTTCAGTGGCATCGTGTCGTCTCTCGCCGAGCATCAGCAACATGTCAACGTATTCGTTGTTTGTGTATGCCATCATCATCCGATGTCAGTAACTGTGGTATACTGAGCCCCGGTTTTTTGTGTGGCTCCAACTGTCGGGTATACGGACGTATGCGGCGACAGTCTAACAGCGCATCAAGGAAGCTTCTCGCTCCGTGACACCGGCGATGTTACAACTTGGCCGCACCACATTTAGAAGGCGCATTGCATATGCGCAGCGTTTGTGGTATCTGCCCCTGAAACTTTGAAGGGTTGTAGCTCCCAAACTAACAGTGACAGGAATGTAGTTTAAATTGACGCAGCTGGTTTCAACGAATCCAATGCATGATAGAAAAAACTATTGTTCCATTAAAAAAATTATATGTATATTATTATTATACAATAAACTATGTTCATAGCTCCGCAGTAAGTGTAACAGTTCTTTTGTTGACCTACCGCATTAAAATTTCCCGTCATCTATTATTTTATAAGTTACAGAGGCAAACACACTTAGTGAAACACCCTATATATATATACAGGGTGTTACAATAAGGACGGCCAAACTTTCAGGAAACATTCCTCACACACAAAGAAAGAAAATATGTTATGTGGACATGCGTCCGGAAAAACTTAATTTCCATGTTAGAGCTCATTTTACTACTTCTCTTCAAATCACATTAATCATGGAATGGAAACACACAGCAACAGAACGTACCAGCGTAACTTCAAACACTTTGTTACAGTAAATGTTCAAAAATGTCCTCCGTTAGTGAGAATACATGCATCCACCCTCCGTCACATGGAATCCCTGACGCGCTGATGCAGCCCAGGAGAATGGCGTATTGTATCATAGCCGTCCACAATACGAGCAATACCGGGGTTGCGTAGGCAAGAGCTTTCAAATGCCCCCATGAATGAAAGTCAAGAGGTTTGAAGTCAGGAGAGCGAGGAGGCCATGGAATTGGTCCGCCTCTACCAATCTATCGGTCACCGAATCTGTTGTTGGGAAGCGTACGAACACGTCGAATAAAAGTCGACATTACCTTCCTTCAATTGGGCCAACTGGCAGTGAATCGAGGAAGTACGGTACATACTAAGGAAACAATTGCGTATTTTGACAATTGTCTGCACGAATGGACGAATTATTTCAATTTACATATAAAGAGAAATACTAAAATGAGCTCTAACATGGAAATTAAGCGTTACCGGACACATGTCCACATAACATATTTTCTTTCCTTGTGTGTGAGGAATGTTTCCTGAAAGTTTTGCCGTACCTTTTTCTAACACCCTAGTGGCGTTTGTGCCTCTATTTCACTCTGCAGCCAAAACTACACATCCCCCCACAACAGGTCACCTGTGCGAATGCCAACCCCAGTGCCCCAATTAATTTCATTAAATTTGCATATCAATTTAATTAACAGTAACAAGGGCAACCACCTCCACAGGTGAACACTTGCGTGAGTAGAGCCCTCGTCCTCGCCGCCGACGCCACACTCACCGACAGTCCTAAATATGCCGCTCCCACGTGTCCCGGTCCGGGACTCGAACCCGCGCCCCTAGAAATTATTATTACAAAACTTGTTACTTATAGAGGTACGCCAATATTGGAAGAAAAAAAAAGGAGCCAATTATTCCGTACTTCAGACAGTGCAATTACTTGGAATTACAACGAACATGGCCGCCTCCACAAGTGGACACTTGTTTAAGTGTCGCCCCCACCTCCACCCCCAGGACATCCACCGCCGCTCCCTATTATGTTTTGCGTATCATTTTAATTTATGCATTAACAATTACAACTTTCCATATTAAATTTGCCTATCAATTTAACAATTCGATTTTACTGGTTGAAATAACGAAAATCGAGCAAGACATCTTATGTTTCAAGCACAAAGCCTACATAGAAACTAAGGATGTCGTCTTTAGATGTCTAGACGTGTTAAGAGTAGCTCCCGCCCCCCCCCCCTCCTTCCAGGGGGCTCACGGTTCTTTCGTGAGTAGGTGCGTGGCAAGCACGGAACCCCGAGCTAATGCAGTCTTCCTTCTTTACGCTCCTGACTGCATTTTCTTTGCCCCTCCCCTCCTTTCGTACCCTCACTCCCTCCACTCCTCACCGGGGGACTGATAACCTCAGTAGTTCAGTTCCCCTATCCCAACCAAAAAAAACCAACGAAGCTAAGAGTAACTTGAGTACAGCTCGATCCCCAATGTGACCACAAAGACACAGTGTTCTCTCGGCAAGCTACATAAAACAATTCTATAAACATTTGCGAAATGTTTAAACAAAAAACGTTTTATTATTTTAAGCATTCTCTCTCCAAGCTCTTAGCATAGACTACATATGTGTTTAATAATAGAACAGATTAGATCATAAACGGAATGTAACGAGTGGTTCCAGCCGTAGCGGTCTCCGAGAGATAAGTTCCAATACGTGTTTGTGTATTGTAGTTAAATTATTGACGTTAGTAGATTTCAGAAGGTATAATCATGCCAGTTATTTATTAAATTTAGTACTTTTGAACCACTGTCTGCTACAGAAGAATGCTGAAGATTAGGTGGGTAGATCGCATGACTAATGAAGAGGTACTGAACAGAATTGGTGAGAAAAGGAATTTTTGGCATACCCTGACTAAAAGAAGGGATCGCTTGGTAGGACACATTCTTAGACATCGGGGAATCATAAATTTAGCATTGGAGGGAAGTGTGTGGGGTAAAAATCGCAGAGGGAGACCAAGACACGCGTATAGTAAGCAGATTCAAATAGATGTGGGTTGCCGTTCTTATGAGAAGATGAAAAGTCTTGCTCAGGATAGAGTAGGGTGGAGAGCTGCATCAAACCAGTCTCCGGACTGAAGACCATAACAACAACAACGAACCGCTGTCTTCTTGCTGTTTTTAACGTAATTGCGGTTGGGAAACTTTCCGTTACGGTATTTGATAACTCATGTGCTCTCACTGTTTAGTTAGTTTATTAGTGACGCTTTGTGATGGTATTTGCTCTTTTTTATACTAGTAGTAGTATTAGTTGTTGTTGTTACTTGATTTGTAGAGACTGAGATTTATTGTTTGCTGCAGTTAAAGTATTTCCTCGTTCTTTTGTAGAAACGTAACTTACATAACGTAGACGTCTAGTTTTTCTTAACGAATAATTGTGAAATTTTACCGTGAGTGAAAAGTGTGGGCTCTGTCGTAGGGTCGTGCGTAGTGGGCTACAGTATGGGATTTTTAGTAAGTATTTTCATAGAGCGGAAAGCAGTGGGGAAGCTAGTGGGCATTGTGGTGAAGTTCTCTCCTGGAATTGTAGGATTTGCAGCAGGAATAAGATGATAGAGGATCAGGAGCGTTTGATCTGCGCCCTTCAGGTGCAGTTGGAAAAACGCTGAAGGGGAACTAGGTAGGCTGAGGAGGGGAAGGGGGGGGGGGGGTGGGGAATGGGAACAGATAGTTGGCAAGAAGGTAGCTAGGAGGAGTATTCAGATAGCTTCACATTGCAAGTTACAAATAGGTTTGACCAACTGTCAGAGTTGAGTGGTGATGAACCTCCTGTAAGGTGTAGGAAGTATGCAGCAGACCTCAGATGTTTCGAAACCGGAATCTGTAGAGAGGTCTCTTAGGAAGAAGAAGGTTCTGCTGTTAGGCAGTTCTCATGGCAGAGGTGTTGGCCAACAGTTGCAAGAAGTACTTGGGAGTGAGTACCAGGTCACCAGCATAGTGAAGCCTAGTGCAGGGTTAGCTCACGTTACTTGTAACATAGGGGACTTATGTAGGAATTTCTCAAAAGAGGATCAGGTAGTTATAGTGGGTGGAGCCGGGAATAGTCTTGATAGGGACGGGGAATATGATATAGGTGGTGATCTGGAAAGGATAGCAACTCAAACTGGCGGTACAAATGTACATTTCGTGCAGCTGTTTCAGCGTCATGATAGGCCTCGTCTTAATACAGCTGTCAGGTTTATTAACATGGAGCTTCAGGGGGCGCTGATGATGGAGGGCATGGATCACATTGCAGTGGCGCCAGTTGAGACTATCCTATGGTCGGATTTCACTAGGCACGGTCTGCACCTCAATAGGTATGGGAAGGGGAGGTTGGCAAAGCTCATAGGTGACAGTGTGGTAATGTGTAGGAGTGTCTCCCATGGGAAAATTCTTGTAGTAATTGGTGTTAGGGCTGCACCTTTTTTTAGACTGAGAACAGCTGATAGGTATTCCTGCTTAAAGAAAGTCACTCTAAGAAAGGAACCACTTTTGACCAAGTCTAAGAATCTAAGTAATAATGGAATTACTATTTTTCATCAAAATATATAGGGCATCAGATATAAAGTTAATGAACTGCTTATTGATGTTGATTCTGACATTATTGGTATCTCAGAGCACTATTTAAGTGATGTGACAATTCAGAGGCTTCCTTTGCCAGGATAGAGGTTATCTGCCTTCTTCTCTAGGAGTTCCTTGTAGTGTGGGGGAGTGGCCATCGGAATCAATCGATTTTTCTAAATATTGTACAGAAAAGCTATTTGAATCTTGTGCAGGAGTTGTTAATGTTAATGGAAGTAAACTAGTAATTGTTATTTATAGGTCCCCTGACTCAGATTTTAAAATGTTTCTGCCCAAGCTGGAATTGGTTCTGGGTTCACTTTATAGGAAGTATAAAAATTTAGTTGTGTGTGGAGATTTCAGCATTAATTGTGTAGGTGATAGCTCAAGAAAAAGTCAGCTGTTAGATCTATTTAATTCCTATAACAACGTGAGTGCAAGGAAACAGCATTTCTACCATTGACAATATTTTTGTTCTTTCTTCATTATTAGAGGGGCACTCTGTCTTCAGAATAGTAAATGGTCTATCAGACCACGATGCTCAAATTTTAATTCTAAAAAATTTTTGTTCTCAAATGTTAAACGTAAATATCAACTACTAAGAATAGTTAATCCAGTTGCAATTTAGACCTTTTTAAGCTTAATTAAGGAAAAAGAATGGCAGGATGTTTATAGTGCTGATAATGAAGATGATAAATATAATGCTTTTCCTGAACACATTTCTCATGCCGTTTGAAAGTTGTTCCTCTAGAACGCTCAAAACAGGGTACTTCCAGTAACAGACAGCCAGGGTGGCTGACATAGGGGATAAGAGTATCATATACAACAAAGCGAGAATTGAATCAAAATGTTAGAATCAGTCAGAATGAAGATGCAGTAGCTCATTACAAACAGTACTGTAAGGTTCTGAAAAATGTCATTAAGAATGCAAGAAAGTATGTGGTATGCAAAAAGAATAGCAAACTCTCGGGATAAAATTAAAACTATTTGTCAGTCGTGAAGTCAGCAGGTAGAAGATATAACGTCAGTGCGTAGTGGAAATGTTTCTGTTACTGACAAGTTAGATATATGTGCAATATTCAATAATCACTTTCTGAATATAGTAGGTGAACTAAACTAATTTCTACAGGTAATCATATTTTCTAAAAAATGCCTTTCCGAGGCTGTTACCTGAAATGGTCCTTCATGATACTTCCATAAGGAAGATTGAGTCAATAATTAAATCACTGAAGACTAAGGACTCTTGTGGATATGATGGGGTATCTAGCAGAATTCCAAACTAGTGTTCTCCATATTTTAGCCCAGTACTAATCCATATTTCTAATTTTTCCTTTCAGAATGGTCAGTTTCCTGATTAATGTACTCATTAGTGAAACCTTTATAAAAAAGGAGAAAGGGATAATGTAGACAACAATAGACCTATTTCTATGCCATCGGGTTTTTCTAAAGTTATTGAAAAGCTGTATATTCAAGATTAATTGATCATTTCAGTTCACATAATTTGTAGTCAAACGTACAGTTTTGTTTTAGGAGTGGTTTAACGACTGAAAATGCTAAATTTTCGTGGCTCTGTGAGGCACTTGATGGGTTAAATATAAGGCTACGGACATTAGGCGTCTTCTTTGATTTAACAAAAGCGTTTGATTGTGTTGATCACAAAATATTGTTGCAGAAGTTGGAACATTGTGGTATACGAGTAGTAGCTCACAACTGGTTCACCTCTTACTTTAATAGTAGACAAAAGAAGGTAATTCTCCGCAGTGTAGAAAATGGCTATGATCTACAATCGTAATGGGGCACAGTTAAGTGTGAGGTGCCCCAGGGGTTGTTTTGGGACCGTTGCTGTTTCTTGTTTATATAAATGATATGCCTTCGAATATAACAGGAGACTGTAAAATATTTTTGTTTGCTGATGATATCAGCTTGGTAGTGAAGAATGTTGCTCGTAATATTGACACAGTATCAAATAATGCAGTTTAAGAGATAAGTTCATGGCTTGTAGAAAACAAGTTGATGTTAAATCACAGTAAAACTCAGTTTTTACAATTTTAACACATAATTTGACGAAAGCTGACGTATTGATTACACATAACGGGCATATGATGAGTGAGACTGAACAGTTCAAATTTCTAGGTATTCATATAGACAGTAAGTTATCGTGGAAAGCCCATGTTTAGGATCTTGTTCCAAAACTAAATTCTGCTATATTTACCAATAGAACATTATCTGAAATAAGTGATTTTTCAACACGAAAAGTATTCTACTACGCTTACTTTCACTCACTTATGACGTACGGCGTTATTTTTGGGGTAACTCGACTGAAACAAAATGGATATTTTTTGCTCAGAAAAGGGCGGTTCGAGCAATATGTGGTGTAAGTTCACGAACTTCATGTCGACTCCTTTTCAGTAGTCTCCGAATTTTGACACTGGCGTCACAATACGTACTTTCTTTAATGTCGTTTGTTGTTAATAATATCAGCTTATTCCCTCGAGTTAGTAGCTTTCACTCGGTGAATACTAGACAGAAGTCGAATCTACATTTGTATCACACCATCCTGACACTTCTGCAGAAAGGTGTGCAGTATTCTGCAGCATCCATTTTAAATAAGGTTCCACAAGAACTAAAGATTCTTAGCACTAACCCACACGCTTCCAAATCTAAATTGAAGTTACGTTATGGCTCACTGCTTTTATTCTATCGAGGAACTCCTAGAAAAGTTAAACAATTAAGCTAATTCATTTTTTTTCATTATTGATTCTTTTTACTTTGTCGTGTGCATAGGACTACTAAAAAAATTTCTATTACCATTCTTGTGTTAAACTTCATGTATTGCCTTGTTCCATAACCTTGGAGTCTTAGGCCTATTCCTCAATTAGGTCCTGAGTAACAGAAAACCATATCATTATTATAAAGCGTATTGGGACAATGTTCAAAAGAATGACAGAAAATACGTTTAGAAAATAGAGATAAGAGCGTTTATGTTTGACAGATCACCTAAAGTCAACATACAATTCTAAAATATTTGAAATAAGGAAATGAAGAAATATAGAATGCCATGCTTGTAACGTACACTGTTGTTCTACATTGTTTAGCTTTGGTATCTACTAAGTCGCAGAAGCAGCACCCTAGTTTTTTAAGGGAAAAACCATTATTTCTATGATCTGCACTACAAAAGAAACAAAAAGCACAACTTAATGAAATCGTAATGTAATATGTATACTAACTCACAAGCGAAACTGAAGTCGATAGTTCTTGTGAGATAGTAACGAGCAGATGTTATAGTCGATAACCGGAATAAATTAATAACTGACTCCGTTTACAAACTCCCGACTCTCATGATGCAGCCGCTGAACAGTTCATAGAAAACTTGAGTCTCATCCCAAATAGTTGGCAGTGACTTAAATCTACCATCCGTATGTTGACAAAAATACACCTTTAGACAGGCTGCCAGTACATCTTCCGAAGTTGTTCTAAACGCTTTTTTAAAATTATTTTGAACAATTAGTTCACAAGCCCAGTCAAATTGTAAATGGTTTCGAAAACACACTTGAGCTCTTAGTTACAAATACTCCTGAGCAACACGACGAATACAGGGATAACTGAACACAAAGTTGTAGCTTTTATTTTATTTTATTTTATTTTCCTTTTTTCATATAATAAAGTTCGCATCGTTAATGGTCCTCATAGATGTTCTCTACGTTCAATACGTCTCCGTTCTTCGGTAGCAGCTTTCCCTTTTTCGGCGTAAGCACATCCACACATTATCGCGTAACCCTTGGCCCTTGTAATAACTTCCATACTGACGGTCACACTACGAAATGCGAAAGCGACCAGTGTGCATATGTCGGGACACCGTCCACGGAATTCTCGTGCTTGCTGGTGGTTGGGGGGGGGGGGGAGGAGGAGGAGACGGAGACGGAGACAGGGTCCACGACCAAAAAATGTTCAAATGTTTGTTAAGCTTAAGGGACTTAATTACGGGGTCATCAGTCCCTAAACTTACAAACTACTTATCAAATAGCTTATCCTAAGGACGGCACAAATATCCATGCCCGGCACCCCCGACCGTAGTGGCCGTGCAGACCGTGACTGAAGCGCCTCAGTCTCCTCGGCCACCGCGGCCGGCGGTCCACGACCTTTCCGAGCAGGTAAAAGTGTGGCAAATGTCCGGCGTGGCAAGTGTCCGGACAACTTTCATAATTCATGTTACGCACTTCTTGCTGTCTAACGGTTTAATTTTAGTCCTGTAGAGGGAGGGGGACTATGCTGCCAACCTGCTGGTTGATTCCTAGGGCGAATTTGTGATTATTGTATGAACTAATTCGTCTGGGCCATACTGCCCGTATGGCCAACTTGGTCCAGTCTCCCATAACCTCCAAAACTTCGTTAGTCAATAGTGCACTATGGTAGCCTATCAGTTTCAACATGTACCAGTGGCGTATCCAAGGGGGGGGGGGGGGCTTCGGGTTGCAGCCTTCCCCCCAAACCCTCCTGGACCCCACCTCAGACTTTGTGCAGCCTCCCTTAAAAAGAGAGGGGAAAGAAAAAAGAAAGGGATTAATCCTTCCAATAAGAATAAAGGCGCAGCATGTTACGGCGCCTTTTTTTATTATTTTTTTTAATTTTATTTTTAAAAATCACGTCAGCACGGTCATTGACCTCAGCCATCCCCCCCCCCCCCCTCCAGACAGCGATCCTGGATACGCTACTGACATGTACGCAGAGGCACTACTTGCCTACTTGCAACAAGATGTAGTGGTGTTCGTATTATTTTGTTCACCTCCTGTATGACAAGAAGGTATTTGCAAAACGAGTAATGAATTAGACGCTGATCTGACACCCACTTTGAATGGCGAAAAGTTTGCGGTTATAAAATGAAAACCTGAACGTGTAGCATGCAATAAGGCCTGTTTGTTACAAAATATTACAATTTATATACAGACGACTCCATCTGGAGCCACGCGCAGTAGAAATATAAGAAACAGCTTCAGTGACATGAATTCTTTGACTATTGCAAATCGATTTCGGTCACTGAGATGTCATCTTCAGCGGTGTAATAAAATCATAAACGAAATTAAGTAGACGATGAAGAACAAAATTAACTGAAGTAGCTGTACATGCATTTACAGTATGAAGAAAAAAAGGAGGAATTGAAAAACTTAAGGTAATACCTAGAAACGAAGCCCTGTGGGCCCACATAGACTAGCAGTATGCGTTTTAACATGGGAGTGTAACTGTATTCAGACAATGTCAAGTATAATACTGAACTGACTCGTTAAGCCACTATACGCCTGTGCATGTACAGACAACACACAGAGCCATCTACACAGATTACTACATGTCATATTACAAGCAGCGTTAGCAAAAGAAGTTGTATACATCAAATTTAGCAACTATACAGGATGCAAGTAAGAAATGAGTTGATATATAGTAATATAAAAAAATCCAGAAGCAATATTCCAAGTCTTATAACATGTAGTGATGGCCTTGGCTATAATACACTTCTGGCCATTTAAATTGCTACACCACGAAGATGACGTGCTACAGACGCGAAATTTAACCGACAAGAAGAAGATACTATGGTATGCAAATGATTATCTTTTCAGAGAGCATTCACACAAGGTTGACGCCGGTGGCGTCACCTACAACGTGCTGACATGAGGAAAGTTTCCAACCGATTTCTCATAACACAAATAGCAGTTGACCGGCGTTGCCTGGTGAAACGTTGTTGTGATGCCTCGTGTAAGGAGGAGAAATGCGTACCATCACGTTTCCGACTGTGATAAAGGTCGAATTGTAGCCTATCGCGATTGCGGTTTATCGTATCGCAACATTGCTGCTCGCGATGGTCGCGATCCAGTGAGTGTTAGCAGACTTTTGAATCGGTGGGTTCAGGAGGGCAATACGGAACGCCGTGCTGGATCACTCGTATCACTAGCAGTCGAGATGACAGGCATCTTATCCGCATGGCTGTAACGGATCGTGCAGTCACGTCTCGATCCCTGAGTCAAAAGATGGAGACGTTTGCAAGACAACAACCATCTGCACGAACAGTTCGACGACGTTTGCTCGGAGACCATGGCTGCGGTTACCCTTGACGCTGCATCACAGATAGGAGCACCTGTAATGGTGTACGCAACTACGAACCTGGGTGCACGAATGGCGTAACGTCATTTTTTCGGATGAATTCAGGTTCTGTTTACAGCATCATGATGGTCGCATCCGTGTTTGGCGACATCGTAGTGAACGCAGCGTGTATTCGTCATCGCCATACTGGCGTATCACCCGGCGTGATGGTATGAGTTGCCATAGGTTACACGTCTCTGTTACCTCTTGTTCGCATCGACGGCACTTTGAACAGTGGCCGTTACATTTCAGACGTGTAACGACCCATGGCTCTACCCTTCATTCGCTCCCTGCGAAACCCTACATTCCTGCAGGATAATGCATGACCGCATGTTGCAGATCCTGTACGGGCCTTTCTGGATATGGAAAATGTTTGACTGCTGCCCTGGGCTGCACATTCTCCAGATCTCTCACCCATTGAAAACGCCTGGTCAATGGTGGCCGAGCAACTGGTTCATAACAATACGCCAGTCACTACTCTTGATGAACTGTGGTATCGTGTTGAAGCTGCATTGGCATCTGAACCTGTACGCGCCATCCAAGCTCTGTTTGACTCAATGCCCAGGCGTATCAAGGCTGTTATTACGGCCAGCGGTGGTTGTTCTGGATACTGATTTCTCAGAATCCATGCATCCAAATTGCGTGAAAATATAATGACATGTCCGTTCTAGTATAATATGTTTGTACAATGAATACCCGTTTATCATCTGCATTTCTTCTTGGTGTAGCAATTTTAATGGCCAGTAGTGAATTACACAGTGTGCTAACCAAAACTGCATGTATATCATCAGTCATATAAGTATAAACGTACAAAAAACGCAAATTAAACATTTATATGGTCAGGTGGAAACCATCATTTTTTTAAAGTTAATTTCATTTAAAAGGGAATTACAAAATACAAAAACAAGACCATGTGCTCCCTCTGTCCCACAACATGGGCACAACAAGATTCCATTTTTCTTTTTTAAATCGTGCGCAGTACTGCTTGAGCTCATTTAGATCTCCCCCTCTTTTCAGTCCGTTTTTATTGTCACTGTTCGTAATGTCCCGTAAACATACCCTTTCGCGATGAACGTCTGTCAGCTTTAATGCTGTACTGCGCCGTATAGTCCAGAATTCTCTTAAACACAGTAACTATACGTCCGTTGAACAGGCGCATTAAATCGCTACTGAACCGACGCGCCACGATCCGGTAGCCATACCAGGAGAGCCGGCAGCGCTTTGATGTTACCGCCAGGAGTCCCAACTTCGGCCAAGGCCAGCGGCGTCGTTGCCTCCGATTTTCCGCCCGTGCACACTAACGAGGGCACGTTACGGTCTCGCAAATTCAGCTCGGGTTGAGACTGCAAATTTCAGTAGCAGACCGTAAGTGTGTCCGCACATAAACGTTGTATAGGCACTGCCGCTCAGGTCCCCCACATCTGATAAAGGGCCCTGGGTCCAGTTCCCGAGGTGGACCCCCCTATTTTAAAGTGGGGTGCTACATTATAGCTAATTGAATAGATTTTTTTCACGCACTTTTTAGAATGGAACTTGAAACTACAGGGTAGAATTACAGGTACACTTTGCTCTGCAGAGAACATATAAAAGAACCTCCAAATACACCATTTTGCGTACAAAGGTATGAAACTGGACCTTCTTGAATAAATTGAGACCCTCATTAACACAAATACACCATCTTGAGACCGACAGCATAATTAGACGGAACTAAAAAACAAATCGTTTCTCTGAAATTTCGAGTATTTACTAATGCACTCACAGCATTGCTATGTCGTACAGTCTCTATTGGCAAAGTTCCTGAAGAAACTATGTGCACAAAACGCGTCCAATTAATAGGTACTCGACGATTTTTATCACTTTCCTGTTACTGCTTTTTCTGTTGAAACTGTGCTCCCAAATTTTAGCACGTTTCTTAATGTCATAAAGTAGCACACCCAAAAGCGTAAAATGAAGGTAAATCGTCAATTTTTTTAATAATTTCGGACTTTACAGCTAAAGTCAATGTCTTGTGTGTATGGCCACTATTGGCCATAAAAATTGCTACAACAAGAAGAAATGCAGATGATAAACGGGTATTCATTGGACAAATATATTATACTAGAAATGACATGTGATCACATTTTCATGCAATTTGGGTGCATAGATTCTGAGAAATCAGTACCCAGAACATTCACCTCTGGCCGTTATAACGGCCTTGATACACCTAGGCATTGAGTCAAACAGAGCTTGGATGGCGTGTACAGGTACAGATGCCCATGCAGCTTCAACACAACCACAGTCCATCAAGAGTAGTGACTGGCGTATTGTGAAGAGCCAGTAACTCGGCCACCATTGACCAGACGTTTTCAATTTGTGTGAAATCTGGAGAATGTGCTGGCCAGGGCAGCAGTCGAACATTTTCCGTATCTAGAAAGACCCGAACAGGACCTGCAACATGCGGTCGTCCAATATCCTTCTGAAATGTAGGGTTTCGCAGGGATCGAATGAAGGGTAGAGCCACGGCTCGTAAGACATCTGAAACGTAACGTCCAATGCGAACAAGAGGTGACCGAGAGGTGTAACCAATGGCACACAATACCCTCACGTCGGGTGATACGCTTCTAATGTGCGTTCACTGCGATGTCGTCAATCACGGATGCGACCATCATGATGCTGTAAACAGAACTGGATTCGTCCGAAAAAATGTCGTTTTGCCATTCGTGCACCCAGGTTCGTCGTAGCGTACAGCAACGCAGGTGCTCATGTCTGCGATGCAGCGTCAAAGGTAACCGCAGCTATGGTCTCCGAGCTGATAGTCCATGCTGCTGCAAACGTCGTCGAACTGTTCGTGTCGATTGTTGTTGTCTTGCAAACGTCCCCATCTGTTGACTCAGGGATCGAGACGTGGTTGGACGATCCGTGACAGCCATGCGGATAAGATGACTGTCATCTCGACTGCTAGTGATACGGGGCCGTTGGGATCCATCACTGCGTTCCGTATTGCCCTCCTGAACCCACCGATTCCATATAATTGGATCGCGACCAACGCGAGCAGCAATGTCGCGATACGATAAACCGCAATCGCGATAGTCGGAAACGTGGTGGTAAGCATTTCTCCTGCTTACACGAAGCATCACAACAACGTTTCACCAGACAACGCCGGTCAACTTCTGTTTGTGTATGAGAAATCGGTAGGAAACTTTCCTCATGTCAACAGGTTGTGGGTGTCGCCACCGGCGCCAACCTTGTGTGAATGATCTGAAAAGCTAATCATTTGCATATCACAGCATCTTCTCCCTGTCGGTTAAATTTCGCTCTGTAGCACGTCATCTTTGCGATGTAGCAATTTTAGTGGCTAGGAGGGTCCCGTTTCTTGTTTGAGGCATATTGTAGGAACGATACTAAACAAAATGTTCAAATGTCTGTAAATCTATCGGACCAAACTGCGTAGTCATCAGTCCGTAGCTTACAAACTACTTAAAGCTAGGCAAACTAACCTACGGACAAACACCCATGCCCCAGGGAGTACTCGAACCTCTACGGCGATCAACCGCGCGCTCCGCAGCGAGATGCTTTAGAATTTGTATCAGACGGGAGGCGTGCTTAGGTAGTCCTTGCAGGTGCGGTGATAACTGTGTCCCCAGTGGTGTAGGGGGCAGCGCAACTGCCTAGAAAGCAGGAGACCCGGGTTCGAATCCCGGCTGGGTACACATTTTCAGCTTTGCCCAATCGCAGTTGATGTCATATATTCTATGAATATTATATGCTTTAGACCGCTCGGCTACTCCACCGCGGCACGTTACTAAACACTCACTAACAAGTCAAGTTAAATGTCATACTAATTCAGTTGCACAATGAACGCAATAGCCAACAACTGTTGGCTGACTATGTATTGTTTACTAAACTGTTCATTTGGAAGTAGCCCCAACCGTCCACGTAATGTAACTCAGATAGTCGCGTGGGACAACTGGACGTCTGGGACTGGCGGTATTGGATTATAAGAACTGTACCGTACCGGCAACCGTAATCAAATCGTCAAACAGGCGCACTGCAGTGTCCACAGAGCCGAGATTTGCGACAGATGAATTAGTGTGTCACGTTCTGCATGTCGCATCTGGCAAGCAAGTAGTCTCTATGTCAGCGAGCGAGTCGACTTTCCAAGCGGTGCTGTTGAAAGGACCGGAGAGCACTGGAGACCGCAGGTACTCCCCCGGTGGCGTGGGCAGCGCGCGCATGTATTAGCATTAAGCAGGCGCCGGCGGCGGTCGGAGGCGTGCTAGGGGCTTCCCCGCGGTGACGTCGCACTGCCACCGCCAATTAGTAGCCCGCGTCCGCGCATGCGCCCTGAGGACGTGGCGTGGCGTCGATGCGTGATGAGCAGCAGTTCGACCCGGACGAGACACACAATTACCCCTCCCATACCCCAAGCTGCATTCTTCGTCCGGACGCAACCTGAGCACGCTTTCACTCACAAACGGCCCGCTTTCGAGGTGATCGGTTTTCGACACACGTCTTATGTAACGTGTTATTTCCGTAGTTGCTGTGGTCTTCAGTCCGCATACTGGTTGGATGCAGCTCTCCACGCTACCCTGTTCTGTGCAAGTCTCTTCATCTGAGAATACGTTCGGCAATTATTCGTCCCGCGGCCTCCCTCTACGATTTTTACCCCACATGCTTCCTTCTAATGCTAAGTTGACAATTCCTTGATGTCTCAGTATTTGTCCTACTAGTCTATCTCTTCTCTTAGGATATGCCAGAAGCTCCTTTTCTCAAAAAAATGTTCAAATGTTTGTTAAGCTTATGGGACTTAACTACGGGGTTATCAGTCCCTAAACTTACAAACTACTTATCAACTAGCTTATCCTAAGGACGGCACAAATATCCATGCCCGAGGGGGGATTCGAACCCCCGACCGTAGTGGCCGTGCAGACCGTGACTGAAGCGCCTCAGTCCCCTCGGCCACCGCGGCCGGCACTCCTTTTCTCCCCAATTCGGTTAAGCACCTCCTCATTAGTCACGTGATCTACCCATCTAATCTTCGTCTGTAGCACCACATTTCAAAAGCTTCTATAATGTTTTTGTCTGAACTCCTTATCGTCCACGTTTCACTTTCATACAATGCTACACTCCAGACAAATGGTTTCAGAAAGGACTACCTAACATTTAAATTAATATTGGATGTTAACAAGTTTCGCTTCTTTAGAAATGCTTTTCTCCCCATAGCCATTCTGCATTTTATATCTTCTTTACTTCGGCCATCAGAAGTTATCTTGCTATCCAAATAACAAAACTCATCTACTACTTTTATTGTCTCATTACCTAATCTAATTCCTTCAGCATCGCCTGATTTTCTGACATTGCATTCCATTACCTTCGTTTTACTCTTGTTAATTTTCATCGCATATCTTCCTTTCAAGCCGCTGTCCATACCATTAAACTGCTCTTCCAGATATTTTGCGGTCTCTGACAGAATTACTATGCCATCGGCAAACCGCAATGTTTTTATTTCTTCTCTCTACACTTTAATGCCCTCTACAAATTTCTCTTTCAATTCTTTCACTGCCTCCTCAGTTTACAGATTGAACAACATTGGGGAAAGGCTACAACCCTGTCTTACTCCCTTCCCAATCTCTGCGTCCCTTTCTTGCCCTTCGACTGTAATAACCGCTGTCTGGTTTTTGTATAGGTTGAATATAACTCTTCGCTCCCTATATTTCATCCCTGATACCTTCAGAATGTGAAAGAGTGTATTCCAGTGGACAATATCAAAAGCTTTCTCCAAATCGACAAACGCTAAAAATGTAGGTTTTCCTTTCCTTAGCCCATCTTCTAAGATAAGTCGTAATGTGAGTATTGCCTCCTGTGTTTCTACATTTCTCCTAAATCCAAACTGATCTTCTCCGAGGTCAGATTCCATAAGTTTTTCCATTTGTCTATAAATAATTCGTGTTAGTATTTTGCAACCATGACTTATTAAACTGATAGTTCTGTAATTTTCACACTTGTCTGCACTTGCTTTCTTTGGAATTGGACTTAACGATATTCTTCTTGAAGTCGGAGGGTATTTCCCCTGTCTCATACATCTTACATACCAGGTTGAGCAGCTTTTTCATGACTGGCTCTCCTAACGAAATCAGCAGTTCAGACGGAATATCATCTACTCCAGGGGCCTTGTTTCGACTCAAGTCCTTCGGCACTCTGTCAAATTCTTCTCGCAGTATCATATCTGCTATCTCATCTTCCTCCACTTCGTCTTCCCTTTCTAGACTACTGTCTTCAAGTTTATTTCCTTTGTATAGGTCCTCTATATAATCCTTCCACAGTTCAGCTTTCCCCTCTTTGCCCAGTACTGGTTTTCCGTCTGAGTTCTCGATATTCATACAGCTGCTTTTCTTGTCTCCAAATACCTTCTTTATCTTCATCTATCTTTCCCCTACTTATGCACTATTCCACGGTTCTGTAATTGTTCTGTAGCCACTCGTGCTTAGCCAGTCTGCTCTTCCTGTCAATCTCATTTTTCAGACGTTTGTATTCCCCTTTTCCTGCTTGACTTGCTGAATTTTTATATTTTCTCCTCTCATCAATTAAGTTCAGTATATCCTGTGTTAACTAGGGATTTCTATTAGGCCTTGTCCTTCTGCCTATATGATCCTCTGTTGCCTTCACTTCCCCTGCTCTCAGAGCTACCCATTGTTCTTCTACTGTATTACTTTCCCCCGTTTCAGCCAATCCTTGCCTAATGCTCCCTCTGAAACTCTCAACCACCTCTGGTTCCTTCAATTTGTCCAGGTTCCATCTCGTAACTTTTCTACCTTTCTGCAGTTTAAGTTTTAATCTGCAGTTCATAACCAACAAGTTATGGCCAGAGTCTATTTCTGCCCCTGGATATGTCTTACAGTTTAAAACCTGCTTTCTAAATCTATTCCTTACCATTATAAAGTGAATCTGGTACCTTCCAGTATCTCCTGGTCTCTTTCACGTATACAGTGTTGGTGATCATTAAATTGTGCTCTGTGCAAAATTCCACCGAGCGATCTCCTCTTTCATTCGTTTTTCCCAGTCCATATTCACCTGCTACATTTCCTTCTCTTCCCTTTCCTACTACCGGTTTCCAGTCCCCCATCACAATCAATTTTCGTCTCTCATTAGAGATTGATCCTGTCAGATTAAAACTGTGTGGAGGAACTGGATTCGAACCCGAAACCTTTGCTTTTGCGAGCTACCCTGTCACACTTGACAGTCCGTCCTCACAGCTTTAGTTTCTACCTTGCAAACTTCACAGAATTTTGCAGGAATAGCAATCCTGGAAGAAAGGACATGGTGGTGACAAACTAGGTTTCGAATATTTTTACTCTGCAACGTTGCAGCAACGCATCCAAATGTAGCTGCGGCGGATAGGCCGGTGTATCCTACTTGTGGAACATCCTGTCCACTACCTGCAGTGTGCGGGGCTCCGAACAAATGTCGACACATTCAATGTCTGGGCAAACGTCACTCCGAGAAAGTGGCATAAACTCCTTTTCTCCATATGTAAGTTGAATTCAACATCGTATTTTTACATTATGAGGACAAAACTGGTGATTTTAATTTCGTAAGTAGATCTTGCCACAACGAAAAATGTCGTCCTTGTAATTAATAGCATGTATCGCGATAATTTAAAACGATCTGCCTTCCTTTGCGCTCTATGGATGTCCACCGTGAATCATGCCTGATACAGATCTCGCACCACGCAGCAATACTCCAAACGTGGACGGACAATTGTAGTGTACGATATCTCTTTAAGTGATTGGTCTATAAAATGCGGAATTTGGTCCTGTTTTCCACAACATTTTCTATGAGTTCTTTTCAGTTTAAGTCGGTCATAATAACAATTCCTATGTATCTAACTGCGATCACGTAGTAGTGAAGGAACTCAAGGAGTAGCCGTGTAGTGTAAAGCATCATGCTGCGAAGTAGGCGGCTGCTACCACCGGAGTTTCGAGTCCTCCCTCGGACGTGGGTGTGTGTCATGTCGTTAGTGTAAGTTAGTGAAAGTAGTTTGTAAGTCTAGGGACTGTTGCCCATAGCAGCATGGTGCCGTGGATTTACAAATATTTTCAAGGGTAAATTGAGAATAGGATTTAAAGTTAAATGGGAAGAAATCAAATATTGCAGTTTAATCGCTGTGATTTTAATGCTGTCAGAAATGGCTAAGGTCATGGAAGAGCAGGAGCTTTGAATCGACAGTCTCTTTAAAGGAGGTTAGGGGGTAAAGGAATCTAGCAGAGTAAATTACTTGATACCGAGATAAAAATACTAAAAGCACTAAAATTACTTATGATGGCAGGAGTAGAGAAGATGTAAAAATGTAGACTATTAATAGCAATAAAGGTATTTCTGAAAAAGAGGAATTTTTTAAAACATGTAATATAAATTTCAGATGAGTTTTCTGAAGATATTAGTCTCTACTAATAGAAGTGGAACGTGGCTGATAGGCAATGTAGACGTGGTGGAGATAGGAGCTTTTGAAATGCGGTGGCACAGAAAGATAGTGGAGATTAGTTGGGTAGATGGAATGAGAAATGTTTAGATGAATTGCGGGGAAAAAATATATCTGTGGCCTAACCTGACTAAAAGAAATGATAGTTTGGTAGGAGACATTATGAGATATCAAGGAATAATTAATTTGAGGGTGAAAGGCAGCGCGGGTAATCAAAACGGTAGATGGAAACCAAGGCTAGTAAAAATGAAGAGATAGCAATATTTAAAACTTTGTGAGTAAAAGACAATTGGTAGTCTCATCCACAAGGGTTGTCGATATTTCATGAAGATTGTAAACCTTATTTATTGAATATTTTTCTGTAATGCGTGTGAAAATGGAGGTAATAATTGATTATGAAATCGCCGTTCTTGTTTTCATGGCTAGAATGTGTACCTCAAACACGGACAAAAAGATGCTAAACTCGGTGGTTCGCAGTTAGCGGAAGTATTAAATTTTGCCGCGCGGAATGGCCGCGGGGTCTAAGGCGTCTTGATACGGACTGCACGGCCGTTCCCGATGGAGGTTCGAGTCCTCCCTCATGCATGGGTATGAGTGTTGTCCTTAGTGTATGTTATTATAAGTAGCTTGTAAGCCTTGGGACTGATGACATATCAGTTTGGTCCAATGGATTTCCACACAAAACAACAAACAACAACAACAAATGTTTGTTAAGCTTATGGGACTTAAATGCGAGGTCATCAGTCTCTAAACTTACAAACTACTTATAAACTGACAGCACAAACGCTCATGCCCGAGGGAGGATTGGAACCCCCGGCGGGGAACGGACTGGCGCATCGAGCACAGCGCCTCAATGTGCTCGGCCACTCCACCGCTCAGATTTACAAAAGATTTTATCACGTGTTCAAACGTTTGCAACGCTATGGCAGCAAGCTGCTGTGGTTATCATTCCCTAGACTTAGGTACTACTTTAACTTATGCTAAGGACAACACACACACACCAATGCTTGAGGCAGGACTCTAAGTCCAACGGGGAGCAGCTGCGCACTCTGCAGCAAGGAGTCGTAGTGCGCACGAGTGGAAGTATCTGTGGTGAAAATGTCTTCACGGCTTAACTTTCGTAGCGACAGTACCCCCGGTAAAGACAGACTACAAAAAACTAGATAAAACGTCATTGTTGCAGAGAAATGGAGGTGAAAAGAACTGAAAACGTGCGACGAACATTAAAAAACGTTTGTTGTCAGACAACAGAAAATTCTCAAGGCACAAGCGACTCACTTGCGTAATATTGTTTCGATTAAAATTTCTTTAAATGTACTGTTGCAGCTTAACGTTGATGAAAGGACAGCAATTGCTAAGCCCATAGATACAAACGCCAGCGCAAAACTGCGATAGAAGTGGTGTCACGGTCTAAAGCCTGGAGCACGTGATGATTGGAAGTATGTGGAATGGTCTGATGAAACGTCGTTTACATTTCTATAAACAACCGACTTGATGTATCGAAAATTCGAAAAGAAACTTACGATTCGGCATGCTTTCTCCAGGAAGAGTTTCCTTCGTGATTAAACTGTTTCTAACTTAATACTAACTGGTCGCATAAATGTGGATCAATATCTCACCATCGTCCACAGCAAAAATACGACTATAGCATATTGTTAACAAACAGTGTCATATTCCAAAATATTTCTATGCACACACACACACACAGTGAAAAATTTTCCGTCGTGTTTAGTACAGAATTAGGAAATTATCAACCTCTTGATCAGCAAAATTGGCGTCTTACTTACAACATAATTGAACCGTTATCGGGATATTCAGAGCAGAGAGTAAGGACAAAATTAATAGATCCAACGTCGTTGAAGTAATTGGCTAATCTTTTGGTAAAAGATTGAGTAATGTTTTGTTGGAAATACATACTGACCAAAACAATTGAGTATCGCCTGAGATATCATACACAATTTACATATGGTAACATTTTTTTTTTTTTTTTTCAGATATTAGTTACAATAGGGTATTTTCCTGTGTTAAAAATATGGTTTGAATTGTTGTTATTCTGAATGATTATAACATTCAGACAGCATTTTCGCTCATAATTGTTACAAAATATCTGTTATTTTTACGTAATTAAAGCTTAAAAATCATCAAATTTCACGTTTAGATCACGTGATCGAAAACGCTCCGTTATTGGCTGAAGTACTGGTGACGTCATAGAACACCTACAGCGCGGCAACTAGAGGTGGGAGCTGTATTGTTGTACGCGTTTCCTCCATTTCGCTGCTTTAAGTTCAGTTTTTTCGTGATCTAAACGCGTTTACAGTTTTTATGCCACAATAGAAGATGGTTATGTGAAGGCTGAAGCGGAAACCTCCCTAAAGTTGATGCAATTATGGTGTCTTCATTCTTTATAAACAATCCAAAATACGTGCCAGAAATAAGAAACGTGAAAACTGCATTGTAAGAAACGCATACCCACATGACTTAATCTGAAGTCACCATATTATGCAATAAAGGGTGAAATTTTATCTTCTATCCAAACGGCCTTGAGTGATTATGTTGGCAACATCAACAACACGATAGAAAATCTTTGTCCAGATGTTCAGACCACATAGAATGACTAGATTAGTGTATCGTACAGACCATAAAGTAAATAAATAATGCTGTTCCTGCTATAAGATTCTTGTATGTACTCTTGTCCGGTCAGTAAAAGTAACTGCCCTCGTAAATCAAAGGTTTCACGAAAAAATATTTGCGCTGTCACGCGATTGGCTAATGGCGACGTCTCATGATTCTCGCTATTCAGCATCTGTTGCCAACATAGTCACAGGAAGCCGCCGGGATAGTTAGTAAAATTTACTGAAGCCCAGTCTGTACTTAATGTAGTTTTCTATGTCCCTCTCCAGCTGTAATATAAAATTTCACTTACAAGTGACACTACACCACAGGATTTGCTGTCTATTTTGGTGGTTCTTGATTACCTAATAACTAAAAAACATTTCTTGTATTCTAGATATTTAATTATTTTTGCGAAATAAACTTCACAACATGACATTACAACTATTTTTGTTTCAATAAACACATATTTGGGTAACTAACACTTTTAATCGTATTTACACTTGCATATTACGAAAGTTTGAAAGCTAAATAAATCGGCACATTAAAGACATCTCCCATATACGTATATTACGATAGGGTAAGTTGTAAAATAACCAGAAGGGCGTTGTCGATGTATAAAACGGTTGTTTGACTAAGATCTATTGGTGATAAAATTACACTTACTGGAGATAAATAATCAGTGCTATACTTTTATAGTGGGCTGCAACAATATTCATGTTCTTCTTTCACCAAATATATTAGGAAATGGATTTAATTACACATAAATCGTAGGCGTGTAACATTATGAAGGTTTACTTCGCAAAGGTAAACATCAGGTCATTAAACTACACATGATACTACTTTATACCTTTGCAGTAGAAGAGAATGATACTAAACAGTTTAGTTTACCAATGGAATAATATTGTTTACTTATATCAAAATGATCCTCACAGAAATACAGACATGAAGTAGCCGCTATTTCATTTGGATCTCTTCCCGCCATTGTCAACCACTTTTTGCGTATCTTCTCAGTTTTTGGTACTTGCAAGAACAATTTTTCTGGAGTGTTGACAGATGTATTGGTACAGTGCGGAACTAAGCAATATTTGTAGGTCATTATGCAAACGTCAACGCCCAAACACGAGGCCTCGGCCCAAACAATATACAGGTATTTGTTTATCTTACGAGAGCAGCAGCAGCAGCAGCGTGTTGTATGACGTCACAGGCATCACGTGACTCAAATGTAGCGTTTTAGCGGGCTTTCAAATTATTTGAATTTCATTTCTTTTTTTTTAAAAAAAGTACTGAAATCCACGAGGTAAAAAAGCATGTTCGGACCATAATATGACATAATTAACAATTTAAAAAGATTTCCAGAAAACAGTCAAATACCCTATTGTAATATGAGTGTGCCGCAGTACTATATTTTGCTGATTCACCTATTTAGTTGTGGTTTACATGGCGTTTGCTTCTAGCGAGGCACCGTGTGGCTACCATGATAGTGAAAAAGTCGTTATCGGTGCCTGCCCTCTAACATGGTATGTGATCACCTCAAACGGCCAGTACAGTTTTAGTTCTGCGTAACAAGGACAGTATGAGGTTATTAATCATCTCTTGAGGAATATTTTGCCATCATACCATGATTGAAATATACAGCTCTGCAACCATTGTGGGATGTGCTGGTCTGGCTGCAATGCGTCTGCCAAGTGCATCCCAGAACTAGCTGGCCACTCCGTTTGTTCAGTTCCTTCAGCTTCAAGCACGTTGTCCACCAGTGAAGCTCTGTGGAAACGAGCGTTATCGTTCACCATAAGGGACCCATCTCCTATGACACTGGCGTGGAGCACTACAAAAGGTCGAAGGATCGCATCTCTATACCTCTGAGCAGTTAAAGCGCCATTCTGAACGATATAGAGGTCCGTAAATCGCCAATACACCATTAGTCCACCATCATGATACAGTGATGTTTCCTGCACATAAGCAGGATTGTTACGAATTCGACGTTCTCTCCAGATGAAGGAACGACGATTGTTCGGCTGAACACAAAATCTTGACTCATCTGTGAACAAAACCCAGTGCCATCACTAGGATTGCAATCCTGATGATCGTCTGCCCAGTTTCTGCTGGCTAAACGGTGTAGTGGTTTTAATGGGACACACACCACAGGTCTCCGCGAGTAGAGGCCACATTCCCGAAGGCAATTTCGGACTGTTTGTGTTGATACTGCGCGTCCTGTTGTTGCCAGAGGGTGCATTGAAGCTGAGTTGCATTCAGACTCCTGTATGGACTGGCTGTTAACGGGAGATAACGGCCGTCTCCTGGTAATGTTACCCTTGGACGACCTTGCCTTCTTTTAACGGTTCCCTCTGTCTGAAATCGCATCCACGTCCTGGAAATTACCCCCCTAGGACACTCCAATAGCTTTAGCCATCTCTATGTCTATCCACTTCCCACCTTCGTTTGGCTCTCCATGTCATATATTCAGATAAGCCAGGTTGTTGTTGAATTGCACTACCTGCTTACTGCACTACATGAACCCAACTGCAAAAAAAGCAAATGTTCAAATGTTTGTATAGCTTATGGGATTTAACTACGGGGTCATCAGCCCCTAAACTTACAAACTACTCATGAACTAGCTTACTCTAAAGACGGCACAAACATCCAAGGGGGGATTCGTACATCCGACCGCAGCGGCCGTGCAGACCGTGACTGGCACGCCGCAGGCCGCTCGGCCACTGCGGCCAGCGAACGCAACTGCTTGTGTAATTCGTTTGGTAGAGTAAATACTAGCCAACATACACATTTTCTGCACCAACTTTCTGTTATTACCACTATCTCTGTTGCCGTAATGTTGTTGTTTCCACTCCAGTCCATTTTAAGTTCATTCTAGCCGACGACAATGCTTCAAAACCGCCGCGGAGGAGCGAACGAGCGCATTGAGGCGCTATGCTGCGTTGCGCGAGGCCGCTCCTCGTCGGGGATTCGAACCAACCATTTCACACCGTGAAAAGAGTTTTTGAAAAAGAGAAATTTAACATCGACTGTTAATTTAAGAATAAGGAAATACTTTTTCAAGGCATTTGTGTGGAGTATTGCCTTGTATGAGAGTGAAACATGGACGATAAACAGTGCGGACAGGAAGAGGACAGAGGCTTTTGAAATGTGGTGTTACAGAAGAATACTGAACATTAGGTGGGTGGATCGCGTAATTAATGAGGATGTACTGAACGGAATTGGGGAGAAAAGGAATTTCTGGAACACCTTGACTAAAAGAAGGGCTCGATTGGTACGACACATTCTTAGACATCAAGCAATTGTGAATTTAGTATTGGAGGGAAGTGTGTGGGGTAAAAACCGCAGAGAGAGACCAAGAGATGAAGACGGTAAGCAGATTCAAATGAATGTAGAGTGCCTTTCTTATGAGGAGACGAAGAGGCTTGCTCAGGATAGAGTAGGGTCAAGAGCTGCATACGGTCTGGAGTGCCACGTTACGGATCGCGCGGCTTCCCGCGTCGGAGGTTCGAATCCTCCCTCGGGCATGGATGTGTGTTTAACTTAGTTTAAGTAGTTTGTAAGACTAGGGACTGATGACCAACGTAGTTAGCTCCCAAAGAATTATAAACATTTGAATATTTTTTTGAGTTGCATCAAACCAGTCTCCGGATTGAAGGCAACAAGAAGAACACACATTTATTTATTGTTAGGGGCAGCTTCTCATTACCGATAAGGTACTTATGCTAGTCTCTGCCTCAAGTAAACTTGCTGAAGGGAAAAGGGAGCTGGATACGCGGTGTGAGTATGAAGCGCAGCAGATGGTGTCTTGAGCACAGCCTGCAGATAGTCGCCGCGGCGGATTAGCCGCGCATACTGGAGCGCCGTGTTGCGATGCGCGCAAGGATTGCGCATAATAGTTCGCGATTGGAACCTCCCACTTTAGTTCGAGGCTCTGCCGCGAACTTGTTCGTTCTTTTAGTTGGTCCGCTCCCAGTGATGGCTGAGCGGCGTGGTCTACACATGTAGGTGGAGGGAGAAGTTCCCCCACCTAGCTGCTTCATGCGCTTGCTGCTTGAGCCGCTAACGATATCATACAAACCAAAAGAAACAGTTTATAGATAATTTCTCGCGTTTAAGTTTAGAATTATCTCTATATCTTGGCATTATGTAATTTATTTGTCAGATATTACAGAGTGCAGAATACTTCACAGCAGAAATTTTGTAGCACTGAACTTTGTAATCTAGCAGGCAGACGCTCACCTCGAAAGGCTCTCATCAGCAGAAGGCAAACACGTGATTAATTCTGTTCTGTTCGCGACCTATCGCGCATATTTTAGTTCGCGACCTATCGTGCAAATTTTAGTTCGCGACCGGTAGCTCTCATTTTCTAAAAAAAAAAAAAAAAAAAAAAAAAAAAAATAAAATAAAAAAAAAAATAAAAAATAAAATCAAATGTTTGTATATGTTTGTATAGTCTATGAGACTTAACTACGGAGTCATCAGTCCCTAAACTTACAAACCACTTACGAACTAATACTAAGGACGGCACAAATATCCATGCCCGAGAGGGGATTCGAACCTCCGACCGTAGTGGCCGTGCAGAACATGACTGGAGCGCCTCAATCCCCTCGGCCACCGCGGCCGGCAGCTCGCCTTTTAGTTCGCAGCTCGGCCGCGAAGTAGGTCAGTCTTTTTAGTTCGACCACTCGTTTTGGCTTTTGCTACCGCTACTAAAACTACAGCTGAGCTGCATCTCAGCTCGAAATGACGGCAACTGGCAAGAGGGAATCACGCGATTCTGCGCGCTCTCGCGTTCTCTTGCTGTTACCCGTCAGTCTTCGGAAAAGGAGCGGACGGCTAAGAGGCGAAGGATCTGCGAACTAATTCGCGTAGTTCGGCTGTGGGAGCGCTCTTCCGAACTAGATCGTTGGCGAACTACACAAGACTAGGCGCGCGCGGCCGTCCGCCGTCGGGGGTTCGAATCCCCCCTCGGGCATGGATGTTTATGTCGTCTTTAAGGTAGTTCATAAGGTAGTTCTCCTCCCGCCACGCGCCACCCCCCTGGCCTAAATCTACGCTAACCTCTCCCCTTCCTCCATCCTCAGCTCACCTATTCATTATCCCTTCCTTACCTCTCTCTCTCTCCCTCTCCCTCCCGCCCTCTCGCTCTCTCTGTCATTCTCTCTCTCTCTCTCTCTCTCTCTCTCTCTCTCTCTCTCTGTGTGTGTGTGTGTGTGTGTGTGTGTGTCCATCCATCTTTCCCTGTTTATTAAAAACGTTTTAGACAACCCCCCGCCCCTGCTATACCCCTCAGCATTATTCATTTTACTCATCTTCTCTTCTCTTTACTACTTGATCTTTCCTCTTTGGTTATATTAATCCTCTCTGGCTTGGCTCAGTACGTGCAGTATCTCTGACGTCCACACTCCCGAAACACAACCTTCATGACCTAGATCGTAAACTACCTTTCCCTTCTGTTCCCATCCTTTCTTCTTCCCTTCTCTCCCACCTGATGAAGGAACTGTTTTCCGAAAGCTTGTCCTTTTTGTCCCCTTTTTTCTTTTTCTGTTCCTTCATTTGTGTTACTGTCGGCGGCACAGCACAAAGGTAAGTACTGGCCAGCCATTCTATCCCGTTTCAACAATATTCATAAGTAGTTTGTAAGTTTAGGGACTAATGACCCCGCAGTTATGTCCCTTGAGCTCTAGAAACATTTGAACATTTTGCAGACCGTCGCCACACTGGGCCGGCCTCCGTCCTCTGCGTCAGATTGCATAACGAGGCCACGGCACATCTCCTCCTCCTCCGCCGCCGTCATTGACTCCTGAATAGGAGTCAACTCGCGCTGCTGCCACGGCCCAAGTGGACGCCGTCCGACCTCCAACCACAGCGATAAACATGTTTACATGTCTGACGTCACAGGCGCAGCGAATGCCACAGGTGAAGAAGTCAGTTCAGACAGTATTTTATCCACCACTGGCAGCTCTTTTTAAAATAGCAGCAACCAGTTGCACTGAAATTGATTTTATTCGCCGGTTTCGGGCACTTACAACTCTTCTTCGGACATCTTTTTCGGTCACACATTTCTTATTAAAAAGAGATGTGATGAAGGATATTAAATAACCTTCTTTTTCCTGAACATACTAATGGTTATTTGCATTTCGCTGGAAGATATAGTGATTTTCTCCAGCTTGTACAAACTCTAAGAATTAGTTCAGGACAGGATACGGAACAAAACATGTACAATGAACTTAAGTCAGGAAATGGATGATCTCATTGCTAGAGACCATTTAATCAGTGAAATAAATCGCATTTTGCGATCACTTATGGCTTAACTGTACTAGGTTTAGATGTAATACCAATGAAAATTTGTGTCCGGCCGCGATTCGAACCAGGGATCTCCTGCTTACTAGGCAGACGCGTTGACCACTCCGCCTCAGAGGACACAGTGACCAGCACGACTGCAGAGGACTCTTCCCTGCACGTCTCCCGCCACAGGCAAATCTCCATTCGCCACGCTTTCTCTTTCCTATACCACAGCCTATTTGTTCTGTAATGCTCGCAGCCACAATACTGTATTCCCGCATCAGGAAGAACAGACCATGTGGTATCGAGACACAATTAATTGTCGTCAGGAGCCCAGCCTCGGTTTGTATACAATTATACATTTTTGACGACGTTACAGCGTTCATTTTTAATGAAATATATCGCAATTTGCGATGACTTATGGCTTCACTGTACTACGTTTAGATGTAATACCTGACGACAATTAATTGTGTCTCGATACATGATGGTCTGTTCTCCCTGATGCGGAAATACAATATTGTGGCTGCGAGCATTACATAACAAATAGGTTGGGGTATAGGAAAGACACAGCGTGGCGAATGAAGATTTGGGTGTGGCGGGAGACGTGCAGGGAAGAGTCCTCTGCAGTCGGCCTGGTCACTGTGTCCTCGGTGGCGGAGTGGTCAACGTGTCTGCCTACTAAGCAGGAGATTCCGGTTTCGAATCCCCGCCAGGCACAAATTTTCATTCGCCGCACATTGGTATTACATCTAAACCTAGTACAGTGAAGCCATAAGTGATCGCAAATTGCGCTTTATTTCATTAAAAATGAACGTTGTAACGTCGTCAAAAATATATAATTGCATTTAATCAGTCTTACGTTGTCACACAGACTGTGATCTAGTGCCATGCTCTCACAGTTACTGCATGTATGGTTTCCCTTTAGAGGGTGGTACTGTGCCACTCATTATTTGAAGGGTAAAGTGGCTGCTGCATGATGGTGCTCTATTCTAAAACTTCTTATGGTGCTTGGCGGTCACTTTATTTTGGAAATCTGCAGTGTTATTCTGATTTCAATGAAATTTTGCACACACCTTCAAAATAATAGCAACATCACTGTCTACATACAATTTCATACAGTGTATTGGTGAGGGTACCTTTGACACCTTTCCACCGATTGCGATGACAATTAATAGATACGTAATGTGTAATTATTCATAGACGGGGGTTGGAGACGGTAGCACCTAATCTTCTGATGGTTGATTGGTAGAAGAAACAAATGAAACGAGATTCTTTGTTGTACATTTGAAGGAAATAATTTCCACAGAAAAGTTCAAAATGTTAAAATAACACAAGTTTTGAATATGAGCGTGGTTGTACATAGTTATTTTTCAGTAAAACAAACGAACAAATATATATTTTGAAAATACGAAGCATGAATTAAATAAGATATTATTTATTCGCCATTTGCGAATTCCGCCGACAATAGCTCATAATGAAACACGTCCACTGAATGTGTGGTCGTGTTCCATTTTGAGTTATTCATTGCTCTAAAGTGTTTCTCCACCATTAATACTGGTTATTTGTATGTCAATTATTGTATTCCTTTATTAATGATCAATGCCCCACGTTTATATGTACTTCTGCCTGAGTGATTGAACTTGTGTGTTCGTAAGAATGTGGAAGATTGCTTTTAATATTAACTGACTGCCACGCAATGACTTACAGTCGCCACTTCGCGCTTTAGGCCTCTTTTACTTTAGTTAAGAACGCATGGCTTCGTATGTCGTCTGCACTGCCGTCTGCTGGGTAGCCAGGCATCCTTACTTGGCAAAATGGCGAGGGGTGCTGTTATTAGTGTAGTACCAACTTAATCATGGACGAAAGAGGTAACAAACGAGACCTCTCTGGAACTGTAGTAGAGGGTATTATCTCCCTCAGGTAGCCACGGTTGGTAGACAGTAGGCTTAGAGAACGCACCCTACATTGCTTTGAACGCTCCCTATATCCAGTGCAGAGAGCGAAGTCTCTGACCGCATCAAACTTGCCGCGACCGCCGAAGTGAGTATTTCGTCGAATCATGGTGAGGACTATATTTGTGATCAGGCAGTTCTGGTTTATTAATGATGGCTTTTCTTGAGTAATTCTTTCGCTATGCAAGGCGAAGTGTTTCCTTCTTTTCATAACTCAAGTAATTAAGTGCAAATTTAATATTTGGATTATCATTCCAGTAATGATTTTTGCGTCCGGTTTCTCACGTTAGAATACAAATTTGTGGCCCTCAGCATTTGTGTAAGCTTAGTATATCTGAATTCCTTGCTGTTTTTAACTAATATTTTCTGCGATGTCTGTTTCCGTGAGCATGCTAAATTCTCTTTCGGAATTTCTCGACTGATTCCGTCTATCTTTGTATGACCGATTGCACAATGCGCTTTCATAACGGTCATTACTTTGGACTTCAGTCATGCTTTTTACTGATACTAGCTTTCTTCTTTTGAAATCTCACGAGTGCTTTACTTGCTTATACTATTTTCTGTTTGCAAATTCGATGTAATTCACCATGGTCGTACACCACGTGGTACTTAACGATAGTATGCGCTGCCTCTCCGCACATGAGTTCGTTTGTGCATAGTATAATTTCAATAGTGCTTGAAGACGCCCGCCATCTCGTCAAAACGCCGCCGACGCTTCGTTTTGCAAATCAAATGTTCAAATGTTTGTAAATCTATTGGAACAAACTGTGTGGTCATCAGTCCGTAGCTTACAAACTACTTAAACCTATGTAAACTAACCTAAGGACAAACACACACACCCATGCCCCAAGGAGGACTCGAACCTCCATGACGAGCAACCGCGTGCTCCGCAGTGAGACGCTTTAGACCGCTCGGCTACTCCACCGCGGCTTCGTTTTGCCACTGCTATGAATTGTTCCGACCTGAGTGAACGTCGCAAACATTATGCGTGTGTGTCTGTGAATGAATGAGTGAGCTTTCTTTATCCCCTGCGTATTTGCAAATATCCTCCCATGTTACCTCCATATTCAAAAAGGGCAGAAACTATTTTATTACGGGCAGGAACTTTATAATTTAATTCACTGTTGTACAAAGTGTGTGCTTCGTTGTACTTCTTTGGTCTCCCCACATTTTGCTTATTCATTTCATTGAATAGATAATAATTTAAAGTATCAAACCTCTGCTTTATAATTTCATGCTCCCCGTCCCATGTTTAATTATCTGTTCCTTTTTATATATGTTATTTGTGTTTGTTAAAACGTTGGCTGCTCTCTTAAGGAGTGAGCAGTTAGATAAATTTCCGTTTAGCATGTAGTGTGGCCACTCTTAAAGTAATTTAGAGCAGCAGTGAGCGTTTTAACTTGCATTTCCTGATCTCTACTGCCGAAGATCATTCGTAGAAAATTTAACAAGCAACTTCCAATTATTAAAGACGATCTGTTGTTTAGTGACAAATGAAACTTTGTGCCGGATCGGGACTCGAACCCGGGTCTCCCGCTTTTCGCCTTAACCACTCGGCCACCTATGCACTCTCCGGAGACAGACCGAAACTTCCATTTGTCACACACACGGTACCATCACAAATGTCTGTTCCTTTACAACAGATATTTCATAGTAATGAAGAATGAATTGTTAACAATATTTCATATATATAGCCAAATAATGTACTGATCATTTGAATGAACAAGCATCTTTAAAGGAACGGGATAATGAAACAAAAAATCTCGGGCTGAGGATTCGAATACGGCACATCCAGCTTGCTTCACTTTCCATCTACAACTTGTTTTTAATAGTAACTAGCTTAAACCCGCTCGGGTGTTGGTTGATTATGATACATAAGCTATCTTTCAGTAGTGTGCTATGAGACTGGTTTTGAAGGATGAAATGAAATACAATATCTTTTTTAGAATCATTTTAATCAACATTAGAATAAAAAAAATTATGTGATGTGCTTAATGATTTGCAATAAATAATACATACATTATTGGTTATAGCCTGTGTTGCAATATCTCAACACGTATGGTGAGAGTAATGTCCAAATTCATTTTAATTTCATTTTGGGGCATTCTAGTAAACTACGTTATTTGTAGTATTGTTTGGCGCGTAAATGTAGAGATTTTTTGGTTGCCCAACCTTGAGCAAGCGGCGTATAATTGACCACGTGAAAAACATGAGGGCTGTAAATGGATTCCTGCGACGTTTAATAATTGTCCTTGAGCTTTGTTAATTGTCATGGCAAAATGTAGACGAACTGGAAACTGAAGTCTTTTGAACTGAAATGGCATATCTGAAGGGATTAAAGGAAATTCAACAATAATGATTGTAATAATGTCACAGATCGATCACTTTCAACCACCATATCTTCCACCCCCTTATAGCTATCGGCATGGAACTGCTATGGTGTACAATGGGAGACTTCGGACAACAATTACAAACAGACCATTCGTTTGCGTTCTGTAGTTTTCGCTGCAGAGCGAAATATTAACACACACACACGTAGAGTTTTATATTCACTGATAACTTTCCATCCCAATATACTCCACCATTTTATCATTATCATCCCTCAAGCAACAATGCAACCAATAAAACCATTTTCAAAGAGTAAATATAGTTTTCAAAGAGTAATTATTGTTCCGCATTTCACGTTATATTCTTCAAATCACTAAATATCTATCAGATCTCCATAAAACCATGCCTAAAACCTTCCTCAGGTATAAATTAGTAACTGTAAAAATATTAAAGTCTCTGCGCCTTGTCGATCGGACGTGATAAGCGTACACCGAACAGACATTAATATATATAGATAAATAGCTATCCGATCGCCATAAAACCGAGCCTAAAGCCTTCCTTGGGTAGACATTAGTAACTGTACAAATTTTTAGCTCTTTATTACTTGTGGTTCAGACGTGGTAAAAGTACACCGAACAGACATTCACATTTATAGATAAAGATGATTTTACGGGGTGATAACAAAATAACTTTTTAGTATCATATGTGCAATTTCATAGGAAAAAAGGGGGGAGCGTCTTGAAACTTAACTATCTTTCTTCAGATAAGGGTGGTATGGGATTTTCCTCGATCGTTGTTTGCCTCGTTTCTCCAGTATCGCCAAGTAATGCGTAATTTCGTTTGTTGTTGCATGGATCGCCGGCCGCGGTGGCCGAGGGGACTGAGGCGCTTCAGTCACGGTCTGCGCGGCCACTATGGTCAGGGGTTCGAATTCCCCCTCGGGCATGGATATTTGTGCCGTCCTTAGTACAAGATAGTTCATATGTAATTTGTAAGTTTAGGGACTTATGACCCCGTAGTCCCATAAGCTATACAAACATTTGAACATTTCTTTTGTTGCCGGCCGCGGTGGCCGAGGGGACTGAGGCGCTTCAGTCACGGTCTGCACGGCCACTACGGTCGGGGGTTCGAATCCCCACCTCGGGCATGGATATTTGTGCCGTCCTAGTTCGTAAGTAGTTCATAAGTAGTTTGTAAGTTTAGGGACTGATGACCTCGTAGTTAAGTCCCATAAGCTATACAAACATTTGAATTTTGAATTTCTTTTGTTGCATGGATCGGCACTTTCCGTCAGCTGTCTCTTCTTTTATTCACTGTAAGTCGTCAAACGTAGTTTGGCGCTCCCAAACTTTGTGGTGTGTTGCTGAAAACACTTCGTAAATAATTTGCGAAGAATTTTCGTTATCTTGGTGTGCATTCGAGGACACTGTGCGTCTTGTAGATAGTACCAGTAGTCAAGGCATGCCTTCTCTCTGCCGCCGAAGACGTAGTCGATTGTCATTGCCTTGATCCATGTGATCGCATGATGTTTTGCAAGGGGAAAGTAATTATCGTCTGGACTAAGTGGGCTTCACTGTTCAATCATTTCCGAGACGCGAACATAACAAGCTATGATCGTTTGGATCAGCTTCCAAACCCCGAACGTCGACGCACACCTGAGGCGATGTTCATCGGTGTCCAGGAGGTGACTGTGGTGTCCTAACCACCAAGGCAAGGTTGGCAGCACACAACGGAAGAAGAAGTAAGCGACGGTCGCTGCCGGCGGCCCCCAATGAGATCGCAAGGTGGCCGCCACGCCCTCCTGAAGTTCGCAGCGCCACCGCCAACCGACGTTAGCTAAGCAAGCTATGTGAAGTGAAAAAGTTGTGTGGTAGACGTGCCCTGGAAGAGTGGACTACAGGAAAGGTTGTCTGTATTAGTCTGTGGCCCGCTGCAGACCGTTTTAAGTTTTATTGTATATACTCAAGTCACGGAGATCTTGTCTACTATTGAATGTTCAGTTAGACATGAACAGGACATTGTACCAAGTTTCATTTTTGTTACTGTTTTCATGATACAGCAGTGACTGTGGAAAGATAAGTACTGTTATGTTCTTTTGTTTCCACTATGGGAGAATTTCTGTGTAAAATAAAAGTGTGTTCTGTTTGGAGTACATCGTGTCTCAGCCAGCGCCCTTGCCAGCCACTTGCACCTTCCTCAAATTGCCAGTAAACAATCCACGCCAGAACGATAATAGGAACTGACGGACGACGAGAAAGCACGAATACATTACTGACAGTCAGGACATCGTCCGATACTGTGGAGTCAGTGTCACGTCGCATATTCTTTGTTGATGATTATAAGTCGAGCGAGCTTCAGTGGGGCAGGAAGTTGTAGTGTATAGTTTTCTACATCCGTGACCAATGTAAACTTGGATACTTAGTTTCTATTACGTTACGCGGAACAGCAGGCAAAAGTTTGCGGTAAAAGTCTTTTGCCTTTGGTGGACGCGTTGTGGGGAGATTCGAGATAATATAATGATGGTCGATACATGAGAGCTGTGCTGCGACGTGCGCCATCGACACTGGCGGAATTGGGGACATGGGCATCAGGCCCTCCAGTAATCGACCCGTGAGGGAGGGGTGTTGGCTGGTCCATCGTTTCAAATGTTCAAATGCTTGTAAATTTATCGGACCAAACTGCGTGGTCATCAGTCCGTAGTTTACAAACAAACTAAGGTAAACTAACCTAAGGACGACACATACACCCATGCCCCAGGGAGGACTCGAACCTCCGACGGCGAGTAACCGCGCGCTCCGCAGCGAGGGGTCCATCGTTTCCTAATATTGCTGATGTAGAGGGCATCTGCCAGTTGTAACATCTCTGGAAAGGTCGCAAACAGTGGTCGACGTGGGCGGTCGCGATACGGGCCGCCAGAGGGCGCCCGCGATGTGAGCAGAGCGCTCACGTGTTCAAATGTATGTAGATTCTATGGGACTTAACTACGGGGTCCTCAGTCACTAAACTTACAAACAACTTATGAACTAGCCAAGACTAAGGACGGCACAAATATCCATGCCCGAGGGGGAATTCGAACCCCCGACCGTAGTGGCCGTGCAGACCGTGACTGGAGCGCATCAGTCCCCTCGGCCACCGCGGCTGGCCGCTCACGTGTAGAGGGCTGCTGACTGCTGAGGCGACAGCCTTTTTCTCAGTTGCTCTTCGTCGTTCTCAGTTGCTGATGAGGTCTACAAGCAGTCGTTTTTACTTGCAATTAGATGTTGGATTGTTGCTAGTATCATTTTGTCTAAGTTGAGCAAATGATAGCTGTAGCTAATGCCAGTTTTGTATGGACCGCGCGTGTTGCGCACTGATGGTTACTTGCTATTAAAATAATATCTTATCAGTTTCAGACAACCAACTGTACTTAATACTCCCCTGTTCCAATACGTGTTAGCCTGTGCCGAATCCATGGCATCGAACCTGCAGTTTTATTAATCACCGTGCTAAATATGGGCTCAGGGGCATGGAATTGTAAGGAAACTGCGTTGTTGCCTTCCACACGTAACTAATAAGGTAATTATGTATTTTTACGGAAAAAGGGGTGTTATTCAGTGTTCGGACGTTTACCAATCCCAACCCTCCATCGCTCAATGGGAGGGTGAGTGTGTCGTGCCGTACTTTAAATAACTGTCCTAGAGATAGGTAATAGCCGAAGTCCGCCTGTATCCTCTGGCCTGTCTGTACGGGCAAGGGAAGATCCTGTGCCACGTGGTTGAGTTTTGATGCCACATAGAGGTTCAGATATTCCTCACGTTGCAGGTGATTCAGGTCCCTGAGCAGGTTCTGGCGCACCATTACTCTTATGAGCTGCAGTAGTAGTCGCTAGTTTATCGCGGCGGATCCTCGCACGTCCTTCGTAAACGTTACACCCAAATATTTCAGTTTAGTAACTGTTGGGAGTGAGGCAACAGCGTGTGGTCCGAGACCGCGGCCTTAGTCCAAAACACCTAGGCCACCGCACCATTCCACTCACAGAGCAGACGCACGGCTAAGTATAACATTCCACTGACATTTTCGGAACTTTTTTGTGGTGAGTGGTTGGTCATCTGGTAGTATGGCTGGGGCATTGTGAAACTATGGGGTAGTGCTATACGCGGATGATTTTGTCATTTATCGGTTAGTGAAGTCAACGGAGGCTCAAAAGCAACTGCAAAGCGATTTAGACAAAATATCTACATGGTGCGAAAATTGGCAATTAATACTAAATAATGAAAAGTGTGAAGTATTACACATGAGCACTAAAAGAAATCCTCTGAATTTCAATTTCACGGTAAATAAGTCAAACCTTAAAGGTCGTAAATTCTACCAAATACCTAGTAGTTACAATTACGAACAGCGTAGACTGGAGAGAACACATAGAAAATATTGTGGGAAAGGCGAAGTAAAGGTTACATTTCATCGGCAGAACGCTTCGAAGATGCACCAGCTCCACCAAAGAGACTGCCTACATCACACTTGCGCGTCCTCTCCTGCAGTACTGTTGCAACGCCACCTAGATACAAGGCCTGTGCGCTGCCTGCCAAGAGTAGTCACAACACAAGCACACTATTTGTCTTATGTAGCGCTCTACTGAGACTGGGAATACGTGCACGTTGCACAGTGTGTTTTGGAACGTTCTTAATGTTATTTACGTGATTCACACAAATATGAGATATTTATGAGCTGTTAGTAAGATATCTTACCGATATTGGCATCGGACAATTCATGTTAGGCATTTCGTCTCATGACAGCAAAAATCTGCGTGGAGACTTACATAAATAACATTAAGAACCTCCAGCAACACACTGCAACGTGTACGTATTCCCAAACTGAGCACAACGCTCCGTAAGACAAATAGTTTACTTGTTTTATGACGACTCTTGTCAGGCAGCGCACTGGCCTTATATCCGCGTTGACTGTTGTCCAATGTGGGAGCCTCACCAGGTGGGACTGATGGAGGACAGTGTGCTATTAACTGCAAGCAACTGACAGCAGCCTCATCGCTCATGTCAGTCCAGTCCAGCCCGGTCAACGAAGACCGAAAAATAGGGAAGACCGTCATGAACGACATACTAAAAGTCTAGGCTTCTGGGGTGTGAGTTCTAGAGTGGCTGGGTATTAAAAGATATCCTTTTTAAGTGTTCCTTAAATAAATTAAACTGCATAAAATTTACTACAAAAAAGTTTCTCTTCATAATTAACTAGGATCAAAATTTTACTAAATACAGGAGAAATCAAAATTCGGAAAATCTTAAAAACCGATTTTATCCTACATTGATTAAGTATTGTTAATACGAGTTTCGCATCACTGATTCTTCAGCCGGCTAAACTAGTGACGTGTTACTAAGCAGACTCAGAGTACTGTTAAGGAGTTCGTTCCGGCCGGCAAGGTCCGGTTTCAAGGTTCCTAGGAAGGCGGTCTGCAGCAGTTCTACTGAATGGGCGGGAACTGAAGTGTCCTTCTGCGAAGGAGACGTTGGCTCTCCGGATTTGAATTTAACGGCTCCAGCATGCTTTGTGGCTGATCGCCATCTTGTCATTTTACGTCTACATCTGCATAAATTCTCAGCTAATCACACTAAAGTGCATTGCGGAGGGTTCATTGAACTCTTTTTATGATATTTCTCTACCGTTCCTTTCTCTAATAGCACGCATAAAAATAACACTTGAACGTTTCCGTTTTCGATTTGATTTCTCTTATTTCATTACGATCCCTACGTAGGTTGGTGCAAACAAAATACGTTCGCAAATTTAGCAAATTCGTTTTAGTACTCTTGTGGACGATTTTCATTATTTAGGGGACATTGCTAATTTTCGGACCATTCATATTGCTTATGTAAGTTTACATCTTATGATGGTGTTATCGTTTTCTGAAAGATGTCTCGCCCGTAAACATAATGTGTATGTAATGAAATAAATCGCAATTTGCGATCAGTTATGGCTTCACAGTACTAGGTTTAGATGAAATACCAAAGTGCGGCGAATGAAAATCTGTGACCGGCGGGATTCGAACCCGGGATCTCCTGCTTACTACGCAGACACGTTGACCACTCCGCCACTGAGGACACCGTGACTAACGCGACTGCAGAGGACTCTTCCCTGCACGTCTCCCGCCACACCCAAATCTCCATTCGCCACGCTCTCTATTTCCTATAATCACAGTCTATTTTGTTCTGTAATGCTCGCAGCCACAATACTGTATTCCCACATTAGGGAGAACAGACCATGAGGTATCGAGACACAATTAATAGCCGTCAGGAGCCCAGCCTCGCCTTGTATACAATTATATATCTTAGACGACATTACAGCGTTCAAATTAATGAAATAAATCGCAATTTGCGATCAGTTTTGGCTTCACAGTACTAGGTTTAGATGAAATACCAAAGTGCGGCGAATGAAAATCTGTGACCGGCGGGATTCGAACCCGGGATCTCCTGCTTACTACGCAGACACGTTGACCACTCCGCCACTGAGGACACCGTGACTAACGCGACTGCAGAGGACTCTTCCCTGCACGTCTCCCGCCACACCCAAATCTCCATTCGCCACGCTCTCTATTTCCTATAATCACAGTCTATTTTGTTCTGTAATGCTCGCAGCCACAATACTGTATTCCCACATTAGGGAGAACAGACCATGAGGTATCGAGACACAATTAATTGCCGTCAGGAGCCCAGCCTCGGCTTGTATACAATTATATATTTTAGACGACATTACAGCGTTCAAATTAATGAAATAAATCGCAATTTGCGGTCAGTTTTGGCTTTACGAATCCCGACCGGGCACAAATTTTCATTCGCCGCACTTTTGTATTTCATCTAAACCTAGTCAGTGAAGCCATAACTGATCGCTAATTGCGATTTATTTCATTAATTTGAACGCTGTAATGTCGTCTAAAATATATAATTGTAATGTGTATGTGCCTGGGTGATGAACCAATATGGGAGTCAGGTTTACTACGATGATACAATTTAGCGCCGCGAGTTCAAAATGTTTGTATAGCTTATGGGACTTAACTACAGGGTCATTAGTCCCTAAACTTACAAACTACTTATGAACTAGTTAATCCTAAGGACGGCACAAATATCCATGCCCGAGGGGGGAATTCGAACCCCCGACCGTAGTGGCCGTGCAGACCGTGACTGTAGCGCCTCAGTCCCCTCGGCCACCGCGGCCGGCGCTCCGCGAGTTACCCCCTTTCGTCGGTCTATTGCAAACTAGCTATTAGGGATGTGTGGTTCGTGAACGAACTAGTTCAACTGAACATTTCCGCGAAATAAAATATAGTTCTTCTTTCTTTTCCGATCTGCTAAAATTAGAAGCTGCATGCACAAATATTCCTTCGATACTGAGTACACCCCACCCTAGCACCTCAAATTATATACTTCAGATGTCCTAACTTATAACTGCGGAAACTGCATGGGATCGGAAGACTGAAATAATTCACTTAGTTCAGTTGATACATGAAAAAATCCGTATTTCAACCCGAAAAGTTTTCTTTCTGAAAATAAATAAAGAACTTCTCAATCATTTACGTCTATTAAATATGATATTTAATCATTTACGGCTACTTCTTGGTTGGAAATAAACATGTATTTTTGAAATTCAACCCTTAGGAGTCTGAAATATGGCTCACAATCGTCCTAGCGAAACCAGTAAGGACAGGAACTGAAATTTGGAAAGGATGTTCATGTTATACTAGCAGTATCGTTTAAGAAGGGATTTTTCGATTTTTTTTTTCTATGGGCGTGAAATAGACAATGAGATACGCGTGAAAATCTTTCTGAAAATAAGTCCCTATTAAGGCAACATTGAAGCTATAACTTTCTTGATCAGAAATTAAAATACACTCTTGGAAAATGAGTTAAAAACTCAATGAATTCGTCAACCAAGCAGAGCGAAATTTTATTGACACATTCTTGAGGATGTATATAACACACGATCATGCAGTCAGAAACATACGTACGTCAGTACAGTCACCAGAGGGTGCACAATGTCTACGCTAGTATCGTGTATACCCTCCTTTTGCAGCAATGTAGGGTGCAACTTTGTCATGAAGACGATCGTAGAGTTGCCGAATGAAGTCTTAAGGTATGGCCTGCCATGCAGTTTCTATCCGATGCCTCAGTTGAACTAGATAGCATGCCGGTCGTGTGGACAGCGCCAAGATGACGTTTCAAAAATGTTCAAATGTTTGTTAAGCTTATGGGACTTAACTACGGGGTCATCAGTCCCTAAACTTACAAACTACTTATGAACTACTTACGAACTAGGACGGCACAAATATCCATGCCCGAGGGGGGATTCGAACCCCCGACCGTAGTGGTCGTGCTGACCGTGACTGGAGCGCCTCAGTCACCTCGGCCACCGCGGCCGGCAAGATGACGTTTCATCCGGCCCCCGACATGCTCAACGGGGGACAGATCTTGGAATTATGATGGGCGGGGTAGTTGACGTACACCTTGAAGAACACGTTGGGTTGTAAGGGATACGTGTGGATGTGCATTGTCCTGTTGGAAAAGCACATCGCCTTGTTGATGCATGAACGCTGGCAAGACGGGCTGAATGATGGTTTCAATGTACCGTGTACTGTTCAATTTTCCCACAACGAACACTGGAGGAGAAGACCATTGTAGGATATGGCTCCCCACACCATGATGCCAGGTGTCGGCCCCGTTTGCCTCTGTCGCGAAAACTCCAGATTTTCGCATTCCTCTGCACATAATACACGCGAACGATCGTCATTGGCACAGAGCCAACGACGCCTCTCATCACTAAAGACGACACGTCTCCATTCGTCCTTTCATAAGCACACACCGTGACAACATTGGAGGCGGGATGAATGATGTTGGGGCGTGAGAGGAGTACACTCTGTATCGGCTCACATGATCGTGCAGCAGTGTGAGGGGGGGCATATTTCACACTTCCCATTTTCCTCTAATGATACTCTACAGAATATTGCACGGTACACTGAAACCATCATTTAACTCGTCTTGCTATCACTCGTGCACCAACAAGGTGATATCTAAATGGGTGTTTTGCAGCTATCAGTAGGTATTTGTAAGAAACTACCTTTTTTCAGATTTAGATTTCGGTAAGTGACTTGCTATTATTATTGAATACATTTTTTTTATCTTAGTATGTTATGCATCTGCATCGTACAACTCTCAGTGTGTTCACTGTTGCATACAATTCCATTTCACACGTTATAATCCACTTTACTGACAATAGAATTGCATCTAACTGTGGAATGAAAATGTATTACCATCTAGGAGGATTATACAGTGCACATGCATAACATACATATAAAAAAAAAAAAAAAAAAAAAAAAAAAAAAAAAAAAAAACAGGGGGCTCACGGTTCTTTCGTGAGTACGTGCGACCTCCTTTCCTATCCTCACTCCTTCCCCTCCCCACCGGGAGACTGATAACCTGAGCAGTTTAGTCCCTTTATCCCGCCCAAACCACCCAACCCAACTAATAAAAAAAATGTATGCACTGATAACGGCAAGTCACTCTGCCGAAATCTAGTTCTGTAAAATAAAGCAGTTTCTTACAAATAACGATTGACTGCTGCGAAACAGCCATTTGGATATCATCAATACAGTTGTGGGCTCAGAAACCTTCTTTATAGAAGGCAATCTGACAAGGTGATACGCTTTTCCAACAGGACAATACAGATCCCCACGTATCCCTTACCACCCAACGTGCTCTTCAAAGTATACGTCAACTACCCTAGCCAGCACGATCCCGAGATGTCTCCCCCATTGAGCACGTTTGGGACCGCATAAAACGTCATGTTGGGCAGTGTGCATGACGGCACGAAATCTGGCCCAACTATCAATGTTCAACTGCTTGTTACACTTAATTGCGGGGTCATGTCCCTAAATTTACAAACTACTTATGAACTACCTTATACTAAAGACGACACAAATATCCATGCGCGATGGGGGGAATGAAACCCCCGACCGTAGCGGCCGTGCAGACTGTGACTGGCGCGCCGCAGACCGTTCGGCCACCGCGGCCGGCTGGTCCAACTGAGGCACCAGGTGGAAATTTCATGGCAGGCCATTCCACATAACCACATTCGGAACCTCTACGATCTTTTCCATGAAAGAATTACAGCTTGCGTTTCAGCAAAAGGATGGTATACGCGGTACTGATGCGAACATTGGGGACGCTCTGGTGTCTGTACTCACGCGAATACGGCTCTGCCTGTGTGATCGTGTGTGTATACAACCTCAAGAGAGAGTCAATGAAATTTCCCTCTGCTGGGTCGACGAATTAATTGTGTTCTTTCTCCATTTTCCAGTAGTTTCGGGTGTTGTGGGGGCTTAATTTGTAAGGGGGTGAAGTGACCAGTGAAATTTCACTGAACTACTTAAAGTGAACTAGTTCAGTAGGAAGATCTATAGTGAAATGACGGTGCTACTTTCGCATCTCTACTAGACTTGCGCATAATAGTTCGCGATCGGGAGCGCTCACTTTAGTTCGCGGCTCTGCCGCGAACTAGTTCGTTCTTTTAGTTCGTCCGCTCCCAGTGACGCTTGAGCGGCGTGGTCTGCGCATGCAGGTGGAGGGAGAAGTTACCCCACCTAGCTGCTTCATGCGCTTGCTGCGTGAGCTACTAACGATATCGCGCACACCAAAAGCAACAGTTTGTGCATAATTTCTCGCGTTTAATCTCTATATCTTGGCATTATGTAATGTATTAGTCAGATATTGCAGAGTGCAGAAGACTTCAAAGCAGAAATGTTGTAGCACTGATGTAATCTAGCAGACAGACGCTAACCTCGAGATGGCTCTCATCAGCAGAAGGCAAACGCGTGATTTTTAATTCTGTTCGCGACCTATCGCGCATATTTTAGTTCGCGACCTATCGCGCATATTTTAGTTCGCGACCGGTAGGTCTCCTTTTAGTTCGCAGCTCGGCCGCGAAGTAGGTCGCTCTTTTTAGTTCGTCCGCTTGTTTTGGCTTTTGCTACCGCTACTAGAACTACAGGTGAGCTGCATCTCAGCTCGAAATGACGGCAACTGGCAGAAGGGAATCACGCGATTCTGCGCGCTCTCGCGTCCTCTCGCTGTTACCCGTCAGTCTTCGGACAAGGAGCGGACGACTAAGAGGCATGGGATCTGAGAACTATTTCGCGTAGTTCGCCTGTGGGAGCGCTCTTCCGAACTAGTTCGTTCGCATACTATACCCGGGCCGCTGAAACTTTGCACTTGACGTTTACAAATAACAAGTGAAGAGCAAGAAGCGCGAGGCGCTAGTCGCTAGGAACGATCCAATCACAGCGCGGTAAACACTTCCAGTGATCACGTGGCGTGACGTCAACGTTCCCGCGTTGCCGGCTTTGTTCAGTTCTACCGTAAACAAAGTTGTGTATCATGTTTATCGCGTGTTTATGTTGCGTGTGCTTTTTTCGGTGCGATTTGTTTTACTGTGAGTGGTTTAACTTGACTTTCCGAGTTCAAGTAATTGGATAATGTCACGGAGAAGACGTTTCTCTAGTGACGTTTTCTCAGTAAGTTCTCAATTTCGTATGAATAAAACTTCGAAGCTTATGCTCTGAGCAGGAAGTTCATTCTCGCTTCAAACGATCGGAAAGAAGTTATGGTGCAGTGGTTACAAGAAAGAAATATTGCTGCCGATATGTCAAACTCAAAATTTCTTTTATATTCGCTCGTGAAACAAAATAAGCCTATTACACCCACATATGCAGTAGACGAAATCGCAAAGGAACAGCGTCACAACGAAATAAATCTGCCCCCATTTCACTGCCGTTTTAACCCTATGAAATTGGTATGGAATGACGTGAAGAATTACTTAAGGAACAATAAGTCTTTCACAATAACAGAGGTGGAAAAGCTGTTGCATGAAGCTGTTGCCAATGTGGCAGCGCAAACAATGGAAGGGATCATGAACAGTTAATGATTTCTCTTGGTGATGACGATTTTGGTAGCGACGACAACAGTCAAGATGGGAAGCTGATGTAATTGTACCATTGGTGCCGTAAATTGGTGAGTGAAAATCATTGATTATAAAACGTAGAGAGAGAAGTTACTATCTTGATTATTGTTTATTTCGTATCTGTCGTGATCCAATGCTTATCTTCTATATTGCTTTGCTCCGTTATTGAAAGCGTGTGCATTGTTGTGCTCTGGTCTCCATTAATATGCCGTTAATTAATTGCTGTTCAAGAACGAATTATTGTATGCCCTTTTATTGCTCAATAGCTTACATCTACTACGAGATGCAATTGAAAACCGTTTCGTCTGCTGTGTGTATGGAAGCTAGTGTTGCAACGTCGCTAAAGCAGTGTAGCCAACTTAACTCGCCGTAACGCGAAACGTCAAGTGCAATGTTTCAGCGGCCCGGGTTTACACAACACTAATCTCTACTAGCCACCCCTCCAGGTAACTACACACCTCACGCTGCAGCAGTGGCGTCCGCCATCTTTTGCTGCGTTTTTGCAGACGCAGTGCGCGCGCGCTGCCCCACACGGAGCCGCCTCGAGTGCCACTCCTCTCGCCTCCGTCACGCTCTGGAAAGCGCGAGATAATAACCGGCGGTGTGCCGGCATAAAACTGCCCTCCGCTGCGCGGCATGCACGATGGCTATCTCCGCTGCACTCGGCGTCGGCAAGCCTCATTTTCCGCTTCTCCGAACGGCCGCCGCCAGAATGCGCTGGCGTCGCGCCGGCATTGTTCCGCCTGCGCGCCGTCCCGTGCATAACAAACTGCGCCGCGCAAACAAAAACAAAAGCCGTCAAAAACTGTAGCAGCCCGGCCAAACATGGCGGCCGCGCCCAACATGGCCGCCGCGGCCGTTCCGGCTTGTTAGCCGCGCGCGAGAAGGCCAGCTGTGCGCCCGACGACGGGTTCTAACCATCGATCGGCCCCGTCGATTGTTTCCTCGTTCAATTCACGTTTTCAATCTTACGAAATAACCGAAAGTATGATGAATGACTGCAGATATTAACAGATGCGAACAATGGCAGGTAAGTGTCCATAGTGAAGAAATCAAGCAAGAGCTTGATACAAATAAAAATTATTAATTAGCCAAAGGTATATTTTAATCAAGGAACGTATATCTTTGAAGCTTAAGCCACAGTCCCCAGTGTTGCCAATTTAGCCCTGTTGTGGCTAAATCTGGCCATTTGAAACGTAACTAGCCATTTTAATTTACCCTTACATTGCAATTTAGGTGCTGTTGATTCACCGGATTTCGTAAGTCCTTGCTACACCACGATTGGTAATAACCGTTCACATTACCTCATTTGGTACGTACCTCTACATTGCTTTGTTCAGTCCAGTGGCGTAACTATGGGAGGGATAGAACCCCCCCCCCCCCCGATCAAAAAAATTAATTAATTAATTAATTAAAAAAAGTAAATAAATAAATAAATCGTATAACAACAATTTGGTAAAGGTAAAGATTGGAAACTTGGCGGTGTTTTACTATAAGCTTTCATTGGATGGGAATGAATTAGTTTCTTCAATGGCAGTGGTAGATGGTAGTCTGTCTGGAAACTGATCAAGTAGTTGCTGACACCAGCAAAGCTGAAGCAAAACTTTCATTGTTTATTGCTGATCATTCGTCTTTAATTACTAGTGACCACTTGTCAGTATTATATAAAGGAATATTACCATTCAGAGATTGTAAAACTGCTGACATTCGTTTGCATCGAACCAAGCGCAAAGAATTAATATGCTTGCTCCCCATTTTGTTGATCACTTAATTAGAGATATTTATGACTGGCAGTAACCAACTTACTTTTTTTTGTGGTAGACAGTAGTAGTGAGTTCAGCCCCCCCCCCCCCCCCCCCCTCTTTGTTCCTCAAGACCACTGACAAATGTGGTCACTTTGGTTTTAGCCATTGCTGGCCACTTTTCGGAGTCAGTTGTAACCACATTTTGTCATTGGGTGTTGGCAACATTGACATTCCCTTGTTTTTCTGATACAAGAGAAAGAACAGCGTTCCGCTTCATCTGTCTGTGCCTGGTCTCTGAATAGTTCAGACGTATCTGTAGCGGCTACTGTGATACTTGTAATGGACGCGGTGTCTATAGTGCTTCTATTTGTGAGATATCTTAAAAATTTATCATTTATTTAACACACCGCCATTTCATATTGGCTCAACAATTTCTCCCCTTGTTGTTGTGTGGTGGGTTTGGACGCCATTACAGCTGACGAGATTTCGTGCAGTGATTATTGCCAGTTTTATTATTTTACAAACTAAATCATTCCTCTTCAAAAAATTAACCAACTATTAGAACCTGCAATCGTGTTTCATTTTGTAAATGTTAAATTTCGAAGTCCGATAATTTTCCACATAATATTTTTCCCGCGACTCCGACTGGACACTGAAGTAAAATTTCACGCACGGTCCGCTGCGCGAACAAACCGCGTATCTAGTCCAATCCCATATCAACATACTGAACATGAATTCTTATTACAGCCGCCAACAGAATGAGATGATGTTTGGAAAAGGTTAACTCCGTCTCTTTTTATAGTATAACTGCCACCAACATCTACCATTCTATCATACAATGTAAGCTTTCACGGCCGGCGTCAACTTCATTTAAAACTTCCGGGCTCATAAGCCGTGGTTGATTTCCCCTTAGGGGAAAGTTTTATAAATCGACCACGGCTTATGAGCCCGGAAGTTTTAAATGAAATCTACCATTCTATTTTCCAAATTATTTAAAGAATCTAAATTATTTCCACCATTTAGTGAGAAATTTCAAGTAGTAGTTACGAAATTTTGACCATTTTGAACCTGATCCCCACTTACGAATTATTTACGAAATTAATCCAGAACTGAACGTTAAACTTTTTCATAAACCTTAAACCCCGAGGCAGTTGCATTATAAACTCAGAATCAACACCATAGATGAAGCGGTTAGAGTGAACAGGCAAGGGAAAAGCAAGGTTACTAGGAGAGTCATGTGTTCGGTGGCAGAGTGTAAGAGGAGGTAGACAGTAGCTGTTGTTATGGTCTTCAGTCCGGAGACTCTATCCTGTGCCAGACTCTTCACCTCCTCGTCCATCTGAACTGCTTACCGTATTCGTCTCTGCGATTTTTACCCCTTATTCATGGACCCTGGACAATGTCGCACCATAAAACCTTTTACAATATAAGGAAGTAATTTCATCGTTATTTTATGATAATTTTAGCTTTAATTAGCTTAACCTTGATTTGTAAATTTTGTATATATTTCTTGTCTCTCCGCACATTTGGTGACACTGGCATACCTGCTCCCACCCATCACGTGATGCTCTCTAGTGCACATTGCGCACTTATGATTCGCACTGCGTACACTTGGTCACATTTGATGCTCAGCCTCATGTGGCATCAAGTAACATGCATATTAACGTCTCCTATCTTTATATGGTAAATATAAAGCTTATATATTCTATACATGTTGTGTCAGTACCTGTTTCTGTATCTTGTAATGTACTTGTTATAAAAACATATTTATTCTTCTGCTGTGAATTTTCAAAAACATTTTGTATATTCGTACTCGTAATGTATGTAATCTCCTTGGACCTTAAAAGGGCCTATGACCAGTCTGGCATCCAGGACTGCGTTTCAAACTCCAGACCTATGCACTTCACATCAATTTTGTCCAGGTCTTTGCCTCCTTTATTTCCAATCGCCCAACCTATGTCACCATCCATAATACTGACTCCCATCTTCACTGCCCCTCCCCCAGCATCACCAGTCGATTCGTCCTCTCTTCCTTCCTATGCCTCCTCTGCGCCTCCCATTTGCCTAAACCTGAACTCCCTCCCCCATTCACCTCTTCCAGTTCGCTTATGACACCACCTTCCTTGCCTTGGCTCCCTTTGCCAGTCCCCAATATCTCCTCCAGACACACCTTGACCTCTTTATTACCTGATATAATCAGTTGCTCCTCTCTATCAATCCCGCCCAAACCCAGGCGATCATTGCAGTTGGAACCACCCACTCCTTCTGTCCCCACGACTTTTAGCCACCCTACACAGTTCCTCCATCAGTCTTACACTCACCCTTAAATATCTAGGACTGACCACTTAACCTCGCCTGGATTCCTCACCTCTGCACCATCCAAGATAAAGCCACCTCCACCTCCTGAAACTCCTCATTAGCCCAACCTGGGTTCTACACCCTTTCATACCCATTTGCACCTACAAATCCTTCATCCACCCCATCCTTTGTGTGGCCCATCCCACCCGGATCCTCGCCCTCCCTGTCCTTCTACAAATCACTCGAGATCTGGAACGCCATGCCCTCTGCCTGGCCTTCTGTATCCCCCTTTTCCCCCATCCCCTTGTAGGTCATTTATAATTTCATCCTGAAAATTAGACCTGCACATCCGCTTGTCCATCCCGTCCTCACAGATCCTGCTTCTTTGTCGCGCCTCCCTCACTGTGTTCCCCCTGTCCCCTACCTTTCCACCCTTCGTATTCTCTCCCTCACCCTCCTGAATTATACCCTACACCCTGATATTTATCCTTCCTACCAGTTCTTCCTCCGTCTTCCTATCCCTCCTGGAGGTCCCCATCTCCCCCCCCCCCCACCGCCACTTCCTCACCGTTTTCTTTCTCCACTCCCTTTGCCCGTCCCTCTGGTACCCCTCCCCTCTGGCCCCTCCCGGCTTTATGGGAAATCCTACCTCCTTCCTTCCTCCCGGCCCTTCTTTTCTCTTCCTCCTCTTTCTCCCCCCTCCCCCTACCTTCTAACCTAGCTCCCTTCCCCACCATTCACCACCATCAGTTGTCTGCGTTCTGCTGCTGCATCGGAATGCATTTTCCTCTGTGTCGTTTTAAAATAAATAGCGAACGTCCAACCCACAGCCGACGCCCTGTGTGATTTTAATTGTCCATGTTTTTTTGTGCTTCTGTGTTTACAGCTGCGTACGTTCTTGATCATCACTGTTTCTATGTCCTATCAAAGACTTCATATACACACCGTCTTTGAATTTGTTTATGTCTTCCATTACAGTCGCCATGTCTATTACATCATTCTCACCAGATTTTATCACAATTGCATGTTGTAATTTTCTCCTTGTAAAGTTATCAATTCTGTTGGCTCAAGATCGTCTGCTTGCGCTGCCATGCCGCCCTTTAATACATGATAGAGACACAATAGAGGAAAAGGAAAGTATGTATCACCACAACCACGCAGTAATAGACTTGCCGGGGCTAATCTCCGGTGCTTTTGCTGAGGTGTTGCAGGCTCCCTGTTCGTGATCCTCTATCGCCGTGTCATACATCTTATATTTTGCATATTCTAAGGGCATGAAAAGGATGCAGTGGTTGGAAAGGGAGTAAGACAGGGTTGTAGTCTTTCTCCATTGTTGTTCAATTTGTACATTGAGCAAGCTATAAAGGAAAGCAAGGAGAAATTTGGAGAAGGAATTAAAAACATTGCGTTTTGCCGACGATATAGTAATTATGTCAGATACAGCAAAGGACCTGGAAGAGCAATTGAACGGAATGGACAGTGTGCTGAAAGGTGCATATAAGATGAACATTAACAAGAGCAAAACTAGGGTAGTGGAGTGCAGTGTAAGAAAATCAGGTGATGCTGAAGGAATTAGATTGGGAAACGAAGCTATAAAGGAGGTAGATGAGTTTTGTTACTTGGGCAGTAAAATAATAAATGATGGTCGCAGTACAGAGGATATAAAATGCAGAATGGCAATGGGTAGAAAAGCGTTCTTGAAAAAGAGAAATTTGTTAACATCGAATATTGATTTAAACCTAAGGAAGTCCTTTCTGAAGGCATTTGTATGGAGTGTTGCCTTGTATGGGAGTGAGACATGGACGATAAACAGTGCGGACAGGAAGAGGATTGAGGCTTTTGAAATATGGTGCTACAGAAGAATGCTGAAGATTAGGTGGGTGGATCGCGTAACTAATGAGGAGGTACTGAACAGAATTGCGGAGAAAAGGAATTTCTGGCATACCTTGACTAAAAGAAGGGATAGATTGGTAGGACACATTCTTAGACATCAAGGAATTGGGAATTTAGCGTTGGAGGGAAGTGTGTGGGGTAAAAATCGCAGAGGAAGACCAAGAGAGGGATACAGTAAGCAGATTCAGACAGATGTAGGTTGTCGCTCTTATGTGGAGATGAAGAGGCTTGCTCAGGATAGGGTATTGTGGAGAGCTGCATCAAACCAGTCTCCGGACTGAAGACCACAACAACAACAACAACAACAACAACAACAACAAGGATTCTGTTCCTGAATAGCAACAGTGATCTAGAAAGAATGACCTTTAAGTTTTACTAAAAAGCGAGAGTAATGTTTGTGTTATTTGAAGTCCTGTAAATTTTATACCACAGAGTTAGTCATGAAACTTCTTTAAGTCGCTGTCCTTATTGAAGTGACAAGCAAGTTTTTTTTAAGAGCCTTATGTTCATAAATATATTGTTGTTACTTATGCAGGCCTATAGCACAGAACATGATGAACAAGTGCACAGGCACAGAAATAAATGTTCAAATGTTTGTTAAGCTTAAGGGACTTAACTACGGGGTCATCAGTCCCTAAACTTACAAACTACTTATGAACTACCTACAACTAAGGACGGCACAAATATCCATGCCCGAGGGGGGATTCGAACCCCCGACCGTAGTGGCCGTGCAGACCGTGACTGAAGCGCCTCAGTTCCCTCGGCCACCGCGGTCGGCGCACAGAAATATGCGTTTAATTGAGTTAAAGCAGGAATTCGACTCCTTTGAAGGATGCCGCTACAACTGTCGCTGGAACGCGTTGCCATCGCGTGAAGCACGTTGAGACATACGTCTCGTATGCACAAGTCGCGCCGTCTCCGAGCGTTTCAGCCGCGCGTTGGCACTTTGACCGCGCGCACAGTCAGACACGCGCTCCGTGTGCCGTGTAATATTTCTGGCTTAAAACCATCATATTAAGACCGGAGTATTGGTTCAGTGCAGCCGGTTAGGAACCAATAGGCGACAGATGGTAAAAGCTGGTGAGAACCACGACAAGTGGTACAATAAATAGGTCGGGTTCTCATGGGAAAGAACACTGCCAATTGTTCCTGAATTTGTAGGGAATTCCCCGAGCGGCAGGCGCTGGAAGCCGATTCGCTTTAGTACAGGCCGTCACGCGCCATTAGAGAATCATATTTTATTAATATATAATAAACTAATTAATTATTCAATGTCAAACTCATTTTAGAAAAACCTCAAAGCTAAGCTATGCCCTGAGTAGGTAAAAAATATTAACAATTGCTAATTCAATAAACAAAATAAAGACGGACGATGCAGGACAGCCATGTTTGCGAGCCAAATTGCGGAACGAAGGCAGCCTTGCATCGAGCCGACCCACATGAGTCAACGACAGAGGAATAACATTCATTCATAGGCGGTCAGAAGACATTGTTTAGTCGTCTTAGAACAAGGCGAAATAACTTTATTCCTACTTTCAGTTTAGAAAATGTGTGTCAAGTGAATGTTATTATGGAGTTTTTTGGTTTTCTGCAGTCTTTAAATAAATCAGATGGCATCCGAACTGTTGTTATGGTCTTCAGTCCGGAGACTGGTTTGATGCAGCTCTCCACCCTACTCTATCCTGAGCAAGCCTTTTCATCTCCTCATAAGAACGGCAACCCACATCTATTTGAATCTGCTTACTATACGCGTATCTTGGTCTCCCTCTGCGATTTTTACCCCAAACACTTCCCTCCAATGCTAAATTTACGATTCCCCGATGTCTAAGAATGTGTCCTACCAAACGATCCCTTCTTTTAGTCAGGGTATGCCAAAAATTCCTTTTCTCACCAATTCTGTTCAGTACCTCTTCATTAGTTATGCGATCTACCCACCTAATCTTCAGCATTCTTCTGTAGCACCACATTTCAAAAGCCTCTATTCTCTTCCTGTCCGCACTGCCGAACTACCACAGTTTTATTTAATAACTAAATCAGTTCCTACCAATAGTTTAGCAATTTCAGCCTCATTCAAGAACTCCGACCTGCGTGTTATCATCTGCGTGGGGACATCTATAGAAGACGTCAGGTTGGTGAACTTTTAAGAGTTTCTATTCTTCAGACAGTGCAGTGGAGAGTTACTACAACCTTCGCGAACACAGTCATTGCGGTACAAACGCAAACTGTTATGCGTCGTTCATGACAACATGGAGCAGGAGTTGAAAATGACATAGGATTTCTCGTTGTAGTTGACTCCTCAGGCCAACGCCTCCTAGAAGACGAGGCCTCACAACTGGCCGTGCCTACGTCACGCCCAGAGGCTGCGATCGCTAGCTGACTGGCCGGCCGCTACGAGGCGGTGGGCCAGTGGCCAGCCAGTCAGCTGGCGGCCGGGGCCTGCGTTGCCTCCCTAGGCCGCCCAGCGCCCTCCGCCGCCTCCTCGGCGGCAGACCGCCAGACCACAAGTCGTGTCGTCGGCTCAGCCAGGGCCGCCTCGGCACAGTGAACTCCCCGCCGCCGCCGCAGCTGCACAGCCCTGCACGCTAATTTTCGCTCAATTACAGCGCCATTACACGCGCCGGCGACGATTTTCCGCGACGAACACAGCGCGACAGCAGCGCGCCGTCACACTGTGCCGGGGACCCGCTGTCGGCGCCACCACGTCACCAGCGACGTCACCGCGACAAATGGGCCCCGGCCGCAGAACGCGAGCTCCAGCTGACAAAGCTTCACCAAACAAATAGACTGCATCTACATATGTACTCCGCAATCCGTAATCGATGCACGATAATGAGCAGTCAGCAGTGTAGAATATCAGCTACAGTTACTTTGTGTCTGCTAATTTGAGAGTTGTCATTCTTTAATAACCGAAATAATGAATTCAGCTAAGAAATCAGTTCAGCTGCTGCAGCTAGGTTCAAGGCTGAGAAGGAAAGCTTCAAGTGCCACTTCTCCGGAGAATGTCCATCCGGGATACAAAAAGTTGAAGTTCACTCAGGAAAAGTTTCAGGTTAATGACGGTCTTCCTGTCTTCCCCAAACGTGGAACAAAGGACAAAATACTATACCATACAATATTAGGATTCCGTGCTGTTGGACTTGCCATGACCTCGAAATTTTTCTATGATATGTCTGTTCCTAAAAACTAGATATATTTTGTAGAAATGATAGACGTAAATAGTGCAAAAGTAATTTGCGCCGACAGCTTTTCATTTCTGTAAATTGTTGCAGGTCACTGTGGAAATCTGTATATTGCATTTATCAATCACTGAGAAGTGATTTGTTTATGATTGTAATAATAAATTCTGACACTATACCAGTTCTACGCATTTCCTTTCCTATTCCACTCACAAAACGAACCAGAGAAAAAAAAAGGAATATATCCTCTGTATGAGTCCTACTTTCTCTTACCTTGTCTTTGTAATCACTACGCGAAATGTAAGTAGGCGGCGCCGGCCGCGGTGGCCGAGGGGACTGAGGCGCTCCAGTCACGGTTAGCACGGCCGCGACGGTCGGGGGTTCGACCCGCGGTGGCCGAGGGGACTGAGGCGCTCCAGTCACGGTCAGCACGGCCACTACGGTCGGGGGTTCGAGCCGCGGTGGCCGAGGGGACTGAGGCGCTCCAGTCACGGTCTGCATGGCCACTACGGTCGGGGGTTCGAGCCGCGGTGGCCGAGGGGACTGAGGTGCTCCAGTCACGGTCTGCACGGCCACTACGGTCGGGGGTTCGAATCGCCCCTCGGGCATGGATATTTGTGCCGTCCTTAGGATTAGCTAGTTCATAAGAATTTTTTAAGTTTAGGGACTGATGACCCCGTTGTTAAGTCCCATAAGCTATACAAACATTTGAACATTTTGAACATTTGTAAGTAGGCGGCAGGAACATCGTTCGACACTCAGCTTCAAATTCCGACCGTCTAAATTTCCTAAACAGAATTTCTCGAAAAGAACGTCTTTCCTCCAGCGATCCCTATTTGAGAACCCGCAGCATTTCCGTGAAACTCGCGCACTAGTCGAACCTACCAGTAACAAACCTAGCTGCTCGGCTCTGAAGTGCTTTCATGTCTTCTTTTAAACTGATCTTCTGCGGGTCCCAAACACTTGAGCAATACTCAAGACTTAGGCATACAAGCGTTTTACATACGGTCTCCTTTACATATGAAGTACATCTTCCAAAAATCTCCCAATAAACCGAAGCCGGCTGTCCACCACACTCACAACTGTTTTTACATGTTCGTTCCATTTCATATCGCTCTGCAATCTTACGCCTAGATATTTGAACGACGCGACTGTATCAAACTCACTACTAATGCTGAATTCGAACATTATGGGATTGTTTTTCGCCGGCCGCGGTGGCCGAGGGGACTGCGGCGCGGCAGTCACGGTCTGCACGGCCACTACTGTCGGGGGTTCGAATCCCCCCTCGGGCATGGATATTTGTGCTGTCCTTAGTGTTAGCTAGTTCATAAGTAGTTTGTATAGCTTATGGGACTTAACTACAGGGTGATCAGTCCCAAAACTTACAAACATTTGAAACATTTTGATTGTTCTTCCTACTCATGTGCATCACCTTACATTTTTCTATATTTAAAGCTAGCTGACATTCTTCACACCTACCAAAAATTTTGTCTAAGTCATCCTGTGTGCTATTACTGTGAATTTACTCTCCCATACTCAACAGCATCATCAGCAAACAGCCGCAAATTACAACTTACTCTGTCCACTAGATCATTTATATAGACAGAAAATAATAGCGGTCTTATCATACTCCCTTGGGGCATGCCTGACGATACATTCGTCTCTGATGAACAATCGCCGTCGAGAACAACATACTGCGTTCCATTATTACGGAAGTCTTGCACCCAGTCGCAAATCTGTGAACCTATTCCATATGTTCGTATCTTCGTTAGAAATCTGCAGTATGGCACCGCGTCAAATGCCTTTTTGAAATCGAGGAAAACAAAATTTACCTGTTGCCCTTCATCCATGTCTCGCAAGATGTCATGTGATAAAAGGGCAAGCTGAGTTTCACACGAAAGTTGTTGCTCAAACCTATGCTGATTCATAAAAAGAAGCTGATCAGTCTCAAGGAAATTTACTGTATTAGAACTGACAATATGCTCCAAAATTCTACAGGAAACTGTTGTCAACGACATTGGCCTGTAATTATGTGGGACAGTTCTTTTACCTCTCTTATAATCAGTGCTGTCCAATGCACGTCCCATGGCCATGAAACATCCGGCTCGTCAAAGTCTGATGCCATCGTAGTTTCAAGAAAGACAAAGTGGCAACAGTGTTTTAAAATTACCTTGCTTTGTTAACTGTACACATTATATTGCCGCGTCCGCTGGCTGAGAAGTTCAGTAGCGCTGAATAAAGTTTGTTGAGTAGTCCCGCAAGATAAACGTTTATGAACTATGAACTGCAGTTAGTTTACTGTCTTTCGAAATAGTGATCTCCCATAATTATCAACCGCTGAGCTCTGCGATACATGTCCTCGAAACTTCACAGGAAGTCTTCCTTTGGGATGCTGCTCAAAAGCCTCGTCACGTTTCGAAGGTTGTTAGATATTTCGTCAAATCTGTTTCCTTTCCAAGTGAGTTTGAGTTCAGGGAATAGGAACAAGTCTCGTGGATTGAGTTCCGGCGTGTGTGGCAGATGTTCAAGTTGCACGTCACACAACGCCAGTTTCGTCAAATGCTTCCTGAACATCCACCAGGATCAGCATTGGTATGACCAGAGTGATGAAAATCGAAAAGATGAAGATATGATCAATATTCATTATATCACTAGAAATAAGAATGTAAGAACAGGTTCAGTCTTTGAAGTATTTAGGAACTTACAATGGAAGGTGTACAGAAAAGGTGACTCGCAGAATATCCCTGAGAAAGTAAGAATCCCCATTCATGTCAGGAAGAGGTTTGACAAATGTTTTGAGCAGCGTGTGATGTCTTATGGTTGTGTAACATACAGTCGGACGAAAATAAAGTAAGTATTTAGTAAATTTTCAAATGTTTTCATGGATAAGAATGGATATAGTGAAATAGACAGACCTGATGAGAAATTAGGGATTGCTGAGCAAGATGAGAGAGGAAAGGAACGCAATTACGATTAAACGAAAATAGTTTGGCTGGGACACATTACGTAGGAATCGTCGACTTACAGGGAATAATGGATCGAATAGTACGCTGAAGAGCCAAGGAAATTGGTACACATCGTGCAGGGACCCCACGAACACGAAGAAGTGCCGCAATACAACATGGCACGGTCTCGACTAATGGCTGAAGTAGTGCTGGACGGATTTTACGCCATGCATTCCTTGGAGGCCAGCGGAGGTGCTTAAACTCAGAAGAGTGTTCCTGGAGACACTCTGTAGCAAATTCTGTACTTCTAGGGTGTCACATTGGGCTGGAATTGCCCAATGCACAATGGAAATGAATGGACGTGTACGTACTTGTCACGTGTCAGTTATGTCTAGACGTATGTCGAGTCCCATGTCAATCCATCTCCACACACCCCACACCATAGCAGAGTTTCCATAAGCTTGAACAGCCCCCTGCTGACATGCAGGATCCGCTCGATACAATTGGAAACGAGACTCGTGAGAGCAGGCGATATGATTAAGCCATCAACAGTCCAACGTCGGTATTGATGGGACCAGGCGAGGCTTGAAGGTTTGTGCCGTGCAGTCAGTAAGGATACACGAGTGGGTCATCGGCTCCGAGAGCCCATACGAATGAGGTTGAATGGTTCACTTGATGGCCCAGCAATTTGCGGAACGGTTGCACTTCATTTCTGTCGTGATAAAGGATTTTTGTCAGTCGCCTTTGGTCCCGTTTTTGCAGGATGTTTACCCCGGGCGGAGATTTGGTGTTTTACCGGATTGCAGATATTCATGGTGCACTCGTGAATTGGTCGTAAGGTAAAATCCCCACTCGACCGCTACCTGGAGATGCTGTGTCCCATCTCTCGTGCAGCCATCAACAGTCCAACGTCGGTATTGATGGGACCAGGCGAGGCTTGAAGGTTTGTGCCGTGCAGTCAGTAAGGATATACGAGTGGGTCATCGGCTCCGAGAGCCCATACGAATGAGGTTGAATGGTTCACTTGATGGCCCAGCAATTTGCGGAAGGGTTGCACTTCATTTCTGTCATGATAAAGGATTTTTGTCAGTCGCCTTTGGTCCCGTTTTTGCAGGATGTTTACCCTGGGCGGAGATTTGGTGTTTTACCGGATTGCAGATATTCATGGTGCACTCGTGAATTGGTCGTAAGGTAAAATCCCCACTCGACCGCTACCTGGAGATGCTGTGTCCCATCTCTCGTGCAGCCATCAACAGTCCAACGTCGGTATTGATGGGACCAGGCGAGGCTTGAAGGTTTGTGCCGTGCAGTCAGTAAGGATATACGAGTGGGTCATCGGCTCCGAGAGCCCATACGAATGAGGTTGAATGGTTCACTTGATGGCCCAGCAATTTGCGGAAGGGTTGCACTTCATTTCTGTCATGATAAAGGATTTTTGTCAGTCGCCTTTGGTCCCGTTTTTGCAGGATGTTTACCCCGGGCAGAGATTTGGTGTTTTACCGGATTGCAGATATTCATGGTGCACTCGTGAATTGGTCGTAAGGTAAAATCCCCACTCGACCGCTACCTGGAGATGCTGTGTCCCATCGCTCGTGCACCGACTACAACACCACGCTCATACTCACCTCAAATCGTAATAACCTGCCACTGTAGCAGCAGTAAGCTCACCTGTGGCCTGCGCCAGGTATCTGTTACCTTGTGTAGGCGCTGCCGACCGCAGCTTGGAAGAGGGTGCAGCTCATTTCCGTTTAGATGCTCAAAACTATAGGCCTATATCCCTGACAAGTGTCAGTTCCAGAAATTTTGAACATATTGTATGTTCGGGGATTGTCATTTCTGGAGACCGGATATTTTCTTTGATGGAATGGTTTCTGAAAGCAACGATCATGTGAAACAGAACTCGCGCTGTTCACCCACGATATCCAGAGTGTATTTGTACAGTGTTCCAGGTACTCGCCGTGTATTCGATTTCCTCCACGATGGAGTGGCCGAGCGGTCTAAGGCGCATTGCTGCGGAGCGCACGCTTGATCGCCGTCAGAGGTTCGACTCCTACCCCGGGCGTGTGTGTGTGTGTTGTCCTTAGGTTAGCATAACTTTGTTTGTAAGCCTAGGATCCGATGACCACATAGATTTAGAAGCATTTGAACATTTAGACATTCTTCACTTCCACAAGGCGTTTGATACCGTTCCACGCCGTCGTCTGATGAAGAAAGTGCGAGCATGTGGAATATCACACCAACTGTGTGACTGGATTCAGGCGATTTTAGCTAACAGAAAGCAGCGTGTCATTCTCAACGGAGACGTTAAAGTGATCTCAGGCGTGCCCTAGGGGATTGTTACAGGGCCGTTGCTTTTCGCAGTAAGTATAAATCAATTATTCATATGGTGTCTGTTCTTTTTGGACATGTTCGAAAGAACAGACATCAGAAATGACACAAACCTTTAGGATCCTCTGGTCCCGTTGAGAGATTTTAGTACTGCCACGTTGCTTTCCAACAGTAAAAGGATAACGGAACCTTGTTAATTTTATTAGATTATTCGTAAGTTATTGATTTAATAACTTGTGGCGAAAGAGAAATATTCTGTTACTCGGTTGTGTGAGGCCTGTAGCAAGGGGTAAACACACGCATTCAGAGCTAATGGCGACTGGTGGCGAGCACGAGGGTGGCTCTGTTATTCGGAGGGTCAGCGGTTCCCGGAAGACGCCTTACGGCCGAAAGCCACAGCAGGTAGGACTGAGGTGTGAGCCTTCTAAGTATCTGGCTGGCGCCACCGACGCTAGCGTCGTCTAGGCGGGAGCATCTGGAGCAATACAATACACGGCGTACGGTGCTTTGCGGTGCTGACGCAATTATTAGGCTGTACATTTTAATAATTTGTGGCACACAGTTTGGTGTTCAGTCATTTTGTGAAATTTTGTTTTATATGCGTGTGAAAGTTCCTTTTGAAAATAAATGTGAGATCTTGCCAAATGAGACTGCGTTTCTCTATTGAAGGATCCTAGTCATTGTGGGTCGTAAGACATTAGATGATGTTGGGTTTGTTAGGGAAAATAATGACTTTAGTTGTAGCTTCTAATAATTGCCCTACTAGTAGGATAGGGGAAGCTAGAAACTTCCTGAGGATTCTTCCAATAAATCTAAAACTAGCGTCTGCCTTAACCACCACTAATCTGATATAGTCATATTTGAGATCTACTCCCAGATATTTTTTGAAACTAACTGCTTCCAGGGTGTATCCTGGAAATACATAGTAATATAATAAAGAATATTTCTTTCTATTTAAATGCAGCACTTTTCATTTGTTATGTTGGGGTCTCAATTGCCGTTCCCTGCATCATGCGTCAATAACTTGCAACATTGCAGAGCATTCTACATTTCCCTACCCTTCTCCATAAACTACTGCGTCATTCGCGAAAGGCCTCATTTAACTTCTGATACGATCTTGAAGTCATTTATATGAACTAAATCGAAATATTGAAACATTTCCAGTCATCAACAGTCCAATGTCGGTATTGACGGTGAAAGGTATATTTATATGGGTGTGTTGGAAAATACAGGTAAGATAAGGGGGAGAAAGGACGGCATGTAAATGGAGTATGCAAATGGTTTGTTCACTTGATATCAAAGGATAGGCGTGGCTGACCCACCATCGAACATTTAATTAATTTATCTTCTAGTTTCCTAGTAATAAACCCATCCAAAATTGTGGAAGGGGGTTAACTAATTTAAATGATTTGAGTAAAGAAATTTGTTTTGATTCGTTTTATTCTCTGAAGTCAAATGAACGTCATAGTTGAAAGCAAGATACACACGATAGAGCACAGAACAAATTTACAAGGCAATATAATTAATACTCCTACAGCAATGACCGATAAGTCGAGAAAATTGTATTTGATTCCAAACACTTACGTGACAACCCACATTTAACCCAAACCGTGGCGTAATCGAGAGGAATATTCCGATACCAGATTTCTGTGAGTTTACCAAACGTTTTCAACAGTCCGAAAACTAGAATACCCCTTCAAACACTAGCAAATGCACGCGATACTGTACCAAAACTGTGCTGACTGGCGATGTCGAAAACACGACGGGTGGACGGCGGCTGTGTGCGTCGATAGCTGCAAGTCGCGGACCCGGAGATAATTCAGCTTCGTATTCCAGAAGCGATATTTAACTAATATCAGCCAACTTCGACCCCGGCGGATCTATGTGCCTACGATCTCACTCGTTCGGCTATGTCGTGCCACTACAGACAATTTACATGTGAAACACGGAGGTGACACCAGAACTGTGATAATCGCAATTAGCGCGTCGGTGCATCTAATATCAGACAGGCTGACTTTACTCTCGGCATGCCAATACTCTGCGCTATTAGCACAAGTTTTGGAGCAACTCCAAAAGTTGTACCAAAAACTAAGTATAGCTGCTCGACAAAAAAGTATAAACTGAGAGCAGAAGAGAAGCGTCTGCTCTCCTCGGCTGCCCAAACACCAGTCTCTTTTTCACTTCTGAAATCTCCGTCTCCTCTCTGCAAAACCTCCAGGCTCAGCCTATCTCTACTGAAACGCCAGTCCACAACTAGGCGCCAAAGTACGTCCAATCACGGCTTGCGTTCGGGAGTCGGACCGCCGAACTTACTATAAAACAGCAGCCAATGGACAGCTCTCCTGTGTTTCCACCGGTCGGGTCTCGCCCTTCCGTTCAGCGCTCTCACGGTAGCGGTAGGCACCTTCAAAAACACGGCCAGCAAGTAGTTGTCAGAAAACGTCCAAACTCCCTCACTATTGTATAGTTGTGGCGTCCGCCAGCCTGGCACCAGAAACGTACACTGTCCTAGCGGGTACCACCCTGGCGTTCGCCAACTCGGCGCCAGACGTCTCAGCTCATAAAACGCTATGAATGTTCAGTTCCGTAACTTTTTTCCAACTGCTGACACTCAACCACTAAAATACTGGTGTCGCACACCAGAGATATTATATGTCCTAAGATATTACTCTATATGTTGGAAAAGACATTACTCTATATCTACAATGATATCTTACAAAGTGTAGTACGTCAAGAAAGGTAACATGTTACAAAACTCTCGTTCAACCGTCGCTATATTGTTGCTCATCAGTGTGGGATGCGTACCAGGTAGGGTTAACAGAAGACATAGAGAAGATCCAACGGAGAGCAGCACGCTTAGTTTCGGACTCATTTAGTAGGGGTGAAAGTGTCACAGAGATGATTAAGAAACTCCAGTGGCAGACGCTGCGACAGAGGCGTTCTGTACCGCGGTACGCGGTTATTTCGAAGTTCCAAGACCATACGTTTCATTTATATATTTTTGACGACATTACAGGGTTCATTTAATGAAATAAATCGCAACTGAACGCTGTAATGTCTTCAAAAATATATAACTGTATACAAGCTGAGGCTGGGCTCCTGAGGACAATTAATTGTGTTTCGATACCTCATGGTCTGTTCTCCCTGATGCGGGAATACAGTGGCTTTGAGCATTGCAGAACAAATAGGCTGTGGTATAGGAAAGAGACAGCGTGGCGAAGAGATTTGGTTGTGGCGGGAGACGTGCAGGGAAGAGTCCTCTGCAGTGGGGTTGTGCACTGTATCCTCGGTGGCGGAGTGGTCAACGCGTCTGCGTAGTAAACAGGGGATCCCGGGTTCGAATCCCGGCCGGGCATAAAATTTCAATCACCATACTTTGGTGTTCCATCTAAAACCAGTATAGTGAAGACATAACTGATCGCGAATTGCGATTTATTTCATCATACGTTTCATGGACAACCAATATTTTTCTTCCTCCTACGTATATGTCGCGAAGTGACCACGAGGATAAGATCAGAGAGATTACGATCTTCACAGGGCTATACAAGTAATCATTTTTCCCGAAAACCATACGCGACTGGAGTAGGAGGAACTGTCAATGGTACGCCAAATACCTTCCCCCACATTCCCTGAGGTGGTTTTCGGTGTATAAATGTAGACGTAGATTACGTCTACTCATAGCACCCGTGTTAGTAGCTTTTTACGGTCTTGTCGTGGGAGCCTACAAGTTTGTGGCGTTCAGTGTTAGAGCACGGCGGACCGTAGGCTGTTGTGTGGCCGCTACTTGCTGTCACCGGCAGCGGCCGGACCGTGGGCGGCAGAGGCGGCGGCCGTGGGCGACGTGGGCTGCAATCAGGCCGCCCCGGATTGCGGCGCGCGGAGGCGTGAGAGGGGGCGGCGAGGGGGGCGGCAGGCGAGGGGGGCGGCAGGCGAGGGGGGCGGCGGCAGCGCGACCGACAGACCAGGCGGCAGCGGCCGGTACTCGGCGCCGGGCACCTAGCCGCCGTCTCTGCTAAGACGGCCTCACATGCGTACTTAACGTTCAACTTGTAGCGATACATTAATATTTTTTTATTGAAAATTATATCTGCGACGCTTGTCGCTAGCATCCGTTCTCTTTGCCAATAAATCTGTGATTATCCTTGTTTCAAGTTATACCTTCAACTATTTCAAACGATCTGGAGAGAAAACGGAATCGCTTGTCGTCTTTCGTTTTTCTACCTTTGTACTGAGCGGACGTATTTTACTCGACCTCCATAATCATGTAAGTGTGAGCTCTGGTTAGCACCCTTTTACTTAATAAACTTTAACTTTCATTTGGAATTCCTCTTTCATTTAAATAATTACTATTTCTACCCATCTTTCATTTAACTGATACCTATTTTCACCAATATTAGTAAATTGATGCTTGGTCATTGTTGGCTATCGTCTCATGATGACAAAAGAATGCAAAATTTATTTACTCTCATTTTGTGTTAAACAGTGAATTCAATGCCTGCAGGAAATCTTCATTCTGTTAAAAGCGAAGTCCGATAATTTCTTTAACTTTCGATAACCATAGTGATCAAAATTACACACGGTCTTAAAACTTTAATAATTAATAGTCATGAAACCAAGCATCAGTTTACGAGAACGAAGATATTAATCAACTCATACAGGTTCAACTGCAGTGTCACAGCTTCCACCAATGAATGCATACCAGGTAACTTATTCCACTATTTTCTTATGTAATGGTGCTTTCTGGTGTTGTCGTAATTTTTAACTTACATTGCTACTGAGAACTGATAACCATTTCAAAAATTAATATTCATTGTTGATCTTACGGTTATTTATATTTCAATTCCGGTTTTCAACCTTGATCTTGTGACAACATCAGCGATATAAAAAAAAGTAACATTACAAACTATTTGTGGGGCTGCATTATGTCATACACATATGTAGGATTCATAGCCACATTTGTAATAGCTCTTCAAAGCAGGGTATTTTCTATGATATGAGTACTCACTCAGCAATGCATGGAAACGAGCACTGGAGAAGGAGAAGGAACAGAGGGGTTTTTTTTTCCTTTATTGAATTTTAATGCCCTAATTACAGGCAGGCTGGCAGCAGCCGATGATGCTGCTCTACAGCCGCGCGAATGATAAACAATGGACAAAACAGAAAATAAAATTAAAGGTGATATAATGACGCTTTTACAGTGACAAGATGAAATTTTGGGAGAATGTTAAAAGAAAATATGACAGCGGACAGAACATTTACGGGTTTTAAAACAAGACATTGCCACGGTGGCTAAAAAACACTCACTTCAGACGACGAGACATAACAAGACGGCGACATTGAGGTAAAAAACACTGAACACTGAACACTGGTGTACGCAACGTTAAAAAACACTGGGCGACGAAACACTATACACACGAAGCACTGAACACTTAAAACACAGCACTGTACTGGCCCTGCAGGGGAAGGGGGGGAGAGGATGGAGAAGGCGCGGGGGAAAGGGAAGGAGGTGGGGGAAGGGAGAGTGGGAGAAACCGGAAGGAGCTCCCGGGGAGGTGGAGAAAGGAGGGGTGAGCCAAGTGGGGGACGGGAGTGGGAGGGGAGGGAGAGGGAGGAGGCGGCGGCCATCCACAGAGAGGGGTCAAAGTTGGAAGGAGGGATAGATGTCGGGACAGTTTTGGAGAACGTCGTCAGGGAGAGGTAGGTGGCGGAAGCCACCCTCGGAGAGGACGTAGAGGGTGTGGAGGTGAAGGGAGGGAGGGATGTGGCGGTAAAGGCGTGGCAGGGGCCTGGGATCCAGGAGGAGAGGAGATACCAGTGGGTTATGGGACTCTTATCTTTCGGTGGATGTACTTGAGCGGATGTGTTGAAGGAATTTGACCAGGTGTGGGAATGGGATGAGGTCGTAGAGGATCCGCGTGGGGGAGGGGAGGTGGATGCGGTAGGCGAGGCGAAGGGTGTGGCAGCGAGGATTTTGAGGGATTCATAATAGGAGGGGGGGGGCGGATATCCAGGCGGGATGGAAGCAGCAAAGGACGGGACGCATGAGGGATGGTGGAAGGATTTAGTCCCCATGTCCGGCCAGAGAGGCGTTTTAAGAGGTTAAGGCGGGAGAGGGCTTTTTGTCAGACGGTTTTGAGGTGAGGGTTCCAGGAAAGGTCTCTGTCTAGGGTTAATCCGAGGTAGCGGAGGGTCTTCGTTTGCGGGATGGAGCGACCATGGAGGGTGAGGTACAGGTCTCGGTGGCGAAAGGAAGGAGTGGTGCGACCTATGATGATTGCCTGGGAGGAAAATTCGGAGAAATGGGACTGAAGGAGATGTTGGGAGCGAGCGAGGGACGAGGCAAGGGCAAGGAAGGCGGTGTCATCAGCATACTGAAGAAGATGGACAGGAGGCTGAGGTTGGGGCATATCTGCTGAATATAACAGATAGAGGAGGGGCGAAAGGACGGAGCCCTGGGGCACGCCGGCAGAGGGGTAGAACAAACGGGAATTTTGGTTATTGACAGTGACATAGGATGGGCGTTTGGAGAGGAAGGAAGCAATGAGACGGACGGAAACAGAGGTTGACTCCCAGAACCTTTAGCACTTCCAGCAGATTACCGCCTGCTGCAAGAGATGGCGCTGCTAACAACGCGGAATAGAGTGCGCTAGGGAACTCTAGGTGGTTAGATGGCACCGCCCGAGTACGCGCCATTACCGCTGTGACGTAAGCTAGCCAATGAGAAGCCGTCTCCTGGTTATATAAGCGGAAGCCTCCAGTTCACGGCAGTCAGTTTTACCCCTGACGACGACTATGGAGGATATAGTCGATAGCTTGGGCTCCTACCCATGTTTGACGCGGCAAGAACACCGAGAGTATTTTACTCATTTTCCATGATAGACTGAAACCACTGCATAGAAAATGGGATACGTCTGATGTCAGCAACTACCGTCCAATCTTTCTTCTTGAAGGACAATACGTTCCTCTCTCGTCAAGTTCGGCCTTGGTTCCTTGGATTTTGAGAGAATGCGAGTATATATATATATATTTTATTGTATCATTTTCCAAAGAGTTACACCACAAAGATATAATTGTTTTAAATGGAACAATAGTTTTTTCTATCGTGCATTGGATTCGATGAAACCAGCTGCGTCCAAATCAATTTAAACTACATTCCTATCACTGTTAGTTTGGGAGCTACAACCCTTGAAATTTTAGGGGGCGGAGGCTACGACAGCGTAGAGTAACCTACCGTAGAGTTGACCTACCGCATTAAAATTTTCCGTCACCTATTATTTTATAAGTTATAGAGGCAAAAACACTTAGTGAAACACCCTAGCTTCAACCCGCGGCTCAGCTCGCGTGTTGGTTAATTATGATAGAAAATGCGGGAAACGTCAAATCGAATTGTTTTAAAGAGATGTATTAAAAGAAATTTCTTTTAGTGCTTTATTTATTTATTCTTAAATTTCCTTATTCGTATGCTTATCCTTACATAGAAAGAGCTGAAGACATTGTAGCACGCATAGACCAAAGATATGGTCTGTGGCATCACGTTTCGCTGTATATAATCTCCTTGCTATAGAGTCGCAAACGTCATCGTTGGCCTTCAGTCCGAATTTTCTTATGATTTGATAACTTTCAACCACCGTATCTTGCATCCCGTTATAGCTATCGGCATGGAAATGCTATGGCGTACAACGGGAGACTTCGGACAACAATTACACACAGACCATTCCTTTGTGTTCTGTAGTTTTCACTGCAGAGCGAAATATTAACACACACACACACACACACACACACACACACACACACACGTAGAATTTTATATACACCTATCTCTATCCCAATATATTCCACCCATTTATCATTATCAACGCTCAAGCAACAATGCAACCAATAAAACCATTTTCAAAGAGTAAATGTAATGTTCAAAAGTAATTATTGTTCCGCATTTCGGATTATATTCTTCAAATTACTAAATATCTATCAGATTGCTATAAAACCGTCTCTAAAACCTTCCTCAGGTATAAATTAGTAACTGTACAAATGTTTAAGTGTCTGCGTCTTGTCGTTCGGACGTGATAAGCGTACACCGAACAGATATTCACATTCCGATCGCTATAAAACCTTGCCTAAAACCTTCCCGGGGTAGACATTAGTAACAGTACAAATTTTTAACTCTTTATGTCTTCTGATTCAGACGTGATAAACGTACACCGAACAGACATTCATACACAAACACACACACACACACACACACACATATATATATATATATATATATGTGTGTGTGTGTGTGTGTGTGTGTGAATGTCTGTTCGGTGTACGTTTATCACGTCTGAATCAGAAGACATAAAGAGCTAAAAATTTGTACTGTTACTAATGTCTACACACACACACACTGTGTGTGTGTATTCACTTATGAAATTTTATTAACAATCCGACCCAATTCAAAAGTAATAGCAATGTGCATAGCTACAACACTGGGAGAAAGGGTGATATTCACTGTTGTGTTGTTGTGGTCTTCAGTCCGGAGACTGGTTTGATGCAGCTGTCCACAATACCCTATCCTGAGCAAGCCTCTTCATCTCCACATAAGAACGGCAAACTACATCTGTCTGAATCTGCTTACTGTATCCATCTCTTGGTCTTCCTCTGCGATTTTTACCCCACACACTTCCCTCCAATGCTAAATTCACAATTCCTTGATGTCTAAGAATGTGTCCTACCAATCTGCCAGAAATTTATTTTCTCCCCAATTCTGTTCAGTACCTCTTCATTAGTTATGCGATCTACCCACCTAATCTTCAGCATTCTTCTGTAGCACCATATTTCAAAATCCTCAATCCTCTTCCTGTCCGCACTGTTTATCGTCCATGTCTCACTCCCATACAAGGCAACACTCCATACAAATGCCTTCAGAAAGGACTTCCTTAAGCTTAAATCAATATTCGATGTTAACAAATTTCTCTTTTTGAAAAACGCTTTTCTACCCATTGCTATTCTGCATTTTATATCCTCTGTACTGCGACCATCATTTGTTATTTTACTGCCCAAGTAACAAAACTCATCTACCTCCTTTATTGCTTTGTTTCCCAATCTAATTCCTTCAGCATCACCTGATTTTCTTACACTGCACTCCACTACCCTAGTTTTGCTCTTGTTAATGTTCATCTTATATGCACCTTTCAGCACACTGTCCATTCCGTTCAATTGCTCTTCCAGGTCCTTTGCTGTATCTGACATAATTACTATATCGTCGGCAAAACTCAATGTTTTTAATTCTTCACCCTGAACTTTAATTTCTTCTCCAAATTTCTCCTTGCTTTCGTTTATAGCTTGCTCAATGTACAAATTGAATAACAATGGAGAAAGACTACAACCCTGTCTTACTCCCTTTCCAACCACTGCATCCCTTTCATGCCCTTCAACTCTGACAACCGCTGTCTGGTTTTTGTACAAGTTGTAAATAACCTTACGCTCCCTATATTTTACTCCTGCTTGCTTCAGAACTTGAAAGAGTTTATTCCCATCAACATTGTCAAAAGCCTTCTCCAAATCTACAAAAGCTAGAAATGTAGGTTTGCCTTTTCTTAATCCATCTTCTAGGATAAGCCGTAAAGTGAGTATTGCCTCCCGAGTTCCTACATTTCTCCTGAATCCAAACTGATCTTCCTCGAGGACGGCTTCTACCAGTTTTTCCATCCTTCTGTATATAATTCGTGTTAATATTTTGCAACCATGACTTATTAAACTGATGGTTCTGTAGTTTTCACAGCTGTCTGCACCTGCTTTCTTTGGAATGGGGATTATAACATTTTTCTTAAAGTCTGAGAGTACTTCGCCTGTCTCATACATCTTACACCCCAGGTGAAACAGGTTTGTCATGGCTGGTTCTCCCAGAGACTTCAGTAGCTCTGAGGGAATATCATCTACTCCAGGGGCCTTGTTTCGACTTAGGTCTTTCAGGGCTCTGTCAAATTCTTCTCTCAATACAGTATCTCCTATTTCATCTTCATCTACATCCTCTTCCCTTCCTACAATATTGTCTCTAAGTTCATTTCCTTTGTAGAGCACCTCTATATACTCTTTCCACCTTTCAGCTTTCCCTTCTTTGTTGAGAACTGGTTTTCCATCAGTGTCCTTGATATTCATAATTCATAGAGCTGTTTTTCTTATCTCCAAATGTTTCTTTTATTTTCCTGTAGGCTGTATCTATTTTTCCCCTATTTATACATTCTTCTACATCCTTGCATTTGCCTTCTAGCCACTCCTGCTTAGCCATTTTGCACTTCCTGTCAATCTCATTTCTTAGTCGTCTGTACTCCATTTTGCCTGTTTCATTTACTGCATTTTTATATTTTCTCCTTTCATCGATGAAATTTAGTATCTCCTGTGATATCCAAGGATTTTTTGTAGGTCTTGCCTTCCTACCTATTTTGTCCTCTGCTGCCTTCACTATTTCATCTCTCAATTTTACCCATTCCTCCTCAACTGTTTTATTTTCCCCTGTTTCTGTCAATTGTTGCCTAAAGCTCCCTCTGAAATTCTTAAGAACCTCAGGTTCCTTCAATTTATCCAGGTCCCATCTCCTTATTTTCCTACCTGTAGTTTCTTCAGTTTCAGCCTACAGTTCATAACCAACAAGTTATGGTCAGAGTTTATATCTGCCCCTGGGTATGTCTTACACTGTAGAACCTGGTTCCGAAATCTATGTCTTACCATTATAAAATCTATCTGGTATCTCCCGGTGTCTCCTGGTCTCTTCCACGTATACAACCTTCTTTCGTGATTCTTGAACCAGGTGTTGTTATAACTAAATTATGTTCCGTGCAAAATTCTACCAGGCGGCTTCCTCTTTCATTCCTTTGCCCAGACCATATTCACCTACTATCTTCCCTTCCCTTCCTTGTCCTACTACCGAATTCCAGTCTCCCATAACAATTAAGTTTTCCTCTACCTTAATTGTCTGAATAATTTCCTTTAGCTCCTCATATATTTCTTCGATTTCCTCATCATCGGCAGAGCTAGTTGGCATATAAACCTGTACTACTGTTGTCGGTGTTGGCTTCGTATCTATCTTGACAATGATAATGCGATCACTGTGCTGGTCATAGTAGTTTACCCGCATTCCTATTTTCTTATTCATTATCAATCCTACTCCTGTGATACCCCCAATTGATTTTGTATTTATAATCCTGTACTCACCTGACCAGAAATCCTGTTCATCCTGCCACCGAACTTCACTAATCCCCACTATATCTAACTTCAACCTATCCATTTCCCTTTTTAAATTTTCTAATTTTCCTACTGTATTATGGGATCTAACATTCCACGCTCCGACCCGTAGAATGCCAGTATTGTCTTTCGTGATGATCACATCCTCCTGAGTAGTCCCCGCCCGGAGATCCGAATGGGGGACTATTTTACCTCCGGAATATTTTACCCGAGAGGATGCCATCATCATATGTTCATACAGTAGAGCTGCATGTCCTCGGGAAAGGTAACGGCTGTAGTTTCCCCTTGCTTTCAGCCGTTCGCCGTAGCTGTGTGGCAAAGCCACATTAGCTGATGTTACAAGGCCAGCTCAGTCAATCATCCTGACTGTTGCCCCTGTAACTACTGAAAAGGCTGCTGCCCCACTTCAGGAACCACACGTTTGTCTGGCCTCTCCACAGATACCCCTCCGCTGTGGTTGCACCTACGGTACGGCTATCTGTATCGTTGAGACACGCAAGCCACCCCACCTCGGCAATGTCTGTGGTTCATGGGAGTGGGATATTCACTATTCAAGGTTAAATCTAACTTCGGAACAGAAAGAGGTGAATTATGCTGCCACATAAGTCTTCGGTCACGTACAAAGTAGCATCAAAAGTCTGACAGATAGCCAACTGGTATTTAAAAAGATATTGAAAAAATTTCTGAATGGCAATTGTTTCTACAATCTAGATGAATTTTTTTGATAACATTTAGTAATTTCGATTAAAAAAATTTAAAAATTAAAAAAATCCTTAAAATATTTTAGTATCATGTGTAGACACCATTTATAAAACTGACACGTCCCACATTAATGCGAAAAGACGTATTTATGGAACAAGTATTAATCAAATCTAATCTAATGTAAGTAAATTACTTAAACTAACTTAAACCAACCTAAGAGCAACACAAACTCTTCCTGGACAAGGTACCTAGAAAGGCTGGGCTAATCATACGAAGCAACTCAATAGGAGGCAGGTTACATTCAGTATGAGGGTACATAGAGCCATGTGCATGACACTGATTAGATCTCTGATGACGTATACAGCTTTTGTCTGGGCGAACGGTGGAGCCAAACGTCTGAACCGCCTCCAGAAGATAAAGAACAAGGTGCTACGTAACATAAGGATTGCTCAATGTCACACATTGACGGAGGGTGTTCACAGGGAATACCGCATAGAACGCCTCTCGCTGCTTTTCAAGAAACTCGCCACACTCCTGTAGGGAAACTCAGGCTACTCGAACAACCCTTGCAAAACTACGATCACATTGGTGGAAACGTAATGGTCCAAATTCACTTTTCCTCGGGGACTAACCACCTACGGTCAACAGACGCCTTATTATTCGCAAACATAATGTAGTTGTTGTTGTCATCTTCAGTCCGCAGACTGGTTTGATGCAGCTCTCTACGCTACCCTGTCCTGTGCAAGTCTCTTCATCTGAGAATACGTTCGGCAACCTACATGCTTTTGAATCCCTCTAAGATTTTTACCCCACACGCTTCCTTCTAATGCTAAGTTGACAATTCCTTCATATCTCAGAATGTGTCCAACCAATCTATCCCTTCTCTTGGTCAGGCTATACCAGAAAATCCTTTTCTCCCCGATTCGGTTAAACACCTCCTCATTAGTTACGTGATCTACCCATCTAATTTTCATCATTCGCCTGTATCACCACATTTCAAAAGCTTCTATCATCTTTTTATCTGAACTCCTTATCGTCCACGTTTCACTCCCATACAATGCTACACTCCAGACAAATGCTTTCAGAAAGGACTTCCTAACATTTAAATTAATATTGGATGTCAGCAAATTTTGCTTCTTCAGAAACGCTTTTCTTCCCATAGCCATTCTGCCTTTCATATCTTCTTTACTTCGGCCATCAGAAGTTATCTTGCTACCCAAATAACAAAATTCATCTACTACTTTTATTGTCTCATTACCTAATCTAATTCCTTCAGCATCGCCTGATTTTCTGACATTGCATTCCATTACCTTCGTTTTACTCTTGTTAATGTTCATCTTATATCTTCCTTTCAAGACACCGTCCATTCAATTCAATTGCTCTTCCAGATCTTTTGCGGTCTCTGACAGAATTACTATGTTATCGGTAAAATGCAATGTTTTTATTTCTTCTCCCTGCACTTTAATGCCCTCTCCAAATTTCTCCTTCCATTCCTTCACTGCATGTTCAATGTACAGATTGAACAACATTGGGGAAAGGCTACAACCCTGTCTTACTCCCTTCCCAACCTCTGCGTCCCTTTCTTGCCCTTCGACACTAATAACCGCTGTCTGGTTTTTGTATATGTTGAATATAACTCTTCGCTCCCTATATTTTACCCCTGGTGCCTTCTGAATTTGGAAGAGTGTATTGCAGTCAACATTGTCAAAAGCTTTCACCAAATCGATACATCTTGCATACCAGCTGATACAGTTTTTTCACGACTGGTTCTCGTAATGATATCAGCAGTTCAGACGGAATATCATCTACTCCAGGGGCCTTGTTTCGACTGAAATCCTTCAGCGCTCTGTCAAATTCTTCTCGCAGTATGATATCTCCTATCTCATCTTTCTCCACTTTGTCTTCCATTTCTAGAATATTGCCTTCAAGTTTATTTCCTTTGTATAGGCCCTCTATATATTCTTATTTCGAATCCCAGCATTACATCAAACTGCTGCCAACGCCAGCTGATCGAACGCTGCTGACCAGTAGGCAAGTCAGGGAAACATGATTAAAAAAACTACCAACTCCATCCGCAACACATTTCGCAGACAGTTTCCTAATATCCCACCCTAGGAAACTGTAGAATTATATTACTCCAGGACACAAAGTTCAGGAGTTGTGACGTCATTAGAAATTAGCTGCATAAAAACAACAATGAACAGGACAGGGTGTAGGATACAAAGCGATAGACGGAGAGGAAAGGAGTTGAGCAACATAATAAAAGAATAAATACACAACAACCGCTGTGTTTTCGTTTTTAACGCCAGTATTTTGCTATTTTCGCCATTAACAATCTCTCATTGTATAGGTGGCGACGGGTGTAGGCGCCTGGTAGCTGCACCGCGCCTGTGGTCTTTGTTTTTTTAGAGCAGTATCCGTATACCAAACCGCCGGCTGCCCTTCGCGATGACTTGCGGTTCCCCACTTCTTTGCCGCTCCTACTCGACAATGCCTTCCCTTGTCCGCCGTCCGCTTGTGTCATTGCTGAGCCAATACTGTAATTAAAATGCCAATGTCTCCTGAACCAAAGCTTCGGCCACGTTGCGGCTTTCACTGATAGCAAAACCAATTTCTACACTTTTCTATTTTATTGTCTACTAGATGAAAACCCGGGGTTGTCTGGGTATTTTATTTATTCCTGCTTTGAGTTAGTACTTGTCCTACCCATTCTCTCTCTGTCCATCTCCTTCTTTTCTAAAAACATGTTATATTTATGGGAGAATATATAAGAAATAAGGCTGTCTTGCATAATGTACAAAATTATAAGAGCAGTACCCAAACAAAGAAAGATGGTAATCAAAATACAAATGACATATAATTCGTACGATCTCTTATTGATTATTGTACAATTCTATAATTTTTCCGGTATATATTCATTTGTGTAAGTTCTGCATGTCTATTAAATATGTTGCGAATACAATTAGTGGTAAAGAAGTAGGCGATTAAAACTTGGTGCGTGATGGGGCAGGTTCCATGAACGTTGTTGTTTATGTGCTCATATCTCACGAATTACGTGTCGTACTGTGATACAATTCCGAAGTCACATTCAGCTATATGTGTATGTGTGTGTGTGTGTGTGTGTGTGTGTGTGTGTGTGTGTGTGTGTGTGTGTGTATACTGCCTGTAAAATTTACTGCTGCTGCAATTTGTAGTGAAGAAATTATAAATTGTAACGTCATACCCAATGACGTAGTTTTGGTCCATGAACAGCGGAAAAGTAGTAAGCGAGAAACTGTTTTCTTTTCATAATTTTACTGTGGTTGTCAGCGAGAAGAAATGTAACAAACATTTGAAATTATGTTTAAAGTTTGTTGTAAGTCGCTAAGTAGTCTCATTCCCATACAGTGTATTTATAAAGTCTCGTCGCATTATGTAGCACTTTTTTGCGATTTCTATTGTTTATGACGTCATATCTCTTGAACCATGTGGTCATTCTCAACCCTGCAGCAACTGTTAACTCATGATAAGGAATATCTGTATCAAATTTGATTGAAATCAGTCCAGTGGTTTAAGAGGAAATGTGCAACATTGTCGCGTGATGTAACAGTTTTTCTGGCATCTCATTGTTTACAACGTCATATCTCGTGAACAATATGTTGCACACGGTTGTTATATCAAATTTCATAAAGATTGGAACAAAACTGCAGATCTGTATGCAATACGTACAAACAAACGCATGGACACTCTGTTTTAAAGACTAGTGACCTGCCCGGCTTCGCACGGGTGGAATTTATTCTCTATAAAAGTATATACTACGCTCTACGTAACATCATTAACCCAATGCACACTTGTCCTTATGCAATCTTCAGCTTGTTTAATCCACATCTACATACTTATATCACTGTGTAAAGTATTAAAAGTTTACGGGTCAGACTGTATAACCATCGCTGACTGGACATCAAATCAGAAGTTATTTCAGAAATTACACTCTGTTCAGGTCTCCGTCCTATTGTACTAGAATAAACCTATATCCGCCGAAGCTAGTTCAACGTTGATCTCAGTCAGTACGGAATATACTTTGCTGAAATCGGCTATCGACTTATAATTACGCTTCGACGATCGATATTAATCGATACATAATACTTGTTATCGAAACATTCATGTTGTGAAGATGGTAGGATTTAAACAGGAAAAGAGCTGTATTGAAAAATGTGGAAATGTTTGTAAAGTGATGGAACCTAACTGCAGTGGTCATCGGTCCCTAAACTTAAAAACTACTTAGACTAACTTATCCTAAGAACAACAAACAACACACCCATGCCCAAGGGAGGACTCGAATCTCCGACGGCGAACTGTCGCGCGCACCGCAGCAAGGCGCCTTAGTGCGCTCGGCTATTCCGCTGTGGCGAGCTATATTGAAACTTCTCCCAACACGAACAAGATTTACATCTAGAATTCGTTTCGGGACGATGGAAGGGTACAACAGAAAGGAGAAAAAATATTGTAAAATTAGTACGGCCTAGAAGGTTCAGGCATGGGAAGAAGTTTCTGTTGACTTTGATTCTAACAATATCTCTTCTGCATACACCAACTTGCTTTGTGTATTTGATATTTTCTTATTATAACTCAAGCGTGGCCATTTCAAAGCAATGGCGCATTGAAAATTGTCAAAACCACTTCGTTTTTAAGAAAATGAATTATAATCTGATGTCTAAAAGTACCATGTTAGCAATTAACACCTGGCATTCATAGTAGGAGAATTGCGGCGTACTCTCGCAGCTGTTCGGCATAGCATAATGGGTGGCGAATTAGTTTTTTATGTCCGAACATGTTAGAATGTGGTTGGAAACTTGCCGGGCGCGGTGGCTCAGAGCGCTCGGTCAGGAGGCTCGACGCCCGCTGTAACGAAAAAACTGAGTCAACGACGAAACGATCAAAACAAAACAAAATAAACCAAAATCCACAAAGGACCAATCAAACCGAAGAACCAACGAAAAGAGAGAAAAAGAAAGAGGACTCAACGCTATCTGTAATAAAAGTCTGACCAACATTCTCAACGAACAAACCAGAACGAATATAAACAAACGACCGAAAAAAGCAAAGAAATAAAAATAAAAAATAAAAACATCTTTGGCAGTTTGTTTTTTCATCTTGTTTCCTAAAAGGTTTTTGCACACTCTTGTTAATTGAACAAAACTATATTCTACAACATTTCGAATCGTTCAAAGGTATCAGCGCTCTCTCTGAAAATTTCATTTGTCCTATTTTGTGAATTTGCCATGAAATACACATCAACGAATTGCAAACGGTAAAGGAAGGAAGGAAACTTAGGGTTTAATGTCCCGTCAACTGTGTGCTCATTAGAGACGGAGCTAACGCTCGGGGGATTTGGATAAGAATGGGGGAAGGAAATCGGACGTGCCCTTCGAAAGGAGCCATCCCGACATTTGCCTGGAATGATTTAGGGAAATCAGGAAAATCTAAATCTGGAAGACCAGAGGTGGATTTGAGCCACCATCTGCCGGCCGCGGTGGCCGAGGTGACTGAGGCGCTCCAGTCACGGTCAGCACGGCCACTACGGTCGGGGGTTCGAATCCCCCCTCGGGCATGGGTATTTGTGCCGTCCTAGTTCGTAAGTAGTTCATAAGTAGTTTGTAATTTTAGGGACTGATGACCCCGTAGTTAAGTCCCATACGCTTAACAGACATTTGAACATTATTGAGCCACCATCCTTCCGAATACGAGTCCCGTGTGTTACCACTGCGCCACCTCGCTCGGTCGAATTGCAAACATAGATTTCTTTATTACATGTACATAAACTGGGGAGATACTGTTACAATGACCGTTGTATAAAACGTAATGATAGTACTAACTTTGTATATATAGTAAGTACGTAGTCACGATTTGAAACAGAATAATTGCTTTTTGTTTTTCTACGCAGAACAAAGTAACGAACAAAGTCAAATCTGAATTACAGAAAATGTCATACAATATACGTTAAAAGCGCCCATAGCAACCATGCCAAAGACAAACATATTAGTAGACGCTTCGATTCTCATTAATGACTTTCAACATATTCCATAAATAGTGAATAATTGCTTAGAAAAAAAATAAACAAGGTAATTTGTTGCAGTGTGTACACTTCCCTTCCATTTCATTAAGGAACGGAAGTTTCTACAGAAATCTAGGATTTCATTTACATATGAAACTACCAGTATCAGCATGTTGTTTAGACTATAAATTATTACAGTATCCTCCCAGTGCATGTGCATATACTGTAGAAGACCATTGTTCAATGCGTTGTTACGTATTTCATGGCATGTTCACGAAAGAGAACAAACGCACATTTAGAGGGAGCACTCTTACATAGTAACAATTCTAAATATTGCGAAATATAGCCCTATTTAATTAATAAGAGTGCCCGAAACCCTTTTAGGAGCCAAGACGAAAAAAAACTGGTAGTGGCGGGTTTCGAATTACCGACCATGTGCATTACAACCAAACCTGCTGCCCAGTACACTAAGGCGAACAATTAAAAAACTGTTACTTATTTCTCGCACTGTCGATGGCAGTTGTTAACTGCCAATGTGGCATTTTTAGACAATAGATTATCATTTATCGTACTAAAAACGACGTGCTTCTGTTAATTCTTCAGTCGCCATTGCTTTAAAATGACAACGTCCAACTTATAATAAGAAATTCATAAAATACAGAAAGCAAGATGGTGTATGTCAGAGTTGTGAAAGAAAAATGTCACGTGACATCTCCGCACTCCTGGTATACGTAAAATCAAGTGACGGTGTCAAATTGCCGTTACTTTTGCAAATATCTCTGTAACGGCGTAAGTTATGAAAGAAACATAAGGGAGCAAAGTTGTAAATAATTTTCTCCTCTATAAATTCGTTTATTCAATTTTCGTGTCAGATGAACGGTTTATTTGCAATTGAATTTCCTGCTGTCAAAAGGTCATCACAAATGTCCTTGTTTTTAGTTTACTAATCTATTTTTTGTCCGAAACATTTGAAAAGGAGAAGTTCTCGTCGCTGGCGGGCAACAATTATGTCGTAAAATTTGGTGCCGACAGGTTGAACGGTTCGACCTAAAAAGTAGGAACACGTTACAGACCGACAGACAGACAGACAGACATCGTCAAATCGCCGTTATTTTTGTAAATATCTCTGAAACTATGCAAGATATGAAAAAAAAACTAAGAGAGCAAAGTTGTAGGCAATTTTCTCCTATACAAAATCATTTAGTCAGTTTTCGTGTCAGATGGACGGTTAAGCCGTACCACATATGAGATTTTGGAATGTTATTTGGTGCCGTCGTAATTTATAAAGTACCTGTTCATTGCAAATATGCTTCACGAACAGTCACAGAAGAATGGCGGTTGGCTCTGTCTCCGCTACTGTCGTTACAAATGTCAGACGTAAACGTTAATATAAATCTGGATCCCATCGCTACCAAACTTCACAGGATAGCCCCCTGGGCTAATCTGAGAAAACAGCTCCAGCTGTCTTGGAGTCTATAGGAAACAAACACACACACACACACACACACACACACACACACACACACACACACACTCATTGTTACAGGCAAGATTCCTTCCTCTCACCTAAAAGCGATGCGGCTCCGTAGCAAAGTGGTAGACTCCCAGACTACGAAAGGTCGCGGATTCGATCCCCGCCAGGTCCTAGGATTTTTATCAGTCACTTTCCACTTCTTTCACCTCTGGCAGTATTGCTCATGTGAAAAATACCGAGTAGCACCGTGGTTCGGAACCCACGATAAACTGTAGGTCTCCCTATAACTGGCTGGGTAAGACGGTTCGAAGATCAGAGAAAGGCAACGGCATATCACCTCCAAACAGGACCATGCCTAGTAAAACACTCTGTGGTGTTCAAACCAATCTTGAGATTGTTGACTGCTTTACCTTTACCTTACCTAAAAGTGATCATGAAATGCTATCCATGGCAGAAATGTGATCATCTTGTACAGTGACATGAAGCATCCAGTGAGGAATCTTACGCCACTGTAACAATAGTGTCACAGTACTCGTTACCATACAGTTATGACATCAAATCTACACGATCCACCCCAGTTCCCACTAAAAAAAAAGGGGGGGGCTACATCTTTTTTAAAGCAGAACAATGGAAAAATGTCTAGAAAACATGATCTTTTTCCAGTACCTCGCCTCCTACTTTCCAAACTTCACGGACGTTCTCCTGCAAATCTTGCAGGACTAGCACTCCTGGAAGAAAGGATATGGTGGAACATGGCTTAGCCACAGCCTAAGGGATGTTTTCAGCATGAAACTTTCACTCTGCAGAGGAATGTGCGCTGATATGGAAGTAGGATGCGAGGTACTGGCAGAAGTAAAGGTGTGAGTTCAGATCGTGGGTCGTGTCGAGATCGCTCAGTGGTAGAGCGCTTGCCCGCGAGAGGCGAAGGTCCCAGGTTCGAGTCCCGGTTCCGGCACACAATTTTAATCTACCAGGAAATTTCATTATCTTGTGTTGTATCTATTCATTTCAGATACTGGAAAACGTACTGTAACCTTGACATGTTGCTGAAAGTAACTGCATCTGCGATCTCTAATAAAAGTATTCATTCAAAGAAGCGCCGACTAAAGTTGTTTGCTAGCAGACTCTCAGGCATGCGATCACATGTGATCAGCGGAGTATTTATGTAGGTAGATGTAGGGCGTGCCCCAGCCTAGGCGTGTGGGCGCCACTGCGGTCATCATGGCTGCTGAACAGGCAGGCCGGCGACCAGTGGGCGTGGCCTTCTAGGAACGAGGCTGGCGCACTGCTCGCCCCGGCCACAATGTGAAGCATGGAGACGCCAGCAATGTGTCCGGCTCTGATACATTCCCAACGCAGCTCTAATGTCAGATTGCACTCAGTTTCTCTCAACAGTTACTGGCCTGAAATATAAGAACCTAGTCCACCCCAGCGCTACTTCTCAGCGGCGAATTATTTCCTTCGTAAAACACTCTGGACTCAACAACTGACGCCCCGCATATCCATTGCCGGCCGAGGTGGCCGAGGGGACTTAGGGCGCTCCAGTCACGGTCTGCACGGCCACTACGGTCGGGGGTTCGAATCCCCCCTCGGCCGTCCTTAGTATAAGGTAGTTGATAAATAGTTTGTAAGTTTAGGGACTGATGACCCCGTAGTTAAGTCTCATAAGCTTAACAAACATTTGATTTTTTTTTTTCCATGTCCATTACATTTACGCGATTTGAAACGCTGTCGCAAATGATGTAGCACAGCGAAAAGCGCATTGTTTGAAATTACTATTTATTAAGTTAAAAAGGTAAAGCAGTCAACAATCCGAAGATTGGTTTGAACACCACAGTGCTTTATTTACTAGGCATCGTTCTGTTTGGAGGTGGTATGCCGTTGACTTCCTCCGACCTTCGAACTGACCTACCCAGCCAATTATAGGGGGACCTACAGTTTAACGTGGGTTCCGAACCACGGTGCTACTCGGTGTTTTTCAAAAAATGTTCAAATGTTTGTATAGTTTATGGGACTTAACTACGGGGTCATCAGTCCCTAAACTTACAAACTACTTATGAACTACTTACGAAGTAGGACGGCACAAATATCCATGCCCCAGGGGGGATTCGAACCCCCGACCGTAGACCGCGACTGGAGCGCCTCAGTCCCCTCGGCCACCGCGGCCGGCGGTGTTTTTCACATGAGCAATACTGCCAGAGATGAAAGAAGTGGAAAGTGACAGGACCTGGCGGGTATCGAACCCACGACCTTCGGATTCATAGTGTGGCACTCTACAACTGTGCAACCGACGCGCACTATTTATTATGGCACCAAAAATTTAGTTGTCATGATGTAAGTTTGAATATGAAGATGGCGGCAAAGATAGTCGCAACTGGTAAACTACACTAAATGCACAACAAATAGTGGCGTCAAATAATGCGATTTTAACAAAGCAATTTTATCATTCATCAGTAATAAATTTCATTAAACGTGGCAGAGCTTTCCTATGCTGATCATGACACACAATTATAATCATTTCGTTTTATTATTATTATTATTAGCAGTAGTAGTAATTGCTTAACACTGATCACTGTTTGATGTGTTCTTCATTCTGATAATTCAACGTTTAAAATTCATTTGTACCTTCATTTTTTATTCTACTTTTACATTTTCGTCCTTTTTAACTTGACAACTGTATAACAAACACCTCTCGTTCTTATGTACCTTTTTGATGTTAATTGGTCCAATTTTGTGGAAAATCCAAATAAAATCTGATCCGATGTAGAGAACACTAACGACAAAAGAGAATCAGTCCTATCACAATGCGATAGCAACGAATATCCTGCTGTGGCGGTGCTGCTAAAGTAGTATTTATAAGCACAGCTTTCCGAGATCTTTTCACCAAACAAGACGAAGAAAATACCCCAGAATTCGAATCAAGGACAGTTGCCGCATACGTAATTTAGCAATAATCCTTGGAAATCAAGTGTTCCGGTCCAGGCTGTATGCAATTCAGGTTCCTTTAAGAGTAAGGTGATTCAATAGCTCCATACCTAGCTATTATATGCAATACCTCGCTCTGCGAAAGATCAGTACCCAAGGACGCGAAAGTTGCACAGGACACTCCAATTTCAAGAAAGCCGTTATGACTGATCCGCGAACCTGCAGACCCATGTCATTGTTGTCGGTTTCCAGCATTATTTTGCAACGTATACTTTTCTCGAAATTTATGAACGACCTCGAGAGAACGATCTACTAAACCGCAGTCAACATGAATTCCAAAACTATCGTTCATGTTTCATTGTTTTGCTGTAAGAAAGATGTAGCCATTTTTCACATTTTTTGGGGAAGACGAACCATTTAGATGGAATTTGAAATTTGTTACGTATAAGTCTCAGATTTGCTGTGTAGGAGGGGGGTATTCAAAGTATCTTATAATGTTCACCACAAATTAATGCTAGTAATATAGAAAACTTTGTTTACGTGAAATGATGAGTGCTATCAATAAGGGATCTCAAATACATTCCATTTTTTTTTTCAGATTAGCGGAAGGCTTTTGACACTGTACCTCAGACGTCTTATAATCGAATCGCTAGAGTTGTACGACTGCATTCGCGATTTCCTGTCAGAAAGTACAGAGTACTTAGTGATTAACGGAAAGTCATCGAGTGAAACGGAAGTAATGTCTGGCGTTCCCCAGGGAAGTGTTCCCCCTACATTTCCTTGTATTTATAAACAGTTTGAGAAACCGTCTGAGCAGCTCTCTTAGACTGTTCCCGGATGATGCTATCGTGTTTAGCTTAGTAAAGTCACCAGAAGATTAAAAAGTAGCTGCAAAACGATTTAGATATTTGCTGGTGCGAAATATGGTAGTTTGGGACTAAATAATAAAAAGTGTGAAGTCATCCGTATAAGTTCTTAAAGAAATCCGTTAAACTTCATTTATACGATACACCAGGCAAATCCAAAGGCCGTAAATTCAGTTAAATATCTAGGAATAACAATTACGAACAACTTAAATTGGAAAGAGCACATGAAATATATCGTGAGGAAGGTGAAATGTTCAAATGTTTGTATAGTCTATGGGACTTAACTACGGGGTCATCAGTCCCTAAACTTACAAACTACTTATGAACTACTTACGAACTAGGTCGGCACAAATATCCATGCCCGAGGGGGGATTCGAACCCCCGACCGTAGTGGCCGTGCAGACCGTGACTGGAGCGCCTTAGTCTCCTCGGCCACCGCGGCCGGCGAGGAAGGTGAACCAACGGCTACGTTTCATTGGCAGAACAAAAGGCGCAACAGTTCTTATATAAAAAAAAAAAAATGCCTACACTACACTAGTGCGGCCTGTTTCGGAGTATTGGTGCTCATTGTGCGATCTTTACCATGTGGGGTTGTCGGACGCTGTAGAGAAAGTTCAGAGAAGGGCAGCTCGTTTTATATTATCGCGGAAATGATGCACGAACTGGAGTTCAAGTCATTAAAATAAAAAGGCGTTATTCGTTGCCGCGAGATCCATTTGCGAATTTTATTTCACCAACTTTGCCCTCTTAATTTGAATACTTTTTGTTAGTACCCATCTACGTAGGGAGTCATTAAAGATAAGAAAAAGAGTTCGAAAACGTAAGATATATATATTCTTGTAAGTGGACTCCATAATGGAAAGTAACAAACTACCAGCTTGGTGGTGTGATATGAAATATTTATTTCGAAAAATTACATATAGATCTCGTTTGTATTATGCAAAACCATCAGTGCAGACTTCGAGCCACGAAGACTTATGTACTCCGCATAAAACATATAATAGTGAGGAAGAATGCTGAAGATTAGGTGGGTTGATCGCGTTACTAATGAGGAAGTACTGAACAGAATTGGGAAGAAAAGGAATTTTTGGCATACCTTGACTAAAAGAAGGGATTGATTGGTAGGATACATTCTCAGACATCAAGGAAACGTGAATTTAGCATTGGAGGGAAGTGTATGGTGGAAAATCGCAGAGGGAAGCCAAGAGACGCATATGGTAAGCAGATTCAGACAGATGTAGGTTGCCGATCTTATGAGGAGATGAAGAGGCTTGCTCTCGATAGAGTAGGGCGCAGAGCTGCATCAAACTAGTCCCCGGACTGAAGACCCCAACAACACCCATAAAACAAATAAATATATCTTTCTAATACATGTTAGAACTTTAAAATGCGGTAGCTGCAAAGGTGAATATAAGCAGCTACCGCATAAAGTTGCAACATTTATTAGAAAGACTTTTTTTTAATGGATCTGGTTATCAAATGTTTTATGTGGAGTAGATCACTCTTCATGGCTCGAAATCTGCACTGGTGATGTTCCACCATGTGAACGAAATCGATATGCGATTTTTCTAAAATAAATTTTTCATCTCACGCCACCAAGATTGAAATTTATTATTTTTATTTATGTATTCCTTCATCCTGCGCGCTATTAGATAAGTATTACGAAAGCGGTAGGATGAACCCTCTCCCTGGCACTTATATATGATTTGCAAAATTGAATATGTAAGTGTCGATGTAGACGTAGTGAATTGGTTATGGCAGCAGCCATACAAGTTACAAGTAAAGAAGAATAAGAAGCCCCGTGGAAATGTCCGTGCTCTCCAAAGCTTGCTGCGGAGCGCGCGGCTGTTCCCCGTCGGTGGTTCGAGTCCTCCTTTTGCCACGCGTGCACACACGCGCGAGCGCGCGCGCGCGCGTGTGTGTGTGTGTGTGTTGTGTGTGTGTGTTGTCGTTTAGCGCAACTTAGTTCAAGTAGTTTATAACTCTAGGGATCGATGACCACTGCTTTTTTATCCCATAGCTTTACAAGCATTTGAATTTTGAAAAATAAAAAGCTTTTGTTCAGAAAATATCTCCACTCATCTCGCTGACGAAAATTTTTATAAATCATACGTAAAAGTAGATAAGTTCTTGAAAATTACACGGCGATTCGATCAAGAGCATTACAGATATAACTGTACTTACGAGGACACTGTTTCATATATATGACCGATCTGGTAACCAAATGTTTACAGTTATCTCATCGAGCGACGTGGTGCAGTGGTTAGCACAATTGACTCACATTTTGGAGGACGGTTCAACTCCACCTCAGACCATCCTGATTTACGTTTTCCGTCGTTCCCGTAAACCACTCCAGGCGAAAGTTAGGGGTGGTTCCTTTGAAAGTGTAAGGCGGATTTTCTGCCCCCTCCTTACCTAAACGGTCCGAGCGTAAGCTCCGTCTCTAATGACCAAGCTGTCGACGGATATTAAACCCTAATCGTTCTTCTTTCCTTATAGTCATTTCAGAATGTTACGTTTTGCTTTCCAAGATGGGAGATTTCCAGCTCTGTCAGTTTTCGCTGTCAGTTGTGATATACCCCGTATAATCTGTCTCCTAATCTATATAAGCTATCAGTTTCAAAATGATGACCAATGTTTTTTGTGGTTTGTAGTAACTGGAGTGGATGTGTACACATGGCCGTGTGATGTGCAGGATTCACGGAATGCGCAGCTGGTGTGTGATGGCGGGGATTTCTGGCCGCGCTGAGAGTTGTGGGGAGGAGGGGAGGGAATTGTAGAGGAGGGGAGGGAGCAGAGGAGTCAAGTGGAGGCAATGCGGCGGGCTGGAGAGGCGGACAGCGTTGACTTCTGCGACCTGATCGCTACAGCTGCCTCTGCAAGGACACTCCACAGCACGGCGTCTCGTCACTCAACTTCACGACAGGCATTCTTAGGCTCTCGTCGTTATATAAACACTGAAGAAATAACAAATTATAAAACTTTAGTCCTGGTAGAATCCGACCTTGGTGAAGATAAATTTCGATTTAGGAGAAATGCAGGAACACGCAAGACAATAAATTACATCTTATCTTACAAGATAGATTAAGGAAAGGGAAACCTACGTTTTTAGCTTTTGCTGACGAGGAGAAAGCTTTTGGAAAGATGGGAATACGCTGTTTCAGATTCTGAAGGTAGCAGTAGAGAAATATAGGGAGCGAAGGGTTACTCGACTTGCACAAAAACCAGACAGAAATTATTAGAGTCGAAGTAATGAAAGGGTAGCAGTGGTTGGAAAGAGTGTAAGTCAGGTTTGTAGCCTTTCCCCAATGTTGTTAAATCTGTACATTGAGCAGGCAGTGAAGGAATGCAAGGAGAAATTTGGAGAGGGAATTAGAGTCTAGGAAGAGGGAATAAAAACCTTGCCGTTTGCTGACGATATAGTAATTCTGTCAGAGACAGCAAAATACCTGGAAGAGCAATTAAACTGAATGGACAGTGTCTTGAAAGGAAGGTATAAAAGGAACATTAACAAGAGTAAAACAAAGGTAATGGAATGTAGTGTTAGAAAATCAGGCGATGCTGAAGGAATTAGAATAGGTATTGAGACGATAAAAGTAGTATGTCAGTTTTGTTATTTACGTAGCAAGGTAACTTCTGATGCCCGAAGTAAAGCAGACATAAAATGCGGAATGCCTATGTGTTGACGTTTAGTATTAATTTAAATGTTGGGTAGTCTTTACTGGAGTGTAGCATTGTACGGGAGTGAAACGTGGACGATAAGGAGTTCAGACAAAAAGATGATAGAAGCATTCGAAATCTGGTGCTACAGACGAATTATGAAGATTATATGGGTAGATCACGTAACTAATAAGGAGGTGCTCAACAGATTTGGGGAGAAAAGGAATTTGTGGCATTTGCTGACTAAGAGAACGGATAGGTTGGTGGGACACATTCTGAGACATAAAGGAATCGTCAACTTAGCATTAGAAAGAAGTGTGTGGGGTTAAATTCGTAGAGGGAGACCGAGTTGCGAATACAGTAAGCAGATTTAAAAGGATGTAGGTTGCCGTACGTATTCTCATATGAAGAGGCTTGCACAGGAGAGAGTAGCATGGAGAACTGCATCAAACCAGTCTGCGGACTGAAGACCACAACAACAAAAGTCATTCAAGGTAAATATTACATTTCAATAACTTGTCCGGTTTTGAAAAAGTGGGGGTGGAGGTGAGGACTCCTACATCGAATTCCGTTCTACGATTTTTATGTACACATTGCAAAATCGATTCTGAAAATACGCATCCGTCAAGCAGTTTTCCAATTCCACAATCAATTTTCGTGCCCATCAAACGCAACCATTTTTGAAACGTTATTGGCTTGTTAGATGGTGATTTCGTGTTAAGAATTTTCGGTTCATATGAACAGAGTGACATTTTCTGCATTAAAAAAAGTATAAATATTAGAGTGAACATGAATCTGTGCATTAAAGTAAGGAAAAATTATGATTGTGCAAACCAAACCAGGAACTGAATCAGCTGTTTTTCTGCCGCCATATTGATTGGGCTAGGAAATCCGCTTCAGGATTGCCATGTAAACAAGATAGCAAAAAACGGTTTAAGAAATACGGTTTTCGTCTTCCGGAAGATGGGTTTCACGTGAACGTAGTGAATGTCCGTTCCTCCTTTACTTTAGCTATTAGAATTGTGAAAAGTTCGAAGAAAGGTATACCTCCGTGTGGGCTCTTCAGAAGGTACATTCAGTGGCATATGTGCCTGATGTCTGCAAAATTTGTCGTGGATGGTGTTACTAGTAACCACGTAATAAATCGAATCATCGTGCGTGATTATGCGATTTTTCATGAACCAAATTGTTTATGACTTCACATCTCATGAACTATATGTGGAACTGTGATATAGTATCGAAGGAACATTCAGTGGTACTGTCTGTGAATTATCTCACGAATACAATTTACAGTGAAGAAGTAATAACTTGTAACGTCATGCCAAATGCCGTAGGTATACATCATGAACATCGGAAAAGTAGCAAGCGAAAAACGTTTTTTTTTTTTTTTTTTTTTTTTTTTTTTCATCTTTTGTTGGGGTTGTCAGCGAGAAAAAGATTCGTAAAGATTTGAAATTATATTCAAAGTGTTTTGAAAGTCGCTTAGTGCTCTCACTCTCAACTAGTTGACGAATGCAATCACGCTATCACGCGCAGCAAGTTTTCATCTACCTCTACATCTACGTGGGATACTCTGCAAATCACATTTAAGTGCCTGGCAGAGGATTTCATGGTTTATGACGTGATATCATTTGAACTCTATGTCGTAGGTGGCTTTTGCAACCATAGCAAATGATTCCTGATCTTGAAGAATATTTGAACCGAATTTGGTTGAAATCGGTCCATTAGGAGCAGATATAGAATATTATCGCACGATGCGGCGGTTTTTCACGACTGTCACTGTGTATAACTGCATATTTATGTGTCGTAGGAAGTTCTTACCCCGACAGCGATTATTGCCTGATGGTAAGGAACATGTGTACCAACTGTGGTTGAAATCGATCAAGTAGCTTAAGAGGAGACGTGGAACTTACATGCACACATACAGCCTACTGTACTAGCTTAATTCCCGCTGCTTCGCACGCGTAGACTGGATGGTCTGCATTGGTTGTTTCTACTTATAAATTTTCATAGATTTAGCATTAAAAATACTTTCCTAATCAAGTAATCCGATACAACCTCCTATTGCACCATTGTATGGTAAGATTCAAAACATTTCAAAACGCTTCTTTTTAAATTCTAACCATGGTTCCAAATCCAAATTTTGGCACCAAATAGTCTTAGTAGCACCCTTAAAAGATTTTCCCTTTTTTCGTCCACTTAATGGTTGAATTTCCAAAAATATCGAAACACATGTTGTTAAAATTCCAATCAAAAATCTAAATGCGAAGTTTTGTTTATCTTGCTTCAAAATTGCCTTAATAGCAACATATTTTCAAAAAACCGATCATCCACTATTTCACCCCCTTAGGGATGGGAATATCGAAAAATCGCTGATGCCTACAGTATAAGATAAACAACGTCTACAAATTTCAAGTTTCTATCGTCTGTATATTCACTTTTCAGCGCCGTTTTTTGTCTTTTAGAAACGAATCGAGAACGCAAAATTTCTTTCTTACGGTTTGGCATCTTTCTTGGTACTTTCATTTTTCAAACTGCAATATGCACTTATTTTTCTTTATTCGTACGCTTGTTGCAGAAAAACAAATGGAAAATGTGCATCACGTTTCGCTGCATGTAATCTCTCTGCTATTATAGAGTCAAAAGGCATCGCTGGTCTTCAGTTCGAATTTTATATAAGCTGACGACTTTCAACGACGATATCTTCCACCCTCTTATAGCTATCGACACGGAACAGCCATGGTGTACAACAGAAGACTTTACAACACAGGGACCGATGTAGTTTGGTCCCTTCAACCCAAAACCAATCAATCAATTACTACGACACAGAGAGATCGTTCGTCTCCATTGTGTAGTTTTTGCTGAAGACCAAAATATTGACACCCATACGTAGAATTTTATATAAGGCCGAAGGTTCAACTCCCATGTCTTCCACCCCCTTATCGTTATGAAACCTCTACCATCATGGTGTACAGAGGGAGACTGATACCCACTACCACATACAATCACTATTCGTTTGCGATTTGTAGTTTTGGCTAAAGAGTGAAGTATAGGTAGAAAAACTCAATTTTTATATATATTAAGATATATATTATTTATCATGATCCGCAGGACCGAATTGCGGAACAAACCTCCATGGGTTTGGAATGAATCAGTAAATCAGATTGTAACAAAGGAGCAGTAATCGATAAAGTGAACCAGATAGTAATCTTGTGCACGCGACAGATTTAAGCATAAATAAAATGAAGCAACAAAACCAGGAATTCCTCGATAGAATAGAAAGAGTGACGTATTCAGAGACTTTTCAGTTTAGTCTTGAAAGTGCGTGGATTACAACTAAGCTCCTTGTATTCTTATGGCAGCTTCTTAAAAATGTGTGCGTATGAGTAATGCACAACTTCCAGCTCAAGGGTCAAGGAGGAGTGATCCAAATCCAGATTCGGTTTCTGTCCAATATTGAGTGAAAGCCGCTAACTCTTAGGAATAACCAAATATTATTAAATACAAACGAAATTAAATAAAAAATGTATTGAGAGGCGAATGTCATAATTCCCAGGCAACTAAACAGTGAACGACAACAGCTTATCCCACATATTGCTCGTACCGCACGTTTCTGCACAATAAATACCTTTTTTGAATCAAAGGAGTTATCCGAAGAAATAACACCATACGTCATGCCAATGAAAATACGCAAAGCCACTACTTTTCTTTTTGAACTATCACCTATTTCAGAAACGGTGTTAATGGTAAACAACGTAGTACATTTAATTTTTGAACAACATCCTGAACATGGGTTTCCCACGACTGCTTACTATCTATCTGAACGATTGCAAATTGGAATGTTCTGTTTCACTTATCTTGTGCCAATCTGGCAAATCAGAATCTCAGCTTTCTTTGACTTGTGTGTTAGAAACTGTGAAAACTATGTCTTATTGCGATTTAGCATCAATTTATTTTCTACAAGCCATGAACTTATTTCTTTAACTACATTATTTGATACTGTAAATTCAAATGTTCAAATGTTTGTATAGCTTACGGGACTTAACTACGGGGTCATCAGTCCCTAAACTTACAAACTACTTATGAACTAGTTAACACTAAGGACGGCACAAATATCCATGCCCGAGGAGGGATTCGAACCCCCGACCGTAGTGGCCGTGCAGACCGTGACTGAAGCTCCTCAGTCCCCTCGGCCACTGCGGCCGGCTGATACTGTAACAATATCTTTCACTACCAAGCTAGTGTGAGCAACAAACAGAAATATTATTAGCTTCTCCATGACTGGATGCTTGCTATTGCCAAATGTTCAAATGTTTGTAAATCTATCGGACCAAACTGCGTGGTCATCAGTCCGTAGCTTACAAACTACTTAAACCTAGGTAAACTAACCTAAGGACAAACACACACACCCATGCCCCAGGGAGGACTCGAACCTCCACGGCGAGCAACCGCGCGCTCCGCAGCGAGACGCTTTAGACCGCTCGGCTACTCCACCGCGGCTTGCTGGTGCCGCAACTGTGGGTCAATTTAATGAAAGTCCAGCTCCAGTTGCATAGAATTCAGAGAATTTAAAACTTTTGGCGCCCAATGGCGACACGAGAAAAATGGGCCCATTTTTTTCTCGTGTCGCCATTGGGCGCCAAAAGTTTTAAATTCTCTGAGTTCTATTGTTTTAATTAATTGACGTTGCTTTCTCTACGGCATAACGTTTGTCACACTTGAAAATGGCCTAACATAGAGGCCGAAACCGGTAGTGTGGGCTTAAAAAATTCAAATGTTTGTTAAGCTTATGGGACTTAACTACGGGGTCATCAGTCCCTAAACTTACAAACTACTTATGAAGTACTTACGAACTAAGACGGCACAAATATCCATGCCCGAGGGGGGATTCGAACACCCGACCGTAGTGGCCGTGCTGACCGTGACTGGAGCGCCTCAGTCACCTCGGCCACCGCGGCCGGCGGTGTGGGCTTAAATAAAGCACCAATAAATGCAACTGGAGCTGGACTTTCATTAAATAGAAATATGTTTAGAACTATATTTTCGTAAAAAAAAATCCCAATATTCATAAGTTAAACATTCATCCCATTAACTTCACATGTTCTGGTTTGCATATGACAAACTATCAAAAATACTCAGAGATGTATTGTGGGATAAAGAACCACAAATTCAACGACATATGGTATTAAGATAGAACTAGTGTACCTATAAAAATAAGAAGCGACTTATATTGTTTTCACAATTATCTGTACTTCCTGCACTTACTGTACATAACAGTAATAATCATTTGCCGCGGTGGAGTAGCCGAGCGGTCTAATGCGTCTCGCTGCGGAGCGCGCGGTTGCTCGCCATGGAGGTTCGAGTCCTCCCTGTTGTCCTTAGGTTAGTTTACTTAGGTTTAAGTAGTTTGTAAGCTATGGACTGATGACCACGCAGTTTGGTCCGATAGATTTACAAACATTTGAACATTTGAATAATCATTTCATTGTTTATTTGACAGACACTATACAATAAATATCCCACTGATGATGCAACGCCTGCGAAACATGTTTGGGAAAAACTAAAAACAATTGTATTTGCTCAAGGCAGATATACCCAAAAAGCAAATTTATATGTTTAGAACTGCCTGTAACACTTGAAGTTATATCGTTTACATTAATGAGAAACAACAGTGGCTCCGCCATTTGACTGTGCCCCATTGATAGTTCATGTGCTTGACCCCACCAAGTGGCAGTCGGACGAAGTGGAGACCAGGCTGTCGGTCGATGTTGTCATTGAACCACTGGCGACGGTTTGCCGGTGTCACTGAACGCAGCCATGGAGTAGCATATATTTTTGTCTGTGACGCAGCCCTACAGGTGTAGTGTCGGTGTCGGGAAGCCCCTAGCTCGCCTGTGTGTCCAGCGCTCGGCTTCCCGGCATGCAGTGTGGCCGGGTGGTCGAAGCCACCTGCAGGCATGTCCAGACTTGCCGAGGCTCTGACAGGTGTGCCTGCTCGCCTCACACTGGCCTCTGAAGCCAAAACAACTTTACGAAACGACACTCGGCTTCTGTTCCTTGCGTCAGTGTCACTGATTTCAACACATCCGATATTACAATGTAATTGAAGGGTTTATTACAAAAACCGGACAAGTCCAAAAACGGACTTTTTGAGCTAACACTGCCTGGCTCTTCTCTGTCGCGACACCTATATTCTGGTGGAATTTGTTTCAGCAAAAGCTACACAAATTCAAACATACACTCAGTCGCAAAAGTATTCGGACAGTGGCAAGTTTCGCAATGACTACTCGAGTAACACTATGAAACAATGTTTGTCAAGCTTATCGGACTTAACTACAGGGTCATCAGTCCCTAAACTTACAAACTACTTATCAACTACCTTATACTAAAGACGGCACAAATATCCATGCCCGAGGGGGGGGGGGATTCGAACCCCCGACCGTAGTGGCCGTGCAGACCGTGACTGGAGCGCCTCAGTCTCCTCAGCCACCGCGGCCGGCAACTATGAAACCCAAACATATTTATTAGCAATAACAACATTAATTACAAAAGAATGATTGTATCATTTTGTTTCCAAAACATAAATAACAGAAAAATTAACAACAAAAATGAAACAACCTACACACCCTGCTGCTATAAAAGTATTCGGACACTGTCCAATAAATGTTCGTAAGTTGTACGACGAAAATGTCAATACCTTTTGGGTCCACCTTTCATTTTCAATACCTCCTCCAATCTATTAGGCATACTTTCCACGAGTTTTTTCGTGAAATCTGGGCCTATATTTGCCCATTCTTGGCGCAGTTTCTCTTTCAAGGTCTCCTTCATATAGATGTTGTCCGCGCAGAGGGTCCGTTTCAATTTATCCCACAAATGTTCGATTCGGTTAAGATACTTTCGGCCAACTGAAGAGCAACCACATTTGTACAATATGCGCGGTATGCTTGGGATCATTATCCTGATACAAATGAAAGCTGTTCGCAATACCTAGATGTCGTGTACTCTGCTTTAAATGTCCTCGCAGTATATTCAGATACGGCTCGTTGTTCGTCGTATCATCAATGAACACTAAATAACCCACACCACTACTGGACATGCATCACCACACCATGATGCTCTCACCTCCAAACTTTACTGTTGGTTTGAAGTTCCTGGGATTCAGCTCTTCATTGGTCTTTCTCCACACGTTTGCCTTTGGCGTAATGTAAATTTACATTCGTCGCAAAATATCACCCGATTCCACCAAGCCTGATCGTATTCGGCGTATTCCCTTGTAAACTGCATATGTTTCTTCTGGTTCACTGCATTTATGAATGGCTTTCGCCGTGCCACTCGACCATGGTACTGCGATCGTCGTAGTACTCTCCGCACGGTTTCGGGATGAACTTTTATACCACGGTCTCCCTCCACCTCAATTGCTATTCGTGTGACAGATATTTTCGGATTCTGTTGTACCTTTAGCACAATCACACGTTCATCTCTCTGTGAAAATGTCCGTGGCCGTCCTGTACTGCAACGGAATTCCAATCGGTCTTCTTTCTCGAACCGTTTAATAATGTCGTCAACTGTACTTTTCTTCATGTTCACTACTGCGGTAATTTCCCTGCAGGTTTTCCCCTTCGCGTGATGATAAACGACAAGTTGCCTTCCTCGAACGTAGAACACTTCCCTGTGCGTCCCATCGTCGACCTGCACAGGCTCGCGATACGTGTTTACTAATCATCACTATCGTCTCGCGGAAATGTCGGACACATGCAGTCGCCTCACCCTCTGTGCGCCTCGGAATGAACTATTCTCTCACGTTGTCCGCCTTTGTCCGAATACTTTTGTTGCACCTGCCCATGCCGTTTTCAGGTGATATTACGTAACAGACACATGTCCAACAACAATTCTTCGTATTTGATGCATGTTTCACGTTGCGACGTCGTACCCGGAGTCCCAAATACATTATAAAGTGCAATTTCTGTATTTTTTCATGCGGCAAACTGCAAAATTATGCGCATTTATGCGCTATCCGAATACCTTTGCGACTGAGTGTATATCCATTTGAAAATCTGGTTCTACAAAAAGCAGACTAGTCCCTTGTTATTCCAACAAAAACCGGACAGGTCCAGCTGTCATAGGTGTCCTGCTATTATATACAATGTTGGTAGCACTGTCTGCGAATTGTTACGAATGTTTAAACATTTTACTAGTGGAAAGGAAAGGTTCTAATGAAGCCACACCCATGATTTTGTGCTGCATGAACAACATTCCATTAGAAATGCAATGAGAGGAGTTTGTTCTGCTTGGTGATGGGTGTTCTGGCCAGAGCAAAAATGAAGTTGTGGTTCAGTTTTTGTACAGTCTAGTGCATATCGTGAAGGTCTACAAAAGTATCACATATTTGTTTCCAGTGAGAGGACACAGCTATTTAACTAATGATCAAGACTTTTCATTAATAAGCCACAGAAATTCCTGAAACATGGGACTGGAAAATTGTTGAAGCCCGTACACTGCCTCATTCATTCCAGTTATAAATAATGAAACATGACGACTTCATAGACATTAAACAAGTTACTGAGTCATTCAGTCTGAAAATGCCTAAACCTCCACTCAGACTGCAGCAGGTACGAATAATTCGCATTGATGTGGAAGACAAGTTTTGTGTCTCATTGTGGAATTCTCAGTTTGGCCCATGGAATAGACATACCATTGCCACGAAAAGTAGCAATACAGAAAGTACTACTTTAGATCTTTATCAGTTGTACCCGAAGAATCCAGGTATTCAACCAGATAAAGCAAGTTATCTTTGTAATTTGATGCAGTTTGTGCAAGAAGAAAACAAAAGCTTCTACACGGAACTTCTTTATGCTACCCCAGACGAAGGTTGTAACGAAGAGGAGGAGTTGGAAGTTGATGGTGATGATGACAGTGATGGGTGACATTGTGAAATTTCAATAACTTAGTTCAGTTGAAAATTTTAGAGTTTTTATATTTCTTAATTTTCTACAAAAACTGGAGAAGTCCAAAGAAAAACCACTTATTAACAATAAACTATAGGCTTCACACTTAAAAATGAACATTGACAAAAAAGGTGTTCTATTTAAAATGCTCTGAATGTGTTTTGGATGCTTTTCATGCACTATGTTGAAAGGTGGAAAGTTTTTCTTCATTCCTGAAAAATCACTATTTTGGACTTATCCGGTTTTTCTAATAAACCCTTCAATTACAACTGTTGTGGTCTTCAGTCCGAAGATGGGTTGATGCCGCTCTCCATCCTACTATATCCTGAACATGCCTCTTCATCTCCTCACAAAAACTGCGTCCACATATATTTGATCCTACTGACTATATTCGTCTCTTCCTCTGCGATTTTTACCCCCACACACTTCCCTCCAGTGCTACTTTCTTCTACAGTACCACATTTCAAAAGCTTCCAACCTCTTCCTGTCTGAAATATTTACCGTCCATGTTTCACAACCGTACAAAGCAACACTTCACACAAATGCCTTCGGAAAAGACTTCCTAACAAGTTAATATTTGATGTTAACAAATTTCCCCTTTTCAAAAACTATTCTCCCCATTGCCATTCTGTACTTTATACCATATGTACTTGTACCATCATCCGTTATTTTACTGCCTAAGTAACAATCAATGCTTTGTTATCTAATTTCTTCAGCATCGCCTGATTTTCTTAGGCTTCATTCCATTACCCTGATTTTGCTCTTGCTAATGTTCACGTTATATGCTAAAGAAACTGTTCATTCCATTTAATTGCTGTTCTAGGTCCTTTGTTGTCTCTGACGGAATTACAATCATCAAAATCTAAAGTATTTATTTCTTCTCCCTGAAGTTTAATTCTTTTTCTAAATTTCTCGCCGGCCGCGGTGGCCGAGGTGACTGAGGCGCTCCAGTCACGGTCAGCACGGCCACTACGATCGGGGGTTCGAATCCCCCCTCGGGCATGGATATTTGTGCCGTCCTAGTTCGTAAGTAGTTGATAAGTAGTTTGTAAGTTTAGGGACTGATGACCCCTTAGTTAAGTCCCATAAGCTTAACAAACATTTGAATTTGAACTAAATTTCTCACTGCTTTCCTTCACAGCTTACTCGATGTACTAATTGAATGGAGAAAGGCTACAACCCCGTCTTACTCCCTTTTCAACCAGTGTTTTTCTTTCATACTCTTCGACTCTAACAACTGCTGTCTGGTTTTTGTACAAGTTGTAATTAATTTTTCGATCCCTATATTTTATCTCTGATGACTACAGAATTTCAAATATCGTATTCCAAACAAGTTTATCAAAAGCTTTTTCCAAATCTACAAACGTTAGAATTGTATGTTTGCATTTCCTTGATCTATCATCTGAGATAAGCTGTAAAGTGAGTATTGCCTCGCGTGTTCCTTCGTTTCTCCTAAATCTAAATTGATCATCCCTGTGGTCAGCTTCAATCAGCTTTCCCACCATTACTGGCGTAATGAATGTTCAAACAACTTACGGGTATGCTGCCGCGTGACGTCGTCGACAACCGCTGATATTTCGGCAGGAGGAGACCCTGCCATTCTCAAGGCACAACTGCACTCAAAGAAGCAATTTGCAAGCGTATTTAATACCTCGATTTGCAAAGGGTAAACAAGGAAGGTAACACACACAGTACAAGTCACTGCAGAGTCAACACAGCCAAAGATGACCAAACATCAGAAATATCGATAGTGACTGTTAATCAACAGGTGCCGGCCGAGGGGACTGAGGCGCTTCAGTCACGGTCTGCACGGCAACTACGATCGGGGGTTCGAATCCCCCCTCGGACATGGATATTTGTGCCGTCCTTAGTATAAGGTAGTTGATAAGTTGTTTGTAAGTTTAGGGACTGATGACCCTGTAGTTAAGTCCCATGAGCTTAACAAACATTTGAACATATTGAATCAACAGGTGAGGTAGCATTAATTTTGTCCCTCTGTTTTTTGACGAGAATTAGTGCCGGATTCCAAGCAGAATTTAAACAAAAACCACCATCTCTGTTTATAAGGTCGCTTGCTAGTTTCATTTCAGCAGCTTCCTTAATAACACTATCCCAATAGTTGGCAGTGCATGCCAGAATCTCCGTGTTGTTGTATTCCATAGGATGACCGGTGCCAATACAGTGTTCTGCAACAGCGGATTTGTTTGGCTGTTGTAGGCGCGTCTAACGTTTGTGTTCGATACACCGGTCTTCCACAGTCCTGATTGTCTGACCAATATATGACATGCCACAACTGCAAGGAATACGATATACACCTGCCTTACGCAAACCAAGATCATCCTTTACGGACCCCAACAGAGCTTTTATCTTAGAAGGTGGTCGAAAACCACAAAACGACAAACGTATCGCCTACATATCTGAACAAAATACGCAGGTCGCTGACTCCAAAGCACGTTCCTCGAAGTCCTCCATAAACAAATTGGCCACAATAGTTAACAACGGGCTTCCCATCGCAACTCCTTCAGTTTGTTCGTAGTACTGACCATCAAATAAAAAGTAAGTGAAAGTCAGCACACGTCCAAATAGATTTATTAACTCGACACCAAATTTAACCTCAATTAGCTGCAACGAATCAGAGAGAGAAACGCGAGTGAAGAGGGAAACCACATAAAAAACTAAAATATCAGTCATCAAACACAATTCCTGTAATCGACATAAGAAATACTCCGATTTCTCAATTCGGTGTTGATACCTACTTACTATTGAACTCAAAAAACTAGCCATTATAGGCCTCAAAGAAACATTCTCCTAATGGATCTTAGGAAGGCCATACAATCTAGGTGGCACAGTAAATTCGTGTTTCCTCTCCATTCAAAATCAACCATGTGCAAGAGTTGTTTTCTGTTGACCTGCCAGCAAGAAAGACTTTTGGTATAGAATTTGCTGCTCGCCTGGAACTGGACGATGAGTGGCCGTGCAAGGTTCTTTGAATAGACGAAGTCCACTTCCATCTGACGGGATATGTCAATAAACAGAATTGTCGAATATGGGCAACACAAAATCCAAACGCTAATCAACCATTACCACTTCATTCTGGAAAGGTCACTGCGTGGTGCGGGTTTACGGCATCATTTATCATAGAGCCATATTTTTTCTAAGAGACAGATGATTCTGGTCCTGTTACCTGTACCGTCATTGGTAAGCGCTATGAGTGTCTTTTGCGCAACCACGTCATTCCTGCTCTCCAACAGCGTGGTGGGATCATTTTCATGCGAGATACCGCATCTCCGCACATTAAAAATCCAGTTAAGCAGCTGCTGAAGCTAGGATTATCAGTCACCATTTCTCTACAGCTTGGCCGTCCCGATCATCGAGTGACTTCTGGCTGTGAGGCTATCTGTAAGATGTTGTGTTCGGTGTTCCTACTGCGAACTTAGCTGCACTGAAGGCACGCACTGCAAAGTCATTCTGAATGTAACCCCGGAAACACTTCCATCAGGCCGGCCGCGGTGGCCGAGGGGACTGAGGCGCTCCAGTCAGCACGGCCACTACGGTCGGGGGTTCGAATCCCCCCTCGGGCATGGATATTTGTGCCACCCTTAGGATTAGCTAGTTCATAAGTAGTTTGTAAGCTTAGGGACTGATGACCCCGTAGTTAAGTCCCATAAGTTCTACAAACATTTGAACATTTTGAACTTCGATCAGTTGTGGAACATGTCGTTCTCGATCAGTTGTGGAACATGTCGTTCATCGATTTAAAATTGCTGCCGAAAACGGTAGACAGCATGTTGAACATGCTTTGCAAATCCGATTTGATTTCTATTGATACTTTTTATGCGGTTTTTGGCCTCGGAACAATTAAAAATGGGTATGATTTATGATTTTTTTATGCGGTGTTTGCCTTCGGGCCGATTGAAAACCGATTTTTTCCCATCCGATATAATATGACCTTGCCGTGGTTGAAGGGCTTATGTAAATAACAGTATCACACCTGTATCCTAATGCAAGCTGAGTAATGCAGTTTGTTTAACGTCTAAGTCACACCATAGGCAATGTTGTATGATTCATTTTGCGAGGGTGAAGGTCGGGGTGAGAGTTTAAAATAGAGAAAGATTTTCTAAAACTCACAACCACCAGCTGCGAACCAAATTCCAAAACATGCAAAAACACTGGAACTGTTATTGCGACTGTTTGACTCGTTTTCTAGGGGATGATATCACACGTTCGCAGCTTTCCTTCCCTGCATATGATTAACAAAACAAATTCATAATAAATTCAAGTTCATGAGAGAAAAGAGTGTACTAACTACTATTTTTGAAAACACGGAAAGTTCACTTTATGTTGTTTATTTCACAATATTTGAACCCTGTGGCTGTCGCGTCTGTACGTCGGTAAATGTACCAAATAAAGTTATAGCTCGTGAACCCCCCAGACAAAATGAATATTTGTCGCGAATTGATTTCACACCACGTGGCTGTGTCAAACACCGTTTATGTTCCTGCCTATGCGACGACACGTGTTACATTAACAAATCACAGTCACTTTAATTCAATACGATGCACACCTTGTTGCACCGGCTAAATATTCACAAACACACAGTAGCACTCGATTTAACTTGGTGCAGTCTACGACGAGCAACCACACGTGGCGATTGCCACAGACAAATCTCAAGTCACCACCTCGAGATCCACATGCCGACTGAGGCAGAGCGACGCCGCCCGCCAGCCACACCACGTGCTCTGGAGTCCTCACTTCCTGCCCAGGCGCGTGCGCGCGCCAAAAGCTCAACTGCCGGGGTTTTTTCCCCTACGTCATCAACTTCCCCATGTGAACTGTTCTAACCGATTTGCCAACGTACAGCGCTCAGCCAATACATTTCTAAAACTTTACTTAAAATCAAAATAATTACACTACACATTAAACAAATATTTTCTTACGTTTTTATATTAGTATAAACATCCTTTGTACTGTTTATCATAATCGTGCAATTTCTTATATCACAGATAACTGATTTAACTGAATATTTCAACGTAAAATACAAAAGATTGATTGAAAAGAAAATGAAAAGTAGTTAATATATTATTTTTATAAACAAACATTGCCATGCTAGTTGTGTAACTGTCTTGTCTTCGTTGGTAATTTATTACTTTTCATTGTCAATTAAACATATTACGTTAGATGTGACTATATCAGCTAATGTATTGTTTATTTATCAACAGGCTATTTTGTAATGAGGGCCTTAAAGGTTCCTAACTACATCGTATTACTTCAAATGCCAGTAGTATTACAATATTTGTGCACTGCACTGTGCCTGGCACTCGCCATTGTCCCTCTCTCCCCTCACTGGAAACGAACTGTAAAATCCTAAGTTGGAACAAGCCACCAACATCGGCCTGCTCGCTGGCCTCCCGTCAGCTACAAGCACACAGCAAATCTCAACTATGGCCTAACTATAAATGTTGTCACCCAACTGTGTACATATATTGCTACCATAATTAATAAGATTAAAATCGTGTAACATATAGTGCATTGGAATGGTCAATGTTTGCAGTGAACTTCATACTGTTTAATTATCAAATGCTATTAATTACCAGTATTTCTATTGGGCGGTAATCTCACAGTTTGACGTTTATAGTCGACCACTAGTAAACTATTATGCTTACAGTCATGTATTGATCAATTTTCACACTATTTTGATTCTGCCATACGTTTTCCACCTTCTCCGATTATATTCCGTTGCAATTAGACTTCATTCAGATCAGTGGTGCTATTTTTCCAGTGTTTTGAAAGTTTAATCATAATCACCATGTATATTTGGACGGTGTTATGCATCACTAGTCCAAGCGCAATATGTCATAACTGACATAATGGAACCTAAATTTTACATGTTCTTAAAATATATTTATTTATGAATGTTTCTCATCTATTTGTACCAAAGGAGGGTTAGTGTTCTTTCAATTAGTAGTGAAATCTCACTGTAAGTAACTACTAAACAGCACTAATTGGGCTCACATCAGAAATACAAAGTAACGGCGCTTGGTCTTGTGATGCATAACATGGTCCATTTATACAAACCGATGTGTTTATGTATGTATGTTCCCTATTGACTCCAAGACGGCCGTAGTAATGCTGATGAAATTTTCAGGATCTCTTCAGACCAGGTAGTCTGCATATGTCCGTAACAAAAAAAAAAAAAAAAAAAAAAAAAAAAAAAAAAAAAAAAAAAAAAAAAAATGTTTGTATAGTCTATGGGACTTAACTACGGGGTCATCAGTCCCTAAACTTACAAACTACTTATGAACTAACTAAGACTACGGACGGCAAAAATATCCATGCCCGAAGGGGGATTCGAACCCCCGACCGTAGTGGCCGTGCAGACCGTGACTGAAACGCCTCAGTCCCCGCGGCCACCGCGGCCGGCTGTCTGTAAAATGATCATCTTTTTCAATATCTCTGTACCCACATCATTATACGAGTAGCAGCCGTACTGAAAGCAGATGAATATTTAAGAATGGAAAAAATCTGAAAACGCGTCATATTAAAGGCATGCTGTGTTTGAAGTGTGACATGTAATTTTTCGACCTATCCAGCATCTCCGCAGCAATACTGATTAATTTCTTATTATATTGGTATGGTGCCTGTTCTTTCGGACACTTTACCGCAGATGCGGTTATACGTTCGACCTCGCACGGGAATCCGTAACGGCGTTTGTAAGAAGACATGAACAATAGCTGCGCTAGAGTCACACAGTGTGATGTGTGGGAATTTGATGGGAGACGAGCACGGGCAGCCAAGCGGTTAAGGCGTCCCTTGGCTGCGTTTGCACATTGCCGCAGCACGTGTTTACAGGTGTGTTCGTGTGCGGCCGAGGCGACATTCTTCGCGGCGTCTGGAGCTATGTTTGCTGTATTTGGTAAGTTATATAGATTCTGAAGATCGTCAGAATAATATTCAGTGTTCTTTCGAAAAAGGCGTAAAACGTCCAACCGCGTACGAAATCCATAGATGGATAAACAGTGAAATTACGCTCCCGCACAGGAAGTTCTCCGGGCTCACCTGCAGACGTGGATACCGCCCGTCAGCTTCGACCCGTTACGTCATCGAAGCGCGATAGTTTTGAGGTGCGTGTGTATTTGTAGAAAGCGTGAGTGATTTTTTTTCCGTTTTATAATATATATAAATATACAGGGTGTTTCACTAAGTGTGTTTGGCTCTGTAACTTATAAAATAATAGGTGACGGGAAATTTTAATGCGGTAGGTCAACACAAGAAATGTTACACTTTCTGCGGAGCTATGAACATAGTTTATTGTATCATTTTCCAAAGAGTTACAGCACAAAGATATAATTTTTTTAATGGAACAATAGTTTTTTTTCTATCGTACATTGGATTCGTTGAAACCAGCTGCGTCCAAACCAATTTAAACTACATTCCTATCACTGTTAGTTTTGAAGCTACAACCCTTCAAAGTTTAGGGGGCGGAGGCTACGACAGCGTAGCTCACTGGCTGGTGGTCTTGAGACAGTGGGCCGTACCCCAGGGGATAGTCACTCGGCCTCCGCCCCCGGAACTTTGAAGGGTTGTAGCTCCCAAACTAGCTTGAGTAGCCACAAGTCTATGGAACTCGGAACAGCAATAGTGTTTTCCTTTCTAATTTTATTTATAGTGTCGCTCTTAAGTTGTTTAGAGGCAATGGCACAGATCCTTTTCTTAGATCAGCATCATTTGTATTCTGTTTTTCCTGACTTTTGCTTGGTTTGTCTCATCAGAGATTCGCTTTTAGCAACAATTACGTTGTTGATGAGTTTTAACCTTTGTGATTGTTTAAAGTATCCGTCAGCATGTTATTATCTATTGTAGTTGTGCTGTGTTTGAAAATAGGCTGCCACCATGCCACGACCGCACTTAGTTGCTACGTGACCGTTGGTTCTCGTTCAAGGAACATTTTTACCGTTAAGGTTAATGAAATGCGCCGCTAGTACAAAGCGTTGGCTCTTAATGATTATTTACACATCTACAAGTGCCATGTGGCGCTTCTACAAGAAGTAACACGTCAGCGGATGGAGAAACGGGAAGGCTATATTAGTGTGTCCAGATGTTGATATTACGAATATTGAATGCTTACCTGATGGTCACACCATGGTCTGTACCATCAATGACGCAGTTTCTGTCAGTGTTTACGGGCCTTCCAGTGACAGACCGGCAAGTCGTCGTTTTTATGGCAACGACTTATGTCACCTCTTAATTCGGAACGATAACAATTTTGTAATTGGCAGCGATTTCAACGCCGACCTTGCCGACATTGATCAAATCCCGAGACCAAATAGGTGCGAAAAAGTACGCACCTTGGTCGAACGTTTCCTTCTAAAAGATACCTGGTGTGTTCTCAATCCGGATACTACCGAATACACCTTTTTCTATGCCACGGGTCACAATCGTATGGACCGGATCTATGTGTCATCTACGCTCGCGGATCGGGTTCTCCGCACAGTAACCATTGGCACCCCATACCATCACACCGGGTGATACGCCAGTATGGCGATGGCGAATACACGCTTCCAATGTGCGTTCACGTCGATGTCGCCAAACACGGATGCGACCATGATGCTGTAAACAGAATCTGGATTCATCCGAAAAAATTACGTGCTGTGTTTGAAAATAGGCTGCCACCATGCCACGACCGCACTTAGTTGCTACGTGACCGTTGGTTCTCGTTCAAGGAACATTTTTACCGTTAAGGTTAATGAAATGCGCCGCTAGTACAAAGCGTTGGCTCTTAATGATTATTTACACATCTACAAGTGCCATGTGGCGCTTCTACAAGAAGTAACACGTCAGCGGATGGAGAAACGGGAAGGCTATATTAGTGTGTCCAGATGTTGATATTACGAATATTGAATGCTTACCTGATGGTCACGCCATGGTCTGTACCATCAATGACGTAGTTTCTGTCAATGTTTACGGGCCTTCCAGTGACAGACCGGCGAGTCGTCGGTTTTATGGCAACGATTTATGTCACCTGTTGCTTCGGAACGGTAACAATTTTGTAATTGGCGGCGATTTCAACGCCGTCCTTGCCGACATTGATCAAGTCCCGAGACCAAATAGGTTCCAAGAACTACATACCTTGGTCGAAAGTTTCCGTCTAAAATATACCTGGCGTGTTCTCAATCCGGATACCACTGAATACACCTTTCTATGCCACGGGTCACAGTCGTCTGGACCGGATCTATGTGTCGTCTATGCTCGCGGATCGGGTTCGCAGCACAGTAGTTCAACCGGTCGTGTTCTCAGACCACTGCAGTTATTTTTGCCAAATTGATTTCCCTCTCTTTCGAACTACTCGTCGCAAAAGCATCTGGAAGTAGCCTGTTACTTGAGGACGCGTTAGCCGCACAATTGATTGCGATGTGGCACAGGTTACTTCGGGAACGGGGCGGCACCACCAGTGTCCTTGAGTGGTGGGTGTCGACTGCTAAGCCCGCAGTCCGCGCGTTCCTCATCTCATCTCGTACAGTCGGGAAGCTGCCCACTGCCGTAGGACCACGGCTCAGTTCCATCAGCTGTGTTTGCTGGACCTCGCACAGCGTGTTACAGAGGAGCCGGAGTTGCTTCCCGAATTCAACCGGTTTAAGGCCCAGTTGCTGGACGATTTGCGGCCAAAGAGTGAGGGAGTGGTTGTGCACAGCCAACCGCTCGGCGACATTCCAGGGAAACCGTTGTCGCTCTACCACTTAAACAGGGAGCGCAAACGGTGCGAGAAGTTGGAAATCGCCGGCCGCGGTGGCCGAGGTGTCTGAGGCGCTCCAGTCACGGTCAGCACGGCCACTACGGTCGGGGGTTCGAATCCCCCGTCGGGCATGGATATTTGTGCCGTCTTAGTTCGTAAGTAGTTCATAAGTAGTTTGTAAGTTTAGGGACTGATGACCCCGTAGTTAAGTCCCATAAGCTTTACAAACAGTTGAGTTGAAGTTGGAAATCACTTCGTGGATAACACGCGCAGGCCGTAAGACGAATTTCCGAATATTTCAACGACCTCTTCCATGACACGGCTGTCGATCCCGGTGCATTAGACAGTATCTTACGTCGAATTCCCCGCGTTTTAAACCAGGCGGACAGGCGACAAATTAACGAGACTTTCGACGTTGCTGACTTACAAGATGCCGTTAAAAGGAGCCCGAAGGAAAAGTCACCAGGACTGTACGGGATTCCCGCTGAATTTTATTTAAAAATTTTTAACTTATTGGGCGAGACATTGACTATAATTGCAACTGAAATCCAAAATGGTGTTCCAATACCGGCCATTTTGAAGGAGGGAGCTATCGCCCTGATTGCCAAGTCGAGCGCCACACTCAACACAGGCATTGTGCGCCCCATTACATTACTGAATGTAGATTATAACATTGTGGCACGGTATGTTGCCAGCCGTCTCAAACTGGTCATGTCTAGGGCCATCAGTGCTAACCAGACCTGTGCTGTTCCTGACCGCAACATCTTTGACTCGGCACTAACTAGCGCGATTGTATTGGCTATATAAAAGGAGGCAGGCAGCGTGAAGCGGCATTACTTCTGATCGATTTTAAAAACGCCTTGGATCGTGTTAGCCATATATACATAAAGGAAGTCATGGCTGCCTTGGGCTTTGGCACAAAATTTGTCAAGATGATACAAAATATTATTGGCAGTACCACATCTCGTGTTGTCGTTAATGGTTCAGTCGGCCCGAATATCAACATCAGCCGGTCCATACGCCAAGGCTGCCCCATCTCTATGGCTCTCTATGCCATAGCACTGGATCCCATTTTACGTTCCATCTGCGCCGGGGAGTGCCGGGGAAGGAACGACTCACGTGCAAGGCATATGCCGACGACCTAGGTGTTTTTGTAGTCGGTGCCGACGACAAATGTTCAAATGTTTGTAAATCTATCGGACCAAACTGCGTGGTCATCAGTCTGTAGCTTATAAACTACTTAAACCTAGGTAAATTAACACACACCCATGCCCCAGGGAGGACTCGAACCTCCACGGCGAGCAACCGCGCGCTCCGCAGCGAGACGCTTTAGACCGCTCGGCTACTCCACCGCGGCTGCCGACGACATTGATAGACTCCACGCTACCTTGCAGGCTTTCGAGAAAGCGACTGGGGCGCTCGTCAGTGCCCAGAAAACTGTACTGCTCCCTCTCACACGTCAAGCGCACCACTGGAAACGCGACTGGTTTCACGTTAAATAGCAGCATAAGGTCATGCGTGACTCTCCGCTGCGCATGTCGCGACACTTTGCATAAGATCCGTGCCGTCTGTAGGATACACTCGAGGCGGAACCTCGCGCTGACAGAAGTGGTGCCCGTCATCAACAACGACATCCTGGTCAGGGCCTGGTACCTGGCCCAGGTACTGCCGATCCCCAAGGGCATCGAGCGCGCCGTTAAGCAGGTTATATACATGTCGCGTCTGTTGCGAGAGAACGGACGTCACTTCTGATCCTGCAGTTGTTATTATTTAATATTCACAGAATATATGACAACAACTGCGATTGGGCAAAGCTGAAAATGTGTACCCAGCCGGGATTCGAACCCGGGTCTCCTGCTTTCTAGGCAGTTGCGCTGACCCCTACACCACTGGGGACACCGTGATCATCGCACCTGCAACGACTACCTATGCACGCCTCCCGTCAGATACAAATTCCCAGCTTCGCCCTGCCCACAGTACTCAAACTCGTAGTTATGAACTAATTCCCGTAAGAGTAAGGGCTTCAAACTTGCCCACCCTTCCCCACTAACGATAGGATCATTGCCCGTCACTGGCGTATTATATATACATGTGGCGTCTGTTCCGAAAGAACAGACGTCATTTCTGATCCTGCAGTTGTTATTATTTAATATTCACAGAATGTATGACATCAACTGCGATTGGGCAAAGCTGAAAATGTGTACCCAGCCGGGATTCGAACCCGGGTCTCCTGCTTTCTAGGCAGTTGCGCTGACCCCTACACCACTGGGGACACAGTGATCACCGCACCTGCAAGGACTACCTAAGCACGCCTCCCGTCAGATACAAAATCCCAGCTTCGCCCTGCCCACAGTACTCAAACTCGTAGTTTAACTAATTCCCGTAAGAGTAAGTTGATGTCATATATTCTATGAATATTAAATAATAACAACTGCAGGATCAGAAGTGACGTCCGTTCTCTCGCAACATACGCCACATGTGTATATATATAATATGCCGGTGACGGGCAATGATCCTATCATTAGTGGGGAGGGGTGGGCAAAGTTTGAAGCCCTTACTCCTACGGGAATTAGTTCATAACTACGAGTTTGAGTACTGTGGGCAGGGCGAAGCTAGGAATTTGTATCTGACGGGAGGCGTGCTTAGGTAGTCCTTGCAGGTGTGGTGATGACTGTGTCCCCAGTGGTGTAGGGGTCAGCGCAACTGTCTAGAAAGCAGGAGACCCGGGTTCGAATCCCGGCTAGGTACACATTTTCAGCTTTGCCCAATCGCAGTTGATGTCATATATTCTATGAATATTAAGTTAAGCAGGTTGTTAACTGCTGTGGAGAGACGAGATTTTTAAGGTGTCACTGCAGACCTGCACCCTGAGCCCGACAGAGGGAGGCCTCGGGCTGGCGGACTTTCTCGCCAAGTACGCGGCGCTCCTCCTGAAGAGGACGCGAATCGTGGTGCAGAAACTCCATGGCGGCTCCACGCCGCCGCTGTTTTCCCGGTATCGCCCGCCGTCGCTGGGCGCTCCCGTCTCGCTCGCCGACATCCCGCACACCAGGGGCGGCTCCTGCATATGTTTGCAGGTTTGCGCTATCCCCAGGAATAACAATATTCTTAAACTCCATTTACTGTTAGAGATTCTATGAAATGGGAGAAGTAGCACTCCATTTATCTCTTTCGAAACGCCCGGGCTGTTACGCACCGACCGCTCCCGAGTGGACCGAACTTCGCCGACAGCGGCTGGGTTTGCAGCCGGCCTGCAAACGCCGAGTAGGGTGTGTCAGGGGGTGTGCGGGGGCAACGCTTGGCAACAGTGTTTCCGTATAGTCGCCTTGAGTGTATAAACACCCCACCCGAGCCTCCCTGTCAGCCGCAGAAACAGAGTCCGAACTCTCCCGAAGACAACCCTTAAAAAAAAGCGAGCTTTTTGCGCCTTCTTACCAGTTCACGTGTAGCTGCGAGCGAAGTAACTGTGCCTTGTGTCCGTTGTTTAGCGTGTTTTATAGTTAATTTTGAGTCTCAAGGAACAGGTGAAGTAATGAATCAGGTAATTTCCTTGCTTTCTGAACCCTTCAATTTACGCAGGTTTGAAGAGAAATTATAAATCAAGAGGCTAGGACGACCGATTCCAAGTTTGACAATTTCACAGACAGTTAAAACGAAAAGTCGTCAATTCAATGCCTCGGGTAGAGTGATTGTTTCTGATCCATATACATCTATGATATCTTGACATACAGCATTTTTTTTCCGAATGGGTTGAGCTGCCACAATGGAGAAGCAGAACTTTTTATTGGTGAAAAAGTGCACTACCATCTTTTCTGGTCACCAGCCGCCACTGCCGCACACCCTCGGCTACGTGCGGCAGTATTTCCTCCACCGCAGCTACGTGACGGGGAGCACCTTACGGACGAATAACGCTTGACAGATTTCGCCGGAACTCCGTGGCATTCCTCCCAGGAATAAACGGGAATTGCGCCTACCAGAGGTGGATTGGCAGTTTGTCTGGAGCAACATCGCTTCCCCTGTCGTCCCCCCGCAGTTCGTGCGACGTGGTACAAGGTCGTGAACCGTACCATCGCGACCAGTTCCAAATTGGGTGCCATCCACCAGATCCAGACCACCGTGTGTGACCTCTGCGAGTTCAAGACACGGTGGAACATCGGTTTGCGTTTCGCAGGTTCCACTCCATTTGGGTCGCCGTGAAGGAGATGCTGTGTCTCATTCACAGAGTCCCAATGACGAGCATCACGGTGGAGGACGCCATCCACCCACATCGCAATCCTTACCCCATCACGAAGCGGTACGGCACAAACTGGATTTTGGGACACCACTGTATGTTTACTCTTACGATGACGCTAGTACTTCATTTTCTTAGCTATTTATGGGAACAACACTGAGTGGAACAAACACACCCGGTCTATTAAAAAAAATTACTAAATTTCTTCAAATAACAATCAAACATGCTTACACGAAATGCAACCTGACTCGGGACTTTAATTCCACTGATGAGAATTAGCATTCTTACACGATGAAGACGTAAAATAGTACAGTGAATAAATAATAATGATAGATACAAAAATGTTAACGGACATTAAGTTGTACATCCTATACAGAACATGTTCTGCTAAGAAGTTTTCTTTTCATTCTCATTCTGTTTTGTACTTGCTTCTCGAACTACTACTTCTAGCGAGTTTTTTTGTTTACATCATGACTTCTGTAGTTTTCTTTCTTTCTAAATCTTGACATAAGTGAGTGTCCCAATGGATATTTCTTTTCTTCTCTCACTTGAGAATATTGGGAATAGTTTTATTATTTTCAATGGAGTTGCCAGGAAGGCATATGGGATTTTTCTTTTTAAATATTTTTGTTACTACCTTTGACGCATATTCAGATTAAGAAGCATAGACCAAGGAAGATGTTCTGTGTTCAACATTTTATTTGTATTTCTTGAGAAGTCCATTATCTATTCATTTATAAGGAAACACCTCAGATGATTAAAAAAGCTGGTCCGAAGCGGGAGACCTTGGTTCGATTCCCGGCCAGGCTCACATTTTCACTTGTCGCCATAGTTTAATTTTAAAGCCCTAATGCAGCAAATGTGAATTCTTTCTGTCCTAATCCTTCTTCCTTCCCCTCCTTCATAAATAATTTGGAAATTAATTTGATCGTGCTCGCCTGTGTCCTATACGACTTTATATCGCATTTACAAGGATGACACATAATCTGTTACCCATACTAAACCAGTGTGGGTTGATAGTCTAGAAGTAAAGATAAGCTGCCTGCATTTATCTGCACGCAGGCTCGACTCTGATTTAAAGCGAGCACGAAAGAAGAGGTATGGCAATGTGAAATACCGTATCTCTACTTGTCGGTGTTGAGTTTACAGACAGAGCGTATGGAGGAACATGTGTTGGTTCGTGGAGTCAGGCAGCTGTATGTTTGAGGCCGGGACGGGGCGGGGCGGGGCCTGTGGATCTCAGCTGGGTCACTCGCCAGGGTCAAGTGGCAGCAATTGGGCGCAGCCTGCAGGCGTCTCAAGGAGGCGGCGGGCACCGCTCCAACCAGCGCAGGTGGCTGCGGCGAGTGGGCTGTAAATTCTTTATACACGCCTGGAGAATGAAAAAAGAACAACATGCATTCGTCAACCCAGCAGAACGAACTTTTATTTACAGATTCTTGAGGTTGTGTACAACACACCATCACGTAGTCAGAACCATACGCACGTCAGTATAGTCACCAGAGCGTGCAGTGTCGAATCTTCTGTAGCAATGCAAGGTGCGCCTGTCTCATGAAGGCGATCGTAGAGGCGCCGAATGAAGTCTTACGGTATGGCTTGCCATCCAATTTACATCTGATGCCTCAGTTGGACCAGATCTCGTGCCGGTCGCGTAGACCGCGCCAAGATGTCGTTTCATCCGGCGCCAGACATGCTCAACGGGGGACAGATCTTGGGATAATGATGGGTAGGGTAGCTGACGTACACCTAGAAGAGCACGTCGGGTTGTAAGGGATACGTGTGGATGTACACTGTCCTGTTGGAAAAGCATATCGCCTAGTTGGTGCATGAACGGTGGCGAGATGGGTTGAATGATGGTTTTCCCACGACGAACACCAGACGAGAACGGCCAGTGTAGGATACGGGTCCCCACACCATGATGCCAGATGTCGACCCCGTTTGCCTCTTTCGCGTGCACTCCAGATATTCGCAGTCCTCTGCACATCACACACGCGTACGACCATCATTGGTATCGAGGCAGCGATGACTCTCATCACTGAAGACGACGCGTCTCCATTCGTCTCTTTATAAGCGCCTACCATGACATCATTGGAGGCGGGCATTCAGTCGTTATTTGTAAGGAACTGCTTTATTTTGCATAACTAGATTTGCCATTATGAATGCATATATTTTTATATTAGTGTGTTATGCATGTACATCGTATAACTCTGAGGGTGTTAATTGTTGCATACAGTCCCATTTCACAAGTTGTAACCCACTTTACCGGCAATAGCATTGCATCTAACCGTGGAAAAAAAAATTATTACGTACCATCTATGAGGGTTATACGATGCACATGCATAACATAGTAATATAAAAATGTATGCATGGATAATGGCAAATCTAGTTATGCAAAATAAAGCAGTTACTTACAAATAACGACTGATTGCTGCAGAACACCTTTTTTGATATCATAAATGGAATCTTTATGGAAGGCAATCTGACAAGATGATATGCTTTTCCAACAGGACAATGAAGATCCACGTGTCTCCGCGTGTCTCCGCACCACCAAAGGTGCTCTTCAAGATGTATGTCAACTACCCCAGACCTCTCCCCCACTGAGCATGTTTGGCACCGGATGAAACGTCATGTTGGGCGGTCTTCATGAGCGACACGAAATCGGGCCCAAATGTGGCACCAGGTGGCAAATACGTGGCAGGCCATTCCACACAACCACATTCGGAACCTCTACGATCGTTTCCATAAAAGAATTACAGCTTGCATTTCTACAAAATGAGGGTACACACGGTACTAACGCCAACATTTCGGACGCTCTGTTGACTGTACTCACGTGCGTACGGCTATTCCTGTGTCATGTGTTGTGAGGACTTGAATAGAAGAAACACGTTGAAGATCTGCCGAAACGTTTGGGTTCAAATTTTGGTGAAATACATCTCAGTCAGTTAGCTTACTGTGCCTATTTTCATTCATGCTTTCGTATGAGATCATATTGTGATACAATTCAATATTGAGTAGAAAAGTATCCTGTAATCAGAATAATTACTGCAACCCACCCAAGATTATACTGTAGACAATTACTTAACGCTCTAGGGATCTTCACAGTAGTTTGACAATATACGTATTCAGTTACAAAACAAACTGCATACACTACGCTTGTCCGTCCATTTTTGGTGTATTGCTGCCCAGTGTGGGATCTTTATTAGGTGGGTTTGACGGAGGACATCGAAAGAGTCCAGAGAAGGGCAGCTCGTTTCGTATTATCACGATACAGGGGAGACGGAAATGATACAGGATCTGGATTGGGAATCATTACAACAACGGCGCTTATCGCTGCGGCGTGGGCTATTTACGAAACTCCAACCGCCAAAATTCTCCTCCGAATGCGAAAATATATTGTTGACTCCCACTTACGTAGGTAGAAATGACCATCAGAATAAAATACGAGAAATCAGAGCTCGAACGGAGAGATTCAGGTGTTCTTTCTTCCCGCGCACTATTCGAGAATGGAATGGGAGATAAATAATATAAGTGTGGTTCGATGAACCCTCTGCCAGGCACTTAAATGTGATTTGCAGAGTATTTCATGTAGATGTAGATATAGTTATGAAATTTGTTATTAACAATGCGAACCAGTTTCAAAGTAATAGCAGTGTACATATCAGCAACACAGTGAGAAACGGTGATCTTCACTATTCAAGGTTAAATCTAACTTTGGCACAAAAAGGGTTGAATTTTGCTGCCACAAAAGTCTTGGGTCATTTACCAAATATCAAAACTCTGACAGATAGCCAACTAGTATTTAAAAAGAAATTAAAAGAGCATAGAATGAAGGCTTTCACGCCAGGTATTGTCAGTACTTAAAGCGTCCTGGCTGAGATGCCGTGGTCCATACATAAAACTTTCCGCTGACGTTTCGCCCTCGTCTGCGGAAGGCATCCTCGGACGTAAAGCGGAATCATTCTCTTCCCGCAAAAGTATAGTCTCAATCGTCGCCATGTTTCGAGTAATAGTTGCGCAAGGCGTTTCTTGGGGATCTTGGAGCGCGTCCCCAGGACAGGTATTCGTAGGCTAGCGGGGTCTCATAGGCCGGTCGAAATCAGTACTACAGGTTTGCCGGTGGCGAATTTGTTTATCATCGTGCTACGAGTCGCCTAGTATAACAGAATCTAGTATAACAAAAATCAGCGGTAGTGTCGCGACTGTATAAGACTGTGGTGGTAACTGCTACAGCTTGGGAAAAAAATGGCGGATTTATAGGAGTCTTTCGACAGGCTATCGCAAAGGGCGCTGCAGTAGCTTCCGGGCTGAGATGCCGTGGTCCATACATAGAGCTTTCCGCTGACGTTTCGCCCTCGTCTGCGGAAAGTTTTGTTTATGGACCACGGCATTTCAGCCCGGAAGCTTTAAGTAATGAAATTAAAAGAATTTCTGAGTGTCAATTCCTTCTACACATTAGACGAATTTTTAGATAAAATTAAGTAATTTCGATAAAAAATTAAGTAATTAAAAATTGAAAATATCCCTAAAATATTAAGTGTTATGTATAGACATCTGTTATGAAACTGACAAGATCCACCTGAAACTACCTGCCAGATTAAAATTGTGTGCCCGAACCGGGATTCGAACCTGGGACCTTTGCCTTTCGCGGGCAAGCGCACTACCGACTGTGCTATCCCGACACGACTCACGATGCCGCCTCACAACTTCACTTCCGCCAGTACCTCGCCTCCTACTTTCCAAACTTCACAGAAGCTCTCCTGCGAACCAAGCAAGACTAGCACTCCCTGGAAGAAAGGATATGGTGGAGACATGGCTTAGCCAGTTTCATATCAGCGCACACTCCGCTGCAGAGTGAAAGTTTCATTCTGGAAACACCCCTTAGGCTGTGGCTAAGCCATGTCTCCACCATATCCTTTCTTCCAGGAGTGCTAGTCTTGCATGGTTCGCAGGAGAGCTTCTGTGAAGTTTGGGAAGTAGGAGGCGAGGTACTGGCGGAAGTGAAGTTGTGAGGCGGCATTGTCGGGATAGCACAGTCGGTAGTGCGCTTGCCCGCGAAAGGCAAAGGTCCAGGTTCGAGTCCCGGTTCGGGCACACAATTTTAATCTGCCAGGTAGTTTCATGTGAATCTTGTCAGTTTCATAACAGATGTCTATACATAACACTTAATATTTTAGGGATATTTTTAATTTTTTAATTACTTGTTTTTGCTTGTTTTTCACTTTTTGAATGATACAATGCATAATAAGGTTCATAGATTTGACTGCTGATCATTTGTTCTATTGATTTAGGATCTGAGGAAGGCACTAAAGAGATACTATAGCTGGTAGTTAGATAATAAAATCGTTACTGTTATGGCTGTTGCTTTTTAATATATTTTTGATTATAATATCTTAGTGGTTTCCTGCTGACCGTTGATACTGCTTTTCCCATTATCCGTATCTGCGCCTCAGTGAAGACATTTACCACCCCACCCCACAATTTTAATCTGCCAGGAAGTTTCATATCAGCGCACACTCCGCTGCAGAGTGAAAGTTTCATTCTGGAAACATCCCTTAGGCTGTGGCTAAGCCATGTCTCCACTATATCCTTTCTTCCAGGAGTGCTAGTCTTGCGTGTTTGCAGAAGAGCTTCTGTGAAGTTTGGAAAGTAGGAGACGAGGTACTGGCGGAAGTAGAGTTGTGGGGCGGCATCGTGAGTCGTGTCGGGATAGCTCAGTCGGTAGAGCGCTTGCCCGCGAAAGACAAAGGTCCCAGGTTCGAGTTCCGGTTCCGGCACACAATTTTTAATCTGCCAGGAAGTTTCATATCAGCGCACACTCCGCTGCAGAGTGAAAGTTTCATTCTGGAAGATGCACATGATTGCGGAATGTCGTACTTATGATCTATGGAAAAAGTATGAACCTAATCTAATAGTTTGGCTGTTGCTCAGACGGTTTTGATAAGCGCATTTTATTGCTGCCTCAGGATGCTGTGAATCACGCAGCAGAGAGTCATGCTGAGGTTTGGCTTCCCCGCTGCTGGCCAGACTCCAGGAATTACAGCAATTGCGGGACAGAGTCCAAGCGGCGCGCTCTGAGGAGGATGCGGCGCCGCCCAGAATGGGCGGCGGAAGCGGAAGTGGTGGGCCGCATGTGGGAGACGGAGGCGCGAGGCGAGAGCACGCCAGGGCGGCGCGGGCCAGCGTGGGCGGCGAGGTGGGCGGCGGACGCGCCGGGCTGCACCAGCACTGTGCCGGGCACCAGCGTCCCGGCTGAGACAGGCACGCCAACGTCGTACTGCGAGGCATAGATGCCCACCAGGGGCATCATGACGCAGATTGCGGCATTGAAATATCTGGGGGGAGGGATGAAAAATTAGTACTATTGGCCAGCCCGGGGGGAGGCTTCATTTTTTAATCTTGGAGTTATTCATAACAATAAACCAATGTTTATTTACAAAATGAATTTATCTTCCAAACCTTAAAAGCTGTGTGTGTGTGTGGATGTTGAACCTATCGTTAAATCAGACAACAAATTGTTCATTAACACAGCAATTTGGTTTAATTATGGCCCTGATATTGATGTATATGCTATTAAATAAGAAACAGTGCATTAAACTGATTATGTGCGCAACGGATATTTTAAACACAAAACAACTGGGACAAGTCACCATTTGAAACAGACACTGACTATACTCAAAAATTTTGACTGCGAGAAAGATATTAAAAAACCACAAACCACTTTCTTAATGTTTGACTGTGAGAATTTTATGCACATCAGTTTCTGATTATTGAAATTTAGTATCATAGTCAATTAACTATCATTTACTATGGCACCAATAACGAAATCTGTTCAACAATATTATTAAAATCAATACTGCACTTTAAATCCACTAATAACTAATTATCAAATGAAGGAAGTAGGTTAATTTTCTAACTACGTAAATGAAACAGGAAAGGAAGGTTAAGTTACTTATTATTAATAATCAGCATTACATTACCTACATAATACAACTTCAGACTTGCTGGCAAAGCAGCCTCTGCTCTACATCGGAGCCATACACACAACTCAACCGCTCTCTAAGCGAGCTGTTCAAAAAAAAAAAAAAAAAGTTCAAATGTTTGTTAAGCTTATGGGACTTAACTACGGGGTCATCAGTCCCTAAACTTACAAACTACTTATGAACTACTTACGAACTAGGACGGCACAAATATCCATGCCCGAGGGGGGATTCGAGCCCCCGACCGTAGTGGCCGTGCTAACCGTGACTGGAGCGCCTCAGTCACCTTTTTTTTTTTTTTTTTTTTTTATATATATATATATATATATTTTTATTTGCGCTCTATACTAACGGATTTAGCGTGTCCGTGCACAACTAAAAACTAAAAACAGTAAAGTAAAGAAAACTCTCTGTGGGGAGTGAGTTTCCGGGCGGTCGACTCCAGTGCTTCTGCCACCAGGCACGTCTTCTCGTTTTGTTGTAAGAGGTAACCGTTTCATTATGTTCATCATATGCCTCTTCTTCGTTATCATATCAGCTTCTCATACCCGGGACATTCCAGCTCCTTGGAGGATCTCGTAACGCACTCCCCAGAAAATTAGAAAAATATTGTTGATACTTCGGGTTCCGTATCAGCGCCATATGTTGTTCTTGTAAATGGTTCCAGAAGTCCGGCACATGCTTCGCGCCGTCGCGATGCAAATAATACACCGCCTGGGCTCGAATCCACGTCACCGCGTTCGTTTTGGCTCGCGGATAATACGTTCTGTCTGGAAAAAGGACAATCTTTGGCTAAGCGAGCTGAACCGCAAGTGCTACTCTCAGCGCGAGCTACAATGCTATGCGATACATGATCTTTGCCAGAGATGAAACTTTACAGACTTAAGTAAACATATCGATACACACAGTAGAAGCGATATTATACATTTTCTTGCAAGCAAGTTACTCGACACAAAACAGGAGGCACAATATTTGACATTTTCTTACAAAAATATTTTTTATGGACACGTTTCAACCTAGGACCTGATATCTCGGGTGTGGGGGGGGGGGGGGGGGGAGGGGGAAGGGTTGGTCGCCGTTTGGGGGAGTCTTTGGCCAAGGGGGGGAGGTTGGGCCTCTGCTACGAGGTGTCCTTGTCTGGCTGTATACAGGGGGTGGACAGATTACGAGATACAAAACTTTTCAAGACGGACATCCACAGCTATATATATATATATATATGAATTGCTGTTCGTTAGTCTCGGTAAAACTCGAGAACGGGTGAACCGATTTGAGTAATTTTAGTCTTGAAATATTCGTGTAAGACCAGGGAGGGTTTAAACGGTGATAAAATATGGAAAAGTTGTCTGGAAAAGAGGAAAATCGGGAAAAACTGAAACAACTTTTTCCAATGAGCTATCAATACCGTTCGTCCAATTGCGATAAAATTTTGTACGTTTCATGTTGAAAGCAAGATGGTTTGCATCAAATAAAAATTTGGAAAAGTCGTCTGGACAGTAGGAAAATTTAGGATTTTTTTTCTACGAATAAAAATAAATTGCCACATGGTTGTAAGAGCATCACTTGAGTTCGGCTTGACAGGACGAAGTTTGTATGAAATAATATATATATATCTTGAAAATCTACCGGAAAATTGGAAATTTTGAGAAAAACTGAAAGTATGTTTTTCAATGATTCGCAGGAAGAAGAGGGGCAATTCTTTTGTTGTTTTGTTCATTATGGTCTTGGAAAAGTTTTCACTAAGAAAAAAAAAATACAGACAGTTAAAAAGGAAAGTCGCAAAATTCGAACTAAGTTTCTTTTTCAGTATGTTTCTAAATGTATTCAATACTATAAGTTGAGAACTGTTCAGCGACTTGCGATAAAATTTTGATCATTTGACGTTCAACGAAAGATGAACGTTCTTATGAACTAAAAATTCGGGAAAGTTACCCGGAAAATTTGAAAATTGCGATAAACTGAAAGAGCTTTTTTCAATGGGACATCAATATCATTCGTCTGGTTGCGATAAAATTTTGCACATTCGACGTTCAAAGTGAGAGGAAGGTTTGAGTGAAGTAAACGTTTGGAATAGTTGGCCACAAAATAGGAAATTTTGTGGAAAACTGAAAGAGCTCTTTTCTTTAGGATATCAATATCAATTGTACGATTGAGATAAAATTTTGCACATTTGACGTTCAAAGCAAATTCCTTTATAAAGCTACTGGGTCTAAAATGCCTATGATTTAAATTAGTATGATTTATATTAAGAGGTAAGTGATACGAAGTTCACCGGGTCATGTAGTCTATATATATAAAGGAATGTTTGTCTGTATGTCCTCTATTTTCATAAATCATTCATTCGATTGAAATGACAGTTTTGTGAACTGTTCGCCGTACGCCCACGAAGGTTCCTGACCCAAAAACAACAGAGCACCACTCATAGCTCAGGAGATATGACGTCCTAAACAGTGAAAGGCCACCACATGAGAATACCCAGATTTATGCGTCAATTATTGGAAACAGAGTAATTAGGGACCTGCATAAAGTTTGCATGTAATTTCGGATGTTTATGAAGCAGTTTTGCAACTGAACCGACCCCCCCCCCCCCCCCCCACACACACACACATACACACAAAATGATGAAGCCAAAAGAAGTCTACCACTCACAACAGTTTCGCTGTAGATGCCGTAAAACTGTCGTATCAGCCATGACCTTGTATCCAATAAAGTTAGCATTACAGATTTGTCTAAAAGTCTCCCTTAATTCTCTTGCATCCAAAATTAAGTAATCTGTTTTCTTATTCTTTATCTATATAAAAGCGAAAGTACACTCCTCGCTCACCGACTAAACACGAAATCTCGGAAACTACTTTACCTATGAAGCTGAAATTTGGCAGGAATGTAGTTTAAAGGTAGAAAACGTCAGCTAAGAAAGTATTTTGTGATAGGTGCATGGCGGAGCATACTTCTCCTATAGACTCACAGAATCTAAAGTTTCATTCCGATCTTCACGAAATTTCGCACACTTTATCTTCAAAACAATAGGTAGGTCTCCGTCTACCTTAAGCTTCATACTGTGCGTGGGGGAGGGTACTTTGCAACATAAAAATGGATCGCTAAATACTACCTTGGTCGCTCCATAACTTGAGAACAGCTCGACCGATTTCACAGATCCTTTTTTTTTCGTTATTCTCAGTACAAGGGTTGTATGAAATAAAACTAGAATATTTGAGAACAACAGAATGCGTTTCTGAATGTGGCCCTGTGTTTCTATTGGATAGAAATCTATAGTTTTTCTCTAATATATATGAACTTTTGCACATATAATCTTTAAACCAAAAAGATCACTGGGTACATAAATGTTTGTATGGTACATGACAGAGAGTACCCTGAAGAAAACTTTGCCGAGAAAAGTGGAAACGGACAGAGATATGGGAGAGAAAGAGATGGATACAGAGAGAGGAGAGAAGGGGATGTGGATTACGAGAGTGTAGGATAAATAAACACCCAAGCAACGCCGGGTTTACAGTTAGTTTTCCATAAAAATTTCCGCCGCAGTTGTTTCTCAATTTTTGAAAAAAAAATGCGATTTCGTGAGGTTTAGCCACATGTATCCCACGTCGCCAGGTGTTTACCAAATCACATGTAACGAATGCCCCTATAACTATATCGACCAGACAGTTTGAACATTCTAGGTAAGTCTTCGTGTATCCATCTTAGTTAGAAGGATGATGAGACGACGGCGATGTATTAATTTGATAAATAAAAAACCTTCAGCCATTATTTTTGGACTTTTATATAGTTTCGAGAATACATTATTCTCTTCTTCAGACCCTTAAAAGTACCCGTGCTCTAATGCAAAACTAGCCTTCCATTATATGTACTGCATAACAACCTCTCACACCGAGTTGTGGATTCCACCTTGGTGTGAGAGTTGTTATGCAGTACATATAATGGAAGGCTAGTTTTGCATTAGAGCACGGGTACTTGTAAGCGTCTGAAGACGGGATTCTCGAAACTAGTAATTGAAAGTCCAAACCTAACGGCTGAAGGTTTTTATTTGTCAAATTCTAGATGAGTTTCAAAAAAACATACATATCTACCTGGCTCTAATTCAGCCACTGGCAACCATTTTTCTGCAACGTATCACTGGCTGCTAACATTACGGTCAATCTTTCGGTGCTACCTGCTATTTGTGGTCTTCAGTCCACAGACTGGTTTGATGCAGCTCTCCACGCTACCCTGTCTTGTGCAAACCTCTTCATCTGAGAATACGAACGGCAACCTACATCCTTTTGAATCTACTTATTCGTCCCTCGGTCACCCTCTACAATTTTTACGCCACACTAAGTTGACGGTTCCTTGATGTCTCAGAATGTGTCCCACCAACCTATCCCTGCTCCTAGTCAGGATATGCCACAAACTCATTTTCTCCCCAATTGTGTTGAGCACCTTGTCATTAGTTACTTGATCTACCTACTAAATCTTAAGCATTCGTGTATAACACCACACTTCAAAAGTTTCTACCATCTGTTTGTCTGAACTCCTGATTGTTCACGTTTCACTGCCATACAATGCTACACACCAGACTAATGCTTTCAGAAAGGACTTCCTAACATTTAAACCATATTGGATATCAACAAATATCGCTTCTTCAGAAACGTTTTTCTTCCCATAGCCATTCTGCATTTCATATCTTCTTTACTTCGGCCATTAGAAGTTATCTTGTTACCTAAATAACAAAACTCATCTACTACTTTTATCGTCTCATTACCTAATCCAATTCTTTCAGCATCGCCTGATTTTCTGACACTACATTCCATTACCTTCCTTTTACTCTTGTTAATGTTCATCTTATACCTTCCTTTCAAGACACTGTCAATTCCTTTTAAATGTTCTTCCATGTCTTTTGGTGTCTCCGAAAGAATTATTACGTCGTCAACAAGCCGCAAGTTTTTTGTTCCCTCGCCCTGGACTTTAATTCCCTCTCCAAATTTCTCCATACATTCCTTTTCAGCTTGCTCAGTGTATAAACTGAACAACCGTTTACGTTCCCCGTTGCTACACAGGGAACGTAAACGAAATGTCCTAAACATTTTGGAAGAACTTGAGATATGCTGTGCCTTTAAGCAATCTCCATCTCACATACTCAACACGCAGTCTGAAATGAGGGAGAAATCTTCGACCACCTTAGTGTGTAACCCAGCCCACTCATCTGTTTCACATAGCCTCTACCTTCCCCGCCTCCCTTAGTTATTATTTACAGATTTAATTTTATTTTCTGAATCTTGTCATTAACGAGTGATTTAGCTTTCTAATAGACCCACTGTTCATTGTCTGGCTCTTTAGAGTGCCCCGTTTCCACAAAATATCCACTTTCAACCTTGCTATACGATTTTATGTGTGATTTTTACATGTCATACTAAGAGTTGCATATTATTCGGCGATTACCGCCATGCGTACTCTGTAGCGATCCCTATGCAGTCTGTTATCACGCCCTTCCGCACGGTTTTACCTCCAGCCACGTCACTGCCCGTGCCGCTTCGTTCCTGACTTGATGTTGGTATGTTACTGTTTATTTTCAATGGGTTATATTTCTCTCACTCTCCATATTTTAACGGCTTTTTCGTATCGTGTTTTAATGGTCTGACTTGCTTGGTTTCTAGGTCTGGCTGACGGAAGCGGATGTTGCCTAAATTGTAGCGTGAATGGATCAGACAAAAAGTAGTGATTTGTGTCAATCAGTGAATTTAACTAAAAATTTGTGATAAAGTTTTTTTCTATCCCTATCACTTACCTAGTCAGGTAATTAACTAATTAACAATCTGAAGTGCTTAGTTCCATTTTTGCAAGCCGGCCGCAGTGGCCGAGCCGTCTGCGATGCGTCAGTCACGGTCTGCACGACCACTACGGTCGGGGGTTCGAATCCCCCCTCGGACATGGATATTTGTGCCGTCCTTAGTGTTAGCTTGTTCATAAGTAGTTTGTAAGTTTAGGGACTGATGATCCCGTAGTTAAGTCCCATAAGCTCTACAAACATTTGAACATTTTTGAAACTGCTGCAATCTGTTTCCTTATTAATTAAAGAGTGTACTTCATATATCAAATTTAATGAAAAACTATTAAAACAAAAGTATTAAAATAACAGTATATAATTTAAAGTGATAGTACCGATCAGTTGGTAGTCATAAACTGATTGATTGCATGAAATCAGGAGTACAGTATATATTTTCTCTCCAATTTCATAAAAGACAAATTAATTTCAATAGTATTTGTTAAAAGTGATAAACATAGATTAAAGGAACTATAAATATAGTTAATGTTGCTTAAAATTAATAAAAACAATGGAAAAGTGCACTATACCAGTTTCAAGGCTACCACCATATTTTTAGAAAGTTTCCGTAAAACTAGTTACACAATGCTGAATCAAAAGGTAATTAAATATAGGTTTGTGTTTGGTAAATTTGTGTAATTTATGTGTGCAATCCAGAAGTGACTGAACTAGGGTCACTTACGTCCAAAAAGCTTTCACTGTTTGATCAAGTGCAAATATTTTCTTCATATTCATGCCTATATTTAAGTAGTAAATAAGTGGTTTGGTTTGCCTTGTCTTGCATATTGCTTTCATAGATTACAGTGTTTTTTTTTTATTGGACCATAACCCTAACGCTTTCTACTTGTTTGTACCTAGTTGTTTTAAAGTAATATCTATAGCAGATTGGAATTATTTCATGAGTGATAGTTTGAACATTTTATTGCCTAATCAGGCTAGCGACCGCACAAATAACATTCAGTAATCTGTTTAATTCTTGTACACAGCATTTTGTCCTCGTTTAGCAAATAGTCTGTACAAAGTCCGATACAAATCAAGAGTGTCTTATTCTTAGGCACACACACGGTCAGATCAAAAAATCTCACCATGGGTTTTGTCCTTACTTTAGCTTTGGACGCGGTTTTTTCGCGTTTTGGGTGATTGGTAGTTACACCCAGAGGTAAGACGTTACATTAGGACAGATCCTTAGACATCAAAGAATCCTAAATTTAGCATTGGAGGGAGGGGTATGGGGAAAATAGTAGGAAGAGACCAAGAGACGAATATAATGAGCAGATTCGTGCTCTTATGAAGATTTAAAGAGGCTTGCTCAGGATAGATTAGGGTCTCAGGACTGAAAACAACAATAAAACAAGTTTGCATTGAAAATGACATATGTTTACATGTTAGAGTTTTGAACTTGAAGGACGACCGTCTGTCTTCTTCCATATATTTTTTATAAAATTGTAATTTATTTGATGTCCCTAGATTAGCATTTTGTTAAAACTAGAACCCCATTCTTTTCAAGGCATGAGGAACAGCATTTTTATTTCATGTTTTAAAATATTAGTTTCTGAAATGTTGGTTAATATTGCTAGGATTTTGTTATTTTAATAATTTATTATTGTGGTTATGAAAGTGGCAATAAGTACGGCTTCTCCGCTACGCCACTGTCCCTGTGAGAATGTGTACTTGTTTTACTTTTAAGTGGATGTGCAAGGATCTAATGGATGTCTGAATGTGGGTGGTAATAGCTCGCTTTGCATGGGTCTCTCTGACTCAGAGTCGATAGTTAGTCTTACCAACTCCTGCTGCTGATGTGACCAAAGAGGTTTCTACACCCTTGCGTTGCAAGCCCGTCGACGAGCCCTCTCCAGGGCGAGTCTCGCGATCTTCTCTCCCCACCACCGTTGGGTTTGCCAGTTTCCAGGAGCTTTCCCGCCTCATGGCCGCTCGGACTTCTGGTCACTTTGTGCTGGGATCGTGGTGAGGTAAGGTTGGTTCTGCTCTTGTGTCTGAGGAGATTGTAGCAATTCGTTGTCTAGCATGTTTAACTTAGATTCTGGAACTTAGATTCATTTTTCGGAATATCTTTTTTTACGATCGTGAGCGGAAATGTGTTCTAGTTTTTCAATCCAGTGATTTCCAACAGATAAACGCAGTGTTTGTGTTACTAGTTGCAGTTTAATAACGGCCTGGTATATTCAAACCTTTTGTGATTATGTGGCGGTGTACGAACTCTGTGTAAATTCTTTCTAGTTTTGTGGGGCCTGATTTCTCACTGACGATATGTTCATTATTGTACAGTGCATGTAAAACTTCCTTATTGTTTCCTTCCATGAGTGATATGTGTTCTGTGTGGTTGGTCCTTAGAACAAAGCCTTCAGCTTCCACTATTCTTTGTTCCATGCCCATCAGGCGAGTAACTATGCATGTATCCTGATTATTACATTTCGCGATCTTCTCTCCCCGCCTATTTTAATTTTACTGTTTCTTCTCCAAACTTGTAGTATGCACTCAGTATTTGCCAGTAATTCTCTCTGAGCCTTGTGCAACCTCCTTTATAGCTTTCTTATGAAATTCTATACATTTCTAAAGGTTGCATGCCGTAGTTTTTATGATCACTTTCCCGTCTTTGTAATTATTTCACTTTTCTGGTTTTTGAGACTGGACTTCATCCGTCTCTGTAATCGCACCCTATCGCGTTTAGCTGCATTTCATTCGCTTCTTTATGTAATTCTAAACATTCATAGAGGTTGCATGCCATAGTTTTTATTTTTATTTTTCCTACTTTGTAATTATTTCACTTTTCCGGGTTTGAGACTGGACTTCTTCCGTGTCTGTGAACGCTTCCAATGGCATGTTGCTGCATTTCAGTAGCTTCCTTATGAAATTCTACGCAGTTCTAAGGGGTTGCGTGCGGTGATTAATATTCTTTATTTTTCGAAAATTCAATTTATACATTTATACAGTTTTAGAACCACATGGATCCGAACTCCGGCTTCAGGGGTTTGCAGCTAGTCACCTGAATTCACGCCACTTCTCATAAAACCAGTGGGTAGATAGCTTACTCTCAGATTGCAGTTTGAGAGTCTGCCGTGGTTTTGTGTAATGATTCCGATTTTTAACCATTTCACCTTCAGTGGAGTGCGATTATGTAAGGTAGCCCTGTGTCGCCGTTAGCGTGTTTGCTCGCGGTCTAATCTAAATGCAACTTAACTTTGCTACACTAACGCACAATCTCAAATCAGGCACGACAGACCAGAGCCATCTTCGCAGTTTTATTGTATATTGTGTTGTGTGGTACCTCCGGCTTTGCTGAATTTCGCCTACAATATCGGAGCCTGCTTCTACCTCGCTTCAGCACGGTGATTTTGGTGAGTTTTGCTGTTGCAATGCGCGTGTGTGAGCGAGTGAGTGTTGTTTGTAAATCCTACCCCCAGTAGCGTTACGTTCTGTGTAGTTTATGTTAAATTCAATACTGGGCATCGAAACTATGTAAATGGGATGCATTTTTCTTGTATTAACAAAATTGGTTCCCCATTTTTGCTTGCGTTCAACCTGAATAAACAAGTTAAGTTCAGTATAATTTTGACTTGCATATAAATTGTAGTTTTCGAGAACCTCCCCCCTCGTATTTAATATTGTTTTACACCAGTGTTGAGAACAAGGTCAGATGTAATTTTTTATGTTTAAATTTTTTTCTTAGCCACCTTTATGAAATAACTCTAATTGTGGCGGCTTGCTTATTAATGCCTGTGTGTAATTTCGTGTGAGCTGCTACGTATATTGACCACTATATCGTTAACTTCCTGTTATTGGAATAATTTGAACCAAATCAGTTCTCAACTTAGGTCAGGGAACAAAATTTTGCAGCAGGGAGTAGCCGGTAGTTCACACGGACCTTTTGCTGTTTTTACTGTTAAAATTAAGCTTTTTTATAACAGTAAACTCTTATCTGGATACATCCTCCCAGAATTAAGCTTTTATTACGTACAGTGGCTTACTTTTAAGCTTAGCCCGCAGAAACTGGGTGAAGGAACATCAGTATTTGAGTCGTAACGAATGCCGCAGGGTTCTGTTCCCAGAGACTCAAGATTTTGAGTTCGGAGGGACAATCATCGTTCTCTCATCTGGAGAGAACGTGAAACTCGGAAAAATCCTGTTTATTTGCTGGAAACCTCACCATTTTATGGTGGTGTACGAACGGTGTGTGCAGAAGTCAGTACTGGTGGACGTACGGGTCTCTATATCGTTCAGAATGGCGCTTTGATTGATCAGAGGTGTAGAGACATCCGTATAGATTTTCGTTCAGCTATTTTGAGTCTGTTTCTGTTGTTTCAATAGAGATATTATTGGTATTTTCCGATTTTCTGTGATGCTGTGTTCCTAGAAGTATGTACAGAATGACGCTTTTGTTATTTCCCAGTGTAGGAAGATGTTCATAAGATCGACAGGACTACACTTAAAATGCATTATATCGGGGCGGAAGGCGATAATAATGTACTAATTTAAGCGACGTATGTGCCGGCAAAATTTTGAATACAGGGCCTGAAAAGGTTTTGGGACATAATGGGGAGGGGTGGGCAAGTTTGAAGCCCTTACTCTTACGGGAATTAGTTAAACTACGAGTTTGAGTACTATGGGTAGGGCGAAGTTGGGAATTTGTATCTGACGGGAGGCGTGCATGGGTAGTCCTTGCAGGTGCGGTGATCACTGCGTCCCCAGTGGTGTAGGGGTCAGCGCAACTGCCTAGAAAGCAGGAGACCCGGGTTCGAATCCCGGCTGGGTGCACATTTTCAGCTTTGCCCAATTGCAGTTGATGTCATATATTCTATGAATATTAAATAATAACAGCTGCAGGATCACAAGTGACGTCTGTCCTTTCGGAACAGAGGCCACATGTATATATACATAATGGAAACTTCGGGGTACAATATCCTGCTTTAGCAAAACTTTCACAATCATAGACGGCTTCAAAGTCTGCAGGGGACTTTCGAAGATTCGTCAAGTCCTTGTCGCGTCCAACTGATTCAGTCTTTAGGGCAAGAGGAGGTCAGACACGATATGAGGAGGTTCCCCGTGAGTTTTGTCTCCTTGCTGTGTGCTTCAAATTTAGCGATCTGGTCCACCACTGTTGGTAATACGAGGGTCGTCCACAAAATAAGTTCCGTTTCTATTTCTATCCGCGGCAGCGTTACGATCGCAGTTTCGAGCATGCGCGGCAGTTACTCTGTCTTACGGAGAAGACATGTACGCTATTTTCAGATCGCTGCTGACGACGTGTGCTTTGTAGCAAGGAGGTTAGAATACAGGGAAACGCCATTATGCTGAAAAAGTGAAGCCTGCCTCCGCCATTTTGCTAAGTTTTAGAAAAGTGTTCGTATTGTAGAGCTAATGTTTTATGTCACTTAATTCAGGAATAAAACGTCCGATGGTATTGGCGTGATGTACAACGTGTCAAAAGAGTGCAAATTAATCGTTAAAATTAATTTTTCAAATATATTATGATGAGTATTTATTACTTTTTATTCAAGAAAGTATATTGATTTGAAGTACATACTTTGCAGTGACTGTCAGTTCAATGCGTTAACAGTAACAGGGTCAACTTAACGCATAGTTTCAACAGATAAATAGCATTCCAAAACTGACCAAGATGGCGGACAGGCTTCAACTGACGTATGTGCTCGGCATAGATAACGCCATCTCCCTTTATTCTAACCTCCTTGCTTTGTAGTGATTCTTTATAATAATAGCCGTAATTTAAAATACCGCCGCGTGTCAAATCATATTTGTGATTCGTTTTCTAAATGCAAAGAAATTTAAACCAAAGAAAATTCATCGGTAAATATGCGAGGCTTACAGACAAAAAGCTATGAGTGATTCAATGGTTAGAAGATGGGTCACAGTGTTGAATGAAGGACGCGATGAAGTGTACGATGAAGAACGAAGTGGACGCTCGTCTGCAGTTACTGATGAACTGGTTCACACAATTGAAGAGAAGATTGACCACAACCGTGAGTTTACACTTAGTGCCCTTGCTATGGAAGTTCAGCAAATCTCACCATCACTAATTCATGAAATTGTTAACGAAAAACTGAAATTTCTAAAACTTTATTCTTACTGAAGAACACAAAAAACAAAGGATGAGCATTGGACTTAATTGTTTGGCACGATACAATGAAGAAAGCGATGGTTTTCTTCCTCGGATAGTCGAGAGGGATGAAACTTCAGTGTCGTACATCCCTGAAGGAAAACGGCAATCAATAGAATGATAGCACACTTCATGCCCAACGAAGATTAAGCCTAAGCAATCACTTCGAAACGTCATGTGCAACGTGTTTTGGGAAAAAGGCATTTTACTGACTGCTTTCTTACTACGATAATGCCAGGCCTCATACGGCGAATGTGACCAAACGGGAATTTCACTGGGTCGTGTTCGATCATCTTCCGTACAGCCCGGATCTCGCTTCTAGCGACCCTCATCTCTTCTTACACCTAAAATCTGTCCTTGGTGGTCAATACTTCAACGAAGATGACGAGCTGAAAGAACACGTTACCACATGGTTGAATACGCAGGCGACAACGCATACAAAAACTAGTGCGTATAAAATTTCGAAAGCTATGTAGATACGTAGGAAAGTTAACATTACCTGACAATGCCGGTTTAGGAGGCGATCTGACAGTTTTATATTTTTCATAATGAAATGCCAAGATCGCGAATTAATACTTTTATTGGATGACGACCTGTTTCGATGAACTATGGCACCATCTGGTCAAATACGAGGCGCGTCCAGAAATTAAGATCCGTTTCAATTTATTTCCGCTGCAGCGCTGCGATTGCAGTTCCGCACATGCGCTGTAGACGATGTGTATCAAAGAGAAGAACGTGCGCCATTTGAAGATCGCTGTCAGTTACGTACGCTTTGTCGTGCTTGTTTGAAATGTCGGCGTTGATTGAAAATCGCGCCGCCTGTGAAATCAGGTCAGTGATTCGGTTTCTGAATGCGAGGAAAGTGAAACCAAGTGAAATTTATCGGCAAATTTGCGATGTTTACGGACCAAATGCGATGAGTGATTCGATGGTGAGAAGATGGGCCCGACAGTTCAATGGCGGGCGTAGTGATGTGCACGATGAAGAACGAAGTGGGCGTCCACCTTTGGTTACAGAAGAACTGGATCACGCGATTGATGACAAGATCCAGGAAAACCGTAGGTTTACAATTAGTGCTCTCGCTATGTACTTTCCCCAAATTTCACTGTTTCCAACTGGTTGAAGACACAGGCCGCAGATTTCTATGAAGAAGGTATACAAAACCTAGTGCCACGCTATGACAAATGCCTGCAAAATTTCGGCAGCTATGTGGAAAAGTAGTTTAAGAGTTGTAGAATTTTGTGCAATAAAAATTTCTTCTGTATCTGCGTACAATTTCATTATATTACCAAACGGAACTAACTTTCTGGACGCACCTCGTATATTTTAGAAGCTGGTCATCTTGTTTTTAAAAAAATGGATATAAATAAGTGCAACATAGCACTAGTCATCATACAAAAACACAAGTTGAAACATAGTTAGAGCATCTTGTAAGCTGCCATGTTTTAAGTTGTGTATTTTTGTATGGTGACTAAGTGCTATGCTGCACTCATTATTTTATATCCATTTTTTAAAATAAGATGACCAGCTTGTAAAATATATTTCACCAGATGATGGTGACATAGTTCACGGAAACCGGTCGTCATTCAATGAAGTATTAATTCACGATCTTGGCATTTAATTTTGAAAAATATGTAGAAAACTAACAGTTGTCGATTTTTGTAAAATAAATAGGATTTCTGTATATGTACACGTTTGTTTCATATAACCAAACGGAACTTACTTTTGTGGACGTACCTTGTAAATACGATCGGATGAGTCATGTACGACTGATCGCTTTTGCAGGATTGTCGGCAGTCACTACGTTTACACGGAACACCGATTTTCGTAAATCGTATATCGCTGTCGTGTTTACATGGCACAGCCTGAATAGGATTTCCTAATCCACTTTAGATGGCGCCTGAAAAACAGCTGATTCGGTCCCCGATTTAGCCAGCATAATCTTCTTTACTTAAATACACAGATTCACGCTCACTCTAATATTAATATTTTTATTTCACATTAGAAAATATCACTCTGTCGGTATGTGCCGAAAATTCTTACCAAAAAAAACACAATATGACACTTATTAGTTTCTCCATCACTGGATGGTTGCTGTTGCCGCAACTGTGGTTCAAATTTAATGAAAGTCCAGCTCCAGTTGCATTTATTGGTGCTTTATTTAAGCCCACATTACCGGTTTCGGCCTCTATGTTAGGCCATTTTCAAGTGTGACAAACCTGCATACAATGTGTAGCAATAAGTTTACAAAAATTACATGGTGCAAGATAGAATGTTACGTATGTAAAAAGGTACTGTACAGGAGCAGAAGGACACTTACGTTATGCCGTAGAGAAAGCAACGTCAAGGAATTAAAATAATAGAACTCAGAGAATTTAAAACTTTTGGCGCCCAATGGCGACATGAGAAAAATATTTAACATTCCAAAACACTATAATCGGCGTGTTCTGATATAAACATTACATCATTGCAAGCTTAAAATTCTAAACATTAGTTGATAAAATATAAAGGTAAATTGCTTACATTGTACTGTTTACAAACAGTACTGCTCTGGAGCCGGCACCAGCGTTCCTGGTTCAAATTTCGCTCGCTAGAGGCCGCCCCTCAACTATCGGCTTGGACGCCTCGTTTGTTGCAATCATTTTACATCCTAAGAATCTTTCTACCTTGTTTAAACAATACATCCAACTTTAATGTGAACGAAATTGAATACAATTGACCTTAAGCTAAATTATTATACTTCCTGTATTAAAATTTTAAATTGACGACACGCCCACTTTTCACATAGCCTCATTGGCCGTTACATGTTCCGTTTTTTATCCTAACTCATAATTGTAATATTTTACTATTGACCTATCAACTAATGTTTAGAATTTTAAGCTTGCAATGATGTAATGTTTATATCAGAACATGCCGATTATAATGTTTAGGAATATAAAATATGACGCGTCCATTTTTCTCTTGTCGCCATTGGGCGCCAAAAGTTTTAAATTCTCTGAGTTCTATTGTTTTAATTACTTGACGTTGCTTTCTCTACGGCATAACATAAGTTTCCTTCTGCTCCTGTACAGTACCTTTTTACATATGTAACATTCTGTCTTGTACCATGTAATTTTTGTAAACTTATTGCTACACATCATATGCAGGTCTGTCACACTTGAAAATGGCCTAACATAGAGGCCGAAACCGGTAGTGTGGGCTTAAATAAAGCACCAATAAATGCAACTGGAGCTGGACTTTCATTAAATTTAAACAATATGACAAGCCAAGAAAGCTTCCAAAACGGTTGCGTTTACATGGGCACGAAAATCGATAGTGGAACTCAAAAACCGCTTTAGAGAAGTGGATTTCCAGATTTTATTTATTTATTTTGCGTTCGATATGCCAGATGCCTTACAGTACTAAACACATTAAAAACGAGAAACTAAATTAACATACAAATCTAACAAAACATTATTCATTATGAAATGAGTTATACTTATTACAATGCTTATAGATTAAGAATTAAAGGGAACACAAATTTGTCAAAATAATTTAGGAAACTCTTAAATTACAAAGCCAAGAAATGACAGTGTCTGTAAGTCTATGCAGATCCTCCAGCGAACCGTCCCGAAAACCATGAATTTTCACAATCGAATACGTGCTGCATCGTCTGTATTTCGCCGCAGTCACAGTGAGGATCGTCCACGTAGCCCCACTTGGCCATCAGCTCGTTGCACCGTCCAACACCGGTTCTCATTCTGTTTAATGCCACCCAGGTTCTTCTGGGAAGGTTGAAACCAGGAATACGATCAGCCGGGTTCTTAATGAGGTGTCCATTGTGAACATTTGCTTGCTGCCATAGGTGGTTCCATTCTGTTACGGTGTTACGACTGTTCGACGAGAGGTTCCAGAAGGGATTTCTAGACACTAATCGTGTCGGGCCATGTAGATCAGCGTGTATGGGAAGTGTGATGTCAGCAGCATTTTTTTTTTCCCCATTTCTCTGTGGATTGCATGTTGTCTGCGGAGTGACGGAGGTTCAATATTTGCCAGCACAGAGAGCCATGGTGTAGGAGTAGGTCTCAACGCTCCAGGGTGTCATTTAGGCGAACATCTACTTTGTTGACGTGCGAACTGTTAGCCCAGGTGCGCAGTATTCTGCAACGCTATAGAGTAGAGCCATGAAGGAAGTGCGAAGTGTCGTAGCATTGCTTCCCCAGGTAGAGCCTGCGAGTTTCTGAATGATATTGACTCTGCCTCTGAGGTTTTGGCTGACGTCATGCAGGTGTTCTTTGAACGTTAGGCTGCGGTCCAGTTTAACACCCAGGTATTTCGGTGCTCTTTCGTGTCTTATGTTCTGGCCTGCTTCCTTTCTGCTTAAATATAGCAGAATCGATTATGGAGTGTTTACACGAGCAATCAAAAGCGGAATTGTGAAATCGGGCCGGCCGCGGTGGCCGAGGTGACTGAGGCGCTCCAGTCACGGTTAGCACGGCCGCTACGGTCGGGGGTTCGAATCCCCCCTCGGGCATGGATATTTGTGCCGTCCTAGCTCGTAAGTACAGTAGAACCTCTCAAACTCGATTCCCGAAAACTCGACATTCCGTAAAACTCGACAGGGCTGGTGAATTAATATTTTTTTACACCACCCATAACGTAAGGCTTTCCATCGGTACATAGGCCGCCCGTGAGCGTTAGAGACTCAGACTAGGTTACTGTGTTTTCCAAGGTCGTTCAACGCACCCTTTACCTGCCCAGCCGGGGGAGGCTATTGTTTGCACACGTTCGTTTTATTAGATGTCATTGGATGGGTCTCTCAATCTTGGATCGAGCTTGAGACCATAACCCTCATTCGTTCTTGGAGGAAACTTCTAGATCACGCAGGCATTGATTTGTCACGTGACAATGGCATCAATTCTGAAATTAGCGACTTGATTGAACTCATGAAAAATATCCCAGGGTATGAAGAGTCTTCAAGCAATGATCTCAATGAATGGATGGATCTCGACGGAGCATCAGAACCATTAGGAGAAGCTGAAATCATCGCAGCTGTCAAAGGACGTGACATAGAAGGGGACGATTCGGAGAAAGAGGAGGAAGAGGACCATCGACAAGAAAGAAAAGTTAGCCACAGTGAGGCTGCGAAATTTATTGAAGGGACATTGCAGTACTTAGAGCAGCAAAATGCTACTGGAATGGAGATTCTGTTCCTCAGGCGACTCCGTGATCAAGCTGCAAGACGCCGTGTGGAGACAGAAAAGCAGTTTTTCAAACGAATTCAGTAAGTTTCTTTTACACTTTTCTTCTAGTGTTCAGAAATCTTCCCATAACTGTGATGGACTTTTTATAAGCAGTATAAACAACTTCAGTAATAATTGTAATGAACACTGTATTTTCAGATTCTACTAGGCCTTTTGTCTCAATTTTTATTTTATTTTTTTATTATAAGTTATAAATGTTGATGGAAATGTCTAATTGTATATAATAAATCAATAATTGTACAATTGTAATGCCCTAAATAAGCGTTTTATTCAACTCCTAGTAATTTTTATTTAAGTTCACAAAAACTCGATAACCTCTAAGTTCACATTGTGTCGAGTTTGAGAGGTTCAGTTCGTAAGTTTAGGGACTGATGACCCCGTAGTTAAGTCCCATAAGCTTTACAAACATTTGATTTTGATTTTGGGAAATCGGTTTACGAAATCCGGTTTTGTGAGCCCATGTAAACGGGGTGAGTGTTGGATGACGGGGCAGCCGTGTTGTGGCGCCAGATGCAGCAGGACGGCAGAGCAGGAGGCGCCGCGTGCTGACCTTGGCAGCGGGCGGCCTCGGCTCGCAGCTAACAGCCCGCTGGCCGGAGGTCGGTGCCCGGCGCCGCCGCGCCCATCTGCATCTGCATCTGCATCTGCATCTACACCGGCGCTGCAGCAACAACTGGGCCGGCGCGGCGGGCGGCTGGGCACGCGAACGGCCGCGGCCAACCTCGCCACGCAACTGGTTCCAGAGTCGCCTCGCCTCCACCTTTTGGTCGTCACATGGACACTATTCGGTTGTCTTGGTAACCGACATAGCTGCGAGATCACCGTGGTGACAGTGCGAGAGTGAAGGTCGGGGTGAGAGTTTAAAATTGGGAAAGATTAATTTTTAAAACTCACAACCACCAACTGCGAACCAAATTCCTAAACATGCAAAAGCACTGGAACTGTGATTGCGACTGTTTGACTCGTTTTCTAGGGGATGATATCACACGTTCACAGCTTTCCTTCCCTGCATATGTTTAACAAAACAATTCATAATAAAGTCAAGTTCATGAGAGAAAAGGGTGTACTAACTACTATTTTTGGAAACACGTGAAAGTTCACTTTATGTTGTTTATTTCACAATATTAGAACCCTGTGGCTGATACGTCTGTACGTTGACACATTTATCAAAAAAAATTAGAGCTCGTGAGCCCCCAGACAAAATGAATATTTGTCGCAAATTGTTTTCACACCATGTGCCTGTCTCAAACACCGTTTATGTTCATGCCTATGCGACGACACGTGTTACATTAACAAAACACAGTCACTTTTAGTGCGATGCACACCTGGTTCCACCGGCTAAATATTCACAACATACCGTAGCACTCGATACAACTTGGTGCAGTCTACGACGAGCAACCACACTTGGCAATTACCACACCAAAAATCTAAAGTCTCCACCTGGAGATACACATGCCGACTGATGCAGAGCGACGCCGCCCGGCCAGCTACCGCACTTGCTCTCGACTTGTCACATCCTGCCCTCACACGCGGTATGAGCTGTTCTAACCGACTTCCAACGTACAGCGCTCAGCCAATACATTTCTAAAACTTTACTTAAAATCAAAATAATTACACTACACATTAAACAAATTTCTTATGTTTTTATATTGGTATACACATCCTTTGCACTATTTATTACAATCGTGCAATTTCTTATATCACAGGTAAGTGATTTAACTGAATATTTCTAGATAAAATACACAAGATTAATTGAAAATAAAATGAAAAATAGTTAATATATTACTTTTATAAACAAACATTGCCATGCTAGTTGTGTAACTGTCTTGTATTCATTGGTAATTTATTACTTTTCATTGTCAATTAGACATATTATGTCAGATGTGACTATATCAGCTAATGTAGTGTTCATTTGTCAACAGGCTATTTTGTAATGAGGGCCTTAAAGGTTCCTAACTGCATCGTATTACTTCAAATGCAAGTAGTATTAGAATGTTTTATTTCACGCTGTGCACTGCACTGCACCTGGCACTCGCCATTGTCCCTCTCTCCCCTCACCGGAAACGAAACTGGAAAATCCTAAGCTGGAACAAGCCACCAACATCGGCCTGCTCGCTGGCCTCCCGTCAGCTACAAGCACACAGTAAATCTCAACGTGGAGAATTTCTACCTTTGGCCTAACTATAAATGTTGTCACCCAACTGCATACATACATTGCTACCATAATTAATAAGATTAAAATTGTGTAACATTTAGTGCATTGGCACGGTCAATGTTTGCAGTGAACTTCATACTGTTTAATTATCAAATGGTATTAATTACCAGTATTTCTATTGGGCGGTAATCTCACAAAAGGACCAGCTACCAAAGATTGTTGTCCGTTTAGAACAACCCAGGGGGTACGTGGCGCTTTGAGGATTGCTTCCAGACACGAACAACTTGAACATAATGAACATCCAAAATACCTGGGAGTCATCTTGGATAGACCTCTTACTTTTAAGTACCACCTTCATAAAACCCCGCAGACAAAGTTAAAACTAGGAATATCATATTGCAGCACTTAGCATGATCATCTTGGGGAGCCAGTGCTAAAGTTTTGCGTACAATAGCTTTGTCCCTAGTTTACTCTGCAGCTGAATACTGTTCTCCTGTCTGACTCAACAGTGCTCATGTGAGAGACATTGATGTACAATTAAATAGAGCAATGAGATTGATCAGTGGCACTCTCATGGCTACACCACTTCAATGGCTCCCAATATTATGCAACATCGTTCCTCCTGATCTAAGACGGAAGGAAGCCTTAATGAAAGAGTATAATAAGATCTTGTCCACTCCTGAGCTTCCTATCCTGCAAGACCTTCCACCACAGGTAAGCCGGCTGAAATCACGTAAACCACCTCTTAAAACAGCTGTGCAACTACATGAGAGTGGCTTCTCACCTAAATAAAACTGGACAAGAACTTGGGATTCGTTTAATGAAAAAAAAAACAGCATCTGGATAGGCGATCCCTCTAAGCAGCTCCCAGGAGAGAATGGTCCTTGATCAACCGCTTCCGAGCTGGTGTTGGTCGCTGTAACTATTGGAAATTCAAATGGGGCAGACTGACGACCAGTCATGTGACTGTGGAGCAGACATACAAACGATGACCCACATAATTACTAATTGCCCATTACGATCATTCTCAGGAGGGATGACCGAATTCCATATAGTCAGTCAGGAAGCTGACCAGTGGTTAAAGAAGTTTGACTTGGCTCTGTGACAGAGATATGTTTTATCTTATTAATTAGACACTAGTATATCTTACTAAAGTATTATATGTAGCTGACATTATATATATATATATATATATATATATATATATATATATATATATATATATGTGTGTGTGTGTGTGTGTGTGTGTGTGTGTGTGTGTGTGTGTGTGTGTGATCAAAAGTATCCGGACACACCACAGAAGCATACTTTTTTTTCATATTATGTGACTGGCAGGGCGGGATTAAATTGGTCAAAACAAAATAAGCAGTCTCTCATATGCGGATGACTTAGTTTTAATGGCCGATTCGATTGAAAGGTTGCAAACTAATATTTCACAGCTCGATCAGAGGTGCAAGGATTATGATATGAAGATCAGTTCAAATGATCAAATGTTTGTTAAGCTTAAGGGACTTAACTACGGGGTCATCAGTCCCTAAACTTACAAACTACTTATGAACTACCTACAACTAAGGACGGCACAAATATCCATGCCCGAGGGGGGATTCGAACCCCCGACCGTAGTGGCCGTGCAGGCCGTGACTGAAGCGCCTCAGTCCCCTCGGCCACCGCGGCCGGCGTGAAGATCAGTATCTCCAAAACGAAAGTAATGTCTGTGGGAAAGAGATTCAAACAGATTGAGTGCCAAATAGGAGGAACAAAGTTAGATCAATTTGCGTTTGGATAGGGGATTTCTTGTCAGGGAGGACACAGTTCGTAGTAATCGATGGTAAGGCATCGATTAAAGCAGAGGTGATATCTGGCGTTCTAAAGGGTAGTGTTATTGGTCCTCTGCTATTCCTAATTTACATAAACGATTTAGTGGAAAATCTAAGTAGCTCTCTTAGGTTGTTTGCAGATGACGCCGTCATTTACCGTCTAGTAAAATTATCTGAAGATCAACACCAACTGCAGAACTGATCTGAAAAAGATATCAGTATGGTGTAAAAATTGGCAATTGACTCTAAATAATGAGAAGTGTGAAGTCGTCCACATGAGTACAAAAAGAAATCCGTTAAACTTTGTTTACAAGATAAATCAATCAAATGTGAAAGCCGTAAACTCCACAAAGTACCTAGGAATTGAAACTTCCTGGCAGATTAAAATTGTGTGCCGGAACCGGGACTCGAACCTGGGACTTTTGCCTTTCACGGGCAAGCGCACTACCGACTGTGCTATCCCGACACGACTCACGATGCCGCCTCACAACTTCACTTCTGCCAGTACCTCGCCTCCTAGTCTTGCGTGTTTGCAGGAGAGCTTCTGTGAAGTTTGGAAAGCAGGAGGCGAGGTACTGGCAGAAGTGAAGTTGTGAGGCGGCATCGTGAGTCGTGTCGGGATAGCACAGTCGGTAGTGCGCTTGCCCGCGAAAGGCAAAGGTCCCAGGTTCGAGTCCCGGTTCCGGCACACAATTTTAATCTGCCAGGAAGTTTCATATCAGCGCACACTCCGCTGCAGAGTGAAGTTTCATTCTGGATACCTAGGAATTACTACTACTTCAGACTTAAATTGGAAAGAACACGTAGATAATATCGTGGGAAAGGCGAACCAGAGAGCCGGCCGCGGTGGCCGAGCTGACTGAGGCGCTTCAGTCACGGTCAGCACGGCCACTACGGTCGGGGGTTCGAATCCCCCCTCGGGCATGGATATTTGTGCCGTCTTTAGTCTTAGCTAGTTCATAAGTAGTTTGTAAGCTTAGGGACTGATGACCACGTAGTTAAGTCCCATAAGTTCTACAAACATTTGAACATTTGAACATTTGCGAACCAGAGACTGCGTTTTATCGGCAGAACCCTTAAAACATGCAACAGAACTACAAAAGAAACTGCATACACTACGCTTGTCCGTCCATTTTTGGAGTATTGCTGCCCAGTGCGGGATCATTTACAGGTGGGTTTAACGGAGGACATCGAAAGAGTCCAAAGAAGGGCAGCTCGTTTCGTATTGTCACGATACAGGGGAGAGAGCGTTACGGAAATGATACAGGATCTGGGATGGGAATCACTACAACAACGGCGCTTATCGCTGCGGCGTGGGCTATTGCGAAACTCCAATCGCCAACATTCTCCTCCGAATGCGAAAATATATTGTTGACTCCCACTTACATAGGTAGAAATGATCATCAGAATAAAATACGAGAAATCAGAGCTCGAACAGAGAGATTTGGATGTTCTTTCTTCCCGCGCGCTATTCGAGAATGGAATGGGAGATAAATAGTATAATTGTGGTCCGATGAACCCTCTACCAGGCACTTAAATGTGATTTGCAGAGTATCCCATGTAGATGTAGATGTAGACAGTTTCAAGTACCTAGGATGTATTTTCTCACAGGATGGCAACATAGTGAAAGAACTGGAATCGAGGTGCAGCAAAGCTAATGCAGTGAGTGCTCAGCTAAGATCTACTCTCTTCTGCAAGAAGGAAGTTAGTACCAAGACTAAGTTAGCGGTGCACCGCTCTATCTTTCGACCAACTTTGTTGTATGGGAGTGAAAGTTGGATGGATACAGGTTACCTTATTTATAAGGTAGAGGTTACAGATATGAAAGTAGCAAGAATGATTGCAGGTACTAATAGATGGGAACAATGGCAGGAGGGTGTCCATAATGAAGAAATCAAAGATAAACTGGGAATGAACACCGTAGATGAAGCAGTTAGAGCGAACAGACTGGGATGGTGGGGTCATGTTACGCGCATGGAAGAAGCAATGTTACCTAAGAGACTCATGAGCTCGGCAGCGGAGGGTAAGAGGAGTCGAGGTTGACCAAGAAGAACGTACTTAGATTCGGTGCAGAATGATTTTGAAGTAAAAGGCATAACATCAGACGAGGCATCAATGTTAGCATTGAATAGGGGATCATTGAGGAATTTTATTAGAGGTACTATGCTCCAGACTGAACGCTGAAAGACATAATTAGACTCTAATGATGATGATGATGATTAGGTGTATTGTGCTGACACGCACTACCAGGTACTCCATATGAGCGACCTCACTAAACATTACACATCGTCAGAGAGCAGAACCAGAATCAGCTGAGACCGAACCCCTGTGAAGCTTAGACTTGTGCCTTCCACCTCATAAATAAAATGGCAAACAGAACTCTCAAAATTTCTTGGGAAAGAACTACATTTGGACATTGCATCTCACCAAAATATCTTGGAGTAACCCTTTCCAGTGGGCTCACTAGAAACTGCTCGAACACCAACCAAAAAGCGACATCCAAAAATCTAATATTTAAAGCAGAGTGTTCGTATGTGTGTACGTGTTGCTTACAAATCTACAGTTTTGATCCAAACTTTTTCAAATTTTGTACACGTAAGCTTCAATCCATGAGGATGGTCGCCTAAGTGTAAGAATCAAGTACGATATATAGTTCACGAAATATGACGTCATAAACAATGAGATGCACGAAAAACTGCTGCATTTTGCGACAATGTTGCTCATTTTCTCCTAAACCATTGGACCGATTTCAACCAAATTTGGTACACACATTCCTTACCGTGACGTAACAATTGCTGCATAGTTAAGAATCACATACGGCTCATGTTCAAAAGATATTACGTGATAAACAATATAAATCGCAAAAAAATGCCATATAATGCGGCGAGACTTTCGAAATACACTGTATGAGAATGACAGTACTTAGCCACTCGCAACAAACTTTAAACATAATTTCAAACCTGCATTAAAGTCTTTCTCGCTGGCAGCCATAATAAAATGATGAAAGGAAAAAAGTTTCTCGCTTACTACTTTTCCGCTGTTTATGGAGTAAAACTACGGCTCTCGGTATGACGTTACAATTTATAATTTGAACACTACAAATTGAAGCGACAGGAAATTTTACAGACAGTATACACATATATAGTTGAATGTAGCTTCTAAATTGTATCACATTCCGACACGTATTTCATGAGATATGAGCACGTAAACAGTAACGTTCATGGAAAGTCCCTCCTTCCCGCACCAAGTTTTAATCTATCACTTCTTTACTACTAACTGTATTCCCAACAGATTTTACAGACATATAGCCCATACACAAATGAATATATACCTGAGAATTGGGCAGGAATAAATAAATAGATAACCGGGCAATGCCGGGTTCTCAGCTAGTTACTAATAATTGCGGAAGAATAATTATTATTAGTCTAATTTCTGTATTGGTTACGGGCAACGCCGGGTTCTCAGCTAGTTACTAATAATTGCGGAAGCATAATTATTATTAGTCTAATTTCTGCATTGGTTACAGGCGTGCCAGACTGAATAAAAACCTACTAAGGTGGGCAAGGACCGCTGAGCGAAACCCAACAGATCGGAACTAGGCTGCCCATTGCTCTCACTGCAGGCTGCGGAAAAGTTTTGTATATGGTTAATTCTTCTAACTAATTAAAACTAACTACGTCTAACTTAGCCTACGGTCTTCTTCTGTGGTAACGCCGGGTTCCCCTTGGTACAGGGGATTCCGACAGGATTCTGTAGGCCAGGCGCTAGTGGTCGATCCGGTTGTGGCAGCACGTTACTGCTGCTCTCTCAGGAAGTCTGTCGGATTTTATCTGAGATAGCAGCTGCATGATTACTGAGGACTTTAAAGGTGTCAGCATGTCTTATCAGTTACGTGTGTCGTGAATGGCTAATTGCTGTCTCAGTTCTGTCACTATATATGGATTACTCATATACCACGTGGGTGTTTCCTCCTCGGCTCCACAGCCACACTCATGTATCACCCACCAGCTAAACCGGTACAGATATTCCGGATACGGACCATGGCCGGTGAGGATCATCCCACTGCTCGGCCGAAAGTGTTTCATTGCCAACCTCTCCTACTCAAATGTTTCTAAATTATGGGACTTAACTGCTTGGTTATTGGTCCCTAGCTTACAAACTACTTAAACTAAGGTAAACTAAACCTAAGGACAAGACACATACCCATTCCCGAGGGTGGACTCGAACCTCCGACGGCAAAAGACGCGCGCTCCCGCAGCACGGCGCCTCAGTGCGTTCGGCTATTCCGCCGCGGCCCGACAATTCTTGTCACAATCCCCCTCCTTTTGACTGATGCTTTATCCCCAGTAATGAGATAACCTAGCACTCTTTGAGGAGGTTATTGAAAAAGAAACTGTAATAATTATTCAAACTCGGATGGTAAATGTCTTCACTGAGGCGCAGATACGGATAACGAGAAGAGCAGTATCAACGGTCATCATGGGACCACTAAGATATTATAATCAAAAATATATTAAAAAGTAACAGCCGTAACGATTTTATTATCTAACTACTAGCTACAGTATCTCATTAGTGCCTTCTTCAGACCCTAAATCAATAGAACAAATGATCAGCAGTCAAATCTATGAACCTTATTATACATTGTATCATTCAAAAAGTGAAAAACAAGCAAAAATAAAAATAAACAAAGATGGCCCTGACGTAATATAATGGCCTAATGAACGGTATACAATGAATAAAAGAATTTACGTAAGTGACATAGAGATAATATCACAGCAATTGAATGTCATACAGTCAAAATCTTTTTTTTTTCATTTAAAATAAATTAGGATAATAAAGTAGTAGTGACCAGTACTATAGACGTTGAAAAGTAAAGAAGACAAAGTTTTGATGCTAGGTAACATAACCAAAAGAACAGAATCTCGATGAGTTAAAAGTGCACAGCCTTCAACGTCATTGAGACCCTGAAACATCCAATACAACACGCCTAAAAAGCAATAAGGAAGGGTTCCTTTAATCTAAAAGAGTTAATGACGAAGATGCAGACAACACGTGTTACATATTGCCAAAAACGACAAATAACAATAAAAATCTGTGATGTGTGACGATGCGAAATATTAAGTGGAAAGTAGAAGTAAAGCTACACACAGGTTACAATAGCCATAAGAAAACCTACGTATGGAGGTGCAGGAACATAACCCATTATTAGCCAACCGCAGAAGAGTAAATGAGGTAGGGAACGTCTTTCTCTCGGTTCTACGGAGTGGAGACAACATTACGCCAACCGATATAGTGGTAGCTACAGAAAGTTGCTGCAGAGAGGACGTTAAACAAACTGTGCTGCTCAGTGTACGTGGGTGTACAGGTGTGATACTGTTAGTTACGTAAGCTCATCCAACACGGCAAGGTCATATCACAACGAATGGGACAAATCTGATTTTAATTGCCCTGAGGCCAAAAACCGCACCAAAGAAGCAATCACATCGGTTTTTAATTGTCCTGAGGCCAAAACTGTATAAAAGCAACCATCAAAGTCAAATCGGACATTTAATTTCCGCGTGACTGGTACAAATCATGTTCAATATACTGTCCACTATTTTTGCAACAAGTTGAAATCCAGAAACAGCATCTTCCACAACTGATCGAAGTGTTTCCTGGGTCACGTTTAGAATGTGTTGTGCAATGCTTGCCTCCAATGCAGCGAAGTTCGCATTCGGAACACTGAAGGCAACATCTTTCAGATGACGCCACAGCCAGAATTCAAACGGATTAAGATCAGGTGATCGGGACGGTCAGGCTGTAAGCAAATGGCGGCAGATAATCCTAGCATTTCTGAAATGGCGCTTCAGCAGATGCATAAGTGGATTTGCAACGTGCAGAGTGCGCCATCTCTATATATAAAAGGAAGTGTCCCGATTGACTGACTGACTGACTCATCATCGTCCAGCCCAAACCACTGAAGATAGAAAATTGAAATTTGTGGAGGGTGTTGTTCTTACTCTGTAGGCGTCATTTAAGAAGCGATTTTTCGATACTCCGTCCGCAAGGGGTGAAATAGGGGATGAAACGTTGTTTGAAAATACGTAGCTATTTAGGCAATTTTGAAGCTAGAACTACAAAATTTCGGATTTTAATTCAGGGTTCGAATATAAAAGACACGTGTTTCGGCATTTTTTTTTTTTTGAAATTCGACAAATAAGGGGGTAAAATAGGCGAGGCAAAAATTGATTTTCTAAAATATGTTGCTGTTATCTCAAATTTTAAGCTACAACTACAAAACTTCGGATATGGAATCTTGGTCAGGATTAAAAATCCATGATTTTTAGTATTTGGATATTCAACAAGTAAGAGGGTTAAATAGAGGATCAAAAATGCTCTTTGAAAACACGTTGCTATTGATACAATTTTGAAGCTAGAGCTGAAAAGTTGATATTTGTACAGTTGGTCAGACGTTAAAAAATACGTGTTTCGGTATTTTTGGAAATTCAACCATCAACTGGGTTAAATTGGAGAGGGACTATTTTTCGAAAATATGTTGCTGTTAACTCAAATTTCAACCTATAACTACGAAACTTAAGATATGGATTCTTCATCAGCATTAAAAAGAAACAACTGGTGCAGACCAACCAGCCTACGCATGCGAAGCAGCGGGGGTTCAGCTAGTCTTGCATAAAAATGATCTCATCCACGCTGTTGGAGAGCTAGAATGACGTGGTTGCGCAAAAGACGTTCACAGCGCGTACCATTCACGATACATGTAATAGGATTGAAAGCATCTGTCTCTTCGAGAAAATATGGCCATATGATAAACGATGCCGTAAACCCGCACCACGCAGTGACCTTTTCAGGATGAAGTGGTACTGGTTGATTTGCGTACGGATATTCTGTTCTCCATATCCGACAATTCTGTGTATTGATATAGCCTGTCAGGTGGAAGTGCGTTTCCTCTGTCCACAAAATCTTCCACTGCAAAAGCCTCTTTTTCTGACAGATCAAAAGAAAGCAAGTCGTGTACATAGGTAATTTCGAACGGATACAAAGAAGGATGTTGCGTAAGATTTTACACACCGGCTCAAAGATTTTTTCGAGAAATTCCCCGTACACTACACGTTTGAACACCACTCCCAGACTCTTCCTGCATTTCTGTGGCCACTTCTTCCACTGACGTCGAATCAATTATCCCTCTACCAGGTTGCACACCTAAGGAACCCTTTTCAAATTTCCGAATCATTTTCTCCAGACGCGCGGCAGACAAACGTCTTTTTGCAAACCGTTCAGTGTCCGGAATGTCTGTAGAACGACTTGTGCACAATTCTTGTAAAACAGCTTTACAAGCAGAACGTGATCCTCCATTGAGATTGTCATCGCGAATGTCTCGGACGCGAAATAAGGAAAAGCCGTGTACCGTGCGTGTTTATCCAACTTCATTGGGTCGCGCGCATGACAGATGTTTTCATTTACATATTCTGATACATACAGCTGCATCTATTCATCATTTTTCGCACTAGTTATTTTTCTTCTGCCGTACGTTTTCCCCCTTCTCTGATGATATTCTATTGCAATTTTCGTCATTCTGACCAGTGGTATTATTTTTACAGCGTCATGAAAGTTTAATTATATTCACCATGTATATTTTATCGCAGTCCTTCCTGTCTTCCTGTGCGGGAATTAAAAATGGGATGTGAGTATACTCGTGATTAGTAGGCAATGCAGTATGTGATGTATGGAAATTTCGGTCGGTTCGGGAGACAATCCCTCCGTCTTAATATCTATCCCTGCTACCAATCTTAGTCCTTTCCCATCCCTATATATGACGCACACCCTCTCCCCTCCCCCTTCTTCCGCGTTTGGCGTCTCCCTCCTATCTCTCTCCCCTCTAATTATTACGCCCCTCCCCACTCTTTACCCTTTTACCCTGCACAATTTTAACCATTTGTGTCAGTGTTGTGATATGGAATTTTAGTGACCGCAACCGCCGTCACAGGCAATACCAGTGTTGCGTATGTTTCTTAAACAGTGTCTCCGTTCTTCATCGCCGTCTACGCGTTGTTTCAGCATTCAGTTTTTTTCTTTCTGTCAGCCTGCCCTCGGTGGGGGTTTTAAAACTAAAAAGAAATTTAAAAAAAAAAAGAACGCACTTTCGTCTCTTACGGCCCAGTTTACATTTGCCTGTAGTTTTATGAATTTTTTGCAAACATTTCGGGCGAAAATAATAAAAATATAAATAATAAAAAAATATGGACGATACGATTACAACTCTACTACTGTGATAATATCTGTGCACGCAACACGTTAATATTCTTCCTGGCCGTATTTTCAGAAACAACCAAAATTATTTGTTATTTGAGTTTAGCTTTGACAAACATACTCTCTCTTGAACTTTTACCTCTTTAAACTATTATTTTAATATCTCTCTCACATTTTCATTGCCGCGGTGGAGTAGCCGAGCGGTCTAAAGCGTCTCGCTGCGGAGCGCGCGGTTGCTCGCCGTGGAGGTTCAAGTCCTCCCTGGGGCATGGGTGTGTGTGTTTGTCCTTAGGTTAGTTTATCTAGGTTTAAGTAGTTTGTCAGCTACGGACTGATGACCACGCAGTTTGGTCCGATAGATCTACAAACATTTGAACATTTTCATTATCTTTTCTCGTTAACATATTATCACATGTCTTGCTTTGGTAGTTTGTTCTAAGTTTATTTTCTTTCCTTGTACTGGTTAGAATACTATAGCCTGGAAGAAACGTAGCGTACATTTGGCGTTCGAAAATCAGTCAAGTGACATTCTTCGCCCGAAACCTTGCCAAAAACTCTCTTTTGCATACGCCATTTTGCTTTTTGTATTTGATGATTACTTATTATAACTCAAGCCTTGTCATTTCAAAGCAATGGCGCATTGAAAATTGTCAAAACCACTTCGTTCTTAGGAAAATGAATTATAATCTGATGTCTAAAAGTACCATGTTAGCAATTAATACCTGCCATTACAGCGTACTCTCGCAGCTGTTAGGCGTAGCGTAATGGGTGGCGAACTAGTTTTTTATGTCCGAACATGTTAGACGGTGGTTCGAAACCTGCCGGGCGCGGTGGCTCAGCGTGCTCGGCCAGTGGGGGTTCGACGTCCTCTGTAACGAAAAACCTGAGCCAACGACGAAACGATCAAAATAAAACAAAAACCAAAGTCCACAGAAGACCGATCAAACCGAAGAACCACTGGAGATAGAGAAAAAGAAAGAGGGCGCAACGCCATCTGTAATAAAATGGGTTATGAAGAAAACATAAGAGAGTAGAAGAATTTTCTCCTCTACAAAATCGTTTATTCAATTTTCGTGTCAGGTGAACAGTTATTTGCAATTAAATTTCCTGCTGTCAAAAGGCCATCACAAAGGGTTTTTTAGTGTTAGTAACGCATTTTCTATTCGAAATATTTGAAAAAGAGAGGTTCTGGTCAACTGGCGGCCAACAATTTTGTCTGTAAAATTTGGTGCAATTCGGTTGAACTGTTCGAATTAAAAAGGGGGAACACATTACGGACAGACAGACAATGTCAAATCGCCGTTATTTTTGCAAATATCTCTTAAACGATGCGTGATCAGAAAGGGGAAAAAAACATAAAAGAGCAAATTTGTAGCGCATTTTCTCGTTTATAAATTCGGTTTTTCAATTTTCATGTCAGGTGAACGGTTAAGCCATTATTTTCATTTAAATTTCGAGCTTCAAAAGGCTATCGCAAAGGCCCAATTTTAGTTTTACTACCGTAACCTAAAGTGAACCCACAAAAGTAAGTAAACAAGTGACGAATAGCATATTAATTGCCACAACCGCTCGTGAAAATCGTGAAATCCAAGTTCGAGCGCCGGTCAGGCACAGATTTTCGTCTGCCACCAGTGAATTGTACAGTTGATGGCAGTGGCGTAACTATGGGGGGGGGGGGTGAGGGCGATAGAAACCCCCCCCCCCCCAGAACCCGAAAAAGAGAGAGAGGGAGAGAAAAAGAGAAAAGAAATCGTATAACAGCAATCTGGTAAAGGTAAAGATTTGAAACTCCGGGTGTTTTACCATAATCTTTTTCATTGGATGGGAGTGAATTAGTTTCTTCAACGGGAGTGGTAGATGGTAGTCTGGAAACTGACTAAAATTTTGCTCGTCAAGCAGATCTATCCCCTCCCCCCCCCCCCCAAACTCAAATCCTATTTACGCCACTGGTTGATTGTGATTCATATGGGCCACTGCAGCTGCATTTCTCGAATTGCCGGCAGCTGTACTCGCCGCAGAGTTCTTTCCTTCAGACGCGCGAACATGTCTGAAGGACATTTCCATTGGTAACGTCGCTAAACACGGACTCCGTAATCAATACAGTTGTTTTCTCCGCTGTTAAATGTAATGCTCGGAGCCAACTAGTTTTTCTAAACCTACAAGCGCTATAAATGTAGGCCCTACTTTTTTCGGCTCCCTCTACGACAGCTGCACTTCTAATTATTTCCAACCGACCTGATTCGCCAAACGCCAGGTTTTTCCCCCGCTTAAGAACATTTTACTTTAATTCGCTCCCGTCCTGCGTCCTGTCCCTTTATCGCTCTGCATCGTCTCCTTTTTTTCTCTCTCTCTCTCTTTTCTGTCTTTGTTGTCTCTTGTCCGATGCCATTTTTCTCGGCGTATGATTACGGCCGTTCCGCTGTAAATGTATTCCAGCAACGGGCCACTAATTTCGTGCACGGCAACGGCTTTTTTTCCTCTCTGGCCTGCGCTAATTTCACGTGTTCGCCCTCCGATTCAGTCTGCCTTAAGCATTGGCCTCAAACGACAGAGCGGCCCGAAACATCACTAACTCCGCTGCCCCCCCCCCCCCCCTGCTCTCGACCCAGTTAAGGACACGCCGGCCCAAATTGGACTGCCTCCAGGAATGTGTCGACGTCAGAGCATTAATGGAGCTCGCTAGGGAGGCAAGTATCATAGCCGGGGGTGCGCCCTTATACGTTTTTCGACCCCCCACCCCCCACATATAATGACCGCCAGCGGCCGTTCAATCAGTCACGTGATTAGCCCGTGACGTGGCCCTGCGATGACCAATTACAGACCAGTGTCCGCAAACACAGCGAGGCGCAATGGCAGTAAGACGGACCAGCTGCCTGATTAATCTAATGGCCGCGAGTCCGCCGTAAAAAGCCGAAAAAGTGCACGCGCCCCGGTCGTCATTAGGGGTAATAGTTAATTGATGACGCGGAAGAGAGAGAGAGAGGACCGGAGCTGGTAACATTTTTAGTTCGTTTTCCCCGGCAAGACCTAACGTATGTACTCACGCCACACTAATCAGGGGCCGCACTGCTATCTCCCTCGTGCCTCCGTCTGATTGGTTTGCAGGTGTTCGTTAATAACCAGCTCGAGGGGGGTCGCTTTGACACGTGCTCTTAATATAAAGGGAACCGCCGCGTCATGGCACCCGGGGCTGGCGGACACGAGCGGACGGACGACTTCTCGGAGTAAAGTACAGCCCCGAGCAGTAATTTCGAAGCAACACGGCAGTTTCTTGCTGTACACTGCCGTGGCTGTACTCACTCTTAATTGCATTAAGTATGTCGGCGTGATCATTTGTCATTATCAGTACAATCATCAAATATCTGAGCGGCTTCTAATGAAATTGTCTGCTTATGGAATATCGCCCAAATTGTGCGAATGGATTCACGATTTCCTATCAGAAAGGACACAGTTCGTTGTAATTGACGGTAAGTTATCGAGTAAAATAGAAGTGATATCTGGCGTTGCCCAGGGGAGCGTTATAGGTCCCCTACTCTTTCTTGTATTTATAAATGACTAGCTTATATACCCGTACTTCGCAACGGTTGTTAAAGAGGAACTTGTGTATATCATGGTTTCTAGGGTTCCGGACCTAGGTCAGCAAAATCAGAATCCTTGTTGGATCGCTCTGTCAATAAACTCAGTTTTCCTAGCCAAGATGTCAAATTTAAATAGAAGTCATTGTCGAAAACGCTGAATGTTTCCGTACTCCGGAACGATGTAAATTTAATGTTAGTTTGTGTTCATAAAGTTAAGACTGCGGTGTGAAATTGTCTGTTTGGCGTAAACTTCTGAAAACACGTCTATCGTTGATATGAAAAATAGTAATAATAATAACAGCGCCATGTATTAGTTGTATGGTGTAGTACTAAACTGTAAGTGTATGCTGAAGTATTAGTATGTTGCAGTGTTGCACTGGGGACAATGTAGTTATTCTGTATGCACGGCACCCTATTATCGAAAACTCGACGAATGCTGAAAGTTTGGTAAATAAATCAACAGAGCAGTTCGTGTCTTTATAAATAAGACAACATGGTGGTGTCAATGTGCGATAAAATAAGTCTAGGTAATCGTTGAAGGAATGCCATCAGCTGATCGTCAGTATAGAATTTTCCATTAAATATAGTATTTCCAGTGAATTGTCTCGACGTGTTAGCAGCATCGGCCACTCTTTCACATAATACATGTCCTCACGTCCTGCAGTGATTACTTCGTAAAGCCCGAAATTGATATCGACATTCTGTAATAGAACTACATATTCAGAACACTAACTACAATTTTCTCTGCAAAAGAAGACGTCTGTATCTATCTTAATGTAGTCCGCACCAAAAGTAAGTAATTTCAATTTTTAATCTCAATATTGTACGGAACAATTATGAAAGCAGGGAGGTTCTAAGACAGATGACAATGTGTAAATGGCTTTTAGCGACGCTTCCTCAACTTCCTTGTTGCTTCTGTGACACATTTAATAAGATTGTTACGTGGTTGCTCTGCGAAATGGGGGAGGGGGTGGGCTTCTTTGCAGCCAGTGCAGTACAAACCAATCGTAAGGTCAAATAAATGTGTGGAAAGAGTGCATTTGTCTTAATATCACGTGGTAATTCCAACTTAATGTTGAGAAGATGAACAGAACGCAATGATCATTCCATAGATATTTCCTCCATGCACAATTTAGTGGTTATACTCGTCGAAAGATGCATTTCTTTTCTCTCCATGACATTGCAAAGCATATGAGATACAGTTAGGAATAAAAAAAATTGTACCCTACCCGGGTTAAATTTTACTTGCAATGGCAGCGATTTAGTTCGCTATCGTTGGCAACTAACTATCCGCTTTAGGAGGATGATAAATTTACGGGCCAGGACAGCATAAATTATTTATTTCATCATGAACATAAAGAATTATTCCGCTCAGGAAAAAGCATTCAACGGCTCTTGCCAACATCAGCACACAACGCTGCCGCCATAAGAAAAATTTTGCCCCTTCTTGTAGTGTATTGCACTATAGTAATGAGAATCAAAAAGAATAACGCAACAACGCCATAATTGGTTCTTTGGTGTACTATGTAATTATCGTCGTCTCACGTTGACCTTTCCTGTACTATGGCGTTTTCGAGGCATTCCTAAAGAGAACGCACTCAAAATGTAATGAGGATACACCGAAATCAAAAGGGGGACTATATAAATTTGATTTTTCTTGCAAAGAATTGTTATGTAAATTATAGTATCGATAGACGTGAAGGAATGTCGTTCTGTTTTTAATTCAAATGTCCCCTGTCAAAAGAAGCAAAGATACATCGTTAAGCTGTGAATATACAAACTGTAATTAGCAACTCGCTGTTCAATGTTAGTTTGTATTTGCAAAGATAAGATTGCGGCTCTTAATTCAAAATACTTCTGAGGGAATACGCAATACACGATCATGTATTGTTTCTTTGCAGCACCACGAAACCAACAGCACCTTTAGTGATTCGTTGCTGTTCTATGGCATAATCATCGAAAAGAAATAAAAGATAAAAATTGAAAAATTCAGCAGCGTCAACTATTAGTTCTTTAGTGCACTACGTAACTAACAGGGCCTCTGTTTGTTCTGTACTGTACTATCCAGTTTTCTAGGCATTACTAAACAGAATGGACTCAAGATGTAATAAGTACACACCGTAATCAGAAAGGAAATTATACCCGCGGAAAGAAGCACTTTTTTCTTTCCATAGCATTGCAAAGCATGCGAGATACAGCTAGTAAAAAATGATTTTTTTGTGTCGTACCTGGGTTAAATTTTACTTGCAGTGACAGCGGTTTAATATGTTAACGTTGGTAACTAAATATTCGCTATAGGTGGATCATTAATTTACTGATCGGAACAACATTATTTATTTATTTCATCATCAACACAAAGAATTATTTCCCTCATTGTACGTGACTGATTTTTCAAAAAAGATTCCGCTGCCGTAAGGAAAATCGTAGCCCTTGTGTGTGTGTATTACACCTTAGTTGCGTGAATAAAAAACGCAACATCGCCATCTATTAGTTATTTGGTATACTATGTTACGAACAGCGCCTCTATCGGATCTTTGTTATACTACGCTGCAATTCAAGCACAGCGTACACCAGAAACTACAAATTACGATATCTCTTCTTTCCCTGATCCGATTTTAATGAAATGAAGCTTATATGTTGCCCCAAGGTACTCTCAGTTGACCTATGAAACACCACGAAAATTCGTATAGTATTCTTGGTGATTTGCTGAACTAAAACATACTTATAAGCATAGTATACACATAAAACTTCAAATTACGATATCTTTCCTTCCTCTGATCCGATTTTGATTAAATGTAGCCTATGTTATTCTACAAACTATTCCAAATTTACCTGTGGAAAGTTCGTGAAGTACTTTTGGAGATTACCTTAAACAAATAGACATACAAGAAGGCTTTTAAACAAATGGTTAAATTATGATATCTTCATTTTCTCTGATCAGATTTTAATTATTGAAGTCTTTATATAACCGCACGATATGCTTAAATTACGTGTGAAAACCCCATGAAAATTCGTCCAGTAGTTTTGGAGATAAACGTGTTCAAAGAGACAGACAGACATGACAGTTGTAGATAAATAATTTCAAATTACGATATTGTTTTTTTCCGTGATCCGATTTTTATGAAACGAAGTTTATATGTTACCCCGAGCTACGCTCATGTTCATTGCCAACCGTGCAGCGCACTGTCAGCCTGTGTTGACTACATTGTCGCTCTTCTGTCACTACAGTCGCGCTGTTTTCATTGTTTCTTCAGTTCATGTTGCTTGCACATACTTTCCCTCTCTCCAACACCATCCTATCGCTCAACAATACCAGCTTTTTTCTCTACTAGTTAATGGGCTGTTTTTTTTTTTTTTTTTTTTTTTTCGAGGACACTGCATTGAAATACCGCTAAGTCACGTGCTATGATCGGCAATTTAGTGTGTTAGCAATCATTGAGTTGTATTGGTGATCCATCATTATTTTTACTTTAATGACCAGCTCAAGTTGTGATGTAAATGAATTGTTTCATTGGTCAAAATGGCTAGAGAAATTATGTGCGAAAGTATGCGAAGATCTCGGAAACAGACCCTTTGCTGAAAGGTAAGATTGTAATTATTTCTTATTATGAGCTGTCTTTCGCTATTGCAACCCCTACGTTCGTGCCTGTGAGCATGGCTCTTAATTTTTAATATATGGCGGGAGAGAGAGAGAGAGAGAGAGAGAGAGAGAGAGAGAGAGAGAAAGAGAGAGAGAAGTCTCAAAAACAAGAACTTTCGTTTCTTTTTCTTATCGAAAACCGCCTCCCCCCTGCTTTTTAGGGGGATTTCTTCCGATTTAGGGGGATTTTATAGTAAATTTAGAGGGATTCTTTGTGGCAGAGTTGCCAACTCTGGCTAGCGGTCACATACTTCAAGATTGGCTGCGGCGGCGACGACGCTGCCCTTGTTGATTGCGGCGCCTCGATCGTACATGTAACATACAGAAAATAAAATATTTTAAGAATCATATTATAAAATAACAATATTTACATGAACATCAAATATGTATACATTTTAAATAAAAAGTTTCGTTTTTCCTATTTACAACTTAAAAAAAAAAAGGCTGACACAGGAAAATGTAGGCAGCAGCTTAGAGTTTAACGTCCCGTCGACAGCGTTTTGTATGTTTGTAAAGCTTTTAACTACGGGGTCATCAGTCCCTAAACTTACAAACTACTTATGAACTAACTACTACTAAGGACGGCACAAATATCCATGCCCGAGGGGGGATTCGAACCCCCGACCCTAGTGGCCGTGCAGACCGTGACTGGAGCGCCTCAGTCCCCTCGGCCACCGCGGCCGGCCGTCGACAACGTGGTCATTAGAGACGGAGCTAACGCTCGGAGGTTTGGGTAAGGATAGGGAAGGAAGTCGGACGTGCCCTTTGAAAGGAACCATCCCAGCATTTGCCTGGAGTGATTTAGGGAAAACACGGAAATCCTAAATCTGGATGGCCGAAGTTGGATTTGAACCACCGTCCTCCCGAATGCGAGTCCAGTGCGTTACCACTGCACCACCTCGCTCGGTGTGGAAAATGTAGTACGACTATCTTGTTCCACTACAAAGTGTATCATTTAGTAAAAAAGTGATACAGTTTTGATAGATTGTCCTTTTTGTACTTGGGTAAGACCTATATAAACAACATAGACTGGCCACAGCGCCGCCATAGTTGAAGCCAATTGGAAAGGCTGCCGCTATCTTTGAGAACGTCAGTGTCACGCCAGGTGGTACTGGGCGTCTGCTAACAACTGAATCATAGATTTCATATTAATCAATGCCAGTGTCGATGTTTCCTTAATTTCTGGACTGCGCATTTCGGAAAGTAATTCCCACTACGAATAGCATTTCTCGCTTACTACTGCATCCTAAGTGTAATGTTTACAATCGTCGAACTTGTGGTGTCGCACAAGTGTGAAGTGCGCGCCACGTACTTTGGCCGCGTGCCGCCATGCAAGCACGACGCGGCGTTCTTACGACGTCAGCCACGAGCGCCCTCTGTTGCTACCCCGCTCGTGGCCACCACTGGACTGCATCGTTCACTTGGGATTCAGACAGGCACTAGGAAAGTCTCTTATCAGTAGACAGGCCTCTACGTAGTTAACCTATGTCTCAGCAGTACCCTTAGTTGGCAGACATGAACTTTGTAAAAGTTAAGTATTATCATATTTCTAAGAAATATACAACTTGTTTTAATCTAGCTTAGTGTTTCCAGTTTCTGCTGTCCCACTGGCTGGTCACCTCCGTACCTGCACACGCGTGCATCCTATTTCCCTGTGTCGGTCTCTCACTACTCGGCCACCGACACCCAGGACAACCGGCGGAAACGAGACACATAAGAAATGCTGCATTATTTGATGTTACTATAATGTCAATAATCGTTTGTATTTCCCGACAAATCTTCCCTATAAACACAGGCGAATTTCTTTAAAATCTTTAATTACCTTTATTCTGCCTGTGGTTCAAATGATATTGCATGCTTTGAAGTACATTACGTATTTATCATGCTCCCCACAATTTGACGTTTTCTTGGTACTCTCCTTACAGCTTTTGGTTTCTGTAGGTGCTCAGGAAACGAAAATAGAGTTGGAATGGCATTTTCAAGTAGCCGCTTTCGATCGGTGGTGGCATCCATAACTTTTCTTCAAACTGACAAGATCATATGGAACTATACTTTGTAGGCTGTTTCTTAGCCGGCCGCGGTGGCCGAGGAGACTGAGGCGCTCCAGTCACGGTCTGCAAGGCCACTACGGTCGGGGGTTCGAATCCCCCCTCGGACATGGATATTTGTGCCGTCCTTAGTATTAGCTAGTTCATAAGTAGTCTGCAAATTTAGGGACTGATGACCCCGTAGTTAAGTCCCATAAGCTATACAAACATTTGAGCTGCTTCTTATCACGTCTCATACTGGTTACCCATTGGGTTAGCAACTCCGTGTTTTTCAAAAGAAATCTGTATAAAGAATAATTTAATTACAGTTCATATACCTAGGCTACTTACCCAATGATTAATACGGTTTTGTACACGATATAAACAACTTGAATTACGTTAAAACACACCAAATACATCCGTACTCTGCCTAGCTTTTTGATGGTCCTGAAGTAAACATAATTTTGAAACTTGGTAAATGAGACAGTTAAGTGTAATGTACGTTTTATACACAAATACACGCTGATACACAACGACCTATATAATTACATATCTTTTTCTTCATGAATGATACCAGATATTCCACCTGAAACTTCATTATTTCTAGAGTTTATAAAAAAAATTAGGACCAAAATTGTTAGTATTTACTATTTAAAAAAATATATTTTCCCAGAGTTTACCAAGTACCCCATCTTGCCCTACAGTGAGGACAAGATGGGGTACGCAGGTGGGGCAAGATGGGTTACCTCAGTACTGTATAAGGCAAAGATAATTAAATTATTCAATGAACACAGGTTTACAAATTTATAAAAGAGTTGTTCTAATATCTAATGAAAATGCATGAAGTAAACATTGTGTGATGTTAAAGTTCAGTTTATTGCTATTTAGTTATTATCGTCGTTTTGTAAGCAAAATTCACACACATGATGTACCTCGACATTCTCGTCCTCTTCTCCCGCACTTGAACAGTGAGCCCATTGTTTGCAGGAGACGCAGGACACACATCCTTCTGTTGACTGCGAGTACAAATAACAGCAATACCGGCACGCAGTGTCATCATCTTCTAATGTGATTTCTTCTTCAATTTTTTATCTTCTTTGCCAAGTTCGTTATAGCTTTTTTATTGTTCCCACTTTTGCCTTTACAAACAAAGACGGGTTTTTAACAGTCTTCTCAGTTAAATCTTTCCTTGTAACTTCGTAGGCTTTCCCGGCGTAGCAAATCTTCGAAGTCTCTGCGGGTTTTCTGCCGGATAATAAAATCAAACTGATTCGATAGTTCGACGGTACAGCTGTCCGCCATCATCAGGAAACCATCATCAGTTTCCTGATGATGGTGGACAGCTGTACCGTCGAAATATCGAATCAGTTTGATTTTATTATCCGGCAGAAAACCCGCAGAGACTTCGAAAATCTTTCCTTCTTATTCCTTCTTTTTTCCAGGCTTAACTTTACTTGCACTGTCCAGGAATTTTCTTCTGCAAGGGGATCTAGTAACAACAACAGTTTTTCCTTTTTTGAGGACTGTTTTTCGGATGTTTTTCTTTCCGAGATGAGGGATCGGGACAATCTGTTTAGGTGAAACAGCAAATGACCTTAATTGATTGGTGTTGTTCTCAGAAGCCTGCTTGTTTGTAGTGTGGTAATTGGGATTATTATCATTCAAAAATTTGCACCCTGGGCTTAGGCCTACAGCAAGCGCATCTTGCTCATTAGTAGCGGCTTGGTTGATAGGACCCTCTCTTGTCTCTGACACAAACTGCTTATGTGAGCCAACTAAAGCCCCTCCTTGATCATTATTGACAGAAACGTTAGCGGCCTCACTTGTAGTTAAAGGAGTGTCTGTGTTGACAGAAGCTTCAAACACTGAATCTGGAAAGATATTTGGTTCGATTTTATTTTTTTTATTTTTATTTTTTTTTTATTTTTTTTTATTTTTTATTTTTTTTTAACCGTTTATAGCAGTCAACATGGTTGCAGCTCATGCTATGTCATGTGGGGTAAGACGGGATGCCTAGTGGGAGGGCAAGATGGGGTATCCCATCTTGCCCTGCCACTAGGTACCCCGTCTTGCCCCAAGGGACCATTTTTACGTTAGGTTAATATTATAGCACCAAAGATATATTCAATTAGTTATTAATTTATTGCTAAACAAGCTGTTTTTTCAAAAATGTTCAAATGTTTGTTAAGCTTATGGGATTTAACTACGGGGTCATCAGTCCCTAAACTTACAAACTACTTATCAACTACCTTATACTAAGGACGGCACAAATATCCATGCCCGAGGGGGGATCCGAGCCCCCGACCGTAGTGGCCGTGCAGACCGTGACTGGAGCGCCTCAGTCCCTTCGGCCACCGCGGCCGGCTGTTTTTTCATTGATAATACTTAAGAGTATGAGAAACAATTACTTTCTTACCTTTTCACGTCTGAAAATGACGAAAAATTATATCAGCACACACGAAAACACGTTTGGATGTATTCAGTCCGAATGGTTTGCTCAAAATGGCTGCCAGCACTGTCAGGCACCCGCATAGCAAGTGCCTACTAGTTCAGCCATTCGCTACTAAGTTGGTAGAAATTACAAAAACCCCGTCTTGCCCTCCACCCCATCTTGCCCCGCTCTCCCCTACGCCGAACATACACTGGGCATATGTTACCACTAGTAATAGCGCTTACACGCTAGTTTAGATTAGAAACGGAAGCGTCTGCTCACTCTACTGCTTCAAACTGACGTTCTCAAATATGGCGCCCGATGTTGCTTACAGCCAAACCTTCAGATGTCAGACACTCAGATCCGTACCAAACGTTGTATATCGATAGAGTATCAACCGAAACTTCTATATAATTCGTGATTTGTGCTGTCGTCCAGTAGAACGTGTATAAACTATAATAATAAGTAACAACTAACCTACGGAATAGAGCAAAATCGTATCTGTGAGACATAATCACGTCGCCCTTCCGTGGGTTAGTTAGTAGAGCATTAGATTGTCCTGCAGAGGGTCCTGGGTTCAATCCACACCTAGGCCTTAAATTTTTTCATTGTTTAAACTACAGTACGTTGGAAATTGTTGAAAGGGGCAACTTGTTCCTCATAAGTAAAAGAACTGTTTTGTTATTGGCAGTTTACTCTTGCTTCGTTTTATTTGAAAGTAGCTAATCTGTAGGGTTTATTCGTAGTTTCACAGAATAAACGTACATAATCAGTACATATGAATAAATAAAAAAAACTGCATCACACATACAGCTGTATTAATAGTAATAATGGTAATAACAATAACAAAAAAGTAATGTTAAAAACAATAAGCGTAATTAAAGTAACAACTGTGGTGTCGCACAAGTACAAAGTGCGCGCCACCTACTTTCGCCGCGCGCCGCCATGCACGCACGGCGCGGCGATCTCACGACGACAGCCACGAGCGCCCTCTGCTGGAACGCCGCTCGTGGCCACCACTGAAGAACACCGAGCACTTCGGACTGAGACAGCAACGAGTTAGGACCTTCGTAATCAGATAGGCACGAGTGAAGACTTTGCTATTGTACAGGCACTAGGCAGGCCTCTAACAACTGTGTGTCAACATTCTGCAGTACTATGTAAAAGTTAAGTATTGTTACATTCTGTGCAATATATCTCTTTCTAATTTACTCGAGTGTTTATAGTTTCTGGCTGCTCCCCTCCGTACCTGCACCAGCGTGTCGGTCTCATTCCACTCGGCCACCGACACCTACGACGAGGCTGGGACACAAAATCGGCGACGAAGTCGGGACACAAAAGTGGCGACGAGGAGTGATAGAACCGTGGACCAGCGCGCTTGCAGCAGCCAGACAGCAGCAGTCGGAGCACGCAGAAATTGCTCCCGCCCACCCACCCTTATTATAAGATTTTTGGGGGAACATTTTCAGTTACGTGTTTGTGGACTTTTTTGTTGCAGAGCGTCCTCTTTCATATTGCATTTGTGTTTTGTTATAAGTTACTTGTATACGCGGCGCCTAATCGGTCAGCATGGCCACTACCCCGAACCCAAACTTAATGGAAATTATTCAGTTACAGACGGCGCAAATTACCCAGCTTCTCCAGGCCGTGTCGCAGTTGACGACACAGGCTGCTCACCAACAACAACAGTCGTCACATCAGCAGCCCACACCTGCCGCCGCACCGCTTCCGACGTTCCGCCAGTACAACGAACGTGAGGAAGAATGGAGCGACTATTTCGCACAGTTTCAAGAACTCGTCGCGGCTCATCAAATTACAGGTCAGAGAGTGAAGAACCTTTTCTTATCGATTGTGGGCCCCCAGACTTTCGTACTATTGCAAAAACTTTTCCCTCTCGCATCTCCTCGTGATGTAGACTTTGAACAAATTGTAGATGCACTGAATGCTCATTATGAGAGAAAAGTTCTTGTAGCCGCTGCACGATACCGATTTTTCAGACTTAAAAAATTACCGCAGCAGTCACACCAAGAGTGGATTACGGAATTGAAGGGCTTAACCCGCCAATGTAAATTTACTTGCTCTTGTGGACTTTCTTATAGTGACGTTATGTTAAGAGATGCGATTACGCAGAATATTCAGGACCCCAGAATTAGAGCAGCAATTCTGAAACAGTCTGACCCCTCATTAGACAGTGTACTGCAGCTTATAGAAGCGCATGATACTTTTGACTTAGCAGATGTCGAAATGCAAAGCCACAGTGTAAATTCAGTGCGCCGCAACGGACGCTTTCCTAGCCGTAGTTCTCAGTATAGCACTAGTGATAATTATTTTTCTACCAGCCGTGCTGAACAGACAGTGAACAGTAGCCAGAGTAAAAGTGCGACGCAAAGGTCGCCCCGTAGTGTTAGACACAGTAATTTGCATAGCGGGCGCCAACGCTCATTTCAGAAAAATGTACGTAAATCTTGCCCCCAGTGTGTGTCTCGCCACAAGCGTGCTCATTGCCCTAGTCGCAACGCAACCTGTTATCAATGTGGCAAATTGGGACATGTGCAGTCTGTGTGTATGCAAATTAAAAACTCAAAGAACAGTAACGTTAGAAACAGTGCTTCGCAGAGTGCGAGAACAGTTCATTCTGTAAATGTTATACGGGCTGTGGAATTGAACACTGCTTTCCTTGGATCTCAATTGCAAGAAAGTAGTTCTGCGCCTATGGCAAATCTATATAGTGCACCACGTAGCAAGCGCCGACGAGCGCGTAAAACAGTGCAACGGAAAAGGGTTCGGGACAAGCAAAATGACTATGAACAGTGCATTCCTGTAGTGAAAATAGTGCCTTCTGCAACTTCTAATTGTAATAGTGCCCAGTACTGTGTAGCTAGTGACAGTAGAATTGGTGTAGCTACTCAAAGTAATTTTAGTGCAGTAGCCTCGCATTGCGCGGACGCCGATCCGGCGGTAGTGTCATCTAGTGACAGTGTGGTTAATCCGCTGTGTGCCGAGTATGCGCCGCTTCCTACCGCACGCAACCCGCGCAAGCGCAGAAAACAATATGTATTAGACGTTGCCCACATTCGCGCACCGGTCGTGCGCCAGAAGCACAAGCTGTTTGTTACTCTCTCTATAGAAAATAAGACTGTGCAATTTCAGCTTGATACTGGTTCCGCTGTTACATTAATAAATAAAGACACATATGAACTTCTGGGTTCGCCAAAATTGTCGCCGTCACAGCAAGTGTTAACAGCTTATACAGGTCAAAATATTCCCGTGTTAGGAACGTGTAGCCTGCCTGCCTCTTTTCAAGGTGTTAAAAAGACGGTTGCTTTTGTTGTTCTTCAGGCCAAATCGACACAGAACATTTTTGGACTAGATGCTTTTGACTTGTTTGGTTTATCAATTCGCAGAGATGTGCTTCAAATTTCGTCAGTAGTGCCTCAGGATAAACTCAATGCATTGTGTGACAAATATAGTGACTTGTTTTCGCCGGAACTAGGTTGTGCAAAAGACTTCGTGGCACATGTAACTTTAAAAGAATCTGCAGTTCCAAAATTTCGTAAAGCTAGACCAGTGCCTATCGCCTTGCGTGATACAGTTGCCGAAGAACTTAAACGTTGGCAAGATAGTGGGGTGATTTCTCCTGTTTCTGCGAGTCAGTGGGCCTCGCCTTTAGTAATTATACCCAAGCCGTCGGGAAAACTTCGTCTCTGTGCGGACTTCAAATCAACTGTCAACAGTCAAACAATTGTAGACACTTATCCCTTGCCCAGACCTGACGAACTAATGGACAAATTAGGACAGTCTCGTTTCTTTTCCAAGATTGATTTAGCAGAGGCATACTTACAGATTCCACTTGATGACGAGTCGAAAAAGTTTTTCGTCATTAATACTCACATGGGCCTTTTTCAATTTCAACGCCTACCCTTTGGCAGTTCTTCCGCTCCCGCTATTTTTCAGCGCTTTTTGGAACAGCTGACAGTTTCTGTACCGTGTTGTTCGAACTATTTAGATGATATTGTGGTATCCGGACGTACAGTTGAAGAACATTTAGCAAACCTGGAGTGCCTTTTCAAAGTTTTGACTGCAGCAGGTCTACGTTGCAATAAAGCAAAGTGTTCGTTTTTTCAAACTGAAATAGAGTACCTAGGCCATGTGATTAATGCCCAAGGAATTCATCCCTTACAGTCACATCTTCGAGCAATCAAAGACTTGCCTCCTCCTAAGAATGTGCACGAATTGCAAGCAGTAATGGGGAAGCTGAACTATTATTTCAGATTTATTCCCAATGCCTCTCAGATTGCAGCTCCACTGCATCACTTACGTAGGAAGAATGTTCCTTTTGTATGGTCTAAAGATTGTCAGGTTGCCTTTGACAAATTAAAGTCTGCACTACTCAGTGATGCATGTTTGATTCCCTTTGACCCACAGAAGCCTGTAGTGTTAGCAGTTGACGCCTCGTCGTATGGTCTGGGCGCTGTAATCTCACATCGTATTGGATGTCATGATCGTCCTATTGCCTTTGCATCCAAGCTACTGACGCCGACGCAACAGAATTACAGTCAGATAGAAAAGGAGGCCTTAGCAATCATTTACGGCGTCACAAAGTTTCATCATTATCTCTATGGCAGAAAATTCTATTTGTTGACAGACCACAAGCCTCTCACGTCGTTGTTCTCACCTACAAAGCCAATTCCGCCACGAACGGCACAAAAGCTTCAGAGATGGTCCTTGATATTGTCTAATTATCAGTATGAGATTTTGTACCGACCTACCACTAAACATGCTAACGCGGACACACTTTCCCGACTTCCGGTTGGCCAGGATGTATCATTTGATTCTTCAGAAATGGCATGTTGTCAGATAGACTCCAGAGATGCTTCCGCTGTCGCAGACTTTCCTTTGAACTCTCGTCGGGTTGCACAGGAAACAGCTGCGGATGCAGACCTAAGTGTGGTAGCACGTTTTGTTTGCTCAGGGTGGCCTGCCCGAGCCAAAGACATTGATCGGCCTCTGGTTCGACGTTATTTTGCACAACGTCATGCATTATCTTTAAGTCAGGGTGTACTGTTGTTGCATACCGACAACGACCAAGCAAGAGTGATTGTTCCTCGTTCCCTGCAACGAGAAGTGTTACGCCTCCTGCATCAAGGACATTGGGGCATTGTTAGGACAAAGCAATTGGCCAGACGTCATTGTACCTGGGTTGGTATGGACGCTCAGATAGAGAGCATGACATCAAAGTGTACAGTTTGTGCGGAGCATCAGGCGGCTCCTCCACAGCGTTTCTCAGACTGGCCACGCCCCAAGGGACCATGGCAACGTTTACATATTGACTTTGCCGGACCATTCTGGAATACGCGCTGGTTAATTGTTGTAGACGCTTTCAGCAAGTTTCCTTTTGTGATTGCCATGAACTCAACGACGGCGTCTAGTACAATCAGTGCCTTAACATCAGTGTTTTGCATCGAAGGCTTGCCTGAAACTATCGTCAGTGACAATGGACCTCAGTTTGTTAGTGCGGAATTTCAACAGTTTTGTCGTGTGAATGGCATTCAGCATATCACCACCGCACCTTTTCACCCTCAGTCCAATGGTGAAGCAGAACGTTTCGTTCGAACATTCAAGTCTCACATGGAGAAGATGAAAGGTCAGCACTCCAGGCAGCAAGCTCTTCAAATTTTCCTGTCTACGTATCGGTGCATGCCACGTGACGGCCCGTCTCCTGCCGAGCTGCTACACGGCCGCCGTCACCGCACTCTCCTTCATCTGCTGCAGCCTCCCACGCACCGAGTCGGTTCGTATGACGCTACGCGTTTTCAGGTTTCTACGCCGGTGCTGTACAGGGTGTTTGCTGGCAACAAGAAGAAATGGTTACCGGGCACCATTCAGCGCGTGCTCGGGCGCAATATGTTTGTTGTACGTTCTTCCACAGGGTCGGAGCTGCGGCGCCACGCAAACCAATTGCGCCTGCACAGGCCGCGCGATCCTGTCTCCGGTTTCTTGATTCCAGACCCAGTTCACCGCCAGGGAGCACAACCACATCGTTCGTCCCCGGACTACGAGATCCCTATGGACGTCGACGTACATCCGACGCAGTCGTCGCCGCCGCTGTCGCCGCCGCAGATGACAGCGTCACCGAGAGGGACTCCGGGACCGTGCGGGCCCCCCCAGCTTGGGCCACGTACCTCAGAAGAAGATGACCTGCTCCCTCTGGGCGGGGGCGGGCGCCCTTCCCCAGGTTTCGGCGGGTTCCCTGGAGGATCGCAAGGCGGATGCCGGGGCGCGGACGGCGTCTCGATCCCGGCCTCAGCTACGACGCCCGTCCCACCAGTAACGCCCCCGCCCAGGCCCTCCTCCCAGTGCCGTCGCCGTGGCCCTCAGCCCTACGCCACGACGGCGCGGCGGTTTGGGGGGGAGGGGTGTGGTGTCGCACAAGTACAAAGTGCGCGCCACCTACTTTCGCCGCGCGCCGCCATGCACGCACGGCGCGGCGATCTCACGACGACAGCCACGAGCGCCCTCTGCTGGAACGCCGCTCGTGGCCACCACTGAAGAACACCGAGCACTTCGGACTGAGACAGCAACGAGTTAGGACCTTCGTAATCAGATAGGCACGAGTGAAGACTTTGCTATTGTACAGGCACTAGGCAGGCCTCTAACAACTGTGTGTCAACATTCTGCAGTACTATGTAAAAGTTAAGTATTGTTACATTCTGTGCAATATATCTCTTTCTAATTTACTCGAGTGTTTATAGTTTCTGGCTGCTCCCCTCCGTACCTGCACCAGCGTGTCGGTCTCATTCCACTCGGCCACCGACACCTACGACGAGGCTGGGACACAAAATCGGCGACGAAGTCGGGACACAAAAACAACACTGTACAGGTTTCCTACTTTCAAATAAAACGAAGCAAGGGTAAATTGCCAATAATACATTGCTACAAAATCGAAACAGTCCTTTTACATATGAGGAACACGTTGCCCCTTTTAACAGTTTCCAACGTACTGTATTTTAAACAATGGAAAAAAATTAAAGCGAGGCGGGGCTTGAACCCAGGACCTTCTACACCACATGCTAACACTCTACCAACTAACCCACGGTGGCGTCGATTTATTACGCCTCACAGAGACGCTTTTCTCTAATCCGTAGGTTAGCTGTTACTTATAATTTACGCACGTTCTACTGGACGACAGCACAAATCAGGAATTATATAGAAGTTTCGGTTGATACTCTATCGATATACAACGTTTGGTGCGGATCTGAGTGTCTGACATCTGAAGGTTTGGGTGTTAGTGCTGCCACCCAGAGCCCTGTAGCTCGCCCATAGCCTCTCTATGTTGTTCATATACGTCTTTGCTGGGCTCGACCGGCACTGCAGCCAGTAGCCGGTCGCGCAGTCGCCCACTCGCCGTCAGAGGTGCGGGCCTGGCGATGCGGAAACCCGGCCGGTATCGGCGCCTCGTTAACTCGCTCTGTTCCCCTAACGAGCCAGATAGCGCCAATCGCGCCCACGTCTTAACCGGAGCACTCGTGCCGTGTTCCCGATACCACTCCGCATACGTAACAGATCCAGATAGATCCCGACTGGCCGCATACCGCAGCCGCTCACATCGGCATCGTTAAGTGCGTAACAATCTCGCTTGTTTTTCTTTAATTGTTGCATTACGTTATTATGCAGCACAGATAGCTCTTGACTCACGTGAATCGATAAATGCTATCGACAATGGATCTCAAATCGAGTGCATACTTCTAGATTGCCGGCAGGCTTTTGACACTCTTCCTCGCAAGCGCCTTCTAATCAAATTGCGTGCTTATCGGATATCGCCACAGGTGTGCGATTGGTTCCCTGATTTCCTGTCACAAGGGACACGCCGCGGTGGAGTAGCCGAGCGCTCTAAGGCGCCTCGCTGCGGAGCGCGCGGTTGCTCGCCGTCCGAGGTTCGAGTTCTCCCTGGGGAATGGGTATGTGTGTTGTCCTTAGGTTAGTTTACCTTAGTTTAAGTAGTTGGTAAGCTACGGACTGATGACCACGCACTTTAGTCCTTTTAGAAAGGACACTGTACGTTATAACTAAATGTTCAAATGTTTGTTAAGCTTAAGTGACTTAACTGCGGGGTCATCAGTCCCTACACTTACAAATTACCTTATACTAAAGACGACACAAACATCCATGCCCGAGGGGAGATTCAAACCCCCGACCGTAGCAGCCGTGCAGAGTGTGACTGGCGCGCTGCAGACCGCTCGGCAACTGGGTCAATCGGGTAAGACATAAGTGATATCTGGTATTTCCCAGATATTATAGGGCACATAGTGTTCCTTACCTTTATAAATGACTAGCTGTAAACCCGGCGTTGCCCAGGTATTTATTTATCCTATATTCCCGTAGTCCACTCCTCTTTCTCCCCCCTCTCTGCATCCACCTCTTTCTCTCTCATCTCTCTGTTCGTATCCACCTTTCCCTTTCTCGGCAAAGTTTTCTGCAATGTACCATCTGTCATATATCATACAAACATGTATGTACTCAGTAGTCTTTCTCTTGATGTAAAGGTCATGTGTGCAAAAATTCATAAGTTTTGCAGCAAAACTATGCATTTTGTACAATTCCTTAAGTTAAGTACCCTCCACTATGCACCGAACGAAATTTTATACAGCCAGTGACATTCCTCTTGTTTTTAAGGTAAAGTGTGCAAAATTCCTTCAATATCGGAACAAAACTATAGATTTCTATGCTACAGAAACGCAGGGTCACAATGAAAAACGCACTTTGTTGTTCTCAAATATTCCAGTTTTATTCCATACAACTCTTGTTCTGAGAAAAACAAAAAAAAGGATCTGTGAAATCGGTCGAGGCGCGACCAAGGTATTTAGGGATCCATTTTTATGTTGCAAAGTACCCTCCCCCATGCACCGTGAGACGATGACGTTCCTCGTGTTTTGAAGGTCAAGCGTGCGAAATTTCGTGAAAATCGGAATGAAACTGTAGCTTCCGTGAGTCTGTAGAAGTATGCTCCGCCATGAACCTATCACAATATACTTTCTTAGCTGACGTTTTCTACCTATAAGCTATATTCCTGCCAAATTTCAACGTGATAGGTGAAGTGGTTTTCAAGATTTCGTGTTTAGTCACTGAGTGAGTGTACTTTCGCTTTTATGTACATAGAGATTAAGAAAACAGATTGTTTAATTTTGGATGCGAAATAATTAAGAGAGACTTGCAGACAAAAATAAATAGTAACATGCAAATCTGTAATTCTAAATTTATTTGATACAAGTTCATGCCTGATGCAACAGTTTTACGTCATCTACAGCGAAACTGTTATGAGCAGTAGACTTCGTTTCATCATTTTGTGTTGGAGAGGGAGGGAGGGGGGCTTCAGTTACAAAACGCTTCATAAACGTCAGAAATTACATGCAAACTTTGTTGCAGGTCCCTAACTACTCCCATTTTCCAACAATTGACGCATAAATCTGAGTATTCTCACGCGGTGGCCTCTCATTATTTACGACGTCATATCTCCTGAGCTATGTGCCGTGCTCTTTTGTTTTTGGGTCAGGAACCTTCGTGGGCGTGCAGTCGAATGAATGGTTATGAACACATAGACGACATACAGACAAACAATCTGAGCAGCACTCTTAGACTGCTGACGGATGATGCTCTTTTTAGAAAGTAAACTACTACATAGTCCATTTGGTCTGACGTTTGTACAAATGTATCAAGGTATATAAAATACTATACAAATTTTACTCGCCATTGATTTCATGTTATATAAGCAGTACACTCTGATTTAACAGGAAAAAGACAGGAACCAGCTGAAAAATGAATATGTTCTCTGACACAAAAGTGTGGAACCAGCTGCCTCAATCCTCATTCCGACTTCCTCACCAAAAATTTTGGCATGCGAACATATTCGCGCACTTTTAGCGCACAGCTTTGTAAATAGTTTTGCCCAATTAACCCGTCATAGTCAGCAATGTCGTCTCACTGTCAGTGTATATATATATATATATATATATATATATATGTCTCTGTCCATTTGTTTGCTCTCTCTCCCAATGCCGATTTTTATGTGTGTCAAACTTTCAATGTCTTCATCGCTTTCCCTCGCGATTCCTCACCGCTGTTTGTTTCTGCCACTTTCATCGTCTCTCTGCCCCACTGATGTTGTCCCATTCACTTCCTGTCCTGTTGCCAGAATCCTTTCTTTCTGACTTAGAGTCGGCTTTCATTGTCTTCAATCACGATTGTCTCCTTTACACATATGTCCATGGAGATGGTTTGCTTGGGGTTTGATCTGTAGATAGGAAAACTTTAGCACGCGGGAACTGGGGATATATATATTCAGCTCCAATTCCTACTATCTGCATCTGTCTTAGTTTGTTGTTGCCATTGTTCCTGACTTCCGACATCTCGTTTCGCTTCCCACTGCTGTTTTCATGCATATGCCTTTCTCCTGAACTGACACTTTCTCTGTTCCATCATATATGGCTCTCTGTGCCTGCTGCAGTGTCTCTGTCCTACTCACATTCAGCCGAAAAATGCGCGAATATGTTCGCATGCCAAAATTTTTGTTGAGGAATTGGAAATGAGGATTGAGGCAGCTGGTTCCACACTTTTGTGTCAGAGAACATATTCGCCTTTTCTGTGCTCCGTCAGGAGCATTTTTCAGCTGCTTCGTGTCTTTTTCCTGTTACATCAAAATGCACTGCTTATATAACATGAAATCAATGGTGAGTAAAATTAGGATAGTGTTTTATATACCTTGATACATTTGTACAAACACCAGACCAAATTGACTATGTCGTAGTTTACTTTCTAAAAAGAGCTTCACATTCAGAAGATTGCTAAACACGCTTAACTGTTTCAAAGAACATTGTTAATCACTATCAATATCATTTCATAAAAAGCATGTAAATATTTTCGAGTCCAGAGGAGAATTTAGTTTTATATGATGTTGCTATTTCACGATAATTCAAGTCGTTCACGTTGATCCAACCATTACGATGACGAATTTTGCACGTCCAGTCGCCTGAAAGACGTGAATGTTGATGAAATATCGAGGAATTAATAATACTACATATTCGTCAGGAATAAGTGCGGTAAGTTGGAATCTACAGATCTCGGTAATGTATAGTATTATCGGATAAACTTTCAAAGCTTTCCGGAATCATAATATTAGAACGCATCGTAAAAATTTCGACGATTTGCCATGAGTAGAAGTGTACATTTTCCAATCCACGCAGTTGGATCTTTTGAAACCAAAAATGATGATATTTGTAGCGTATCGCGATAACGAATACACATTTCCAAAAACCAGAAACGGATTTTCCAGATAAACACCTAAATAACACACATATAACATTTTAGTCATTTCCTGTTCCTCCAGATACCTTAACTCACAATCAGAAATAGCGTTTTCAAACCTATTACTGACGCGTGCTATCATTCACGGACCGATGTCTCAAGAACCACATATCATTCTGCTCTAAACTTTAAATAAAATTTCGATATTTTATCTACATTTCATACGCACCTATGTGTAACCTAAAATCAACCATACGAGAAGTCTTCGGAATGTGTTTTTACCTTTGCAAACTCTTTAAAATATGTTGCAATAGTTCACTAAACCGGATGCTGCATATTAACTGTAAAGTAAATGAAAACAATAATCACCGCTTCATCGAACGAATAGTGCTTTCGTAAGCCGTTTAAAGCCCACCATAGACTACACGTCATGTACAGAAGCCACCTGATTTGCTCAGTTTGGATGGGCTCCAGGAAGTGTGTAACTCTGGAAATTTTGACGTTGTACTGTATGATAGCTATAGTTCACCCATTCTTCTAATATGTACACAAATGATCACTAGGCCAAGATCTATCCCGAGCACTTTACTCCTTCACTCTGAGATGAATGGGACCTGAGATATGGGCCCCTAAAGAATAGCAAATTTTCACGCGCCGTTTACGAACATATTTCAAATCTGCAGGCCGTAGACGAACGTAGTCTGTTAGTTCTGTGAGTTCTTAAGTGGAAAGATTTAGGTATTCCTTTTCCCCTGGCGCTATTACAGAATGTAACTGTAGAGACACCTGTGTTTTGCGGAGTAAACATGTAGATGTACGTATTTGCCAACTGTATCACATTGGAAACAAGAATGGACAAAGAGAGTCAGCAAGACCGAGTGTATATTTTGATAGGAATTATATTACAATCGAAATCGAGACAAGCAGTGACGCTAGTTTTCAAAGTAGCTATTCCTCACTGAAATTGCTACAGTTCAAAAATATTCACGGATTTCGGTATCCGCCGGCCATTGTAGTGAGACACGAATTAAAGCGCCAATTCTCCATCTACATCAGTTCAGTTTGCAGGTAAATAGGGATATAAATTAATATTTATTTATTTTTTATAATGTAAATAATTATCTGCATGATGTGGTTAAGGTTTTGTCATTGCTTTGTTTGTTTCATATTCAAATAAAAAGACACGGCACACTGCAGGGACGAAATATGAAACTGCTGGCCACCACTCGTCGTGGGTTGAAAGCTACGTGGGTGCACAAAAACCTTTGTCAGTGGGTTACATCAAAATGAAGTAACAGAAACTGAATGTATAACTCTGATGAGAAAGCATAAGACTGCAGAGTGCCTGCACATTCATAACTTTTGCACACGATTTCTCACTGCCCACCATGTTTTAATTTGTCATACTAATTTACATCAGTTATTACGTGACAGTGAACTGCTTGCTTACCTATTGATTTGACATTCATGCATATGTGCGAGGTTACAGGCTGATATGGGAGCGGAATCGAAACGTATTTTCTTTTCGTTTCCTTCTAATATTTCATGGTAGCCATATCTGAATTTTTCAAAGAGATGAAATACGAACATCTATGGCTAGCACGCTCAGGCAGCTGAAGTTCAACATACAAGTACTATAGACATCAATGAATAACAGTGATGCGTTTTAAGGTGTCGATATTGAAATTCGAGCGCGTTCATATCAAAATTTAAAATTTATACGATAGTTAGTGGTCATGAACAGTTAAATTAATACTTAAAGTAGCCTGTTTCGGAAGGATATATTTTCGTGTAGAGAATAGGAATATCACTATTCGAGCTAAGATGAATGAATGTAAGCTCTAAATTGGTAATTTCGGATGATCCATCGACAACACGCCGTTTCAGTACCGCATCCCACTATCTATAATACAAATCAGTTCAAACGTTAGGACATAAATTACGCATGATACGTCAGAATTAATGTATTAGTAAAATGACGATGTAATGAAGTCAAGCTAGAGGACATATGCTGCAGATCCTTGCACGACTGGGGAGTAACGTTGCTAATGAAAGTACACGAGGAGTACTGAATTTGTTGAGTAGAATCTTTGAGAGTGGAAGTGTACCGTAAAACTTTCGAACAAACGTCATTCATACAAAAACGAAGATACCAAGGGCAGATAAGTGCCACGTTACCGTACAGTGAGCTTAACTCCTCTTCCGACGACAGTAATATACAGCAAAACAGAAAATAAAACTGAAGCTCTGTTAGATGATGATCATTTAGGCTTTAGGAGAGGTAAAGGTTCCAGACTGGAAGCCTCAACATTGCGCTTGATAGTTAATGGAAACAAGACTGAAGGAAACATAAGAGACTTACATAGGATTTGTCGACGTAGTAAAAAAAAGGTAAAATTCTGAGAGAAAAAAAAGCAATAAGCTACAGGAAAATACGGCTAATATATCCCACGAAGGAATTTGAGGAGGTGGTGGAATGTATCAAACGCCTAAAAATTGTAAAGAAACTGGGGTGACAGCATTTCAGCTGAGAGGCTAAAATATTGAAGAGAAACGTTAATTCCATCTGATTCAGATAATCTGAAAAACATTCCAACGGAATGGAGATAATCATTAATAGTTCGTATACATAAAAAGGACACAGTGAAGCTGTCTGAAAATACTGAGGAATATCGTTGGTTCATACAGACTATATTATTTTATTTTGCTTATTGCTCAACCAATGAAAACAATCTGCAGAAAAATATAATTTGGGATTATCAAAATGGCTTTCGCAGAAACAGGGCCACTGCCCACAATGTATTTGCAATTAAAACAATAAATGAAAAAGTTTCAGAATATGAACAAAAATACGTTACTTGTTAACTGGTTTCACGAAGGTGTTGACTCCTTTCAGAGGAAATGCTTTTGGAATGTAATGACCGGATTTCGATTCCCAATTAAACTGATAAATGTTTCAAAGTATGCTTAGATGAAATTGTAGCAGGGTTTTGAGAAATGGATTAGCATGTGATCATTTTCAAAATCAAACAGGGTTAAGAAAAGGAGATGCTCTGTCTAGCCTTCTATTCAGTATAGCCTTGGAAAGAATACATGCTGGGTTCCCCGAACGATTGGTCTTTGTAACTATTTCTACCTATATATATACTGTATCGTGTACTTTGTTACCAGGCGCTCCGATGATGGGCTGAGCCCGAAACTCGTCAGCGTACAGAGAAAAATAAAGGATTTTACAACATCTACAACTCCTTCATTATCGCAGCCAATCAGCTTTTTTACAATCCTTTGTGTTGTGATATTAATAATGGCTGCCTACCTCTACCAGGACTTTAAGTCCGATTTGCTGATAGTAAAAGACCAGAAAATAACACACATGATAGTTCAAAGATGTAGAGTTGTATAGGACTACAAATCGAATCTAATAATTGGTGAACATAAATTTGAACGTGTTGAACAGTTCAAATTTCTGGAAGCACTAACAGACGATCAAAATCAGAGACAAGCACAAATAAGAAAGAGACCGCAAAATGCTAATCGAACCGAATATTCCATACAAAATCCTCTAGGGTTTAAACTGCTGACAAAAAAAAAGTAAACTAAAATTATATAATACAACCAACAAACGATTTCTAACCCAAGGGGCAGGAACCTGGAGCGTAATAAAAACGGAAGAAAACCATTTCCAAATTTTTGAAAATAAAGTTCACAGGAAAATCTTTGGTCTATATTGTGATAGCTCTCAGGGGCACCCTCTGATGCTCTCTGTGAGGCAGCTTTGGGCATCTCTGTGAGGCGCGGCACATGATTTGCGCATGCGCAACACTGTCGTGTGTAGCCTCCGAGACCAATGCAAGGCCAGCCAGGAGTGTGATTCGGGCGCCACTGCTCCGGAAGTTGAGAAGAGGGGCAGACTCGAACTCGGCAACTTTTAACGAGCTCAATGAGTGACTGGAAAAGGGTTCGTTAATCCCTCACTCGAATCCGGCAACTCCGCCCTCAGGTAGCAGAGCGGTCGGAACCACCCAGTGGTGGGACTCCTCGCTGCAAACAAGGCCCGCTACATTCTCGCCAACTGGCTAGCGACTCAGCAAACTTGCGTCGAGTCTTGCTGTGTCCTTGAAGTTCAGATCGTCGGAGAGAGTAATATGCCAAGCAGACAACTGACATTTTGTGCTATGCTTCCTTTTAATTGGTTCTTGCTCCTTTTTTTGTCATTAATTTAGGATAAAACTAAATAAAATTCGTTTATTGCTGTGTGATTGTTTGAGAGATAAATGAGATTTTGTGTACGTTTTATTCATACGTAAATGAAGTTGAAGGATTTAACTATGTGAAAAAAATATCGTGAATTTCTAGGGCTGCGTTCTGGCTGGCGCATTCAGGTGTTTCCGGTAATCAGTTCATCACTCTGGATTCTTTTCCTAGACACTAAGAAACAGTACTGCGACGCATTATAAACAGTTTTATTTGATGCTACACGTTTCGATTTTCCAGTTTTTATTTTTCCATCTTATTGTACAATTATTTGAGTTTTCAAGTGGTCAGTCTGATTCAGTGTTATAGTCCAATTATTTGAAAGATGTAAATATGTGGAGAAACCAACGCAGACTTCGCATGGCTTTCTGTGTATAGGGATTCGCATATACCCATCTGGCCAAGCTGAGAAACAGTTACAGAATTAAATTCAGCTTTTGTGCTAGAGTTTCACCATTTATGTTGATAAAGGATGAAACAAATGTGCCCACAACTGAAACTCGGCATTCAGACTCTAAATTCTCTGTTTTTGTAATTTTTGATACTTTTCACTATTTAATGTGGTTTAATCACTGTAATATTTTTGTAATCATGGGCACTTGAAAATGACATCATAGAGCACAGAAACTAATAGTGCATTAATAGTACTAATAGGTGGAAGTACATTACAAAGTTTTTTCTATGTAGCGACTGTGTGGCTTTGGAGCATATTTTGGTGTTTCCTATATCAGTTAAATGCGATAATGACTGTAATAAAATTTATATAAAATTAGTCTCACAACGCCTTTAAGAACATGTTCACGTTCCTCAGCCATGTACCACCGCTCCCCCCCCCCCCCCCCCCCAGAAAAAAAAATTCAGTATCCTCCACTGGTTACAGTGTTCTAAATTTTACACTTTACAGTCATTGATCGCCCGAAGAAGAATTAAAAAAAAAAAAAAGAAAAAAAAGATCGCTAATATGCTAGGAATGAAAAAAAATCGCCCGCTTTAGATTTGTAGTTTTATAAGTTTTTGCAAACATTTTGTTCCAAAATAATAATCTAAATAATAAAAAATTGTGGTGACAAGCTTACGACTCTACTATTGTGGTAATATCTATGCATCCAACATGTAATATTCTTTCTGACCGTATTTTAACAAACAGCCAAAATTATATGATGTTTGAGTTTAGCTTTGACAAACATACTCTTTTTTGAACTTTTACCTCTTTGAACTATCATTTTACTATCTCTCCCACATTTTCATTATATTTTTCCCTTAAAATATTATCACCTGTCTTGACTTGGTGGTTCTATGTTTATTTTCTTTGCGTGTACTGGTTATGAATGACTATAGGCTGGAACGTTCGGACGAGTGACTATAGCCTGGATGGAACACAGCGTACATTTGGCATATATGCATTGATTCTAATGAATGACTTTCAATATATTCCACAAATAGTGAATAAACGGTTAGGGATCATTCTTAGATATGCACAATTCTAAACATTGGGGAACATAGTTGTATTTAATTGATAAGAGTGTCTGAAAACCTTTTAGGGGGAAAAACTTGGGACTGGCGGGTTTTAAACCACTGACCTTCAACATCCCAGTCCAACGCATTGCCCACTACGCTACGGCTATCAATGAGATATTGTGTTCTTTAATCTCGTACCATTGATGACAGTTGTTAAATGATGGAAATGTGGCATTTTTAGACACTTGATTATGATTTATTGTACGAAAAACGACGTGTTTTTGTAAATTATTCAGTGTACCATTGCTTTGAAATAACATAAGTTACAATAAGAAAATCATCAAATACGCAACGCAAGATGGCGTATGCCAGAGAGAGTTCTGGGCAAGGAATGTCACGTGACATCTCCGAACAGGGAGGGTGTCAAATTTCCGTTATTTTTGCAAATATCTCTCAAACGATACGAGATATGAAAAAAACATAAGGGAACAAAGTTGTAGAGAATTTTCTTCTCTACAAATTCGGTTATTCAATTTTCGCGTAAGATAAACGGTTTATTTGCAATCAAAATTGCATTACAAACAGCTTTTTTCGTATTACTAACGTATTTCTTGACCGAAATATTTGAAAAAGCGAGATTCTAGTCTCTGGTAGCCAACAATTATGTCTGTAAAATTTGGTGCTGATCGGTTGAACGGTACGTCTTAAAAAGTAGGAACACGTTACGGATAGACAGACAGACGGACATCCCAAAATCGCCCTTATTTTTGGAAATATCTCTGAAACGATACGAGATATGAAAGAAACACAACAGAGCAAAGTTGTAGAGAATTTTCTCCTCTACAAATTCAGTTATTCAATTTTCGTGTCATATGAATGGTTAAGCCGTTATTTTCATTTAAATTTCGATCTGTGAAAAGACGATCGCAAAAGTCCCAGTTTTAGTCTTACTGCCGTAACCTAAAGTGGGCCAAAAATAATTAGAGGTTTTTTGTGGTGTCCTACTGACAGGCATTGTTCCAGTGAGTGAACGTGTCAACGTTGGGACGGGAAAGAGGAGCAGGACTGGAGTGCTAGTGGAATTTGTAGTACCCCCTGGCACACAGCATTACTTGGCTTTCGGGCCACAGATAGCGCTGCAGATGTAGATGTGGGGAGGCCACTTGGAGAGCTGTGCCGCTATCGGCGGTCACGGCTGGCTGGCCGCTGGTTATCGTTGGAGAGTACGGTCTACGGTGTGGAGTGGAGCTGTGGAGCTGCCGGGCCACGACGCCACACACGACCCGCCCGCGGCCCACACATACATAACAGCACGGGGCGGAGGGGCGGCCGAGCGGAACCAACAGGCGGCGAGATGGAGGCACAGATAGACAACTGCGGCACCAGGGAGAACAAGCCAGCAGCACACTCCGACGGCCGGGCGAGCCTCGAACGTCGCGCGAAACGTGTGGCCGCGCATTATTCTTCTGCAGTGCACTAATTCCGAAGGTGTGAGAGGACAACTCTCTACAACTGTGGCTCCCAAGAAATCGAAGTGAACACTCCAAAATTCGAACCAAGAACAGCTGCCAGCATGCGAAATTTAGAGGTAGATGTTCCTGGAGTAGTAAAACAACTAAAGTCACTAAACCAAAACAAATCTTCCGGGGTCAGGCTGCATACCAACTAGATTCCTCTCAGAATATGCTGATGCAATAGCTCCATACTATCGTATACAACCGATGAATCCGCGAAAGATCCGAACCCAAAGACTGGAAAGTTGCCCAGGTTCTCTCCAAAATTCAAGAAAGGCTATAGGATTGATCCCCAAACTTACAGGCCCATCTCGCTGATGTCGTTTTGCAGTAGGATTTTGGAACATATACTTTGTTTGTGCATAGTGAACTACCTGGAAGAGAACGACCTATTAACCAATAGTCAACACAGATTCAGAAAGTATTGCTATTGCGAAACACAGATTGCCCTTTTTGATAAGAGCCATCGACAAGGGATCTCAAATCGATTCCATATTTCTGTATTTCCGGAAGGCTTTTGACACTGTACCTCACAAGCGGCTTTTAATGGAATTGGATGCTTATGGAATATCGCCCCAGTTGTGCGATGGGATTCACGATTTCTTATCAGAAAGGACACAGTTCGTACTAACTGACGGTAAGTCATCGAGTAAAACAGAAGTGATATCTGGCGTTCCACAGGGAAGCGTTATAGGTCCCCTACTCTTCCTTGTGTTTAGTACGTCGCACACGCTGAGCGAGTGGTCTGCAGCAGACGGCATGTCCCGTCACACACACTTGAGGGATTAGGGTGCAATAGGGGAGGGTAGAGATGTGCTGGAATCCCACCCGGTACGAAAACACGGCTCGCAGGACCTGTATGACGATGTATGAGGTAACCAATGGCCTCTCACCAAGGTCTATCCAAACTCTAATACGGTCATCAGACCACATGTCATCCTGGGGGACCACCAAATCTTCGCAATTTCGCATCAGATGACCGTTCTGAATCAAATTCTGAACAATGTCAACATTCACTATGTGACCAAAAGTATCCGAATACCTGGCTGAAAATGGCAAGTTCGTGGCGCTCTCAATTGGTAATGCTGGAATTCAGTGTGGTGTTGGATCACCCTTAACCTTCAGGAAAAGTTCCACTGTCGCAAGCATACGTTCAATCAGGTGTTCTTGGGGAATGGCAGTCCATTCTTCACAGAGTGCTACACTGAGAAGAGGTATCGAGGTCGGTCAAGCCTGGCACGAAGTCGGCGCTCCAAAACAACCCACAGGTGTTGTATAGGATTCAAGTCAGAACTCTGTGCTAGCCGGTCCATTACAGGGATGTGATTGTCGAACAGGTGCTCGATCGTGTTGAAAGATGTAATCGCCATACCCAAATTCCTCTTTAACGGTGGTAAGCAAGAAGATGATTAATCAATGTAGGCCATACTGTGACAGTGCCATACTAAACTACACGGTGTGCAAACCCCCTCCATGAAAATTAAAACACCGTAAACCACCGCCTCCCAATTTTACTGTTGGCACTACACTCTCTGGAAGATGACGTTCACCGGACAATCGCCATACCCACACCCTGTCATCGGATCACCACATTGTGTACTGTGGTTCGTTACTCCACACAACGTTTTTACACTGTTCACTCGTCAAATGTTTACGCTCCTTACACCAAACGAAGCGTCGTTTGGCATTCATGAGTGTGATGTGTGGCTTATGGGCAGCCGCTCGACCATGAAATCCAAGTTTTCTCACCTCCCGACGAACTGTCATAGTACTTGCAGTGGATCCTGATGCAGTTTGGAATTCCTGTGTGATGGTCTGGATAAATACGTGCCTAGTATAACGTACGATCCTCTTCAGCTTGAAACATGTCTGTGCAAATTCAATAATATTGTTTCGCCTGTCTTGTATCAATATTTGGATGTAAAATGTTATATGAACTTCTTTGAGTAACTACGTCTATGGTATATTCTGTTGTGTAACATCTCTGTCAAAGACTATGTATGTGAGTAGTAGCTGAACAGAAAGAGAGAGTCAGTGTGCAGCTCTGGTATTGATCGGACGTGCTTTGGTTAGCTGCTTTTGTACGAGCTGATGGAATAATTTTGAAATCTGATTTTCACAGACACAGTTCTGTCTTTATACGATTTTGTATCATCGCATATGTATCAGTCTGAGAAGATTTTTGTTGTTCTTCAATCATAAGGTAATAATAATTTGGAAAGTTGAACCTCTTTGCCCGTTTCACTTTTGTAGTTAGAAAGCTATCACTATTCCTTTCATTGAAAGTTATTGGCTATTAAAATCAAAGCATCATATTGACTAAGCTGAGTTTTATTAACATATTTCTTTATTGGTGTGACGTTTAATAATAATAGTGATTGTTGTGCAATAATACACAGATGAACAAGATACTAAGTTTCTGCAGTCAATTAGCGAATTGCCGGCCGCGGTGGCCGAGGGGACTGAGGCGCTCCAGTCACGGTCTGCACGGCCACTACGGTCGGGGGTTCGAATCCCCCCTCGGGCATGGATATTTGTGCCGTCCTTAGGATTAGCTAGTTCATAAGTAGTTTGTAAGTTTAGGGATTGATGACCCCGTAGTTAAGTCCCATAGACTCTACAATCATTTGAACATTGAGTTAGCGAAATAAATTCTTGCAGTTGCATTATTAGAAAGTGGTTTGTGTTTTTCCAGATTTCTCGCGCAGTCAAATTTATACTGTAATCAGTGAGTCTTAAGCAGACTACGTATTGTTCTTGCTGTGTTCAAAATATCCCTTGCGCTTTCAATCAGTTTAAACCCACTGTTTCCTAGTTAACTGTGAAGGTATTAATATTAGAGCCATAACTAAACAGAATTATAGTGATCAAAATATCCACGGGTGTACTGCCGGTCTATAGTGTCCAACGGGCACAATATTTCGGCGATCATACATGTCGCCATCATCAGGTGAACTGACGGACTGAGCTCCTGGAAACGCGCCGGCACGGAGATCCGCACGCTACGGCTGCTCGAAGGGAACTGGGTTCTAGCCCGGTAGCGGGCCATTTAAATACCCGCGGCCCGCGGAGCGACCCCTCCGCGGTCCGCGCCCCGCGCCGCGGCCGCGCATTGGAACCGATTGCGCCGGCGTCTGAGAAGACGTCGGTGTGAGGGCTCTGTCCGCCGTGGTCGTCACTTCGTTACGTTTGCTAGATTTACTCTTGATTAACCCAATCGCTGGTTCCCAAGCTTTGCTAAGATTATAGCCAGAGTCACGGTTTATGAGGTCGTCACTTGTGCGAATTTCAATGGCCTCTCTAACGACGCAGTCCCAGTATCTCGACGTCTGTACCAGAATCCTAGTGTGTTCATACTCCATGGCGTGATTCTCCGACAAACAATGTTCAGCGACCGCCGACTTGCTCGGATACATCAATCGTGTGTGCCTCCGGTGTTCAACGCATCGATCCTCGACGGTACGCATCGTCTGTCCAATATATGACTTTCCACACTGACACGGAATCTGGTACACGCCCGCCTTCCTCAAACCGAGATCATCTTTAGCGCTCCCCACCAGTGCACGAATTTTATTCGGCGGACAAAAAACAGTTCCAACCTGGTGTTTTCTCAAAATGCGAGCGATCTTCCCTGAAAGTGCGCCGGTATATGGAACGAACGCAGTGCCTACATCCTCCCTTGCGTTTTCATCCGTTTCCACAGGTTGTGTTGTAGTGGTTGGGCGGAGAGCCCGCTGAATCTGCCACTCTGAGTACCCATTTTGTTTTCGAAATACAGTTCTCAGGTGTTCCAATTCCTGGGGTAGACTCTCTGCGTCGGAGATAGTGCGCGCCCTATGTACTAGAGTTTTAAGTACCCCATTCCTCTGTGTAGGGTGGTGACAGCTGTCGGCGTGTAAATACAGATCAGTGTGCGTTGTCTTCCGATATACACTATGACCCAGGGTGCCGTCAGCTCTTCTCTTGACCAAGGCGTCAAGGAACGGCAATTTACCCTCCGTTTCAGTCTCCATAGTGAATTTGATGTTGGGGTGTATGGAGTTCAGATGTGTAAGGAAGTCAAGGAGTTTATCCATACCATGTGGCCAGATGACGAAAGTGTCGTCCACATAACGGAAAAAGCAAGTAGGTTTCCAGAAAGATGATGCAAGGGCTTCCTCCTCGAAATTCTCCATGTATAAATTTGCGACCACAGGGGAGAGTGGGCTACCCATGGCGACTCCCTCCGTTTGTTCGTAGTATTCGCCATTGAAAAGAAAATACGTGGAGGTCAAGACCTGCCTAAAAAGTTCGGTGGTCTTCTCGTCAAATTTCTGACCAATCAAATCTAGTTACTCTCGAAGGGGCACCCTCGTAAACAACGAAACGACGTCAAAACTTACCATGATATCTGACTCATCCAGCCTGAAGTTGTTAAGGCGTTTCACAAAATCCACGGAATTACGGATGTGATGAGGGCATTTACCCACATAAGGACTTAATATTCCCGTCAAGTATTTGGCCAGCAAATATGTAGGTGCCCTGATGTTACTGACAATGGGACGTAACGGCACCCCATCTTTGTGAACCTTAGGGAGTCCATAAAGTCTTGGCGGTACCGGACCTTGAGGTAAAAGTTTCTTGGCGACACCCTCCGGTAAATCCGCATCCTTGAGAAGCGCCCTCGTCTTGTTTTCCACCTTCTTTGTGGGGTCAACGCTGATCTTCCGGTAGGAATCGTCCTTATGTGGGTAAATGCCCTCATCACATCCGTAATTCCGTGGATTTTGTGAAACGCCTTAACAACTTCAGGCTGGATGAGTCAGATATCATGGTAAGTTTTGACGTCGTTTCGTTGTTTACGAGGGTGCCCCTTCGAGAGTCACTAGATTTGATTGGTCAGAAATTTGACGAGAAGACCACCGAACTTTTTAGGCAGGTCTTGACCTCCACGTATTTTCTTTTCAATGGCGAATACTACGAACAAACGGAGGGAGTCGCCATGGGTAGCCCACTCTCCCCTGTGGTCGCAAATTTATACATGGAGAATTTCGAGGAGGAAGCCCTTGCATCATCTTTCTGGAAACCTACTTGCTTTTTCCGTTATGTGGACGACACTTTCGTCATCTGGCCACATGGTATGGATAAACTCCTTGACTTCCTTACACATCTGAACTCCATACACCCCAACATCAAATTCACTATGGAGACTGAAACGGAGGGTAAATTGCCGTTCCTTGACGTCTTGGTCAAGAGAAGAGCTGACGGCACCCTGGGTCATAGTGTATATCGGAAGACAACGCACACTGATCTGTATTTACACGCCGACAGCTGTCACCACCCTTCACAGAGGAATGGGGGTACTTAAAACTCTAGTACATAGGGCGCGCACTATCTCCGACGCAGAGAGTCTACCCCAGGAATTGGAACACCTGAGAACTGTATTTCGAAAAAATGGGTACTCAGAGTGGCAGATTCAGCGGGCTCTCCGCTCAACCACTACAACACAACCTGTGGAAACGGATGAAAACGCAAGGGAGGATGTAGGCACTGCGTTCGTTCCATATACCGGCGCACTTTCAGGGAAGATCGCTCGCATTTTGAGAAAACACCAGGTTGGAACTGTTTTTTGTCCGCCGAATAAAATTCGTGCACTGGTGGGGAGCGCTAAAGATGATCTCGGTTTGAGGAAGGCGGGCGTGTACCAGATTCCGTGTCAGTGTGGAAAGTCATATATTGGACAGACGATGCGTACCGTCGAGGATCGATGCGTTGAACACCAGAGGCACACACGATTGATGTATCCGAGCAAGTCGGCGGTCGCTGAACATTGTTTGTCGGAGAATCACGCCATGGAGTATGAACACACTAGGATTCTGGTACAGACGTCGAGATACTGGGACTGCGTCGTTAGAGAGGCCATTGAAATTCGCACAAGTGACGACCTCATAAACCGTGACTCTGGCTATAATCTTAGCAAAGCTTGGGAACCAGCGATTGGGTTAATCAAGAGTAAATCTAGCAAACGTAACGAAGTGACGACCACGGCGGACAGAGCCCTCACACCGACGTCTTCTCAGACGCCGGCGCAATCGGTTCCAATGCGCGGCCGCGGCGCGGGGCGCGGACCGCGGAGGGGTCGCTCCGCGGGCCGCGGGTATTTAAATGGCCCGCTACCGGGCTAGAACCCAGTTCCCTTCGAGCAGCCGTAGCGTCCGGATCTCCGTGCCGGCGCGTTTCCAGGAGCTCAGTCCGTCAGTTCACCTGATGATGGCGACATGTATGATCGCCGAAATATTGTGCCCGTTGGACACTATAGACCGGCAGTACACCCGTGGATATTTTGATCATCAAATACACCGGGAGAAACTGAAGAATTATAGTGTCAATGAGTAATAAATGTGTTCGGCTAACCTTTAATGAGCTTGATTGGAAAGTTAGTTATTGTGAGTGTTAACGACCAGATGATGACAATTCTTAATGCTGCATTTAACACCAGATCAGTTTTGAATAAGTAGCTTTTGAAACAGACCTCCTTTAGCTGGCTCACTATTACCAAATCCTTATATCGACCCTGTTTTTTCAATCAATAGAACAGCCTTACCTTTATTCCACCAAATAACATACCAGTTTTAAGCTGTCGACGTTCTTTGTCAGTCAACAGATGTGGTCTGCCTGTACACTTTCGTGCTGTGTGTGTCTCTTCGCATTTCCATTTCACTAACCCATCAGAAACAGTGGACCTAGCGATTTTTAGGACTGTAGAAATCATATGTACAAACATAGGACACAAGTTCAAAATGTTCAAATGTTTGTTAAACTTATGGGACTTAACTAGGGGTCATCAGTCCCTAAACTTACAAACTACTTATGAACTACTTACGAACTAGGACGGCACAAATATCCATGCCCGAGGGGGGATTCGAACCCCCGACCGTAGTGGCCGTGCAGACCGTGACTGGAGCGCCTCAGTCTCCTCGGCCACCGCGGCCGGCCTGCTCTCTCACGACTTCTGATGACTACTGAGGTCACTGATATGGAGTAGCCGCGGTGGAGTAGCCGAGCGGACTAACGCCTATCGCTGCAGAGCGCGCGGTTGCTCGCCGTCAGAGGTTCGAGTCCTCCCTGGGGCTTGGGTGTGTGTTGTCCTTAGGTTAGTTTACCTTAGTTTAAGTAGTTTGTAAGCTACGGACTGATGACCATGAAGTTTGGTACGATAGATTTACAAACATTTGAACATTTTGATATGGAGTACCTGACAGTAGGTGGCAGAACAATCCATCTAATATGAAAACCGCATGTTTTTGGGAGTGAACGGATACTTTTGATCACAAAGTGTATGCTCATTCAACAAGAGGAAGTTTGCAGTTCGAGGCAAATACAAAAAGTAAACACAGGTATCTACACTCCATTCGGCGAATAGAGACAGTGCGGATAGTGTTGACCACCCTGTAAAAGTGCAGTGCAGAGCTTGATCACGTGTTCACCGGCCAGTGAAAAAACAGAAGGCGAGGTTTCACAATGCGTAAAACATCAGAAATCAGGATTAGTAATGACAATAAAACCTATAGTTATAGACACACTTAAGCGCTCATTCTTTCCTGCTCCCCGTGACACAAGCGCTTTAATTGGATTTGCAGAAAACTCTGGAATAAATAAATAGCAGAATCTACCAGTAATGTTATCGGATAATCTCTTTCCCAGTATACGCAGAACAACAGCCCATCTGCGGAGACCAGGTGCTGCTGCTACAACTACTATTGCAGCTAATAATTAAACTAGTTGTGTAACTGTCTTGTATTCATTGGTAACCACAGACTTTCAGTTTTTATAACGTGCCACACACATTTCTGCCACACGTCTTCAGTGAATACTTCAACCACATGTGCTTTCACTTCATAGAGATCTAAGGTTTTATTCCTTGCTACTATATAACCCACAGAAAACCCAAACCTGTGCATTCCTTTTGAAGAATAGACAAGCGACAAAGAAAGTTCAAGTATCTGGGGAAGGAATACCGCTAGTGCATTGTGCAATCCCAAAATATTTAGCTGTCAGTTTCTGCATGAACACCAAGCATAAAGTAGCTGCTAGAAACAACATAGCCCGCAAACTAGCAGGCACTGCTTGGGATGCAGAGTCCGGGACGCTGAGGATCACAACTCTAGCTTAGTGTTATTCAGCTGCGGAAAATGCATGTCATGTGTGGTACAGCTCTAGTCACGCAAATCAAGTGGACATACCACTTAACGAATCCTGCGGCATCATCACAGGTTGCTTAAACCCAACAACGACGGATACACTACACTGCCTAGCTGGTATTGCACCGCCTGGCAATAGAAGCAAAGTGGCTGCCAGGAAAGAGAACCTAAAATCAGCTACATCTACGGTGCACCCACTTTTCCTTCACACGACAGAGTGCCTCACCGATATACCACAGAAGACCAGTACAGAAATGTGGCGAAATTCAAATGATTCAAATGTTTGTATAGCTTAATGGGACTCAACTACGGGGTCATCAGTTCCTAAACTTACAAACTACGTATGAACTAACTAACATTAAGGACGGCACAAATATCCATGCCCGAGGGGGGATTCGAACCCCCGACCGTAGTGGCAATGCAGACCTTGACTGGAACGCCTCAGTCCCCTCGGCCACCGCGGCCGGCTGTGGCGAAATAAAAATGTCCACGACTGGCTTGTACCAAAGGACGAACTTCACCCAGGACACAGTGAGAAGAGGAACGTCTGGAGATTCTTGAACAGGCTGCGTTCCGAAGTTGCAAGAACAAGGAGCAACATGAGGGCTAGCGGATGAATCGGTATTGTGCGATTGTGGACAAGAGCTGACTACTTCCCACCTTATGCAGTGCGAGTTATGCATCTGCACAGTCGAGGAGCTCATAAAGGCTACTCCAAATGCGCTGAACGTGGCCACATTTTGGTCAAATATTTTCCTAACATTACAGTTACCTACTTGCACGACACTTATCCTAAATTTTAGCTTATAAATTTTATCTCTATCTGGACATGGCCAGCTGTTGTCCGAAAAAGTTTTAGCCCTAAAAAATACATGTTACATGTAATATCTACACTCCTTGCCATTAAAATTGCTACACCACGAAGATGACGTTGCAACAGACGCGAAATTTAACAGACAGGAAGAAGATATTGTGATATACAAATAATTAGCTTTTCGAAGTATTTACACAAGGCTGGCGCCTGTGGCGACTCCTACAACATGCTGACATGAGAATAGTTTGCAACCTATTTCTCATACACAAACAACAGTTGTCCGGCGTTGCCTGGTGAAACGTTGTTGTGATGCCTCGTGTAAGGAGGAGAAATGCTTATCATCACGTCCCCGACTTTGATAAAGGACGGATTGTAGCCTATCGCGATTGCGGTTTATCGTATCGCGATATTGCTGCTCGCATTGGTCGCGATCCAATGACTATTAGCAGAACATGGAATCGGTGGTTTCAGGAGGGCAATACGGAACGCCGTGCTGGATCCCAACGGCCTCGTATCACTAGCAGTCGAGATGACAAGGCATCTTATCCGCATGGCTGTAACGGATCGTGCAGCCACATCTCGATCCCTTAGTCAACAGATGGGGAAGTCTGTAAGACAACAACCGTCTGCACGAACAGTTCGACGACGTTTGCAACAGACCATGGCTGCGGTTACCCTTGACGCTGCATCACAGACAGGAGCGCCTGCGATGGTGTACGCAACGACGAACCTGAATGCACGAATGGCAAAACGTCATTTTTTCGGATGAAGCCAGGTTCTGTTTACAGCATCATGCTGGTCGCATCCGTGTTTGGCGACATCGAGGTAAAAGCACATTGGAAGCGTGTATTTGTCTTCGCCATACTGGCGTATCACCCGGCGTGATGGTATGGAGTGCCGCTGGTTCACATCTTGGTCACTTCTCGTTCGCATCAACGGCACTTGGGAACAGTGACCGTTACATTTCAGATGTGTTACGACCCGTGTCTCTACTCTTCTTTTGATCCCTGCGAAACCCTACATTTCAGCAGAATAATGCACGACCGCATGTGGCATGTCCTGTACGGGCCTTTCTGGATACGGAAAATGTTCGACTGTTGCCCTGGCCAGCACATTCTCCAGATCTCTCACCAACTGAAAACGTCTGGTCAATGGTGGCCGAGCAACTACTCTTGATGAACTGTAGTATCATGTTGAAGCTTCTTGGGCATCTTGTACAAGCTATCCAAGCTCTGTTTGACTCAATGCCCGGGAGTATCAAGGCAGTTATTACTGCCAGAGGTGGTTGTTCTGGATACTGATTTTTCAGGATCTATGCATGCAAATGGCGTGAAAATGTAATCACATATCAGTTCTAGTACAATATATTTGTCCAATGAATACCCGTTTATCATCTGCATTTTTCCTGGTGTAGAAAAGGTCGTGGGTTCGATCCCCGCCAGGTCCTAGGATTTTTATCTATCACTTTCCACTTCTTTCACCTCTGGCAGTATTGCTCATGTGAAAAATACCGAGTAGCACCGTGGTTCGGAACCCACGTTAAACTGTAGGTCCCCCTATAACTGGCTGGGTAAGTCAGTTCGAAGGTCGGAGGAAGGCAATGGCATACTACCTCCAAATAGGACCATGCCTAGTAAAGCACTGTGGTGTTCAAACCAATCTTCGGATTGTTGACTGCTTTAATTTTTTTTAGCAATTTTAATGGCTGATTGATTAATTTTAGTAATGGTTTTTGTTCATTAGCTCTCACAGTATTCTATGATTTGCTAACTGATAGATTACTACTTTGGAAATTATCTCTGGTTAAATATTTTAATATGAGAATGACTATACTGACATTAATGAAATTTCTTTAACACACAAATTAAATTAATTTAAATTCTCTCTGATCAAATTTAATCGGCACTGAATGACAGAACATCAAATGTCTTAGCCACTTGAAGTTCACTGTTCAAGATATTTTCTCATCTGTTTTCTTTTAAATTATTGATGCAATTTATTATCAAATGGATAGTTAGGTATATCAAGAACTTACTTTTGAAAAAAACGTATATAACTCTTGTTTAACTCTCATTATTTAACACAAATGCTATATCAGTTCACAATACAAATCAGTTTAGTACTCATCCTTTGGTGATAATTCTTCACGGTATCTTCCAGTATAATTAGGATTTCACCAACACTGACAGACATTCATACAGCAATTCTGTTGAATATGTACTCTTTAGTTTCCTTCTCTTTTGTGGTTCCTTTCTCCCTTAATAAAAAATAAATAAAAAGAAAATGGTTAAGGCTACCGCTGGCGCGAAGCAGGAGACCCGGGTTCGATTCCAGGCCCGGCTCACATTTTTCACTTGTCACCATTGTTTAATTTCAATTCCCTAATGCAGCCACTGTCAATCGTCTCCTTCCTAATCCTTCTTCCTTCCCATCCTTCTCGCCTAGCAATCAATTAGGCTGCTTCCCTTGAAACCCAAATTGTCGACTTACAGTACAATACGACGGTAACGCCCCCTACCTATTAGTTCCTCTTGCTCGCGACCTATACTGGATTCCCGCGAAGGATCGAGTGCATGAATGCGTCCGCATTGAAATTGTCGTTGCCTGTTGGGGCATATGTACAGATATTGATATGGTACCTGTTCTTTTGAGGAATTTCTTTTCGGGTATTTCCGAAAAAAACAGACACCGTATCGATAACTTTTCGATGTGTTTGTGCTGTCTTTAGTATAAGGTATACCGCCCATCAAAATTGTTACGCCAAGTAGAAATGCAGATGATAAACGGGTATTCATTGGACAACTGACATGTGATTACATTTTCACGCAATTTGCATGCATAGATCCTGAGAAATCAGTATCCAGAACGACCACCTCTGGCAGTAATAACGGCCTTGATACGCCCGGGCATTGAGTCAAACAGAGCTTGGATAGCATGTACAAGATGCCCATGCAGCTTCAACACGATACCACAGTTCATCAAGAGTAGTGACTGGCGTATTGTGACGAGCCAGTTGCTCAGCCACAATTGACCAGACGTTTTCAATTGCTGATAGATCTGGAGAATGTGCTGGCCAGGGCAACAGTCGAACATTTTCCGTAGCCAGAAAGCCCATAAAGGACCTGCATCATGCGGTCGTGCATTATCCTGCTGAAATGTAGGGTTAGCAGGGATCGAATGAAGGGTAGAGCCATGGGACGTAACACATATGAAATGTAGCACTGTTCAAAGTGCCGTCGATGCGAACAAGAGGTGACCGAGACGTGTGTAACCAATGGCACCCCATACCATCACGTAAAGTGATACGCCAGTATGGCGATGAAAAATACAAGCTTCGAATGTGCGTTCACCGCGATGTCGCCAAACACTGATACGACTACCATGATGCTGTAAATAGAACCTCGTTTCATCCGAAAAAATGACATTTTGGCATTTGTGAACCCAGGTTCGTCGTTGCGTACATCATCGCAGGCGCTCCTGTCTGTGATGCATCTTCAAGGGCAACCGTAGCCATGGCCTCCGAGCTGATAGTCCATGCTGCAAACGTCGTCGAACTGTTCGTGCAGATGGTTGTTGTCTTCAAAATGTCCCCAACTGTTGACTCAAGGATCGAGACGTGGCTCCACGATACGTTACGGCCATGCGGATAAGATGACTGACATCTCGTCTGCTAGTGATACGAGGCCGTTGGGATCCAGCAAGGCGTTCCACATTGCCCTCCTGAACCTATGAATTCCATATTCTGCTAACAGTCATTGGATCGCGACCAACGCGAGCAGCAATGTCGCGATACGATAAACCTCAATCGCGATAGGCTACAATCCGACCTTTATCAAAGTCGGAATCGCTATGGTACGCATTTCTCCTCCTTATACGAGGCATCATAGCAACGTTTCACCAGGCAACGCCGGTCAACTGCTGTTCGTGTATGAGAAATCGGTTGGAAACGTTCCTCGTGTCAGCACGTTGTAGGTGTCGCCACCGGCGCCAGCCTTGTGCGTTAAAGAACGAACACAGAGACAAAAAAAAGGAGAAATATAACTAGTAAAAAGAAATAGCCACATGACAGTAAAAGGTAGTTCATAAGTAGTTTGTAAATTGTTTAGGGACTGATAACCCCGCAGTTTGATTTGATTTGATTTTTTTCCAGGGAAGCCAAAACAGTCTTGGTCTAACTCACCACTGCCCGCACCGGAACTAAGTTTATTGTGCGGTATCGCTCCCTGTTTATCTAGTAAAGCCAACCAGTGCCCTTGAGCAGAGCAAGGAGTCCCAGTTCTTTATTAGACACAATTTCTTCGGGTCTAGTTGTCCCAAATGTTCTGTGCCTTTTACTCTCCAATGCAATGCATTCGAAGATTAGATGTGATGCAGTTTCATCACCGTCATCACAGATCCTACATTTAGGGTCCTCTTCTGTTATTCCCATTGTATGTAGGTGTTTTTTGAAATTCCCATGGCCTGTCAGCAATCCAACCATGAGTCTAATCTCTCCTGTTCAGGCCCAGGATTGCAGAGCTTCTTTTAAAACATGGCTTTGGTATCATTACCTTGCCATGTTTTTGTTGGAAGACTTTGGTCCAATATTCTACGTGCTGTCCTCTGAGCCAGTTACGTAGCTCCAATTTGATCACTGCCTTGGTGATTGTCAGGACAGGTTCCGGTCCAATAAATGGAGTCTCTGCCCCCATCCTGGCTAATCTGTCGGCATGTTAGGTCCCATAAGGTTTACAACATTTCGATGTTTCTATGGCATCCACACTTTTTTTTTCTTTTTTTGTCGGGGCTCCCTACTCCCCTACAATCCGTCCTTTCGCTCACCATTAAAGCCTTCGTCGGCTAAGAAACAAAAGGGTCCCCCGATGGTTTTTTTTCTTTTTTTTTCTATGTATTGTTGTTTTTCTTTATGTAATCCTGTGGTCCTCTCGTGTAGAATGCAAACTGAGCCAGATGAAGGAAGAATCCGGTATCTTCATATCGGACGCGAAGAAAGAATAAGAAGAAGAGGGAAATCAAAGAATCCGTTCTGGACGAAACACGCCACAGTGTCCATAGAGAACCAAACACAAATAGTCCAGTGTTCATTCACTATCAAGAAAACAGCATAAACTGACAAAGTAAAAGTCACCCGGTACAATGCACCAGAAAAAATAAAAAAAAACGTAAAGTCAACACCAATAAAATGACCAGGGGAAAGCCCGCCACAATATACACAGAAACCAAACACAAAACTATCCAGTGTCCATGCATTGTCGATAGAACGCATGAGAGATAAACAATTAAAAGAAAGGCACTCGGCACAATGTGTCACCATAAAGGAAAAACGTAAAAACGGAAAACTCAACAGGAAAAAGTTACATGCCGTGCTTGGCAAATATATATTCCAAAGAAACTTTCAAAAAATTACCAAATTTTTCTTTATATTTCGTCTGCTTTTTTTCTTTGTCAAATTCACTCCAAAGGTACGACAGGAAGTCTACAGAATCCGTCGTGTCCATAGTAAAAATCGAATATATAGTGCGTCCCAGAATCCATTGCGTGGCATGTCGTTTTATATTAGGGTAAGGGGTCCATTCAGGGGTAACGGCGTCTTCGACAGTGATGGTGTTGATAGAGACTCGGTTTATCAGTCTCAGCATGTCTCTGGCGATATCCCATATAGCGACGTGACGGCGGCACACAAAACGATGTTCAACCGTGTCCACTAATCGACAAGTAACACAAAAAGCTGATGGGCACAGTTTAATTGCGTGACGTTTAGCATTTGTGGGTATGGTACGATTAACCACCTGATACCAAATTGCCCGAATATTAGGCGGTAGGACACGCGAAGAAATATTCCTCCCTGTTGGTACTGTTGTTACTGAAACAGCGCCGCGACTGCAGTGGTCATATCTGAACTCTCTCTCTGTCTGTGTGTGTGTGTGTTTACCTGTATACCCAGAGGCAGTACAAGAGACGCGACGCAGTCATCAGGGGACGTAATGTGCGCCTTTAGACGCTAACGACGGACTTTCGCTCGTCCTGGAGTGTGCTGCGCGGCCGCGGGCTGTGCTTGTGAGAGACTGGGCTAGTGGCGGTGCCCCTGGGGCAGACAGTGCACCGCCTGCAGAGATGGCCAGCAATGACACCGGCAGTGTGTGTGTTAGCGCAGGCGGTGCCAGCGCACGCCTCGCCCGCGGCGCAACACCTGCGCGCAGATTTTCCCTCCCTGCTTCTCCACCTCTGATGCACCTCACCAGACCCGCCTCCTCTCCGTATCCCGCCGCCAGAAAGTACTGTTCAGTCCGGTCCGTACGACTGCCCGGCACAATCCCACAGGCAACTGGGGGTTGGAACCAAGGAGTTTACAATAAGGGGAGATGGCGCTAAGCATAGACCAAAGATAAGATAGACTGCGCGTGACCTCATTATACTGAAACCAACATCTAAGTCACGTGACTCGGGGCAGCAAACCCTGTTCATCATTACAAGCAATGTGAAGTGCAGCTGAGAGTCGCGCTTCTTCTCCTTGCAAGTGGAAATTACGCGTAGATTTCGACAGTAAAACGTCTTATCGTATTCTTATTACACATTCAGTAGTACGATGGGCGTTAGTTCTCCGTAATTCGCAATATCAATGCAACGGTTACAGTTTTTACTTGTGCCTAGATGAAATGTAATCACAGTTCGTTTTAAAAGCAGCAGAACTGCAATTCTTAAGTGAATGACAATTTTTCTTCTACTGTGAGTCTTTTAGTTTGTAGCTGACACAGGAGACGAAATACTAGTCTGATAGGCCGGCCGCGGTGGCCGAGGAGACTGAGGCGCTTCAGTCACGGTCTCCACGGCCACTACGGTCGGGGGTTCGAATTCCCCCTCGGGCATGGATATTTGTGCCGTCCTAGTTCGTAAGTAGTTCATAAGTAGTTTGTAAGTTTAGGGACTGATGACCCCGTAATTAAGTCCCATAGACTATACAAACATTTGAACATTTTTTAGTCTGATAGGCAGCTTCAGTTTTCATACGATTCCTCAACAACATATGTGAAATATTTTGCCATGCTTTTATATATACCTGAAATCGGTTTGCATCCATACAGTCCGATTTTAATATAACACAAGCGATAATATTTTATGAATTTTTCAGTGTAGCCAAAACGTAAAACAAGGAAAATATTGGCTATTTACATTAAGTAATAATGTGATCACAAAAATATTGATGTATGTCACAAGAACTGGTTTTATAGGGATAATAAACAGTATGTATTCATCTTTAGCGTTGTGGAAAGCTATTTATGGCAGATCTTCACCAGAAATTACTTACTTGATGACACGTATACTCAGTGAAGACACTACGAAATAATCTTCCATTAAAAATCACGTTGGTCAGTTGGGAAAAAAAAGTAAAAAACTCATAGTGCAACACAAACATTGAGGATCTGTAATTTTGTTGCTTGTAAGCGCAACTGACAATAATTTTCGCTTGCTCACAAGTAAAAAAGATACTCACTGCATTAATGTCAGTAATACGGGGAAATCACGGTACCTTTATATATTACATGTGTAATTGGAATATGAGTAGTCGTTCTATTGTTAAAATCAACACTTTACTTCATCTGTAAATTAGAAACACTGTGGTTAGTAATGATGAAGCCTCAGTCACGTGACTCGGGTCAACGTTAGATGTTGGTTTCAAACCACAACGCAGCAGAGATAGGGACATGCGCAGTCTATGTTATCTTTGGTCTATGGCGCTAAGCATCCTAGCAGTACTGTTCTTTGAAGCCTGTGGGTGTGGCAATCCGCCATGTTGTTCTGACAAAAACATCTGTGGAACGTTATGACCAAGACCGTATTAAAAGTGGCTAGGTGCACTGTGTATACAATTTATGTTCTCTAGTTGGTTGATTCAGTATTACTGCAGTGTTTGTGATGCTCGTATCTCCTGTCCAAATTCGTATTTAATTGAAGATTACAAAATGCTATGTCAGTAGTCAGTGTAAGCGATCTCATGATGCGATTTTAACATTCCATAGGCAGTGGTATAGACATCACGTTATCTTTCTTCAGAAAACCCTCCATTTGCTTGATATACTAAGATACTGTCAAGGAAAGTGGTACACATCAGTACGTACGTCCATAAGTGATAGTTTGCAGACGGCCAACACCAAAACACGACAACAACACAGTGAATACGATCTATTGTAGGTACAGTTCGACGAAAATATGCTCAGTACTCGAAGTCTACAAAACTGCAGCCAAAACTGAATGTAGCATATTTATAATTACTAATTTTCGATATGAATAACGTTTCAGTTTTGAATGTAAACTTTAGAAGTGCAGCATATAGAGACAGTAAACACTTCTCATACAATAAGAAACTGGAGAAATTGCATTACTGTACGTTACTACCGATACTGAAAGTTGATTTGCCGCTTGTCTAAGAATTTTTAGTCTATTTGAATACTTAACTGTAAGTAGCTTACAAGTACTCATCTAGGCTTATTGGCATCATGATTCATATAGCATGTAACTCATTACGATTGTACTTCACTAATAATGCAACATGAAACACACAAACCAGGAGTAGGAAGTAAAGGTTTAATAAAGAATCGCGTGAATTAGTGAAGCTGCCCTGATTTCATTAATCATTAAAAGCATTTCCATTATTTTACCTGCAATGTTGAATCTAATTATCAGAAATTTCTTAAACGCTTTAATTATTTAATAAAGCGCTCACATTAAGTGAAAGACTTTCATAACCTATCCATTGGTCACAAATTGTGGCTTCACTGCAAATTTTTGAAGCACCAAAAGAATGGGGGTAGGTACAAATTCACAATAAAAGTGACAACAAACACGTTAGAAAAGAAACCTACACATGAAATGTGATTCCTTTGGCTTTTGCGTTGCTGTCTGAACGATTTGTACAACCAAACACTACACAAGACACCATATTTATGAAGAAAAGATCCGAAAACGCGAGACACTTCTATTCATACAAGCTTAGACGTGCACTCTTCTGGTCGGAACAATATGGCGGCCGAATGTTTTCGGTCGGCTTCACAGTCGTGACGTCTTGCCCTCTCCTCTTATTTTTACCTCCATGGTTGGAACACTTGCGGGGAGTGACAGTTGCGAGGAGTGACACTTGCGGGGAACCCGGGGCCCTTGGGGTGGCTTATGGCTTTTCCTGGGTACAGGCACACCAAGAAGTCTAGCACTGCTGTTGTCAAGTTTCCACACTGTCAACACAAACGCACTGCACAGAACCGTTGAATTGTGTCTTGTGAATGTACCTACAAAATGTGCCATATGAAAATTTTAGTGAGAGTCCCAAATTTGTGTTTTCTATAATAACATTAAAAACATATTAAAAATTCAGAACTCGAAAACCAGTGAACTTATGAACTTGAAGCGTTTTGTGTTGCTAAATCTTTACAATAGTAGACACGATTCTAAAATTTGGTTGCTATTGCCAAAGTAGACGAAAAGTTAAATTTTTTTGTGAAATCTTCGCCGTGTAGACTGTATGTTGTAGAAGTCTACGCCGAACCCAATTATAATCATACCTCCGAGGAGAGAACGTTGTTTGCACTTCTCCTGCGTTTCTAGTCGGCCGTGCTGTGCTACGTAACGACATCATACCCTTCCATTTCACCGAGAGCTATATATGTATTGGTGTGATGTCTGTTCTTTCGAAATAAGACATCACACCAATATATGTATCATTTAGACGCAAAGATTCTGGGTTCTGTTTTCATCGCTAAAGCGATTAACAACGTTAGACCTCGTGTGTAAACAGTTAAAGGTTATGAGTGCCACTGGAAAAATGCATAAGTAACACCTGTTGTCTGAGACTTGAGGATGACCTTAAATTAGCCGAAATCGATATCTCATAATAAACATAACGTGTAGCTGTCTATATTTCATAATCCAATTTCTAACATATTTAAAAGCTGCTCAAAACCACCTACAAAAAACCTTTATAATGAGATTGTATATAATTCCACGATCAAATTGTGTTTTAGTTATTTGTAGAAATACACCTAAAGATCTGCCCTTGCTTTTAGTGCCTTGATCAGCTGTTTATTTTTGGAGGTATTACTAGGGACAGGAAAAATTCACATTTGCGATAAATTCGAATATAGATGCGAATTGTGAATCAAAATGCAGTAAATCCGACATTGTCATAAATGTTATTTTGGTGTGAAACACTATTTAATCAGAAATATTGCGAGATAACTTTATTTTCTGCCCTTAAATATGTACAAAGTAAACAGTAGGTACCGGAAAAATTCGCATTTTTCAATGAATGCGAAATATAGGCCCATGCTAATTTTGGGCCGGAATGCGAGAGACGCGAATCTTGTAATATACGCTATTTTGAGCGAACGTCCCGTTACTACTGCTCCACCTCGCTTGGTGGGCCTTTCCCTGAATACGGCACAGGTAGCGGCTGGAGGGCGTGGAGTAGGGGTGGTGTATCCCTACTTCTGGAACACCCTGTTCACTACCTGCAGCGTCCGGGTCTCCCCGCAAATGTCTACACATTCCCTTTCCCCGCAGGTGTCACAAACTCGGCAACTGCCTTGTAACAGAATACTAAAACGTACCATAGGCGCCTCGGTTGCCCAGTGTTGGAGCGCCAGACCTTGACTGCTGCCCGTCGCCACAGAATAAAGCTCACCGGTCACCCGTATTGCCAGCACTGCGTATTGGTTGATACTGCCACCCACCGTGTGTTAGGCTGCTCCAAAATAGCGGAGCTATGTAAATGGATCAAGTTTAAATTGGCAGCATTGCTGTCCCTGAGTGTCAACGACATCAACACGAAGAAAATGGTGTACATGGATGTCAAGGCTTTCCCATTGACCAAGACCAGAACTCTCACTTGGTTCATATATTTCGTTCATCTACGCCCTTGCGGGAGGTGGATTTGTGAACGATTTTCACCAACACATCCTCCGTGCAAGAAGAGAAATCCTCAACGATTCATGGAAAAGAGAAAAATTTTCGCCGTTCATTCACTTTTTGCAAGACAACTTGTTTCACAAAATTGTAACTATTAGTAAACACAATTTGTAAATAAAGTTCTTTTTTTTTTAAGGAAAAAAATAAAAGAAAAAGACTACAAATCCAAAGGTCACGGGTTCGATCCCCGCTATGTCCCGGGATTATTATCTGTCACTTTCGACGTTCATGCACTTTTTGCAAGACAACTTGTTTCACAAAATTGTAACTATTAGTAAACACAATTTGTAAATAATGTTCTTTTTTTAAGGAAAAAAATAAAAGAAAAAGACTACAAATCCAAAGGTCACGGGTTCGATCCCCGCTATGTCCTGGGATTTTTATCTGTCACTTCCCATATCTTTCACCTCTGGCAGTATTGCTCACTTGAAAAATACCGAGTAGCACCGTGGTTCGGAACCCACGTTAAACTGTATTTCCCCCATAACTGGCTGGGTAAGTCAGTTCGAAGGTCGGAGGAAGGCAACGGCATACCACCTCCAAACGGAACCATGCCAAGTAAAGCACTCTGTGTGTTCAAACCAATCTTCGGATTGTTGACTGCTTTACCTTACCATTGTGGAACTTTAGCCACTCTTAACAACATAGCGAGACGTAACAGGATAAGTCAGGGCCGAGATGTGGGCTTCAATAAAACGGCGCACAATGAAGGAGAAAATAAAAATGGGTTTTATATCTCAAAGAATTACATGGTGGTAAGTGTGGCTCAGGTAGGCTACACCTTAGAATCATAGGGGCGTTGTTTACGAAACTCTCGTGTTAAGTGCAGGTACATGTTTGATGTTATCAGTTATTATTCCAAGTAACTGCGCTGTCAAAAGTACTGTTATAAGTAAATTGCCTCCTTCTTTTTCAATGTTGCTGTAGGATAGAGTAATACAACCTGCACGTCGATAAGTAATAAACTTTTGCAAATAATAATAATAATAAGGACGCGGGTTCGAGTCCCGGACTGGATCGGGCGGGGGAGGCAATTTCTAGGAATGTCGGGGGGGGGGGGGGGGGGGGGGGACGGTGGCGATGGTAGGCAGTGGCGGTTACTTTGATTAAAATTAAATCGACATGATAGACCGCAATCGCGATTGGCGACAATCCGACCTTTATCAAAGTCGGAAACGTGATGGTACGCATTCCTCCTCCTTACACGAGGCATCGCAACAACGTTTCTAGGGACTGATGACCCCGTAGTTAAGTCCCATAAGGTTTACAAACATTTGAACATTTGAACAACGTTTCACCAGGCAACGCCGGTCAACTGCTGTTTGTGTAAGAGAAATCGGTTAGAGACTTTCCTCATGTCAGCGCATTGTAGGTGTCGCCACCCGGCGCCAATCTTGTGTGAATGCTTGAAAAACTAATCATTTTCATATCTCAGCATCTTCTTCCTGTCGGTTAAATTTCGCTTCTGTAGCACGTCATCTTCGTGGTGAAGCAATTTTAATGGCCAGGAGTGTATGTATCACTGTCTGCGTTTATTGTAGCCATGTTCATGTTTTAGTCTCCTCGATAATGTAAGCCTTGCTATAGAGCGGCGGCGATGCCTCTGTCAGCCTTCCACCACAAGGGGTATTAAAACTCAATAAAGAAAAAAATCAGTTCATTTATTGCAAATTTTTTACCTGCTAACTTGTTTTCTAAAACAAGTCTTTCATCTTACAACTGGCATTTTACATCTTTTTATTGTTTTCTTTCTTTCTATTTGGCCATTTTCCCAAACATGCAGGGTCGGCTTTGTTAAATCCGAATTTGGTGTGTTAAAATTTACGGGATGGCCGGATGCCCTTACTGTCGCCACCCCATGTCCCCTGGGAGGAAATGTGTACCCCAACTGTCTGCGTACAGTGTTATATGAGTGAAAGTGTAAAGTGGTACGAAGTGTTGCGAATAGTGTAACTGAGGCGGGACTTGATACCAGCCCGGTATTCACTAACGGAGTGCGGAAAACCGCCTAAATACCACATCTAGGCTGCCCGGCACTCCGACCCCTTTCGTTAATCCGCCGGGCGGATTCAAACCGGGGCCGGTACGCCTCTCCGTCTCGGAAAGCGGTGCGTTAGACCACACGACTAACCGAGCGGGTTCATCATTTCATTGTTTTGACTTGTATTAATGTTTGGTTTGGAAGGCGCAGTGACGATAGCTGTTTCGCCTTTCTTTCTGTCAGTGGCTTTCAAAAAGGAACATTATTCTTTCACATACTATTGGAAACATTTGTGTTTCACTTTTTGGGATAACAACACTCTTATTTAAATTTGTATATATACAAAACAGTCTAGAGTGCAATGATTTTATCTTAATGAACCAGTTTATGTCGATTTTTTTTTTCATCTTCAAGGACTGTAAGTCTACTGATGTCGTGTAGTTGGGCAGGTACCTAGGAACCTTCCAGTGCTCCCGGGTACCTGACCAGCTCCACGACAACAATGGAGTTACAGTCCTTAAGATAGTCTGAAAAAAAGTACCGAAACTAGTTGATTAAAATGAAATCATTGCACTCTATATTGTATATATAAACATTTTTCTCTGCTTCTTGTTCCTACAGGAACCTGATTTTCTTACACTGCACTCCATTACCCTAGTTTTGCTCTTGTTAATCTTCGTCTTATATGCACGTTTCAGCACACTGTCCATTCCGTTCAACTGCTCTTCATTCAATCTGACATCCGTTATTGATTTTCCTACTCGGGTAGTAAAGGACAGCAGTACATTGATAGATAACTTTTTTATAGACCAAGATAAGTTTAACAATTTAAATGCTTGTCCCATTGAGAATGGTCTTTCGGATCACGGTGCACAGCTAGTAACAGTATATGAAATAGCTCCGTTCAGTAATTCGAAACTGTCCACCAGAATTGTGCGCTCGATTAATGACTTAACAAATAAAAATTTCAAAGAAAGTCTACAGCAGTTAGACTGGGATGAGGTTTACAAGGAACCTGATGTTAATTTAAAATATAATTTATTTCACGATACATTTGTAAGGGTATTTGATAACTGTTTCCCCAAGAAATTAGTAAAATTTAATTCTAAGAAACCATGCAAAACACCATGGCTTACTAAAGATATACAAATATTGTGTAACCGAAAAAGGGATCTATATCTGTCCGCAAGAAAGAGTAATAACCCAGAAACAATAAAATATTATAAAAGCTACTGTGCTACATTAAGGAAAGTTATTAAAAAATCAAGAAGCATGTGCATCATGTCTGAGATTAGCTCCTCTGATAATAAAATTAAAGCAATTTGGAATATTATTAAAAGGGAGACAGGGCAACCAAGAGCAGAGGAAGAGGGTATCACCATCAAAACAAATGAAAACTTTATCAACAAAAAGTCAGAAGTTGAAAACATTTTTAATGAGTGGGACAGTGCACAAATGGTTTAAATCATACTTAACTGGAAGAGTGCAGAAAGTTGAAATAAGCAGTTCACATGATGTAGATGAGACAATTAATTCTTCTAACTGGGGAGTTATTAAAAATGGGGTCCCAAAAGGTTCGGTCTTGGGTCCTTTGCTGTTCTTAACATATATTAATGACTTGCCATTCTACATACATGAAGATGCTAAGCTAGTACTTTTTGCTGATGATACAAGTATAGCTATCACACCTGACAATCAGGAATTAACTGATGAAATTGTAAATGATATCTTCCAGAAAATCATTAAGTGGTTTTCTACAAATGGACTCTCATTAAACTTTGATAAAACCCAGTATATACAGTTTCATACAGTAAATGGCATGACACCATTAATAAATTTAGACTTTGAACATAAATCTGTAGCTAAGGTGTTGTTGTTGTGGTCTTCAGTCCAGAGACTGGTTTGATGCAGCACTCCACCCTACTCTATGCTGAGCAAGCCTTTTCATCTCTTCATAAGAACGACAACCCACATCCACTTGAATCTGCTTACTATACGCGTCTCTTGGTCTCCCTCTGCGATTTTTACCCCACACACTTCCCTCCAACGCTAAATTCACAATTCCTTGATGTCTAAGAATGTGTCCTACCAATCTATCCCTTCTTTTAGTCAAGGTATGCCAGAAATTTCTTTTCTCCCCAATTCGGTTCAGTACCTCCTCATTAGTTACGCGGTCCACCCACCTAATCTTCAGCATTCTTCTGTAGCACCACATTTCAAAAGCCCCTATCCTCTTTCTGTCCACACTGCTTATCGTCCATGTTTCACTCCCATACAAGGCAACACTCTATACCAATGCCTTCAGAAAGGACTTCCTTAGGCTTAAATCAATATTCGATGTTAACAAATTTCTCTTTTTCAAAAACGCCTTTCTACCCATTGCCATTCTGCATTTTATATCCTCTGTACTGCGACCATCATTTGTTATTTTACTGCTCAAGTAACAAAACTCATCTACCTCCTTTATTGCTACGTTTCCCAATCTAATTCCTTCAGCATCACCTGATTTTCTTACACTGCACTCAATTACCCTAGTTTTGCTTTTGTTAATGTTCATCTTATATGCACCTTTCAGCACACTGTCCATTCCGTTCAATTGCTCTTCCAGGTCCTTTGCTGTATCTGACAGAATTATTATGTCGTCGGAAAAACGCAATGTTTTTAATTCTTCACCCTGCACTTTAATTCCTTCTCCAAATTTCTCCTTGTTTTCCTTTATAGCTTGCTCAATGTACAAATTCAATAACAATGGAGAAAGGCTACAACCCTGTCTTACTCCCTTTGCTTTCTTTTCACAACTCGTTTTACAGGATGCGTGCGTTGTTTTTAAGCAGAAAATATTATACATTATGGTGTATCTTATGCTCCAGATGGTCTACCAAATTGCCTTTCTTCTTGTAGTCTTATTACCCTTTAAATATTGCCATAGGTACAAATTAGAAGCAAAGAAGTCCGTCGACGTGGCCGCCACATGCCTCTGTTTATTGCGCGTTCCTTGGTGAAGGTTATGAGTGCAGAGCGGTGACTCATGCGGGGTGCGGCAGGCGCTGCACGATGCGAAAAAAGTGCCGCCTTTCATGTGGCAGTCACTGAGAGCAACACCTCTCTAAAAGCTCAAGATAAACATCTGTGTCTGGCTGTGGTTTCACTGAAGATCGGGCCGATGATATGGAAAGTGAAAATATCGAACGATCTAGAAGCTATTTTCTTCACAAATTGTGTTGTCAGTGGTGTTTCGTTCTACGAGGCGCACCTAGGAAATAAGTTTATCATTTTTTTTTTGTTTTAAACAAAGACAAAATAATTACATGAAAAACTTTATTGAAAACAAGTAATGTTTGAGCTATTGGCCCACTTTAGGTTACTGTAGTAACACTAAAAGTGGGGCTTTGCGATCGTCTTTTGACAGCTCGAAATTTAAATAAAAAATTACGGCTTAACCATGCATCTGTCACGAAAATTGAATAACCTAATTTGTAGAGGAGAAAATTCTCTACAACTTTGCTTTCTTATGTTTTTTCATATCTCGTATCGTTTCAGTGATATTTCCAAAAATAACGGCGATTTTGGGATGTAAGTCTGTCTGTCCGACCGTAACGTGTTCTCTGTTTTTAAGACGAATCGTTCAACCGATCAGCACCAAATTTTGCACATATAATTGTAGGCCATCAGAGAGCAGAACCTTCCATTTTCAAATTTTTCGGACAAAAAATACGGTAGTAATACGAAAAAAGCCGTTTGTAATATAATTGTAATTGCAAACGAACCCTTCATCTGACACGAAAATTGAATAACCTAATTGGTAGAGGGGAAAATTCTCTACAACGTCGCTCTATTACGTTTTTTTTTAATATCTTGCATCGTTACAGAGATATTTGCAAAAATAACGGCGATTTGACGATGTCTGTCTGGCTGTAACGTGTTCCCACTTTTTAGGTCGAACCGTTCAATCGATCGGCACCAAATTTTATAGACATAGTTGTTGGCTACCACAGACCAGAACCTCGCTTTTCGAAATATTTCGGACAAGAAATACGTTAGTAATACCAAAAACAGCCGTTTGTAATGTAATTTTAATTGCAAATAAACCGTTCATCTGACGCGAAAATTGAATAAACGAATTTGTAGAGGAGAAAATTCTCTACAAGTTTGTTCCCTTACGTTTTCTTCATATCTCGTATCGTTTGAGAGGTATCTGCAAAAATAACGGAGTTTTGACACCCTCCATTAAATTAACGAAAACCAGCCGTTCGCAGATGTCATGTGACATTCCTCGCCCAGAACTGTCTCTGGCATACGCCATCTTGCGTTGCTTATTTGATGATTTTCTTATTGTAAGTTACACATTGTCATTTCAAAGCAATGGCGCACTGCAGAATTAACAAAAAGACGTCGTTCTTCGTACGATAAATGATAATCTAGCGTCTACAAATGCCGTATTAGCATCAGTTAACAATGGCCGTCAATAGTATGAGATTAAAGAACGAAATTCCTAACTTTTAGCTGTAGCGTAGTGGGGAATGTTTTGGACTGTGACGCTACAAGGGTTTCAGGCACCGTTATTATTTGATTTTTCATTATTTAGTTTATTATTTTCGTCCAAAATGTTTGCAAAAACTTATTAAACTACAAATCTGAAGTGGGCCGTAAAGCACGTCAGTGCGATTTTTTTTTAGCAAGTCATGAAAAGAATTGAGACACTTGTCATAACGTGAGGTGAAAATTTGTCTCCCTTTGTCGTAGAAGTATAACGAATAGAAGGTAGAAAGTGTGATCACTAGTCCAGTACACCCGTTTCACCGCTTGGCAACCCTAGCTCCGGTTTACGCGCTACTCTCCCATGCGGTGAATTTACACTTTCGGGAGGATTCGAACCTCTGACGCGGGAGGCCGCGTGATCCGCAACGTGGCGCTCCAGACCGCTTGGCTACTCCCGCGCGGCTTATAATTTCTACACTACAATTTTATTCCATTCCATGATGGTGGTGGTGGCGGCTGGTGCAGCAACAGTGTTGAATAATTAAAAATGTTCAGTCTCTGTTGCAATAACAGAGACTGAACATTTTTAATTAATCTACACTACAAATTGTAGCCCCAGGAAATTTTACAGACAGTATACACAAATATAGCTGAAAGTACCTAAAAATGTACGAACACGTAGTTCATGAGATATGAGCACATAGACAGTAACGTTTATGAAAAACTGCCCTTTCACACACCAAGTTTTAATGTATTACTTCTTTACTACTAATTGTATTCGCAACAGATTTTACAGACATACAGAACTTATACAAAGAACTAAAAAATTATACAATTCTACAACATATAACTCAATAAGTATGAGATCGTACTTATTTTGTATGCCATTTGTATTTTGATTGCTATCTTTCTTTGTTTGGACACTGCACGTATAATTTTGTACTTAATGCAAGACAGCCTTATTTCTTATATATTCTGCGATAAATATAATATGTTTTTAGAAAAAAAGGAGATGGACAGAGAGAGAAGGTCCAGGAGAAGTAGGCCCCCTACTAACTCAAGGAAGGAGTAAATAAATAAATACCCGGGCAAAGACGGGTTTTCAGCTAATTAATAATAATTCACAGTGTTCTTTAAGTCATTTTGGAGTTTCAACCGGTCACAGGAAGGGAAAGAAACTGTAATGATACTTTTTCTTTTTTGCTGGTGCTGTCGTCAAGATTAAAGTTAAGTACCGTTATTGAAACTTAACAAACTGTGAAATATTTCAATGAATATTAATTTTTGAAAAGATAGAGAGACTGAGAAAAACATGAAAGATTCCGCCATCAGTATTTAGCGGTGACAGTGGTTAGAATAAAGACAACACCAGAAAGCATCATTACAAAAGAATGTGGCGGAATCCGTTCTTTACCTGGCAGGAGAATTCAGGTTGGATCGGAGTCATAACAATGGAATAATAAATTTCTTCTTTACGGTAAATTGATGCTTGGTTGCATAAGCTTCGAATACTAAAGTTTCAGGACTGTGTTTAATTCCAATTTCGATTAGTGTTCAGAATTGGAAAATTATCGGACTTCGTTTAAAGAAAAGAAGAATTACTGCAGGCATTGAAACAAAATTCGACACAAAATGCGCGTAAATGAAATTCGTGTCTGGAACGTTCTTCCGCAATCGCGAAGCAATTTACAACAATGACCAAGGATCAATTTACGAATAACGCTGGAAACAAAGATTACAAAATTAATGATAAATGGGGAAAGATATCTTTGCAATAAGTATTATTTTCAAACGAATTACTGAATTTATTACAATAATTTTTTTAAGCTCACACCTACATAGTCAATATGGAGAGACCAAGAGAGAGAGAGAGAGAGAGAGAGAGAGAGAGAGAGAGACGTCCGATATGTTCAACAGTAATAAGACGGAAGACGACGAGCGATTCCGTTTTCTCTGCAACTCGATAAAAAAATAAATAAATAAATAAAAAATTGAAAGTCTCTTATGAAACAAAATAATCAGAGATTTACTGGCAGAGAGAACCACAGACATATATTACTAGGATGGCAATTCCGTATACAGTATCATTGGTGTTCGTGAAGTCTAGCCGCCATATTTCTATACTATAACGTGCGAGCCGTCGTGTGAGTTATTACAGAAAACAGTCGTAAAAATACCGATGAACTGACGTAACTATGCTGTCATTAGAGTTTTGACATGTAGAAAATTCGTGTTTTGTATATGGGTGAAATTTTTTAAGCTTCAACACATACAGTAATGAGTTGCATTGATTTGCAGTTATTATTAATCTGTCACCAATTTCATTCAACTTCAGATTTTATTTCAGTAGTATGGTCATTATAAAGGTGTACCCTTATTGTTTTGAGAGTTCTTACGAAATCTATAGTCTGCTTTGACGCACACACTAGTGAGTCGCGTTTCCAGTTTTTATTAATGTTTCCAGTTTCGATCAACTTCGGTTTTTCTGTTAATAGTGTTATTTGTCGTGGATAACACATAGCTTTATTCTTGTTGGTGTTTTTCAGATAACTGCTTCTCCGTTTAACTGTACGTAACGGTAAAATTTTACCTATCATCCCGCCGGCCTCTCATGATTATGTTGGCAACACAACAAAATAGTAGAAACTCTTTGCCTAGATGTTAATGTTTAACCGTACATAACATGTTCTTCTCATAACACGATTCGAAAATGCGGAAGTGTTAGCTCAAATGCAAATCATGTTCAAAGCAACTAGTAAACTTTTTGACGTTAGTTGAGGCAAGATCGCTGCATCAAACTTCAGTCACAGAGGCAAGTTTGCCAGTCTAGTAATGTATCTCTAAGGAGAGAACGGATGCTAGCGACAAGCGTCGCAGATATAATATTAATTTAAAAAATATTAAATGTACTGCTATAAAACAAGATGGAAATGTGAAACCATTGATTCCTATACTGCCTGGATATTGAATTTCAGCCGTCTCAGCGGACGAGCCATAGATGTTCGCATTCTTTTTTGTTGCCAAATTACAGCATGGGCTTCATCAAGATAAACGCCAAAAACTAGCTAATTTTTTTTTTTTTTCTGCACCTCCACTCGTCCCCCTGGAACCGCTACTGCCTACTCACGTAGTCGATATAGCTTATTTACGTTAGCGTTGCGTCACGATGACGAAGCAGCCGCTCGATCTTACGTGAATAGGAGGCTCCCCGAGAAAGGAGAACTCCGTGGCCGGTGTCGGCAGACTTGGTGAGACGTGGCGACGTCTCCGCCGCCAGCGAGGTCGGACGCCAGGGATTCACGCGTCAGGAGCCTGCGATTAATGGCCGTCTAGTAGAAAAACTCACCTCCGCCGTGAATCCAGTTCCTAGTTGCCGGGAACCTTTATTCGCAGGAATAGGACAAAGAAACACTGTATTTTTCCGAACTGAAGGCGGAAGACAGGATTGCTTAGACATTTACAAAAACATTCCAGAAGTAAATAACTTAGGAAATAATGGATGTTAGCTTCCACCCCTACTCTGCGCTGTATTCGAAGAAGCTAATGTGCCGCAAAATTTAACTAGGACAGTCGAAATGGTATGCATTTAGGAGTATGGAAAAAAAAGGGGCGGGGCTGAAGGTGAATATGACAATATTAATACGAGAACCTTGAAGTGGAGGTAGGTTACAGGTGATACTGAAGGAATTAAATTGTGTAATGAAGCAATAAAGCAGGTAGATGAGTTTTGTTACTTGGGCAGTAAAATAACAAATGATGGTCGCAGTACAGAGGATATAAAATGTAGAATGGCAATGGGTAGAAAAGCGTTCTTGAAAAAGAGAAGTTTGTTAACATCGAATATTGATTTAAGCCTAAGGAAGTCCTTTCTGAAGGCATTTGTATGAAGTGTTGCCTTGTATGGGAGTGAAACATGGTCTATAAACAGTGCGGACAGGAAGAGGATTGAGGCTTTTGAAATATGGTGCTACAGAAGAATGCTGAAGATTAGGTGGGTGGATCGCGTAACTAATGACGAGGTACTGAATAGAATTGGAGAGAAAAGAAATTTCTGGCATACCTTTACTAAAAGAAGAGATAGATTGGTAGGACACATTCTTAGACATCAAGGAATTGTGAATTTAGCGTTGGAGCGAAGTGTGTGGTGTAAAAACCGCAGAGGAAGACCAAGAGATGGATACAGTAAGCAGATTCAGACAGATGTAGGTTGCTGTTCTTATGTGGAGATGAACAGGCTTGCTCAGGATAGGATATTGTGGAGAGCTGCATAAAACAGTCTCCGGAATGAAGACCACAACAACAACAACAGATCATATATACAACATTTCGTTATGATGTGGAACGTGTCAGTTTAGTACATGTTGTCTCTACATGACAATCAATATTTTAAGGATTTTTTAATTACATTTTATTTAATTTTTAATTTTTTAAAAGTATTATCTAAAAATTCATCTACAGTGTAGAACGGCTTGCCATTCAGAAATGCCTTTAATTTCTTTTTAAATACTAGTTGGGTATCTGTCAGACTTTTGATGCTACTTGGTAAGTCACCGAAGACTTTTGTGGCAGCATAATTCACCCCTTTCTGTGGCAAAGTTAGATTTAACCTTGAATAGTGAATATCAGCCTTTCTCCTAGTGTTGTAGCTATGCACACTACTATTACTTTAAAATTGGGTCGGATTGTTAATAAAAAATTTCATGAGCGAATATACATATTGTGAAGATACAGTGAAGACTCCTAGATCCCTAAATAAATGTCTGCAGGATGCTCTTAGGTGGGCTCCAGCAATTATTCTGATTATACGCTTTTGTGCAATGAATACTTTTTACTCAATGTTGAATTGCCCCAGAATATGATCCTATATGAAAGCAGTGAATGAAAATAGGCATAGTAAGCTAATTTACTGACATGTATATCACCAAAGTTTGCAATGACCCTGATAGCGTAAGTAGCTGAACTCAAACGTTTCAGCAGATTTTCAATGTGTTTCTTCCAATTCAATTCCTCGTCAATACAAACACCTAAAAATTTTCAATATTCTACCTTAGCTACAGATTTATGTCCAAATTCTAAATTTATTAATGGTGTCATGCCATTTACTGTATGAAACTGTATGTACTGGGTTTTGTCAAAGTTTAATAACAGTCAATTTGCAGAGAACCTCTTAATAATTTTCTGAAATATGTCATTTACAATTTCATCAGTTAATTCCTGTTTGTCAGGCGTGATAGCTATACTACGGTGGCAAGATTTCCAAAATCAAAATACGGGACACATATGGGTACCGAAGATTACGAAATCAAATGTTAGGTTTGCCTGCGGCGTATCAACATGGCTGTTTCCCCTTAAAGCTTACAGAGAATGATTGCCTTACTGTCACATTTAATGCAGACATAAACACACGAAATAATACACAGTACAATAAGAAACAAAGACATTGTTTCTTTATCCCCCACCACAAAGCTAACGTGTCATATTTGGTCCTTCCCGTATTGATATTTTCTTCTCTCTTTTTGTTTTAGTACTGTGTGTTGTGTGCAGGTAGTGCGACATTTCAATATAAAAAGGAGCGAGTTGTCGTCGACGTAAAACTCTCGCATTCGGGAGGACAGTGCTTCAAATTCATCACCTGATTTAGGTTTTCTGTGATTTCCCTAATTCTTACTCAAAAATCAGACCATGAAGTCGACAGGACTATAAAGCCTAAATATCTTCCTGCTTTCCTTTAAATATAAGACAAATACCGCAACACGAAAAGTATGTAATTGATGAAAGAATTTGAAACCAACCGGACAAGCATAGAAATTGAGAATTTTTGGGGACGTATGAAAATTTCTTGTTATAATTATTTTCTTCACAGCCTACGCAAGTAATATGATTTTCGCGGTGTGGTAACTACGTGTGATAGAGAACGATCCTTCTGCACCACCATTAGTGCCAGGTAGAGCCGGCACAAACTCAGCAACGAATCGCACTAGCTATTTTCAGATACAACATGGTTCACTTCCTCAAAAAGCTGATCTGCAGATGTTTCTTTCAACATATTTTCATCAAATTCTGGTAAAGTTTTAAATCAGACTTGGAAGGAAGAGGATATTTAAACTGAGCCCTATTAGATGGTTTAAGAACATAAAGTCGTAACGTCTTATGAAATGAACTTCCAAGAATGTCCAAGAAATCAGACTCCTTCAGCATACTATCTTCTAGCGAATTAATTAATGACTAAAATTTTATAGTTGGGGAAACGTGCTCACGTCATGTAAAAGCATTATGTCTCCTTTAGAGAAGGAATTAGGATTCCATCAGAAGAAATAAAACTTTGAGGTTTGCCGATGACATTGTAACAACTCTGTCAGAGATACCAAAGGACAATCTACATCTACATCTACATGGGATACTCTGCAAATCACATTTAAGTGCCTGGCAGAGGGTTCATCGAACCACCATTATACTATTTATCTCCCATTCCATTCTCGAATAGCGCGCGTGAAGAAAGAACACCTGAATCTCTCCGTTCGAGCTGTGATTTCTCGTATTTTATTCTGATGATCATTTCTACCTATGTAAGTGGGAGTCAACAATATATTTTCGCATTCGGAGGAGTTTCGTAAGTAGCCCACGCCGCAGCGATAAGCGCCTTTGTTGTAATGAAGAGCAACTTAACAGAACCGACAGTATCTTGAAAAGACAATGGAATGTGGTCGAATTAAATCAGGCGATACTGGAGGAACTGGATTAAGAATGAGACACAGTTGTAGACGATTTTTTCTATTTGGGCGGTAAAGTAGTTTATGATAGCCGAAGAAGACGAAGCACAGCAAAATGAAATGGTAAGAAAAGCATTTATGAAGAAGAGAAATTTATTAACATCGAATAAACATACAAGCCTTAGGAAGACCGTTGTGGAGGTATTCGTGTATGCAATGTCTTTAGCCTGTGGGTCGCGAAGTCGCAAAGTCTTACTCTGGGAGTCGCCATTATAGGAGGAAGTAGTTGCACCATAAAATAACCAGGGGTTCAAAATCCAAATTAGTATGCCTAAGGGGAATTCATTTAATTTTAAAATCACTGCGTTTCTTGTGTAACATTAATTGAGAATTGAAAAGATCATAGATTGTTCTAAAATTCAATATGTTAATGATGAATAAGCGTAAATTCTGAAAAGTGCTTTTTGGAAACAATCGACACGGAAAAAAATACCATAAGTAAATCTGAGAAATTCGAAAAAAATCTACTTCTTTACAAATTGTCATGTGCATAATTCACTTCCAGTCTTGCCTGCAATACGAACCACTCGTTAAGCAAAATATATTTTTCTGTCGGAAATTATGTAAATATAGGAAAATGAGTTGCATTCTGAAAAATATAAGAAAAAACTTCGTCCATCAATTTAAAGAAAGGTGAAGCGAAATAAAGAAGATAACACTTGTTTCCTTTGAGATAACGTAGTTTGGTTGCGGTTCATGAGGAAAGGGTGGGGAGAGGTAACCAGAATATTTTTATTTGGAAGTGAGTCGACAGAATATTTTCACTAAGAAGGGAGTCGCATATGAGAAAAGGTTGAAAAACACTGGTGTAGAGTGAAGTCTTGTACGGAATCGAAGGTACCATAAGCGGTTCAGACAAGAAGAGAATAGAAGCTTTTGAAACGAGGTTCTGCAGAAGATGGCTGATAACCACACAGGTGTATCATGTAACCAACGATGACGTGCTCAAAAGAACTGGGCAGAAAAGATAATTGTGAAGTAACGTGACTCAAAGAAGGGGTCGATGGATGGACTCATCGTCAGTTTAGCATTGCAGTAAGTTATGGGCAGTGCTTTAGTCGGGCCGGTACGGGGCGGTACGGCGTACCGCCTAAAATTCAAACTCGCTATTAGCGAACCGGCTAAAATTCTTTCTTAAATCTGTAAGAAATATACCAGTTGTAAATAGTCGAATGGATTTCGGAAAGAAAATTTGGGACGTTTTAGGTTCCTTCGAGTTGCGATCATAACCGTCGAAGAGTCCAAATTTCACTTTCGCACAATTCCAATGGAATCTGATTGGCGGTCCAATGTTCGAATTAGCCAGCGGAGAGTTCCGACTAGTCTGAACCAAGACAGAGGAAATGCTTCTTACCGACTCCAAAGCGATTAAGAACGTGATCCAAAGAGATATGCCACTATACACGCAAAGTCTTTTGTATGCAATATCGTTGCTTATTCGTTGAAGAAAGCAAGTGCGAAATTTCGGCAATTCTTTAAAAAATTTAAGGGACTATACATAGCAACATCTTGACTTAATTTCCATTGATTGAATCATGAAACACTGCACGAGTTACGTATGTTTTCATACTTAGCACGACACGTTTTTATAACTACGCACAGTAAAGATAAAATATTTTCCGTAAATATTATGTTTTCTTAAACGTATTTTTAACGCTGTAGGCAGTAAATTATAAAATAGTGTGTCATAGCACTAGTAAGAACTAAAATGGAAACCAATTTTAATCTCTTTGACCAATGCTTCTTCAACTGGCACTCATATTGTCTTCTGGGTCGCCACTCCTGACTAGCCGGCCGCGGTGGCCGAGGAGACTAAGGCGCTCCAGTCACGGTCTGCACGGCCACTACGGTCGGGGGTTCGAATCCCCCCTCGGGCAAGGATATTTGTGCCGTCCTAGTTCGTAAGTAGTTCATAAGTAGTTTGTAAGTTTAGGGACTGATGACCCCGTAGTTAAGTCCCATAGACCATACGAACATTTGAACTCCTGACTAGTTACGATAAGATGTCGTTGTCCAAAGCCGATGGGTGGTATCGTCATCTACACTAAACCCCGCATGGAATGAGCAGAGTACCACCTATTTTTTTTTTCAACTAATGTACTGGTTATGGGGAATCAAACACGCAGAAGGAGAGTAAGTATCATAAGCAATTTCAAATGGATATGGGCAAAAGTTCTTATTTCAAGATGGAAAGATGGAAAAGCCTCGCAAAGGATGGAGTAGCGTGCAGAGCTACATCAAACCAGTCTTCATACTGAATGCCACAACAACAAAACAACAAATTGTAATTTACATTGATAATTCGATTACCGTTCTCCCAGCATCTTTGGGTTGGGTATCAGTTCTTGAAACGAGACTGCCGTCTGGGAAATGGGATCTGTAGATATGTCTCCCGCTCTCTCTCTCTCTCTCACTAACACACAGGGATCTAATCAATGCTTGGCAGTCGACGCCTGCTGCGGTTCCGCCATTAATCACCCCACTGTATAATTGTGGCCGCCACAATCGGCTCGCCGTAATGCTTCACTTGGAGTTCTCCTTTTCTTTTGGATTGTACCAGTCACACATGTTGGAATGAATCGATAAAATTGCAATTAGGAAAAGTAGAATGCTTTCTTCTGTTCCTTTCTTCCTAGGATAAAGCCTTTTCCCTTCCTTACTCGTCAATGTACTGTCCACATTCTCGTTGGATAGGCTATATTTCCTTCAGGAGCTGGCGATTAGTTTCTCAAGATTTTCAAAATCTTTTTACGTCCTATCTTGGTAACATTCATGCTTTCTCTCGTATAACCAACTATTTATGAAGTCCTCTTTATATCCTTTCCTGATTCTTTTATTTCTCTTTCTCTCTCACACTTTCTTCCCTGAAATCTTCTGTATAATTTTCATTCTCGGGATTTCCAAAAGTCTTCTTATGTATCAGGCCTTATTGTGTGGGTCTTAACTGATCTCACTATTGTTTTTCCTTATATCTCCATCTTTCCCCCATATGATTTTTTCTAAAATGTACCATTTAAAACGCGACCACCCTGTTTGATTTTCTGCTTCCTCTTTAAACTCTTTCGGCGATGAACATTTCGAACGAAGATATTTGAATGTCTGTACGTCTTCAATAAGTCCCACTTTCAACCAGCTGGCGCCACAAATTGGTCATACACTTCTTTTGTATATGTTATTATTATTTTCGACCATCCCCTATCAAGAGAGCGATTGCACTTTTCATGATTATTTCTTCTTCCTCCTTTATTTCCGAATTCTCTCCACCCGCTCGCTGTGTTCGTTCTTGCGCACATTATTTGCTGTTCATTTCTCGCTCGTATTTCGATGTTCTTTTTTTGGTATGTTTCTTTTTATGGGTAATAGTGCGGCTCCGTAGCACAGTGGTAGAGTGGCAGACTACAAGTGTGAAGGTCCCCGGTTCGATCCCCACCAGCTCCTAGAATTTTTATCTCTCACTTCCCACTTCTTTCAACTCTGGCAGTGTTGCTGATGTGAAAAATACCGAGTAACACCGTGGTTCGCAACTTACGTTAAACAGTAGGTCCCCCTATAACTGGCTGGATAAGTGAGTTCGAAGTCGAAGGTCGGAGAAAGGCAACGGCATACCACAGGATCACGCCTAGTAAAGCACTGTGTTGTTCAAACCAATCTTCGGATTAAATGTTTTTGATATGCCGTGTTTTGCAGCTCTTAGATGTTGTAGAAAAGACATTTTTTTTTGTGTCCCAGCCTCGTCGCCGCTTTTGTGTCTCGTTTCCGTCGTAGGTGTCGGTGGCCGAGTAGAAAGAGACCGACTCAGGAATAAAGGATGCACGCTTGTGCGGTATGGAGGTGACCAGCCAGTGGGACAGCAGAAACTGTAAACACTAGACTCAATTAGAATAAGATATATATTTCATAGAGACTTAGTAATACTTAACTTTTACATAGCTCAGTACTGCAGAATGCTGATACATAGTTGAGCTAGAGGCCTGCCTAGTGCCTGTCCGATAGCCAAGTCTTCACTGGTGCCTATCTGATTCCGAAGTGTTAACTGGTTCCTATCTCAGTCCCAAGTGAACGATGTCGTTCAGTGGTGGCCACGAGCGGAGTTGCAGCAGAGGGCGCTCGTGGCTGACGTCGTAAGGGCGCCGCGCCGTGCGTGCATGGCGGCGCGCGGCGAAAGTAGGTGGCGCGCACTTTTGACTTATGCGACACCACAATTTTTATATATGCACCAAAGCTGCTTTTATTTGAAATGGTGACTAGTTTCGCGCTTTGCCCATTTTATTAAGCCATATTCATATATATTCTTATTTGGATACTGCTTAGGTCATGCTGTATCCAAATAAAAATATATATGAATGTGGCTTAAGAAATTGGGCAAAGCTCGAAACTAGTCAGTATTTCAAACAAAAGCAGCTTTGGTGCATATATAAAAATGTCTTTTCTACAACAATCTTCGGATTGTTGACTGCTTTAACGTATTTTAATGTTTCTGAACTGCTCTCGATTGTTTATGTTGTCTTCTGTGATTTCCAATTATTTAATGTCGTCTTCTGTTTCAGTGTCCATTTTGGCTTGATTTTGCTAGTTTTTACTATCTCAAAGATTTGCCTTGTAAGCTTGTTTTTGCCCATTCTGATGATATGTCGATAAAATATCAAACTTCTATTTCTGAATATGTTAGTTATTGTGTCTCTTGTCGGTCTGTTTATTGAAATTCCTTCACGAAAAACTGGTCCGAGTATTTTTCTTCTAATTTTCCTATCCTGCTTTTCAATTCCTCTTATTTTCGTATGACCATGAATAACTGTAGTTTCTGCGGCGTAGAGTGTTTCGGGTAGAACTAGTGTTTCGTAATGTCTTATTCTTGTGTTGACAGAAACAGATTTTTTTATTGTAGTGTTTCCAAGGGAACATTTAGTCTTTGCTGTCGCGTTAAAGATATCTAAATAATTCTGCAGGTCAACTTCACTGTGTGATAGCAGATCTGTATCGTCAGCATAAAAATTATTTTTATTTCTTTGTCCCTCATTCTGTAACCACTAACATCCAACACCTTCCTTATCACCTCATCCATTACTATATTAAAAATTGGGAGGCTCTAAGTGTACCCTTGTCTAATACCACTTTTAATTGGTATAGAACTCATGAAACTGAAAGGGATTTTCATCTGTTTGATTGAATCTCTTCAATCATTTTTTTTTAAATTGGATGCAGTACCCCAAATTGTGGAGTAACGCATTTGTTAACTGAATCCTGTTGAGAGTCATCTGCAAGTCAATAAAACAAAAGTAAGCTGGACTGAAGTATTGAATGGATTTCATCACAACATGTCTAAGAAACAATAGACCTGTTGCATCTGAGCATGTGTAAAATTGTACGGTTCTTCTGGAAGAGTTGTCACGTAGTTTGCCGCGGCGGAGCGCATTGAGCCGCTAGACTGTGGCGCTATGCTCCGATGCGCAAAGCCGTTCCCCGTCGGAGGTTCGAATCCCCCCTCGGGCAGGGATGTTTGTGCTGTCTTTAGTGTAAGGTAGTTCATAAGTAGTTTGTAAGTTTAGGAACTGATGACGCCTCAGTTAACTCCCATAAGCTTTACAAACATTTGGACATTTTTTTGTTACATATTTTAATATCTAGCGGAGACCGGGACACGTTGGCCATATATTTTTTCTTTTGTTAATATTAATTTATTTGACATATTTAAATTTATGAAATTATTGTTAAATATTAGATAGGTCTTTACTGAATCTGGATGGCAGTTATTAAGCTTGAAAATATCAGTTACAGTATTAGAAAAAAAAAATATTTACTGAACATATGGAGGCATATAGGCATTCTTTTTTTTCCTCGTTCAATTTGGGAGTGGAATAGGAAAGGAAATGCCTAGTAGTGGTACAGTGTACCCTCCGCCACGCACCTTACGGTGAATTGCGGAGTATGTATGTAGATGTAGATGTAGAAGTGGGTCAATCTGCCCCTATCTCGGGGTAAATTGGCCCAGCGACTGGGGCACGTTGACCCATGTAGTCTTTTCGTAAGTGTAACTAGGAAAACAAAATAAAACTAACAGTTATCAAGAAATATACTTTAATGTGCTTAATATCAAGTTGAATATTGAATTAAATGCTTAACATTGAGGACTATGACAAGAGGACAGGTTAAACGTATTATGATTTTTAGTGTCTTAATACAAACCAGTCAACTTTAATCAATGTCCAGCTCCAAAGGATCAGTACAGTTTTAACACTCATAAAATAGTCCACGGATTTCATTTTTCACGCATCTCTTATGAGCCCAACGCTTACAGTTCATGAAATGAATTCCTTGTTCTCCGTTTGACCGTCTCATAAAGGCACTGTGACTCTTACTCATCGTCATCATTATCACCATCTTTTCTTTTTGAAAAAGGGGGTTTTCTAGCCTTTGATCTAAATTCCTTTCCAATGCTTTGCCCCAATGGCAAGGATTCAAATTCAATTTCTGTTTCCTGAGTTTCAGTTACCTGTGCAAACTGACTTGAGGTCTGCCTGTACTTAGCGCAGTACCTCCAGTACGATTTTCTTGGAATTCCAAAGTCTTCACTAACAGCCCTCACAGATCTTTCCTTTTCTTTTACTTCTAAAACTGCTCTTAGCATCTTCAGAAATCATTCCCCTTTCATTGTTTTATAATTTCGGATCATTTTCATGATAATACAAATAAAACAAAGGTTTAAACCAGAGTCGTAACTCATGTTTCGAAAACAAGGAAATGAACGAGATTCTGACTTCTCAGATCACTGTTTAAGATTAAAATTTACAAAACAAACAAATGTTTGTAAATCTATCGGACCAAACTGCGTGGTCATCGTCCGTAGCTTACAAACTACTTAAACCTAGGTAAACTAACCTAAGGACAACACACACACACACACACCCATGCCCCAGGGAGGACTCGAACTTCCACGGCGAGCAACCGAGCGCTCAGCAGCGAGACGCTTTAGACGGCTCGGCTACTCCACCGCGGCTGAAAATTTACTGATTGGCGATTATTCAACGGTTTTTATCTCATGAATATGACGATCCTTTGACATCTGAAACGTTATCAAAATAAGTTTAACTTCGACAATTATGTTAATAATTTAATAAACTCAAAGAATTATAAACGTTATTCTCATTAAAAGTAACAAACTTTTCATCGAGTTTCAAGAAGTACAGCTGCTATAGGACGTGACAGGTTGTCTCGGCTGGCCATCGTGCCCCGTCCTGTCTGGGCCAACCTGCCCCAACGCCGTCTTTACAATAAATTCTGTTCTTAAGGGAGCCTTCACACTGCCAACCAACCCCATATAATGTTCCAGCCTGGCTATTAATTTTTGAGATTAACAAATTTACAGAAGGAAGTGGTTTGAAGTTAGAAGCTATGAAAGATCCCAATCGGTAAATTACGGGGAAAATTATTACATGCACTTAAATGAAATGGTAAGCTAATTAACGGTTGAGTTTTGTGCAGGCAGAACATTACAAAAAGAATCGACGAGCAGTTACCTTTAACAATAGATCCATCGGTGGTTGAAATTTGGCTGTAAATGAAATTTTAATAATATGATAACCACTCACCGAACAGTGGATGGCAGTTCGTCAATATTAAACTACGACTCGTGTAGCAAACAGTAAAGTAAGATAAGTGACATGATATCAATCGGATAGGAATATTACGTAAGTCAAACACATCGGACTTCTAAAAATCGACTGCAGGTTCTATTGCCAGTAAATGATAATATTATGGAATAAATTTTGAAACAAGACTGGCAGGCTACACGAAATATCACCATTCAATATTAACTAAAAACTATGCCATCCATTGTTGCGGTGATTCAACAAGGCTGAAAAAGACATTATGGGCGGAGGGAGGATAGGGCAAAATTACTAATAAAAATTCATAAGTGCGAATTTAAGTGAGAGGTGGGGGTTTATTTATAAATTTAAGATACGCGCACATCACATATATTTACCTGAATGTACATAATAGCGGCCACATAAAAAATAATAAAGTACAGCTCCAGTCTGCAAGATGCTATCGCTACGAAGTACAAAGCAAGAGTGTCTTCTTTCTTACAAAAAAATTGAAAGTGTTGTTCCTAAATTTTCTTTCTCTGACTTTCATAGATGACTATTTTAACATGCCGAAATAATATAAAAACACAAAACTTTCTCTGATAATATCGGGGAAAGGAAAATGTGTCATTATACGGCCCCCTTTGACACGGCTGAGGTGTGATACAGAATCCGATAGCCGTGACAAACAAACATTGTGTCAAGGCTAGTTTCATAGAACACAAATACATCGAATATTACATAAGATAATAATGTAAATTACATATAATCCACATCACATAAGTACAACATCGGTCAGTCTTTTGCAATATTCGTTTTTCAGAATTGTTTTCACAAGAACTGATCATGTTTCGTCGTATTACAGTCTATTCACATCGATGGATGTCTATAGTACAGAAAGTTGCATCAAATTTCATTTTATTGATTATGAAGTTGATTTTTAGTACTGTCTGTAGGTTGAATTTCAGTATCGGCGGCGACGGCTCGAGGTTGTTACGTTGGTACTGGAGGCGGGAGCGGCGGCAGCGCCGGCGGCAGCGAGCGGCTTCCATTATTGCGCACGGAGTGTGCGCGTGGACAACAGCGGTCCGTGATGTATCGTCAGTTCAGCGCCCCTCGCTCGCACCGTCTCATTGCAATTTTTTTTTCATGAAAAGAACAAAAAGATTGGAGTTAGCAATGTCTACTGCACTAGGATAACTATTAATTTTTTCCTGCAAAGAATGCACACTTGATTAGTTTCCTTCATTCACACGTCGTCTGGTGCATGAGTGTTTTTTGTGCATTCGCAAAAGCTATTACGTGATTGAATTGTGATTATTGAAGGAGATATCTAGGCATATATATGTGTGTGTGCGCTCTTGTGGGTAAAGGATAAAATGAACAAACTGACATGAACATACGCCAGATATCATACAAAAAAATTTTTTTTTTGCATTCAATACACATGACGTATGTCCATGACTCTGATACTAGCAGGTTATTTGCCTAGTATTTATCTTACTTTCCTATCTACATATACATTTTGGTGCTATATACATGACTATTTACAGAATGCATATCATGAATACTAGTCATTGGTCAGAATGATTATTCATGTTGATCGTACATGCGATCTTTCAAGGCAAAAATGTTAGATGTTTCATAATTTACTATCTATCATACATATAAATACATGGGGTCACAAGAAATGGAGAAATTATCTAGAATATCTTACATACTATGGCATCTGATTTAAATTTATGCTAACATTTTAAAGTATCTGATTTGATTCTATATTAATATTTTTGTTATCGCTGAATAGATTCAGTCTCTATTAATGCTAACGCAGCTTGCTGCGAGTCCATACATTTTTTAAATATTTTTTATTTGATTAATATTGTCCGTTAGACGGTGTTGTAAGAGCTTTGTTTGCATAGCGCTGTCAACAATCAGTAATGACGTCACATCGCGCCACTGGTTCAGCTTCAGTCTGTGCTTACGTTGCATCGTGGCAGGATCGCGCGGTATGACTTCCGTAATTTTAATCGTACTGTTTCAAACTGCAACACATTAGGGATTACAGTGTGGTGTGTTTTTAAGGAAGGAGTGTCCAGTTTGCACTCGTCGAGGGTCCACACTTCACACCGGTGGGTGAGTACCACATTACGTTTTTTTGTCTGTTTGTCTGCAGCAGGCGAGGTTCGTACGTGTCGTGGAATTCACATCACCTAGCAGTGACTCTGAATTATCACACGGCACTGTTCTCTTGTTCATATGCGTACGTTTATTAATTGATTCACAGTATGTAAGCACGTCAATTAAACGTCCTGCGTGCGCATTATACATCTTTTTATTTTTATGATAGATTCCCGTGAGCGTTTATGGTGGCGTTAGAATGCGTCTTTATTCACCATCACGCGCTGTTCAAACTAATTTGTCACTTTAATTTATTTATCGGTCCTCTTAGGCCTGTCTTTTAATTTTTTTAATTGTTCTAAACACTGTTAATTCACTGGACAGCGTCTTTTCGCGGGGTGATAACGTTTGAAATTTGCACTTTCAGTAGCGCGAAAGTCGTTGAACGTCTCTTAAGAATAATGAAATCACTTGTTGGCGTCTTTCACTGCACTTAACACATCTGTGCTTATTGCTGTTTCACACGGTCTCCTAATCCACATGTCCTATTCAAATAACTAGCTTCACTGTTCTCTCCCAAATAGTTTCGATTTAATAAGACATTGACTAAAGGACTGTCTCTCATTAACATCCAAATCACATAAAATCATATCTCTTTTACAAAATTCATTTCATTAGGTATTAAGAGATATAAAAATCTTTACAATTTTCGAAATACATAAGCATGCTTTGATATTGAACATAACATTGACCATATGTGGTTTGCCTATGCTCATGTCAGTTTGTTTTGTGATAATGCTGTTTTCAGCCTTGTTTATCCGATACACTCTGCACGTCGCTTCTATGCAGTATTACATGTCTAAATGTGATTCATTTCAGACTTAATTGTCGCTATGCAATACTGGTTTTGATTTCTTTTTTTAAAGTGTCACCTATCGTAACGTTTTAAAGTCCGTAATCTGTGTTGTGTTACCCTGGTGTTCATCAATATAAGCAATCCAGACACACATAAAATATTGGCAATAAACATTCATACACACAAAAAAATATATACAAGTTAAGGCAAGACAAGATCAGGCCCGGCCGTCGTGTTAGATGCAAGGTAGATTTCGCACCATTTGTGCGGCAGAAGTACAGTTAAAGAAGGAAGACTGAGGACAGAGTAGTTAGAGGAATCTCGCTAATTCTACTTGCAGAATATCAATTTTATCAGTCTACAATCGTTACAGCAAAGATCACTCCTAACGTCAATTCGCGAGCAAACAACATAAAGCATAAATCATCGATCCTAGCATCGGAAAGTCCTCATCTTGTCACACCATCCGTATTTCTCGAACATTCGCGACCGTATCTAATCCTGCTCTTTCGTGCGTAATTTAAATCTGTGCAAAGATAGGTAATTATAAATAAAATTATGGCACTCAGATATGCGGGTGTATTCCTGTATGTGTGTCCCTGCGTCGTTCTGTGTTCATGCCAAAAGTTAGTAAATCTTTCACTTAATATGCACCTCCTGAGTTAGTTGTTAAAGTAAATAATTCCAGCGGTGGCTGCCACACATACTCGTCGTTTCTTCTTGCTGAAATAAAAGTTCTTATATCTAGGCTTAAGTCTACAGTGTTTGAGTAGTAAATATTCCATACCATGCTATGTTGTGAAATTTCATGTGTTTCTCGCAATGTGTGGTTTGTCAAACAAAACAATTGCATAACCTAAGCAAATGATAAGTTTTTCTACCAGCTGCATTATTCAAGTAAATCTTAAAAATTTTACATCAATGAAGTGTGATAAAGGAAAGAAAATATCTTTAAGTGATGTGATAAAGAATTATCTCTGTTAAGTGTCAAACAGCGCTTTATGTAGCAATTAAATAGTGTGTACGCATCATCTTAAATTCTTTGCATAGTCTGCAGTTGTTGCTTACTACAGCGATTAAGCGGAGAAAATTTAAGTTCGTTCTTACTTATGCAGATGGTATGCGTGCAAGCTTGTATTGTCATACAACATGATTCTACGTGTTTTGTTTGTCAGCTGATCATTCGCATAAAAGTTAGCAAAATCTCTATAGCTTGGTGTATCCTTCCCTGGTAGCATAAATAGTTATAGCAAAAATTATTTTTAGTGGGCAAACGAGATTTCATGTTCTCCTCTCTCCTATCACAACAAACTACATTACTTGTCCCCGTAAGTGACTATCCAAAATTTGGTCGGGCAATAATGCATATAAGTGGTACGTGTGCTTGTACACTCCACGTCCAATGAAGAAATAAAGATTCCCGATCACAAACCAGAATAATTCACCTACTTCTTCCAAGCAACACATATATAAATATACACGCAAATATAAAATATTACTCCTACACAAAATATTACCCACGTCAAAATATATGGCTATTACGTCTTTAACTGCCCATAACTGTGTAAGTGTGGTAACTTACATCTGTTTACTTATTATCCATTGAATGATTGTGCCAGCTGACAATAAATATTAGGCACTTACCTGCGATCTCGCTCGTCGCTCGGTGAAGTTCTGACGGATGACATGTTTGATGCTTACACAAATAAATATAAATAATGCCGCTTAATGCACACAGACGTTCATATTAGGCGTGAAATCGTTTTAAATCTTTGTGTGGGTACAGACCTTTAATCTTTCCAGTGTTTATGTGTGCTTAAAGTTAACTGCCTCGGTGTGGAATCTGTACAATTCTGTACGGTCCGCTATACATATGCTGCCACTTCTTATTCTGCTTATGTATAACTGATGCTTTAGGATGTGTGCGAATTAAAACAAATACCACCAAACACAATGGCAACGTTTGCTTGTAAGACTTCAGATAGATTCCGTCTACAAATTGTGTGTTCTTGCATCAATTCATCTTTAATGTCTACACCATCATTAAACCTCAGCATTTGAACTCTCGAGTAACGTGTGCCCCCACTGGATTCACCGCTCAAACTCGGAAGGCGTGAGAAGAGCGATTTAAGTTTGTTTGTGTACCTGATGCGGTTTGGGCAGGTTCCGTAACTTCAGTTATTGTCACGGTAGATTGTGGTGGTCCACAAGTCGTTTGTTGTCCGCAGTCAGTCGTTATCCGTGCCACCGGCACGTAGTCTGTCTGACGATTGTCACTGGGTGGGGGATGGTTCGGATATTGTCTACCTGTGTACGTGTTTTGTTGTGTATTCCCCATGTTAAAATTCCTGCCCCCGTTTCGATTATTGTTCCAGTTGTTCCCTCTATTACTATACCCTGGATGGTACCTATTATATGTTCTTTGCCTTGTTACATTGCCCCCGCTGTATGTTTGTCTGTTAGTATTTCTACCGCCCCCGTTGTATGTTTGTCTTTGAGCCTGTGAGTTTGCGTCATAGCGGTCAACGTGTGGTGCCAGAGTATTTGTACGCGACTGTTGGCTGGCCTGCGTCGGCGTTGGCGGCATCAGCTGATTTATTCCATTACTGTTGGCGTACCGACTGGCGTTGCCATAAGTATTGTTGTGGTTACCACGTCCGTACCACGTCTCGGTCATCTTCGTAAATTAAGTCAATCGAATCGACTGTCGACAAGAAGTCTTCCAGATTATATATAGGAATATGTACCAGTTGCAATCTGAGGTATGTCGGCAGACGTCCTATCAGTACTCTAAGTACTTCTCGATGCGACATTGGTTCGTCGAAGAAGCGTGCTTTGTTTAGATATTTTTCAAAGTATTTTCTTAAACTGCCATTCCGCTCATTAAAGGGTGGAGGGTTGTATATTTCATTTGTCACACGCTCCTGAATTCCCACCGACCAGTATTTGCTAAGAAATGCATTTTCGAACTCTTTGAGAGTGGCACAGTAGCGGTATACGCCTGAAGCCCAGATATTCCCTTCACCTTGAATATATCCCATTACAAACCTTATCTTCCTACGCTCATTCCAGGTGTCAGGAAGCAATTCTCGAAAGGATTGTATAAAAATGACAGGATGCACGGATTTATTTTCGGGTATAAAAGTGGGAAACTGGTGGTGTTTGAGGAGACTTTCTTCCAACAGGATTGAGGTAATACTAGGACGGGGAGATTGTGAGCGTTGCATAACTGTGCGTCTGTCACTGTCAAACCACTCGTCGTTTACGTCAGTCTGTTTTGCGTCACGGTCTTGGTTATGGTACCTATCTGGAGTTGACGTCACCGGTGATGCGTGTCTCCTACGTGTGTCAGAAGTTGCATTCTGTGTCCGGGATTCCCTTCGTACACTAGCCTTTACATTCGACAATTCCTCCTGCAATGACTTTACAGCGGTGCTGTGCTCCTCATATACTTTTGCAGCAACGTTTTGAATGACAGAGTTTAAATCAAGTACTAGTTTATCATTAAATTGTACCTTGGTCTGCTCCAAAAAGGTTTGAACTCTTGCCTGATTCTCACTGACTATGGCTTCTGCCTGAGAGGTTATGTGCGTTACGGTAGTTTTCAAATTTTCATGTTCAATTCTGAATGCTGACAAGTCCTGTGTAATATTTTCAATGGCTGTCGGAAGGGCTTTGGTTGTTTGCGAAACGTTATCAAGCTGTGAAGCAATGTTAGAGACCTTTTCATCAACTACGTTCAAAATATTACTGTTAACTTTGCCTTCTACGTCTGCTACCTGTTGTTCAAGATTGCCTATCTGTGTATTTAATTGTCTGCTCACCTCGTCAGAAATTAGAGCTGGTAGGTTTTTCTGTGCTTCCTCGAGTTGCTTAAATCTGTCCTCGATTTCTTCCCTCGTTACCATTTGATCAGCGATTTCCTTTTGTTGCTGTTCTAGGCGTGTTAAGACATTCTGTTGAGCTTGGAATTTTTTATGTAAGTCCTGTTTTGTGCATTGGTAATGTTTATCAAGCTTGTCGTTAAGTTCCTGCTTTGTCGTCATTTGTTGGCTAATCATGGAGACTTGCTGCGTTAAATTTTGAAATATTGACTCGAATTTTGAAAACCATGAAGTAGGTAGATCACTATCTGAGTGCACAGCTACAGTATACGTACCTCCGTCTGCTACGGACGTGTCAGTTACGTCCGTAGCAGGCGAAATATTTTCTATCCGCCTGTCTTCCATAACGTTTTCTAATTCCTGCTCAGATTGTACTACAATGTTACTCGGTTGCATACTATCCATATCGGTAGCTTGTCTTCGCGTCCTAACATGTAAAAACATGCGTACAGTGAATGTAAATACGGATGTCGTCAGCTACCACTGTTTGTTTACCTATAGCCAAAGATGCTAGTAACACGGCACTGCAGCTCGCAAAACACAGATAATGCGAAAAAGATGAGGATCGCGGCTACAAGATGGGTTCGGCAGCCATCTTGTGTAATTCTAGAAAGCTCTATTGTTGACACGGTAACTAATAATGAAACACTTAGGAAAAATTTGCAAAATACGGAAAAGCTGAAATTGATATTCTGCAAGCAAATAATAGTAAAAGAAGGTCAAAAGCGTCTACAGAAACGGTGCAGGCCTGGTCTTACCTTGTTTTTTGTCCGGATGCTGTGGTTCGTCAGTGCTTTTAATTTTTTCGTCACAATTATTTCCTTGAAAATCTTCGTGCACACTAGTAGTCAATTTTTCTCCAACAATTACTTCCAAAAATAGTAGAACATGAAATGAAAAAGACAACTGTTAATACGTTGACAATGGAGTAACACAATGATATAGTTCTAAGATCTATTTTAATAAACTAAGAGCAGATTCGGAATCTTACGATACTTGTACCACAATGAAAGTCATGTGAACGGTCGCCAAATCTTTTTATAATGTTCCAGCCTGGCTATTAATTTTTGAGATTAACAAATTTACAGAAGGAAGTGGTTTGAAGTTAGAAGCTATGAAAGATCCCAATCGGTAAATTACGGGGAAAATTATTACATGCACTTAAATGAAATGGTAAGCTAATTAACGGTTGAGTGTTGTGCAGGCAGAACATTACAAAAAGAATCGACGAGCAGTTACCTTTAACATTAGATCCATCGGTGGTTGAAATTTGGCTGTAAATGAAATTTTAATAATATGATAACCACTCGCCGAACATTGGATGGCAGTTCGTCAATATTAAACTACGACTCGTGTAGCAAACAGTAAAGTAAGATAAGTGACATGATATCAATCGGATAGGAATATTACGTAAGTCAAACACATCGGACTTCTAAAAATCGACTGCAGGTTCTATTGCCAGTAAATGATAATATTATGGAATAAATTTTGAAACAAGACTGGCAGGCTACACGAAATATCACCATTCAATATTAACTAAAAACTATGCCATCCATTGTTGCGGTGATTCAACAAGGCTGAAAAAGACATTATGGGCGGAGGGAGGAGGGCAAAATTATTAATAAAAATTCATAAGTGCGAATTTAAGTGAGAGGTGGGGGTTTATTTATAAATTTAAGATACGCGCACATCACATATATTTACCTGAATGTACATAATAGCGGCCACAAAAAAAAAAATAAAGTACAGCTCCAGTCTGCAAGATGCTATCGCTACGAAGTACAAAGCAAGAGTGTCTTCTTTCTCTGACTTTCATAGATGACTATTTTAACATGCCGAAATAATATAAAAACACAAAACTTTCTCTGATAATATCGGGGAAAGGAAAATGTGTCATTATACCCACACAACAAAAACGTTGCCAGTCTAGCAAACTAAAAATAATACAACTGTTGCAAAGTATTTAAAACTGAAAACCCTGGTAAACAGACATTCGGCGTTTTTCTTTACATAATCGTCTGTACAATAGCATTTAATGTTGCTGGCGAGTCCATTTCTCGTAAAGAAGGAAAAATTAAAAAAAATTGTAGGTGGAACTGTGGACAGCGAGAGGAAGAGAGAAAAAGTGCCCGCACAAATATACTACAGGACCTACACTGCGAGAACATAATCACGAAAATTGTTTGAGAATGGTCCATCAAACACTTCATTCAATTCACCCATATATTTACAAATACTTAAATTCGTCATAATCGAGGTTTCAGGAAGCCCTATATCAGTGTCAGAGTATATATAATAAAACACTGAAATAGTTAAATGTTTTTATACGCTTAAGATAACCTCGTCACAGAATTTATTTTAATTAAGAAGAGAAAATATTTTCGTAGTTCTTTATGTCACGTTTGCATGTGCGTCATTCTGCCCCATGCACTGCAGAAGTCTTTTATTTTGTCTGATTTTCCGAAGCATCTCATTATATATCTGTATAACTACCTGTTCTTGTGGTTAAATCTGTAAATGGATCGTGCTAAGCACGAAAAACCACGGAGCTAACTGGTGCAAGTTTCATTATGCAAATCATGAATGCCATTTCTGCCGTTAAAAAGCTATTCAAGCACGCAGTAAAACAGGTACCGATACTCGAATCCTGCAGGTACCGTTTCACATATTATTCCAGACAAAAGTGAATCAAAATATAAATCACTTCGGGAATTAAGTAGGTTAGTTTAGGGTACGGAACAAATAAGAAAATTTACTTCACGTGTGCATCTCCATAAATCTTTTAGTCCATTGAAATTCGTCCTTACCATCCACAGTGAGCCACTTGGAATGCAATTGCTTGAGGTAGCTTTTCCTTTACACGATTCTAACAGCGTATTTTGGCCACTGTCCTCTGTATTAAGAAATATTTCGTGAGTAAAATACCAGCCTAAGCGACGCAGCAGACGACAGGGTAACACAGCCTTGCGCATGCGCAAGTTGCCCAACTCGGCCGTGATTTTGCTCACTGACCATAAACTACAAACTCGAGAAAAAACTTCCCTCAACTAGTTTTTCAAACTCACGATTTTACACAACTGTTGACAACAATTGGAAACAAACTCCGAGTTGAAAACAGTTGTCAGGGTGAAGGCACCTTTAGAAAACTCACTGAAGCAATTCAGTCTGTATGCCATATAGAAATAATCCTTAAAGTACGACCTCTTATTATACTACTCATCCCGTTGCGCCTAAAGAAAGCAAAAATCAAATAACACACATTAACCGACGAGTAGAATTTTACAGAAACACGCACAAAAACAATTAAATACTACAGCTTGTCTAAAACTTCGCCGCCTGCGATATTGACCCTACATAAGGAGAGGGACAGTGCTACATACTTTCTGATCTAGCGTCTGTTGTATGAACTAATTCGACTGGGCCATCCTGCCCCTATGGCCAACGTGCCCCGGTCTCCCCTATTATCAGAGATTCAGAACTACCATCTGCGATCAGATGAGTATTTCGTTTAACCTTTCTTGTACATGAGAATAGTTATATTTCTTCTTCATTCATATAGAGTCCCGTCTCTAATGATCACACTGTCGAAGAGACGTTAAACCCTTATCTTCCGTCCTTTCATATGGAGTCCGCATTCGTAGTCCAGTGGACAGCGTGGTAGATTGCTCGGGTTCGATTCCCTGTCCGGGTCGGAGATTTTCTCCATTCGGGGACTTCGCGTTGTGTTGTATTCATCATCATTTCATCATGATCAACGCGCAAGTCGCCCATGTGGCGTCACCTTAAGACTTGCACCAGTCAGGGCGAACGCGATCCCAGCTGGGGTCTGACAACCAAAAATGACACATCATTCATATGGAACTTTGTTATGAGTTATAACACTGTTAACTAATTTCGTTAGTTACTTGGTGAGTGGATGGTCCCCTTACCACATAAATTCATTAGCTATCCCGTCGTTCCCGTGGAGACTTCGTGTTTATAGCAGACATACGTCTAATTTCACATCTTACCGCCCTAACCAGCTTTTCAAAGGTGCAGGAACACTAAAAATTTCAGCTGTTCAAGACAGATGGCTGGAGTTCATACTGCAGCAATAAGCGACCCCGTATCGCTTGTAGGTGGCTCATTAACGTATTTTCTAGCCAATTTACTAAGACTGTTCTAGTAATGAGAACTGACAATAAATTTCAAAATAATGAGAACTGACAATGAAATTTAAAATATCTTCTAACTGTTTGATGATTCAAAGATCTGGCTCCAGCCAAGTACGAATCATGGTAGTTCTTACGACTCTTACACCCTTTTGATAATTGCCATTTTAGGACAAAATTTAAATTGAAATATTTATATTTCATTATCATTCTGTATAAACACTGAACATAAGAAACATATTGTCAATGAATATTGATTACTTTACTTATCATTAAACGACTTTTCTAGTAATGCAAATTCGAAGACGTACTTTTTACAGTAGGTAACGTATGCAAATGCCATAAAACGGGTAACAACTATAAAATAATTCCACATGTCCCTTTCTTATGTTTGATAAAAACCCTCGTAAGGCTTGAAACGGCGCACTGCATGACAATTTACTAATCATTCTCTTGTAATCTGCAGCTATTTATTACAGAATTCTTTTAACAACCAAAATGTCTGGTAAACATTAGAAGAGATGAACTTCAGCAGAAAGACGTCTCTTTTCTATTCAGGAACGTTAAGGTTTACTTACTGCAATTCCATATAAAATGATTTCCAATCCATGGTGTACAGCAATCAGTGATAAGAAATATTCCTTCAAACCGTCTTGATTGCAAATTATTTTATTAATTAATGACGCGTTTCGCCCTTTAGCAGGGCATCTTCAGATTATAATTCACTCTCCGTGGTGTGACACCGTAAGTTGTTATTTCGGTGTTTCTATTTTTCTGGAATTTTTGGATTTCCTTGTCGCCCTTAATAGAAGCGGAGGTCTCTGGTGATACGAGATAAGCCCATGTTTACAATTGCACTTACGGGCGGTGAGTGTGCAACTTAGGAAACTTGATGGAATGCAATACCTACATTACTTCATGTACCAAATCAGCCATAACTGTTGTAGCTGAATTAAAAACTTCACAGACGTGGCAATAAAACACACAAGCAATAAATCTTTTTCTCAACAAAGAAGAAACCATTTCAATAATTGTTGCTATATCTCAGTGGCATTTCCCCCAATAATGAATATAGAGAGAAGAAAAGGACGATATTTGAATTATTTCAATGAATGATTCGTGAAGTCATTGTAGTGGTAGACAGTTATACTTTCCTGTATTTGTGTTAATGGTGGGAATGGGAATTTTGTGCCACTTTTTAAATAGCTGTTTTTAATGACTTAATGTTAACAAGAAAGAGGCTTGATCTCAGTGTTGTAAAAGGGACTTCAGCGCAAATTATCCTCTGAATATGAACAGTAAAACTAATACAAAATATCATGGGATGTCTTTTTTTTTATTTTTTATTTTTTTTTTTTTTTTTTTTATTTTATTTTATTTTTTTTTTTTTTTTTTTTTAGTTCGTTTCGGCCTACTAGGGACCACGAGGCTCGTCTTAACTCTCAGCCAGGGTCTTCTGCTTTTTCTTGGCCCAGTACTCCTTCATCTTCTGGCTGTGAGCCTGCTTCCTCTCATCCGTCCATTTAGGTCTGGTGGTGCCTGTACACTTCTTGCTTGTGAGAGATAGTGGGAAGACTCCATGTAGAATGGCCTGACGGTATTGAGTTCGGTTCTCGGTTATCTGTAATGGGATCTGCAATTCCTCTAAGTCTGATCTAACAGAGATGAACCACTTAGCTTTGGACGCCTTTCCCCTGCTTGTCACTGTGAGGATCTTCTTGGTTAGCCTTGTGTGATTCAGGCGAGTGATGTGCCCGTAGAAGGTCAGTCGCCTTTTCCTCATACATGTGACTATGTCTTCCTGGTGTTCATACAGTTCGTTATTGTGCCTTATTCTGTAAGTACCGTCTTCCTCTCTTATGGGTCCTAATATTCTCCTCAGGATCTTCCTTCTAGTTTCCTGAGTGGACCCTTTCGATTCATCAAGAGGCACCCGGAGGCATAGAGTGCAGAGGGTCTTACTACTGAGTTGTAGTGCTTCAGTTTTAAGTTCTTGGATAGGTACTTGGAGGTATAGATATTCTTACATGAATGATAGGCTCTCTCTAACTTGGTGCACCTGGCGTCTATGGCCAAGGTTTCGCTCTCACTTGCTGAAATCCATTCTCCCAAGTACTTGACTGCAGGAACTTTACAGATATTATTGTGTCCTAGTGGGATTGTAGAGGAAGCCTGTTTGATATTGGTGATGAACTCCGTCTTCTGTATGTTGATTTTCAAGCCAGTTTTTACTGCAACATTGTAGAGGCTCTGTAGTTGATGAGCAGCCTCCTCCACGCTGTTGGACAATAGGGTGAGGTCATCAGCAAAGGCTAGACATGGGATGTCTATTTAAAATTGGTTAATTTTTCTTTCCCTGAATCTCCCCCCTCCCCCGCCGAAAATATGTACTATATTCTTCACTGCAGTTTATCTGACATATGAACGACAAGGATTTTCTAGAAATTCGCTATTTAAGAAAAACTAATTACGTTCAAAAGTATATGCATGTATAAGAATGACTAGTGAAGTGTAACATTGTGCGAATCGTTAGACACCATATCGGATCGTTATGCGTCAAACAAAGTGCCTATCGTAGTAAAAACAAACTATAACAGAAATTTATGTTTCCCGTATGTGTATATCCTCTTATTTTTATCGGAGTAAGCTGCAAATACACACATATCCCTAAGTAATTCTTCATGAGTAAGTTGTTGCTGACATCACTGAATAAATGAAATTCGGCTGTTTTGCATTTATTTGACGATTATTTATGTATCTTGATATTTTGATAATGCTTGGAACCCAAACAATGTAGTAATTAATTCGTTAATTACGTAGAAACATAGTTATAAACGAAAACGACTCCTACTGCGCCTTGCCCTCCGCTAGGAGCGCTAGTGTCGTATCAACTATCAGCTAGTAACAAATTTGACACCATTGACTTTATATGTTAGAATGTGTTATTACAGTGAATCATTGATGTTCCTTTTACTTCAAAAACGAGACACCACCGAACGAAAATGTGTCTCAAATCAGAGTTGGGATCTTTCATTTTTTTTTTTTTTTTTTTTTTTTTTTTTTTTCAAAAATTACAAACGAAATTAATCTATGTAAGATTTTCTGTTGTCGAATTGCTCATACAAGCGTTACAATCAATAGTTTGACTCACTCAGCAGAAAAATCCGTACTCGCAAATAACACTCAAAATTGTTAATCTAAGAAATGCCAAAATGCTGCATCACTTTATAGATGTTAAAAACTGTTTATTGTTATCGCAATAGGCCTATTTCGGCACTGTGGCCATCATCAGGCCATTTCCATAAAGCATCGTGGAGGTATAATTTATTATAATGACTGCAATAATTGCAGTATATATGTTCTTTAGATGGTATATATATTACATTTATCAGGTATTAATTCTTTACAACTAATCTGTCAGTTTGACATATCCTCCAGCGATGGTCAGATAGATGTGCTCAGATTGAGCATCGCTGGAGGATATGTCAAACTGACAGATTAGTTGTAAAGAATTAATACCTGATAAACGTAATATATATACCACCTAAAGAACATATATACTGCAATCATTGCAGTCATTATAATAAATTATACTTCCACGATACTTTATGGAAATAGCCTGATGATGGCCACAGTGCCGAGATAGGCCTATTGCGATAGTAATAAACAGTTTTTAACATCTATAAAGTGAAGCAGCATTTTGGCATTTCTTAGATTAACAATATGTCCTTAAAAGACATACACAATGCTGCAGGCCCGAATGAAATGAAATTAACTGTCAAAATGTTGCGCAAAGATCAATGTTCAGTATATTCAGAACTAATACTCGGTAAAATACATAGTTTTCTGTATTTCTTAAATGTTCTCTGTTTATAAACTCGTAGTGCATCGTTTTGTAACGATATCAAAGACTAGTCCTTCTGTCCCACAGACATCCTTATCTGTGTTGTACTTGTTATCTCTGACGTAGACCTTTTCCAAAGATTCTCTAACACTGTAGTGCAAAGTTTACATACATCAATCCATCCATCCTCTTTTCGGCCCAGGAATTCCAAATTTACAAGTAAGTGATAGAATTGCCGTTAGTTTTGTAAAATACAATTTAACGTCGATTTCTTAGTTGCTGTAAAAACGATGGGCTTAACGAAAACATATGGGAACAGAAACGGTGTGTGTAGATAACTAGATACACTGTTCAATTCCACACTGTGCAGAGGATCAAAAGTGTTTCAGAAAATTGTATTTATTTGTCCAGAACAATAGACTGCTCCTATGAGCATAACACATGCCGCATACATGGAAAAGTCAGTAATACAATAGGAAATTTCGAAAATAGATGCTTATAACCGGCCTGAAGAAGCTCTTGGATGAAAATACATTTCTAAGAGAAATCCCACATAGTTACAAATACTTATTTCCTGTGATTCTGCAACGTGCCAACTACCATACCTGCTTTTTTATTTCATTCCCAAAAAATAATGTTCAGCTGTAGTTTTCGTTGCCTTCTGGAAGAAAGAGTAGTGGCTGTTGCACACCAACAAAGCCACTGCAATCAACACCACCCAATTCCCTACGTTCTCTCTTGTTCTGCCTTTTTGTAATGTGTTCATTCGCTGTCACACTCAGATACTGAAAACGATGAAATCACGATGTTAATATCAATGTAACCTAATGGTAAGAACGTTTGTGTCCGTTGCAGGAAAGACGTTAGATTTTCTGTCGTAGTTGAAAGGTTTTACTTTATACCTATCATAAGTTAAAAAGATTTTGCTGTCTACATTTACACTCTGGAAACTACTTATGGTGTATGGTGGAGAATAGTTCGGACACAATCATGTTTCATCTTTTTGCCATTACATTTGTGTGCAATGCGCAAGAAGAGCAAAAACCTAATGACCCTGTTCCTGCGATTTGTCAAGGTCATTTTTTGAGACATGCCGAAAAAGTAATTTGTTGTTTGACTTTTCTCTTAATGTGCTTGCTCGGGTTTTAACGGTAATCCTTTCCGACACTGAGTCTCGTATAGAATATTGATAAACATTTGCGTGTCACTCTCGCACTTAGTGAAGAGTATGTAGTTATTCATATCTCTTAAGATTGTAAAGTTTTACTCACGGCAGCTGTGGCGAATTCTGTTGATGTTGGCAATGACCGTTCAGTACTCTTTGAAAACAAGGACACGTTACATGAGCGGAATAATTTTTCGTGTCGAACATGAAGTAACATAATTAATGCGCTTCCTTCTCTCTGGTTAACAGGTTCCTGTATGTACCCTTGTCCCTTCAGTAAATTAATTATCCTCGTAATACGAACATTTCGTTACCAATGTAAACATACTACGACGCTGCTACCAAAAGTAAAATTTAACCGCCACAGATCATGCTAAACTCGTGATATAACAAATACATGTCTTCTCCTGTTTCTTATGTTTTTTTTTTTTTTTTTTTTTTTTTTTTTTTTTTTTTTTTTTTTTTTTTTTTCCAACTTATTTGCAAGGTTATCATTCGCAACTTTTGTATCTTACATATTCCGTCGCCGCTGTTAGGCCTATATAGGAAGCTGGGGGCTGTATGCCCCATTGCGATGTGACGTGTTTTTTATTTGTTACCCAAACTAAGCTCTCTTGGCCAAACACAACATACAAGTATTGGGCTATGTACGGCTCTGTTAGGGAAATATGACTCGTTGCAGTCTCAGGGTCGAACTGTATTCGTCTGTTTTAATTCTCAACAAGTACATTAGTTGCAAATAGAACTTTGTATCTGATCCTACAGGCAAACACCATTGATAGGCTAACATTTGGGAAAAAAAATATAAAAATATAAAATGAAGACAAATTATTAATCAATGAAAAATGTTATATTCTAACGTTTTCAGTTGCTACACCACGTGCCTAACCGTGCACCAAAACTGTAGCCGAAAGAGAAACTGCATAGATGTGAAAAGTAATAAAACTGTTTTCCAACACAGAAGAAACCAATTTCACAATTGTTGCTGCCTGTTAGCATCAAAACAGTAAGAGTTTTCTGGATATTCGCTTTAGACGCAAAAATAATTAGGAGCTGTGTACATAGAATGAACGGGCAGTGCAATCGAAGGACGTTCGATTCTCGCTCCGCTAGCGGTGACGGGAATCTAAGATGGCTTATACCGATGTTGATTCTTGACGTGATAATTCTATGAAATTTCTTGGTCAATTTGACAAGCAGACCGTGAATCGGAAAAGTGTATCAGAACCAGTCAGAACAGCGGTGTAATAGTTTGTTGTACGCAATGTAAATAGACTACATTCGCCACGGTGGAGTAGCCGAGCGGTCTAAAGCGTCTCGCTGCGGAGCGCGCGGTTGCTCGACGTGGAGGTTCGAGTTCTCCCTGGGGCATGGGTGTGTGTGTTTGTCCGTAGGTTAGTTTACCTAGGTTTAAGTAATTTGTAAGCTACGGACTGATGACCACGCAGTTTGGTCCGATAGATTTACAAACATTTGAACATTTGACTACATTCACTTAATAAACAACTTATATTCGTTGTTAATGAAAACAGGCTTTTCAGCGAAAGCTATGTAATTAGAACAAACTATAGGTATCAAAACGTTAGATACTGAACAAGCGAATTTTCTGATTTTTACGAATATATCAAGATTTTAAAGGATGTGGTTAGGCAGGAACCTTAAAGTAGAGCTTGTTCACTCACAACAATTTAAGCTGTACTCTTAGGTTCCTACCTAACCTCGGTTTAATATCATGACATTTCGTAAAAATCATATTTATTATTTATGTAACAGTCATAAATTTGATAAATAGTCATTAGTCTTCTAACTTCCCATACAATTGACCATCTGCATTCCGACACAATACTGCAGTCTTTCACAGTGCCTTTGATACTCCCAATTCATAATGGTGTCTTCTCTTTCACATACAACACACTTCGGTGAGGGGAAGATTCCAATCCTGTGCAGGTGATCCGCAAGGCAGTCGTGGACAGTAATTCTTCCAAATGCTGCCACCGTTTCCATTAGTGGGTTCTTCTAACAGTAGAAGCCATGTTTTTCCTTGTCCTTGTGTTGTCAAGTGGTCATACAACGTTTTCTTGAAATTGTTGTCAATAAGTCTTTTAATGGAGATATATGATAATTTTGAGCAATTTGTTTGAGAGATCTTGGTTCCTTTTTTGGCTAGAAAGTCTGCCATTTCATTCCCATGTATACCTGTATGTGCTGGAATCCATTAAAAAACTATTTCAGTCCCAGCTTTGATGATTGAGGGAATAGACGATTTTATTTTAGTTATGCAAGCATTTAGAGATGTTTGTAAGGATGCAACTGCCTGTATTGCAGAAGCTGAATCACAATATATAACAACTTTTTTGTGGCCTTTGGAGGCGGACAAAACCTGTTTTAGTGACAGGTTTATTGCTTCGAACTCTCCATCAAAATTGGAGTAATACTGTTCTACAGCTTTGTAAAATCAAAATATTTCACTGTACACTCCAGTACAGTCTAGGATCCATCTGTATATATCCATTCTGTTTGCGTGTAGATAGTATATATCATTTCTAGAGCCATATTTTTAAGAAGTTCTTTTTTCATTTCTGTTTTAACAACCTTTTCATTCAGTTGAAGACTGAATATGACTCGGCATAGTTTAAGAGAACTGACTGGTGGAGCCAAGTCTTCTTTAGTGATTGGTGGACAGTGGTCTTGTCTTACTGCATCAATACAGTGCATAAAGCCTTTCTGTGTTTTCAGTCGGCTAGAATGACGTTGGTAGTTGTTCCAATATGTATCATTGGGTAATTTGATTAATTTTTCATATTGGAATAGTGCCAATCTCATAATTTCATAGGTGTAATGCTAGTCGCTGCTCGAAGAGCCAAAATTGGTGTTGTTTTTACTGCTCCTGTAATCAGGCGTAGACCTTGATTTTGAAGAACCTCCAATTTAGATACACTCGCTGGGGGTAATATTTACATCCATACAGAACACTGGGTTTTATATAAATTTTATAAGTAGAGTTTAAAACTTCCAGGGAGCTGCCCCACTTTTTTCCAGCTAATCTCTTAAGGATGTCCAATTTCTTCTTGACCTTCGCAGCACTATTTTGTATTGCCATTTTCCGGGCCAGAGAGATGCCAAGGTACTTTGGATCGTCACATTGAGTTAATTGTTTATTCTGATACTGTAAATGTATATTAAGGTTGAACGAGGCAGCGAGAAAACTTGAAAGAATGCCTTTTCGGTGTTAACTGTCATCAAATTTTCTTTTGACCAGTTTGCTAGTATAGTCACGGCTTCATTAATTTTCGCCGTAAGTTGGTCAATTTTTGTCTTTGACAGTGAGATACACATGACTTAATCATCATTATAAAGAGCTGGTGTAATGCCTTCGCCTTTTTCTATCTCTCCTGGTAAGACATTAATCATGATATTAAACAGTGTTGGGCTGATAACACCTCCTTGGGCTACTCCAGTTTACACACTCATCCGATGTCGTATCTGGAAATGTACCTCGCCAGAGACTTTGAGTGCTGCTGTAGCAGCCTATAACAAAAATCTGTTGAAGTGTTATAACATTCGCTTGTTCGACACCTATCGTTTATATATGAAACGCCGTACGATATATATAACGATCGCACTGCCGCATCATTCGATGTACGCAGCTCCTATGAAATCACCATGGCGAAATACCTATCATATTGGGAACAGAAGATACACTGCCCGCCACTAGCGTCTTTGAATGTCATATGGTAACAATTTTCACAGCTGTGAATTCCGTGACTGTATATGTTAGACTGTGGTGTAACTAATTATATCTTGGTTCGAAAACTGCCCGTCCGTTTCGCCACAAGTGACTTCTTTATAATATCGCCGCCAGTACCAGATAACGCACTTATACGTGGCCCGTAAGCGGAGAATGTTGGGAGCTGAAGCTTGCATTCAGCTCGTAGCGCATTGGCTGTTAGAAAAAGCCCCGCCTCTTTCTCCCAGTGCTGCCAGCTTACGGCGTATAGCTTACAGGTTTTAAAAGACACAACATATAAGCGGTTAAAGCGTCGCAGATGGAAAACGAAAGTAAGTATCACTTTAATGTGTGAGTAATAGAATACGAACATTCTTCATAGTACTTTCAAGAACAGCCTTCCTGTTTCTAAAAGAAGTCGTCGGGGTATGTGGACTTACTTCAGCAAATCAAGTAGACGACAATAATCAATACCAAGCACAAATCAACAATACACTGCCGACGTCTATGGTGTACAATCCAATACTCTGAGGTTTGCAGCTATCAGTCGATCTTGTTTTTTAAATTCTTTATTAGCAAATCATGATTTCGGCCAGTGACTAGCCGTTATCAATGCATGTGTTTAACTGAAGACATTATTAATATGGATAACTCACACCACGCCAGCATATCACAGTCGTGGAGCGCAAACCATGTAAAGTAACCTAATGTGGTGTACAATGCTGTTACGAGGTAGAAAGCATAAACATTCCGGAGACACACGAACTCAGCCGACTTCCGCCGATCACAGAGGGGCCACGAAAAAGTGCGTGACCTGTACCAGCGACGATGCAACACTTGTCCCACTACATTCCCTTTGAAGAATTTAAGAAATGAATTATTGTATTCGATGATTATAATTTGTGAGCCCTTAAACTGAACTACTTCTATAATTTTGTAACTCATAATCACCTATTTAATTTATATCTGTGTCAAATCTAAGCCATAGCAGCCAGTCAGTATGAGATACGTTAGGCAGAAATTCTCTATCGTAAGCTGCACTACGATTACTTCCACAAAGTGTCTATAAGAACTAGTGACGAACCATAAGCTTTCATCCACTTGCACCCATGACTAAGCAAACCACCATAGTGCAAAATCCGAGGCTCACGGCTGCAGTGCCGCGCTTTGCTCGTAAGTCATAGAATTTATGTATTGTTTTAGAGTATTTTTCCTCGCCACATCACAGTCTAACATAAACAGTCATGGCACTTCCACTGATTTTTGTTATACGTCACGACAGCAGCGCTCCAAGCGGCTAGCGAGCTACATTTCTGAATACGATATCGGATGAGTGTCAATAGTATCGTTTAAATTGATTTTTACATACTTTTTACAACTGAGAAGGTATGTAGTGCCATAACAATAGGTTATCACCAGAAAATAATTCCACATTTGTCTTTATGAGGTTTCCTAAGAGCCATTAGAAGGTACGAAACAGTACTTTTCAGGGCCGTTTCTTTAAGATTATCTCGAAATCTACGACTTTTAATCAATAATTTATTTCTATTAAGATCCAACCTTCTACAGAAAGATGCCGGTGTTCTACTCAGAAAAGCCAGGATTTCTTCGCTATAATTCCAGTCAAAACAGTAAGTGTTGCACATAAGAAACTTATTTGGAGTGCATTACGAACGTTATGAAATGTTCCAGATCAGCCACTACAGCTGTAGTTGAAGGGAATTTCTCACAAACGTGACAATAAAACATGGAAAGCAAAAACACAGTTTCCCAACAAAGCAGAAACCAATTCACAATTGTTGCTACATTTGCACCACAAACGGCGTGAAACTTCGGGACATACGTTTTATAGTCAAAAGTAATTATACTCAAAAGTATATGGGTGTATAACAAAGACGATTGAAGGGTAATCATTAGCTCCATATCGAATTTTTACAGGTCAAAGAAAGTTCCTGTCATATAGGACAGACCACAGATGGAATTAATGTTTCTCCTTCACTTTCACCGGAATAGGCTACAAAATATACACATATTCTTAAGTATTTCCTTATTTCCTTATCAATAAATTGTTATTTATTTCGCGATTATTTTTCTCTCGATATATTACTAATGTTTGGAACGCAAAAATTACAGAAACTATTTGGTTAATTGCGTAGAAACGTAATTACAAACAAACATTTCTATTACGGCACCTCGCCCACCACTAGGAGCGCTAATGTCGTTGTAACTGTCAGTTGTTAACAACTTTCACAGCAGTGAGTGTCGCGACTGTGTACGTTAGACTATGGCCACACTCACCCACCATCATGTACCGAGGCCAAATCACCCTAGTACATAATGCGAGATTCAAGGCCACTTCCATGCATAATCATCTTTGGTATTCAGCTAATCGCTTTGGCTACAAACTGAAATATGCGGACACACGTCCATTTTCATGTATATAGTTGCTCATTACTGATTTCATACATATATCTAGGATAAGTAATTTTTGGGAAGAAAAGAGGAACAAGAAGGCCAAAAAGACCAGTTCTAGATAATTGTCCCACGTGCTCCTTAGGGGCAAAACTAATATATATATGATTAGCTGTAATGTAAGCTGATGTACTGTATTTTCCGTACGTAACGTCTCGCTCGAAGTCAGGAAAAAAATTTCTGAACCTTCGTGACGATAAAAACCATTAATTTCACTGCTACTGCGCGCGGGTGCAGCAGGAATGAAATTTATAAAGCTTTTCGTCACGAATGATCGGCTGCTGCAATTTTATCCTTGCTCTTCTGTCCAATCGTAGCACTGCCCTTGGAACTCAAGCGATACCTTGGGAAATCAATTAATGCTGTCCTTGCTCTATGACTAACAGGTCTTTGTATGTACCTATGTCCGTCTATAAATTAGTTACCCCCGTAAAGTGTCTTTGAAAATGATCACGTATTAGTAAAAATAAAAAAATTAAAATTACAGTTTTGACAAGCAAGACTGTGACTATGATTGCTGGTCATTCAATGGTAGCAATTTAAACTCTGTTGTCAGTTTCTTGACTAAGCAGATACAGTGAAATAGTGTCACATACGCATTTAAAAATCCAAATATATGTGCCGGCGTAGCATGTGAAAGCGTTTTATTTGCTTGATGTCGTTGCGGGAAAGTGAAGTTACCATAGTCTGACTAATGTACTACAACTTTGTATTGCGGTTAGCTGACGCGCTCACGTGTCCTGTACTCAGATATTATAACAAAGGAACATCGCACTGGGTTAGCTGCATTTCAGTGGTTCGAAAGGAAATGATACTTAATTGACGAATTTCGTCTTTATGCTGGCGTATTACAAAAGTCTGGAGGGTAAATGAAACAGCGCATTACAGATATTTCCCAAATTCGTATTTTAAGATATTTGCTGTGTTAGAGTACCCAGCAATGTGATACCAATGTATAGACACTTAACACATAATATATAGCTATGTAGAGCTGTACTTCGAATATAGTTTTCCACACAACGTTTTCTGGTACTGATGAATGTCTGCACCATCTTTTTTCTGTTGAACCTGGTATTTTATTTGTTCTATGCAACAGTCACGACGAATTTTAATAAATAAGTATATCTTGCAGTTATTAAAACAATTATGGCGATATCTAATGCGGTATCCTCCGCGTGATTCGTGAATCAATCACAACTTTGAATCTCCGATGAAGAAATATGTCACCTGTGTTGTTACAAATTTTTAAAAAATAAGAAAAAAAAACAACATAAAAACCGTTTTTAATAATTGTTTGAACTCCTTTCAGCCACTGTTTAATTTTATGATTAATATAAGCAGTGAAGAGAGACGGATCATTAAGTAACTGTATTTTGCTCATTTTCATCCAGTAATATCACATATTCGTAAATGGTCAACCTGCAGCTATATTTCATGGTCAACGAAGTTCATGATCTGAAAAACTGCCTCGTTCACTTGATATTATATCATGCAAAGTGAATCTTGGAGCTTTTCGAATAAGCGGTGAAAAATAACGAAAAAATTTAGTCATTTTGAAAAGGAATGTAAGCGTGTCACACAGGTGTAAATTGACTTTGTTCCAGGTATCTTTCATCATGGACATCTACCTCTCAACTTACCAAAAGGACTACGTATGGCCTAAGAAAACAGACACTAGGTAAGGATCTCGATTATCACTTTTAGTCTCGTCGCTACATATGTAGATATAGAGGTCACGGTAGTGTCATGTCACCTCCAGATATTGCAATAAAGCTCTGTGGAAAGCTGTGTGTGACAGGGTAATGAAATGACGTATTAACAGCTAAAAGGTCTTATTCCAATAGCAAGGATTCTGCTAAATTTCCATGAGCGATGACGTTCTAAAATCCTCGTTACTTGCAACGCTTATGAGATCAGATTGACAAACTTAATGACTGCTGTATTTAATGTTTTTCCCTCTTGTTAATGGTGTTAGATTTAGCTTTACTGAACTTGCTAATTGTAACGCATCTAATGCAAAAATTCAGTTTTTACTTACTTGGAATTTTTTGTACAAATAAGATAGCCGCTCGAAATGGCCACGAGGTCTAAGGCATCATGCTATGGACTGGGCGGCCGCTCCCGCCGGAGATTCGAGACCTCCCTCGGGCATGTGTGTGTGTGTGTGTGTGTGTGTGTGTGTGTGTGTGTGTGTGTGTGCGTGTGTGTGTTTTTTCCTTAGAGGAAGTTAGTTTAAGTAGTTTGTTAGTCCACGAACTGACGACCACAGCAGATTCGTCCAATAGGTTTAAAAACATTTGAACATTTGAAATAAAGTAAATATTCTTCTGGATTACTGTTTTCCCTGACATAATTGCATTGGGTCTGATGGATTCACTATTGTTTTCCCATGCCAAGCAAAACCTGCTGGTTTAGTCATCACCAAGAGAACGTGAAGTTTGCAGTTCACACTGAAATTACAGCGTTCTCGACGGTTGTCTTCTTGCAGTGACAGTTGCAGGTTGGCACTTGGCTGCAGTTGATCTCAGCTTTTCTTTTGTGAAAAAGTTGTGGTTAATCATTCACCTGATTGTAGAGGCTTTTATCTGTTGCTATTTTGTGGCCTTCAGTCCGCAGATTGGTTTGATGCAGTTATCCACGCTTACTTGCGAAGTCTCTTTATCTCTGAACAATAACGGCAACCTCCATCCTTTTGATACTGCTTACTGTGTTCGTCTCTCGGTTCCTCCCAAAATTAAATTGACAATTCCAACGTGTCCCAGAATGTGTTCTACCAATCGATCACTTCTTTTAGTCAAAATATGCCACAAAAGTCGTTTCTCCTCAACTATGTTCAGTACCTCCTAAGTAGATACGTGATCTACGATCTAATCTTCAGTTTTCTCCTTTCAAGACACTGTCCATTTCGTTCAATTGTTCTTCCACGTCCTTTGCTGTCTCTAGGAGAATTTTGAAAAAATCGGTAAACCGCATAGTTTTTATTTCTTCTCCCTGAGTTTTAATGCCTCTTCAAATTTCTACTTGCTCTCCTTCATAGATTGTTCAATGTACAGACTAAATAACATTAGGGTAAGGCTACAACCCTGTCTTACTCCCTTCCTAACCACTGCGTCCAATTCATGCCTTTCTTTTGCACTACTGCTGTCTGCTTTATATACAAGCTGTAATAACTTTTAGTTTTCTATATTTTTCCCCATCTATCCTCAGAATTTGAATCAGTGTGTTCCAGTCAATACTGTCAAACGATTTCTTCCAATATAAAAAAGCTATAAATATAGGTTTGCCTTTCCTTATTCTATCTTCTAAGAGAGTGATAAGGCGAGAATTGCCTCGCGTGTTCTTACATTTCTCTTAAATTAAAGCCGATCTTCTCCGAGGTCGAATTCTACAGTTTTTTCCATTCGCATGAAAACAATTCACGTTAGTATTTTGAAACCATGGCTAATGAGACTGATAATTCTCTGGTTTTCACACTTGTCTGTCCCTGCTTTATTTCGTATGCGAATTCTTCTTCCTTCGAATAATCCATTAGGAGGATACGATGAATCAACTTCAGCTATTCTTAGGTGCATTATATTTCCTTTTTTTTTCAAATTTCCTTCGTCCTGTGATAGTGTTGATCCCTTTCTTCATGGGTCCACTTTCGTCTAGTTGTTTTCTTTCTCTCGTCAAAGCCTATCTGGTGAATTATCTCTATGAAATGTTTGAAATCTGTTCCTTCTATTTCATTAGCCCTGTTATGCTGGACGAAGAAGATAAGTAACATTAGGGTTTATCGTCCCGTCGACATCGTGGTCACTAGAAACGGTGTGTTCTATTGGTGCCATGGCTGGAAGTACACTGATTTAAGCAGATGTCTTAGGAAAGTGAGGTGCAGATGGCACAGTATGTTGTTTGTGCATCACATTCCCCCTCTCAAAATTCAAATGTTCAAATGTTTGTAATTCTATGAGACCAAACTACGTTGGTCATCAGTCACAGACTATTTAAACTGATTTAAACTAACCCAAAGGCCAACACACACATCCATGCCCGAGGGAGGATTCGAACCTCTGACGCGGGACACACCCTATCTGCCTGCTGCAGTTGTGTAGCAGACCTTCTGAGACGTCGTGAGCTGACGCTGTTTCAAGGGGGTATGGTGATTACGACTTATCTTAGAAGATAGATTAAGAAAAGGCAAACCTACATTTCTAGCTTTTGTAGTTTGGAGAAAAGTTTTCACTGTGTCGATTGGAATACACTCTTTCAAATTATGAAGTCAGCAGGGCTAAGCCGCGGCAAAATAGCCGTGCGCACTAAGGTGCCAGCTGCGGTGAGCGCGGCCGTTCGCCGCGGGGGTTCGAGGTATCTACGAAAGACAGAAACATAATTTCAAAGTTCCTGTAAAGATTAAAGATCAAATTTTTATGTGTTCAGTATCAGCACCATGCCAACCATGTGTTACACGACAGATATTGAACTGGTGGCTCAAACGAAGCAGATGGTCCTTCGTTAACTAATTCACAGCTTCTGGAATTCTGTGTCGCATAATTTGAAGAGTATTAGACATGGGAGGATAAATACGCACTTTTCTATGCAAACCCGCAGATGAAAAACACAAACAATCTGTGAGGTCCGGACAGATCGGAGGCTGCACCTCATCAAACCCGACCGATTGAGGTGGTAAGACACTGGACTCGCATTCGGAAGGACGGTGGTTAAATTCCACCTCCGGTCATCCAGATTTATGTTTTCTGTGATTTCTTAAAAACTCTAGGCAAATGCAGCAATGGTTTCTTTCACAGAGCACGATTGACTTCCTTCCCGATCCTTACCCAAAAGTCCGATATCCGTCTCTAATGACCAAGAAGTAGACAGTACGTTAAACCCCAAGTTTCCCTTCCTTACCGAGCGAGGTGGCGCAGTGGTAATACACTGGACTCGCATTCGGAAGGATGGTGGTTCAAATCCACCTCTGGCCATCCGGATTTAGGTTTTCAGGGATTTCCCTAAATCACTCCAGGCAAATGCTGGGATGGTTCCTTTCAAAGGGCACGGCCGATTTCCTACCCCATCCTTACCCAAAAATCTGAGCGTAAGCTCCATCTCTAATGACCACGCTGTCGACGGGACATTAAACCCTAAGATTCCTTTCTCCTTCCGCTTTTGGGAGGATGGTGGTTCAAATCCACCTCCGACCATCCCGATTTAGGTTTTCCGTGATTTCCAAAAAAATGTTCAAATGTTTGTTAAGCTTATTGGGACTTAACTGCAGGGTCATCAGTCCCTAAACTTACAAACTACCTTGAGACCACCTTATACTAAAGCAGGCATGGACAAAATTACCACCCGGGGGACGCGTCCCGTGGGCGGAGTACACTGTAGTTCATCGCCCCAGCCGCGACCGTGTGTCGCTAGTGTCGGCAACGGAGCGAGAGAGATAGCTGCGGAAAGAGTGAGACCTCACAGCACTGCTCTGTGCTGGACTTTCCCGCGGTCAGTTCCAACGTCAACGAAGTAACAGAGGCAGCGCAGCTCTGTAATGTGGTCGAAGAACGGTAAAACAAGCAAACTATTTACTGTTTAGCTAACAATTAGTGTTTGTATGGCAGAATCACTACGCGAAGCTTTAGAAAATATCCAATACATGAATCAAAGAAAAACTTAGTAATATTGTGACCCAAATTTGAGTCCATTAGAATTGTACATGCACACTCGTCATATATACAATAGGCTTCTTCTGAAAGATATATGTTTCTTAAATGTACTAGTATCATAAATATGCTATTTTAAAAATAATTTTATGAAAGGGCTATAGAGTCTCATTCTTACAAGTAAATATTTTTTGTTAAAACACAAATAAAAAACTAACAGAACAAAGATTGGTTTTAGGTGCATTTTCCCCCAGTTCCTTTGAAAAGCTGCTAGCGCACATCGGGCGCGAACCATTTTCACGGGCGCACTACTTTCTCCACCACTACAATGCCTGCAGCATGTGTGGGAGTGAGACTGTTACATGCCAAACGCTGCAAGGAGGAAGCGAAGGAAGGCATTTTTTGCAACACAGTGAGACTACTAAGTGGATATGGCATTGTCGTACAGTACTTCTATAATCGGTATTTTAGCACTAACATATAGTTGCTACCTTTTTTCATTCGCCAAAGCAATAACTTTCTTCTTGAATGAAATAAGCACATTACACAGTATTCATGTGATTAGCAGAAATTCACATATTTTTGAAAAGCAAAACCATTTGCATTAAGCTGTTGAACATATTTATAAACCTTTATTGAATTCTGAATTGATTTGAACTCTGCCCCACACGCCGCTGCGCACAGTGTGCGGGACAGGGGCGCGGTGTTTGGTCATGCCTGTACTAAACACAACACCAACATCCATGGCTGAGGGATGGTTCGAACTCCAGACGGGGAACAGCCTCGCGCATCAGAGCATAGCGCCTTAGTGTGCTCGGCCACCCCGCTGTGGCCCGTGATTTCTCAAAATCAATATTTGTTTGTAAATATATCGGAGCAAACTGCGTGGTCATCAGTCCGTAGCTTGCAAACTACTTACACTAAGGTAACTAACCTAACACACACACACACACACACACACACATACACACACACACACACATGCCCAAGAGAGGACTCGAACTTCCGACGGCGAGCAACCGCGCGCTCCGCAGCGAGGCGCCTTAGACCGCTCGGCTACTTCACCGCGTCATAATGTTTGTAGAGTTTATGGGACTTAACTATGGGGTCATCAGTCCCTAAACTTACAAACTATTATGAACTAGCTTATACTAAAGACGGCACAAACATCCATGCCCGAGGGGGGGTGATTCTAATCCCCGACAAGGAACGGTCTCGCACATCGTAGCATAGCGCCTCAACGCGCTCGGCCGCTCCACCGGTCCGCCGCGGGCTTCCAAAATCACTCCAGGCAAATGCCGGGAAAGGACACGGACGATTTCCTTTCAGAACCTTACCCAAACACTCCGAGCTTAAGCTCCGTCTCTAATGACCACGCTGTCGACGGGACGTTAAACTCCTTTCCTTCCTTTTTTTCATGGAATCAAACCTGCTTGAATAGTGTCTTTCAGAGAACTTAGGTCATGAGTAGAAAAATGAAGTGGGGCACCACAGCTTCCATGAAGGTGAGTCATCTGAATCTTCCTCAAGTTGACGTAACAACCTTTAAGCATGTGTAGTTAGGTTAGTCCAGTGAATTCGATAATGAGAACAAACTGTGGCAAGAAATCGACTACCGTTTCGATGTCTGTCGTGTATCACATGTTGTTCGTATTGAAAGCGTGAAAATTCGGTCTTTTCCCTTTCCAGGAACGTTGGAATTATTTTTCTATCTTTTGTAGTTTGGAAGCAATATTTTTGTTAGAAATGAGTTGCTTCTTTTTGAATAGCCCAGTACAACTAGTATTTAGTTAGCTGTTACAGTTTTTGATGTTGCAGTTGCAGAGAGTGTACAGGTGAGGGTGCGTGTTGCAGGGGAGACATCCAGCCTTGCCCGAGGTGCGGCTGCCTCAGCAACGTCTGCCCAGCAGCGGCCGAGGACGACCCCAACTGCCGATACCTGCGCAGGGTACGTCTGCCCCCACACCAGCAAAGTGCTTCACCGATACAAGTATATTATTAATTATAATGGAAACTTGACGTGCAATCAATAATTGTTGTTGTCGTTGTGGTCTTCAGTCCGCAAACTGGTTTGATGCAGCTCTCCACGCTACCCTGTCCTGTGCAAGTTGCTTCATCTGAGAATACGTTCGGCAACCTACATCCTTTTGAATCTGCTTACTATATTCGTCCCTCGCTTTACCTCTACGTGCCTTGTTCAACCTTCGGATGTATATCCCTTTCTCCAATGAAAAAAAAAATTCGCTACACTTTTGTATTTCTGAGTTTTACTCGATAACATTAATATTGAATCCTGCAGTCTGCAACGCTGTATCGACCTTCATGCACTCGTCCATAATCAGTTCAGTGCACCCATATTCAACAACGTGATGAATTTGCCTGGAAGCAATCCAGTTTTCGAGTTTCATGTGATGCTTTAGATGCTCCTAATAGTGTTATTTCAAATACGGTAGTTTCAGCTTTCTCAATATCCAACTGCAGAACTGCATACTTTACCCAGCGCCCATATGTTCGATTGCATTTCTATTTAACGGATTTCTATACCCAAAAACATGCTTCATAATAGCTTACAGCTGTATGGAATTAGTAAATAAATAATAATAATGATTACATTATACTGTCACCTGCGTTCCCCGTCCTATTTATTATTACACCACCATCTGTATAGCTGACTAACATAAGTAACTACCACTGTGGGCGGCTAACACTGGTGTAGTAATTATAGTTATATATTATGTTTCCATTGTAATTAATATTATTACAGTTTTAGTGAGACACTTTGCGAGTGTACCTTGTCAATCTAACTCGTGCAACAATAAATCTCTTCCACTATGTGCTCATTTTGCAATTAACTGTAAGGGACTGTTACATGAGGAACACTTGCCACAGTTGAGGGATCTTATTGGTAAAGCGACTTACCAGAAAGACCTCACAACTTTAGTAAAATGTGAAATTTATGACAAACAAATGAAAACTCAACTCTGAGAGTTGGAGAAGTAAATGGCTCAAAACAATTAGGGGATCAGGTGAGAAATCAAACACAATATACATAAGGTAAGGTATTTTATTCAGCTATTGGTTACAATTGTGATTTGTGTGATACAGTACAATATTTTACTGTCTCAATTCTTTACTTGAGGTTTACATAAAGTTTACGTAGAGCAAGGCACCATGGGGCTACCATAATAGTAAAAAAGTCAAACTCGTGATCCTCTAATATAGTGTGTGATTACCTTGGAAGGACATTACAGTTGCACACCTCCATGGCATGGGCACTATGTGATTCTCAATCACCTCTTGAGCGATTTTTGGTCATTCTTCCATGAATGCAATTCCAACTCTGCAACCCATGTGGAAGGTGCAGTTGTAGCACAGAGTGTCGGCGTCAGCAGGCGTCCCTTACAGCAGCCTGCCGCCATTTCCTAGTTATTGCATTTCCCAGCCAGGAGTGTGTTGCTCTGCTTTCCACGCTGGTGGTGCCGTGTACACACCCTGGAAACCCATAGCACGTGTTGACTCCCTCCCATCTCTCCCTCGTGGTGTCACACTGGATGGTGCACTGGCCAGGACTGGAGCGGACGCCCTCTACTTCAGTGTCTTCACCGGTGGAGTCTCCTGGAGGTATGTAATGGGCAGCTGTCCCTTGCTACTGGCGCCGCCAGTTGCAGAGACCTCATGGCAGACAGCTAGATGGCGGTTATTGGGCATGGCCGTGGGCTGGTCAGCTCTCTTCGGACATACCCGGATGCCAGCTCCTCCGTGCCCGCCAACCCCAGTGTTGCCGGACCTCAACAGACTTCACTGATCTTCTTGGCTGGTATTTATTCCGCCAGCTGCCCCATTCTGCTGATTGTCTTCCAGGACGATAACCTCTATAACTCACGTTTAGCGTGTCGTCACGTACAGCATACACCAGGTGTATTGCTGTTTACCATTTTGATGGCCACGAGTGCTCAAGTCCACTGCTTCCGCCTGTTTCTGATGCAACATGCAACACTCGCATGTGGTCACGTACTCCTGCTTCTGTCCAGAACTGCTCACCACTTTGTCAGTTCAACTGAATTTCATTCATCGTTATTACCCACTCTACACAGTGGCAGAGAGATGTCCAACTATTAGGGTTCATTCTGCCAATGACAATACTTCAGGACTTAGATATTTCATCTGATCTCCTAATTATTTAGATCAGTGTACTATGCTACTGGCGTCCCAGCGCCAGAGATAGAAAACATGCAGCTGAGCCATTTAAAGATATTATTACATAGAAGTTACACTTCACCTACTACAAATATCATTGATATCGGGAAATTAGGGATTGGTAAGGTAAGGGAGTGGAAGGGTAAAGGCCAAGTAACCGTCTTGCCTTTAAACATATATATCTACATTAAAGAAACGATACAACCAACACTTACATATGCACTCTGTGGGGCTAACCTCTGGACAAAGAGTTACACCAAACATTTAACAACGTGGCCTTTCAAATCCTTGCTAACAGGGGCCAGTATCAGAAAATTTCACAGTCAAATGAATTACAACAAGAAATTTAATACGCACTCTGTGGTGCTAACCTCTGGATAAATAATTACATTCAACTTCAATTCAATTACAACAACAAATTCCACACGCTCTCTATGGTGCTAACCTCTGGATTAATAATTACATTAAAGATTTAACTACGTGGCCTCTCAAGTCCTTGTAAAAGGGGCCAGTATGAGAACATTTTACACTCAATTCAATTACAACAACAAATTTAGTATGCACTTTGGGGCGCTAACCTCTGGATAAATAATTACATTCAACATTTAACTACGTGGCCTCTCAAGTCCTTGCTAATAGGGGCCAGTACTAGAAAATTTTACACTCAATTCAATTACAACAACAAATTTAATACGCACTCTGTGGTGCTAACCTCTGGATAAATTATTACATTAGGGTGACTACCATTAAACATACCCTGAGCCATTGACGAAGCTGCCCCGGTATCATATCATTCTGACCCACTGAAAACCCTCTACTCATACGTGATGCTGTAAGGCAGCAACAGAAGGAAAAGGGGCATGAACTCAGTACACACGAAACCCCGTGCACGACACTTGCCTTCGGCGTCGCAACCACCGCCGCTTCCCCTCAAGTCTCCCTCTAGCTGTACCACCCGATAGGCATCCACCCTCCACTGGCCGAGCGCGTGACTCCTCTGCGACAACTCCGGAGCGCTTCACAAGGCCGGCTCGCCTTCTCTCCACACGTGCCCAACGGCCACTGCCGCCGTAGCCCGCGCGCAGTGATTTCGCCGCACACCGAGCGCCATCTCCCGGTCAAGTTAATAAGCGAGGCCGAATCGTAGGAAACAAAACGCAACGATGACATGTATAATACAAAGCAGGGAGCCCAGACGGCTCAATCATCTTTTACTGTGAAATATCGAAGAAACCCATACACTACCGTCACATATTGTGTAGAACAGCTTATAATACAAACGACAAAAGGTGATGTACCTATATACAGGAACTTTTCAGGGCGTGTCGTGTGCCCGCAGATGCAGCAGAAGTACCCGTACCTGTTCGAGGTGCTGGCGCAGCTGCCGCCGGACGACCGCATCGCGGTGCTGTACCGCGACCGGCTGCGCACCGCGCAGAACGACTACTGCCGCGTCCCGCCCCCGCCGCCCGCCCCCGCGCCGCCCCCGCAGCCGCAGCCGGACAGCCGGCCGCCGCAGAAGCTGCCGCCCTGCCCGCGCATGCGCATCGCCGCCGCGCGCAAGAAGGCCGAGGGCGGTGAGGAGGAGGAGCCCACAGAGACCGGCGGTAAGCGAAACACAGCGACAGCGTACAGTGCCAACACCGTCTGAGGAGAAGACCTGCGCGCTGCCGTGCCATGTCACGCAGAGTAGGTCGCCATCGCGTAGCTCACTGGCTGGCCGATGCGAGGCAGTGTGCTGTGCCCCATCGGCCAGCCAGTGAGCTACGCGATCGCGACTGTGTGACGTGGCACGGCAGCACGCAGGCCTTTTCTTCAGACGGTGTTGACAGAGCTGGCTGGCGTCACAGAGTAACATATACAGAGAAGCAGCCCCCCCTAAACCACTGTCGTACATTCCCCTCGTAGTTCCGTAAGATGCTAGCAGGTGTCAGGTGGTTCCCTGGCTTAGTACCGGTAAACCACACTAGAGGCACTTCTGAGCTTGCCTCTCGCACGTCAGAGGGTAGTGTGGGGGTGAGGCTGAGGAGAGAGCTCGTGCCGCCTGCCACAAGGCCACTGCTGTGTCCGGCTTCCTGGCTTTTGAGGGGAGGTGGTGGTGGGGACAGCCGCTACCTGCCGCCTGCTCTGGCTAGTTTAAAGGGCTGCTTCTGACCGCAGCGCCATCATGGAACATCTTACGGAACTGCTTCAGCACCCACCGCGCCGCACCGGGCCCTAACGGAGGTTTCCCGTCTGCATACATTTGTCTGTGGCGAAACACAGTGACTGCGTACAGTGCCAACACCGTCTCAGGAGAAGGCCTGCACGCTGCCGTGCCACGTCACGCAGAGTAGGTCACGGTTGCGTAGCTCATTGACTGGCCAATGCAAGGCAGTGGGCTGTGCCCCATCGGCCAGCCAGTGAGCTACGCGATCGCTACCTACTCTGCGTGACGTGGCACGGCAGCGCACACGTCTTCTCTTCAGACGGTGTTGATAGTGCTGGCTGGCGTGGCCAATGAGGGAAAAAGGCAGGCCGCAGCCTCATGTCATGTCACGGGATCAAAGTAGGCCTGAGCCGATGCGATGACTAGCTGACTGGCTGGACGCTATGAGACAATAGGCTGTGCCCCAGTGGGCAGCCAGGCAGCTAGTGAACGAGGTGGCTCGCGTGGCGTGACGTAAGCGCCACAGCTAAGGCTCCTGTTAGTACGAGCTGAAGCATCCACCATACATACTGCGGTGCTATACGATTTGCGTCACGGTACTTTAGCTCGACATTGTGGGTAGTTGTGTTGCCACAAACTACTAAGATCATTCCATAGGTGGCTGCAGAATGTTTAGTTTCCCAAGAGATACTGAAGAACAAAAAAAAAAATGGATCATTACCTGTCGGCGCAAAAACTAGCCCCGGACGAGCCCACAGTTATGTATTGTAAGTAAATATTATTTATGATTATGAATTGAAGCAATATATAATAGTAAAAATCGTCTATAATATTCGAATTTAAGTTTTTGCTTAGCTCTCTTGAAAGCACTGCCTCTTAACAGAGAAGCTGCCTGGTGAGTTGGCAGTCGCAAAATATCATAACATACCATATAATCCTAGACCATACTGTTTTAGAGCACAATAAGTGTCTCTTATATAGTATATTGAGAAATACACCACAACAAAAAGTTTCATACTGACCTTGCACAAATTGTTGAAGATACTTCTTTTACGTTATTGCGAGAAAGAATTACAAACACTAAAACTGAAAATATAAATATACTGAGCAAAAACTTTAGTTACAGCTGTGGCAGCGTACTGTGCTGATACAAGCAACTACGGTTGAATGCTATTTGTGGTATTTCGAAATTTTAGCATGGATGTTTGTGCCGTTTTTAGTGTAAGGTAGTTCATAAGTAGTTTGTAAGTCTAGGGACTGATGACCCCGCAGTTAAGTCCCTTAAGCTTAACAAACATTTAAACTTATTTTTGAGGATCCTACAATGTGTATCAAAACTCCAAAATTGGATGCACATGTGTAGTGTGGGAAGTTTCTTTAGTAGAACTGTTGCATCTTCTGTGTGTTTTGCCATTGAATCGTAGCCTTTGGTTCGCTTTCCCTTCAATATTTTCTGTGTTCTTTCCAATTTAAGTTGTTCCTAATTGTAATTCCTAGGAATTTAATTGAATTTATCGCCTGTAGATTTGACTGATCTACCGTGCAAATGAAGTTTAAAGGATTTCTTTTCGTATTCGTATGGATGATTTCATACTTCTCATTCTTTAGGGTTAAATTTCAATTTTTTCGCTATGCAGATATCTGAATCATTTTGCAGTAGCTTTTGATATTCTGCTGACTTTACTGACCGATAAATGACAGCATTATCCGCTAACGGTTTTATGGAGCTGCTCAGATAATCTCCTAAATCATACTACAATACTTCCCAGGACCTTTCTGACAGGAAATCACGAATCCAATTACACAATTGTGGCAATATTCCATAAGCACGCAATTTGATTAGAAGACGCTTGTTAGGTACAGCGTGAAAAGCCTTACGGAAATCTAGAAATATGGAAACGATTTGACATCTTTTGTCGATAGCACTCGTCACTTCATGTGAGTAAAGAGCTAGCTGTGTTTCACAAGAACGACACTTTCTTAATCCGTGTTGACTATGGGTCAATAGGTTGTTCTCTTCGAGGTCGTTCATAATATTTGAGGAATGTATATGTTTTAAAATCCTACTGCAAACCGACGTCAATGAGATGGGCCTGTAATTTTGCGGATCCCTCCTATTGCCTTTCTTGAATATTGGAGTGACCTGTGCAACATTCCAGTCTCTGTGTAAGGATTTTTCACTGAGCGTGCGGTTGTATATGATAGTTCGGTATGGGACTATTGCATAAGCATACTCTGAAATGAACATTGTTGGTATGCAATAGGGACCGGGAGACTTACTTTTGTTAAGTGATTTAAGTTCCTTTAATACTCCAGGGGTATCAACTTAATTACGCTTGCTGGCAGCCGTTCTTGATACGAATTTGGAGCATTTGCTTCGTCTTATTTCGTGAAGGAAATTCGGAAGTCTGCGTGAAGCAGTTCTTCTTTATCAGATCTGTCATGAGTCGTAACATCGCTGTTATCACGCGGAGTAGGTATTGATTCATCTTCGCGGTGCAGCCAGAATTGCGATTTACCGGTAAAAACAATGTTGTTACATTCGGATGTTCACGTCCGTCATTCATTACACTATACTGCACGTAGTCCCGCAAATGATACTAAAATTGCTCAACCCATCCCACTGCTGTACAAATTAGATGGGTTGGAGGCGTTGTCAGGATGGAAGGCGAAGCGGTGAAGTATTGTGGGCGCCGTTGGAAGGGATGACTGATTGATAATAAAAGATAGGATTCCAGTTAATATTGGTTATATTCCGAAAGTACGGATAACATAACGGAACTTACCCTGAGGTCGGTTAGAATGAATGACTGCCAGTCTAAGTTAGCAGATTAGAAAACGGAAAAGGTTACGATTCATACATTTGGTGGATGATACCGAACAGCAGCTAGGTGGAAAAGGACGGCATGAGACCGTTCGCCCCGCACAGAGGCTGGGCCTCTGGAGTGCGTCTCTTCTGTACGAGAGATAGAACGGAAGAGAGCGAAGGAACTGACTCTCGCACGTCAGAGTCCTTCAGCGGTAGCACATTCGTTGGTGTCCGCTATGGGCTCAGACGGTGGCATCGAAACGTTAGTAAATTCAGCACGGACGACAGAAGGGTGGCGTGATTTTGGAATCAGCAGTCAATACCGGTTTTGGCCGGCTCTGTTCTGCAAAGTGGACAGGCTTGGTCACGTTGTCACCGCAGATATTGCTCTGAGAGAACACGTAAAACTTAGCCGAAGCTTTGAAATATTTGTTTAAATTATTTCCCTAAACTAATTTAGAGTTGCTGGTCATACTGAACAGCACCATTGACGGAACAAACGCCTGCGGACTGTTTACTCATTCGTAAACGCAGCAACGGCCACCATGCAGACTTCAATCAGCTGCAAACGTTGGAATGGTACACGCGAATACTGCTTGTTATGCAACAGAGTGAATGTCTTGTGATATGTGGCAGAGTTTTCAATCAGTCATGCAAAAAATTCGCCACCCATCAAATGTAGTGTCTGACCATGACCAGCACGGCATTTCGCGCAACCATTTCTCAACAGTGGTTTACAACACATATAGTGCCCTACAATGGATGCCTTTCACTGTTTGTCTCTCGGCGGCCAAGACTGTGACTTAACAACCATCAGTGCAGCTATATAAGGACGACAGCAGCAATCACTCGACAGTCAACCACTTGACAATGGTCGAGGAGATCTCGATCGAAACGTCGTGGACAGTAAACCACATGATGCGCCTGGAAGCCCGAGAAAATTTTATCAACATAACTCGCCGCGAAACAATGCATTCATAAATTGGGAAGTTGGATTAAGAAAGAAATGGATTGTCAACAAGACATCAAAGTGGTAATGGCTCCAGCGAAAGAGGCGTTTCAAAAGTCGAGAAGACTCCAAACAAATGGTTTAAATAAGGATTAAGGAAGCGACTGCTGACGTGCCTAATGTGGAACGTGGCCTTGTATGGAACGGAAACATGAACTTTGAGAAAGCAAGATTAGAAGAGAACTGAAACTTGTGAAATGTGATTATGGAGTAGAATGGAGAAGATCAGCTGGACTGATAAAGTCAGGAATCAAGAGGTACTGAGTAGAGTTGGTGAAGAATGGAGGATGCTGCTGACAGTGAAGAACAGAAAACAAAGTGCGATAGGCCACAATTTAAGACGAGATTGCCTTCCTGTAGAGGCAATAGAATGTTTCGTTCTTGGAAAGAGAGGGATGGCCAGTAAAAGTTACTAGATACTGGGTGACGTCAGTGGGCCACAAGGAGGGTAAAGAAGTATAAAGAGAAGAGCAGAGAATAGAGAAATATCGACTATGCAGTCAAAACCTGCCGCAAGTCGGATAACCAAACGATGATTCTGGAGAGGCGGACTGGCAGCGGTTGTAGTGCCACTCTTCAACCAACAGAATTTGCAATAATGGTCAAGATATTTGAGGAACAAAAATGATTTTCTATCAAAAGACGACGGAAAAATAACTGAAATTGTCCTCATTTGCTTCTGCCTCAACTTTAGACTACATACTAGCAGCTGTACCTCAGTACTCTATAAAAATTTGAAACTTGTTGTATAGAATTTTTATTGCTACTGTGTAAAATATTTACAGTTCCTCCTTGAACGCCCTGTATTGTGAAGATCAACGGTCGTATAATCCTGCCACGCCAGAAAACCCCTTTCACTTCGCAAGATTGCTCTCGCCTAAGAATGACATGCTTCGCATCTCGTATGGAAGGCGCTAGTGGTCCTATCCCTGCAGGTCTGTTCCAGTACTGGGGCACGGTGTCAAGAAAGCGTGCCAACAGACATCAGATCAATTCAGAGAAGCGCTGCTCGCTAGAAATTATTCGTGGAACTTAAATGGGGACCCTTGTTAGAATGACGAGAAAGTTCCTGTGTGAACCAGTTACGTAAATTCCGAATATGTGTATTCCAAGAATATTGTGCGAAAGCTTGGTCACACATCCTAATGTGGTGTCTAGTGCACTGAAACACAATAAAACACATTTCTTGGTAATAGGGTAGAACATCGGTAGTATGTGTACAATGTTCACTCCGCCATGCGCTGTTTGATGGCTAGGTAGGTTAATTATGTAATAGATTTAGATAAACATCAGTTTTTCGAAACTGATATTGTGAAGTCAATAAAGTAAACCACAGATTGGTCGTCGCTTATGTATAAGACGTTGAAAGTTATTCACATATATTTATAATGTAGAAACAGGCATAATAATTCATATAACTTATGACACGACTCAAGATGTATCTACGCACACGTCTAATTCTGTATAATAAAATTTGTGGTTTAAAGTCCGTTGCCATGGAACAACTCAGTATGTGAAATTACGTAAGGAAAGATAACAAAAAATAAATTAAAACTTACATGAAGCCTATGCAGTTGAGACGTCCCTGAGTATATACAGTATTAGGATTATTAACAGTCGCTCCCCGTCGGGGGTTCGAATCCCCACTCGGGCATGGATGTTTGTGCCGTCTTTAGTATAAGGAAGTTCATAAGTAGGTTGTAAGTTTATGGACTGATAACCACACAGTTAAGTGCCATAAGCTTTACAAACATTTGAACATTTTGATTATTAACAAGACAGGAAAGAAATTGCTTAATTTATTCCCAGGAAGTTCTTGTCATAACAGAAAGAGTTTGCCATGGGAAATTCTGGAGAGATTTTCTTATTCTTGTGGTACTTTGTTGAATATTAATACAACAGAATACTGTATGGCTTTCTGCGCAACACTCGAAGAGTGCAATCCAAATGCTGATTAGATATTTGTAACTGGATGAAAACCACTCATTATTAGGAATACATTTAATAGGAAACGATTTTAGAAATGTTAAAATGTTTGTAAAACTTTTGGACTAAACTGTTATGGTAATCAGTGACTAGACTTAAATACTACTTAAACCAACTTACACTTAGGACAACACACACAACTATGTCGAAGAGACTCTAACCTCCGGCGGGAACGGCCGCCCAGACCGTATCATGACGCCTTAGACCACGCAGCCTTTCCGCGCGGCGCGACTTTAAAGGAAAGTTATGTTGAGAAGGGATTGTCAGAATTCCCCTGACCTCTGAACAGGTGTTCTCAAATTTACACCATATATAGTTTCAATTATCCGATTCTGAACCACAAGTAGCCTTTGTTAATAGGAAGAATTACTATAGAATATGGTGCCATATGTTATAAACAAATGAAAATAGGCATAGCATACTAATTTTCATGTATTCATGTAATGTTAAAAATAGAGTACCTTTCAGTTTTTGACAAAATCTTACAGTTTACCATCTATCTGAACACCTAGCAAACTCAGTAGTCATTTGCCTATTCTTTGTTTCAGTTGACATGTCTGTTTGGAATTGTAAAAATGTGACTTACATTTTTTTCAAAGTATCCATCTTGGATTACAAACTCCAACTGTAATGTAAATTGACGATTTAGTTTGGTAAGAATATGCAACCAGCTACTTTTATGGATGTTCTTTATTAGTCCGTAACTAGTTTTCCAGCTATTGAATAGTTCATCATCAGTGGAGATGTTACAGGAACATCATACTTCATTGCGCCAAGTGTAGGTAGATGTTGTGATGGTAGTTCTGGTAAAATTACTCAACTGCAGCAATGGGGAAAAGAGAGAGAGAGAGAGAGAGAGAGAGAGAGAGAGAGAGAGACACACAGAGAGAGAGAGAACCGAGATGTTAGGATATTACGTTTTATATACTTAATGTGTTTTTAATTTTGGTAAGTGCGTTTTCATACTGTAGCTTAGGGCGTTCCAAAATTTAAACACCACTGTATGCTACTACACCTAGCGTTACTATTTTCCACTTAATGTAAACATTGGACGAGTCTACAAAGAAGGTGGTTTAGGTAGATGTCACATTTCGCAACGTAAGATCTTTGGCATGAGACTAACAGAATACAGAACAAATATTTAGGTGAATGAATGACGCTAGTATGTTGTTATGTTAGCAGTAAATTTGTAGCATAAAACATATACCAAATAAACGATGTTTCGTGTTCAGTGTATTGTACGAAGCGAGGTGACGCAGTGGTAACACACTAGATTCTGGCGGACGGCTGTTCAATCTCTTGCTCCGACCAAACTGATTTAGGCAGTAGGAGTAACCCACTGCCGCGGTGGAGTAGCCGAGCGGTCTAAAGCGTCTCGAAGCGGAGCGCGCGGTTGCTCGCCGTCGAGGTTCGAGTCCTCCCTGGGGCATGGGTGTGTGTGTTGTCCTTAGGTTAGTTTACCTAGGTTTAAGTAGTTTGTAAGCTACGGACTGATGACCACGTAGTTTCGTCCGATAGATTTACAAACATTTTTGAGTAACCCACTAAACTACAGGCCTATTTCATTGAAGTCAATTTGCAGCAGGGTTTTGGAAAATATCCTGTATTCAAGTATTATGAATTACCTCGAACAGAACGATCAACGGATTTAGAAAATATCGTTCCTGCGAAACATAACTAGCGCTTTATTCACACGAAGTGATGGGTGCTATCGACAATGGTTCGCAAATTGATTCCATATTTCTTGATTTCCAGAAGGCTTTTAACACCGTACCTCACAAACGGCTTTTAATCAAATTGCGTGGTTATGGTATATCGCCCCAAATTTGCGACTGGATAGGGGATTTCCTGTCAGAGAAGACACAGTTCGTATTAATCGATGGTAAGGCATCGACTAGAACAGAGGTGATATCGGGCGTTCCACAGGACAGTGTTATTGGTCCTCTGCTGTTCCTTATTTACATAAAAGTTTTAGGGGAAAATCTAAGTAGCCCTCTTAGGTTGTTTGTAGATGTCAGCGTCAATTACCGTCAAGTAAAATCATCTGTAGGTCAAAACCAACAGCAGAACGAACTGAATAAGATATCATTATGGTGTAAAAATTGGCAATTGGCTCTAAATAATGAGAAGTGTGAAGGCGTCCACATGAGTACGAAAAGAAATCCGTTAAACTTTGTTTACAAGATAAATCAATCAAAAGTCAAGGCCGTAAACTCCACTAAATGCATAGGAATTACTATTACTTCAGACTTAAACTGGAAAGAACACGTAGATAATGTCGTGCGAAAGGCGAACCACAGACTGCGTTTTATTGGCAGAACCCTTAAAAGATGCAATAGAACTACTAAAGAAACAGCATACACTACGCTTGTCCGTCCATATTTGGAGTATTGCTGTCCAGTGTGGGATCCTTATCAGGTGGGTTTGGCGGAGGACATCGAAAGAGTCCAAAGAAGGGCAGCTCGTTTCGTATTGTCACGATACAGGGGAGACAGCGTTACGGAAATGATACAGGATCTGGGAAGGGAATCATTACAACAACGGCAATTATCGCTGCGGCGTGGGCTAATTACGAAACTCCAATCGCCAAAATTCTCCTCGTAATGCGAAAATATACTATTGACTCTCACTTACATAGGTAGAAATGATTATAAGAATAAAATACGAGAAATCAGAACTCTAACGGAGAGATTCAGGTGTTCTGTTTCCCCGCGCGCTATTCGAAAATGGAATGGGAGATAAATAGTATAAAGGTGGTTCGATGAACGCTCTGCCAGGCACTTAAATGTGATTTGCAGAGTATCCCAAGTAGATGTAGATGTAGGATTTTCTTGATTCCCCTAAATCACGCCAGGTAAATGCCCCAATGGTTCCCTGCAGAGAGCAAAGCCGATTTCCTTCCGAATACTTGGCAATATCAGTTGGAGCTTGCGCCCTGACTGTAACGACCACGACGTAGACGGGAGCTGCACGCCTATCGTCCTATGCCTTTGCCCACCCCCCCCCCCCCCCTCTCCCAGCAAAGGTTGGGCCGCCTCAGCAGCGGCCTGTTGTGTGCTGTGTGCCTCCCGGCAGACTGGATCTCCTCGGCGCGACACTGCCCCGCCGTGGCACGCGGCTGGGGTGACTCAGCGCTCTGCCACCTCGCCAGCAGGGCAGACCCCAACTGGGCAACTTTTAGTGGCCATTAGAAGGGGACTCTGGAAAGCACAGTTAATCCCACACTCCAAGTGGGCAACTTTTGCTGGCAGGTAGCAGGACGGTCCCACCCAAGGCATTCCTGGCCCTCACCGAACTCGTCAGTCCTATGAATGACACCAGATCGCTGACATCTGTGTAGAATCACATAGTGTTTCGTTTTGTACCTCAGTTTATAACCCTTCCCGTCCTACACCACCGGTTAGAATATGATAATTAGAAAAATGACCCGTGTGCCTAATTATCTTAAATGGGTGGAAAAGCTATCGGTAATGAAGCCGATGATGTATCGGAGGCTATAACTGGAACGTTGCTGCACCTCTTTGGTAGACAACAACGATCGATAGGAATAAAGAAAGTGGAAGGTAAAATTTGGAATAAAATTATTAATGTTTAAATGAAAAAATTGCGGAACAAACGGAACACAGGGATTAATTTGGAAAAAGGGTCGCCAGCTCGATGAACGAGCAAATAATTTGGTGGGATGTCAATAATAGCAAAGCTAATTAACAAACGTGAAAAATTACGTAAAATTTTGGTGGGCCGTGAATCACAGTATGTGCATCAAATCCGGTACAAAAGACCCTGACAATATACTAATTACTGAGAAATAGTTCACTAACACAGGGTTCAATGTAAGACAGCAAAATGCATGCCATAGCCGCGCAATTGCAACATGCAGCAAATCATGCAAAACTCTCACCTTAATACTTAGGCCTACTATTTACAGCTTCAAATAATTAATTGTTTATATAAGTACCAGAAATTATTCTACAGCGAGTATACCATGCGCTTTAGGAATAATCAAGTTGAAACTGAACTATTAACTGTACTAATGGCAAGCTCAAAAATTAATTAATGACTCGTCGTGATAACACTGAATATTTAGAAAAGAACCATTTAACCTTCTGATTAACTTTTACTCTTTCTTTAACCAGGAATTTTTAGCATTCAAACACTTGTAAATTACTATTCTCACTAGTCAGTACTCGCAAGTTAAAACAAACTTTACCTCAAAATAATATGCAGTGGAAAACAATTAATCTTGTACACTGTTATTGAAATATCTCTTGAAATTGAAAGTTAGTCTAGCAGTTTCGTTCAGCTTAGCAAACCTATTGATCAGCAACACTGGCATAAGCTACTTTTAGTAATACTTTTCTGAACACATTTTTTTTATTAACGACTGTCACATTGTCTTTAATGACTCTGATTTTTAATTTTCTATAACTTCGCGAATATTCTTGGAAAACAAATGGATGAGGAAGGAACCTGTCTAGACAATGACTATGGGTAATGATTTTTAAACACAGGTTCACAAATAACAGTGTTCGCTATTGAACAATCATCACTAATACGCTGGTTAGATGTACATGCTAAGACAAATTGGACAGATCTTACTGAATTTGGTGTGCGACGTGGTGCTGCTGATTGAAGACTGTTGGCACTTAACAATTGGCAAACACAGGCTCTTCTTGGCGACGAATGTTAATTACAATTTAGGGCCCACAGCATTCCTGTTGATGCATTTATTAATTATCTGAGCTGTGGCCGTATGAATAAATAACATTGCCTCTTCGCCGTCTCCTCCACTAGCGCCAATCCACGCACTTTTGCCGTACACCACTGAGCGCACCGTTAAAGAAATCCGTCTCTCCGCCGCTACTTCTCAACAACGACTCCTTCTCGCTGTGCGCCTCTGCGCTACCAGCGATAAAAAAACTCCCTACTCAAAGATGATTCTATACAATAGCAAAGCCCTTGCTAACCCAGCGTGTCTACTATATTTACATTATTTTTGACATACATGGAAATTAGCAGGACAATGCAAATATATTACAGAAACAAAATGTACAAATACATAATAAATTACAAAAAATACAAATAATGAGGAAAAATACATAAAGCATCGTTTTATATATCACCCTGTACGCACACATGACTGGAAAGCACCGTTGGTCACTGTGTTGTTGTGTCACAAGTTTAGTCATGGAAGCATATAATATGCCAGAAAGTCACGATTTGCAACCCGTTATTAGTAATTGTGATAACACACATTCGATCTGCGAAGGTTATAAATTCAAACGTTACAGAAGAGTTGTAGCAACGGAAGAACGTGGATGGCGAAGCTGCGGTAAACACGTTCGCGGTGTGCTGTTAAGTTATTTACAGTAGGCAGAGAACACCTATTTTCGCGTTTGGAAGGCACTGATGACCACACACCTGTTGCAGAAAACTTCTTAAACAGAAGAATGATGTCTTAATTCTCTATAAATCATCTAAAGAGTACGCCGAAACTGCCGAAATCGGTGATGGAAGCGCAGTTTGCTTTGTCACAAATGGAGGTGACATCTACAAAAGGTGAGGACTTTGTTCTTATTAATGACTTGGAAAATTGACATGTTATTTTCGCAACCGACTCAAGAATAAGTGGTTTTTTTTTCACCCACCTATTTCCACCGAACACTACAAAATTCCCTTACTAACAGCACCGTTTATCACCAACAGGTAGAAGTTGACCAGTTCGGACGAGCCCCGTCAGCAGACTGCGGTACGCCCACGCCCAACGCCCGCTCTTCTCCACAGACAGTTCTGCCGACATCGAAAATGTTCAAATGTTTGTATAGTCTATGGGACTTAACTACGGGGTCATCAGTCCCTAAACTTACAAACTACTTATGAACTACTTACGAACTAGGACGGCACAAATATCCATGCCCGAGGGGAGATTCGAACCCCCGACCGTAGTGGCCGTGCAGACGGTGACTGGTGCGCCTCAGTCCCCTCGGCCACCGCGGCCGGCTGCCGACACCGCCTGAAGATACCGCCCGAGCGCTGAGCCACATATGGTTTCGACCGGTTTACCGATTCAACACAATACCAAATTTTTCTAGCCTTTACAAGTCGCCCGGCCGTGGTGGAACGCTCGAGCGCATTGAGGCGCTATGCTACGATGCGCTAGCCGTTCCCCCCTCGGGCATGGATGTTTGTGCCGTTTTTAATATAACTTACTTCATAAGTAGTTTGTAAGTTTACGGACTGATGACCCCGCAGTTAAGTCCCTTATGCTTCACAAACATTTCAACTTTTTTTTTTCCCAAGTCGTTGGACACATATCGCACTGCCCTTCTTACGCTAATTTATCAATTCCAAGATATTCCAAAACCTGTAGCCTTCCAGAATAGTCATCATTATGAGTAAGAACAGCGTCAAAAAGTTCAAAGACTGACCTTCCAGGAAACACAGAAACTAAATCACGGCTAGTAGATAACTGTTGTGAACACAAACATACAGTTCTAAGAGTTTATTGCGAAGTACCGCTAGTGTAGGAAAATTACGAAACGGACAGTTCTCTACGAAACAAAAGAAATCACAACCTTCTAGACTACATAGTTCCAGTGAAAAATGCCAATTTGCGAAATGATGGGAACAAAATTCTCGGAAATTTCAGCGCGTGACTATTTTCTAATATTTATATAAAATAGTAAATAAGCGTATATTTTAATAAAAACAAAACATCCATATTTTCATAATTTTCATAAAAGTAGAACTGCGAAATTTTGTCATTTTGTGCGGTAGACTCCGGTTAATAGCAATTCGAGGGAAATTGTTGACTGGTTTATTTGAAATTATAACATATCGTTGCATTCTAATAAGAGCACTGCGACGCATTGCGGGTAGAGCTAGTTTTAAAATTAAAAAAATTCTGTAAACATGCACTACTTTCTTTTAAAGAAACTAGTATTGCCTGTGGTCGAAAATGATCTATTGTGTTTATAATGGTCACTGGGGGTAAAATTTTACGTATCATGTCGGCGACCTCGCGTGGTTATGTTGGCAACATCAACAACACGATAGAAAATATTTGTCCATTTGTTCGAACCACATAGAATGACTCCATTAGTGTATGGTACAGACCATTAAGTAAACAATGCTGTTCCTGCTTTATGGTTGACAGGTTTTGTATGTAGCCTCGTCTGCTCAGTAAAGGTAATTGCCCTCGTAAAGCAAAGATTCCATCAGAAAACATCAGCGTTGTCAAGCGATTGGCCAAAATGAAGACTCACAGGATTCTTACTATTCAGCATCTGTTGCTAATATTATCACAGGAGGCCGCTGGGACATTTAGTAATATTTAACCGGCACTGGGAGATATGAAACGGTATCTTTTAATGAAAATGCCTGACGCAATAACAACAAATAAAAACGGAAGTATATATTTCTCATGCCATTTTCGAATTATATAACTTTAATTAGCCTAATATTTGAAATGGAACTACAATTTTGGTGTTCGTATATTTATACAACGCCAAGAAATAATGTTGTTTCGATACTGCGATATTCAGAATTACAGAGCTGCCAACATGTCAACTTCGTAGTTCCACCCGAGCACCGCTACATGCCTCACCCGGCGCATCATCCTTTATATCGGCATTCATATGAAAACATCCATTTCCTTTAACCACTCTTAATCACTGCGAAAATGAAGCATTTGAACGGCACAAGAAAGTGATTTGGGAGCACTCCATGTTTCGATATTCACTTATTTTAATACTGCAGATGCGCTGCATTACAGCGTCTTTGGTCGAGGCGAATAGCCAATCAGTGAGCTGATTTTGGATAATGTAAAACTGTAGATAGGAAAATTTCTACATCTTTTTAGCACTTTTAATGGTTAAATACACACATAATAATTATATTCGTAAAATCTACGATAAACAATCTTTCGAATTATGTAACTTTCATTGTCCTTCTTGTACGAATAAATTAGTAATCTGTACCACAATTTCCGTGTTAGCGTATTTATATAATGATATTCACATTAGGTTCCCAGGCCGAATGTGTGTGAAAGTAGTCACGGCACCCAAAATGCGGGGCAGTGTTCCACGGCCTAATTTCCCGCGTCGTGTCGGTGTGTTGCACAGAGCTGCCGTCGCAGATCGTGACGGGCAAGTCGGAGTACCAGGACACGATCGGCAAGACGGGGACGCGCATCATGGTGGAGAAGCTGCTGCTGCCCGAGGAGAAGCGATGCCAGCTGTAGGCCCTAGTGGCCGGGGACCGGGAGTCACCAGGTTGACGCCAGTATCGCCTGACTGACGTAAGTGGAAAACATAGCACTCACTTGTTTTACGCCCACTTTTGGTTTTCCTACAGTTTCATGACTTTTTCAACTATATGAAATAATAATAATAATAATAAAATATGAAAATACGAAATCATACATGCAAAAAATTTAAAACGAATTATTTACAGAAGGATGGAAAGGCTGATAGATGCTGACCTCGGGAAACATCAGTTCGGATATAGGTGAAATTTAGGAAGATATACCCAGGGGCAGATATCAACTCTGACCATAACTTATTGGTCATGAGTTGTAGGCTGAAACTGAAAAACATCTGCAGAAAGGCAGGAAAACAAGATGGGACCTGGATAAACTGAAGGAACCAGAAGTTCTTGAGAATTTCAGAGGGAGCATGAAATACGACCGTCTGTCGTCTTCCATATATTTTTGTATAGTTTCTGTAGCGTTATAATTTATTTAATTTCCCTAGATTATCATTTTGTTAAAACTTGAACCCCAGTCTTTTCAAGGCTTGAGGAATAACATTTTTATTTTATGTGTTAGAATATTAGTTAATGTTGCTAGGTTCTTCTTATTTTGTTATGTTAAAAATTTATTATTATATTAATTAACGTGACATAAGTACGGCTTCTCCGCTACACCACTGTTCCTGTGAGAATGTACAGTTGTTGTACTTTTAAGTGTGTGCGTGAATCTATGGGTGTTTAAATGTGGGGGAATGACAGCTCGCTTTGCATCGATCTCTCTAGCTCAGTATCGATAGCTGCTGATACTACCAAAGAGGTTTCCACACCCTTTGGTTGCGATCTGGTTGGCGAGTCTCTCGGTCCCCGCCACCGATGTTTTCGTGGATTTGATGAAAGTCGACCACTGTACGAAACAAGAGCTATCGATACTGAGCCAGAGAGAACGATGCAAAGCGAGCTGTCACTCCCCACATTCAAACAGCCATAGATTCACGCACACACTTAAAAGGACAACAACTATACATTCTCACAGGCACAGTGGCGTAGCGGAGAAGCCCTATTTATGCCACATTAATTAATATAATAATAAATTATTAACATAACAAAATAAGAAGAACCTAGCAACATAAACTAATATTCTAACACACGAAATAAAAATGTTATTCCTCAAGCCTTGAAAAGACTGGGGTTCAAGTTTTAACAAAATGATAATCTAGAGACATTAAATATATTATAACTTTACAGAAACTATACAAAATATATGGAAGACGACAGACGATCGTCTTCCAAGATTTAGGCAAAAATTGACAGAAACGGGGAAAATAAAACAGTAGGGAGGAATGGGTAGCATTGAGAGATGAAATAGTGAAGGCAGCAGAGGACAATATAGGTAGGAAGGCAAGACCTACAACAAATCCTTGGATATCACAGGACATACTAAATTTAATCGATGAAAGGAGAAACTATAAAAATGCAATAGAGAGGAACAGGCAAAATGGAGTACAGACGACTAAGAAATGAAATTGACAGGAAGTGCAAAATGGCTAAGCTGGAGCGGCTAGAAGGCAAATGCAAGGATTTAGAAGACTGTATAAAGAGGGAAAAATTGGATACAGCCTACAGGAAAATAAAAGAGATATTTGGAGGTAAGAAAACCAGCTCTATGAATATCAAGAACACAAATGGAAAACCAGTTCTCAGCACAGAAGGGAAAGTTGAAAGTGGAAAGAGTATATAAAGGAGCTCTACGAACTTAGGCAATATTGTAGGAAGGGGAGAAGAAGTAGATGAGGATAAAATAGGAGATACTATACTGAGAGACGAATTTAACAGAGCACTGAAAGACCTAAGTCGAAACAAGGCCCCTGGAGTAAAAAAAATTCTAATGTTTGTAGAACTTATGGGGCTTAACAAGCTTACAAACTACTTATGAACTAGCTAAGACTAAGGACGGCACAAATATCCATGCCCGAGGGGGGATTCGAACCCCCGACCGTAGTGGCCGTGCAGACCGTGACTGCAGCGCCTCAGTCCCCTCGGCCACAGCGGCCGGCCAGGAGTAAAAGACATTCCCTCAGAGCTACTGAAGTCTCTGGGAGAACCAGCCATGACAAAACTGTTTACCTGGTGGGTAAGATGTATGAGACAGGCGAAGTACCTCAGGCTTTAAGAAAAATGTTACAATCCCCATGCCAAAGAAAGCAGGCGCAGACAGGTGTGAAAACTACAGAACCATCAGTTTAATAACTCATGGTTGCAAAATATTAACACGAATTATTTACAGAAGGATGGAAAAGCTGGTAGAAGCCAACCTCGGGGAAGATCAATTTGGGTTCAGGAGAAATGTAGGAACACGGGAGTCAATATTTACTTTACGGCTTATCCTAGAAGATAGATTAAGGTAAGGCTAACCTACATTTATAGCTTTTGTATTTGGAGAAAGCTTTTGACAATGTTGATTGGAATACATTCTTTCAAATTCTGAAGTCAGCAGGGGTAAAATATAGGGCACGTAAGGTTATTTACAACTTGTACAAAAACCAGACAGCGGTTGTAAGATTTGAAGGGCATGAAAGGGATGCAGAAGTAGGGAAGGAAGTAAGACAGGTTTGTAGCCTTTCTCCAATGTTATTCATTTCGTACATTGAGCAAGCTGTGAAAGAAAGCAAATTTGGAGAAGGAATTAGAGATCAGGGTGAAGAAATAAAAACATTGCGTTTTGCTGATGATATTGTAATTCTGTCAGAGACAGCAAATGACCTGGAAGGGCAATTGAAAGGAATGGGCAGTGTGTTGAATGGAGCGATGAACATTAACAAAAGCAAAACAAGGGTAATGGAGTGCAGTCTAAGAAAATCAGGTGATGCTGAAGGAATTAGATTAGGTAACGAAGCGATAAAGGTGGTAGATGAGTTTTGTTACTTGAACAGTAAAATACCGTATGACGGCCACAGTGCAGAGGATATGAAATGCAGAATGGCAATGGGGGAGAAAAGCGTTTTTGAAAATGAGAAATTTGTTAACATTGAATATTAATTAACGCGTAAGGAGTCCTTTCTGAACGCATTGTTGCTTTGTACGGGAGTGAAACTTGGACGATAAATACTTTACACAAGAAGAGGATAGAGGCTTCTGAAATGTGGTGCTACAGAAGAATGCTGAAGATTATGTAGGTAGATCGCATAACTAAGGAAAAGGTACTGAACAGAATTGGGGAGAAAAGGAATTTTTGGCTTACCTTGACTAAAAGAAGGAATCGATTGGTAAAACACTTTCTTAAATATGAAATTTAGCATTGGAGGGCGGCAGACGGAGAGCAAGAGAAGATATAGTAAGCAGATTCAGATGGATGTGGGTTGCCGTTCTTATGACGAGATGAAGAGACTTGCTCAGGACAGAGTAGGATGGAGAGCTGCATCAAACCAGTCTCCAGACTGAAACCATAACAATATAAAATTTAATAAAACAATAAAAATTAAATATTTAAAAATAATAAAAGTGGGCCGAGAGCAAACTAGGGCAAATTTTTATTTTTATAATAGTTATAATAGTTATCCACCCCCATGAACCACAGACATTGCCGAGGTGGGGTGGCTTGCGTGCCTCAACGATGCAGATAGCCGTACGGTAGGTGCAACCACAACGGAGGGGTATCTGTGGAGAGGCCAGACAAACGTGTGGTTCCTGAAGAGGGGCAGCAGCCTTTTCAGTAGTTACAGGGGCAACAGTCTGGATGACTGACTGAGCTGGCCTTGTAACATCAGCTAACGTGGCTTTGCCACACGGTTACTGCGAACGGCTGAAAGCAAGGGGAAACTACAGCCGTTACCTTTCCCGAGGACATGCAGCTCTACTGTATGAACATATGATGATGGCATCCTCTCGGGTAAAATATTCCGGAGGTAAAATAGTCCCCCATTCGGATCTCCGGGCGGGGACTACTCAGGAGGATGTGATCATCAGGAAAGACAATACTGGCATTCTACGGGTCGGAGCGTGGAATGTTAGATCCCTTAATCGAGTAGGAAAATTAGAAAATTTAAAAAGAGAAATGGATAGGTTGAAGTTGGATATAGTGGGGATTAGTGAAGTTCGGTGGCAGGATGAACAGGATTTCTGGTCAGGTGAGTACAGGATTATAAATACAAAATCAGTTGGGGGTATCACAGGAGTAGGACTGATAATGAATAAGAAAATAGGAATGCGGGTAAACTACTATGAGCAGCACAGTGATCGCATTATCATTGTCAAGATAGATACGAAGCCAACACCGACAACAGTAGTACAGGTTTATATGCCAACTAGCTCTGCCGATGATGAGGATATAGAAGAAATATATGAGGAGCTAAAGGAAATTATTCAGACTGTTAAGGGAGAGGAAAACTTAATTGTGATGGGAGACTGGAATTCGGTAGTAGGAAAAGGAAGAGAAGGAAAAATAGTAGGTGAATATGGACTGGGCAGAAGGAATGAAAGAGGAAGTCGCCTGGTAGAATTTTGCACGGAACATGATTTAATCGTAACAAACACGTGGTTTAAGAATCACAAAAGAAGGTTGTATACTTGGAAGAGACCAGGAGACACCGGAAGGTATCAGATAGATTTTATAATGGTAAAACATAGATTCCGGAACCAGGTTATAAACTGCAAGACATACCCAGGGGCAGATATAGACTCTGACCATAACTTGTTAGTCATGAACTGTAGGGTGAAACTGAAAAAACTGCAGAAAGGTAGGAAAATAAGGAGATGGGACCTAGATAAATTGAAGGAACGTGAAGTTCTGGTGAATTTCAGAGGGAGATTTAGGCAACAATTGACAGAAACAGGGGGAAATAAAACAGTAGAAGAGGAATGGGTAGCATTGAGAGATGAAATAGTGAAGGCAGCAGAGGACAAAATAGGTAGAAAGGCAAGACCTGCAAAAAATCCTTGGATAACACAGGAGATACTAAATTTAATTGATGAAAGGAGAAAATATAAAAATGCAGTAAATGAAACAGGCAAAATGGAGTACAGACGACTAAGAAATGAGATTGATAGGAAGTGCAAAATGGCTAAGCAGGAGTGGCTAGAAGCCAAATGCAAATCTGTAGAAGAATGTATAACAAGGGGAAAAATTAGATGCCGCCTACAGGAAAATAAAAGAGACATTTGGGGCAAGCAAAGCAACTCTACGAATATCAAGAACTCAGATGGGAAACCAGTTCTCAGCAAAGAAGGGAAAGCTGAAAGGTGGAAAGAGTACATAGAACAGCTCTACAAAGGAAATGAACTTAGAGACGATGTTGTAGGAAGGGAAGAGGAAGTAGATCAAGATGAAATAGGAGATACTATACTGAGAGATGAATTTGACAGAGCCTTGAAAGACCTATGTCGGAACAAGGCCACAGGAGTAGATGACATACCCTCAGAGCTACTAAAGTCTCTGGGAGAGTCAGCCATGACAAGACTATTTGAACTGGTGTGTAGGATGTATGAGAGAGGCGAAATGCCCTCAGACTTTAAGAAAAATGTAATAATCCCCATTCCAAAGAAATCAGGAGCAGACAGGTGTGAAAATTACAGAACCATCAGTTTGATAAGTCATGGTTGCATAATTTTAATACGAATTATCTACAGGAGAATGGAAAAGCTGGTAGAATCTGACCTCGGGGAAGATCAGTTGGGATTCAGGAGGAATGCAGGAACCCGGGAGGCAATACTCACTCTACGTCTTATCTTAGAAGATAGGCTAAGGAAAGGCAAACCTACATTTTTAGTTTTTGTAGATTTAGAGAAAGCATTTGACAATGTTGACTGGAATACACTCTTTCAAATTCTGAAGGCAGCAGGGGTAAAATACAGGGAAAGGAGAGTTATTTACAACTTGTACAAAAGCCAGACCGCAGTTATTAGACTCGAAGGGCATGAAAGGGAAGCATCAGTTGGGAAGGGAGTAAGACCGGGTTGTAACCTTTCTCCGATGTTATTCAATTTGTACATCGAGCAGGCGGTGAAGGAAAGCAAGGAAAAATTTGGAATAAGGATTAAAGTTCAGGGGGAAGAAATAAAAACATTGCGTTTTGCTGATGAGATTATAATTCTATCAGAAACAGCAAAGGACCTGGAGGAGCAGTTGAATGGAATGGACAGTGTGTTGAAGAGAGCGTACAAAATGAACATTAACAAGAGCAAAATCAGGCGATGCTGAAGGAATTAGATTAGGTAAGGAAACAATGAAGGTGGTAGATGAGTTTTGTTACTTAGGTAGTAAAATAACATGCGATGGTCGCAGTACAGAGGATATAAAATGCAGAATGGCAATGGGAAGAAAAGCATTTTTGAAAAAGAGAAATTTGCTAACATCGAATATTAATTTAAGTGTAAGGAAGTCTTTTCTGAAGGCATTTGTGTGGAGTGTTGCCTTGTATGGGAGTGAGACATGGACGATAAACAGTGCGGACAGGAAGAGAATAGAGGCTTTTGAAATGTGGTGCTACAGAAGAATGCTGAAGATTAGGTGGGTAGATTGCATAACTAATGAAGAGGTACTGAACAGAATTGGTGAGAAAAGGAATTTTTGGCATACCCTAACTAAAAGAAGGGATCGCTTGGTAGGACACATTCTTAGACATCGAGGAATCGTAAATTTAGCATTGGAGGGAAGTGTGTGGGGTAAAAATCGCAGAGGGAGGCCAAGAGACGCGTATAGTAAGCAGATTCAAGTGGATATGGGTTGCCGTTCTTATGAGGAGATGAAAAGGCTTGCTCAGGATAGAGTAGGGTGGAGAGCTGCATCAAACCAGTCTCCGGACTGAAGACCATAACAACAACAACATAATAGTTATCGACCTTTTTGGAAGACTTTTTCAGAGAAATTCAATTCCAGCAGAAATTCATATATTTGAGAGTGGGTAAGTTTCGAAATAACCAACCAAACCCAATAACGACGAATCATGTCTATTAATTATGAGTTATGATTTTTTATGAAAATTTTATTTCTTTATAAAAGTGTATTTTCCTACGATATAGAGGGTGTTCGGAAAGAAAAGTGTCTAATACTTTGAGAGGTGGTAGTATCAAACAAAATAAGAAAAAAGGTCAAATTAACCATGGTCCGGAAACGCATACTTTCTGAGTTATGCACACTTGTTGATTGTTACTGAAGACGTTTGGTTGTGAATGTCCACCTCTTTAATAGACGAGGTAAACATTTATGAAACAAATACCATGCTGTAATATTGTGATCCGCCAACAGGGTTCGTCACTGTAACCTACATGTCTCTCAAATCCATCGCTGTGCTGTAAACGTCATTCAGAGCATCGGGTCACATACACGAGCTTTTGTAGCGGCTTACTGTACTGTATTTTCAGTCTTCATAGCAGTGCTTCAGTTGGGCCGGTACGGAGCGAGTTTGAATTTTACCGCCTGAAATTCATACTGGCTATTAGCGTACCGGCTAAATCCTTTCTTAAATCTGTAAGAAATAGACCAACTGTATGTTGTCGAATGGATTTCGGAAAGAAAATTTGTTAAGTTTTAGGCTCCTTCGAGTTGTGATCATAACCGTCGAATCGTTCAAATTGCAGTTTCGCACAATTCCAATGGAATCTGACTGGCGATCAGATGTTCGAATTAGCCGATAGAGAATTCCGACTAGTCTGAACAGAGACACAGATAATGCGTCTTACCGACTCCAAAGCGTTTAAGAACCTTGTTCCAAAGAGGTAAGCCACTACAAACGCAAAGTCTTTTGCATGTCATATCGTTGCCTATTCGTTGAGGAAAGCAAGTGCGAAATTCCGGCAATTCTTTTAAAAATTTAATGGACAATGCATCGCAACATTTTGATTTAATTTCCATTGATTGAGTCATGAAACACTGCACGAGTTACGTATGTTTTCATGCTTAGCACGAGACGTTTAGAGAACTACTCACTGTCAAGATAGAATATTTACCGTAAATATTATGTTTACTTAACCGTCTTTTTCGCACTGTAGTCAGTTCAAGATTATAAAATAGTGTGTCGTAGCACTAGTAGGAACTAAAATAGAACCGAATTTTAATCTCTTTGAGCAATGCTTCTTCAACCGGCTGGATGTGTACATGTTCAACTGTTGGTAACGCTGCCAGTTTAGCTTCTTACGGCGGTAAAAGCTTGGTTCCGTCTTTAAAAGTTGAACGCAGTTCCATTGTCCGAATTTTGAATGGTTTTCGTGTGGTATAAGTCTGCTTTTAATTCCCGGCAGCAACATCCACTGTTATTGTCTTCTGGAACGCCATTCCTGATTGGTTACGATAAAATGTCGTCGTCCAAAGCCGATGGGCCGGTATCCTCATCTATGCTAAACCCTTAAAAACAATAAAAATGAGTTTCAAATCTGTAAATTAAGCTATATTTTGTTAGTGCATTCACATGCCTAAATCTTTACTTTCTTGATTTTCTAAAAATTTCCATTTAACTCATTTCATGTGGAATGATCAGAGTAATGCCTTTTTTTTTTTTTTTTTTTTTTTTTTTTTTTTTTTTTTTTTTTTTACGCCGATCAGAATACCACCTAAAATGTTTTTCCAACTAAAGCACTGATATTGAGCAGTATATTCATTGTAACGCTGGGTATGTATCGCTAATTCCTGTATTTACTGTTATTGCGATGTTTGTACTGTCCTGTACACACAGGAGCTTTTCTTTTCTCGTCCCCATTTTAGCAATGGAAGCGTACTACTCCACACGTGAGTTGGCGGATATGATTACAGGTTAGCAAACGGACGTAGCCGCGTGCCCACGTCGTCTACGCGCAGAGATTTCCAGATGGCAGAGTGCCATCCAGTAAGCTGTTTATCCGGCTTTTTCAGCGTCTAGGGGACACAGGTTCTCTAGCAGCCAACAAGGTGAACAAGGGAAGCCCTCGTCCGTCCGCACACTACAATTGGAAGAGCGACCACAGGAAAGACCTACAATCAGTGTTCGGGGATTAGCTGCAGCACTCTGGTGGTTACTCAAATGTTCAAATGTTTGTATAGTTTATGGGACTTAACTACGGGGTCATCAGTCCCTAAACTTACAAACTACTTACAAACTATCTAATACTAAGGACGGCACAAATATCCATGCCCAAGGGGGGATTCGAAGCCCCGAGCGTAGTGGCCGTGCAGACCGTGACTGGAGCGCCTCAGTCCCCTCGGCCACCGCGGCCGGCTGGTGGGTACGACACGAACAGTTACTCTCACCGTATCACGTTCAGTGCGTACATGAAATAGGGCCAAACGCCCACCTTAGCAAATTGCAGTTCTGTCAATGGCTCTTGCATAAGACCGACCGAACATTCTGTTTCGGTTACGGCCAGTTTCGAACAAATATTCGTTTCGGCCCCTGTTTCGGTTTCGACCAGAAATCAGCCGAATCTTCGGCTTGGTCGAAGCTAGCTTTCGTGATCTTACGGAAGATGTCAGGTTGTGCTCGGGATCGATTCAGTCAACAATAACGCTTTACCTCAGTTGACAGCGCACCGTTTAACCCTTTCAGACCCAAGGTTGTAAGTAATGTGACATTAATAGAGAGAAGGACGTTTGAGATACAAAATACATACAGTACTTTATTACAAAAAACAAGAACCGACGGAAGAGTCCATAACTTCTCTTAGGTAACCTTACTTCTCCCATGCGTGTAATATGACCCCACCATCTTAGCCTGTTCTCTTTAACTGTTTCATCTATGGTGTTCATTCCCAGTTTTTCTTTGATTTCCTCAATAGGACACCCTCCTACCATTGTTCCCATCTATTAGTACTTGCAATCATTCTTGCTACTTTCATATCTGTAACCTCTACCTTATGAATAAGGTAACCTGTATCCACCCAACTTTCACGCCCCTACAACAAAGTCGGTCGAAAGATAGAGCAATACACTGCTAACTTACTCTTGGTACTGATTTCCTACTTGCACAAGAGAGTAGATAGTAGCTGAGCACTTACTGTATTAGCTTTGATACTCCTAGATTCAAGTTCTTTCACTATGTTGCCATCCCGTGAGAAAATACATCCTAGGTATTTGAAACTGACTACCGGCTCTAACTTTGTTCCTCCTATTTGGCATTCAGTCTGTTTAAATCTGTTCCCCACAGACAAGGGTTTTTTTTTTGGGGGGGGGGGGGAGATGATGATCTTTATATCATAACCCTTACACCTCTGATCGAGCTGTGAAATATTAATTTGCAACCTTTCAGTCGAATCTGCCATCACAAATAAGACATCTGCATATGCGAGACTGCTCATTTTGTTTTCACCTATTTTAATCCCACCCTGCCACTCTACTGTTTTCAACATATGATCCATGAATAATATGAAAAACAGTGATGACAGGTTACAGCCTTGTCTTACCCCTGAAACTACCCTGCCTTGTTTTACCCCTGAAATTACCCTGAACCATGATCTCTTAATACTTCTGTAGCCCCAGACGCATAAACTGCACTTTTACCCCGTCATTGCCTGAAGCCGAGGAGTGGTATCCTGTTCTACCAATACCAACAGGCTTAAAATGGAAGAATAGAACTGTAAATTAATCATTCAAAGTGTATGTACGGTTTACACGTAGTTACCACCCCTTTCAAATCGCTTAATGACTTCAATGTAACATTGCTGAAATATTCAGTTTGCACACGAGAACGTATTCCTTGTCTTGCACTGAGATATTTCATCTAGCCAAGGATACCAGTTAGCAAATGTACTCGCTAGTGCCTGTCAGTTGCTTTTGGCGATTGTTCACATCTATAGTGATTCATCGTAGAAGTCGCAAAAATTGCAGAAATCGCAATTCGTAAATTTCGGAGGGGTGCAAGTTGTGAATTCGTAAATTGCGATTTTAAACGAAACAGTGGCAAATCGCCACTAAACTACACGGATACCAAAAAGTTGCATTCATAGAAACCGGACAGTGACGGCTTATCTCATCCCTATTACCAAAAACCTTCCGACATAATATGTATGTCTGTGCGACGGAAGTTCGTCGTTCCTAGATCACGTGATCATAACGGCAATATAGGGCGACAACACAGAAACAATTCTGCGCACAGATAAACATTGTTCTACACACGTAGATGCTTACTGCAAAGATGTTTCTACTCTGAGAACAATGATCTCTGGCACTCAATGTCTTTGAACTATACAAAAAGCTTGAACTATATGAAAGTGTGATGTTAGACTGTGATGTACTCCTTGTCAAATCTGTATGTGTTATCTCTGACTTTTCCAAAGCTTCAGTTACACAGTAGTGCGAAGGTTGTATACTTCCTCACCCTTTCGGCCCAGGAATTTCCAAATTTACAAGTAAGTAGTGGTATTCCCGTTAGCATTGCAAAATTTAATTTTGTACCGATTTTTTTGTCTTTTTGACAATGACACGGTTTGAGAAGACATTTGAGCATAAATACGAAGCGCAGGTCTACTGTTCAATGCAACATTGTACAGAGGATCAAAAGTGTTTCAGAAAAATGCCACACCCTAAACGCCTCACAATTGCTGATTTCATGGAAGAGTGATTTCTACAATAGAGAGTTTCGAAAATTGACGCATATATTGTGGTAATTACAGTTCTTAGCAGTAAATACGAAAACTCTGTGAGTACACGTACTTAGTTCCTAGTACACATCACTTGTGATACAGCAAAAATGTGACGAGTACCTCATGTGCATTTTCGTTTCACACTCACAAAATAATATTCAGATATGATGAGACAGCGACAGCAAAAACAATGCATAGTTTCCATCAAGAAGAACCACGTAACTGTTAAAATACACTTCATGAGTCGGAATAAATAATTAATGCTGCTCCTGCTTTATGGTTGACAGGTTCTTGTGTCTATCCTAGCCTAATAAGTACATTGATTATCCTAGTAAACTGAACATTCTGTTGCCAACATTACCAAACTAAACCGCCAATTCCGTAAGTAAAATTTAACCATGCTTGACCGAAGTATAGTTTCTTTGGTGCGCGGCGAAAATTTAATATTTCATCGCATTTTTCTTTAAATTGTTGCATCTATCTCTTCTGCCTTATTCCGGGCATAGAACAACGATCTGATACTTGTACAATCTTACTTGTTAGAAATATTTTGTTGTTGTAACGAATATTTCACAACACTCTAGTTTCTGGTTAGTAAATACGACAAAATGCGGATTTGTTTTAAACGAAAAGAGTCAAGAACGACGATATCATTGGCTGTCTACAAGCGACACATATTTGTCCATGCATGCCTTCCATGATTCATGGTGCCGGCACCAACATCTGCACGTCAGTTGTTTTAGAACAAACAACAACTAAAAGTTCCTATTTTCTATCTTATGCATTTTTTAAGTTTATCACTATCATCGTATCCGTTTCTTTGATTGAATTAGGGTACATTAGATTAGATTAATATTTGTTCCATAGAGCATGAATAAGACAGTTCGTAATGATATGGGTGATTTCCTTATAATGGGTCAAAACCAAATTCCTAATTAACATTTTGTTCCTTTCAATTTCTGATGAAAATTACTCATTAGAATGTTCTCTTGTATTAAGATAAGCATGCAAGCTGGAAAGTAACGAGTATCCTAAAAACAAAATGAATGTTTGCTTAAGAAAAAGTCAAAAGATTCTCATTTGCGTAACGTGAATAAAACTACTAAAAGTACTGAACATATAAATGACAGTCAGTATTTTCAACACAGGCTACATTTGCATATTCTGAGCATAAAAGTGAAATATTGAAATTATGTGGCGAATATTTACAGGGAAAATATGATAATTTGAGGACAAAATGTGGTAAACTTGGTTTACAGTTCGTACCAGTAAACCAGAGACGAAATTAGTGGAAAATATTTTACTGTATATGACAGTCTGTACCAAAAAGATTCTCTAAATCACAATATAACTAAGTTGTACTACTTAATTTTATAGCCCCATCTTGAAGCATAACAGGAATGAAAACCATCAGAACAGGAATGAAATTATGCATAAAGTGACAGATGTTATCACAAATTACTTAAATAATATATGAATATGAGCTGAGGAAAACATTTTCTTTTGAAGGGGCTGTATTTATTTTTATTTTCCTCTCGACTGTGGTGACAAAGAACTTGAATTCTCTGCAGTTTTATTAACAGGGTTCAATATAGGTTTGAAATTTTTAGTTGTTCCCCTTCCTCTTTCTTCCTCATTTTCTCATCCTGATTTTCGTGTCCATTCAGAGCTAAATTCTTTTGTCTTTGTTCAAGCTTAACTTTTGTCTGAGAGAATTTATCCATTTATAAAACTGAAAAAAAGAAGGTGAATTCTAAGTAAATCGCAAGTATGAAAGTAAAATTATGGCGTATATATCATAGCTTTAGACTTATTCAAACTTTGAAGTAATTTTGGTGAATGTTTGTCTGCAGACCGTAAAAGTGGAAAATTTCCTCTTGGAGATAATTGATTTAAAACATTAAATATTTACTCATAATTATAAAGGATGATAGTTGAAAAGTGTCGAATTTCGGTTACGTACACAGTCAGAATCAGAACAATTCTCAATCGCTTTGTATACACGATTGCAGGAGCTTATTCACTAAATTGTATATTATGATAATATCCTGGTTAAAACTATAATGAAAGAATACGTTTTTATAAAGATATTTTAACTTCATTTTTCGTCTCCTGAGAAATCAAAAATATGAATTTAAACCCTACATAAATATTCATGCAATACCTTAATAAATGACAACAATGTGATTTTAAGAAATTGTAACTATTTCATAAGCTGCCTGCACGTAATCCTACAACTTGACGGGATAGAGGATAAAGGCTGATAATGTTTCCTCAAACAGTTTCCTGGATGACCTAATTAGGCGCGACCCATTTCGTTCCATAAATATTTACTGGACTTATTTCACCGACACTTAATTCGTGCATTTATTTATTCAATAAAAATAATAAACATTCTGAAGTTGCTTCTATTACCATTTCTGTACTGTTTTGCAATTTATCATTCTAGAAAAGCACACCTTTAAAGGAGTAACTAGTGAGACATAACGAAAATGAGAAATGAGTTTCAAATGTTCCTTTTTTTCTGCACACACATGCTAAATCAAAGAAACTGTTTTATGGGAGACAGGTTTGAGAGATACATAATAAGTGAATCCAATTAAGGCCACTATTATTTAATTTATAAAACACATTACAGAAATAACACAAATAAATCACGCATAATTAACGTCAAACATCCCTCAATAGTTTTATATATTTCAGCTGCGATCTCAGCAGAATACAGCAAACTACTATTGTAAATAGTGATCGATCGGCAATGGAATTTCTTTCAATATTGACGTAAAAAGTGTAGATTTTATTAGCGTTACAGTAAATGTGGTGTAAAGTCGCCAATGACAACACAAAATAATTTGCCGATTCTATCCATATATTGATGTATGCTATATTTGTATTTATCTTTCGAGCTTTTAGTGCAAGCTTAACATGCAAAACATAATGAAGAAGGTAAATTACAATGTTTTATACTTTTACAAATACTCTTTAATGTATTTTGTGACGGTTACAGAAATGATAATGTAGCGCTTCGTAAGTAAAAAAACCCTTCGGAAATATGAAGATGTTTTGTTTTGACAGGTTGCCTTCAATAGACGAGTAAATATACGAAAATATTTTGTGTATTTTTCAAAATGTTACTGGAACTTTCTTTTTTGGCTATTATCTGAAAACCACCCATATGATAAAGTCTTTTTATTTCTGTAAAATTATTAATTTCTATCCAAAAATTCATCTACTAAGTAGAAAGAGTTGTCATTCAGAACTTCCGTTAATTTGATTTTATTTTATTTTACCTGCGCATACATTGTATTTACACTCAAATACTGAATAAAATGTAGACCAGACGCTCATATAATTAAAATGAAATTGTCAGAAAGTTTATTACCCTAAAAACGTTACTATGTACGCGTCAAATGCCTACGCAAACGTAATGGTTTTCTTCTATCGGTCCCATAAGTTTAGAAACAGTCTGCTTGCGGTAATCTACACCTACACCCGTCAATTGTCTTAATGATGTGTGGAGGAGGATATTTCGGTTACCACCTCGATTCACCTCTTCGCTGTTACATCTGCGTACATCGCTCAGAGACGACGAAAGGCCAGTAGGCCGCTTCTCTGATTTGTCAAGGTCATTTCTTGAGATATGTATAATAAGTAATTTGCTGGTTGACGGTAAGCCTTTTCCATTGTGCCTCGAATTGTCTATTGATGAACATCTCCTTATCGCTTCCACGATTAGGGATATGTTCTTCTTGTTGTTTTCTTCTCTTCTGGTAATACTATCATCTGAGGGCCGCAGGCTGACTAGCATTGCTGAAAAAAGCACTGTTTTGAGTGTGGACGTCATCTACATCTACAACCAAACTCCGCAAGCCACCCGACGGTGTGTGGCGGAGGGTACCTTGAGTGCTGTCTCGTTCTGTATCATGCAACATAGTGCAAAGTGTACAATAGAACTAACAGAAGAAGCAATGAAAATTGACATGAAAGTTTTGTCATTTTTCGAAAGTAATATAAGCGAGTGATGTAGATGGAATGTGACTTTGTTGCAGGTACTTTTCGTCATGGACACCTACCTCTCAACCTACATGAAGGACTACGTATGGCACAACAAACCCCCAACAGACACTAAGTAAGTATATGGAGTCACACTAGAAAGTAAGTCTGGCTAGCAGCACATCTAGATTCCTATGTCTGAGAGCTATCAAATCATCTCCGGATGTTGCAGTGCGTATAAAGCTTGTCTCTGGAACGTCAATGACAATGATTCGTGAACTGCTCATATTGCAATATCAAAGATTCTGATAACTTACAGGAGCGATGACTCTCTAAGAAGAACCTACTAACTTGTAGCATTTATAACTTCAAATTGGTAACCTCCTCAATGCCTTTCATATTGTCAGCACTTCCTTGTTAAGGATGTTGCGTTCTGCTTTTCTGATCTTGCATATTTTATTGGTTCAAACTCGATAATTCAGTTTTGGACACATTTATAAATTTGTGTTGAATCACACTCATATTTGCATATAGTTAAGGCTAAGGAATTTTTGGCATACCTGTACTAAAAGAAGGGATCGCTTGGTAGGACACATTCTTAGACATCGAGGAATCGTAAATTTAGCAATGGAGGGAAGTGTGTGGGGTAAAAATCGCAGATGGAGACCAAGAGACGCATATAGTAAGCAGATTCAAATGGATGTGGGTTGCCGTTCTTATGAGGAGATGAAAAGGTTTGCTCAGGATCGAGTAGGGAGGAGAGCTGAATCAAACCAGTCTCCGGACTGAAGACCATAACAAGAACAACAAGGCTGTCTGAGACATTTCGGCTGCTTATTGTGCGTATTAAATTAAATTCAAAGCAGCTGTACTAACTAGTGCTCAGATGTGCGATTAATCTCGGGTGTTCTTCTCTCCTTTCAGAAGTGGTCATCTAGATGCCTCGTCCGTCATTTCTCCTTTCCAGTGAATCAGTCTCCTGCATTCGTCGATCGAGAGATATAAAAACTAGTCGTTATGGATGTTGTATGTTAGTAAATCGTTCCTTTTCAGCGACGAGGATACTGCAACGTACTTCCCCGTGTATAAGGTACATGTCAGTGAGTTCTGTGAAACTGTACTTCCTGAATAGCACTGAGTAATAAACGACTCTGTCGTTGATTCACCGCACGTTCTGTATGGGACAATGTAAATACGATATAACAAAGCCACCCGACGGTCAAATAAATACAGCCTGCATTATCATTTCCTATGAATCAGGCTTGTTCTCCTTGTTTCCTTGTAGGAAATAAAGAAAGTACATGTAGGTAAATAAACAGCACAGTACGTAGAAGCCTGCACGCATGTGGGTTGTAGATCAACTGGGAAAGAGCAGTGTGAGACAAAACGATAGGTAAATTTACATCCATATCTCCTTAAACCAGTTTCTCCAGCACCAGGTTCGTTATCTCAAATTGTTCAGTGGAGCATTTTATATGTCCTGTTAAATGTCTGTACGCTCTTACTGAAACACGAATGTATATAAAACAGAACGTGGCCATGGAGCAAAGCAAAAGCAGAGGCAAGTGGCGAATTATGGTGGCAGACAAGTCTTTACCTGTCCCATCAATGCTGCACGCTTCTAGTTATATATCGAAGTAATACACTTCATAGTTGAGCTTGTACTATAAAGGTATACAGATCTTGTTTCAAGTTAGTGCCTTCGGTTAAATCGGTGCAAAGGTACGGCTCGTCCGTACCACAGAACCGTGTTCCAGCATTTCCCAGACGACTTCTTCCGATGCAGGAGATAGATCTGCAAGAGACTATAACTTTTCCAACTGAATGAACACAATATAAGTTAGCTCGGTACATTGTACTATAAGGTACACTTCTAAGCTCAGATCTGATCATTACATTCGCTACTCACCACTCAACCAAAACAAAATACATAATTCATATATACATTTGTCACGTGAAGCTTTCTGCGGTGTCAGAAAGTGTACAGGTCGTCAGTACTCTTGACACCCAACTCCACGGAGTAAAATGCACCGACGACAAGTAGTGCTGTTAACTGCATTCTCGATGTGCACCATCTGTACAAAGGAGAGAACACCTGCCAGCAGTGGGGTGCTCTCTATTTAATAACTAACAAGAATCGCAGAAATATTTTGTTACTTACAAGGAAACCGCTGCGTCACATGTCATATGACACGTCAGGTCTCAGATATAAGCGACGACGCTGAACAATCTACTTGCGTCGTGGCGACTACAGTACACAGTAAACTGCTCAAAACAATTCGGGGATCAGGTGAGGCGATGGAGTGGGCGAAAGTTCTAAGGCGCCTAGCTGAGGAACGCGCCGCTGCTCGCTGTCGGTGGTTCTAGTCCTCCCTCAGGCATGGGTGTATTTTTTGTCCTTAGCATAACTTAGTTTAAGTAGTTTGTAAACCGAGGGACTGATGAACAATGTAGTTAAGTCCCATATATAGGTATTCCTATATTGGTTGCAATTGTAATTTGTGTGTGATACAGTACGATATTTTGTTGACTCAACTCTGTACTTGAGCTTTCAAAAAATGTTCAAATGTTTGTAGAGCTTATGGGACTTAACTACGAGGTCATCAGTCCCTAAACTGACAAACTACTTATGAATTAGCTTATACTAAAGATGACACAAACATCCATGCCCTACGGAGGATTCAAACCCTCGACCGCAGCGGCCGTGCAGACCGTGACTGGCACGCCGCAGGCCGCTCGGCCACTGCGGCCGGCTACTTGAGGTTTACACGACGTTTACTAAAAGCGAGGCACCGTGGGGTGATTCCAGTTACCCTCTAATGTGTTGTGTGATCACCTCGGATGGCCAGTACTGTTGCACACCTCCGGTGTCATGGACAGTGTTAGGTTATCAATCAGCTCTTGAGGGATATTTATCCATTCTTCCATGAGTGCAATATTCAGCTCTGTAACCGTTGTGGGAGGTTCTGGTCTGGCTGCAACGCGTCTGGCAAGTGCATTCCAAAACTGCTCAATCGGGTTTAAGTCCGGTGAACAAGCTGGCCACTCAGTTCGTTCAATTCTCTCAGCTGTCCACCAATGCAGATCTGTGGGGACGAGCGTTATCGTTCACCTGAAGGAACCCACCTCCTATGGCACCAGCGTAGGGTATAACAAAAGTTCGATGGGTGTCGTCTCTATACCTTTGAGCAGTCATGGCGTCATTCTGAAGGGCCGCCAATACTGACTCCTGCCCACAGCATTCGTCCACCACCATGATATGGTGATGTTTCCTGCACATAAGCAGGATTGTTTCGTGTTCCACTTTCTCTTCAGATATGGGGACGAAGATAGTCCGGTTGAACACAAAATCGTGACTTTGTGAACAGAAATCGACGCCATTCGTTATGACTCTAATCCTGGTGTTCCTCCGCCCAGGTTCTGCGGGCTAAATGGCGTCGTAGTTTTAATGAGACGTCGTTCTTCGTTCGTAGAGCCCACATTCCCGAAGGCGATTTCGGACTGTTTGTGTTGTTATTGCACGTCCTGTTGCTTCCTGGAGGATGCGTTGCTACTGAGTTGCATTCAGCATCCTGGTGGGCGAGCTGTTAACGGTCATCTCTTGCTGATATTACCCGTGGACGACCTTGACCTTGCGTTATTTTAACGGTTCCTGTCGTCTGAAATCACACCCAGGTCCTGAAAATTACACTTTGCGATACTCCAATAGCTGCAGCCACCTCCCTAAGTGCCTGTCCCGCTTCCAACCTTCCTATAGCACTCCATGCCATAGCTTCGGTTAAGTTACATTTTTGTTAATAGCAATACCTACTCACTACAGTATCTGAACCCAACTGCTTGTGTGATTCGTTTGGTAGAGTAAACACAAGCCAACACCAACCCCCTCTGCAGCAACGTTCTATTATTACCACTATTGCGGTTCCCGTAATGTTGTTGTCTCCACCCCGCAGAACTGACAGAAAGAGGTCGAACCGTTTTACGAGCGTTGTTTGACAAGTCTGGTACATTTGTATGAAAGAGCGGGAAATTTTCGAAACCTGCGCTGTTGTTGGTAAGCCTGATATTTTCACGGATATTACAGCATGTTTCGAACGGCAGCTGTATTTAGTTGATTGTTGGCTGCCGGCTGAAGTGGTAACTGCTTAGTTACTTCTTTAGGATGGAAAAAACGAATTTTGTGCGGTCATTAAACATTTTCATCTTTTGGGTTAGACAGCTGCACAGATCAAATCCAAGTCGGAGGAAGTCCATGTGGGTTCTGCACACACATTGAAGAACATTTATTTTTGGATCAATAAATTTAAACGTGGCCACACAAGAAACCATTGATAAGGTGCATGCTATGGAAATGGAAGTTCGAAGATTAAAAATTCGCGAGATAGCTAACATTGTAGGCATCTCAGCTGAACGAGTACACCACATCCACCATGAAAATGTGGCCATGAAGCAGCTCTGTGCGCGATGGGTGCCGCGCCTGCTCACTTTGGACCATAAACAGAAACGAAACAACATTCCTGTTCAGAATCTCACACTTTACAGGCGCAATCCACAGGATTTTTATGTATATTCATGATTGTAGATGAATCTTGGATCCACCATTACACTCCAGAGACCAAACAACAGTCCACACAATGGAAGAAGAGTGGGGAGAGTGCACCATAGAAGGTGAATACTGTTTCGTCAGCTGGAAAGTTGATGGCCACTGTCTTTTGTGATTCCCGGGGTATAATCCTGATAGATTATTTGAATAAAGGCAGATCGATAACTGGGCCCTCTTTTGCTGCTCTGCTGGATCATTCAAAACAGAAACTAATTGAAAAGCGTCCAAGATTGGCACGGAAGAAAGTGCTGCTTCATCAGGACAATGCTCCAGCCCATGCAGCAGCTATCGCAGTGGGAAAAGTCCACAGATTGGAATTAGAATTGGTTCCTCATCTACCCTATTCACCAGACTTGGCTCTGAGTGACTTCTTATTCCCAATCTTGAAAATCTATCCTGGTGTGAGGAAATTTTCATCGAATGAGAAAGTGTTCGGCACTGTGACAGACTATTTTGTAGAGTTTGACAAATCCTACTTTGCCGATGGGTTGAAAAAATTGGAAACTCGCTGGAGCAAGATATAGCCTTGCAAGAAGACTGTCTAGAAATACGTTTTCGTATTTAAAACAATCTTTATTCCATTTTACCAGACTTATCAAACCGCCCTCTTAAGAACCTAGATATCTCAGAAATGATGCCCTAATTGTTTTGACCGATGTAGTATTTGGTTACTTGCCATTCTTTGTGATGCAATCGCCAGCAGTGGCCCCAGTGTTGTGGTGTCTGTTGCAGAGACGAGTCGGCGGAACCGCCAGCTAAACCGTGTCCGCATTGTGGCTGCATCTGCACCGAGTGTCCGCAGCCGACAGAGGAAGAAGCCGAAACCGCCGCCCCGGTCCACGATGACGAAGCCTGTCTGTACCTGCGCAAGGTGCGTCACTGCTTGCCTACCAGCATACTACTCAGGCTGATTCACCAAAACTTTACTCCTCTAGGTATTCACTTCGCAACACACGTAGTTAAGAGGTGCGTTCAAGTTACAACAATTCCGATTTCTTTTCTTAGGAATGACTACTCATACAATCTTGTGGTTTGTTTTAAAATACATGCGCGCTCATTGTGAATGCGTAGTACGGATGGCAGCGCTGTATGGCATCTGAAACTCTAGCGGTAGCAGAGATACTGAAGAATGTTATTCATCCTTAAAGCTGCAAAGTTCTCAAAACATGAACAGCGTGGAATCATTCGTTTCCTACATTTGTGTGTAGTGCCACAGATTGAAATCGATATCTGGGTAATGCACTCATGCACCTGTGAAATGTGCGTTTGTGGGTGCGAAAGTTAAGTCAGATTGTGGTGTGACAACAGATGAACACAATCTAGGCCTTGCACCTGGCGCTCTGACATGATCGAGCTAGTAGAGGAAAGTATTTTGGAGAATCGTCGAAGAACTGTGGAACAGTTCGCCTCCAAAGTTAATACGAGGCGTGTCCACAGAGTAAGCTCCGTTTGGTTGTATAAAAGAAACGTGTACAAATACAGAGAAAAATATTTATTCTTCAAAAATCTACCACTATTAAACTACTTTTCTACATGGCCTCCGAAATTTTGTAGGCACTTGTCGTAGCGTAGCGCAAGTTTCTGTATGCCTTCTTCATAGAAGGTTGCCGCCTGTGTAACATATTCTTTCAGCTCGTCATCGTCGTTGAAGTGTTGATCACCAAGAACAGATTTTAGGTGTAAGATGAAAGCCTCTAGGACCGAGGTCCGGGCTGTATGGACGATGATCAAACATGTCCCAGTGATATTCCCGTAAGAGTGTTTGGTTGCATTCGCCGTGTGAGATCGGGCTTTATAGTGACAAAAAAAAAAAAAAAATAAAAAATAAAACACACACAGACACCTTTTGACAGTATCCTCGGCGCTTGTTCTGTATTGCGCGGCGCAATTTCTTAATGGTCTCGCAGTAACAATGGGCATTGATTGTTTGGCCTCGTGGTAAGAAATCAATCAGCAAAATGCCTTTTCTTTTTCAGAAAATGGTCCACAAGACTTTTCGAGGTGTTAAGGTTTGCTTATGCTTAACCTCTGTTGAGGATGAAGTGTGCCTCCATACCATTGATTGCGTTTTGTTTCAGGGGTGTCGTAGGATACCCAAGCTTCATCCCTCGTGACTATCCGAGAAAGAAAACCGACGCCTTCTTCACTGTAACGTGTCAAAAACTGAAGGGCACTGCCCATCCGTTGTTTTTTTGTATTGTTCAGTAAGAATTTTCAGTACCCAACGTGAGCAAAGTTTTTGAAATTTCCGGTTTTTAGTAACAGTTTCATGAATTTGTGACCTTGAGATTTCCAGAACTTCAATAGCAAGGGAAACTTGCGGTAGTGCTTAATCTTCTCTTCAGTTATGTAAACCACCTCATCAGTAACCACTTCGTTCTTCATCGTGCATTTGATTACGCCCTTCATTAAACAGTCTGACCAATCTTCTAACCATTGAATCACTCTTAGCATTTTATCCGTAAACCTCGCACATTAAATTCGATAATTTTAATTTAATTGAACCCTGTAATTAAAATTATCGAGGGACAACGGGATCATTCGATTGTCAATGATTAGAGAAGCTTTTCACTTTCGCCACCGAGGGTAGCCCACACAACTCGGCCGTACTGTGAATGTCACCACTTGCCACATGCACAGAAAGTGACCAGCGTATTTCGCATGCGCGAAAATCGGCATAAATAACGCCATCTTACCTGGACTCTTCAGTAGTTGCTTACTCACCTGAAGATGGACGGACGTCTCTAGACCAAAATGTCAGAATGACAACGGGATGCGGCTGCATAATCAAAAATTACTGGAAGCAGGAATAAGCCGTGAAAATTTCAGAAGTCACAGAAAAAAAGATGATGGCCATGTTCTGGGATAGCGATGCCTTATTCCTTACTCATTGCTTTGCAAAGAACACAACGATGACAGCTGCATTCTACCGAGCTGTTTTGCAGATGAAGTTCCTTCCAGCATTGCATGAAAAACTCCCAGAAAAGGCGGTACGTGTGCTCTTTCAGCAAGACAACGTACTAGCTATTCGGGCGAACGATAGTACACGGCAGTTCTTCTTTGATAAAGACTTTAGAGTGATTTCTCATACTGCCTGCTCACCTGACCTGGCTCCGAGCTACTTTTGGCTCTCTTCAATATGAAAGACTCTTAGTAGTCGCACATTCAATAGTCGTGTTGCAACTGCATCAGCGATTCTCCGGTGGTCAAAGCGGACTCCTAAAGAAGGATTCGCAGCGGCTACGAATCATGGTGTCTTCGTTGTGATAAGTATTTGCAGCTACAAGGAGATTACGTCGAGAAGTAACATTAGTTTGTGAGGGAAAAATAGAGATGTTATAATTTGCATGCGCTTGGTATACACTATGGTATCAGCTGTACACCATTCTATTTGGCCTCAGAGTCGCGCGATGTCGACGCTCTCCTAGCGCTAGTCACTGTCTGGAGCATTCCCTTCTATCTCCCTCTTAGCAAAATGCTGTTTTCAGTATGACCATCGTGACTTGCTTCCACACGGCAGATGCGTGTGTCGTGTGGTGAGCTACCTGCAGGCTGAACTGCCACGCTTCTAAGGGATGCAGAACGTCGATGTTCCTTCCTAGAGTTCGAAGTGCCTTCGCAGTGGGCTGTCTATAGTAAGGATGCAATTTAAGAGAGTAAATCAGAACGTAAATAGTTTAGTCTTGAGCACAGCAAGTACTGATTCATTTAACATTTTTACATCACATGCAGCACATTATACATTGCAATTGAAGTTATCTGTCCGTTATTGATTTAATTTCCGCTAAGCACAGCTGCGTAAATCTTTTACAAAAGAATGTACATGTATGATTTGAAATAAGATATTTTTGTGTTTGCTTATGTTGTCAACATAGACTTGATGTTACCCCTGAAATAATTCAGTAGTTATCAATTCCTTTAATTGTGAAGTGCAATAATCATGATTGAAAACAGTTCTAAGTCTCTTAACTCTATTTATATAATCAAAGTCGCAATGACGCCCTCCTATTACCCCAAATTCATGGTGTAATTGCGTTTAAAGTTTTATGCTCTTACGGTAGTTTTCGTAAACATACCACTTACGTATAACATTTCCCTTAGTGCAGTCTCCAATATACCTTCTCCAATCTCGTTACATGGCTTTCTGGTCTGGTAAATGCCTCCGATATGACCATATTAGTGCTTCATACACTCCGTTAGGGTTGCTACGGCCGGACAAACTACGGGACTACCACACGCTATGCCTTCTCCACCGACTGCTCAGTGAGTTAGCACCTGAATACCTCGCATCGAATTTAAACATTTGTCGTGCCATTATAATATTAACACAAGATCCTATTATCTAGTTTTCGTTCATAAAACGGAAACATTTGCAAACTCAATTGCTGGCAATGCTGTTCGCCTCTAGAACAAGCTGCCTTGCTGTCTTCGCACGATTCACTCTTCTGCTATGTTTAAGAAAAAGAAATGCTTCCTTATGTCGTACTCTTAAAACTCTCTCCAAATTCACGTATGCAGTCAACTTTCTCTCTGTCTGCTAGTAAAACCAATGCTCTTTCCTCCGTTATTTCTCTTCCTCCTCTTCATTCACCATAAATCACGCCATCTGCTCTTCCGTTTTATCTCCTTATTTGCGTAACATTACACTCACTTTTCGCTCCCTGTACCACGCGGTCAAAATGTTCAAATGTTTATTAAGCTTAAGAGACTTAACTGCGGGGTCATCAGTCCCTAAACTAACAAACTACTTATGAACTATCTTATATTAAAAACTACGCAAACATCCATGCCCGAGGGGGGATTCGAACCCCCGACGGCGAGCGTCCTCGCACATCGTAGCATAGCGCCTGAATGCGCTTGGCCACTCCGCCGCGACACCACCCCTTCCTTCAAGCATTTTGCGCTAGCAATCATAATTAAAACTATTCCTATTATAATACTTGACATGTTTATTATTTATCAAATACGAATATAAACTATGTGTATGTCTTTTCTTACCTTCATTGTTTGAAAATTTCCATTTTTCTCGATTTAGTATAACTGCTGAAATAATGGAAATGTAAAATATGTTTAGGTGTGAGAGAGGGTTCGAAGGTCCTAATCTTGCCAGGTCAACTAATGACTACATAAATAAATGTACATAATCAGGTTAATTAAATGACTAAATAAGTAAATAGGTTGAAATAGTATCAATGGTATAATCAAACCTCTTCCTATCTTGTACAAAGTAGTCAACAATTTCATTAATGTTATCTATGATGATGGTCGTAGGTGCCATCCTTCCTCTAATTATTTCATTCCTCACGTTATCAAATAATGGTAAACTGCAGCATCTTCTCTAGGATGACTTATCTGCAGCAAGTATTTTCCATTCTCTGTTTCTTTTATGACCCAAAATTCTGATCCATACGTCATGAATGGTTCTATTATTGTCTTAAATATGTTCTTCTTTGTCTGTTTTGAAAAGTTATAATTCCACAGTATAATACAGAGTACTAATCATGTTCTTTCCATCCCCTATCTTTTTCCTTATGTCCTTCTCATTCCTTCCATCTTCACTAAATATGACCCCTAGATTCACCCACATTTTTTATCTTCCCTCTATCCACTTCTATGCCTTGTCCTTTACTTCCCATTACCGTATACTCTGTTTTCTTAGTATTAACTTCCAAACCCCATTTACCACATTCTTCATTTATCATCTAAAAACATATCAGTCATATCTTACTGATATTTAGCTATTACTATTTGGTCATCTGCAAAGACCAAGAGACGTATTCCCATCGGTCTACATTTTGTAATCCAATATTCCAGACCTGCATTCAAGTATATTTTAAATAAAGACAGCATCTTCCCTTCAACCCCTATGTAGTTAAAAAAAGAGTCAGAGGTACAGTTTCCAATTTCTGCTATGGCATTATTGTCTTTGTACATGCTTTGTATTCTATTTACATGTCTTTTACTTATTCTGGATTTATTTAAATCAGGCCATACTTTCTTGAGCGGGACCGAGACAAAAGCCTTTCGCAGATCTACAAAAGTTGCATGTAGTTCCCTTCCTTTTGACAAACATTTTTCTGCTATGATTTTCAAAGTGAATATATTGTCTGTGCAAGATCTTCATGCTCTAAAACTATTCCGCTCTTCCATTTCATTAATGTCTTTCTCTATTCTATTTTTCAAAACTTTTCCATGTTTCGAATATAAATACTGTGAATGTAAAGAAAACATGCATGTCTTTTTTTACATAGTTATAGCTGGAATGTAATTACACTCCTGAAAAATTAAAAAAGAACACCACGAATTCTTCGACCCAGCAGAGGGAAGTTTTATTGACACATTCTTGAGGATGCGTAGAACATACGATCACACAGACAGATGCATACGCACGTGAGTACAATTACTAGGGCGTACACAACGTCGACGATAGTACCAAATATATACTTTCCTTTTGCAGCAATGCAAGCTGCAATTCTCCCACGGAAACAATCATAGAGGTGCCGGATGTATTCTTGCAGAAGTGTGCCTCTGCTGCATAGACTCTAGATTTTCGCATTCCGCTTAACGACGCCATACACGCGTACGACCATCAATGGCTCTGAGGGAGAAGCGACTCTGATCATTGAAGACTACACGTCTCCATTCGTCCTTCCATAAGCGCTTATTGCTGAACGATGTAGGGACGTTAGTGGAAGACGTCCTAACGGCACTCATGACGGTGCATCATAATGTGATGAACCATATCCTACACTGGTAGGTTTCTTTGGTGTTCGTCCAGGACACATTGAACAGGGCTCGGTACAGTACATTGAAACCATCATTGAATCCATGTCGCTGTCATTCATGTACCAACAAGGCGATATGGTTTCCCAACATGACAGTGCACGTCCACATGTATCCCTTATGACCCAACGTGCTGTTCAATATGTACGTCAACTACCCTGGCCAGCAAGATCCCCAGATCTGTCCCCACTGAGCATGTTCGGGGCGGAATTAAACGTCATCTTCCGCTGTCTGTAATTGGATTGCAGCATGTCATATTCAATAAAGAGAAGTCTTCCGAAGTAACAGTGTTGGGGCACAGGGGAGTGCCGTAGGTCTGTTGCTGTTCACAATACACAGGGTGAATCACCTAACACTTGCACCGCAAATATTGCGGAAACGGAAAGTGAGATTGATGTGCGGTTTTCACAGAATGGATTGGTAGTCAAGGACTCGTATTGTTAGTGAATAAAGATGTGTACAAAGAATTTTGAATGGTGTTTTTATCACGTTTAGTTTGGCAGCTACAACCATTTAAAGTTTTGGGGGCAGAGTCTACGACAGCGTAGCTGACTGGCTGGTGGTCATGAGACAGTGGGCCGTGCCCCAGGGGTTAGCCACTCAGCCAGTAAGCTACACTCTCGCAGCCTCCGCCCCCGAAACTTTGAATGGTTGTAGCTGCCAAACTAAACGTGATAAAAATGTCATTCAGAATATTTTGTACACAGCTGGTGTCAAACTTCCACTGCATGATAGAAACAACCATTGTTCCATTTGAAAAATTGTATGTTTGCATAAAAAATACACTTTGTAAGTAATATTACAATCTGTTTGTTGGTTAAAAATACGAGCCCCTGACGACCAATCCATTCTGTGAAAACTGCACATCAATCGCACTTTCCGCTTCCGCAATATTTGCGGTGCAAGTGTTAGGTGATTCACACTGTATATAAATGACCTTGCGGATAACATCGGAAGTTCACTGAGACTTTTTGTGCATGATGCTGTAATAAATAGAGAGGTTGTAACAATGAAAAATTGTATTGAAATGCAGGAGGATCTGCATCGAATTGACGCATAGTGCAGGGACTGGCAATTGAATCTCAGGGGTTCAGAGGAGAATTTGAACCTCAGCCGCGCATGCGCATTGCAACGCTGCGGCCACTGACGGGTATATTAAGAGGCCGTGCTAAGATTCGTAAACGTGCTGTCGCCGCGACGTAAAATGTCATCATGCGATAAAATACTTTGAATGTGCACATAAAATGATCTGATAGAGGAACGAAACGAAGAGTGATAGCTTAGAAACACTTTTATTTTATTTATTTATTTACTTTTTTCACAACGAGCATTTTCTGGGGGTTCACTGAACCGGTGTACACATAGGACGCGCCGCCATTGGGTCGTATGGGTCTGTCTGAGTGATCGTGTGTTGTACGCGTCCTCAAGAATGTGTCAATAAAATTTCCCTCTGTTGGATCGAAGAATTCAGGGTATTTACTTTTCATTTTGGAGTAGTATATTTTGAAATGAGTGGTCGGCCGTGTGTGACGGTGTACGTATTGTGCCGGCAGCTGCGGAACAAGTACCCGTTCCTGTTCCAAGTGCTGTCGCAGTTGCCGCCGGACGACATGATCGTGCGGCTGTACCACGACAAGCTGCGAACCGCGCACCCCTCGGAGCTGTGCAGCGAGGACAAGCCTGAGCCCGCCCCAGACACGGGGCAGGAGGGCGGCGCAGCGCCTGACGCTCAGACCGAGGGGAACTGCCACTGTCCCAAGCCACCGCCCTGCCGCACCGAGCCCGCCGGTAAGCACCGCATGCACTCATTTACTCTGCGCTAACACCTTGACACATTGCGATGTCATCCCAATTCACCATCATCATCAAATGTTCAAATCTATGGGACTTAACTGCTTGGTTATCACGTTCGCTGCGGCTGACGCTTAAAGGCTAGTCTACACGACGACACCAGGTTGCGACACTCGTTTCATGAAATGAGTTGCGCGCAACTGGTTTCGTGTATGTCTGTAGACACGGCGCCAATACTATACACTTCAGTTTCGTTGTTTTGTGAGTGCCGTAGTCGCCGTAGAATGAAAGGTTTGGTAGCTGTAAAAGTTGTGGCGGAGTCGCTGCATAAGACTAAACATAAAAATACTAAGAAACGTGTTTGGGCTTGTGACTGGATTAAAAAAAGACGTCAGATCGGTTCCTGAAAAAAATTGTGTTCGAAGACCCTATATGTTATTTTAATCAACTGAGAATGTCACTAGAGCAGTTTACGTTCCTTTTAAACAGAGTTAGTAATGCAATAAAGAAACAAGATACTGTTATGCGTGAAGCATTGTCACCAGAACTGAAATTACAAATTGCATTACGTTTCTTGTCAAATAGATATCTCTACAATACCTGAACCGTCTTCTCAAATCCACAATTGCCATAGTTCGTTTGTATAGGTATTTGGAATTGAATGTACTTTAGTCTGCAATTCACTAATCGTCAACCCATAAATATTTAATTCACGAATAATTGCTTCAAGAGCACTAACACGCCGCTGCTTATTCCTGAAATTTACATCGTTAAAATGGCACAAACACCTTTGCATCGCATATATGTTCAAAAACCGTATTATTTCTTCCTTTCCGACCTGTATGATGTATTTTGTTCTGTTTTGGTTATCACCTAACTAAAAACACGCGCAATCAGTTTCGCCAAAGTTGGAAGGTGCCGAAACTGTTTAGTTTCGGCAACGAGTTGCGCGAATGCCTGCCGCGCATGCGCACTGGCCAGTAGCGCAGTTTCATGAAACCTAGTGTCGTCGTGTAAACTAGCCTTAACAGCTGGAACAAATAAAAGTAGTACATACAACAAAGGTGATAGGAAAAAACGTAATGTAGAAAGACTTGTGAGACTAAAATTCAAAATAGGAGCAAGAGAAAATATTTATGAAATGAAAAGTTTTATGAATCTGCGCTACTGGCCAGTGCGCATGCGCGGTAGGCGTTCGCGCAACTCGTTGGCGAAACTAAACAGTTTCAGCACCTTCCAACGTTGACGAAACTGCGCGACTTTTTAGGTTAGGTGATAACCAAAACAGAACGAAATACAACGTAAAGGGGCAAGGGAAGAAATAGTTAGATTTTTTTACTATATGCGATGCATAGGTGTTTGTGCTATTTTAATGATGAAATTTTCAAGAATAAGCAGCGGCATGTTAGTGCTCTTGAAGCAATTATTCGTCAATTAAACATTGATGGGTTGACGATTAGTGAATTGCAGACTAAAATACATTCATTTCGAAATACCTATACAAACGAACTAAGGCATTTGTGGATTTCTGAGGTACTGTTGAGACGAAACGAAATGCAATTTGTAATTTTACTTCTAGTAACAATGCTTCACGCATAACGGTATCTTGTTACTTTGTTGCATTACTAACTCTGTTTAAAAGGAACGTGAACTGCTCTGGTGACATTCTAAGTTGATTAAAATAACGTATACGGTCTTCAACCACAATTTCTTTCAGCAAGGTCGCCGAGAAATCGAGCTGACGTCCTTTTTTAATGCAGTCACGAACCCAAAAACGTTTCTTATTCTTTTTATGTTCAGTCTTATGCAGCGACTTCATACAGAGAAGCAATAGCTCCGCCACAACTCTTACAGCTACGAAAACTTTTATTCTACGGCGACTACGGCACTGAAGTGTATAGTATTGGCGCCGTGTCAACAGACATACACGAAACCAGTTGCGCGCAATTCATTTCATGGAACGGGTGTCGCAACCTGGTGTTGTCGTCTAGACTAGCCTTTATAAGCGTTTCCGCGATCACGTACCCGCACTGGGACACGCCATTCCCTTTCATCCCCCGAGATGCCTTGCCACCCTCACCTTTCCTGCGCGTCGGTATTCGCTCAGAATTTTACAGCAGACTCCACTCCTGGTTATACTTCAACAACTTTCCAGTCGACCTTGACCTCCTATGTCGGTGTCCTGTCTTCACCCATGACCAATGGGAATGATTCTCCGGGACCTCCTGCGTATTGCTGGCTCCGAGGTAGCGGACTCTGAGAAGATATTAGAGCCAAGGCCTGGCAAGATAATGCACACCAGGTGGACGCCGTCAAAGATCAACCCGGCCCAACAGGACAGGATGCCGCCAAGGAAATGAAGTCCTTCGCCACCGAGGCGGCCCTCTGCCCCCACTCCCACGACTTTAGGGCACGGGGCAGAGGTTACCGCCTCCCGACAAGGGCCTATGGCCGCGCCTTCGAGGCACGTGACGCCCAGTAGCAAGAGAATTACCTGGAATGTCAACATAGTTACTAGCAGGCGGAACCTTCGGGTTAATACTGCGCCAATTTCGGGAAAATCAGAAGCCCTCAGAAGTTCAGCGTGTCCACGCCAAAGCTGCCGACGCTTATAAGCGGCGCGCTAGCTGAGTTTAGTTTGGCTGTGCACTCGTCTTAGTACAGGTCACCAAAAAACATTAGGTAACATTTTCCTGTTTGCAGTTGTGTGTTTTCGTCTTTAGTGGTTTGCTATAAAAAACATCGCCTATACATCTTGCAAATTTGTTATATGGGATTAGGTTTCCATAGCACCACATTGCAGATTAGACGTTTCATTTTCCACATTTGATAAACCTTTTGGGATTTTCAGTATAATTCTTTCTCAATGAAGCGGATTTATCGCTTGTTTGAACTTAATTTTCTTCCCAGTTTGCAATAAAATCAATAAATCAGAGGCATTGTTAAAATTGTTTGCAATAAATGCATATGACGCTTATAAGTTAGAGAGCTTTTAGCATTTCACGTAATCGGCTTGCAGCTTAGCACCACCTTCTTTGCAGGTTTCGCAGGGGACTGATTTCAGCTCTCGGTGCACGTGCGCTTACAGGCGTCCGCCTAGAGCGTCAGCGGCCCGCACTGGTGACCGCTGCGAACGTGTTATTACGCTTACAAATTTCTTATATTAAGTTAAAATTTTAATGGAAAATCCGATAGGAATATCAATAATGGAGGACAGGTAAAGCCGGCCGCGGTGGCCGAGCGTCAGTCACAGTCTGCACGGCCACTACGGTCGGGGGTTCGAGTCCCCCCCTCGGGCATGAATATTTGTGCCGTCCTTAGTATTAGCTAGTTGATAAGTAGTTTGTAAGTTTAGGAACTGATGACCCCGTAGTTAAGTCCCATAAGCTTTACAAACATTTGAACATTTTGGATAGATAACAACTCACCGTACAGAGTCTCGCCGAGCTGCTAACAGACATGAAAATAGATAATGACATTCACACCTTAAATTTTCGGTCATGGCCTTCGTCAAAAAAATAAACAAATTCACGCAATCACTCAGACAACTATACACACACAACTATCATGTGCGGCCACCCCAGCGACACAAGCATCTAGACTGTGAGTGAAATGGAGAGTGGAGAGGGAAGGATGCCGAGTAAAAGTGGGGATGGAAAGTTCCGCTTTGCATGATGGATTTTAAAGGTTCTGATAGGCGGGAATTTGAATTGCGGCAATGAATAGTGAAGGGAAGGAGCGGGAAATGATAAAAGGAAGGTGCAGATGAGTATGGAGAAGGAGTGGGGGGATTTGAAATGATAAGAATAATAAGGAAATATAAAAATAGGAAAAAACGAAAAAACAAAGTTAGAAAAAAAGGAAAAAATAAAGTTAGGAAAAAAGGAAAAAATAAAAGTAATTAATTTAGGGGATGTTGTAACTGGTGACACACTGTTGTAAGCAAAACATAAAGCTTGATAAACTAAGTTGAACTAACCTAAGGACAACACGCACACCCATGCCAGAAGTAGGACTCGAACCTCCACGGCAAACGGCTACGCGCACCGCAGCACGGCGCCTCAGTGCACACGGCAATTCCGCCGCAGCATTATCATCATCATCATCATCATTATACCTCTCATCAGTTACACTGCCAGAAGGAGGGTTCGTTTTGTTTGCAGCTGACACAAGTATTGCAAGAAATAGCATGTCGAGCATAGTTCTAGAAAGAACCGTTAATGATATTTTCATTAATAAATGGTTAATAAATGGTTTAAAGCCAACTCATTGACATTCAACTATGAAAAGACTCACTACATGCAGTTGAGAACATGTAAGACATTTCCATCCAGCATATGCATAAAGTATGCTAGAAGAACAGCTAGAAGAAGTTGAAAGTATTAAATTTCTTGGGGTTACAGCTCGATAATAAATTCAGTTGGGAGGAGCACTCCACAGAACTGCAGAAAGGACATAACAAATCTGTATTTACAATACCAGTGGTATCAAACATAGGAGACATAAAAATAAAAAAAAGCTTGCTTACGTTGCTCAATTTTATTCCATAATGTAGTCTTGTATAGTTCGCGAACGAACTAGTTCGGAAGAGCGCTCCCACAGGCGAACTACGCGAACTAGTTCGCAGATCCTTAGCCTCTTAGTTCGTCCGCTCCTTTTCCGAAGACTGGCGGGCAACAGCGAGAGGACGCGAGAGCGCGCAGAATCGCGTGATTCCCTTCTGTCAGTTGCCGTCATTTCGAGCTGAGATGCAGCTCAGCTGTAGTTTAAGTAGCGGTAGCAAAAGCCAAAACGAGCGGACGAACTAAAAAGAGCGACCTACTTCGCAGCCGAGCTACAAGGAGAGCTACCGGTCGCGAACTAAAATATATGCGATAGGTCGCGAACTAAAATATGCGCGATAGGTCGCGAACATAATTAAAAATCACGTGTTTGCCTTCTGCTGATGATAGCCATTTCGAGGTTAGCGTCTGCCTGCTAGATTACATAGTTCAGTGCTACAAAATTTCTGCTTTGAAGTATTCTGCACTCTGCAATATCTGACTAATAAATTCCATAATGCCAAGATATAGAGGTTAAACTTAAACGCGAGAAATTATCCACAAACTGTTTCTTTTGGTTTGCGTGAAATCGTTAGCGGCTCAAGCAGCAAGCGCATGAAGCAGCAAGGTGGGGAAACTAAAGTGAGCGCTCCCGATCGCGAACTACTATGCGCAAGTCTACCATAATGTCATATGGTACAATATGTTGGGATAACGTTTCAAGTCAAGCAAAAGTTTCCAGAGTCCACAAGCGTGTAATACGTATTACTTGTTGAGTAAATTCACTGACACCCTGTAGAATCCTTTTCAAAGAACTGCGTATATTGACTTATGCCTCTCAGTGTATTTATTCCTTAATGAAATTTGTCATAATATATCCATTTTCCCAACAAACAGCTCAGGTCATGCATACAATAACTTCCTTTAGAACTTATACTCGATTGGCCAACATTTGAATTAGAGGGTGGAGTTTCCAATATTTAAAGGACGACTGCACCTACCTCTACAGCAGTCAACATTGAACCTTTGGGCAACTCCAGCTGAAAACAATCGGCGGCCAACATTATGGTTGTGGTCTGAAGATGGTCATTCATGTAAGTGACCAAACCGGTTACCAGGGAAATAAAGAAATTGCAATCTAGACTGCCTTGTTACTTGAATTAATAATTGCAAATAAGATCGCTGTTAATCCATAAGGTTCTCAAAAATAACTAGTAACAGTTGTAAATCACTGTTTCTGATGTTCCAGTTGTAATGTATATACCCTAGAAAATCCCGTTTGTTTGAACAAATGAAGTATTCGATACTACATTTGATCGTAGTATTGTGCCCTAATATTCCGTGTTTGTATTATATATATTTTTTATTTTTTTATTTTATTTATTTTTTTCCGTCGACCGGAAAACTGAAACTCGCTCCGTAAATTAGGGGCGAGAAAAGATTTAAGACGGACCAAATTTAACAATAGTAAACGAAATAGAGAGAATGATGGGATACAATGCAATGTTTACAAAATACAAGGGGAAAGACAAGTTTTTTTTTAATTTTTATTTTTCAAGGAAATAAAAAAAAATACTATAATCATTTAATTTACCATCAATATGAGTAGAAAGTATAAGGAGTAATGAATTAAATAATATAATTTCGAATAAATGAAAAACATTTACCTAAAGATACGATACTAAAAGACTGAATGATCTAAGAAAGGAAGTATTAGATCATTCACTCTTTTACTATCGTATATTTAGGTAATTTTTTTCATTTATTCAAAATTATATTATTTAATTCATTACTCCTTAAATTTTCTACTCATATTGATGGCAAATTAAATGATTATAGTATTTTTGCTTTTTTTATTTCTTCTTTTTTTTTAACTAGTCTTTCCCCTTGTGTTTTGTAAACTTTGCATTCTATCACCTCATTCTCTCTATTTTGTTTACTATTGTTAAATTTGGTCCGTCTTAAATCTTTTCTCGTCCCTAATTTACGGACCCTCATTGGAGCGAGTTTCAGTTTTTCTTTTTGATATAATACAAACACGGAATATTAGGGCACATTACTACGATCAAATGTAGTATCGAATACTTCATTTGTTCAAACAAACGGGATTTTCTAGGGTATATACATTACACAGTAGTTCTCTGAGGTGTAGTACTGCTACAGGTTAATCTCTGGACATCTGGACTTTATACGGCCTTTTATCAGTACTAGCTATTGTAGCCGGACAAGAGGTACCGCTGTCTCGGACCCTACCGTATTCCTAATTTTTCCCTGTTGTGTGTGCCTCAGAGCCACGGGAGCCCGTGGTGACGGGCAGGACGGAGTACCAGGACACCATCGGCGCGACGGGCGCGCGCATCATGACCGAGATGCTGCCCTACCGCAAGGGCAAGAAGGCCCAGCAGCACTGACGTGAGTACCTCGTGACCGTGGCTATTAAAAGGCTAATATTCGATAATCGCTTATTCCTTACCAAAAATATTATTATTATCTTTCCAGTACCTATGTTATATTACATTAAATTAGTAAGCATCGTGATCAGGTAGTATGAGAGCAATGAAGTAGGATAGAGTATGTCGCCTCTTTCACATTAAAGTGAAACAGCAGGTGCACTTTGTTGATCTTGAACATATTCTCAGTTCTAATATTTTTATCTTATTTATTTACTTGGTTATTTAACCTGACCAGATTAGGGCCATAAGGCCCTCTCTTACATCTGATCAGGAACAACATAAACAAAGGATTTAAACACAAAAACACTGCATTAATAATAATAATAACAATATATGATAATACTAATAATAATAATAATGATAATAATAACACAAAAATCAAAGTAATACTAATAACAACAAGAGATATTCACATGGAGATAGATGTTTAACACATTTGAATTAAGCCGCGGTGGAGTAGCCGAGCGGTCTAAAGCGTCTCGCTGCGGAGCGCGCGGTTGCTCGCCGCGGAGGTTCGAGTCCTCCCTGGGGCATGGGTGTGTGTGTTTGTCCTTAGGTTAGTTTACTTAGGTTTAAGTAGTTTGTAAGCTACGGACTGATGACCACGCAATTTGGTCCGATAGATTTACAAAAATTTGAACATTTGAATTTGAATTAAGTTTAATATAAACTTTTTTCCCTTTCGGAAAATGATTAATGAAAGAGGAGAAGATTGAAAAATGACAGTGCCAATGGATGTAAGGAAGTGGAGATATATATGAGTAGAGATTTCTGCTGACTAAAGGAAAGGAAACATTTATGGGGGGAGGAGGAATTGACAACAGTGGGCTACAGACTGGTAAGTGGAGAAAAAGATGGCTATTGTGACAGAAGGTGAACTCTTAGCTGTCTTTTAATATAGTAAATTCCCTTGAGACAGGAAAGTTTCTGTCCATGCATCAGCATGGCTTTAAGAATCATCGATCGTTCGAAACTCAGCTTGCAAAATCAAATGTTCAAATGTTTGTAAATCTATCGGACCAAACTGCGTGGTCATCAGTCCGTAGCTACTTAAACTACGCTAAACTAACCTAAGGACAACACACACACCTATGCTCCAGGGAGGACTCGAACCTATTCATCTTGCCCTTTTCTCTCATGATATATTGCGAGCTATGGATAAAAGGCAAGAGGAGGCTGCATATTTCTCGATTTTCGCCGACTGCTAACGAAGGTACGAGCGTACGGAATAGGTGCCCAAATATATGAGTGGCTCGAAGACTACTAATCCAGTGCGTTGCCTTGATGGCGAGTGTTCATCAGAGGCTAGAGTATCGTCAGGAGTGCCACATGGAAGTGTGATACGACCGCTATTGTTTTCTGTCTATATAAATGATCTGACGGACAGAGTGAGTGGCAATCTTCAGCTGTTTGCTGATGATGCTGTGGTGTACAGGAGGGTGTCGTCATGGAATGAGTGTAGTAGGATGCAGGATGACTTAGACAAAATTTATAGGTACCATAAGGAATGGGAGCTAGCTCTGAATATAGTAAAATGTAAGGTGATGCAGATCAGTACGAGAAAAATCCCGAATGTTCGAATATAGCATTGGTACTTTGCTGCATGACAGAGACGCAGAAGTTCTCCTGAGAATCTCCCAAGACTAGCACTCCCGGAAGAAAGGATATGGTGGAGACATGGCTTAGCCACAGCCTAAGGGATGTTTCCAGAATGAAACTTTCACTCTGCAGCGGAGTGTGCGCTGATACGAAAATCCCTAGCAGATTAAAATTGTGTGCCGGAACTGGGACTCGAACCTAGGACCTTTGTATTTCGCGGACAAGCGCTCTACCACTGGGATATCCCGACACGTCTCACGGACCGTCCTCACAACTTAACTTCTTCCAGTAAATTTGGAAAGTAGGAGGCGAAGTACTGCCAGAAGTAAACCTGTGATGACGAACCGTGAGTCGTGTCGGGATAGCTCAGTGGTAGAGCGCTTGCCCGCGAAAGGCAACAGTCCCAGGTTGGAGTTGCGGTTCTGGCACACAATTTCAATCTGCCAGGAAGTTTCAATTAAACTGTTACTCGAAAAGCTAACTTCGTTAGTTATGATTAACGGTGTTGTGCTCAGCTACGCTTACAACTGCACCTTGCACAGCACATGTCTGAACCAAACGCGAGGCGACCACTATTGCACTAATAAAGAGTTTCTAAAATGCCATAACCAAGCTTTGTTCCCTCAGTTTTCAGCAATTTATTTACTGGAATAAGCGACGTGCCAGCGCAGGTGTTATCAGTTTCTGGTCGAGCAGCTAAGGTAGACATGGCTGCATTTAATACTTTCAACAACGAAACTTTCTCTAGAAAGGTGGCGGAAAATCCAAAGTAATTCTGGTCCTATGTTAAATATACCATCGACAAAATTCAGTCAGTACCTTTACTGCGTGATACAAATGGTAATGTTACTGATGAAAGTGCCACTAGAGCAGAGTTACTAAATGCAGTTTTCCGAAATTCCCTCGCTAAAGGAGACAAAATAAATACACCAAAATACGAAATGGGAACAGCAAAAAGCAACTCATATCACACTATCAAATAACTGATGTTGCAGTGATGCCTGAACTATCAGTGAAAGAGAAAACAATCAAGAAGACTCTAATGCAGAAGAAAAATTGGTCTAATGCATTTGTTTCTGATATTCTTTTGTAACACTTAATTTTCGGCAGTAGCACCTTGCCTAGTTTCAGTGGCTTTTACAGGCCTGCATAAAGATAATCAACAATTTCGTAAGGACTTTTAATTTTCAGGGTCCATATCTAAAAGTACTGAAGGAGATTTACATCTACTGTAATTGTTTGCAGCTAAACTTAAATGAAAAATATTTGATGTGACGAGCAAGGCGGTTTACAGAGATGTTCTGGAACTTTATACACTTCTCCGTTCTTCGAAATCAGTTTTCACTTGCAATGATCCGATTTTCGACGTACACACATCGACGTAACAACACTTTCTTCAGATTGACCAGCGTGTAGGTGACTAGACACCCTCCACGTTAAGTCCAGAGGCCGGGTGGTAGGGGAGGAGGAGTATACAACGGCACATAATCCTTAGGAGCAGGCAAAAGCGTGGCAAATGTCTGAGGGGGGAAGTATCAGGGAACATTTCCACTTGTGACAGGTGTTTTTAGTAGTTTATTCACTCATGTTTATGTGGTGAGGAATAAACAGATCATCAAGTAGAAGTTCAAACATAATGTTAGCAGCAGCTAGGAATTTTTTTTTAAAAAGGAGTGATTGTCGGCTGGGGAAACTGGTGAACTAACGCACTTCATCAAATATCAAGGCACTCATATTATCTTCCAAAACTCATTGTCGCTGTATGCAAAAGACGTCTATGACATCACCACCTTCGTCACTTAGACAAAGCACCTGGCATTTCAACTGATCATCGTCCAAGAAATCAATCAACTTAGTTTGTGGCGTCTGGACGACAGAAACCCAAAATCCATTGTGAACTGTTACAATTTACGACACGCCACAATCGTATTCTGCCATACACCTTCTTACAACACTTACAACCAATAATATTTCTTCATCATTTCAGTGCTCAAGAATATATCCGTTAAGTTGTGGCATATTGAAGTTAGGCCTATACATTTTTTACGGATCTCTGTGATCGACAGAGAGCACACTTTCAACGAACCCTCCAAAAATCTTAAAAGCTGTGTTCAGCGTAGGCAAATAAACAGATTCCAGAGATGTCCCAACGAAGTGCACAACTGACATGCTCTAGTAACGCCATTGCCAATTCTTGACCTTAAGAATAACACAAACAGAAATAACTCCCAAGGGAGAGATAAAGTAATTTTAATATATTCAACAATTTTAAGGAAGCCTGAAAATCTAGCTGACATTGCAAGTAAAAAAATGTCCAGTTTTGAAATAAACTGAAAGCAATTAGAATGCAAAAATTAATTAACCATGTCGATAGCAGATAAATGAAATATCTCAATTAGTGAAGGAGAGAATGGTTATTTTGTATTTAATCATTTCAAGACAGTAAAGCCGAGGAGAAGTGGATCCAGTGTCCAAAATGTAAGAAGCGAGCTCGTTAATTATGTAGCCATTGGACAAATAAGTTTTATATCTTACATTTTGGAAACATGTTTTAATGCACAACAGCCTTCTTCTACTCTGTCCTAAGTCAGTGGTCGACATATTTACTGTCACCGCAGTTCCTTAGCTGATGAGGCGAAATGAAATCTAAACAGAGAATCAACTCCAAATTAAGAAGGTACATAGTTCCAAAGAATATATTTGCTTTGGATCGACAGCATTTCAGACAAACCTTTGTAACGGTACCACAATTTGACAAAGCTCGAACTTTGAGCCTTCTTTGTAGGTTTTCGTGCACTTGGCGTCTGTTTGCAGTCGACCATGTAAAATATGAAAAGATTCAACTCAGGATTGTGTTTTCCTGTATTCGAAGCCGTGGAACAAGAAAATTTACCCATTAGTGATGGTTGTACTTCAGAGATATTGAACAGATTATGTGAAGGCGAGTGTCAAAGGGCAAAGACAAAATTTAGATACGTAAAATATCTATGAAGTGATAACCATCACAAATAGGTAAATGTTTTTGTTACATGGCTATTTCGCGTTCGACGATCCTTGTACAAGTACGTCTGTCAGTAAAGTTATTTTCTGGTAAAAGTAATAGTTTTCAATACTTTTTATCCACGCTTCGTAGACTGTATACACAAATCTTCTCGTTAATTGGTCCATTTATTTACTAGTGAAAACTATATCGAAGGTCCCACAGAGATTTAACCTGAACATACAGACAGAAAAACGGGCCTGTAGCCTTTAGTGGTTCGTATAGCATCTGTATTCTGTGACAGGTCTTCGAATGACAAATGTATTTAAATAAGGAAGTACTAGTTTCTATTATGTAGTTCTTGACGGCCATTGCTCATCATTTCTCCTTCAGTTTTCATTATTTGCCCACTGTGGCTACTTTCGACACGAATGAAAACTGTAAAAGTGAAACGGAGTTCAGAGAGTAGGAGGATCTACATCTACATAGATACTCTGCAAATCACATTTAAGTGCCTGGCAGAGGGTTCATTAACCACTTTCACAACTTTTCTCTAATAGTGCGCGGGAAGAAAGAACACCTAAATCGTTCCGTTTTCGATCTGATTTCTATTATTTTATTGGAATGTTCATATCTTCCTGAGTAGGTTGGTACTAGCAAAATATTTTCACATTCAGAAGTAAAAGTCGGTGATTGAAACTTCGCAAACAGATCACGCCGCAATGAATAAAGTCTTTCTTTTAATGATTTCCACCCCAATTCGTGCAACATTTCCGTGAAGCTTTCCCCCCTGTAACGTGATAAAACAAAACGAACTGCCCTTCTCTGAACCTGCTCAATATCTTCCGTCAGCCCCACCTGGTGTGGGTCCCACACTGGGCAACAGTACTCCAGGAGAAGACGCACAAGTGTGATGTACGCACTCTCTTTGCTGGAGCTCGTGCATCTTCGAAGCGTTCTGACAATGAAACATCTTTGGTTCGCCTTCCCCACAATATTTTCTGTGTGTTCTCTCCAGTCTAAGTTGTTCGTACTTGTAACTCCTAGGTATTTGGTAGAATTTACGACCTTAAGGTTTGACTGATTTATCGTGTAATTGAAGTTCAGCGGATTTCTTCACACTTTTCTGTATTTAGTGTCAATTGCCAATTTTTGCACCATGTAGAAATTTTGTCTAAATTTTGCAGTTGCTTTTGATCCTCTGTTGACTTCACTAACCGATAAACGACAGCATCATCCGCGAACAGTCTAAGGGAGCTATTCAGATTGTCTCGTAAATAGTTTATAAGCACAAGGAAGAGTAGGGGACCTATAACGCTTCCCTGGGGAACGCACTAACCGATAAACGACAGCATCATCCGCGAACAGTCTAAGGGAGCTATTCAGATTGTCTCCTAAATAGTTTATAAGCACAAGGAAGAGTAGGGGACCTATAACGCTTCCCTGGGGAACGCACTAACCGATAAACGACAGCATCATCCGCGAACAGTCTAAGGGAGCTATTCAGATTGTCTCCTAAATAGTTTATAAGCACAAGGAAGAGTAGGGGACCTATAACGCTTCCCTGGGGAACGCCAGATATCACTTCTGTTTTACTCGATGACTTACCGTCATTTACAACGAACTGTGTCCTTCCTGATAGGAAATCGTGAACCCATTCGCACAATTGGGGAAATATTCCATAAGCACGCAATTTCATTAGAAACCGCTTGTTGGGTACAGTGTCAAAAGCCTTCCGGAAATCCAGAAATATGGAATCGATTTGAAATTCCTTGTTGATGGCACTTAACACTTCATGTGAATAAAGGGCAAGCTGTGTTTCGCAAGAGCGATACTCTCTGAATCCGTGTTGACTATTGGTTAATAGTCAAGTTAACTGACGACGCATTGTAGAGGTGAAAAGACTAAGAAAAAATCTGCATTTGTTTGATACAATTTTATTACTCTATGAGATGTTACGCATCTGAAATAAGAATAAAGTTTTCCCGGGGTCTTTAGGTTCATTACGAAAACTTGAAAAGCACGAGTGCTGGCTGGGAACTGAAATGGTTTCGGTGTCCCACACACACTCTGGCGCAGGCACACTGGTTGCTAATCAGAGCATCAGTGCGCGGCAGTTGTCGCCCTGCTCTCGATCCGCCATTAATCAACGCAGCGTATAATTACAGCTTCTCTGGATGCCGCCTCATTCCACCGCAGGATTGCTTTACTGAGAATTCCTCTCCGCTCGTGGAATGCTGTCGGTGTACACTGCCTGACCAACAAGTGACAGCGCAAATCGATAAATTACTTTTAAGCAGAACAGAATGTAATACGAAGAAAAAGAAATACAAAGGGTATGCCAAAAAGCGAGACCTGGAGTTATTAAGGAAGAAATTACACGAAGGTGGCCTGTAACTTCTCCCAGCTAGCGACTACTGGTCGCTAAAGGCGCTGAGAGTTGTCCAGTAGAAGTGACGAGTCACGGAGAAACAGATACGTCGGTATGGCCGTGACTTCCAAGTGTTATGGAAAATGTTTTTTTCAATTAAAAGGAACCAACAGACAAATACTTAAAAATTAATTCATCAAGCAAGCAGTTTTGACTTAACATTACAGCCATCTGGATTCCCGTATTTTCTTCAGTCCCAAGGAAAATTTTTCTAGGTTTTCAAATATTTTATTGACAGAGCATTTCATACGAGTATCATGAATGAGCATTGTTACGGTAATTTGGCCCACTTTAGGTTACGGTAGTAACACTGAAAGTGGGCCTTGGCGATCGTCTTTTGACAGCTAGAAATTTAAATGAAAATAACGGCTTAACCATGCATCTGACACGAAAATTGAATAACCAAATTTGTAGAGGAGAAAATTCTCTACAACATTGCTCTCTTATGTTTTTTTCATATCTCGTATCGTTTCAGAGATATTTGCAAAAATAACGGCGATTTTGGAATGTCTGTCTGTGTCTGTCTGTCTTTCCGTCTGTCTGTCTGTTCGTAACGTGTTCCCTGTTTTTAAGACTAACCGTTCAACCAATCAGCACCAAATTTTACAGACATAATTGTTGGCTACCAGAGACCAGAAACTCGCTTTTTGAAATATTTCGGACAAGAAATATGTTAGTAATACCAAAAAAAGCCGCTTGTGATGTAATTTTAATTGCAAATATACCGTTTATCTGACCGCGAAAATTGAATAACCATATTTGTAGAGGAGAAAATTATCTACAACATTGCTCTCTTATGTTTTTTTTCATATCTCGTATCGTTTCAGAGATATTTGCAAAAATAACGGCGATTTTGGAATGTCTGTCTGTGTGTGTCTGTCTGTCTTTCCGTCTGTCTGTTCGTAACGTGTTCCGTGTTTTTAAGACTAACCGTTCAACCAATCAGCACCAAATTTTACAGACATAATTGTTGGCTACCAGAGACCAGAAACTCGCTTTTTGAAATATTTCGGACAAGAAATATGTTAGTAATACCAAAAAAAGCCGCTTGTGATGTAATTTTAATTGCAAATATACCGTTTATCTGACCGCGAAAATTGAATAAACGAATTTGTAGAGGATAAAATTTTCTACAACTTTATTCCCTTATGGTTTTTTTTTTTTTTTTTTTTTTTTTTTTTTTTTTTTTTTTTTTCATATCTCGTATCGTTTGAGAAATATTTGCAAAAATAACGGAGTTTTGTCACCCTCCATTAAATTAACGAAAACCAGCCGTTCACAGATGTCACGTGACATTCCTTGCCCAGAACTCTCTCGCATACGCCACCTTGCGTTGCGTATTTGATGATTTTCTTATTGTAACTTACAGTTGTAATTTCAAAGCAATGGCGCACTGAAGAATTAACAAAAAGACGTCGTTCGAACGATAAATGATAAACTAGTGTCTACAGATGCCATATTAGCAGCAGTTAACAACGGCTATCAATAGTATGAGTTTACAGATCATAACTTCTAGGTGTTAGCTGTAGCGTAGTGGGAAATGCGTTGGACTATGACGCTGTAGGTCAGTGGTTCGGCACCTGCCAGTACCTAAACTTTTTCCTACAAGGGTTTCAGACACTGTTATTAATTAATTTTTTTAGTATTTAGATTATCATTTTGGTCCAAAATGTTTGCAAAAACTTATAAAACTACAAATCTAAAGTGGGCCGTAAAACACGTCAGTGCAATTTTCTTTTTTATTTATTTTTTATTTTTTATTTATTTTATTTTATTTTATTTTATTTATTTTTTTTTTTTCATCCGAAAGGAGATTTTCTTATGTCCAGCCGGCTGGACACTGGGACTCAAAGTTACTATTGATGATATATCGTCATTCAAGAAAGAAGACAAGAGTGCAACGAAATTAGGACACTATAAAAGCAGTTTTGTGACAGATACATCCGTAATTGTGGTCGTCCATCACAATCGATTTCAGTTGTGAAAGTCAAAGAAATCTTTTCTGTCATTAATAATAAACATTTATACTTGGCATTCTGAACATATGAACTTTGTTTTAGCCTTGCAGCTCTTGTTTCGGCATCATATCCATTTATTTTTTTACTGTAATTGAGCAGAGAGGTAAATTTCAACATCTGTGAGTCGGTTATTCACGCCTGAAATAAGTAGGACGAAAAATAGTTGTGAATCTTTAAAGTTAATTACTGAATGATAATTAGGAAAGAATTACAATTTACAATGCACAGTTAATGTCATACACATCACTAAGTAATGAGATGCACAGGTATCAGAGATATTAGTCAATGATCAACTACAGTAACAGCAACCACCTGTCCAGCCGACTGAACTTCATCATTAACTCTTTAAAATAATAAAAACTACCGGTTTAAGGTTACTAAACAGATTGTAATATAATTTTATGATATATAATATATAATATATATAATATATAATATTTTACGATATATAATATTCGCACTTACGTTTCTTTCTGGAAGACATCGCAGAGGTATTTTTCAGAAGCAGCGGCCATTACGCACTGAGCAGAACATCTCAATGTAGTCAACAGCAAAAACTAAATAACACCAAGAAAAATATTCCGGAGGCAACTTAACTGTCCAGCGTACTGGACTTGTGGTTATAGCGTGGGCAAAACCGTAAAAAATAGTCTGCTGGACCTGGAGGCCGAAGAGAATATACAGAGTGACAACTATTGATCTATATGAAACAAAACGTCAATTACTAACTACAGCGTACAATCATTTTATCACCATGTAAATGTCGTACAGATATTCAGATATAGGTTAGGATATGTTCGATATGGCTTCCATCCGTAGTGATGGTATGGCGCAAAAAAATAATGAAATTCTGCATGACCCGCTAAATTGTTGTAACATCGATGCTATCGATGGCCCGCTGTTTGGCTGTTTTCAGGTCACCAATGCTTTGAGATTATTGCTATACGCCTTGTCTTTAACACAGCCCCACAAAAAGCAGTCGCATTTGCTCAGATCTGGAGAATACTCTATGTGATATAAAGTATCCGGACACACCCAAAAAGATACGTTTTTCATATTAGATGCATAGTGCTGCCGCCTACTGCCAGATACTCCATATCAGCTATGTCGGTGGTTATCAGGCATCAACTCACTGACTTCGAACGTGGTCAGGTGATAGAATGTCACTTGTGTCAGAAGTCTGTAAACGAGATTTCCACACTTCTAAGCATCCTTAGGTCAACTGATTCCGATGTGATAGTGAAGTGGAGCCGCGGTGGAGTTCCTGAGCGGTCTAAAGCGTCTCGCTGCGGAGCGCGCGGTTGCTCGCCGTGGAGGTTCGAGTCCTCCCTGGGGCATGTGTGTGTGTGTTGTCCTTAGGTTAGTTTACCTAGGTTTAAGTAGTTTGTAAGCTACGGACTGATGACCACGCAGTTAGGTCCGATAGATTTACAGACATTTGAATTTGAATTTTTTGATAGTGAAGTGGAAGCTTGAAGGGACACGGCAGCACGAAAGCGTACAGGCTGACTTCGTCTGTTGACTGACAGAATCCGCCGATAGTTGAAGAGCCGTACACTGTAATAGACATGCATCTATCCAGGCATCATTCAGAAATTCTAAACTGCATCTGGCTCCACTCCAAGGACCATGACAGTAAGGCGAGAGGTGAGAATATCATGTATATACATGTGGCGTCTGTTCCGAAAGAACAGACGTCACTACTGATCCTGCAGAAGTTATTCTTTCATATTCACAGAATATATGACATCAACTGCGAATGGGCAAAGCTGAAAACGTGTACCCAGCCGGGATTCTATCCAGGGTCTCCCGCTTTTTAGACAGTTGAGTTGACCTCTACATCACTGGGGACACAGTAATCACCGCACTGCAAGAAATACCTAAGCACGCCTCCTGTCAGATAACAAATTCCCAGCTTTACCCTGCCCACAGTACTCAAACTCGTAGTCACTATGTACTAATTCCCGTAAGAGTAAGGGCCTCAAACTTTGATGTCATATATTCTGTGAATATGAAAGAATAACAACAGCAGGATCAGAAGTGACGTCTGTTCTTTCGGAACGGGAAATGATCCTTTCGTTAGTGGCGAGGGGTGGGCAAGGTTTGAGGCCCTTACTGTTACGGGAATTAGTATATAGTGACTACGAGTTTGAGTACTGTGGACAGAGTAAAGCTGGGAATTTGTTATCTTCCGGGAGGCGTGCTTAGGTAGTCCTTGCAGGTGCGGTGATCACCGTGTCCCCAGTGGTGTAGAGTTCAGCGCAACTGCCTAAAAAGCGGGAGACCCGGGTTTGAATCCCGGCTGGGTACACATTTTCAGCTTTGCCCATTCGCAGTTGATGTCATATATTCTGTGAATACGAGAGAATATCATGGTCGAGTGGCTGCCAATAAGCCATAAATCACGCAGGTCAATACCAAACGATGCCTCGCTTGGAATAAGGAGCGTAAATATTGCACGATTGAATATTGGAAAAACGTTGTGTGGAGTGACGAAGCACGGTACACAATGTGGCGGTGAGATGGCAGGGTGTGGGTATGGCGAATGCCCGGTGAACGTCATCTGCCAGCGTGTGAAGTGCCTTAAGTAAAATTCGGAGGTGGTGGAGTTATGGTGTGGTCGTGTTTTTCCTGGAGGGAGTTTGCACCCCTTGTTGGTTTGCGTGGCACTATCACAGCACAGGCCTACATTGATGTTTTAAGCTCTTTTTGCTTTCCACTGTTGAAGAGTAATTCAGGGATGGTGGTTGCATCTTTCAACACGATCGAGCACCTGTTCATGAACACTGTGGCAGAGTTGCTACATGACAATAACATCCCCGTAATGGACTTGCCTGCATAAAACGCCGACTTCGTGCCTGGACTCACCGACCTACATCGATACTTCTCATCGGTGCAGCACTCCTTGAACAATGGGCTGCCATTCCCCAACAAACCTCCCAGCACCTGATTGAAAGTATGAATGCGAGACTGGGAGCTTTCATCAAGGCTAAGAGTGGGTCAACACCATATTGAATACTAGCATTACCGATAGAGTGCGCGACAAACTTGTACGGTAAGTCATTTTCAGCCAAGTGTCCGGGTACTTTTGATCAAATAGTGTATGCTGGCTAATCGAGGTCCTTGGGAGATCCTAGATGTGGCCCTTCAGAACAACAAACTCACTCCTGCTTCGATGGAGTCGACGTCCGTCTTGCATGAACCATATCTTTCGAAATCAGGGTTATTTTGCTTATTGGGGATGGAATCATCTTCAACAGCTCAACGTATTGTTCAGTAGGTACCGTGGCATTACGGAATATCGTACCGACATTATTCTGTGGCTGAACATTGCCTACCACACTGTCACCCGTGAAGGGTGAAGAAACTTTCCGATCGCGAAATGCAGATCCTACGTCCCCCGATACGCCAGTTTTACTTATTGACGAACCCATCTAACTAAAAGTGGACTTCGTCGCATAATCAAATAATATTCACATCAATGTCTTGTTCGTCAATTCTGTAGACAATAGTGTTGCTGTTCCATGGGTCAGGGACTTAATGGTTGACAGGTTTGAATTTTGAATAGAAAGAGTTACATGTCTTCAACAACAATTTGTTACAGTATCTGCTGCTTGATTCCCTCCTATTGAGTCATCTGATCGATTTCCTGGGGCTAATTGGAAATACAGTGCCTGTCTTCTCCATGTTTTCAAGCGATTCGACCAACATTGCCAAAACTGTCATCACGAACACTCTCCTTTCTCTCAAACTTGCGAATGAAATTTTTCATTGTTAGAATATTAGCACACTTAGTCTTCAACGTGAACTGTGTCGCAAACATTCTTCGAGCCCAAGTTGGGCTGTTATTGCTCGCATAGTAGGCCTTCTCAAGAGCTATAAGGTCAGGTATGCTGTATCATGACTTTTCACGTATAAATAGCCGATAATAAAAGGCACGTGCGCATGTGCATATTAATTCCCACCGTGCTCCTCGGCCACCCTGTGGTTTCAACGTCCCAAGGCTAACTGGTAGGATGCTATTGCGATTTTATATTATGTAGTTCCTTAATTGGCACCCTTTGTATAAACGAAACGGAGTTTCCAGAACCGTTGTCGTAATATACTAAGCGCCTTGAAATTGGCGTGACACAATGCATCTCGACCAGCCACCAAGAATAATTACTATGTTTATCTAAGGCAGCCAACCGTTCCGGATTATGCGGGACAGTCCCGCATTTGGACTCGTTGTACCGCATTGGGATAATTACTGAAAATGTCCCGCATTCCAGTAATTTTTAAGATGTTGGTCTAAAAGCACAAGCCGAAACTATTCGTGTACGGCAAGCTATGTCATACTGCTTGCAAGTCAACTTCACAATGCATCATTTACGAATAAATGACAGTCTGCGTACATAAATCAAAAGAAAAAAACTATGCAAATCATCTATTTCAAACTGACACATTCGCTAGCAGTGGAAGTTGTTTTGTTTTAAGCTGGTACTGCATTTGGTGATAGGATGACTTAATAAAAAATTATTTTTTAGCCATATTTCGTGTGAGTTAAGTACGTTTCAGTAAATGTAATGGAATATTTTCGGTACTCAAGGTGGCTAACATGATGTAATATTAACACAGTCTGTATAAACGCATTTAAAATCTGATATGCAAATACAATATCAGCATTCATTTTACCTCCTTCGGAAACAAAAACGTCGTGAAATTCTGAAAATGCAACAACGAAAGTGAGTGAGCATTACATGTAATAAAGCACAATTAAACTCTGCAGTTCATCGAAAGAACTTGTATATTAAAGTTGTTGAAATGGTTTAAAGTAGTAGTTTTTTACCAAATTTAATTCGAGGTTATTGAGAAAAGAATCTTTGGGCGGAGTAAGCTACTTATCAAAATGTGTGAAGTACGATCCTCTAATAGCTGGAACAAATAAAAGGAGTACAGACAACGAAGGTGATAGAAGAAAACGTAATGGAGAAAGACTGTGTAAAAATTGTGAGACTAAAATTTAAATTAGGAGCAAGAGAAAATATTTATGAAATGTAAATAAAGATTGAAAACCTATATCTATATATAAAAGGCTTGAGTGCGTACGTGCTGACAGACTTTTCTCCATGACCACATACTGCCACCCACTCGTGGTTGTGGTGGTAGATAGCCCTTGGTCTAATGATGTTAGTAAGGGAGTTTGGTCGCGGTGCTGGCAGTGGGTGAGTGTGACGAGCAAAAATTCGCAAAATATGCAATAAATACTCTTAGGAAAAGCTATATACTCTGTGACTTACGAACTTTACGGTACGAGTCAAAATCTCTTTATTCTTTAAATCGTGATACAATGCGGTCCTTTCAGACTTTAATAACGACGAGGAGTATCAAATACGCAATTTTTTAAATAGATCACATGTTTCCGTCAACCACATATTATCGACTATGAACAGAGACACAAAACAAAGATAAAAATCCAGATAGACTCAAAGATAAAAATACTCGTGGAACATTGGTCAATGTTGTGGAAGCGTGGTGGAAACACAGACATACATTAATGAATGTCTCTTAAGCCATAGATATTGATATGCCTGTGCCAGTAAGCTCACTGGTCTGTGCTAATCAGTGATCTCTGATACATATAGCCGCGACACTCTCTGCTGTGAAAGGTGTTATCGTTTTTACAGCTGAGTCAAGAAAAACTATCGGACGTAGTCCTACTCATAGCCCGGCGCCCTTCTGTGATAGTGTTGGCAACAGATGTTGAATAACGAGAATCAAGTAACATCGTCATAAGCCAATCGCATGACACTCAAATATTTTGTCGTGAAATCAAGCATACAGCAGGAACAGTAGTATTTATCTACACTCTATGTGGTTCTGTCATCTTTGCAACGATTTTATATCGTGTTAATGATGTTGCCAACATAGAAACACGAGACCGCCAGGATAGAAAGTAAAATTTTACCGAATCAGATACATCCGTTGTTGTCACATCTCATTATGACCAGCACTTTCACGTGAAACTCTTTCTATAGTCTCATGATTCACACAGTCTTACAATTCATTCCAAATTCCTATTCAAGAAGATGTTTGTGAAAAATGTTACATATCAATATTCGCACTTATCCAATATCGTTTTCAGAAATGTAATATGCCAGCCGCTTTCGGCGCTGCTGTTGCAATGGGTAACGCGCGTTTTCCTCAATCACACTTTACCGACGATCAACAGAGACCAAGATGAAAATGCAGATAGGCTAACAAATGAATATTTAGAATAATACTCAAGGTGTCTCTCATGCCATATATTCTAACCCAAGCAACGCTGCGTTTCTCAGCTAGTTAAGAATAAAACGTCACTCATGTTAGATATGTTACTTTAAAAGTAAACGAGTAGGCCTACTCCGCTCACCTAAATTTCTTTCCTGCTTTCAGAATAACTGTTACATTAAGTCACGTGATCTTAGACCTCCTTCACATCCTCGAAATGTCCCGCATTGAGTTTTGAAAATGTTGGCCGCCCTATGTTTATCCATGAAAGCCAGAGGATGGCTTCAATATAGAAATTTTTTGCTTAATAAATATTGTTTGATGTACATGGCTGTCGGCTTCTTTTAATTCAACAAATACAGACCAGCCGCAGAGCAATACACACAGTAATAATGGAGTGAATGAAATGTAATGCTGTAGGCTGAAAGTATAATGCTGTAGGCTGAAAGTATGGACCTCAAACATTTTATTCTCTTACTTGTAGACTGCTTCTGGGGATTCCAATGATGCTCTGAAGCGAGTGTCACCCGCTTGCTCGTGTTGTTCACTTCTTTGCTCAATGAAGTCCGAGTTTCATTTATGTGAAATTATTGTATTTGTATGAACTATTAAATACGTGCATTAGTCCCTGATATTAAAGGTAACGCACTCTCGAAGGGTATTGTTTTGCAATCCATTGGACTTTTTTCAGCAAAATTATTTACTCTTTAATGACATGAAGACTTATTTCCAAGCTGGCTTGTCAGGTTGTATGGAACATTTACAATTTGTGGAAGAATTTTTCCTTCATCTTCTAAAGGCCATTATCTACCTGCTCATTATTCGTCGGAAAGGTTGCTTCTGCCCATTGAGATACCTGCACTGCAAAATAAAATAAAATTTGAAAAAATAAAAACAGTTTGATACAATTAGGAAAAACTGGTATAACATCTCCACGCAAAAGTCAATTACTGGGAAAACCAGTAGCTAAGCAACAGTTCAGTGGCAAAATCGAAAACCTAAAATGCAAGGATCGGAAACCTCCCAACAAAACAAGAAACAGTATTAATCTTTTGGTTAATTGACTTTTAACAGCCGTGAAATACCTTAAAAATGCATCTTAAGACCATCAGTCGATTATTAAATAACGACTGCTTTCGGTTGCAGACTATCATCATGGATAAACTATACAAAAGTACAAAATAAAAGCAATTAATTCACGCCACGGTAGAGTGGTCGAGCGGTCTAAGGTAAGGCTCATATAAACCCGAGCTGAACTATCCGCCATGTTTTCCCCAAGCTGTAAGGAGTTACCACGTTCCGGACGAAGCTCATGCGTTACCTCGCGTTTCATTCAACTCGCTCACACTCGCAAACTACTCACTGTATCAATGTGAAACTTTCATCATAAATTTAAATTTTAGTTTTATTTATGGCAGTAATTTATAAACAGCATATACTGAAAGTTTACGACCATGCACTTTCTGACGACGTTACGGAATTTTCGACATGCGAGGAACTTTTTTTCTTTTGAAGTTAGGCGAACACATTGAGCGAATGAAATGATCAAAATACATCAAACTTTCATTCTCTCCAAACTGTGAGAAACGTAAAACTTGAGATAATGTGAGTTAAATATCACGCACAGGGATCCGCCCGCCCGTCTACTAGTAACACGTCTTCCGTATTAGAGCTCCTACTAATTAGGCACATGCTATTACTGCATTACACCCATACTTGAAGATATTGGTACTGACTTCTTTTAACCCATTAAATCTAATAGTTGCACACTACAAAAGTGCTGTGCCTCTATGTAATATGCAATTTCAATTTTTCAGTTATATGAAAAGGATATTCTAAATATCTCAATACAGAGTGCTTTATTATGTGAGGAAATGAGAACAAGTCAGTTCGTTAACTAATGAAGAGATCCCTGCTATCCGTCATTTTCAAGTATTCTCACATAAAATCCTCATTAGATCTAGTAACTTCCGTTCTGTTACTGCTAGGCTTTAAACTGAAGGAAATGTAACTCCTATTAGGTTTTGGAAACATTAGTAGCTCTGAAACACAGTGGACAAGAAGCAAAGAAATAAACATTTGTGAGTGACGAAGGAATATCTGCAAATCGAATAATAAATCACTAACTTTACTCTTTTTCATTCTACAACTATGTATTTCCTTGAATAACGCGACAATTAATTAAGTTTTGCGTAGTAACCATATGGCAAAATACTCCCCTCTTTGCATGTTATCATTTGTCAAAATATCATTTAGATACCTCTAACCGTGTATGAGATACGCAATAATTAATTCTGGCCTTATCGCCATCGGAAATGAGTGCGCTAAATAAAATAAAGCTTCGTGGTATGACTGAAAGGTAAAGTAAAAAAAATTTCAATCCATTAGGAAAGTTTCATCGGCAGCAACATATGGTGCAACAGGCACCAAACGGAATATCATAGCAGCCTCTATATTTTACGGCAAACTTTTCCTAATGTAGCGCAGTCCCTTTTTTTTCGAAGCCAATATCTTATTAACTATGACTATTAACGAAATGACAAGCATTTCATCACAATGCTGGCATATAAAGATTTAAGTGGCGGAGAAATTAAATATTTCTAGCAATTAGTTTTTGCGAAATCGTTTGTGAAAGTTGGCAGGACAAGCGCCTCTACGCTGTTGGTGCAGCGTGATTCCAACTATGTTGGGGAAAACATGGCGGACGATTCAGCCTGGGTATTTGGGAGCTCTAGTCTAAAGGCGCCCTGCTGCGGCGCGCGCAGATGCTCGCCTTCAGATGTTCCTCCCTCGCGCATGGTGTAGGTGTGTTGTCCTTATCATTTTTCTTTTCTAAAGCACTGGCGCCAGATGGCTTCAGGCTACAGGTATAGTGACTGTGGGAGATCTGTGAAAGTTAGACATATGATGTGGCGGTCTCTCTTTTTTTTTTTTTTTTTTTTTTTTTTAAATCTTTAATAATATCTTTGTGAGTTCTATAATTCGATACTATGTACTTTGGCGCAGGTATCATAGTATACGCTACAAAGGTCACGAAAGTGCTGATGTGGTAAACCAATTTACGTTATTATTCATATTGCAATTATTTCTCAATTTTGTATTGGCATATACTATAGTCTACGTGGAACACAGGATTATACTGAAGAAATTGAAAGAAACAGCATCACGATACGTTCTGCAGTTCTCGAGTTGAAGTAGTTAAAAGATAGCCGTGCAAAACCGGAGCGGCACAGCTAGTTAATAATAAAATAAATAAAATGTGTAAAGTCATACTTATTGGATACCGAAAATTGTATATCAAATTACAAATGTTTATCAATATTGGTCACAAAGTATAACGTAAGTGGGCAACAGAATCTGTGCTCGCTGGTGGGCAAGCTCGCTGAAAGTAACGAGTAGCATTTGAAAAGTTCCACCGCTCTATTGTATCCAAATTTGAGAGAAAACCAGGGGAGCTACAAAAAAGTTGTTTAAATAAAAATTATCTACAACTTTCTCGCTGACGAAAATTTCCTGACCACAAAAAAAAAAAAAAAAAAAAAAAAAAAAAAAATGCAGGCGACTAACTTTTTCATGTCACAATTTTTATTTCATATAAAAGTAATAGTTTCAATTATTATTTTTAAACAAACACAATACGTATTGTACTTGCTAAGAACACGCATTCCTTCAGTTTTCACCTGTCTACGTGAAAAATTTTGTAATTTTTTGCTATCCTAAGGGGTTCCAATGACAATGTAATTGAGGCGAGCGCCACTTAACGAACTACGCATTTATCGGCCCAACTCCGTGTCTACACCCAACCAAGATGGCTGCCGGGCTTCACTGCCTGTACGCTGATGTAGGCCGTATACAGTCTCTCTGTGTTATTCTGTGTTCGCTGGTCTACATACACATAAAGAAAACTGACAAAACGCGTGGAATTAGAGATCCCAAAATGTTTTATATTAGCGATTTCGAAAACGAAAAAAGTGTCACAGTCGGATACAAAAATGTCACAGTCGGATACAAAAGTGCCACAGTAGTTGCTATTTTAATTGAGTTTAATTTTATTTTTTCGACAATCAAATAAACAAAATTATTTGTTGCATGTGTTTCCTTATATGGTGTACTAATTTTTCAGATAAGTGTTACAAACAACAAAATGTTTCATTTTTCCATCGTAATACCCTCACGTGTAATAAGGTAATAACAGCACCTGCTTAAGTCTTTTAGGTAGGTGGTTTTAACGTGTCCCAGAGTGGCTGGATGTGTTCCTTATATCCCTGTGACCACCCAGCAAAAACACTCTTGTACTGTCTCAGCTGTTTTATCCCTTCTTCGTTTTTAATCGTATCCTTTCTTTATATTAGTCTGTGAGTTTTAAACTTTGACTTGTTAACGCATTTACTTAGGAACGCTTAACAAAATGTTTTATTTCTTTGACTGAAACAAGGGACTGATAACCATCCCTGTTTAGTCCCTTCCAAAACCCAACAACAACAACAGTAAAAATATCGGTAATTATTTACAAGAATGCCTGCAATCGAAGTAACTCGGTATAAAACGGTATATATAGAACGTGCAACTATAATCGATTAAGCGAGCGTTGACGCGCGAGTTGACAATATATGAATATTTTCGAAAGTATAATTACTTACGAATAATTTTGACGAGTGGTACTGTAAATCTGCACTGACGTGAATTCTTTCTATACCAGAATCATGATACTAGGACATAGTTGAATGTTTGATGATATATATTGTAACGTATTTAGGGAATGGCCTAACCGTAATATCCATACAGTATATATATCCTACAACATCGAAAACAAAACACCAACAGTTTTATTTGTGTAAAGAAATAGATATTATAGATACGAGTGTCATTGCAAAATAAATCGCTGCAGAATATCTTCAGAAAAGTACAACAAGACCCAATCACTACATGGCTGTGACCCTATTTTCCCTTTACGTAGTTTTGACTGCAGACTCTTTTTAAATAATAATAAATAATAAAAAAAACTTGTCCGTCACTCACGACAACATAAAACAGTAAAATATGTACCAGTCCCTACGAACAAAATACACGTTATAAGTCGCGCGTCAATAGCCACATAATCGATTTAGAGTTGCACGATCGATATACATATCGTTTCAGGCTGAGCTACTTCGATTGCAAGCATTCTTGGAAATTACCAAAATGTCAGCTGAAGATCAGTGATCAATAAAATTCGTAATCAATGCTGGATAAAGTAAGCAATTTTCCTTCTTTCTTAATGCTTTGTGTTTGTAAGCTCATGTTTAATCATTTCATAACCGATATCAAATATCTACTCCTTGTGAACATGGTGTATGCTATCTCTGACGTAGCTTCATCTCAAAGATTCTCTACTACAGTAGTTGGAAGCTTGCACACCGCTGTCTCCTCATCTTTTCGGCCTAGTTACTTCCAAATTTACAAGTAAGTTTACTTTGCAATAATTGTAATGTGTGTTTCTTAGTTGCTATGACAACAATACGCTTAGCAATAAAATCTGAGAATAGAAACGCACCTCGTCAAGAAACAGTGACACAACCAAAAACTGTAATACTTGAGAAAAGCGGCACTATCTTACCGTGACAGTTCATAATTTAGTCTTGAATAAAATAGCGCTCCTGCCCTCGAGTGGACAAATTGCAGGATAAGAGATGTTTTACGTGTACGTCGAGGTTCTTCGGATATTTTTCGGTGACAAACTAAAATTGCCGTTTTTTACTTTTTTCGCTTTTCTTACCGTGGTGCGATATATGTTCAACGACTCCCACTTCGATTTTCCATATTCTCTATTAGGATTTTTTTCCCATTTATGTTGCAGGACGCTTTACTCAGCCAATACACTTTTTATTTTAAAATGCCTCCTATAATAACTTGAGTCAAAGGCTTGTAAAGGTTTCATCTCTGTTATATATATATATATATATATATATATATATATATATATATATATATATATATATATATATATATAAAACTACGAAGAGGTGCTCCAAATATGTTTTTCTTGTATTTTTTCTCGTCCTAGGGTTCATATGTTTGGACTGAAACAGCTTTTTTTTCTTTGGTTCCATTTTTGTTGAAATGCAATTTGTGTGTCGGTACGTTCTTCTGGCGACGATGCGATGAATGACAGGAGGTAAAAGCAGCCAGTCAGAAGTACCGTTCAAACAGCCAATAAGAATGTGTCTTTCCTGTCATACAATCGACATAATTGAAATTACTAGTAACTATAAGATTAAAATATGTCATAGTGGCAAAACGCTGCTTTCGCGGGAAAAGGTCACTCGAACGACAACCACTAAATGTCATTGAAGATCATCTCCCGATTCATTTTAATTAATTAAACATAAGCTCATTAATACAATATTATGAATGTCCTGCTGCACTCCAATTACACGTTCAGCACACAATCGGGTAATATACAAGAAATCTTTCCATCGAAATAGCCGCGTACCTATCGATATATCGAACGTTTTTACTACCAGCGGGCTTACTGACGCTGCAGTTGGAAAGCAGCGAATAATCACTGGGAGACTCTTATTTCAGACTCTGATATAACTGTCACGTTCTGATGCTAGGTGTACTCCAACATGCGAATAATACCTGTAACGAAAAGAAAGGTTAAATTCGGTAATTTGGTAAAGCGCGTGCAAACAATATACATGGAAGGTGCGACTGTGACGGATCGAAAGGTAATTTCTAAGAAATCTTACACTCGACTTTGTACGACTGGAATTGATATATATCGAATGTCGATTAGGTCAATATTGGTGCGAGACGTATTGGGTCGTATGAATAAAACAGAGTACCTACTTTATACTCTCTCGCTCATGAGCAAACCAGTGTGTCATATTTAACAAATGGTATCTCGTGTTAGAAAATTCTTCCGTGATGAAACAGATGAAAATGTGATCCATTCTTAAAATTTCGTTCGCAACGTGTGCTATCCCAACTTCAATTACAAATAAGTGTCTCGTATGTCGAACATTTTGTAATATCGTCAGAAGAATACATTTTCGTAAAAAGTCCATATTTAGTTTTAATAATATGCTGTTTCGCGACAAACATAGTAAAGTTCTTCCTGAACAATTAGATGCCTTTTCCATATTTGTACAATGATTAATTTGCCTGATTGGGCTAGTTTAAAGAAATATACGATATAACAATTGTTCTGTGCCGGTCATAACACACACAGAACTTACTTAAGAAGGAGGGGAGCTGGCGAGAATGAACTTCCTGCTCAGAGTCTATGCCTCGAAGTTTTTGTTCATACAACATTGAAAACTTGCTCAGATAATTTTTTTTTTTTCTCTGAGAATCATCTCTGGACCATATACAACTAGTACTTCAAAATGAAGATTTTACTCATTAATGAAGTAAGGGAAGTAATTTCATTGTTATCGCTAAATTTCTAGTAGTAAAAATGTATTTATCCGTTGTGATACATTATTAAATACCCGTATTTACTACTCTCTTGCGTGAATAGCAGCGAAATCAATATTCGATATATATCGATTCCGGCCGTACAACTTCGAGTGTAACCTTTCTTGAAAATTACCGATCGAAACGATAGATATCGAATAAACGAATGTCGAAGACTAGTTACATAGAATATGTGGTAAATCCGCAGATGTGCTGCATAACGCGGCTACAACGAGGTTTCGAACTGCAAACGATAATTGTTGTTGTTGTTGGTGGTGGTTTTTAGGGGACTAAACAGCTAGGTCATCAGTTCCCAAACGATATATAACGGAGCTGTTGTTAACTATCGTAACGATACTTATCGAACAGCCGGTAATTTGGAAAAATCTGTGTACATTGAAGTCGTTTTCTGTCGACGCAAACGACAAAACATTACTGATATGTAATCAGGCAATAAGAAGTAAATAGAACACAATATAATACAATGTGTGCAAATGTTGGTAATCAAATGTTGCCTTTATGCAGATAATTAATTTACCGACCGGACAAGGGTACATACAAGAACCTGTATACTATAGAGCAGGAGCAGCATTTATTTTTTATCTCTTCATTAGTGCTTTCAACAGACCATCACGTAAATAAATAATAATGTTCCTGCTCTATGGTTGACAGGTTCTTGTGTGTACTTTTGTCCGGTCGTTAAATTAATTACCAGCATAAAGGGACATTTGCACACTTTGTATTACATTGTGTTCTATTTACTTTTTTTGCCTGATTACATACCAGTAATATTTTGTCGTTTGCGCAGACAGAATACAACTTCAGTGTAGATGGATTCTTCCAAATTACTGAACAGGCGACTGTAATGATTTTTACGAATATGTCGTGATTTTAAAAAAGTGGTTTGCAGAAACCTAAGAGTATAACTTACAGGGAACAAGCGAATTATGATTTTTACGAATATGTCATGATTGTAAAGGATGTGGTAAGGCAGGGACCTAAAAGTACAGCTTAAAATGTTGTAAGCGAACATAATTATCCCAGTGCTAGCGTTGCTTGTTCAATCGCAACAATTTAAGCTGTATTCATAGGTTCTTGCCTAATCGCACCCTTTAGAAACATGACACGTTCGTAAAAATCTTAACATTCGCTTATTCGATAGAATAAATAATGTATGCTGTTCCTGATCTGTGTTTAGCATGTTGACGATATACCCTTGTCCGGCCAGTAAATTAATTATACTCGTAAAGCGAACATTTCGTATTTCGTGATCCGCTCTTCTGAACGTCGTAAATCTTACTGATATATTTAACTTCGATGCTATATTGCTTCTAACAAATTACCTTAAATTCTAGTTGAGGAATCACTAATATCTGTTCGACGTTCAAATGTTGCTAGCGAAAGGCAGCCAACCAGGAGTGTTGTAGAGAGAGCCATTGAAAATACGTCTTTCATACCATGAAGGGATACGGCGTGCTATTTAAATGTCGTAATGACGTTTACGTGAGGAGTATGTTTTAATTAATATATAATTCTTCATTTCAGGAAAAGGAAAAAAATGATACTTTTTTTTTTTTGGCTTGCAGTTTTTGAGATTATTTACCATGTGAAACTAGGTTTCATGATAACGAGAAGAAATTTGATATTAGATCAATTACTACAAACAGCTACGATACGGTGAATGAAAAAAGTACATCGAGAACCAGTCACTACATGTATATCACAGTTTTTTCCCTTTATTTAGTTTTTACTGAAAAGTATTAAACTTTACAAAATCTGTGTTATTGACGAATGAACTGCAGTCAATTTTCATTAATAAAGAAAACTGTCACACCTGTATGCTGACTGGTTCTTGAAGTACCACGACTGTACAATGCTGAGCTGTGCGACGATCGTGTACAATCGAGTATTGTCGGACGCCTTCGGTCCCATCTTGCCGTAAACAAAGTTTAGTTCCGCATTCTGCTGTCGGCAGTTGTAAAGTGAACTGATAATCATGTATATCGCAGCGTTGTTTACAAAACAAAATTGAAAGACGTATTTCCATTGGCTCTCTCTACGAGACTTCGGTTTGCTGCCTTTCGCTCTACCAGCATGTGGACATCAAGCAGAAGCTAGTGGCTCCAAAATTAGAATTTATCACAATGCGTAAATTAATCCCAAAATTGTCTTACGCTATTAAGTGATTGGAATTTCTAGGAAATACACATTTTTACGAGATCGTGAATCGGCTACATACATCGAGAACAAGCCACCACATTGGTGTATCAGTTTGTTTTACGTGATACTGGGCGTATTGATTCAGCAACGAGTTTTATTCGTTATTAGTTGAAAGAGTGTTTCCATTTGATGCTACGTAATTAAAGCAAACGTTCTGTTACACCCATCCAATGACTCATTCTTGAAGTATTTTTATTTAACTTTTTATACAGCGACTTCTTCTGCAACGAAAGATCAGTCAGTAATTTTTAATTCTGAATACATTTCAGTTTTGTCTCCATTAGCCCTCCTCCTTCTCGATATATATCCTCCATCGCTCATCAAAAATGCAAATTACCTATTGCTCTTTTTACAAATATGTCACCATTTCCAATATCGTACTCACAAAAAGGAATTTAAAGTAATTTCTACGAATGTGTCCCGATTTTCCAGTCTATTATTCGTAAAAACTAATCAAGAATAATGGAAGAATGTGCCGACACATAAACTGCATCTTAACCCCATTATAATTAAGGGAATATACCTATCGATATGTTTCGTTAATGTTATAACGCAAGATATACATGTGTTTTTAACATAGAACATCCAACTTAACCTTTGAGGTTCTTTTGTATTTTACGTTGTAAACGTCTGCTCTGTTATCAGTTTGCTTTATCACTAGGACCTACTATTTCCACAACTCCACAACTGCTGCACTGTTATCTGACACAATTTGAATAAGGCGTAGGTTCTCGTCATCTGTCTTATTTTTTGAGTCCCTAAATATGTATATATTGATTCAGCAGTAGTTTCTATTTTTTTAATTTCATTAAGACTGTTATAATTCCAAATTATGAATGTTGTATAGGGTAACTACTGTCTTCATTTAATTTTTTTTATGATTATGTTAAAAATCTCTTTACGTCCATTTTAATAGTTCCAAAACTAAACATGTGTACTTCTACGTACCAAAAAGCAAAAGTTCATTAAACATTTATAATTATTTAGGAAAAACGGCAATGTATTTAAAAGCCGCCACAACATGTGTACTTCTACGTACCAAAAAGCAAAAGTTCATTAAACATTTATAATTATTTAGGAAAAATGGCAATGTATTTAAAAGCCGCCTCAACAGGTATTTTCGTCCATCCAGCTGCCATCCTTTTAAAATCAAACTGTTTTTCAATTTTTTAAATTTCATTTAATGGTTAGAAACCAATACGTTAATGTCACTGTCCACAACCAGCGCTATAAATGTCTTACAGTTTAAAATATGGTTCCGAAATCTCCGTCTTAGTATTATATGTTATTGTCATCATCATCATCGACATTGGTTTTCCACTCCGGTCGCACAGGTGTAGTTTACGAGCGCTCTCCACTTGCGTCTGTCCATGTACCATTCTTCTGCCACGATTATAATCCAGCTGTCTCCTGTTGTTCCTATCTTCTCCTTCACTTGGTCCAGTCACCTCTTCCTTGTTCTTCCTACTAATGTTCTACCAATCATATCCGTGAGTAGCCACTGTTTTGCAATCCTTCCATCATCCATTCGTTTGACATGGGCAAACCATTTCAGTTGGGCTCTTGTCACTTTTTCTTTCAACGATAGGTCCACTCTAGCTTCTTCCCTCAATTTTTATTTTTTTTATTTTTTATCATATCTCTTCTAGTTTTCTGGACGATAGTGCACAGAAACTTCATTTCTGCAGCTTGTAGTTTACTGTCGACCTGTTTGGCGGTTGTGCATGTTTCCAGGCCATAGTTGTTTTTACCGTGGGGGGGGGGGGGGTCAAAGTATGATCGCGAGAGAATATGTTTCGATCTTAAGGGAACTTGTTCATTCCAGAGCATAGTCCGAACTTGTTGATAGAACTGAGCTGATGTATTAATTTGGTTATTGATCTAATGGCGTATTCTAATATTGCTTGAAATGATGCATCCAATATAGTTGTGCTGGTCTGCTGTTTCCAGCTGTGTATCATCTAGTTTTATTTTTCCTTTCTTATTCTGTCTGTTGATTGACATTGTAACCGTTTTTACTTTATTTAGTTTTAATCCATGTGCTCTGAGACGATCATTGCAGGTGGCCAGTCTCTCCTGATCTTCTTTCTCTGTGTTACCCCAGATTACAACATAATCTGCAAATGCCTTGATGTCTTTGTGGTTGTTCTGCTATACTCCTTTAAGAACTTCGTCCATGACAGTGATGAAAAGTAACGGCGAGATGACACTACCTTTTTGAATACCTTTAGTTCTATTTAATCCTTCAGAATAACCATTTCCTATCTGCTGTCCACAACTGCAGTAGTCATCGTAAAGCATTTTCACTTTCTGTTAGTCCTCTGGGCATTCCTATATTGTTTTCATTGGGACACTATAAAATGTTTTTTCAAGATCCAAGACCCAAGTATCTGCGCTTCTCCCAGTGTTTTTCTCACAACATTCTGAGTGAAAATATGTTCTCAGAATGCATACTGTTCTTCTGGTAGTTGCAGTTGTATTATTTTCCTAAGCCTATTCTCGTGTATCTTCCCAAATATTTTCAGACCATGAGACAATAAAGTGCTCCCTGTATAAATGCAACATTTCTTTCGATTTCAGTTTTTGAAAAGCGGTAGTATTATCTCTTTCCTTCAACCTTCTGGATTTTTCCCATCCCATATTGCACCTATTACTCTGTAAAGCCAATGTATTCCTAATGGACCATCAGCTTTGATCATGTCTGCACTAACTTCGTCAAATCCTGGGATTTGTTATCATCATAATTGTACAATTCCAATCTCTTGGTTTGGAAATGGCAGAGCCTCGGCTGGTGGTGCTGCATTTGCATATTGTGTGGCAAGCTGTTTGATGAAATACCGACTCCAAGAAGACGTAATTGCAGCTCGTAATGGTTATGTGCCGCAGTGCACTTTGCTGCCAAAATTATGACCACTATAGAATCGATATGAAACCTTAAGTCTCCTCAGATCTCTTTCACATTCGCAGTTTTCTTTGATGATCGTTAAACTTAATGATAGAGATAGGTTAGAAACTCCGCATTATGTTATTATCTTTATGTCTAAGATATTGTGTATATCGATTGTTTTGATATTCTTTTTAATGTAATGTAATATCTGTATGGTGATCTTTGATAATGTGTACTGTATGAATAATTTTGTGTATGATATATTATGTTTTGTCAAGTTCAAATTCTGAAGCAAGCAGAAGTAAAATATAGGGAGCGTAAAGTTATTTACAACTTGTACAAAAACCAGACAGCGGTTGTCAGAGTTGAAGGGCATGAAAGGGATGCAGTGTTTGGAAAGGGAGTAAGACAGGGTTGTAGTCTTTCTCCATTGTTATTCAATTTGTACATTGAGCAAGCTATAAAGGAAAGCAAGGAGAAATTTGGTGAAGGAATTAAAGTTCAGGGGGAAGAATTAAAAACATTGCGTTTTGCCGACGACATTGTAATTCTGTCAGATACAGCAAAGAGCCTGGAAGAGCAATTGAACGGAATGGACAGTGTGCTGAAAGGTGCATATAAGATGAACATTAACAAGAGCAAAACTAGGGTAATGGAATACAGTGTAAGAAAATCAGGTGATGCTGAAGGAATTAGATTGGGAAACGAAGCAATAAAGGAGGTAGGTGAGTTTTGTTACTTGGGCAGTAAAATAACAAATGATGGTCGCAGTACAGAGGATATAAAATGCAGAATGGCAATGGGTAGAAAAGCGTTCTTGAAAAAGAGAAATTTGTTAACATCGAATATTGATTAAAGCCTAAGGAAGTCCTTTCTGAAGGCATTTGTATGGAGTGTTGCTTTGTATGGAAGTGAGACATGGACGATAAACAGTGCGGACAGGAAGAGGATTGAGGCTTTTGAAATATGGTGCTACGGAAGAATGCTGAAGATTAGGTGGGTGGATCGCGTAACTAATGAGGAGGTACTGAACAGAATTTGGGAGAAAAGAAATTTCTGGCATACCTTGACTAAAAGAAGCGATAGATTGGTAGGACACATTCTTATACATCAAGGAATTGTGAATTTAGCGTTGGAGGGAAGTGTGTGGGGTAAAGATCGCACAGGAAGACCAAGAGATGGATACAGTAAGCAGATTCAGACAGATGTAGGTTGCCGTTCTTATGTGGAGATGAAGAGGCTTGCTCAGGATAGGGTATTGTGGAGAGCTGCATCAAACCAGTCTCCGGACTGAAGACCACAACAACAACATATTTTGTAAAGAAATGTTATTTATGATACTTGCTGTTAAAGTTAGATATTTATAAAATTCTGTCCTGTAAAAGTTCTGTAGAATGTGCTGGTTCATGCATAGGACAATTTTAATATGTACATATAGAAGGTGTAATGAGATATTAGAAACGGAATATCATTGGTTCGAACAAGAAGGTGGTGTTTCGGCGGGAGAACATTCTAGAAGAGTGTGTGCTAGAGACACAAAGAAAGAGCGGGAGCGGGGTAGCCAGTGAGATGTTGAGCTGTTAACTTCGCTGTAATATAAAGCGACTTGCTGCGTGAAGTTTACTGTGAAGAGCAGCGAGCTGAGGAAATTTTTATACGTTTGGAAATAGCAGAGCCTCGGCTGGTGGTTCTGCATTTGCATATTGTGTGGCAAGCTGTTTGATGAAATACCGACTCCAAGAAGACGTAATTGCAGCTCGTAATGGTTATGTGCCGCAGTGCACTTTGCTGCCAAAATTATGACCACTAAATCTTCTTCAACACAACTGGACTACCGAGTAATGATTTTTTACTTTTATATTGTCGCATGAACCAGCAGAGTTCATTTTTCATGAATAATCAGTGCCTATCTTTAAAAATGCAGTTTTCACACTGATTTATTCCAAGTCAGTATACCTAAGTAGGCACAAGAGGTAGGATTTTGTAAACTTTTTGAGTTCAGTATTCTAGTGTGATTTCAGTACGTCAAATCTGACAGTGTTTTAATGATAATAATACGATCAGAAATATAAAATTTCAAAATGAGTAATGAATCCATAATGGCTATTTTACATGCTGAGAGGATTCGTAGTCAACGTAATTCGTACTAGGAATAGTATAAAACAAGAAAACATGTCTTGTTATAAATTCTGGTATTGAAGGTCATCATGTCAGTTGTAGTGATTATGAAGTGTGCATATGTTGAACAATACAAATTAAACATAGTTAAACATAGTAAGACTGTAGGTATCTGCATATGATTGAAAGAAGGGGTTTGTTTCATTTAGATACAGTGTTAGTACCAAGTTAAGAACTTAAACTGTTGATATTGAACATTGCATTTAATAATATACTGATTGTGTTTAGATTACTCCAAACTAGTATGTTTACTTGATACTTTAATTAGTAATAGCTTAGGTCTGTGTCAGTATATGACAAGTTTTATTTTGGTCATAGAAAGTAATCTGTGTTATACACTTCAAAAGATAAAGGTAGAAGTAAGCATAGCGCTTAACGTCCTGAGAACAGCTTGGTCATTAGGCACGGAGCTAACGCTCGGAGAAGGAAATCGGCCGAGTCCTTTGAAAGGAACCATCCCGGCATTTGCCTGAAGTGATTTAGGGAAATCACGGAAAACCTAAATCTGTATGGCCGGAGGTGGATTTGAATGCGAGTCCACCTCGTTCGGTTTCAGAAGATAGTAGTTGATACTGTGAACATTGTTGGTGACTGTAGATAACCACACTTTGTTGTGTGGTTATGAATCCACACTTTGTTGTGTCTGATAATTTCAATACTAGTTGTAGGCCTAAAATTACAATCACAATTAAGATACAACTTGGAACATAATTGCCTAATTGGCTGGCGACCGTTTAATAAACTTATGGCATTTCACTATAAAATTAGGTGATCATGGAATCTATGGCATTAAATTCACGTAACCTTTCTTATCATTAGTTAAATCTTTGAAAACAAAGTGAACCAAACAGAACCTTGTCTGTTAGTGGACACAATAATCTCAAGTTCAAATCTTGCAGCAGGTGTAACATTTGTGGTGTAGTTTCGAGAATTGTTATTAGTTACGGATACGTTCTGTAGCTGGTAGCATTTGCATCACGGAACCGCGATGTTAGAAGATGTTTTAATGATACTGTCTGCTACCACGTGACTTCTTTCAATCCATTACCCTAATCCGTGTTTACCTACACTTTTTGCCTTTTTTTCTTTTTTTACTACCGAATTTGTCAGTATCACAATTACCTTTTCTTATTATTTAACAATCTGACGAGTTTCTGTTGTTTCATACATATCGTCAATCACTTCATCATCTGTGGAGTTGATATCTAACTCATTCTACTCTGGTAGCTGTTGACGCAGTGCGTACCTTGCCTGTGATAAAGAGTTTACTACGCTTTTCATGGTATTTTAACCGCTTTCTTTACTTTCTTATACACTATTAGGCCATCTCCTAAAGTATCCCTATTTGATTTTCCAATAATTTGGTAGAGCATAACACATCTAAGATGCGGAATCCAAATGATATATATCGAACACGCGAGCAACATTGTCAAAAGTATGAGTACTATTTAGCACATTGAGAAGAGCGACGACGAAAAACTAACCCTTTATAATGAAATAAAAATGTACATATGAAATTAACTGGCCATAACTAGTGACGTTACCATCCAGAAAAAAGACGAATATCTGTAAGTTACATTCTTAAGTAGATTCTATTTATTTCGTCAGAGGTAAAATCGCTGGAGAAGAAACTAAGAAAAGTACAGTAAGAACTAATCACTATATGGGTGAACCTTTTTTTTAATTAATGAAATTTCAGTGCATTTCTTTCTGTGATACATTATTGGTTCCAATTTCAAGAAGTATTTATAGTGAAAGGTACCTCATTTAAAAAAATGCTACACCTATAAAGGGACTGATTCTCTTTTCCATCTGTTTCCTCTCCGACGATACTGCAATCTGTATTGTTCATTTCGTAATTCATGTCACTGCCTTAGTCTTTTGTCGACTATATTCTCAACGTGGTAAACAAATACGGTATTCTAATCTGCCGTCCTAATTAAGTCATTGTGGTATATCGTGCAGAATGAACCATTGAAAGTGGAACTAACTGAAGAAGTAATGAAAAATTAACTGAACACTTTATTGTTTGAGCAGGTGAAGTGGCTACGCACACGGGGCAAACGTGTCATTCTGATAATCCTACTTTGTTGCAGGTTTTCTTCATCATGGACGCCTTCATGTCAACCTATATGAAGGACTACACATGGCCCAAGCGACCACCAATAGACACTAGGTAAGCAAGTAGAAAACCGCATTAGCACGTAATAACAGCTAGCAGCACGTATAAATACTCAGTACTGTCATGTTGCCCTGGATGTTGCATGAAACCGCATTCTCCGCTTAATGCAAAGCTCGTACCTGAGACGTCAACTACGTAGCCTGATCGTCATATCACTAAGTATTCTAAAATGAAGAATGCTGAATATTTTACGCGAAAGATGACGCTCTAAGAATAACCTACTAGCTTGTAACAATTACGAGTGGTCGGTTGGTGACCATCCCTATTGTTAAATAGTTTTACGTTAGTTTTTCAGAATGTATGAAATGTTTTCCACTTTTGAACACACTTATAAATTTTTATACATTATGAACACTGTTCTAGTTTATGATGTTCCTACCATAGATGAATCTCAGTGAACTATTGCCTAATGGTACACTGACGCTATCCGACGCACTAATGTGCTACCTATCCCCAGCAAGAACTGCTAAGTTGCTCATCACCAAGAGACCGCGAAATTTGTAACTGAGACCTTCCTACGTGGACAGTTCGAGATATATGACTGCAGTTTAATTTATCCTTTGCTGTTGAGTTGTGGTTGGCAACTACCCTGTTTGTTCTAGAGGTTTGGTTTCCAGATTTAAAACTGTACAGTTATTTCAGCACCTGGATATATTTATTTAACATTCTTACGCTACCGAATGATATCACTCTATTGCCTTCTTTTTCTTTTCCCTCTCCTTTGGATTTGGGTTGGTTAATCCGAGGGGTGGTCGAATGCCCTTCCTAGCCAACGGCCGTGCTGCAGTGAATACACTATTTTCAGTTAGATCACCGAAGTTAAGCAGTGCCAGGCCTGGCTAGCACTTGGATGCGTGTGTCTGGCACGGTCACCAAGTGGAATGAATTCAGCCAATTGGCCGCGCAGGAGTAGCCGAGCGGTCTGGAGCGCCACGTTACGGATCGCATGGCCCCCCGCATAGGAGGTTCGAATCCTTCATCGGGCATGGTTTTGTGTGTTGTCCTTAGGTTAGTTTCACTTAGTTTAAGTAGTTTGTAAGACTAGGGACTGATGATCAGTGTAGTTTGGTCCCATAGGATTACAAACATTTGAGGCCAATTGATGAGTTCCTTCATTGAACAAGTAGCGGCTCTGAAAGCGCACGAGAGCAACATCACCAAGAGACAAGGCCTCACAACAGCCCGTGGACGTCATACTGACTAGGCCGCGTCCGCGTCCGCCAGCTGAGTGGCTGGCCACTGAGGCACGCCCACTGTCTCGTAGCAGATAGCCAGTAATACAATGCAGATCAGTCAGGTTTTCAAAAAGAAATGCGTGCGAAAAGAACACTGTCATTCAAAGGGGAAAACATATTGAGGCAATTGCGCATTCCACGACTGCACACACCCATTCATACACTATAATGCCCATAATTAGTCTGGATGGTTCATTGCTGGCTAGACTATATGTGTGTGTTCAAGAACCAACTGGACATTTTGGACCACGTGTCAAACAAACAATGTTCTACGTAGACAATCTTGTGGTAGACGCATCGAAGTCTGGAAAAATGGGAAATGATAACGTTATATTTTTCATGTGTCATGCTTTTCTTCCGTTCTGCGCAGACAAATCTCTTCTCCTTCTAGATTCGTGGTCAGGTCATAAAAGTACTGATTCATTAAAAGCTGTATTTCGCGCTCACCCTGACAAAGAAGTAGAGATACTTCAGTTTCCACCCGGTACGACGAACGTAATTCAACCGTTAGACAGAGATTTTTGTCGCCAATGGAAGGCATTTTACAGAAAACTGACAGAGAAAATTATTGTGTGCAAATCACTGTAGTTTCCTGTCTATCACCGTGACAATATTCTCAAGTTGTAATCAGTCGTACATTATCAGTTTTCCTTCCCACGGTTTCAGAATGTGATTAAATATGCGTGGCACACCTCAAAGTATACTGATATTAGGCCTGATTCCTTCCTAACACCTGCCGAGTTTTGTCTACGGACGTCTAACAACGTCTATGATTCGCAGGGCTGTCATTTGTCGTCTTTGCTTGTATGTTCTTGGTGCACAAAAAAACCTATGTTTTGAACATTGTATCAATATTTCGCATTTTTTGCGGTAATTACAAGAAATAAACGTTTGACGTGTTCTAAACCATATATATATTTGTGTCTATTTCATAGCTATTTGGAAAGAATGCTGTAGATAACATATCAGCTACATTTGTCAACGAATTTATTATTATCGTATTTATTAATTATTGTACGATCGCTATCACTAGGCGAATCAGCTCTCTCTCTCTCTCTGTGTTGTTCGTAGATGGCGTTGGTATAACATAGCGAGAGAGGTCAGGGTTGTACAACAGGCCGTTATAAGCGCGGAAACCATGCGACAATAATGTCATACTTCATAAAAGTTTTTACAGACTTCCAGGTCATCTCAGCAGCTAACAGTCTGCATACATACTTCCTTCAATGTTAACTCACAGTGGTAAAAATAGCAATACAGGTTTCGACATGACAAGTCTGACCATTCCCTTGTTAGCTAACTGTTTTATAGATACCTTATCCGCTAGCTTTAAACCATCGATTGAGAGGTCATCACTAGCTAGAGCATCTTCTTTTTCATATTATCAGATGGGAGTATTTCTGGGATTTGGGGGATAGAAGCATCCAATTCGTCTAGGATTAAGGTATCAACATTGCATTTACTGTAAAGGTCACTATAAAAATTTCCAATATATTTTATTAATTCAGTCTTGATTTGTGTCTAATGCTATTAGCTGATTCGTACCAATCACACACATTCGCATGGCTCTCTTTAAACTAGATTTATTTTTGAGACTTGATTTTAGCGTTTCTTGTTTATACTTGTTGATATCTTCTTTCATACTGTTTCTCGGAGCCTTACACAGCTCTGATTATTCTGTCTTCTTTATCTGTGTCACTCCACTGTCAATATTTTTTGAAAGTTGGAAATGAATTATATGTCGAATGTGGTCTTAACCCGAAAGCGATGTTTCCTGATGGTAAGGAATCTGTGTACCAAGTTAAGTTGAAATCAGTCCAGCAGTTCAGTAGGAGATGTGAGACATCAAGGGGTCTTCGAATGAAAACATACGAAACGACACTATAGGTATAACTTAAGTCTTTATTCAAAAGTAACTACCAAAGGCCTATCTCATTATTTAATGGGCCGAAGCATTTCCTGTTCCCAGAATTCCTATGCCTGTGACAAGAGCCAGTCCTTAAGTACGTCATCCTAGTTGAAGCGCTTCCCTTTGAGACGTTTTTCTCTAGCGCACCAAACAGATGGAAGTACAGGGCGACATGTCCGGGCTGCAGGGCGGATGCTCATGCTGCTTCCACTTGAACTTGGCCAGTACACTTTATGTGACCCTGGAGACGTGTGGTCGCGCGTTATTATGGAGCAGAATCACTTCTTCCGTGAACAGCCCAGGCCGTTTTTTGAAGGACTTGGCGAAGACTACAAAGTGTCTCGCAGTACACGTCACTGTTAATGATTTTCCATCCTCGAGGAATTCGTTAAGTATCGGAGATGGTGAGCATCACCTTGTCTGCTGAGGGCACAGACTTGAATATGTTAAGGGGAAGTGACGACGCATGCTGCACGTCACAATAGTTGGCGTCATGTAGGTAGGCACTTCCGTGCATAGATGCGGAGCGATAGGGGAACGTGGTAGGAACTACGGCCGAGCGCTAACAGTTGAGCCTGTGGGAGAAACATTGCGTAATTCGCGGCCAGCCACGCACCTAGAGAATGAATATTATTGGCTGCCAGTGCGGTAATGTATGCGCAGAACGGCTGAAAACTGGGCCACCTTCGTATGTGACGCCAACTATAGAATGTCGTACTACATTATCCCAAAGCGGCATATTCAAATTGAAACAGGTCTCAATGTTAAGACGTTTCTTACCTCTTCATTTGAACGTCCCTGGTACGTACATATATCCATTTTTATAATTCAGGATGTACATGAAGACCGGAAACAATTTCAATTATTTATTGCACAAGAGCAAAACATTGTACAGGTGTCATACATATTGCATTTTGAAGAGCTACTCTGAAAGATGTTTTTACAAACATTCGATATTTCTTTAGACTCCTTATCAATGTGTATTTTATGCACTTCACATTCACTTCTCTCACACCGGGACGACCGCTTCTCTTTGCCGGGTACAAGCAACACCCAGTGAAGAAATTTCTCGTGCAGTGGTAAATGACCTTCCTTGTTGGTGACTTCTTACCTTTCTTGGTTCTAAAAATCCGTTGAACAGCTGTAGCATGTTTGTTTATATCGAACTCCAACACACAGAAAGCTTGCTCCGCACTTGAACTCGCAATGTTTGCAACTAGCGCTATCGGTAAATTATCAAACTATGCTGCGGCGGTATACACGGAAAAAAAATCTTTCAGGGTTTCTCTTCAAAATGATATATTGTATGTATCTTATCTGTACATTAAAACTAGCTGAAAACCCGGCGTTGCCCGGGTATTTATTTATTCCTGCGATTTTTCAGGTATATATGCATTTGTATAAGGGCTGTATGTCTGAAAAATTTCTTGGAAATACAATTAGTAGTGAAGAAGTAATAGATTAAAACTTGGTGCGAGATGGGGTGGTTTTCCATCAACGCTATTGTTTATGTTCTCATATAGAATGGACAACGTGTCGTACTGTGATACAATTTAGAAGGTACACTCAACTATATGGGTGTATACTGTCTGAAAAATTTCCTGAGGCTACAATTTGTAGTGTAGAAATTATAAATTGTAACGTCATACCGAATTGCAGAGTTTTAGTCTACGAACAGCGGAAAAGTAGTAGGCGAGAAAATTTTTTCCATTCACCTTTTTGCTATCGTTGTCAGCGAGAAAAGTTTAATAAAGGTTTGATATTATGTTTAAAGTTTGTTGCAAATCACTAAGTACTGTCATTCTCATATAGTGTATTTCGAAAGTCTCGCCGCATTATACGCGATTTCTATTGGTTATGACGTAATATCTTTTTGACCATGTGCCGTATGTGATTCTTAACCATGCAGCAATTGTTACCTCACGGTAAGGAATGTGTGTACCAAATTTGGTTGAAATCGGTCTAATGGTTTAGGAGAAAATGAGCAACATTGTCGCAAAACGCAGCAGTTTTTCGCGCATCTCATTGTTTATGACGTCATATCTCGTGAACTATATATATTGTATGTGATTCTTACACTTACGGCGACCGTCCTCGTGGATCGAAGCTTACGTGTACAAAATTTCACAAAGAATGGAACAAAACTGTAGATTTGTATGCAGCACGTACAAACATACGGACACTCTGCTTTATTATATTAGATGTTTGTTAATATATAGGTTTTAATTTGTTTAATTATTAGTCTCTAGACATACAAAATACTTTAACTAAGTAAACTAACCTAAGGGCAACACACACACACTCACTCTGGAGGGAGTACTAGAACCTCCGACGGCGAGCAACCCCGCAATCCGTAGCAAGGTGCCTTAGAACGCCCGGCCACTCCACCGCGGCAATTGAAAGGTTTTCTGGAGTTTATGTATACCCTCATATGTGTAGATTGAAAGTCGTTATTTGAACGTCGGTGTTGACGTGTTGATGTAGTGTGGGATCTGGTGTTGCAGTGGAGAGCCCGGCTCGGTGGACCCGGCGTCGCAGCCATGCCCGATGTGCGGCTGCAAGGGCATGGCCGGCTTCCCCGGAGTCACGGGCAGCCTCTGCGCGCCGCCCGTCGCTGACACCTCCCTCTACGACCAGCCCTGCCACTACCTCAGGAAGGTGCGACACCAGATTAGTACTTGTTCCATAGATCATGAATACTACATTTATATAAATGATATGCCTTCGAGTATAACAGGTGATTGTAAAATATTTTTGTTTGCTGATGATACCAGCTTGGTAGTGAAGGATGTTGCTCGTAGTATTGACACAGTATCAAATAATGCAGTTCAAAAGACAAATTCATGGCTTGTAGAAAACAAGTTGATGTTAAACCACAGTAAAACTCAGTTTTTACAATTTCTAACACATAATTTGACGAAAGCTGACATTCTGATTACACATAATGGGCATGTGATAAGTGAAACTGAACAGTTCAAATTTCTAGGTGTTCATACAGACAGTAAGCTGTCATGGAAAGCCCATGTTCAGGATCTTGTTCCAAAACTAAATTCTGCTATATTTACCATTAGAACAATATCTGAAATAAGTGATTTTTCAACACGAAAAGTAGTATATTACGCTTACTTTCACTCACTTATGACGTAGGGCATTGTTTTTTGGGGTTACTCGCCTGATGCAAAAAGGATATTTCTGGCTCAAAAATGGGCGGTTCGAGCAATATCTGGTGTACGTTCGCGAACGTCATGTCGACCCCTTTTCAGTAGTCTGGGAGTTTTGACTCTGGCGTCACAATACGTTTTTTCTTTAATGTCGTTTGTTGTTAATAATATCAGCTTATTCCTACGAGTTAGTAGCTTTCACTCGGTGAATACTAGACAGAAGTCTAATCTACATTTGCATCACACCACCTTAACACTTGTGCAAAAAGGGATATAGTATTCTGCGGCATCCATTTTCAATAAGCTGCCACAAGAACTATAAAATCTTAGCACTAATCCACACGCTTTCAAATCTAAATTGAAGAGTTACCTCATGGCTCACTCCTTTTATTCTGTCGAGGAACTCCTAGAAAAGTTAAACAATTAAGCTAATTTATTTTTTCTTTATTGATTCTTTTCACTTTGTCTTAAGACTGTCGTGTGCAAAGAACTACTTAAAATTTTTCTATTACCATTCTTGTGTAACAATTCACTCACTCCTCAATTGGGTCCTATGGAACAGAAAAAAAAAACAATAAATAAATAAACAATAAGTGTCCGGTTATTGAAAGGTATCTTTACAAATTATTACTTTGTACTAAATATCACATGACACAATTTTTTATTATTATTATTGATTTTATTATTATTTTTACATATTTACTAATTTATATCTAAAAATTTATCTGTAGTGTAGAAGGAGTTGCCATTCAGAAATTCTTTTAATTTATTTTTAAATGCTAGTTGGCATCTGTCAGGTTTTTTATGCTGTTTGGTAGGTGACCAAAATTCCTGTGTGATGTTCTGGATAGAGGCCTGCCTAGTGCCGTCTACGATCCTCTTCAACTCTCGACGTTTTCTGTCAGTCAACAGAAGTTGGCCTGTACACTTTCGAGATGTTCGTGTCTCTTCATGTTTCCACTTCACTATCACATCAGAAACATTGGACCTAGAGATGTTTAGGAGTGTAGAAATCTCTCCTACAGGCTTATGACACGAGTGACACCCAATCCCATAGATTTGTTAATTACACTAATTGGTTTCCAATAAATCAAAATTTAATTACATTCACTTGATATTTTATTTATCAGTTTAAACGTAGCTAACAACGAGTTTAAGATCAGGTCAGTTACGTTACACAACCATTATTACACATAAAACACGTTTACTTATAAAATCAAGAATTAATTTCAATTACCTATTGATTGGAATAAACTCTTTCAAGTTCTGAAGCAAGCAGGAGTAAAATATAGGGAGCGTAAGGTTATTTACAACTTGTACAAAAACCAGACAGCGGTTGTCAGAGTTGAAGGGCATGAAAGGGATGCAGTGGTTGGAAAGGGAGTAAGACAGGGTTGTAGCCTTTCCCCAATGTTGTTCAATTTGTACATTGAGCAAGCTATAAAGGAAAGCAAGGAGAAATTTGGAGAAGGAATTAAAGTTCAGGGTGAAGAATTAAAAACATTGCGTTTTGCCGACGACATAGTGATTCTGTCAGATACAGCAAAGGACCTGGAAGAGCAATTGAACGGAATGGACAGTGTGCTGAAAGGTGCATATAAGATGAACATTAACAAGAGTAAAACTAGGGTAATGGAGTGCAGTGTAAGAAAATCAGGTGATGCTGAAGGAATTAGATTAGGTAACGAAACAATAAAGGAGGTAGATGAGTTTTGTTACTTGGGCAGTAAAATAACAAATGATGGTCGCAGTACAGATGATATAAAATGCAGAATGGCAATGGGTAGAAAGGCGTTTTTGAAAAAGAGAAATTTGTTAACATCGAATATTGATTTAAGCCTAAGGAAGTCCTTTCTGAAGGCATTTGTATGGAGTGTTGCCTTGTATGGGAGTGAAACATGGACGATAAGCAGTGTGGACAGAAAGAGGATAGAGGCTTTTGAAATGTGGTGCTACAGAAGAATGCTGAAGATTAGGTGGGTGGATCGCGTAACTAATGAGGAGGTACTGAACCGAATTGGGGAGAAAAGAAATTTCTGGAATACCTTGACTAAAAGAAGGGATAGATTGGTAGGACACATTCTTAGACATCAAGGAATTGTGAATTTAGCGTTGGAGGGAAGTGTGTGGGGTAAAAATCGCAGAGGGAGACCAAGAGACGCGTATAGTAAGCAGATTCAAGTGGATGTGGGTTGTCGTTCTTATGAGGAGATGAAAAGGCTTGCTCAGGATAGAGTAGGGTGGAGAGCTGCATCAAACCAGTCTCCGGACTGAAGACCATAACAACAACAACCTAAACACCAACCCCATCTTACCTTTCCTTACAATGATTAGAGACAGACCTGTGGAATACGTTTAAATTGCTGGTAAGTGAAATGAGTATCAATGACATTTACACTATTCGCTAGTCAGAAATATGTGGCTGTTTATTTCCGAATATCTCGTCATTTACGAGGGTATGGTTAGACCGATATTTCTAGCTTGTCGCCAATATTACTTTCGAATATGTCGCGGCGATTTTCGAGAGTGTGGTGAGACCGATATTCCGTACTTGTCACCAATATTTGCTAGTTTATTTCTGATGTCACGATTACAATGTGTGTGGTTAACCAAGATCCTAAGAGGACAACTTTAATTTCTATTGCAAATGTATACAGCATACTTAAACAGCGTTTAGATTTAGATTAGAGTAGTACTTGTTCCATAGATCATGAATACGACACTCCGTAATGATGTGGAACGTGTCAGCTTAATGAAAGGTGTCTTTACAAATTGTTACTTTGTACTAAATATTACATGACTAAATTTTTTTATTTCTTTTTTTAATTTTTTTGTGATTTTATTATTATTTTTACATATTTACTAATTTATATCTAAAAATTCATCTATAGTGTAGAAGGAGTTGCCATGCAGAAATTCTTTTAATTTATTTTTAAATGCTTGTTGGCTATCTGTCATGCCTTTGATGCTGTTTGGTAGGTCACCAAAGAGTTTTGTGGCAGCATAATTTACCTCTTTCTGTGCCAAAGCTAGATTTAACCTTGAATGGTGAAGATCATTCTTTCTCCTAGTGTTGTAGTTATGTACACTGCTATTGCTTTTGTATTCGGTGGGATTGGTAACAACAAATTTTATAAGTGAATATATATACCACAGTCTAAAATATACAGTCGCGACACTCACTGCTGTGAAAGTTGTTACCAATTGACAGCTGCAACGACACTAGCGCTCCTAGCGGTGGGCAAGCCGCCGTAGGAGAGATGTTTGTTTATAAATATCTTTGCACGTATTTAAACAAATAGTTAGTATAATTTTGTGTTACAAGGATTATTAAAATATCAATTGATGCACATAATATGGAAATTTATGTAAAAACAGCCGAATTTAACCGATTCAGTGGTATAAAGGACAACTTGGTCATGAAAAAATACTTACTAATATTTGTATTTTCGCAGCTTATTCCCCTGAAAGTAAGTAAAATATAAACATAAGACAAACATAAATTTCTGTTATGGTTTGTTATTAATATGACATGCAGTTTTTTGACATGTTTCGATGCAATGTGGAGTCTAATCATTCGCCCATTTTTACTGCTCACTAGTCTTCCTTACACGCGAATATTCTTTTGAGTGTAATTACATCAGCTTGAAAAGTCACTGTTTTGAATATTCTAGACGTCTGTGGTTCATATGTAGCAACAGTTGTAGAATTGGGCTCTTCTTTGTTGGAAAACAGTTTGATTGGGTTTGTCGTTTTATTGTCGCGTCTGTGACGTTTCTCCTTCAGCTACAGCTGTGGTGGTTGATTTGGTATGTTAAATAGTGTAGTTATTGCATTGTATATACGTTTCCTACGATCCACCCTCACCGATTTTACTGGTATTGTAGTGATGAAACGTTGACGTTCTTGTGTAGAAAGCGGCGTCTTTCTGCCAAAGGGCAGCTCTTCTGATGTTTGCTAGTCATTTTTTCTATTTTTAATTGTCAATGAAATTATTCAGTAAAAGCCTGTAGGTTACAAGATATATGTAAATAAACTGTCATGTACTGTACTGTTTCTTACCCATCACGGATCTTAGGAAACTTAAGAAAGACAAATGTGGAGCTATTTTTACGTTATTACCTATTTTATGACACTTCATGTGTTCTCTAATGTCAAAATAAATATAAACGATACTATTCGCACTCGTTCAATATCGTATTCAGAAATGTAGCTTGCCGGCCGCTTGGAGCGCTGCTGTCGCAGTGTATAACAAAATTCTGTGGGAGTGTCATGACTGTATATGTTAGACTGTGATATATACTGTGAAGCTACTGTGAAGATCCCTAGCTCTTTCAATAAGTGTCTGTAGGATGATCTTGGATGGGCTCCAGCAATTATTCTAACTACACACTTTTGTGCAATGATACTTTTTTACTCAATGATGATTTACTCCAGAAAATGAAGCCGTACGAAAGAAGAGAATGAAAATAGGCATAGTAAGCTAATTTACTGAGATGTATATCACCAAAATTTGCAATTATCCTAATAGCATAAGTTGCTGAACTCAAACGTTTCAACAGATCTTCAATGTGCTTTTTCCAGTTCAACCCCTCATCAATGCTTACACCTAAAAATTTTGAATATACTACCTTTGATACAGATTTCTGAACCAAGTCTATATTTATTGATGGTGTCATTCCATTTACTGTATGGTACTGTATGTACTGTATTTTATCAAAATTTAATGACAGTCCATTTGCTGAGAACCACTTAATGATTTTCTGAAAGACGTCGTTTACAATGTCATCAGTTCGTTCTTGTCTTTCAGGTGTGATAACTATACTTGTATCATCAGCAAAAAGAACCAGCTTTGCTTCTTCATGAATATAGAATGGCAAGTCATTAATATGTATTAAGAACAGTAAAGGGTCCAAGGCCGTACCTTGTGGCATCCCATTTTTGATTGCTCCCCAGTTTTAGGACTCAGCTGTTTTTTGCATATTATGAGAACTACTAATGTCAACTTTCTGCACTCTTCCTGTTAGGTATGATTTAAACCATTTGTACACTGTTCCATTCATACCACAATACTTTATCTAGAAGAATCCCATGATTTACACAATCAAAAACCTTGGAGAGATCACAAAAAATCCCAACGAGTGATGTCCGGTTATTCAGAGCATTTAATATTTCATTGGTGAAAGTATATATAGCATTTTCTTCGACTGAAGATATCTTTATATCTTTTACGATCTGGACTGTTTTAACATTTAACTACACGGACGGGGTCTGAGCAGACCTCCAAGAGATATTTTTTGTTTAAAATTTCCATTGTTGGCGCACTACAGATTTCTCATTTTAGTATGCCGCGAATGCTTACAATATCTGGAAGGGCGCTGTCCTCTTCGAGCGATAAGTACCTGTTTTACATTTTTGGGATATCCGTAAACCCCACGTGTGCTTTTAAGAAGTATTTATTTATAGTTTACTGATACAGTAATTTGCTTTCATTTCAATATATTTACAACAAAGATTCGCTTTCTCCATAATGACTATATTTTACGACTGTTAGAGAAAATCAGCCACAGAGAATAAATGTTCAAATGTTTGAAAAGCTTAAGGGACTGAACTGCGGGGTCATCAGTCCCTAAACTTACAAACTATTTATGAACTATCTAATACTAAAGACGACACAAACATCTATGCCCGAGGGGGAATTCGAACCCCCAACGGCGGACGGCCGCGCGCACCGCAACACGGCGCTCCAGCACGCGCGGCTAATCCGCTGCGGCCATAGAGAATACATAATGTCAGTTGCAATGAGTCTTGTAAAGTGATACGTTTGAAGTAGATTAGAAAGTAACCCAATGTGGCCAAATATATACAGGAAATTATGTGCAAATTGGTTAGTAGAGAACGGTCTATATCAAAGCCGAATGGGTAAGACAGGTAGTAGTGCTTTTAAAAAACGAAGGTGTTATTTTTGCCTGAGGCCGAAAGATAAGATCTCTGTAATATGGAACATATGCACAAACAAAAAAAATGTAAGCCTCTTTCAGAGACAATCAGTTATTGTTTGTCCTCTGAACTCAAAAGAAATCTAAAAAAGTGCTGTCTTTTTTTTTTTTTTTATTAGTTATTTTTGTTTTATAATCTAATTGTAATGCATAGTGTCCGTATGTTTGTGTGTACGTGTTGTGTACAAATCTACTGTTTTGTTCCTCCAATCTTTATGAAATTTTGTACACGTAAGCTTCAATCGATGAGTACGGTCACCGTAAGTATAAGAACCACGTACGATACATGGTTCATGAGATATGACGTCACGAACAATGAAATGGGCGAAAAATGCTGCTTCATTTAGCGACAATACTGCTCATTTTCTCCTAAATGACTGGACCGCAAAAAAATGCCACATAATGCGGTGAGACTTTACAAATACTCTGTATGAGAATGAGAGTACTTAGCGACTTGTAACAAACTTTAAATATAATTTCAAACCTTTATTAAACTTTTTCTCGGTGGCAACTATAGTAAAATGATGAAAGGAAAAAAGTTTCTCGCTTACTACTTTTCCGCTGTTCACTGAGTAAAACTACGACATTTGGTATGACGTTACAATTTATAATTTGTGTACTACAAATTGTAGCCGCAGGAAATTTTACAGACAGTATACACACATATAGCTGAATGTACCTTCGAAATTGTATTACAGTATGACATGTAGTTCATGAGATATGACCACATAAAAGTAACGTTCATGGAAATCGCCCCATCACGCACCAAGTTTTAATCTATTACTTCTTCACTAGTAATTTTATTCCAAAGAGATTTTACAGACATACAGCCCTTATACAAATGAATATATACCTGAAAAAAGTAGGAATAAATAAATACCCGGGCAACACCGGGTTTTCAGCTAGTTTTAATGTATGTGCTTATTCTGTTAACCCTTTGCGTACCAGTGGTTTCTGCCTCAAACTACAATTTCATTAATTATTTTCGGATGGACCAGTGGTTTTCGTGTGAAATCAACAATGCTAATGCAAAGTAACGACATCATATGATTACTGATGAATGTCCAGAAAAACAATTGGGTAAAAGGCTAGTGGAATAATTCACTCAGAAACTGGTGAACAAAAACCATCAGATTTACATTGACAGTTTCTTCACGTCTGTTAGCGCAATGGAAAGTCTTCACGACCATGGTGTGTATGCTTGTGAGACAGTAAAACGAGGTCAAATGACTTGCCCAAAGATTACAAACCTGAAAAACATCTTTAGCATGGATAATACGACTACAGATGCACAAAAGGCATTTCTGCTTTGATATGTACAGGAAGGGAATTTTATTTGACTGATTTTCATGACCTACGTCGGAAAAAACAGTATCCTGAAAACAAAAATTTTTGTCAGTAATTGAGATCTCATGTTCCATACTTGTGAAACAGTGCACCATGCATATTAGATTGAGAGGAAAAGCAAAAGAATGTTTTGGCGTATGGTGGATGTCTCCATTGTCAATTCATTTTTGTTGTTCCAAGAAAGATTTGTTGGGATAGCATTGTTTCTGAAGTCATTTCAGATTACTATGGTTTATGCACTTATTGGCACAACAAATGGTACATTATCAAGTAGGTGCAATTATAGAAATGCAAACAAGTTCAAAAATGCGTTGCTCAAATAACTGAGAGAAATTAAGTCTGAACAATACATGGACGAGAATGAAACTTTTCACTCCGCTTCAGAGTGAAAGGTTTCATTCTGGAAACATCCCTAGGCTGTGGCTAAGCCATGTCTCCACCATATCCTTTGTTCCAGGAGTGCTAGTCTTGCATGTTTCACAGCAGAGCTTCTGTGAAGTTTGGAAAGTAGGAGGCGAGGTACTGGCGGAAGTAAAGTTGTGAGGCGGCATCGTGAGTCGTGTCGGGATAGTTCAATCGGTAGAGCGCTTTCCCGCGAAAGGCAAAGATCCCAGGTTTGAGTCCTGGTTCCGGAACACAATTTTAAACTGCCAGAAAGTTTTAATACAAGGACGATCTCGTCATTGTGTACACTGCAGCACATAAGCGGAACCTCACAAAACAAAATAGCATTGTAACGGTGTAATGAGGGATTGTGCCTGGGGAAAGTCCGATTTTGCCTTCAAAATACCTCTCGAAATCATACAAGGTTCAAGACCGTATGTCCCAGTGGTTTCGCAGTGAAATCGCCTTCGTTAAAGAACCATTAATTTTTTTTTTTTAATGTTGTATTCATCACTTATGAGATTAATAAAAGTGACTTTTGTGATAATTATTACAAGTTTAATTATTTTTGATATATTGGGCCTCAAAGGGTTAAGAAACCAAAAGGATTAATTACAAGTTAGTTTTGAGTTGAATTTATGTCATTTTATCTGAGCTATAAAAATAAAAATTAAGAAAAGACACGTCTTCGTAAATAACAAAGTTCTTGAAACTTCTTGGCAGATTAAAATTGTGTGCCGGAACCGGGACTCGAACCTGGGACCTTTGCCAGCGCACTACTGACTGTGCTATCCCGACACGACTCACGATGCCGCCTCACAACTTTACTTCCGCCAGTACCTCGTCTCCTACTTTCCAAACTTCACAGAAGCTCTCCTGCGAACCATTCAAGACTAGCACTCCTGGAAGAAAGGATATGGTGGAGACATGGCTTAGCCACAGCCTAAGGGATGTTTCCAGAATGAAACTTTCACTCTGCAGCTGAGTGTGCGATGATGTGAAATTTCCTGGCAGATTAAAATTGTGTGCCGGAGCCGGGACTCGAACCTGGGACCTTTGCCTTTCGCGGGCAAGCGCACTACCAAACTGTGCTATCCCGACACGACTCACGATGCCGCCTCACAACTTTACTTCCGCCAGTACCTCGCCTCCAACTGTCCCAGGCTCGAGTCCCGGTTCCGGCACACAATTTTAATCTGCCAGGAAGTTTCATATCAGCGCACACTCCGCTGCAGAGTGAAAGTTTCATTCTGGAAACAAAGTTCTTGTTAACACTGATTATTTATAAGCACAATAAACGATTTAAATAATAAGTATGCTGCCTTTTTGCCGGCCGCGGTGGCCGAGGGGACTGAGGCGCTTCAGTCACGGTCTGCACGGTCACTACGGTCGGGGGTTCGAATCCCCCCTCGGGCATGGATATTTGTGCCGTCCTAGTTCGTAAGTAGTTCATAAGTAGTTTGTAAGTTTAGGGACTGAAGACCCCGTAGTTAAGTCCCATAGACTTTACAAACATTTGAACATTTTTGTTGTCTTTTTCTACGTAAAAATAGAAATATTGAAGTTCTTTATAACAATTTCTTATAAAGATACCTAATCTAGACAAAAATGTTCAAATGTTTGTAAAGCTTATGGGACTTAACTACGGGGTCATCAGTCCCTAAACTTACAAACTACTTATGAACTACTTACATACTAGGACGGCACAAATATACATGCCCGAGGGGTGATTCGAACCCCCGACCGTAGTGGCCGTGCTGACCGTGACTGGAGCGCCTCAGTCACCTCGGCCACCGCGGCCGGCTAATCTAGACCCCAAACGTGACTGTACGTTATCAAAACCTCGCGTGTATTTAAAGGTTAATTTTAATAATGATAACGTGGTCGCCGTTGCTCTGTAATATGCTTAGTGATATTTTCTATATGCCGGCCGAGGGGACTGAGGCGCTCCAGTCACGATCTACACGGCCACTACGGTCGGGGGTTCGAATCCCCCCTCGGGCATGGATATTTGTGCCGTCCTTAGTATTAGATTAGCTAGTTCATAAGTAGTTTGTAAGTTTAGGGACTGATGACCCCGTAGTTAAGTCAATTGAGTTGGTTTACGTTTTAGGAGGCGATCCACTTATAATATTGAAAAAATATATCAAATAGCCAAGATCGCTTATAATCAATTTTTATTAACGACGACTGGTTTCGCTGAACTATGGCAGCATCATCAGGTCAAATAAAATATTTTACAAGGCCATAATCTTGTAATGTCAAACAGTTGTTATATAACAATTTACAGTGCATAGGTGCACTACGTCATTATAATAAAACATAATTATCACAGTGAGTGACAAAAGCAATTTGCTACTGTTTGACATTACAAGATGATGGCCTTGTAAAATATTTTATTTGACCTGATGATGCTGACATAGTTCAGCGAACCGGTCGTCGGTAATAAAAATTGATGATAAGCGATCTTGGCTATTCGATATCTTTTTACAATAAAAAAAATAAAAATAAAATAATAATTCTGTATGGAGATATTGGAGTGGTGCGTATTGACTCGGTGTGTTCCTTGGTGCCCACAGCTGCAGGAGAAGTACCCGTTCCTGTTCCAAGTGCTGGAGCGCTTGCCCCCTGAGGAGCTGATCGCGCGCGTGTACCGCGACCGGCTGCGCACGACGTACCAGGCGGACTACTGCCGCGACGGAGACCTGCCGCCCGAACAGTACAAGGCCGTGCTGGCCGCCGCCCCCGCCGCCGCGGGCGTCGCCCCACCCGCCACCGAGGGCGGCGCGCTGCCCGGCGACGAGTGCCGACCGCGCCTCAAGGCGCCCGCCTGCCTCGCCGCCAGGACCGCCACCGTCTCCACCCAGCCGCAGGTCAAAGGCGAAAAGAAGGACACCGGCGGTAACCAACACACTCATCTAGACAACATTAAACTTAACATAGCAGTGCCACATTGTCAAAACACGTTACCTGCACACCTGACGACATCTGCTCTTATAAAGGCTGGTCCTAAAATGGCAAAAATGACACCGCTTTCCTAACTCTCGCCCCCTCCCTCGCTCTCTCCCAACACCTCCTCCATACTCACCTATCCCAATTTTCCTCCCGGTGTAACCGGTGCCTCCTGACTGTCAACCTACCGAATCCCAGGCAATCATCTTAGGTCGCGCCACCCGCTCCTTCCGCCACCATGACCTCAACCACAGAGTAACATATACAGAGAAGAAACCACCCCTACAACACTGTCCTACGCTGTCCTAGTAGTTCCGTAAGATGCTAGCAGGTGTCAGGCGGATCACTGGCTTAGGGCGCCTCTCGCACGTCAGAGGGTAGCGTGGAGGGGAGGCTGAGGGGAGAGCTTGTGCCGCCTGCTACGAGGCCACGGACGTGTCCAGCTTGCCGGCGTTTGAGGGGAGGTGGTGGTGGGGGCAGCCACTACCTGCCGCCTGCTCTGGCCAGTTTAAAGGGCTGCTGCTGACCTCAGCGCCATCATGGGACATCTTACGGAACTGCTGGAAACCCTCCCTCCCCGCACCCCTGAGCGTAGGACCAGGCCCTTATGGAGGTTTCTCTGGTATCCTGGGACGACATGTTTGAGAGCCCGCCAGACCACATAGACTATGACAGCAGCCGTTAGGCGGAGCGCACAACCTACTAGCGCTGCCATCGCCACTAGAGCGCTGCACGCCGTGGCACGCCTACCGCGCCGCACTATATAGGGCCAGAGCCACAGCTCGCTCCTCAGTCTTGTGTTGACTGCGCTCCGTTTACTTTCGCTATTCATTGGTTATCTGGCTTCGTACTCTGCTCTGGCACGGTTCCGATTTGGCTTTCGTTTGGATCTTTGTTTTTTCGATTAGTTGTTGTTATTGTCGTCTCTGTGGTTTCGTGGAGTGTTTCTCGTTAGCGACGACGCTTGATCGGTCGGTAGTCGCTAGTCGCTCCCGACCAGTCAGGTCTTCGGTCACAATAGTTTCCCGTCTGTATATATTTGTCTGTGCCTCAACCTTACTTTCCATGACCGCTCCATCCCACAAACGACCACCCTTAGATACCTAGGCCCCACCCTTGATCGTTCCCTTTCCTGGACTCCTCACCTTAAAACTGTCCAACAAAAGGCCCTCTCCCACCTTGACCTTCTCAAGCTCCTTTCCAGCCGGACATGGGGATTGAACCCCTCCACCATCGTCCACACGTGCCGTTCCCTAATGCGTCCCCGTCTTGTGTAGCTTCACAGCCAAATATATACAGACGGGGAACCTCCATAAGGGTCCGGTCCTACGCTGGGGTGCAGGGATGGAGGTTTTCCAGCAGTTCGGTAAGATGTCCCATGATGGCGCTGCGGTCAGATGCAGCCCTTTAAACTGACCAGAACAGGTGGCAGGTAGCGGCTGTCCCCACCTCCCCTCAAACGCCGTCATGCCGGACACAGCCGTGGCTTCATGGCAGCCGGCACAAGCTCTCCCCTCAGCCTCCCCTCCACGCTACCCTCTGACGTGCGAGAGGCACCCTAAGCCAGCGAACCGCCTGACACCTGCTAGCATCTTACGGAACTATGAGGGGAGCGTAGGACAGTGGTTTAGGGTGGGCTGCTTCTCTGTATATCTTACTCTGTGCTAGGCCTCACCCTTGATCGTTCCCTTTCCTGGAATCCTCGCCTTAAAACTGTCCAACAAAAAGCCCTCACCCGCCTTGACCTTCTCAAGCTCCTTTCCGGCCGGACATGAGGATTGAACCCCTCCACCATCATCTACACCTACCGTTCCCTAGTGCGTCCCGTCTTGTGTAGCTTTCATCACGCCTGTATATCCGCCCCGCTCTCTTACTATAAATCCCTCCAGATCCTAGAACGCCACACCCTCTGCCTGACTTACCATATCTGCCTCTGTTCCCCCACGCAGATCCTATATGAACTTATCCCTTTCCCCTACCTTCTAAAATTCCTTGAACATCTCCGCATCCTATACACCTCCAACAAAATAGCATCTCGTCACCCAGTGGTCTCTCCTATCCTCCTGAATCCCAGGCCTCTGCCACCTCCATACTCTCCACATCCTATCCGAGGGTAATTTTCATCAGCTTCCTCTCCCGGATGACGCCCTCCGTCCTGACAAAAAAATCAAATGTTTGTACAGCTTATGGGACTTAACTACGGGGTCATCAGTCCCTAAACTTACAAACTACTTATGAACTACTTACGAACTAGGATGGCACAAATATCCATTCCTGAGGAGGGATTCTAACCCCCGACCGTAGTGGCCGTGCAGACCGTGACTGAAGCGCCTCAGTCCCCTCGACCACTGCCGTCCTGACATATACCCCTCCTATCAAACTTAGCCTTTCTTGTAGATTAGTGCCATGTCCCCCTCGACCCATCCTTTTCCCTTCCTCCGCTTGGATCCCCAACCCTACCCACTCCCTTGGAATCCTTCCATCCCATCTCACCCCATCCCCACTCCCCCCTCCCCTCCCTTTCTACCTACCGCACTTTCCTTCCCCCTCCCTCTCCACTGCAGGGCCTGCTCAGATATTTTACTTGTGTGTCAGTGGTTTTAAGTGTGTAGTGATTTAGTGCTTCGAACGAACGTGTGTTTTTAAAACGTCAGCAACCGTCGCACAGGCAGAACATAGTGTTGCCATGTCTTTTAAATGTGTCTCTTCGTCTCGTAGTCATCGCTCCGTTTATTCAACATGAAAGATTCATCCACCGTGGTGTTTTACGTTCTGAATATGTACATTTGTCATCCTTTTCACAGTCATTGTCATTCCACCCATTTATCTCACCGTGTCTATTTTTAAAATTCTTCATATTTGTCACCTTTTTTATTATTTTAATTCTTCTGTTGTCATATTTGTTTGCTCTCGGCTGAAGAGCAGCATGTTAGCTGCTGCCTGCCTGCTCCCTTCTGGGGTTTTTAAAAAACAATAAAGAAAAAAAATAACACGGGCGGTAGAGGGACCGAAAGAGGCAGATAATTTCTAGATATGGTTCTCGGGCGAGAATGTCGGACATTATTGTCGTAACTGCACAATATTTCGTCAGCAAACCTGACTGAGATCTTCAGGTGCGATGGACACACTGCTGGGCCGTGACAGACGAATTCCTGTTTAAAACATACGAAGAAGGGAACGCGCATGCGGGAACGTGCCAAAATGGTGGCAAATAGCGCACAAGGACTGATTTTGGGAAATTTCGTTTAAGATGGACAGTTGCGCATTCCCTTCTTTGTATGTTTTAAACAGGAATTCGTCGGTCAAGGCCCAGCAGTGTGTCCATCGCACGCGAAGATGTCAGACACATGTATTGACGAAATATTGTGCAGTTACGACAATAACATCCGACGTCTCGCCCGAGAACCATATTTAGAAGAAATCCGTCGGGAAAGCCTAGGCAGATGTTGTTTAGGAATGTGTGGTCTACAGCAGGGCTTCCCCATCTTTTTAGCTGGTGGACCCCTTTCTCAGGCGAGTCCACCACGGACCCCTTCTCATTCAGGAGCATAGTAACTGTTGAAATGCAGTGTGAAACCCATTGAATTGAAAACTTATTAATGTAAGTGCCTTTGAGATCCACGAAGAATCAAGAGTCTATGGGTTAGAGATAAATGGAAGGAATTCGAAATCAACTACTTTTCCGTTTGTCTGAATTCCCAGTATATTCAGATACTTTTTGTTGTACAATCCTGGTAAATGAAAAAAAGAACACAATGAATTCGTTGAGCTATCAGAGGGAAATTTTGTTAACATATTCTTCAGGATGTATACAACACACGCTCACTCAGATCCAAACATAAGAGAGTACAGTCACCACAACGAGCGAAAAGTCGACGCTAGTACCGTTAATACCCCGCTTTTGCACCCTATTGTAAAGGTGTCGAATGCAGTCTTGCGGAATGGGCTGCCGTGAAATTTCCATCAGGTGCCTCAGCTGGGCCAGATTTCGTACCGGTCGTTCAGACCAGTCGCGGCGGAGCGGCCGAGCGCATTGAGGCGCGATGGGCGAGGCCGTTCCCCGTCGGGGGTTCGAATCCTCCTAGGGCATGGATGCTTGTGTCGTCTTTAGTGTAAGGTAGTTCACAAATAGTCTGTAAGTTTAGGGACTGATGACCCCGCAGTTAAGTCCCTTAAGCTTTACAAAAATTTGAACATTTGAATCGTTCAGACCACGTAAGATGACGCTTCAACCGGCCCAAACTTGCTGAATGAGAGAAGGTCTAGGGATCGTGCTGTGCAGTATAGTTGACGTACACTTTGAAGATCACATTGGGTGGTTCGGACACCCATTGTTCGGACATACATTGTCTTGTTGGAAACGTTATCGCCTTTTTCGTTCCTAAAAGGTAGCAAGATGGGCTGAATGATGATTCCAATGTACCTTGCGCTGTACAATTTTCCCCGAACGATCACCAAAGGAGAACGGCCAGTGTAGGATATGGCTCCCCAACTGTGATGCCAGGTGTCGGCCCCGTGTGCCTCTGACGTATACACTCCCGATTTTCGCGCTCCCCTACAAGGCGCCACACATGCATACCAAAGGCAGAAGCGACCCTCATCACTGAAAACGAAACGTCTCCATTCATCCTTTGAGCTCTCTGAGATGTGCTTGTCGTAACACCATTGGATGCGGGCTGAACGATGTTGGGGCGAAAGCGGAAGACACCCTAACGGCACGCATGTTCATGCAGCATGGTGTGGGGAACCATATCCTTCCCTGGCCGTTCTCCTCTGGTGATCGTTGAGAGAACACTGAACAGTGCATGGTACATTGTACCATCGTTCAACCCGTCTTGCTACTGTTCATGCACCTACAAGACGATATGCTTTTTCGACCGGACAATGCACGTCTACATCCGTCCCGAACCGCCGCGGTGGAGTAACCGAGCGGTCTAAGGCGTCTCGCTACGGAGCGCGCGGTTGCTCGCCGTCGGAGGTTCGAGTCCTCCCTGGGGCATGAGTGTGTGTCTTGTCCTTAGGTTAGTTTATCTTAGTTTAAGTAGTGTGTAAGCTACGGACTGATGACCACGCAGTTTGGTCGGATAGATTTACAAACATTTGAATTTTTTTTCTTTGTTTTGTTCCGAACCGCTCAACGTCCTCTTCAAGGTGTACGTCAACAACCCTGACCAGTACGATCTCCAGATCTGTCCCCCATTGAGCATGTTTGGAACCAGATAAAACGTCATCTTAGCACGGTCTGCACGACTGGCACGAAATCGGGTCCAACTGAAGCACCAGCTCATACTGCAAGACTACATTCTGCACCTCTGCGATAGTCTCCATGGAAAAATTGCAGCTTGCATTGCTATAAAAGGAAGGAATACACGGTACTAGAGTCGACATTGCGCACTCTCTGGTGACTGTACTCACGTGCGTATGGCTGCGTCTGCGTGATCGTGTGTGGTATACATACTAAACAATGTGTCAATAAAATTGCCCTCGTTGGCTCAACGAATTAATGGTGTTCTTTTTTCATTTTCCAGGAGTGTATTTACTCCGATTGTCCAACACACTACTGCCTGATAAAATTTACTCGTTAGTTGACAGTTCACACGTTCGAGAAGCCTTCCTCCAAACGTCACGCCGTAACTGTCCGCTGCTGAAAAGGTGTCGCAACAGATGGTCAGTGCACTTCGTTTGGCTAGTGCTGTGTAAGAAGCAAGGGTGTATTTGGTTACTATTGTTTTGCGTGTGTTCTGTTTTTGGTCTCGTTGTTATGTCTGGTGAGACGCGAAGAAAAGGGAGAGACCTACAATTCTAGATGTAAACACATCAGGAAATCAAAGCTTCCAAGTATTACGTTTTAAAGACAACCGCAACAACCCGTGTTCAGATTGTGGTAATACTCTAAGAGGAAGGCGGAAATCGGAGGACCTCGCTTACTGGTTTCCAAAGTAGTCGCGCGAACTGCTTAGGCAATTAAGCTTCGTGAAACGACTGTAATGTGTATTAGTAAATAAAAGAAATTACTGCAGAAGTCCCTCCAGCTTGAAATGCCGGGAAAGAATAAAAATCTTTTAAAACGCGTAACAAAATTAGATTCTTTCACAAAAGAAGGGATTAAATCCACGTAAAATTACATAGTACAGCGACGAGACGCACTGCCTAATTTGCCTTCCACTGAGTAAACCACGATACGTACAGATCCCCAGATGTAAATCGCCAACACTACATGGGGACACGACATGATGTGAACGTAAATGTATTTTTCAAATGAAAAAAGAGTACTAAATGTGATTTTCATATTTAATTACATTTTATTAATAACGTTACTCATTCTTTTACAAGTTTTGGGGAAAGGTAACCGAGGACCCCATTGAAAGATTCGGTGGATCTCTAAAGGGTCTGGGGACCACACTGTGATGAGCCCTGGTCTGCAGTGACTCCTTGAGCCGGTAGAGAACGCTGAAAAGTGCGCTGTTTACAAGAGCTTCGCTAGCAGGGTTTATTATTCCCCGCACAGTTCTCTAGCAGCTTGCATCGTTTCACCAATGCAGAGTTGGCCGACATGCATTTCATGTATGGGGCTGCGCAAGGAAATAGACTATAGTCAGCGTCACGTACGGAGGCGGCCCTGTTTTCAGTCTTTCTGCGCATCCCCCTCCATTACCACACTGCCAGCCAATAATATTCATTCTCTACGCGCGCGGCTGGCCGCAGGCTCAACTGTTGGCACTCGGCCGCAGCTCCTTCCTTCCACACTTCCCCTATAGATGCCTACTATAGTTGCACCAATTCCCAGATAGGCATCAGCCAGATTGTCGAACATTCGGGAGTTACACTCGAGTGGATCGTTTCATGCTTCCAGGCGTAGGTTTCTTCCTTTGGGGTGATATTAAAAGCCTGGTGTATGAGAGTACTCTCAAACCTGAAGGAGGTCTAGTTGCTGCGTGTCTGTTGCTGCTGGACATGTGGTCGACATGCCTGACGTCTTTTCTAATGTACGCCGAGCCATGCACAGTCACTGTGAATCTTGTATCACTGTTGGTGGCCGCTCGTCCAAGCACCTCTTGTCAACTATCAATAAATATTTAAGTTAGTTGCTTTTGGATTAGGGTCTGCCTTGAGCAAAACAATGTTTTTTCTTGTTATTTTTTTTCCTTTTTGTATGCCCATAAATGTTTTACTACAGTTTTAGTATCTTCATTGGGTCCTTTTTTATTGCTTTAAAGGGAACAACAGAAAATATTTTTAGTTTTTACAGTTATTACAAGTTCATGCTGTTAATTGTAGATAAGTACAAGAATTGAATGTATGTATATATATATATATATATATATATATATATATATATATATACCTCGTCTTACATGTTGGTTTTCTTACATCATCCCTAGGGATCTTTGCTTACAGTTTGTCATCAGCAACTATATGGTATATAGTCCCACACATCCTCTTCCCTTAGATGTTTCACCCTCAAATCTTCACAGTGTCTCCATCTTCCTCTGTCACCCTCCACTAACTTTGCTGTCATTTCCTAGCCAATGTAAGTGTCGCCCCTTCTCATGATTTGTCCATACTACTGCATTCTTATCTCTTGAACTATATTTGATTGCTCAGTCACTTTAACACTGCCTGTTCAAAATGTCTGTAAATCTATTGGACAAAACTGCGTGGTCATCAGTCCGTAGCTTACAAACTACTTAAATCTAGGTAAACTAACCCAATGACAAACACACACACCCATGCCCCAGGGAGGACTCGAACCTCCACGGCGAGCAACCACGCGCTCCGCAGCGAGACGCTTTAGACCGCTCGGCTACTCCACCGCCACTGCCTGTTATTTCTCATTTCTGATCCTATCGGCTCTGGTGACACCACAAATTATTCTTGACATTTTCATTCCAGCCACATCCATTGCCTTAGTTGGTGCCCATGAATCTGCTCTATAAATCGTTGCTGGTCCCAATATTGACTTATACACCATTCCTTTAGTCTTCATGTTTATTCTTCTGTCATACAATACACCTGACATCCTTCTCCAGTTCACCCATCCCACCTGCAATCTGTGAGCTATTGCCATATCAGAATTTCCGTCTTTGGATACTCTTGATCCTATACCTGGGCCGCTGAAACATTGCACTTGACGTTTCGCGTTACGGCGAGTTAAGTTCGTTACAGTGCTTTAGGGACGTTCCAACACTAGCCTCTATACGCACAGCAGACGAAACGGTTTTCAGTTGCATCTCGTAAATGTAAGCTATTGAGCAATAAAAGTGCATATAATAATTCGTTCTTGAGCAGCAATTAATTAACGGCATATTAATGAAGACCACAGCACAACAATGCTCACGCTTTCAATAACAGAGCAAAGCAATATAGAAAATAAGCATTGAATCACGACTGATACGAAATAAACAATAATCAAGATAGTAACTTCTCTCTCTACGTTTTATAATCAGATTGCTTTTCAGTCACCAATTTACGGCGACAATCGTACAATTACATCCAGCTCCCAATATTCACTGTTGTCGTCACTGCCAAAATCGTCGTCATCACCAAGACAAATCATTAACCGATCATGATTACTGATGATCCCTTCCATTGTTTGCGCTGCCCGAATCAGTTTTTCAACGTGCTCGATCCTTTTTTTCCAAGATTCGGCATCCACATTGGCAACAGCTTCATGCAACAGCCTTTCCACCTCTGCTATTGTGTAAGACTTATTGTTCCTTAAATAATTCTTCACGTCACTCCATACCAATTTCATAGGATTAAAACGGCAGTGAAATGGTGGCAGATTTATTATATTGTGACGCTGCTCCTTTGCGATTTCGTCTACTGCATATGTGGGTGTAATAGGCTTATTTTGTTTCACGAGCGGTTATAAAAGAAGTTTTGACATTGACATATCTGCAGCAATATTTCTTTCTTGTAACCACTGCATGATAACTTCTTTCCGATCGTTTGAAACGAGAGTGAACTTCCTGCTCAGAGCATAAGCTTCGAAGTTTTTATTCATACGAAATTGAGAACTTACTCAGAAATGTCACTAGACAAATGTCTTTTCTGTGACATTATCCAATTACTTTATGTCGGAAAGTCAAGTTAAACCACTCACAGTAAAACAAATCGCAGCGAAAAAAGCACACACAACGTAAACACGCGGTAGACACGATACACAACTTTGTTTACGTTAGAACTCAACAAAGCCGGCAACGCGGGAACTGTGACGTAACGGCACGTGATCACTGGTAGTGTTTATCGCGCTGTGATTGGTTCGTTCCTAGCGACTAGCGCCTCGTGATTCTTGCTCTTCACTTGTTATTTATAAACGTCAAGTGCAAAGCTGTAGTGGCCCGTGTATAAGTAGTTACAGCTATCGACTTTCTTTACGTCTCGCTCATCCAACCGGATTGTTTCTTACCCTTTCCTCCTAGACACATGTCTTCCTATTGATTTTCATCCCTCTGTATTCTAACGCTTTTCTCCAGATCTCCAGTCTTATTTCCAGGTCATCCTTGTTGGTGCTACATAACACTATATCACCAACGAACATCGTACACATTGAGTAAGGTGCATTGCGCCAGTATTGTGGCTAATGTCCCGGTATCCTCCGCAGAGCTGCCGGCGCGCGTGGTGACTGGCAGGACGGAGTACCAGGACGGCATCAGCGCGACGGGCGCGCGAATTATGACCGAGAAGCTGCTCTACCCGGAGGACAAGCGCGTCACCAAGTGACCGACCCGCAGCTGACGGCGCCTCAGCCAGGTACTGCCGCTTCACTTTACCTAACGTAGCGTGTACACCGCAAGCCTACATCCATAAGGTTCACAGCATGAGTGCCAAGAAACAGGGAGCACACAACACACTCATCAGTACTATGATCCGAGCTCACAAAGTAAATGATAATATTACTACTACACAATGTAAACAAAGAAATTCTGTACACTGACGAGGTCAAATGATTAAATTTACATTACTATATGGTGACGAATTACAGTGATGATAATATTATCAATATTTATTCGCAATAGAAAATTTCTTTTAGCGTCACTGTATAAGGTATGGATGTTCTACCAAATGGTAACATATGAAAATTTGTGCAGGGGCGGGAGTCGAACCCGGGTTTCCCACTTTTCGCGAGAGGTCGCCTTAACCACTTTTTTTTTTTTTTTTTTTTTTTTAACAAAGAAATAATTTTTTGCCGGTGGGGGGGATTGAACCGGCGACCTTCTGCACCGCAGTCCGTGACGCTATCACTTTTTTTTTTTTTTTTTTTTTTTTTTTTTTTAGAGTTACCTCCTCTCCACCCCTTCAGCCCGGCCTTTCGCTCACCAGTGTTCGCCTTCTTCGGCGTCGGCTTCAGATGCCATAAAACAAAACATTCCTCTGCTGTAGGTACCAGTATTATATTGCAAAACAAATCAATTGCGTCTTCCCTTCAAATCATAATACGAAACTAAAATGATGTTCTATGGAATGAGTAAGAACTGCCCACTCTTCGTGTAGCAAGAAGAAGAAAAATAAGCTTGTAATTTAAACAAATGAAATGATGTTCAATACGTAAGTGAAACCTTTAAAAAGTTTTGGAACAAAGTCCTGTATTTGGAACGCTTTTGTAAAACGTAATGCTGGTCGTGAATATAGAGTATGAAATCTTGTAAGGTAGGGGCTTTCCGATTAGTCGCATAATAAATAAACTTTCCAAGAAGCCATGTGTAACTATTATGTTTGGCGTCAGGGTAATATTTCCAATCAGGGCGAAGTATGTCATGTACAGTAATGTTCAGTGCGCTGGTGCGAGTCATAAGAGCTAGTCTTCTTCTAGTCCACGTCCAGATTTCAGTCTGATCTCGACAGACAAATGCGTGCGCTAACGTGTCGAGCAGCTGGCACCGAGTGCATTACGGCGTGGCTTTTAATTTAATATTGTACATCTTTTCGCCAGTAGGGATGACATCATTTACAACGTCATAGCAGGTGGATCTTACTTTCGTACTAAGTACTGAATTATGGATGTTTTTCCATATAGCAGTCCAGTTATAAAGCGGATATTTCAGCTCGATTGTATTCTGTGGCACTATGTCAGTGAATGTGCGATAGAGTGATGCAGTATCGTACCATTAGGCTACCCGTACACGACTCCAGGACCAACCCAAACTTCCATATGCCACACTGACTGCACATATGAGTCAACTGCATTCATCCCTTAGCACTCGCAGCTTAATCTGTATTCCTGCACCAGATGTCTAAGCGAGGCAATGACGATAACAGCGTAGGTTAGTGCCTCTTTGTTTTCATTCTCCCTGGTGCGGGAATACCGATTAAGCTGCGAGTGTTAAGGGATGAATGCAGTTGACACATATATGCAGTCAGTGTGGCATATAGAAGTGTGGGTCGGTCCTGGAGTCGTGTACGGGTAGCCTAGTGGTTAAGGCGACCGCTCGCGAAAAGCGGGAAAACCGGGTTCGAGTCCCGGCCCGGCACAAATTTTCATATGTCACCATTTGGTAAACATCCATACCTTATACAGGGACGCCAAAAGAAATTTTCTATTGCGAGTAAATATTGATAAGATTAAATTTACATCTAGATACATAGTCCGCAATCTACCAAAGATGCGTGGTGGAGAAAACTTAGTACCATTACTAGTTCCTTGCTTTCCTGTTCCATCCCCATGTAGGACGAGAGAAAAACGAATGCTTGTATGCATCAGTACAAGCCCTAATCTCTCTGAACTTATCTTTGTGATCTTTACGCGAAATGTAGGTTGGCGACAGTAGAATCGTTCTGTAGTACGCCTCAAATTCCGGCCCTTCAACATTGTTTCTCGAAAATAACGTCGCCTTCCCTCCAGCGACTTCCATTTGAGTTCCCAACGCATTTCGGAAACACCCGCGCATTTATCCAATGTACCAGTTATAAATCTAGCCTCCTTTAAAACGATCTGGTGTGGATCCCAAACACTTGAGCAAAACTAAAGACGGGGTCGTACAAGCGTCTTTCCAATTTATGTTGTTCGTAATTGGTACTCCTAAGTATTTTGTTGAATTTACGGCCTGTAGTTTTGTCTGATTTATCGTGTAACTGAATTTTAATGGATTATTATTGCCATTTTTTGCACCATGCTGATATCTTATCTAAATCATTTTAGTGTGGCTTTTTATCATCTGGTAACTTTACTAACCGACAAATGACAGCATCATCCGCGAACAGTCTAAGACAGCTACTTAGATTGTCCCTAAATCGTTTATGATAATAAGGAACAGTAGGGGACCTATAACACTTCCCTGGGGATCGCCAGTTATCACTTCTGTTCTACTCGGTGACTTACCGTCAATTGCAACGCACTGTCTCCTTTCTGACACGAAATCATGGATCCATCGCACAACTGTGGCGATATTCCATAAGCACGCAGTTTGATTAGAAGACGTTTCTGAGGCACATGTGTGACCGACAGAAACGTTTGTGACACTCTGTAATAAAGGTTTCTCCCTGCGCGAGACTTACACAGTGGCTTGTGGGAGCACTCATGGGTAGTGGGCAATGTGTGCCAAATGGAAGTTTTGGGTCAGTTCGGGAGGTCTGCACGGATAGCATAACGGTTCACGCAACCGTTTGCTAAATGCAGGAAATCCGGGTTCGAGTCCCCGTCAGCATAAATTTCCATTTGTAACTATTAAATTGAACAGCTAATGCTCATTTATATTCGCAGTTGCGAATACATTTTCTGTATTTCCGTTAACAGATGTAGTCGCTGCAGTGCTCGTTCGTTCAGACGTGATTGCGTGTCTGAAGGACATTTGCATTGGCTCCACCGACAAACGCAGGCACTGCACATCGTACAAGCAGAGCACTTGGTTGCCGATGGTCATAATCAGTCAATCATGAAAAGTTAATACAAATGTCCAACATCCTTTCTAGCGAACGTTTGAGTCCTCATTAAGTTTAGCGAGAAATTATCTATGCAGTTATCAAGTCTGAAATTAACTAGCATAGCTTTAACGTAGAGGCCAAATAGGTGTGGGTGACTAGAAACTTTGAGTTGCAGAAAGAGCACCCTAATTGAATATGGACCAAATAAATTGCAAGACACCTCCGGGACTAACTCTAAACACACATCGCGCCAGTGATTTACAACAGGTATCCTATCTCAATATGCTGATAGCCCACCTAGAGTCAGAGGTGTACCGATAAGACGTGTGAAATGAAATGGGGAAGATGGATGGCCTTAACAAATGACTTACATCTGTAGTAATCTTCAAAAGTGAAAAGGCAAGATCGCAAAATACTTATTTATTTTATGAGGACCGGTTTCAGTGGACTATGCCACCATCTGGTCATACCTAATTTTACAAGCTGGTCATTTTGTTTAAAAAATGGAGATTAAATAGTATATGCAACATAGCATTCAGTCTAAATAAATAAATAAATAAATAAATAAATAAATAAAATAAAAAAAAAACGTGAGTTGAAACATCAACAGCTTGTACGAGACTGCTGTAGGTTTTATCTAAATTAATATTCTTATATAGAGAAGACAAAGATTCGTTGAAACCATGCATTATTCACTGATCTCAGCCACATGACAGAACGTATGATGTAACACACTATGTCTGATTATCTCACAAACTAGACATGAGTGCAGACTGGAATCAAGATGCACTTGAGTAATAGCATTTACAGTTGGGAAAGAACGGATCTGCTGGGAAGGGTGAAAAATTCATCTGGTATTTAAATTCGTAATATGTATAACTAACGTAATAATGTCGCTTTACTTTCATCAAATTCAAATGTTCAAATGTTTGTAACTCTATCGGACCAAACTGCGTGGTCATCAGTCCGTAGCTTACAAACTACTTAAACCTATGTAAACTAACCTAAGGACAAACACACACACCCATGCCCTAGGGAGGAATCGAACCTCCACGGCGAGCAACCGCGCGCTCCGCAGCGAGACGCTTTACTTTCATCATTTTGATTCTATCGATTATGAGTTGTGATGGGAGCCAGCAGACAGTAAAACCAACTGGCTGGGTGATTGCCAGCGTATTTAATGCCACAGGGTGTGATTCATCAAAGTCCCTTGTAACTTGAACAGCTGCAACGTTATGACTGGAACACCAGTCCTACTGACTCACTTCGTTTCTGCGTGAAGTAACCTGAGCTGCGCTGTGAGCTGGCTATGCAAGAGAAGAATGCTCTGCTAACGGCCGTCTCCCTTGTATGTCTCCGGCTTGCGATAGAATACCGCATGCTCGTCTTCACCGCTGAACTTTGTTGCCGCGGTGGAGTAGCCGAGCGGTCTAAAGCGTCTCGCTGCGGAGCGCCCGGTTGCTCGCCGTGGAGGTTCGAGTCCTCCCTGGGGCATGGGTGTGTGTGTTTGTCCGTAGGTTAGTTTACCTAGGTTTAAGTAGTTTGTAAGCTACGGACTGATGACCACGCAGTTTGGTCCGATAGATTTACAAACATTTGAACATTTGAACTTTGTTGTCCGACTCATTACATTCCATCTTCGTTCCTGACAGGAAGTCATAACTTCAATCGCATAACTTGTGAGACGACAACAATGTGACCAACGCCACTTTTCATTCATGTGTTAAAATGTAAAGTTCTAATTTTTTTTTTTTTTTTTTTTTTTTTTTTTTTTTTTTTTTTTTTTTTTTTTTTTTTACTACTGCGTGATTTACCATGTCGCTGCTATCTCTTATTTATTTCTGCTGGTTTGATGCAATTTTAATGTTGTATTTCATTTATTAATATAATTGAAATGTAACAATCTACGTAACAAGATATACGAAAAAGGTGAATGGCCAGATGAATTTCTCTCATCAGTAACGATACCTATTGACAAGAAAAGAAATGCCAAGAAATGTGAGGATTTCGACCCATAAGTTTGATTTCTCATGCAGCAAAAGTTCTGCTACGGGTTGTAAATAGAAAACTGCATGGAAGACTGGAAAAAATATCGCAGAAGAGCAGTTTGGTTTTAGAATAGGAAAAGGAACGAGAGATGCGAGAGATACATCAAAAGAGGAAGAGAAGTGTATACTGGTTTCGTTGACTTGGAGAAGGCCTTCGACTGAGTACAGTGGAATAAGTTAATGGACATACTAAGAAAGAATGGAGTAGACTGGAGGGACAGAAGGCTGATTAAGAATCTATACCTGAAACAGAAAATAAGAGTACAAATTAGGAATGAGATGATAGAGGAAAGCACAATAGGTAGAGTAGTGAAGCAAGGTTGCTGCCTCTCCCCAATACTGTTTACCATATACCTGGAACACATTACGCATAAATGTATGAAACAAAACAGAGGTGGACGGGTCGGTGGCAGGAGAATAGAAGGTATTCTATTCGCCGATGATATGGTATTACTGGCAGAGAGCGAAAGAACTATGACTGAAGTGTTAAATGATTTCAGTAAGACCTGTGAGGAATTTGGAATGAAAATTAATAAAAAAAAAGACAAAATGTATAGTTATAAACGCAAGAAAAGTAGGAACAACAATAAGGCTAAGTCAGGAAGTAATAGAGCAAGTTAGTGCTTTCAGATACCTAGGAAGCATAGTTACAGAAGATATGAATGCCGCAAGGAAGTGAAAACCCGCATAGCAATTGCCAAGGAGGCATTTAATAAGAAGAGGAGGCTTCTATGCGGCCGTATAGACAGGAATCTGAGGAAGAGACTGACAAAATGTTTTCTATGGAGTGTGGCACTATATGGTTCTGAGACATGGACACTGAGAAAAGAGGACGAAAGATTAGAAGCATTCGAGATGTGGACTTGGAAGAGGATGGAACGGATAAAGTGGGTAGACAAAGTGAGGAATGAAGATTTGTTGAGAATGGGTGAAGAGAGAGAAATTCTAAAGGTAATCAGAAAGAGGAAACGGAATTGGGTTGGACAGTGGATGAGAAGAGATTGTCTGCTGATGGATGCTATGGAGGGAATAGTGAATGGAAAAAGAAGAAGAGGACGCAGAAGATACCAGATGATTGACAGTATAAAGATAGGAAACAGTTACGAGAAAACGAAGAGGGTAACAAATGACAGGACTGCATGGAGAGTTGTATGTGAGGACCTGCCTTAGGACAGAACACTGATGATGATGAATTGAAATGTTTTTGTGACAAAGTAGACACGCTGGTTTAGTCAGGGCTTTGGTATTGTATAGAATCATCGGCAAAGTAAAGACTATTATCGCTCGTAGCGAGTAGTTGTTGCAAACTACTGGATTGTGGCGGGCGCAATAGTGAGTTGGCATGAGTACTGGTGCCTCGTGAAAAGCATGTTGCTAATCTTGAGGGTTGGCTTGGCACAAGAAGAGGAATCAGCAAACAGGCAATGTTAATTACTTGTATCAGCATAGCATATGTAATCAGCAAGCACGCATCAAGAGAGCCAGTATCCGCCATTCTTAAGTACCAACATTTTTCCTCAGCAGCACCACGCCGCATAAATAAAGTAAGGTCCGATCCCACCAGTTTATCAGAATTAGCACGTATGACTAACCAGCGTATTAGTTGAACACTTTCCAATAGTGAAACCTGTTAATTTATAACCACTATGTACAGATAGGTTCCTTACATATCCATTATTTTACCGAGACTAAGACAACATAAGAATTAACTAGTAACTGACTTGCTTAATTTTGCCAAATGAACAATATTTAATTTTCTCAAGACAGTGTCAGCCAAGTTCAGTTGACAACATGCGTACAAATGTTGGCAGTTGTAAAATATCACTGGCAAAAACTTTCTTTGAATATCTTTAATGAACTTAACCTAATTCCACATATTTTTGCAAGCCAGTGACAATTAGTGCAATGAGTAATTGTTTGAGAATGGTATTTCATGGACGTGGTTTGTTAATTTTACGCTCATAAAAAACACTATTTGAATAGTCTAATTGCCGCGGTGGAACAGCCGAGCGGTCTAAGGCGCGTCGCTGCGGAGCGGGCGGTTGCTCGCCGTCGGAGGTTCGAATCCTCCCTGGGCTTGTGTGTGTTTCTCCTTAGGTTAGTTTACCTTATTTTAAGTAGTCTGTAAGCTACGGACTGATGAGCATGCAGTTTGGTCTGATAGATTTACAAACATTTGAATTTTGAATAGTCTAATTGTTCCAAACTAAGTAAAATCATTTACATGAATAATTATTAGGATAAATTCATTAACCGATTGCAAAGCCTATTAGTACCGTTTGTTGTTCAGTTACAATCAGCTTATTACAAAGGTAATTCTGAAACTAGTAAACGATCAACTGCTAATTTATTTTAATTATTTAAAAGCTGTGCATGGTAAGTATTAACATGAGATAGGCATTTCATTGCATACTAAAATTGCTTTGGCGCTATTTGCACATTGTTGTATTATATTTTCCATTGCCGCTTTAATTACTTTATTTGAGTGAAAAAGTGTCTTTTGAACCCTCATTTGATCCGCATAGCGCAAATTCCTTGCCCTCCCATTTACGTAATTGCCAGATCACAAATTATCTTAGTTTTCGTTAACTTTTCACTAAATGTTTTTATTCGTACATCGAGCTGGCGACGTAAAATTACTTGCTTTTTCCAAATTGTTTTCGCATCTTGTTTATCCTGCATTTGTTAAGTATAAATCATTTTGTACGATTTTTTCCTGTTACCAATCGATTGTTGTTGGGACGTACAAACGTGCAGCAACGTTTCGGTTATAACCTCCACTATAGCAGCGGCTTAATTAACGATAGCCGTTCCACCTGATTAAGAAATGTATGCACAAGGCTCGATATTTTAATTATCTTAGCGGCGTAGTAGGGGTAGGAGGTTATACTAGAACGATGCTTTCTGAATCCGTGTTGACTATGGGTCAATAGGCCGATCTCTTCGAGGTAGTTCACAATATTTGAGGGAAGTATATGTTCTACAATCTTGCTGCACACCGACGACCTGTAATTTTGCGAATCCCTCCTATTGGCTTTCTTGAATGTTGGAATGGCCTGTGCAACATTCCACTCTTTGAGTATGCAACGCCGCGGCAGAACGGCCGAGCGCATTGAAGCGCTATGCTACGATGCGCGAGGCCGTTCCCCATCGTGGGGTCGAATCCCCCCTCGGGCATGGATGTTTGTGCCGTCTTTAATATAAGGTAGTTCATAAGTAGTTTGTAATTTTAGGGAATGATGATCCCGCTGTGAAGTCCCATAAGCTTTACAAACTTTTGAACATTTTGAGTACGCGACGTTAACTAAGCGAGCAGTTGTATATGATAGCTAGGTATGGAGTTATTGCGTCAACATACTCTAATTGCTAAACAGTCTGGACGGGGTGACTTGCATTTGTAAGTGATTTAAGTTACTTCAGTACTTCAGGGATATCTATCTCTAAATTACGTATGCTGGCAGCTCTTCTTGATTCGAATTCTGGACTATTTGCTTCGTCTTCTTTGTTGAAGAAATTTCGGAAAACTGTGTTCAGCAATTCTGCTTTTCCACAACTGTCGTCAGTAGCATCACTGTTGCTATTGTAGTGAAGATCTATATCTACAATTTACTCTGCAAGCCAGATTTAAGAAAAGCCGCGTGGGAGTAGCCTAGCGGTCTGGCGCGCCACGTTGCGGATCGCGAGGTCTCCCGCGTTGGAAGTACGAATCCCCCCTCGGGCATGGATGTTTGTGCTGTCTTTAGTATAAGTTAGTTCATAAGTATTTTGTAAGTTTAGGGACTGATGACCCGCGTTTAAGTCCCATAAGCTTTACAAGTATTTGAACCAGAATTAAGTGCCTGGAAGAGGTTTTATTGAACATATTTATGAATAAAGAACAGTCTAGAATGCAATAATTTATTTCATTCAATTAGTTTCAGTCTTATTTAGACCATCTTCAGGAATTTTGACTCTGAAATATATCACAGTTACATTTAGAGGAGTTTGGAGCAATATACATTACTGTCAAAGCTAACCTAACCTAACAAGAACATGTACATTGTTTTCCCTGTTACATAACACTATAGAGACAGCATGGGTCTGTACTCCTGAACGACGTCCTGGGTCCATACCACGTCGAGCTGCAACAAGGCGGTCCGTCACAATATTGTCATCTTTCCCATGATTTTAATCACTTCAGTGTAATCTCTCACCGCGGGCTAGAGTCCGCCCCCAACTCCTTCGATAAGGCGAATCACTGGCGTTGGCGAAACGCTAAAAAAAAAAAGTCTTAAAGGAAACGACAGGCGAAATTCCTGAGACGAAAGCCAAGAGGCAGTAATAAGTGGAGTAGTTGTGTCGTGGGCAGTTTGGGACCGTGACGGCCCTGGGACCTGGTGCAGCGCTTAGCTGTGGCGGATGTGTAATGACCGGTCCCTACTGAGCCGAATCGCCGACCGCCGGGACCGCACACTTTGTGACGTCACGCAGGGGTTGCTCACCTCTTCATCTCTACTCCGGTCTTTGTCTACTGTGTTCATATCATGTTGTTGTTGCTGCTGTAGTTTACAGTCCAATGACTTGTCTGCATCAGGTCCATGGGCATATTTAGTATTTGCTTAGGGGTGGGGCAAAAGTAAGAAAACTCTTTAAGTACGGTAATAGGAAGTGAAAAGGATTTCTTCATTTAAGTTATTAACTAATTTTCCATCAAGCTTATAAGAATTACAATAAGTAAGTACATACTTTCAGTTGTTCTAAAAAAGTTTTTATACCCATTTTAGGAGGACAGCTTAATGCAATGTAATTGAAATTATTTTTAACTGAATAGGTATATCATATAACAATTCAGTCACAAGCATTAACATTAAAGATAAGTTCATGGCTTGTAGGAAACAAGTTGATGTTAAATCACACTAAAACTCAGTTTTTTCAATTTTTAACACATAATTTGACGAAAGCTGGCATTTTGATTGCACATAATGGGCATATGATAAGTGAGACTGAACAGTTCAAATTTCTAGGTGTTCAGATAGACAGTAAGCTTGTGCTGTTACCAGGAATGGAGTATTGGGGTAACAGAACAGTAAGAAGCGAATTTCTATTTTAATTTAATTTAATTTATTTCTATTATTATTTTTAAAAAAGGAGAGAGAGAAAATTATTATTAATAATAACAATAATAGACAATTATTAATTAATGTTGTGAAAAAATTCATCTGTGGAGCTAAAAGAAAAAAGGTGGAAGAGCAGTATCTTTGCTTTTTAATTAGCAGTCAGTCTTGTTTTGACTTCTCGAGCAGTTAGAAGTGATGAGCTGTCTCGTTTTTTTTCTTCTGTGTAAACTTTCAGTTGAGATGTAAATGTTTTTAGAAAAATACAAATCCTTTTCAAGAGTGAAAAGTTTCGTCCTTGTTCATTACTTAGGCCTTAAAGTGAACCACATAATGACCCTGAGATGTGATGAAGCAATCAACAATAATAAGACATTTTGAAAACTGTCGGTATTTTTTTTACATGAGTTTATTCTACGGTTTCCCTGAAGTTTATTAATATTGACTGCAGTTCTTCTTTGCTAATTTTCATTACCAATTTATATAAGGATATTTCACAATATAAAGATGTTCCACAAGCTGTCGTGGAAAGACCATGTTCAGGATCTTGTTCCAAAACTAAATTCTGCTATATTTACCATTAGAACAATATCTGAAATAAGTGATTTTTCAACACGAAAAGTAGTCTATTACGCTTACTTTCACTCACTTATGACGTACGGCATTATCTTTTGGGGTAACTAGCCTGATGCAAAGGATATTTCTGTCTCAGAAATGGGCGGTTAGAGCAATATGTGGTGTAACTTCACGAACGTCATGTCGATCCCTTTTCAGTAGTCTGGGAATTTTGACACTGGCGTCACAATACGTTTTTTCTTTAATGTCGTTTGTTGTTAATATATAAGCTTATTCCCACTAGTTAGTAGCTTTCACTCGGTGAATACTAGACAGAAGTCGAATCTACATTTGCATCACACCACCTTGACACTTGTGCAGGAAGGTGTACAGTATTCTGCAGCATCCATTTTCAGTAAGCTGCCACAAGAAATAAAGAATCTTAGCACTAACCCACACGCTTTCAAATCTAAATTGAAGAGTTCCTCATGGCTCACTCCTTTTATTCTGTCGAGGAACTCCTAGAAAAGTTAAAACAATTAAGCTAATTCATTTTTTTCTTTATTGATTCTTTTCACTTTGTCTTAAGTTAATCGTGTGCATGGGACTTCTTAAAAAATTTCTATTACCATTCTTGTGTAGAAATTCATTTATTGACTTGTTCCATGATCATGGAGTCTCACTCTTCAACTGGGTCCTATGGAACAGAAAACCATAACAAATAAAATAAATAAATTGATGAAAATAATATTTGGGAAAGGATGACAAATGATCTTTCCCAACAAGTAGTAATAAGTAGTGCGTTACTGTGCCCGTTTTATTATTACAGCTATGTCTCGTGATTTTATGGGAGACACTGTCGGACCTGATGGTCTTTGAGTAAAGCCCTTGACTGGAAACCGAAAAGTTGGGGGGTTCGAAACCTGGTCGGATCGCTGAATTTTTCAGTCTGCATTTTAACCCATCCTTCACCTCTCAGCGGTGTAAAGAGTCATCAGAAGAGACACGTGGTTCTGAGTCCACGTTAAACTGTAGGTCCCCTTTCCTCGGTTAGACAACTGGGGTAGGTTAGGGGACACTCAGGTGGCCAAAGTGACGACTGAGCCATACGAAATTATTATGGGAGTCCCTATTGTCGGAACCAAGTGTTCTTCGCCATCAGCTTACTTCATATCATAGATTTATCATATTTTTACCTTCACTTCTTGTTTCCATTCCATGACGTCACAGTATGGATTCGTATTCCGTTGGATGTGAACGAATTTCTGTATTAAAGTCGCACATACTTTGGTTGTAGCTTGTGCGGAATAGTTTTACAGTAGTTACTAAATGAGGCAAAGGCGATTTGCACTTCAAGGAGTTTTTATTTTATTTATTTATTTATTTATTTATTTTTTTTATTTTCATTTTTTTTTATTTTTTTTTTTTTATTTTTTTTTTTTTTATTTTTATTTTTTTTTTTTTTGCGGTATTTAGTCCGGAGTCTGATTTGATGCAGCTCCCCACCCTAATCTCTCCTGAGCAAGCCTCCTTATCTCCTCATAAGAATGGCAACTCGCATCCATCTGAATCATCTGCTTACTATATTCATCTCTTGGTCTCCGTCTGCGATTTTTCCCCCGCACACTTCCCTCCAATGCTAAATTTACAATTACTTGATGTCTAAGAATGTGTCCTACCAGTCGATCCCTTCTTTTAGTCAGGATATGCCAGAAACTCCTTTTCTCCCCGATTTGGTTAAGCACCTCCTCATTAGTTACGTGATCTACCTATCTAATTTTCATCATTCGTCTGTAGCACCACATTTCAAAAGCTTCTGTCATCTTTTTATCTGAATTCCTAATCGTCCACGTTTCACTCCCATACAATGCTACACTCCAGACAAATGCTTTCAGAAAGGACTTTCTAACATTTAAATTAATATTGGATGTTAACAAGTTTCTCTTTTCTTCCCATAGCCATTCTGCATTTTATATCTTCTTTACTTCGGCCATCAGAAGTAATCTTGCTACCCAAATTACAAAATTCATCTACGAATTTTATTGTCTCATTACCTAATCTAATTCCTTCAGCATCGCCTGATTTGCTGACATTGCATTCCGTTACCTTCGTTTTACTCTTGTTAATGTTCATCTTAAATCTTCCTTTCAAGACACAGTCCATTCCATTCAATTGCTCTTCCAGATCTTTTGCGGTCTCTGACAGAATTACTATGTCATCAGCAAACCGAAATTTTTTTATATCTTCTCCCTGCACTTTAATGCCCTCTCCAAATTTCTCCTCCCATTCCTTCACTGCCTGCTCAATGTGTAGATTGAACAACATTGTGGAAAGACTACAACCCTGTCTTACTTCCTTCCCAACCTCTGCGTCCCTTTCTTGCCGTTCGACTCTAATAACCGCTATCTGGTTTCTGTAGAGGTTGAATGTAACTCTTTGCTCCCTATATTTTACCCCTGTTACCTTCAGAATTTGGAAGAGTGTATTCCAGTCGACATTGTCAAAAGCTTTCTCCAAATCGACAAACGCTAAAAACCTAGGTTTTCCTTTCCTTAGCCTATCTTATAATATTAGTCGTAATGTGAGTATTGCCTCCTGTGTTCCTACATTTGTCCTAAATCCAAGCTGATCTTCCCCGAGGTCGGATTCCACAAGTTTTTCTATCCGTCTGTAAATAATTGGTGCTAGTATTTTGCAACCATGACTTATTAAGCTGATAGTTGTGTCAAATTTAATGTGCCAGTCTAGTTCATTTTCGGTAGTACTGTTTTAAGAGGTTTATTCCCGCGTACTTGCTGATTTCGTTTGTACTACTGTTTTAATAGTTTATTCTATCGTATTTGATAAATACCGTTGTGTTTAGTCTTCGCCTTTGACCGGTGTATTTCAAAACAAGTCAGAGACCGTTACTAAGCTCGTTATCAGTCAGTCCAGTGCCAGCTGTCACCAGTGCCACATCGTTACAGCGCTAAGTATCTGAATTTAATTTGTGTCAAATTTAATTTGCCAGTCTAGTTCATTTTCGGTAGTACTGTTTTAAGAGGTTTATTCCCGCGTACTTGCAGATTTCGTTTGTACTACTGTTTTAATAGTTTATTCTATCGTATTTGATAAATACCGTTGTGTTTAGTCTTCGTCTTTGACCGGTGTATTTCAAAACAAGTCAGACACCGTTCCTAAGCTCGTTATCAGTCAGTCCAGTGCCAGCTGCCACGAGTGCCGCAGCGTTAACAGCGCTAAGCTGCCGGACTCAGTTTTGTTGATTCGACAGTGTAGTTACCACTGACCACAGTTAAGTCAGCAGCCAGCCGCCTTCATTAGAATACTAGGCTCCTTTAAAGTTGTTAATTGCTGTTAATTGTATCGATGGGATGGATAGGATGTGTGCCTGCTGTGTGCGGACGCAGGAGGAGTTGGCCGCGGTTCGCGAACAGCTGAGCGTGCTGTTGGCTACGGTCAGCCGTCTTCAGGCTGCTGTCTCGGGGTGCAGCGATGGTGGGGAGTCTGGTGCGTCGAGTGGGACACCTCAGGTGTCTCACTCTTCGCTCTCTGTCCCTGCTACCGAGGCACCTTCAGGTGTACCGGACGTCGTCGAGCCGCCTTCTCCGCAAGGGGAGTGGCGGGTTGTACGGCGTTCGCGTCGCTCGAGGCGGAAGGCCAATGTGGAGGCTGGACGTCCGTCCGCGCCCGTTCGTCCTGTGAGTGAAAGTGTGGCCACTCCTTCAGCAGGGTCCGAGCAGGTGCACGGGGGGAGGGGATTATTAGTTATTGGGAGCTCCAATGTCAGATAGCGTCCAAATCTGGAAGGAATTCCAACGTGCACTCGGTGTGTTTGCCGGGGGGCCTCATCCGAGATGTGGAGGCGGCCTTGCCGGCGGCTATCGAGGGTGCGGGGTGCAGTCGACTGCAAGTCGTAGCTCACGTCGGCACCAATGACGCATGTCGCTTGGGTTCTGAGGACATCCTCAGGTCCTACGAGCGGCTGGCGGAATTGGTGAAGGCTGCTGCCTTCGCACGCGGGGTGCAAGCAGAGCTGTCGATTTGCAGCATTGTTCCCAGGGTTGATCGGGGTCCTTTGGTTTGGAGCCGAGTGGAGGGTCTGAACCAGAGGCTTCGCCGACTCTGTGACAGTCATGGCTGCAGATTTCTGGATCTGCGTTATCGGGTGGGGAATTGTAGGGTGCCCCTAGATAGATCAGGGGTGCACTACACTAAGGAAGCGGCTACTCGGGTAGCAGAGTACTTGTGGAGTGCACAAGGGGGTTTTTTTAGGCTAGGCGCTAACTCTGATGAGCACTCGCCTGTCAGCATTCAAACAGCGAATTCAGGCCACGTTCGGAACAAAAATTCGAACATAAAAATATTAGCCGCGAACTTACAGAGTATTAGAAACAAAGTTCCCGAATTTGCAGCGCTGCATGGAAGTTATTGCGCTCAGATAGTTTTAGGCACCGAAAGCTGGCTAAATGATGATGTGGAAAGTTCAGAAATATTTAGCGAAGCGTGGAATGTATATCGGAAAGATAGATCTGATACAACCGGAGGAGGAGTGTTCATCGCTGTGGACAAAGATATTGTTTCTACTGAGATCGAGGTTGAAAGTAATTGTGAAGTTATCTGGGCACGCATAACAGGTCTAAAAGAAGTAAAGTTAATAGTTGGTTGTTTTACCGGCCCCCCAGTGCTGCTGTAGCAGTTTTAGAATCATTCAAGGAAAGTCTACACCAGGTAGTGCATAGGTATCCGGGACATGCAATATTAGTCGGAGGTGACTTCAACCTTAAGAGTATAGATTGGGACCTCGCTAGTTACATTTCAGGCGGTACAGACAAGCAGTCTTGCGAGCTACTTTTGGACACATTCTCCGAAAACTGTCTTGAGCAGTTAAACCGGCAACCCACGCGCAATGGAAATATTCTAGACCTTATAGCCACAAACAGGCCTGACCTTATTAACGATGTCTGTGTAGAGACAGGAATTAGTGATCATGATATCATCATAGCGTCGATGGTGACCAAAGTTCATAAACCAGTCAAGAAGGCTAGGAGCGTGTTTTTGTTGGGAAAAGCCGACAAGCAAATGTTACGATCGCACTTAGAAAATGAATGGGCATCGTTTAATTCTGGGACTATGGACGTAGAGGACTTGTGGACTAAATTTAAATGCATTGTTAATGAAGGGTTAGAGAAATATGTGCCAGTAAAGACGATTAAGGATGGAAAAGATCCACCGTGGTATAATAATAATGTTAGAAAGCTGCTGAGAAAGCAAAGGCTGTTGCACTCTCGATTCAAAAAAGAACACGCAAATGATGACAGGCAAAAGTTAGTAGAGATTCGTGCGTCTATAAAAAGATCGATGCGTGAAGCATAGAATAATTATCACAGCCATACCTTAGCAAAAGATCTTTCTGAAAACCCGAAAAAATTCTGGTCCTATGTAAAATCGATAAGCGGGTCAAAGCCCACTGTCCAGTCACTAGTTGATCATTCCGGGGCAGTAATAGAAGAAAGCAAACGGAAAGCTGAAGTTCTAAATTTAACCTTTAAGAAATCTTTCACGCAGGAGGACCGCACAAATATACCATCATTTGATCAACGTACTAATTCCGAAATGGGGGACATAGCAATAGGTATTTCCGGTGTAGAGAAGCAGCTGAGAGAGCTAAATACGAAAAAGTCTGCTGGTCCGGATGGAATACCAGTTCGGTTTTACAAAGACTATTCTGCGGCATTGGCCCCCTACTTAGCTTGCATTTATAGCGAGTCTTTAATTCAGCGCAAAGTTCCTAGTGATTGGAAAAAAGCCCAGGTGACTCCCGTGTATAAGAAAGGAAAGAGAACTGACCCATACAATTACAGACCAATATCGTTGACATCGGTTTCATGTAGAATTTTGGAGCATATTCTCAGTTCGAACATAGTAAATTTCCTTGAAACGGAAAAGCTTCTATCCATGAATCAGCACGGGTTTAGAAAACATCGTTCATGTGAAACTCAGCTTGCCCTTTTCTCACATGACATCTTGCGAGTCATGGACGAAGGGCAACAGGCGGATTGTGTTTTTCTCGACTTCAAAAAGGCGTTCGACACGGTGCCACACTGCAGACTGCTAACGAAGATACGAGCCTATGGAATAGGTTCACAGATTTGTGGCTGGCTGGAAGACTTCCTAAGTAATAGAACGCAGTACGTTGTTCTCGACGGCGAGTGTTCATCAGAGACGAGTGTATCGTCAGGCGTGCCCCAGGGGAGTGTGATAGGACCGCTATTATTTTCTATCTATATAAATGATCTGATGGACAGAGTAAGTTGTAATTTGCGGCTGTTTGCTGATGATGCTGTGGTGTATGGGAGGGTGTCGTCTGTAACTGACTGTAATAGCATACAGGTTGACTTAGACAAAATTTCTAGTTGGTGCGAAGAATGGCAGCTAGCTCTCAATGTAGAAAAATGTAAGGTGATGCGCATGAGTAGAAAAAACAATCCTATAATGTTCGAATACAGCATCAGTAGTGAGCTTCTTGATGCGGTCGCGTCGTTCAAATATCTAGGCGTAACATTGCAGAGCGATATGAAATGGAACGAGCATGTAAGGACAGTTGTGAGTAACGCGGACAGCAGACTCCGGTTTATTGGGAGAATTTTGGGAAGATGTACTTCACCTGTAAAGGAGACCGCGTATAAAACGCTTGTACGACCACGTCTTGAGTATTGCTCAAGTATTTGGGACCCGCAGCAGATCGGTTTGAAGGAAGACATAGAGGCGGTTCAGAGGCGAGCAGCTAGATTTGTTACCGGTAGGTTCGACCAATGCGCGAGTGTCACGGAAATGCTCCGGCAACTCAATTGGGGATCGATGGAGGAAAGACGAATGTTCTTTTCGAGAAATTCTATTGCGGAAATTTAGAGGGCTGGAATTTGAAGTTGACTGTAGTACGATCTTGCTGCCGCCTACTTACATTTCGCGTAAAGATCACAAAGACAAGATAAGAGAAATTAGGGCTCGTACGGAGGCATATAGGCATTCTTTCTTTCCTCGTTCAATTTGGGAGTGGAATAGGAAAGGAAATGCCTAGTAGTGGTACAGTGTACCCTCCGCCACGCACCTTACGGTGAATTGCGGAGTATGTATGTAGATGTAGATGTAGTTCTGTAATTTTCACACTTGTCTACACTTGCTTTCTTTGGAATTGGAATCACAATATTCTTCTTGAAGTCGGAGGGTATTTCCCCTGTCTCATACATCTTGCATACCAGGTGATAACATTTTTTCATGACTGGCTCTCCTAACGACATCAGCAGTTCTGACGGAATATCATCTACTCCAGAGGCCTTGTTTCGACTCAAGTCCTTCAGCGCTCTGTTAAATTCTTCTCGCAGTATCATATCACCTATCTCATTTTCCTCCACTTCGTCTTCCATTTCTAGAATACTGCCTTCAATTTTATTTCCTTTGTATAGGCCCTCTATCCTATTCCAGTCTAAACTATGTATTGTCCTAGTTTCACTCCCGTACAAAGCAACACTCCATAGAAAGGACATCCTTACACTTAAATTAGTATTCGATATTATCAATTTTCTTTATTTCAAAGACGCTTTTCATCCCATTACCATTTTGCATTTTATATCTTCTGTACTGCATATATCATTTTACTACACAAGTAAAAAAGCCCATCTACTCTAATTCCTTCGGCGTCGCCCCATTTTGTAAGACTTCATTCCATTACCCATATTTTGATCTTGTTAATGTTTATCTTATACGCTCCTTTCAATACACTGTCCATTCCGCTCAACTGTTCTTCCAAGTCCTTTGCTGTCTCTGACAGAATTACAATCTCATCAGCAAAACGCAATGTTTCTATTTCTTCACCCTGAACTTTAATCCATTCTCCAAATTTCTCTTTGCTTTCCTTCACAGCTTGCTGATTGTACAAATTGAATATCATTGGAGAAAGGCTACAACCCTGTCTTATTCCCTTCCCAAGCACTGCGTCCCTTTCATGTCCTTCAAATCTAGTAGCAGCTGTTTGGTTAATGTACAAGTTGTAAAAAACCTTCCGTTCCCTATAGTTTACTCCTGCTGATTTCAGAATTTGAAAGAATGTATTCCAATCAACATTGCCAAAGCTTTCTCCAAATCCACAAAATCCAGAAATGTAGGTTTGCCTTTCCTTAATCTATCTTCAAGATTAGCCGTAAAGTGAGGATTGCCTCCCATTTTCTACATTTCTCCTGAATCCAAACTGGTCTTCCCCAAGGTCGGCTTCTAGCAGCTTGTCCACCCTTCTGTAAATAATTCGTGTTAAAATTTTGCAAGCATGACTTATTAAACTGGTGGTTCTGTAATTTTCACACCTGCCTGCAGCTGCTTTCTTTGTAATGGGGATTATTACAGTTTTCTTAAAGTCTGAGGGTATTTCGCCTGACTCATACCTCTTACTCACCAGGTGAAATACTTTTGTCATTGGTGGTTCTCCCAGAGTCTTCAGTAGCTCTGAGGGAATATCATCCACTCCGAGGGCCTTATTTCGACTTAAGTCTTTCAGTGTTCTGTTAAATTCATCTCTCCGTATACTATCTCCTATTTCATCTTCATCACTTCCTACAATATTGCCTCAGCTTTCCCTTCTTTACTCAGAATTGGTTATCCATCTGAAAATCAAATGTTTGTACAGCTTATGGGACTTAACTACGGGGTCATCAGTCCCTAAACTTACAAACTACTTATGAACTACTTACGAACTAGGACGGCACAAATATCCATGCCCGAGGGGGGATTCGAACCCCCGACCGTGGTGGCCGTGCAGACCGTGACTGAAGCGCCTCAGTCCCCTCGGCCACCGCGGCCGGCGGTTATCCATCTGACTTCTTGATGTTCATACAGCTACATTTCTTGTCTCCAAATGTCTCTTTTATTTTCCTGTAGGTGGTATCTGTTTTCCGCTAGTTATACATTCTTCAACACACTTGCATTTAGCTTCTAGCCACACCTGCACTTCTGCACTGCAATTCTGCACTTCCTATCAATCTGATTTCTTAGTCGTCTGTACTTCATTTTACCTGCTTCTTTAACTGCATTTTTATATCTTCTCCTTTCATCAGTTAAATTTAGTATTTCCTGTGATATCCAAGGACATTCTACAGGTCTTGCCTTTCTACCTATTTGATCTTCTGATGCCTTGACTATTTTAGCTCTTAAAACTACCCATTCCTCTTCTACTGTTTTATTTTCCTCCATTTCTGTCAATTGTTGCCTAAATCTCCCCCTGAAATTTTTAAGAACTTCTGTTTCCCTTAATTTATCCTTATATTCGTAACTTTCTGCAGTTTCTTCAGTTTCAGTCTACAGTCTATATCTGCTCCTGGATATGTCTTTCAGTTTAAAACCTGGTTCCGAAACCTACATCTACATACATTCTCCGCAATTCACCGTAAGGTGCGTGGCGGAGGGTACACTGTACCACTACTAAGCATTTCCTATCCTATTCCACTCCCAAATGGAACGAGGAAAAAAAGAATGCCTATATGCCTCCGTATGAGCCCTAACTTCTCTTATCTTGTCATTGTAATCTTTACGCGAAATGTAAGTAGGCGGCAGCAATATCGTACTACAGTCAACTTCAAATTCCAGCCCTCTAAATTTCCGCAATAGAATTTCTCGAAAAGAACATTCGTCTTTCCTCCATCGATCCCCAATTGAGTTGCCGGAGCATTTCCGTGACACTCGCGCATTGGTCGAACCAAGCGGTAACAAATCTAGCTGCTCGCCTCTGAACCGCCTCTATGTCTTCCTTTAAACTGATCTGCTGCGGGTCCCAAACACTTGAGCAATACTCAAGGCGTGGTCGTACAAGCCTTTTATACGCGGTCTCCTTTACAGGTGAAGTACATCTTCCCTAAATTCTCCCAATAAACCGAAGTCGGCTGTCCGCCTTACTCACAACTGTCCTTACATGTTCGTTCCATTTCATATCGCTCTGAAATGTTACGCCTAGATATTTGAACGACGCGACAGCATCAAGAAGCTCACTACTAATGCTGTATTCGAACATTATAGGATTGATTTATCTACTCATGCGCATCACCTTACATTTTTCTACATTGAGAGCTAGCTGCCATTCTTCGCACCAACTAGAAATTTTGTCTAAGTCATCCTGTATGCTATTACAGTCAGTTACAGAAGACACCCTCCCATACACCACAGCATCATCAGCAAACAGCCGCAAATTACAACTTTCTCTGTCCATCCGATCATTTATACAGATAGAAAATAATAGCGGTACTATCACACTGCCCTGGGGCACGCCTGACGATACACTCGTCTCTGATGAACACTTGCCGTCGAGAACAACGTACTCCGTTCTATTACTTAGGAAGTCTTCCAGCCAGTCACAAATCTGTGAACCTATTCCATAAGCTCGTATCTTCGTTAGCAGTCTGCAGTGTGGCACCGCGTCGAACGCCTTTTTGAACTCGAGAAAAACACAATCCGCCTGTTGCCCTTCATCCATGGCTCGCAAGATGTCATCTGAGAAAAGGGCAAACTGAGTTTCACATGAACGATGTTTCCTAAACCCGTGCTGATTCATGGAAAGAAGCTTTTCCTTTTCAAGGAAATTTACTTTATTCGAACTGAGAATATGCTCCAAAATTCTACATGAAACTGATGTCAACGATATTGGCCTGTAATTGTGTGGGTCAGTTCTCTTTCCTTTCTTATAAACGGGAGTCACCTGGGCTTTTTTCCAATCACTAGGAACTTTGCGCTGAATTAAAGTTTCGCGATAAATGCAAGGTAAGTAGGGAGCCAATTCCGCAGAATAGTCTTTGTGAAACCGAACTGGTATTCCATCCGGACCAGCAGACCTTTTCGTATTTAGCTCTCTCAGCTGCTACTCTACACCGGAAATACCTATTGCTATGTCCCCCATTTCGGAATTAGTTCGTTGATCAAATGATGGTACATTTGTGCGGTCCTCCTGCGTGAAAGATTTCTTAAAGGTTAAATTTAGAATTTTAGCTTTCCGTTTGCTTTCTTCTATTACAGGCCCGGAATGATCAACGAGTGACTGGACAGTGGGCTTTGACCCGCTTATCGATTTTACATAGGACCAGATTTTTTTTCGGGTTCTCGAAAAGATCTTTTGCTAAGGTATGGCTGTGATAATTATTGTATGCTTCGCGCATCGATCTTTTTTAGACGCACGAATCTCTACCTATGCCTTACCATTATGAAATATATATGGTACCTTCCAGTGTCTTCTGGTCTCTTCCACAACCTTCTTCCCTGTTTCTTCAACCAAGTGTTTGTTATGATTAAATTATGTTCCGTACAAAATTCTACCAGGCGGCTTTCTCTTTCAATCCTTTTTCCCAGTCCACATTCACCTACTATATTTTCTCTCTTCCTTTTCCTACTACCGAATTTCAGTTCTCCATCACAATTAAGTTTTCCTCTCCGTTAACTGTCTGAACAATTTCCTTTACCTCCTCATACATTTATTCGATATCCTCATCGTCGGCAGAGCTAGGGGGGGGGGGGGGGATGGGTACTACTGTGGTCAGTGTTGGCTTTGTATCTATCTTGACTATGATAATGCGACCACTGCGCTGCTCGTAGTAGTTTACCCGCATTCCTATTTTCTTATTCAGTATTAGACCTACTCCTGTAATACTCCCAACTGATTTTGTATTTATATGAAACAGTGTCCTTCTAGAGTATGCTTGAAAATAAAGTTGTCCGTCCAATTTTTCACATTTATCAAGTTGCGGAGCATAGCGTGTGACCAATCTACAAACAAAATACCGTGTAATGGACTTATTAAAATTTTAATGAAATACTCACATGCAAATTACAAGCAAAAACCGGTTCGCAGCTCCACGAATCACATATTCATTTTCACGCCGCGAAAATTACGTTTTCGCAGAAGGAAGAGAGTGTTTTGCTTTAATTTTCTTCACTGACATGCCTTTCTTTTCCACTACAACACCGCAAAATTTTTGTAAAGGACATCATTGTTTCCCTCCTAGGACAAATCAGAAAGTCATTGCCTCTATTTTTATTATACACAATAAGATCCATACCGGTAATTACAAAAAAACATCTTATTCTATGGACCTTACATTCCAACGATACACATTTTTTCCCACCGCAGCACTAAATCTGAGATGCACATACGGCAGAATTCATCCTGCTGACTATGGAACTATCGTCGGACTGCTGCCTTACCTCGTGAATCGCTGTCTGCTAGAAAAGTCTTCAGCGGTCAGAAACGTAGAAATCACTGGGGATGATGTCTAGACTGTATGGTGGGTGCTCCAGAACCTCCGAGTGAAATGCCTGGAGCTTTTAGGCAGTTCTGATTCCCACAAGTGGTCTCGCATCGTGTCGTGAACCAGAATCACGTTGTCCACAAGGGCATCAAGGTGTGTACAGGATTTACCGGCCATTAGAATCTAGAAACTTGTAACTCATAAAAGCCTGCAGTTTCTCTATACGATATGAAATACGCATGGTAATGTAGTGGGATGCTTGAATATGAATTCTCTACGTTATTACACGTAAAGTTTAACTGTACAAGTGCAAACAGGACTGGCTTCTAGTACTGAACATGTTTGTATCTTGCAATTTTATTTTAGTTTTTCTTTATTTCATTTTTTATTATTTTTTCCCCGGTGATTTGGTAACAAGAAGGAAGGAAGGAAGATTGGAGTTTAATGTCCCGTCGGCAACATGGTCATTAAATACGGGAACTGGTAACACTGAATTGTTCTGTTTAAAACAAGCGAGAAATAAAGGTATATTTATCTCAATAGAGAAAAGTATTAAATTTGTGTGTGTAACACAGTTATCTCAATACAAACAGAGTACAGGACTGTAAGGATGTGGGATCTATGAAAATCATAACGTTCTATTATTGTTAGGTTGGTAACTCCTTTTTTCTTTTGCATCATTTGAAAATAACTTATAAACGATTAATTACTTTAATAAATACATAATAATGAACTGTTGTGTCGCTTATGGTTGCATAGAACTCAAAGGAAAGGAAGTTGAGTTCAGATCCAAAGGAGAGATATATTTTTTATTCAGAAGTAGTGTTTCTGACTGTGACACAACCGCGACTAATCGAACAGTCATGGGCCACTAAGTGTGGCACCCGTGCTAGCCTAAGGACAAGACTTGGACCGAAACTCCCCAAAGATTTATCCAAACACGATATAAATCATGGAAAGCGATAACAATGTTTGAAATAGGTGTACCTTATAGCAGTAAAATAAATCTGATTACTATGAAATAAAAATTTAACTTAGGTAATCTTGCAATACTATTGTTGGACTAATTAAAATTATTAACAAAATGTTTCATGAATAAAATCTTATACACGGTCGCCAGCCAAATGAGGCATAAGAATACCAAGCAGTGATAAATTAAGAATGCAGTTAAATTTAGAAGCTTGGTGCATAATAAGTAAAGAGTGGAAGAAACTTTGTCACTAGTTTCATAAGAGATAAAAAAATACTAATCACAAAACTAATAAAGATTTAAATGAAAGCAGTAATTATTTAAATTATTGTAACGGTAGGACTCAACTCATCAGTTACTTTCTGTTACTACAGAACATAGCATGGAATGCAGTGTTACAGTGCAAGTGGCACTCAGAAACAAAGTTGCTAAAGGCTTATAATTAGTGTTAAAAAAATTATAAAAAATCTACTGATGTTACGGTCAGTGCTGTTCTTAATGTTCTTTTGTAAATAAGTAAGAAATTGGCTATGATTGTGACCTCTATTCAAAAATCTACTAAAAGAACACTGACTAGTATGTATCTCTTTGTTGAATATAATGAAATCTTTTTCCTTTCCATGAAATTAATGATTCTGTTACAGTTAACTATTATTTAAGTAACACTTTGCTGAATAGATTCATCAATTAAATATGCTAGCCTGGAATCTAGAATGGGGTCACTCAAACTGTACTGACAAATTGTAGGAACACTATAAATTTTGATTGATACCACAAATAGAATTTTGTTTGTCTGATCTACTTCAATTATATGAACTGGCAAAACAGTAACTTATTCTTACCAATACTATTGTGCAAGATCAATGAAATTTATAGTTGCAGCACTGTATATTCTACTAAGAAGATTCTCCAAAAAATTTACTTTATAAAAATTGATTGCTGCATTTAGAAAAAAAGAATAAGATGACTCGGTTAATAATTCTTTACAGGAGAGGATCCCTATTAGGTTATGTGACTTGGGATAAATTAGGGTTACGTACACACCACTTTTAACAGAAATGTAACCTCTATTAAAAAAACATTCAAAACACAAGCTAAATCTCTCAACGACCAGTTTATAAACAGTAACAATAAATATTGTGACCTGATATTAATGCGGAGTAGTGGCGAGGTGGCGGCGCAGCGTATACAGTTCAGATTTCATCTTTATGCAGTTTGTGAGCCGAAATTGTAACAGCGGTTTCCAGTAGCTTCTATTTTGCTCCATATGCAGACAGTAGACGTTTTACCATTGAATCTGCATGTTCACCGAGGCCATTGTACGTAGATTGGTCTTCTGCCTCAAGTGAAACAAATATTTGGGCAGAATACAGTAGCACAAGTCTGCCACTACGTCTTTCTGCTGTGCCCTCAGGTTCACTACTGCTGTGAGCTCCCACCACAGACTGACTGCTGTGAATGCCAACCTTCGACTGACTACTCCGTCTCCGTTAGCTGCGCGTCAACACCACCTTTTCATTTACAACGGAATTCCGTTCACATTAAAATCACTACACCTTTTCCTAATCATGCTGGTCGAGCGATATTACAAATTTACATAATATTGACATACATAAAACGATACAAAAATAAAACTGACATTACCGAAGCAATTAAAATTACAAAATTATTATGCAAAAATAAACATGATGCAGATATTCACAAAACATACAAAGCACATGAAGTACAGACATCACATACCATACAATAGTGGAATCGATTGTAACATGAATGAAATTTAGTATCTAACATAACAAAAAATGAAATATTATTACCAAAAAATTATCAAAATTGGGCAATGGCGTTGTATGACACATTCTATTTAATGAATAAATTGTATCATATATTATAGCTTAAGTATACGTTTTATACAATTCATGTCTTTTCTGGTGTTTTATTGCGGTATAACAGCATTTCATGTCTCAACTAGAGTCTTACTAAAATGAAAATTTTCAGATTACCTAGCGGCCATCATATATTACAATTTTAGAAAACATTTCTGATGAAACAGCGATCGTTAATGAAATTATATTTTTTAAAATATAACATCATAAACTGCGCTTTAACTGTTGGTTTCTTCGAAGGCAACTAGAATAAACGATTAGAAATTTCAGAATGTTAAATTCTTTGTAAGTACATAATATGACAGCTGGATAGGGTAGGGTGTGACAGATGAACGTTCATCATATGTTGTCGAGTGTCATCACTTCGTAATACAAGATAATGCACATAAACATGTATGTTTGTGACACTGCCTCCAGATTATCTTTGAGCTCACTGGTGTAGCCAAGGAGGTTAGAAGAAACCTCCTTGGGTTAACACCTTTTTATTCTTTGCTTCGGAAATATACAAGTCGTGGTTTCTTTTCTTTTTTTTTTTTTTTTTTTTTTTTTTTCGTCCAACAGTCTTACACCTGTGACATTAATATTTAGAGAGACATTACGTAATGTAGTGCGTTATAAAATGGTTGATCCATTAATTAAGGACCAGCAGGTATGGAAATTAATTAACTACAGTGATGTGAAACAGTTGTGGTATCTTGAACTCTTTAACTTCACGAGTAAGAGTAGCACAGGAGAACATTACGGTGTACAGGTTTCGTTAAGCGAAGAAAGTATTTCGTGACGTAGTGTGGTGATGTTGGCAACGACCGTTGAAAACTGAGAAAAATGTAACGTTAGCAAATCTGGTAATTGTTGAAACAAACAATTTATTACCGAAATGAAATTCAGTAGGATGTTTACAGTTTCGTATTACTCTCGCAATATCGACGCAAATATTTTCTTTTGAAATGTTCACTTCACGAGGATAACTAACTTACTGAGCGAACGACGGTACATAAAAGAAACTGTCAACAACACAGCAGGAACAACATGAACTATTTACTTCGTGGTACCGCGATTTATCGTCTCGTGGCATAGCATAGAACTTCTATCGAACACGCCTTTGGGTAAAATTTTACGACGCTTCTAGCTGGGCTCCAGTGATTATGTTGGCACAGGTGAACAATGAAATGTAGAATTGCGTTAATATTTTTCAAGAGTTACCTAGCAAATGTTATTACTGCTCGTTTCACTCGCAGCAAAATTACTACTGTACCTGCTCTATGGTTGACAGGTTCTTGTATGTACCCTTGTCCGTTCAGAAAAAAATAATTTTTGTTTTAATTGAAGTTGTCAAGACAAAACATTTATTGGTCATCTGAGTTGCCGCCATTACCATTGGTGCCAACATAACCACTGCAGCCCGGCGAGAAGCGTCGTACAATTTAACCCTCCTTTGTAACCCGTGCTATCTAATTCATCTACAAAATTACCCAATACTCATCTCATTTAAAACGATAGAAACGACCCCTTTTTCGCCATTTAGTCTAGTACTTAACAGTACAAGTGCAGACTGTGACAAACTGCAGGTTTTATCTTGTAGTTTTTATAGTTATTACTTTCAAATTTAACTGGTACGTCGGTAAAATTTTATCTACTATCCTGGCGGCATCGCGTGATTATATTAGCAACATCAACTTCATGGCAGAAAATCTTTTAACATTATCTTAATATTCTTAGAAATCCACATAGAACGACATGATTAGTGTTTCGTACAGACCTTGATGTAAATAATTGTTGCTGTTCCTGCTCCATGGTTGGCAGGTTCTTGTATGTACCCTTTTCCGCTCAGTAAAAGTAATTGCCCTCGTAAAACGAAGATTTCAGGGCAAAACATTTGCGTTGTCAAGTGATTGGCTAATGACAACGTCACATGAGTGCCAACATTACTAAGCGAGGCCGCCAGGACGACACGTAAAATTTAACCTTTTCTACTACTATATCAGGACTTTGGAAAATATTACTAGTAAAAATAACTGAATGTATTTTCTACGAAAGTGTGACGATTTTCAAGTATATTACTCGTAAAAAATAGTTAAGTTAACAGCAGGGGTAGTTTCTACGAATATGACAGAATTTTGCATTATGTGTTACTCGTAAAAAACGATTTTTAAAAAAAAATTTTATTATTATTTTTCTTACAATGACTAAAACGTTAAGACGCATTGTTATTGTCTGTCTAAACGTCCCTCCTGATTAGCTGCTTTTACCTCCCGCCATTCACATTCATTGCGCAGTCGCCCTCATCAACACGTCAGGAAGAATGTCAAGACACATAAATTGCATTTAACCACGAAACGGACGAATATATTTCATATTAGATAAAATTGTACTTTCCGTCCCGCCGGCCTTTGCCTGATTATGTTGGTAACATCAACAACACTGTAGAAAAATCTTTGACAAAATGTTAATATTAAGAATCCGAAACACACAGAATGACAGGTTCTTGTAAGTATCCTTTTATGAGGACTGAGCTCACGCCACGATACGTTATTCATCGCAGTGAACCCACTATTTTCACACGGTGAATAGCGCGTACAGCATACACTTATTACGAACAACGAAATGTCAGATCCCCGACGTCTTTTGTCCACTCCACGTCCGCCACTTTTTCGATATGTATAACACGAGGTGTAAGAGCGATATATTTCATTCCGGCTTCGATCAACGAAATGTGAGATCACCGACGTTTTTTGCCCATCGTGCGTCAGCCACTTTTCTGGTAAAATTTACTAAAGGCAGCGAGGGCGTAGTGTGATGATGATGATGGTAAAGACAGTTGGATGCTCTTTGAAAACACAATCCCTTAAAGTAAGGATATAATCTTTCATGTTGGCCATTATATTAATAAATAATGCTGCTCCTGCACTGGGGTTGAAAGGTTTTTGTATGTACCCTTGTCCGGTCAGTAAATTATTCATCCTCGTAAAGTGAACATGTCGCCAACATCAGCACACCACACTACTCCTGCCGTAAGTAAAATTTGACCGTTTATTCTGAATCGATTTTACAATTTATTTCATACTAATTTCGCGCTTAGTTACACATCTGAAATTCTCAGCTTAACTTAGAACTTAATGTCATCGCCGCATCAGCTCCTTCTTTTGAGTAGTCTGTGGCGCAGGGTGCTTCATTTTATCTGTGTGTTTGGTACAAATTCTGTAATTCATTCTAAAAAAAAAAAAAAATGTTCAAATGTTTGTATAGTCTATGGGACTCAACTACGGGGTCATCAGTCCCTAAACTTACAAACTACTTAGGAACTAACTAAGACTAAGGACGGCACAAATATCCATGCCCAAGGGGGCATTCGAACCCCCGACCGTAGTGGCCGTGCAGACCGTGACTGGAGCGCCTCAGTCCCCTCGGCCACCGCGGCCGGCAATTCATTCTAAAGTAACTTCCCAATGTTCTAGAGGTGTGATACTTTCAAGATAAGTCAGACCTGTACGACAAAGCAATATCAACTCGCAATCTTCTTTGGATTGTGGCGGAGGGCTCTTTCGTTTCCAGTCTGGTTTTAAGCTACCTTTCACGATTAATTTTGATTTGTAAAGATCTGAATGTTCCGCAATGTTGACTGAAGTACGAGCTGTTCCTTGAGGAGCCATTCGCTTCCTGTAACCAAACCATCTCAGTCTCCTAAGTTGGAGAATCCCCAGCTGGAACATTTCCAATCCAAGTTGTTTCTACATTTTTGTTGCATGGACGCTGGAACGAAAGATCTTCATTTCTGTTGCCTTAAGACGACTATTTCGTGGCCAAGATAGGGTGGTTGTTAGTCTGAAAAGGGTTGTTGCTTCCAATCAATACGTCAGCGCACCAGGTAGTATGTACAACTTGTACAAAGTAATATTTACAGCTTATGAAAATGGTTCGTCCCATAGAAGCCGACGCACAACCTTATAGAAATTTGGAGCGTTCTTAATTTTGTTGGTGTGCGAGAAAAAATTACTAACTAAATACGATAATTTGTCAGCAATATCTTCTGCTTCCTCGTCTCACAGTCTTAGTGGACAGTTGAAGGGTTTCTACTCCATCATTGGAGGAAATGTCTCGGTTTTCCTGATTTCCAAAGCCATATTTCTAAATTCTTCATTGCAGAGATCTAATCTCCATCTCCATTGTAAACATGTGCTTCTAACGTGTTTGTGTACTCTAAAATATATACATGTGGTCTGTGTTACCAAGCCTGACACGAACCTCTAACGCTGACGTCCCTGTTTTTATTAATGTATACTACTGCTATGCGTACTGCCCGAAAGCAAGTTTTGTTTATACAGTCTGTCCCAGCTTTGTTGGAACTGTATTTTAAAAATTCCTATTGTATATAAAAAAGGTTAACCCTCTTCCCAACAGCTCATTAAAACAGCAAACTTTCGAAGAGATAGAATTTTCAGTGAGAAATACGCAAGTACTGAGTGGGTTACTAACCATGGAATCACATAATCCTTCTATATTAATACATATAAGTTTGTACCGAGAAGATGGCGGAATGTTCTTCCAACTAATTGCCACCGTTTCTAAATGAGGTTCTCCCGATCCTCAGATGTGTGATCTCGAGATGTATACAAATAAAATTCAGCTGCTGCATGTATGTAAGAACATCACTTGAGAAAATCCAAATCGGTGAAGCTGAGCTTTTTTGTTGTTTGAATGAAAGAAAATTTTTGCAAAATCTAGCAGGACATTGTGTTTTCGAAAGAAGTCAACACTACAACTCACGATTTTGATGACAGACAGCGGTAAGCGGTAACTCTTTTTTCTTCTTTTGCTTGAACTCGGTTCATTTACAAAGGAAAGTCAGAATATTCGAAAAAAGTCGAAGTATCATAATTTTTGTATTCATAGTGATTTGACTCAAATTTCTGTTTTTTGTCATGTACTCGCAACCCACCCTATGGTCCATGGCAGAGTGTACCTTATAATAGACTTCGATTCCATTTGACCAATCTACAGATTTCATCACCGTTTTTCCGATCACCATGAAATGAAACCTGATACATGGATGTATGTTTTCATGTTGAAGTTTTTTTACCCTCTGAAAGCCGCTGTGTGGTGCACGCAGAAGGGTTTCGTGCAGTAGACTTTAACACTGTTTGATCACTCACCATGAAAGTTGGCAGGTATTTGTAATTTTTCGTAGATGGCGAAGAGTGGGAGATACAGAGGGAGAGGAGAAGATGAACAGAAACAGGAATAGGAACGCTGGGCATAAAAAGGAGGGAGGAGCAGGTGAACATAGAGATAGGAGGAAGGTTCGAATAAATATATAATGTAAGAAATATTAATGTAAATTACGTGTAGCACTGTTTATGTCAGGAATATGGGAGAATGAGATGTACAGGTGGATGAATGGAAGAGGAGGAGGTGTTAAAGGGGAGGGTGGAGGAGGAGATGGATTGAGTGTTGGAAAAGAAATGTACAGGGAGTGGGATGATGATGATCATCATCATCATCATGTGGCATTTATGATCGTTAGACCCCACTGGGGTCGAGGGAGTGAGATGAAAGTGATGAACAGAGATACAGGGGAGGAGGAGTAGATTTAAAATGGAGGGGGGAAGAGTAGATGGGCGAATAGAGAGGACAGTAAGAGGGGGATAGAGAGAGGGAAGGATGTATATCCAATTCCCATACACATTAACAATTGAAAAGAGTGGCCGGGTAAACTAGCAGCTCACGAAACATAAATCAGTAAACAAGTAAAGAAAAATATTCAGAAGATGAAGAGTGAGAAACTTTTGGCATGTCCTCTGTTTGCAGGCCCTGGACGTGGCGAGCCAAGACCTCAGGGACTACTTCAAGGAGAAGCACATCTGGGAGCTGCTGCGCTACCTTCTCATACAGAGCCTCGTCAACAAACCTGGTGAGACGTGGCAGCAAGGCTTCAACAATACGCGCACGCAGAATCATATCATCATATACATACATATTATAAATGCGAAAGTTTGTATGTTTGTTACCGCATCACGCTAAAACTGCAGCATTGATTTAGATGAAATTTCATATAGAGATTTCTTATGTCTTGGATTAGGACATAGGCTACTTTTCAAAATGTTTATTACAAGTTATTTATTTGAAATATATCCATAGAAATACGTAACGGTTGTGAGAAGCTTCTAATACAACAGCAGAGATACTATGTAGTGTATGTCATGTTTAGCCGCGAGGGTTAACGCGTCATGACATTAACTTCCATTATTTTGGGCAATGGTTCGTCTCCTGCTATAGTGAATGTGTTTCCTTTGTTATTGTTATCTTTTTTACTTTCGAATATACAAAAAGATTCTGTGATACTGCCAAAACGGCTTAACTGACATATAATTACATACACAAGAAATCTGAATGTTGGCGTTTATGCCGTATTCATTTTCATTTGTTGTAACAAATGAAGGAAGTATGTATATAAATTGAAGACTTTAAATAAAATATGCTCTAAGTACCATGGCAAGAATAAACATTGACGTTTTGTGTAGAATGGGATCTATATACCAAGCTCTATTTTGTGTACAAAGCGCGAACTGCCACGTATAAATAGCGTACGTAAACTGCAACGAAAGTAGTACTAAGTGCACTCAGCAGATGGCAGGCGGTACGCTGCAGTTAACATATGAAACGTTATGTGTTTCGGCCAACTGCAACGAAAGTAGTAGCAAATGCACTCAACAGATGGCAGGCAGTATAACACTCATGAAAATATTTCTCAGGACGTATAATGTGTATTCAATTGTGATATCTCCATTATTATAAACAAGAGTCAAGGACAAACATTAAAAGTGGCAGGTATTCATGTGGCCACCTCATGTTTCTCGCACGGACAGCTCTACGTAGGCTGCTCCCGTGTATCGAGAGCTAGAAATCTCTACGTATACTCGGAGAACAAGAAGTCTCGAAACGTCGTTTAGAGGGACGTATTGCAATAGATTTTTGGCTCTCCATCAGATCCAAGACAATTATATATTCCGTGTTAACAATGTCGCAAACCGTCATGTAGTTATTTATGCCCTTTCTTGGCACTTTAATGTCTGAATACTGAACCGCGGGTAACACCGCGGGGAGCAGCTAGTAAGTCATACTAATAAGTCAACTACCGTTAGTCGCGGAGTTATATGGGGGTGTGTTGTTACTTTCCAAAGACTTTGTAAAGATAACTAGACTTAACGAGGGCGCTGCAGGCGCGAGACAATTTGAAACTTCGACTGGACGCCATTGTGTAGGTAGAGTCTAGCAACTTGAAGTGTACTAGGGCTTTTACCGGCATGTATGGAAGATTACATTTTTTTTTTTGTTGCCTTCAGCCCTGTGACTTATTTGATGCAGTCTTCCACCCCACTCGATCCTGATCAAGCCTCATAAGAACGGCAACCCACATCCATTTGAATCTGTTTACTGTATTCGTCTCTTGGTCTCCCTCTGCGATTTTTACCCCACACACTTCCCTCCAATGCTAAATTTACTATTCTTTCATTTCTAATGATGTATCGTACCAATCTAGCCCCCTCTTGTAGTCAAGTTATGCCAGACATTTCTTTCCTGCCCAATTCTGTTCAGTGTCTCTTCATTAATTACCCAATCTATCCACCTAAGCTTTAGCATTCTTCTGTAGTACCACATTTCAAAACCCCTCTTCCTATCTGAACTATTTATCGTCCTTGATTCACTCCCGTACAACGCAACACTCGACACAACTGCCTTCAGGAAAGACTTCATCACACTTAAATTAATTTTCAATAACAAATTTCTCTTTTTCAAAAACGCTTTTCTTCGCGTCCCATTCTGCATTTTATATCCTCTGTACTGCGACTATAGTTTGTTATTTTACTGCCCAATTGATAAAACTTGTCTTACCAACTTCATTCTTTCATTGCATCATCTAATTCCTTCAACATCAACTAAGGTTCTTATACTGCTTTCGTTTACTCTTGTTTTGCTCTTGTTAATACTCATCTTATATCCTCCTTTCAACACACTGTCCATTCCGCTCAAATGCTCTTCCAGGTCCTTTGCTATCTGTGACAGAATCACAATGTTTTTATTTCTTCAGCCTGAACTTCAATTCCTTCTCCAAATTTCTCCTTGCTTTCCTTCACAGTTTGCTCAATGTATAAACCAAATAACATTGGAGAAAGGTTTGTAGCCTATCTCACTCCCTTCCCAACCACTGCTTGCCTTTCATGCCCTTCGACTCTAATAACTGCTATCTAGTTTCTGTAGAAGTTGTAAATAAGCTTCCGATCCATACATTTTATCCCCGCTGACTTCATAATCTGAAGGAGTGTATTCCAATCAACATTGTCAAACTCTATCTCTAAATCTACAAAAGCTGGGAATGAAGGTTTGCCTTTCCTTAATCTATCTTCTAAGATAAGTCGTAATGTATAGCGTCGGGGGTTCGAATACCCCCTGGGGCATGGATATTTGTACTGTCCTAGTTCGTAAGTAGTTCATAAGTAGTTTGTAAGTTTAGGGACTGATGACCCCATAGTTAAGTCCCATAGACTATACAAACATTTTCGTAATGTATTTCCTCGCGTGTTCCCACATTTCTCCTAAATTTTTACTGATGTTACTCGAGGTTAGCTTCTACGAGTTTTTTTTTTTTCTTCTGTAAATTATTCCTGTTAAAATTTCATAATCGTGCATACCTATAGTATTTACATACCACAGTTGTGGTATCAAAACGTTCCAGTATACGTGAACAAAATCAAAATGGTGAAGAGTTGTGCAGTGTTAAATTGTACGAATGAATTCGGGGAAAGGAATTAATAATATCTTCCAGAGATACCTGGATTTATTTGGGTTGAATATTTTTACCTTTACAGCAAGTATGGTTATAGGTAGGGAAAAAATAAATAAAATAAAATAAAATAAAGGATGATGAAAGCCACCAGTTGCAGGGTTGCAGGTTTATTAACTACCGGTGTCAGACAATTATTATTGCCCTTCTTCAGATATTTTCATTAATTGTGCCCTATATGCTCAATAATATATTTATATATAATCTTTGCACTTGATGTTCAGTGTTGTTGCTTAAGTTTGCTTTGTGTTTTCGTTTACCGTCAGTCGGGACTGAGAAAATCTCGGCCAATTCGCCGATCAGAACGGTGTATTGTTTGTGTCAGGTGTGTCGCGCTTAAATCCGCTATTCCATCGCCCTTCAGAGGAAAGTTTGTTAATTTGGTACGGCTGGGAAAAACGTCACCAAACACTAAAATCAGCCGTTATTTCCAGAGCTTTTGTGGAAAGTTTTAGTGTTCTATCACACATAATTGCGATGCACGTACTTCTGTTATTTCTTTTCGTGGCGCGCGTACGATTTCACGGTCGTCCCTTTTTGCCGCACTGCGCGGCCACACAGACAGCTATGTCCGGCTTTGCTCAGCGCATAGAGAAAAGGGTATTGTGTCGCTGCGCCGGCGTGAGGAATTCATAGTGATTAAGGCCTATTCACCGCTTTCAGCCACCCTGCTCTATGTTCTTTGTAGCAGTTTTCTTCTCTCATGGTCGAGGCGATGTCTAGTGTTATTCAGATTGTGTTATTCACTTTAGTTTCAGTTTGGGTTACGGCTAGTAGCAACATAGAATTCAGCATTGACTTCTGCCAGTTATACATTTAAAAAAGGGAGACCATTGTCTCTTATACTTTGTACGCAATTGTTGAATTGTTAGTTAAGAAAGAGATTTCATGTTTCGTATTTCATGTCAATAAATTCCAGTACTTTAACGAGATATTATTATTCCTCAAAAGTTAGAATATGTCATTCATTCTTAATTATTGTGGAGGGCATCCATTAACTAAAGTGAAATATTCACTGACTGTTCCGTAGGTTCTTGACAAAATATTTTACTCATTTTGAATGAGACATTGTATTATATTCTGCAAATTTATTGTTTTTACAAACGAGTTTTCGTCTTTTACGCCATCATCAGGTGTACACTATAAAGATATAGCTTTGCAGCTTGGAAGTTTAATGTTCAAAAACCTTAATTTGCGGATAGATAGTATCTGTTCATTAATCTTCAAAGACTACTTCTGTAAAAACTTTTAACCATTGGTAAAATATGTAACACAAGATATAAAATACAATATTTGTTCTAAGAAAATAAGATGAAACAATAGAAATTGGTTGAACAAATTATCTTATGATATTTGGAACTCAGAACAAACTGAGTGAAAATCTCTGAATATATAGATTGAAAAATAGGTAAATTGAAGTATACTTACTGGCTTAAATGTGCATTATTATTTATAAATAATAATCACAACTAAAATCAGGCAAGTAGCCAAACAGGTGTAATTATACAAAGTAATTATGATAGGCATCTGATGATGGAGTAACAGCCGAAAAACGGTTTGTAAAAACAATAAATTGTCTGAATATTACAAAATTATCTCGTGTTTCATTAAAAAAACTGAAACAGGTAAATTAAGTTATTTCATTATTTCTTTTTGAGGGAATTAGCTTATTGACATTACAGCAAATAATTTTTATATCTCAGTTCTTTGTCCGGGACTTACAAAAAATTGATACTACTTTCTAATGGCAAATTGACAAGCATATTACTGCTATAATCATCATGAGTTTATGATGAAATTTAATAGGCAATAATATTGACTAATCCTGGCCATTAACTTGTCCAGGTCTAGATAGATGCGTACATGAAACGACTTCCCGTTACCTTCCTTTTGTCTGATTATTTACTTGCACCAAAACATGTACATTTTCTCCCTTTACCTTGCACCTGCAACAGTACAATTTGAGTTGCTGACAAGTCTGGTGCTTGAGGAAGGACAGAGTGGATATGGTTACATAGAGAAATATATTTAGAAATCATAGTCTGCGCTACTGTTGTCGATCTGTACAGAAAATAACAGATCATCGTCGTCATTGTTGTAACGGGGTTCATGGAAAAATCCTCTGTCTCCATGGGTTCTGGAAAGGACTAATATTTCACCAAATCATGCACTCACATACAACAAATAAGTGTAGCAAAGCAAAATACAGGGTGGGAGGACAGCGGAAGATAAAATCTAGTTATATATCTGGATGAAAGCAACATCTAGTTTCTAATCAGGAAGCTGACTGTTTGTGGCGGAAGGTAAGGATGGACATGGTTGTATAGAGAAATATATTTAGAAATCATAGTCTGCGCCACTGTTGTAGATCTATTTTGACACAATTTATGCTTAAAGTAGTAATTTGTTCAGATTTCCCTCCAGTGAAGATCAACCTATGAATCGAAACTGATAGAACTGAAGTTGAATCTATACGTGTGCATGGTGATCATATCCCTTATTGATGTCAGGTTACATGCGCAGGAAACAGTGGCGTTTTGTAGCACATGTGTTTCGGGACGGTTTTCTCAACTTAACGCCAATACCCTGGACTTACAGATCTGTGTCGTGTATGTTCCCTATGTGCCTATGCTATTAGCGCCAGTTTTGTGTACAGCCACGATGTGTGGCACCACAATCTGCAATTATCCTTAATTTATGAGCTTGAGTGCAGTCTAAATAAACAAGTGTTTTGCATCAAGTCGGACTCACAATACCGCATTTATTGAAAGATAGTGGTTTACAACCAAATAAGGCTTTGGTATTTTAACATATTGACATAGGCGTTGCAGCCTAAAACCAACTGCGTACGTACGCAAATGTGTTCAGTGCACAGGTGAAAAATACAGTCAGAAGAATATACTACTTAACAATTGGAACTATTCAGCATGTTCCAAATTTGAAATTATTTGCGATCTAGGCCTTTTTGAGATTTTCTATAAATACGTTTTTGAGGAGCAGTGGTTGGGAATGGTAAGACAGGGTTGTAGCCTTTCCCCTATATGATTTAACCTGTATATTGAGCAATTGTTAAGGAAAGAAATTAGAAATTTGGGTACGGAATTAAAGTTCAGGCAGTAGAAATAAAGACTTTGCATTTTCCCGATGCCGTAGTATTTCTGTCAGACAGAAAAGGACCTGAAAGAGCAACAATTGGACGAAATGGACAGTGTTTTGAAAGGAGGATGTAATATGAACATTAACAAGAGTGAAACAAGGAACACAGTCTCAGAAAATCAGGCGACGCTTTAGGAATTAGGATAGGAAAAGAGTTAATAAAAGTTGTAGGAAAGTTTTTTATTGAGACAGTAAAATAGCTTATTATGGCCTAACTAGAGAAGATATAAAATGGAGAATGGCTATGGGACGAAAATAATTATTAATAAAGATATATTTGTTTATGAAGATTATTAAGTCTAGGAAGTCTTTTTAGAAGCAATTTTTCTCGAGGGTAGCCTTATAGGTGAGTGAATCATGGACAAGGAGTGCAGACAAGACGTAAGGGGTCCTCAATTTAAGATAGGAGATAAGTGTGGATAGAAAAAAAAAAAAAAAAAAAAAAAAAAAAAAAAAAAAAAAAAAAAAAAAAACAGGAGACCAAAAGACGAATGCAGTAAGTAGGTTGAAAGTGATGTAGGTTACCTTTCTTACTCAGAGATGACGAGCCTTACGGACTGAAGACCACAACAGCAGTAACGACAAAAATGTTTAAAAATTTATTGAACCACAATTAGAGTGCCTTCTTCTTTCCTTACAATATCAGGCTTACTCAATACAGTCACCGCTACTTATTTAACCTTTGGATTAAAATGCATTTATTGATCAGCATATATTTAACTGTAGTTTAATCAGATTAGCATATCAGAAGCAAATTAAATGTGAGAAGTCGAAACGGTTCGCTAGTAATTCATCTTGATGTGACGCTTTTGCAGGCATGACTCATTGGTGGGCATACTGGGAAGGTTATCGTAGTGTGTTTGGTGTAGATCAGTGTTTTTCAACCTGTGGCTCTCGAAACCCAGGTGGATCGCCGTCACAGGAGAAATTACTTGCACCATAAAATAACTATGGGGGGTAAGAAATACGAAAAAGTCTGCCTAAGTGAAATTTACTTACTGTTAAAATTACCGAGTTCCTTGCGTAACATTCATTGTGATCTGGTTAAAAGACACCGAAAAGAATCGTTCAGGAATTTTAAAGAAAGCTGTACCAAAAGAAAGAAGATTAAATTTGTTTCCTTTGAGATATCGTAGTTTTCTTATGGTTGGTGAAGAGGTGGGAGGGGGGGTCGCTAATATTTTTATTTGGAACGGGGTCGCGAGAAATTATTTTACTTGGAAGGCGTCGCATATTCTAAACCGTTGAAAAACACTCGTTTAGACCAAGGAGATTACAATCTCTGGAGTTGCCTGACACTTAAAACGTGAAGCCAGCAAATTATACACTCCCCCATTATAATTATTATTATTGGTTGTAGTGTTAGTGTCTTGTTTTCCTAGTTGCTGAAATATACCCTACATCTAACAAGCAGACCATCAGAAGTATAAATAACGGATTTCGATGGGTCTCGGATATGTTGCAGAGGGACTTACCCTGACTATGAAGCTATCCTTTTTTTGGCAACGGGCCTTAGTTTTTGAGAAAATTGATGTTGAAGTTCACTGGATACTGTAAAAGCGTAACGTTAGCCATGTTCCAATAAAGTGAGTGCAGTTGCTAATTTCTACAGCTACCAGCTGGAGGATAGTTCAAAAGTTTTCTATTATATTTTACAGAATATCAACAAACAATGTACATTGTGTGAAGTTAGTAAGAAATATTCATTTTTGTCGCAGTAATTTAATTTTCACGTCATTATTACAAAATCTTATTCACTGTTGTAAAAGCAACCGAAACACAATGTTTTACAGCGCCAACAGCAATACATAAAAGCTAATGTCTTCTGTAAAATAAGATGGAAAAACATTGGACTATTCTGATTCAAAAAGAAAGCAAAAACATGACGACGACCCATACACAGTACTTTCACCGTGTTAGTTGGAAACCTTAACCGCTGCGCGACGCTCACTTAGTTGGAACATGTCTAACATTACGCGTCTTACAGCATAGAGTGAGCTTCAACATCAATTTTCTCTAAAACCAGGGCCCATCGCTACAAAAGCGAGTAGCCTGATAGTCTGGATGTGTCCCTCTACAACATAGCTGAGACCCATGTTCAAAAATGTTCAAATGTCTGTAAATCTATCGGACCAAACTGCGTGATCATCAGTCCGTAGTTTACAAACTACTTAAACCTAGGTAAACTAACCTATGGACAAACACACACACCCATGCCCCAAGGAGGACTCGAACCTCCACGGCGAGCAACCGCGCACTCCGCAGCGAGGTGCTTTAGACCGCTCGGCTACTCTACCGCGGCTGAGACCCATGAAAATCAGTTATTTACACTTCTGATAGTTCACTTGTAAATAGATACTCCGACGTGCCTGTCAATTTAGTGGCTTTAAGTAAAGTGGGTAAGATTCAATGTAAACTTTATAACTCCGTCATACAGGCCTCGAGAGGCCTTGCAGGTACCGACCGGCCGCCTTGTCATCCTCTACCAAAAGGCGCCACCCGTTGCGAAATGAAGGAGTACGTGATCAGTGTCCCACACTCCAGGCCTTTCTGTAGATTTAGTTACTGGAGCCGTACTTCTCAAACATATAGCTCCTTAGTTTGCATCACAAGTGCTGAGTGCACCCAACACCATCTAGATACAAGGCCTAACAACAGCCCATGTCACGTCACACTGACCAGGCCGTGACCACTAGATGACTGGCTGGCCACTGGGGCACAGCCCACTGCCCCGTAGTGGCCAGCCAGTAAGCTGTCGTTCGCGGCCTGGTCGATGTGACGTGACACGGGCTGTTGTGAGGCCTTGTATCTAGGTGGTGTTGGTGTACCCTGCTTACCATCGGCGCTCGCCAGACCTGAACAGTGACACATTCAACTGTCAGCTCAACTGCTTGACTTCGGTGATGTAGACGGAACCGGTGTGTCCACTGCGGCATGGATGTTCCAGGCAAGATTAACACGGGGTTTAAGGGAGAATTTCTTGTATGGGGCACAAGAGTGCGTCCCCCTAGCTTCAACCTATGCCACTGCTAGTGACTGTGACTTGTGCGTGCCCACAGCGCTGCCGCGCGACTTCCTGGTGGGGCTGGTGGAGGACCTGATCGAGTTCCGGGAGGCGCTGCCCAGTGGCCATGTCCAGCCGCGCCTGCTCTGGGACCGCTGCCACGTCGTCGCGGTCTTCAGGGCGCTCGACCCACAGCAGTACGAGGTCATCTCCATGGACCAGTACCACGTCGGTCAGTCTCACTCCACCCACATAAACACACACAGAAATCTGAATGCCCGCTTTCACCTTTGGATGTATACAGTGTCCGGGAAGAATGTTTGTCTGTATCTCCTCTATGAATTCATAAACCATTCATTCGATTGCAATGAACTGTTCACCGTAAGCCCACGAAGGTTCCTGACCCAAAAACAACAGAGCACGACCTAGGGGATTTTAGCGTGTACAGAATGTCTGGCTAATCCTGTTTTATCTCTGTGATCATCCAATCATAGTACTGTGCTGTCCAGTTCCAGTTGAGTTAATGACTTTGTTTTACCTCTTGTGTCTCTTTGTTTTATGTTGTCAGCGAATTGACCATTGTCAGTCTGTGCCTTTTGTAAGTTTTATTTTCGGAGCTTTGTTTTATTCGTTACGTTCTTGACAGTGGACTCTTCGGAAGGAACAGGGGACTGATGACCTAGCTGTTTAGTCCCCTAAAAACCAACAACAACAACAAGCTCTCGTATGACGCCAGGCAGAGTAGGTTGCGCGCGCATAGCTGACTGGCTCGCTGCTTCGGCATAGTGGGTCGTGCCCCGGCGGCTACCCCAGCCAGCTATGTGCGTGAAACCTACTCTGCCTGACGTCACACGAAAGCGCCGCGGCTTTCTCTCTAGGTGGTGTTAGCACGACACACAGCTCAGGAGAGATGACGTTATAAATAATGAGAGGCCATCGCGTGAGAATACCCAGATTTATGCGTTAGTTATTGGAAAATAGGAATAGTTAGGGACCTGCAACAAAGTTTGCATGTAATTTCGGACGTTTATGAAGCGTTTTGTAACTGACGTCCCCCTCCCCCCCCCCCACACACACACACACTCACAAAATGATGAAATGAAAAACAGTATACCGATCACAACAGTTTCGCCGTAGATGCCGTAAAACTGTAGCTTCAGGCATTACCTTGTACCAAATTAAGTTAGCATTACATATTTGCATGTTACTATTTATTTTTGTCTTCAAGTCTTCCTTAATTCTCTTGCATCCCCGTTTTCTTAATCTCACTCACTCACCCACTGACTAAACACGAAATCTCAAAACCTACTTCATCTATGAAGCTGAAATTTGGCAGGAATGTAGTTTATAGGTAGAAAACGTCAGCTAAGAAAGTATTTTGATATTGGTGCATGGCGGAGCTTACTTCTGCTACAGACTCACGAAATCTACAGTTTCATTCCGATCTTCACGAAATTTCTCACGCTTGACCTTCAAAACACGAGGAAGGTGACCGTCTACGTTAAGTTTCATACGGTGCATGGGGGAGGGTACTTTGCAACATAAAATGGATCCCTAAACACCTTGGACGCGCCATAACTTGAGAATGGCTCGACCGATTTCACAGATACTTTTTTGTTATTCTCAGAACAAGTGTTTTATGAAATGAAACTGTAATATTTGATAACAACAAAGTGCGTTTTTTAATGTGACCCGGTGTTTCAATTGCATAGAAATCTATAGTTTTGTTCAGATATTGATGAAATTTTGTACATTCCTCCTTAAAAACGAGAGAAATGTCACTATCTGTATAAAATTTCGTTCGGTGCATGGTGGAGGGTACTTAACTTGCGGAATTTTAGAAAATGCATAGTTTTACTTCAATCTATATGAATTTTTGCACACATAGCCTTTAAACCAAGAGGAAGATCACTGCTTACATAAATGTTTGTATGGTACATGCCAGAAGGTACCTTGCTGAGAGAGGGAAAGGTGGAAACGAACAGAGAGATGGGAGAGAAAGAGATGGATGCAGAGAGAGGGGGAAGGGGATGTGGACAAAGAGAGTGTAGGATAAATAAACACCCGGTCAACGCCGGGATTACTGCTAATTTATAATATTTATTGAAACTGAAATGTTCGATCTGTTTATTTATTTAAAATTCGTTCAGTAACTTTGAAAGACGTCAACCATTTCGGTGACGCTTTGTTCGTATTTATTCGTTGCCACATCTCTGCAGTCTAAGGCCGGGTGCACACATTGGAACAAACGTTGGCGCCAACATTGTTCGTCCAATATAGGGATCAGTGAAATAGCATTGGAACCAACGTTGGTTCCGGTGTTGATACGGATCCGTTGCTTGTCGGTATTTTGGCTTTTTTTTTTTTTTTTTTTTTTTTTTTTTTTTTTTTTTTTTTTAGTTTAAGCATCTCTTTGTAAATATTTGGACCAGAAAGTGATTCATTTGTGAAAGCAACCACATAAATCGAAAATACCACTTCAAAATTTAGGCGCGATTAGTGATAAAAGCTTTTCAGACTTTTGGCATACTCATTCACTGAATTCAATTTTTAAAGTTAACATTACTTAACATTTCCTGTCAAGTTTCATATATTTCTTTGCAAACATCAAGCAGTACCAGTTATATCACCCATGGTTATTTTAGAAACGAAGAGTAGGTTTCTAAAACGTGTATTTCTAATTTCAATCATTTAAAGTAGCAGGTCTGAGTTTTAATAATATGTATCGATTATTTGTAACATATTTTAAAACTTACTAATTTCGTAATTAATGTTCGGTAGGAAGTGATACAACACGCACCTTCCTTGGCTTGCAATGACAAAATGTAATTATTCACAATCAAAACCGTTAATGCATCGGCCGCGATATGTGCGTCAGATATGTTTACGTTCGCTCTCGACGAATTTAACTAAATGTTGGCTCCAATGTGTGGGCACTGCCGCAAAAATGTTGGCCAATGTTGGCGCCAGCGTTGGTACCAATGTGTGGACATCTGTTTAGGGTAGATGGCATTCTTGGTTCATACCGATCATATTTAACATAAAAAAACATGCCCTGAACATGCACTCTACCTTGTAAAAAATAATTAATGTGTCTTGTTTTCCTTTATTATATATATGTAGCATGTTAGTTGTGGGGCTGGAAGCTGCTTTCATCTGTATACTGGCCAGTAGTCTGAAGGGCCTGCAGACGGCGGATACGAGCTATGACAGAACGGAAACGCGAACGCGGGGAGGACCACCCCTGCAGAGCTGGCACCCGCCTTCTCTCCAGGCGCCCTGACGGCACCAATTCTTCAGAGGACATTGACTCCGCCTTCTGCGCGTGAAGTCTTGTCCGCCCATTGGTCCCATCGCTCTGACGTAATCACGAGCGGTAACTTACACCAACGATGGTCTGCTGATACAACAGAGTCCGTATCTGGCCGACCGATTCTAGGCAGTGACAAAGTACCGACACCAGAAACTACAGTGTCTATAAATGGCGGGTTTGATTCGCGCTACAGAAACTGGGAGGAGACGTCTTCTTTTTCGTACGAAACGGTCACTCTACTCCAAGAGCCGCTTCGCACGACACTCTCTCGACTTCTGGCACGGGAGGAGGTTCATCTGCTCTCGCCTCCCGTACTTCATGCCTATGTCCACTTGTACTGTGAAACTAACACTTGTTAGTTTCACCATCAGATATCATTTCTGAAAGTGCACAATGACGGAAGTAGTCTGATGATCCAAATGTAGAGCTTCACCCCCAGGTGCGCGTAAATAAAACCCTAACTCAGGATCAAGCCATTTTATCATCGTTAGAATTTCATACAGAATTACCCAGTTGAGAAACAATCGATAGTTTTGATTTCAATGGACCCAAACCGCCGTTCTTATTAATGTAAATGTTTTGCATAGGCCTTTGTCGGTTCTTTATTTCAGTGCAGGGCAGGTTTACATCGTCAAGATTAACATCTTGGTCAGTAGCCATAGATCATACTATCGACGTGCTGCAACGTCGCCATCACGGTCGCCGACGCCGAAGTAAGGTTGGTAACATGAGCTCTGGCAAAAAGGGATATTAAATATCTGTCAGTACTGCACTTAAAAATTTCACTTCATAATACACGTCAACTTCTTCTGTTTTACTCATTTTTATAATTTCGAGTGCACATTCACGGCGTAACTGACTCTGTTTCCATTGTATCCTCCCTTTAATGTACTGCTTCCACGGCAGGAATTCCCCCTGTGTGGTGTCAACAGTCACTCTGACCACTGTTGTAACTTGTATCTTAATTAATGTGTGATTTTAATTTGCTGATGCTCATAATAAATTATTAAAACGACAACGACTTTTTCTGATAGCAGAACTAGGTTACCCATGATCGCATGCAAGTTGAATATCAGTAAAAAGGTGCCTCATATAGAGGTTTGTCTTTACAGAGAAGTCTCGTTTATATGCCCAAGTCAAAGGACGACGAGACAAACACTAAGCACCAGATTGGGGTTGTAGGACCTAAATAAATCGCTTATTGGTCAATTAAAAATCAAATCAGCTTAAATCCGTTGTGCAAAAGAAGCAAAAAATAAACCACCCCCTTTCAAATTCTCCCAGCTATATATTAAAATGGATTTTTGTATGTATGTATGTATGTGTGTTCGCTATGGTCTCTTAAGACTGCTGGAGCAATTTGGATGAAATCTTCAAGATATCTTCAGATTAGCCGAGGGGCTGATCCTGTGAAGTGTGGTAGCGATCGGATGAAGGTATTTACTAACATATATCATCATTATATAAATACGATAATACGAAACTGAGGGTACAGATTTTCAATATTAGTCATACAATAAGGCCAATGAAACGTACATATTTCGAAATGTGGTTCGTCATAGATGCGAATATAAAAACTATTGTGCACGTAGCCGTTAAGAGTGGTAAAAAGAAAAAGAAATTTTAGGATGATGCTCCAAAATCGCCATAAGTTTTGCCACTATATTATAACCCGTTGTAGGTGATATATCAGTATAGGTAAAATTAGCTCAGTCAGTTGGCGCTTGGAGCTCCATTCTTAAGGCCCTGCTCCCATTTTTTTAAATACTTCATAGTGTTTAATTCTTAACTTTTAAATATAGTTTTTAAATATAATTAACATCGCAAGCACAAATCTGTATAGTTAATTTGTAAACAATCGAATTTCTAAAAATTACTTACTGTCTTGCAAATTTTGCTATTACCTGGTACCTGAAAACTGTAATACTACTATTTAAATATGGATTAAACACTCTGATGTTTGTAAACGCAAAGTATTCATTATGTTTAACCATACTACGTAGATCATAGCAACCAAGGAAATACATACACACATCTGTTTTTAAAGACATAGAATATAAATTCCAACCATGCGTAGCCAGGATGGGTCTCTAGGTTATCCATGCAATATTATATCCCTCAGCAGTACGAGGTCCTCTCCATCAGCCAGTAACTCATCTGTCAGTCTCACTTCTCTCATCCAAACACACAAAAAACACAACACCACGCGCAGCGACCCATGCGTTCATTGAACTTCTCGCCGGCGTTTTCAAAAATTCAAATGTTCAAATGTTTGTAATTCTATGAAAAGATTGCTCTGCTGAATGAAAAGTTTCCTCGTAAAAGTAAGTATTTGCGTTTGTCATATCATACGATCTTAAAAAACAAATTTTTGTGAAGCTTATGGGACTTAACTGCGAGGTCATCAGTCCCTACTCTTACAAACTACTTAAGCTAACCATGCCCGAGGGAGGATTCGAACCTCCGACGCGGGAGGCCGCGCGATCCGTAAAGTGGCGCTCCTGACCGGATGGCGTTTTCACAAGCATCTTATTTCATCCTTCTATTGGTGTAATGTTTATGATTTGTTCACGTATACTTTTCATTTCAGAAATCCCCACAAAAAATAGTCACCAGGTGTAAGATCGCAGACGCGGCGGAGTGGCCGAGCGCATTGAGATGCCATGCTCCGACGTGCGAGGCCGTTCCCTGTCAGGGGTCCGAATCCTCCGTCGATCACGGATGTTTGTGCCGTATTTAGATTAAGGTAGTTCACAAGTAGTTTGTAAGTTTAGGGACTGATGACCCCACAGTTAAGTCCCATAAGCTTCACAATCATTTAAACATTTTTTTTGTAAGATCGCATGATATGACAGACGCAAATACACACTTTTACGAGGACACTTTTCATTCAGCAGAGTAATCTTTTCACGCGATGTGTGGCATGTCATATCATCTTGTTGAAACCAAAGATCATCATTTTTAGCAGTAAAAGGAAATCCTAATCAGAAAGTATGTTATGTTAACGATCGCCGTTCACAGTGGCGACAGCAGTCTCTGATACCTCAAATTTATAATTAGTGGATAAAAAGGGTGTGGAAGGACTGGGAGGACCAATAAAATCATTTGCTACTTAACAGGCAATTTATCAAAATTAATAGTTTTCTTGAAAAAGGCTCAGGTGAAATACTTTAAAACGCAAGTTTCACCATCAAAAGAAACAAGGACTAGCAAGAGGCCGACGTCGAGCAGGAAGTAAGCGCTGGAACAAATCCAGGGATGCAGTTTATATAAAAATAAAATAATAAAAAATAGAAAATAATAAAAATAAAAAGTATGGGCCGATCACTCCTCCCACACAGAGCTCACACATGCCGTGCATTGTTTATGCACTTCATCTTTCACAGTCACTCGCGGATTTTCATTACCCCAAATTCTGCAGTTCAGCTTGCTGACGTAAGTGCGCCTCATATGAGAAAATTATTGTTTCTGTGACATTCTCGTTTATTGCTCGTTGAGCCAAGGCCCTCTCAGTAAATCGGCGTCTCTTTCCATGATCTTCAGGCTTCAAACTTTTGTGTAAGTTTAATCCTCTACATTCTGAAAACATTTCATGCTTTCTTTTCTTTCTTTATCGTGTCCGGACTATTTGAAGGTTATCGGCCCAGTACTGGGCTACGTCTATTCCATTAGTATTCGCGAGCCACAAATCTTCGAGGGTACACCGGTGTGGACATTTTTCACATGTAAGAAGGTGTTCCATATCTTGACTTTCTCCACAGTCACAGTTTATATCGGTTTGGTCGATTATACCCCACTTAAGCATATTTACTTTTACTGGGGCGACCCCCGTTCTGAGCCTATTCAAGGTTCTCCAGGTTTTAAAATTTAGGTTTTGACCAGTCCACTGAACTGGGGGGAGAGGGAAATTTTCAGGCGGTTCGTCCTGGACGGTTACAAGGAAACTTCTCCTAGACTTCAGTCGTGTCTCTGGTGGTCGAGCTCTGTAGAGGACATGCCGCTCATCTGCGAGTTTGATCGGCCAGCCAAGGTACTCTGCTATCCAGTTTTATTCCTGACTTTCTTTTACCATTTCTGTGTGTCTTCGTTTTAAGTTATCAGAGGTTTGTCCATTGTCAACCTGTCCCTTATGTGCGTGATCATTTTTTAGAGCTTTGTTTAATTTTTTAGAGCTTTGTTTAATTTTTGTCGTTCTTGACAGTGGACTCTGAGCTGGTAACAGGGGACTGATGACCTAGATGTTTAGTCCCCTCAATACCCAACAACAAAAACAACAACAATCTGCGAGTTGTTTTACTTTCTCTACATGTTCTAAAGCGTTTCTGCGAGCTGTGGGATCTGCAAAACCAGCTGCCTTGTACAAGAGTCTGACCGGCGTTGGTTTCTTGCACCCTGTCACTATCCTGCAGGTCTCATTGAGGGCCACATCTACTTGTTTCGTGTGAGCGCATCTATTCCATACAGGGCACGCATACTCAGCCGTTGAGAAACAGAGCGCCTGTGCCGTTGTTCGTAGCACACCAGGACATGCACCCCATTTGCTACCCGTTAGCTTTCTAAGTATATTATTTCTCGTCGTTATTTTCTGTCTCGTTTTGATGCAGTGCTGTTTATAAGTTAGAGACTGATCCAGAATCACGCCAAGATATTTAGGGTGGTCTGTGTGTTCTAAGGTGCTCTCGTTCCACGTAATTTGGAGTTTCCGTTTGGCTTCTTTCGTGCGAAGGTGGAAAGCGCAGACTTGAGTTTTGGAAGGGTTGGGTCTTAAGGAATTTTTATTATAGTAGGCAGTCATCGATTTTAAGGCATTTCAAGTTTTTCCTCTACTTCTTCAAATCTTTTTCCTTGAACGCATATTGCAAGGTCATCGGCGTAGATGAACTGCTTAGTGTGGGCCGGTCATTTGTGTATATGTTGAAGAGGATTGGAGCTAAGACGCTTCCCTGAGGGAGGCCGTTCTTTTGGTCCCTCCATCTACTCATTTTGCCCTCCAACAATACAAAGAACCTTCTGTTCTGAAACAATGAATGTACGACCCTAACTAGATGGTAATCACTGAGTGTCTCATAGATTTTATGGAGTAATATATTGTGCCTGACGGTATCGTAGGCTGCTGTCAGATCTACGAAGGCTGCCCCTGTTATGAGCTTCCCTTCATACCCTTCTTCAATATGTTCTGACAGTGCAAGGACTTGGCCGGTACAGGACTTGACAGGTCTAAATCCTCCTTGTTGTGGAATGAGATGTTTGTCAATATATTTTCCTATTCTGGACAAGATAAGTCTCTCATACAGTTTAAAAAAGTGACAGAGCAAGGAGATGGGTCGGTAGCTGCTAGGATTCTCTGGACCCTTCCCTGGTTTGAGTAACGCTATTACTTTAGATTTTCTCCAGGGTTTTGGAATTTTGCAAGTTTTGCAGCACGTATTGAACAATTGTAAAATCCAACTCTTGGCCCTTTGCCCTAAATTCTTGATTTGTTCAGTGCATATGTCATCCACACCAGCAGCTTTCCCGTTTTTTAACATGTTCATGCCATCTTGAAGTTCTTTCATAGTGAAAGGTGTCCCCAAGTGGTTGGTCTCCCGATTGATATTTCTGGCAAGTTTTGGGTACTTTTGTTGTTTCTTGATTTTCCCGTTCAACAGTATTTGCGTGGCTACTTGGTTTGCTGTAACCTTGCATGGTAATATTTGTTCCTTAGGGTCGCCGCTCAGTTTCTTAATCAAGTTCCACGCTATTTTGCTACTGTGTGTCATGTCCATTTTTTCCAATGTTTCGGTCCATTTCTCCTTCCTTCCTTGGCTTAATTTTTGGAGTAGGGCTGTTCCACAGTCAACTGTTTCTTCACTGAAAGGATCAGTAGTATAGAGTGTTTCGTATTTTTTGAGAAGTTCTTTGGATTCAGTGGACATTCCAGCGACATACTGTTGTCTGCACCCCCTGGGAATAACTTTCCTAGACGTATTCTTTATTATTTCAATAAGTTGATCATAATTTTCTGGTCTTGGTTCAACATGTTGTATCTCAGAATCTATCATAGATGCATAGCTTTCCCAGTTTGCCTTCTTAAAGTTAAATCTCCTCCTGAATGGGATGGTCTGTGGTCTAACTGCTGGATAGATGTTAATACCAACTGGTCTATGCTGTGTCTTTGGTATGGGGCCATATACCACTTTGGTACATCGGTCCTCAAGATCGATATTTGAAAAACATATATCCGGTTTGTATCCCTTTTTCCAGACATTACTTTGGAAGGATGGTGGGAGTTTTGGGTCATGAATTAGTGCTAGACCACTCGTTTCTGCCCAGGTCTCTACGGCATCACCATTTGCATCCGATTCTGCATAACCCCATAGTATGCTGTGACTGTTGAAATCTCCCAAAATGAGCTGGTTGGGTTGTGACTGGAAGTTAGGTGGAGGCGAAAAGGTAAAGGGTTGGCTTGGGGGTTTATATACCGAGGTTATGGTGCATTTAAATTTCGATGGTAATAATTTCTATACCATTTAGGTTAGTTGTTCCCACAGAGGAGACCACAATTTGAGATTTCACGAACACAGCGCTCCCATGCTTGTTGTGTGGTATTTCTGCCGTTAATTTCATACCTGAAATGTTCGGTCTTCTGGCAGTTAGGTCTCTGTGAGTCTCTTGAATGCACAATACATCGCACTTCGAGATCTTACAGAATTCCGATAAGATTTCTTCTTTAGCTGTGGTGATACCCTCGATGTTTATGCTCGCTACTGTCAGTGTTGGTTCTGAGAAGAACCATAGTGGCTTTATATTACTGCGCGTCATCTTTAGTCCGGTATTGGAAGGATTGGCCGTCTACTAGTAGACGTTACCAGGGGACGCCGCCGATAGTATTTGCTAACTGAAATTAATGTGGTGCTATCGGCCTCGTGGAGGCTCCTTCCTTGTCCCCCAAGGGGAATTCAATTGTTCAGCGCGTTGGCGAACCATTTACCTGTGCTTGCGGTCTCATTTTCACGAAATGTTGTCTTGTGTCCGAACAGAACACGTTCACCTGATTTCCTAAGGTTTGAAACAGCACCCGCAGTCTCAGACTTACGGATCAACTTCCGAACTAATGATTCCATCGGCATAACACAATATCGGAGTGTCACACGTAATTCACAAACGATTACCGTGGGACTTCTACTTTTTTGTAACAACTTTTTATCATTTGATTACGTTGCTGAGTTGTGATCTGCTCCGTGACATAAACGAACAACAAACAACAGTGCCCACCAGACAAAAGTTATAAGGCTACTAAGGGGTAGGATCGCAAGTAACAACCGTGGTTGCCAACAGTCATATGACAACATGGCGCAAAACTAAAATTCGTCCTTCCTTTCTTGATACTCTCTACATGTTATTAAGACATATTTGGAACTTTAGTCCATAAAGCGTACTGGATACCCACTCACAAATGTATCTTCACAAAAATTGTAATCACAATCACAACCAAAAATGAGGCGTGAAGAAAACATTGATGGATCGGGCCACAGGAATATATGAAATACAGTAGTACTTGGAGGACGAACTCCATAATTTAAGGACAGCCTTCAGAAGTCATGGCTACTCTGAAAAAGAAATAAATAGGGCGTTATATCCTAGAAGATCTAAATCTTCTAATGAAAAAGAACCTACTAAATTCAACGTCTTCCTTCCATATACAATCATTGACATAAACCAAATCAGTAAAATATTTAATAATAACGGTTATTGTATTTTTCGTCTTCCGTCCGCAGATGGTTTGATACAGCTCTCCATGCTACCTACCCTGCGCACCACACATCTTCTCTGAACAAGAACGGCAGACTACATCCCTTTCAACCTGCTTAATCTATTCGTCCCTTCCCTCTAATGCTTAATTCATGATTTCTTTATGTCTCAAAATTTGTCCAAGATATGCCAGAATTTTTTTCTCCCCAATCCACCTCATTAGTTACACGATCTACCCACTTAATCTTTTGCATTCTCTGTAGCACCATATTTAAGAAGCTCCTAATATTTGACTGTCCCAGCACCTATTCTTCTGCGTTTCACTCTCGAACAAAGCTACACTCCGAGGAATGCCTTGAAAAAGAATTGAATTTAAATTCCATATTAACAAATTTCTCTTCTTCAGAAATTTTTTCTGTATTTTATATTTTCTCTGCTTCGGCCATCATAAGTTATTTTGCACCCAAATAGAAAACCTCATCTCCTACTTTTATTGTTTTGTTACCTAATTTCTTCAGCATCGCCTGATTTTCTTAGACAACATTCCATTACTCTTGTTTTACTCTTATACCATACTATCAAAACACTGGCCATTCCGTTCAATTGCTCTTCCAGGTCATTTGCTGTGTGGGATAGAATTAAACTATCGTCGGCAAAACGACGTTTTTATTTCATCTCCCTGAACTCTTCTTCCTTCTGCAAATTCTTCCTTGATTTCCTTCACATCTTGCTTAATGTACAGATCTAATAACAACTGGGGAAATACTATAACCCTGTCGTACTCCCTTCCCATTGATCTCTATAATACTTTGATGTTGTACTTCAGCTGTCTGTGACAGCAATATATCTCCGTATTTTCAATCTTTCCATTCACACGACGGATGTAGAAAACAAATGAATGTCCAACCACATCGCAGTTCTATGCTCAGAGACCAGAGTAATTCACCCAGGTTACACAGACATCGCTTCGCTTCCCAACAAATGCGTGCTTTTCATGCCCTTCGACACTTATAACTGCTGTCTGGTTTTTGTTCAAGTTGTATATAACTGTTTGTTCCCTATATTTTACCACCACTATCTTCAGAATTTGAAAGAGTGTATTCCAGTCAAAATTGGCAAAACTTTCTCTAAATCAACAGACACTATAAACGTAGATTTCCCCTCCCTTAATTTATCTTCTAAGGTGAGTTATCGTAAGGTGAGTTTTGCCTCATTTCCTTCATTTCTTCTAAATCCAAACTGGTCTTCCTCGAGGTCGAATTCTAAAATTTTTGGATTCGTCTGTAAATATTTCGTATTAGTTTGCAACCCTGACTTATTAAGTGGATACTTCTATAAATTTCACACCTCCGAGTTTGCTTCCTTTGGAACTGGGATTATTATTTTCTTCTTAAAGTCTGAGGGTATTTTCCCTGTCTCATACATCTTTCACACCTTGTGAAACAGTTTGTTCATGAGTGTCTCTCCCAACTATATCAACAATTCAGAGGGAATCTTACACACTTTGTAGGCCTTGTTTCGACTCAAATCTCTTTATGAAATTCTTCTCGCAGTAAGGTATCACCTGTTTCGTCTTCATCTACATCCTCTTCCATTTGTTCAATATTGCCTTGAAGTTCATTTCCCTTGTATAGGCCCTTTATGTAGTCCTTCTACCTTTCAGCTGCCCCTTCTTTGGTTAGTACTGGTTTCCCATCTGAGCTCTTGATACTCACGCAGACTTTTTTGTCTCTAAAAGTCTCTTTTATTTTCCTGTACGCGGTATCTATCTTGATGAAAGCGGCCTTGTTGAAAGAAAAACGTTAACATTCCCAGAGACATACTTTGGTATCACGATATTGAATGGGTAGCAGCTCTTCCTCATGTTAGTGGACTGATCGTATCTGGAAGATAGACAGATGAAGTCGAATACGACTGTTAAAGGTATAGACATTTCGATTTTAATCATATAAGGAACTTGCGATGTTTTTTAACTCTAACTGTTCCATAATTTCACGGTATTGTACAAATATCGGAGTAGCCGTATCTATAGAATCGAATTGTGTGGGGAGAATAATAACATTTTACTTCCAGTTTAATGTGAGTTAAAATGTTTGCCATAGATGATCAACTCCTTGCAATACAATCAGTTTCGATAATACCGTTCAAGTATATTCGAGGTACCGACAAAATTGTATCGATATCAGGTATCATACCGAATCTGGTATCAAAACGTCATAAACTTTCTCATAAAGGCCTACAAGGAAAACGTGTGGGTGGCTACACTAATAGGTACAGTCAGCAAAGCAACTGTGATATTGAATCGGAATATCTAATTTCTATTACATTTAGTGTAGAACATTCAGTAATATAGTTAGTAGATATTTAAACGTTTTAAAAGTGTGTTCTAAAGAGGATTTTCATTTATGGAATTTCTAAGCCTACAATCAACGACAACAAAACACGGTCACCTTGTTATGTCCACAGGTATGAAGATGCTGCACCTCACAGAATACAATAAGGAGCCCCCCACGACGGAAGACGGGATGGTCACCTTGGACACATTCGTAGATGAAGCGTAAGTACGCAGTTGCCAGAGTTCTTAACAAGTGTAACGTGTTATGTAGCTAGAGAGGCAGTCTGTAAGATTACACAATCCCTTTCTCTGATTCTTCAAATGACATAATTTCCTGGTATTAACTTATTGATCTCCTACTTGTCAACTCTGCTGGATAAAATATTAAATATGCAGGTCGTCCTGTATAGATTAATGCAGCCTCTGACAATAAAGTTGGGTGACCTACAATATTAACGTAGATGAACGATGAACTACAGTTACCTTACTGTCCTCCTAAATAGTCACCTCCCATATCTCTGCTATGCTGAGCTCTGCAATACATTTCCTGGAAACTTTGCAGGAAGTCTTCTTTTGGGATAGTGTTCAAAAGCCTCATCAGGATGTCAGCATGAAATCTCTTTCCTTTCAAAGCGAGTTTCAGTCTAGGGAATACGAAGAAGTCTGGAGGATTGAGATCCTGCTAGTATGGTAGATGTTAAAGTTTCACCAGCCCCATTTTTTCCAGGAATTTTTTGACGATATTGGCTGTATGCGGGCAAGTATTGTAATGTAACTTGAACATCCACCATACTCGCCGTATCTCAATCCTCCAGACTTTTTCCTATTCTCTTGATTCCTACTCGCTTTTTAAGATAGAGATTTGAAGATATTCCTTACATCCAACAAAACTTGACAAGGCTTGAAGACTCGTGCAAAGTTTCCAGGACATATATTTCAAAGAGTATTCTGCGGCATTGCCCCCCTACTTAGCTCGCATTTATCGCGAACCTTTAAATCAACGCAAAGTTGCTAGTGATAGGAAAACAGCGCAGGTGACTCCCGTTTATAAGAAAGGAAAGAGAACTGACCCACACAATTACAGGCCAATATCGTTGACATCAGTTTCATGTAGAATTTTATAGCATATTCTCAGTTCGAATATAGTAAGTACATTTCCTTGAAACGGAAAAGCTTCTTTCCGTGAATCAGCACGGGTTTAGGAAACATCGTTCATGTGAAACTCAGCTTGTCCTTTTCTCTCGTGACATCTTGCGAGCCAAGGGCAACAGGCGGATTGTGTTTTTCTCGACTTCAAAAAGGGGTTCGACGCGGTGCCACACTGCAGACTGCTAACAAAAATACGAGCTTATGGATAGGTTCACAGATTTGTGATTGGCTGGAAAACTTCCTAAGTAATAGAACGCAGTATGTTGTTCTCTACGGCGAGTGTTCATCAAAGACGAGTGTATCGTCAGGCGTGCGCCAGGGGAGTGTAGTAAGACCGCTATTATTTTCTATCTATATAAATGATCTGATGGACAGAGTAACTTGTAATTTGCGGCTTTTTGCTGATGATGCTGTGATGTATGGGAGGCTGTCGTCTTTAACGGGCTGTATTAGCATACATGATGACTTAGACAAAATTTCTAGTTGGTGCGAAGAATGGCAGCTAGCTCTCAATGTAGAAAAATGTAAGGTGATGTGCATGAGTAGGAAAAACAATCCCATAATTTTCGAATAGAGCATTAGTAGTGAGCTTCTTGATGCTGTCGCGTCATTCAAATGTCTAGGAGTAACATTGCAGAGCGATATGAAATGGAACGAAAATGTAAGGACAGTTGTAAGTAAAGCGGACAGCCGACTTCGGTTTATTGGGAGAATTTTGGGAAGATGTACGTCATCTGTAAAGGCGACCGCGTTTGGGACCCGCAGCAGATCAGTTTAAAGGAAGACATAGAAGCAGTTCAGAGGCGACCAGCTAGGTTTGTTACTGGTAGGTTCGACCAATGCGCGAATGTCACGGAAACGCTCCGGCAACTCAATTGGGGATCGCTTGAGGAAAGACGACGTTCTTTTCGTGAATTTCTGTTGAGGAAATTTAGAGGGCCGGAATTTGAAGCTGAGTGTAGTACGATCTTGCTGCCACCTACTTACATTTCGCGTAAAGATCACAAAGACAAGATAAGAGAAATTAGGGCTCGTATGGAGGCATATAGGTATTCTTTTTTTCCTCGTTCTATTTGGGAGTGGAATAGGAAAGGAAATGCCTAGTAGTGGTATAGTGTACCCTCCACCACGCACCTTACGGTGAATTGCGGAGTATGTATGTAGATGTAGAAGCTCAGCGGTATATAGTTATAGGAAGTTGAAAGACCACCGTTAATTGTAAAATTAACTCTAGCTGAAGGGAGTCAGTTAAAAGCTTACTTTAAACATATAACTCTGGCCGTAAAACCAGCTAAAGGATTCGCGTGAACTACTGACTACTTCCTGCAACAGAAACTTGTTCCCTGGCCTAGAATTTAGAACTGACTCAAACTTTACTTTAGCAGCAGGAAGACAAAGAGACGGTGGCCACTATACGTCGTAGATCACGAGAATTACACACAATATACAAGCCACCGCGAACTAAACAATTTCATGAAGGTGACTGAGAGAACATTTATGGAATTAAAAATATGATAATATGCATCTGAATATGTTCTCAGCACTGGTGAAAAACAACATTAAATAAAAATGGAGGGTATTCATAAACTAATATTTATAAGAAGGATAAAATTTCACTGACAATAAATTATTTATTCAGTTCAAACATGAGCAAATGGGGGCACCAATTTTGTTAAACGATAAAAATGCATGTCATTGAACTACTAAATTAAATCAAAGTAATCTGAACTGAACATCGTCGGGGGAGGGATTTACAATCAACAAGCATTCAGCCTCTCTCACGCGGGAAGCAAAGCGAAACTCACCCAACTCACCGTGCTGATACGAGGCAGAAGCAGGCGCCGCTATCGTATGCGAAAATAAGCGAAGCAGGATGTACCACACAACACAAGAAAAAATAATTTTTGTGTCAGATGAACGATTCGTTTGCAATTACAATTATATTACAAACGGCTTTTTTTGGTATTACTACCGTATTTTTTGTCCGAAATATTTGAAAAATGGAAGTTCCGGTCTCTGGTGGCCTACAATCATGTCTGTAAAATTTGGTGCTGATCGGTTGAACGGTTCGTCTTAAAAAGCGGGAACACGTTACGGACAGACAAGACATCCCAAAATCGCCGTTATTTTTGCAAATATCTCTGAAACGATACGACATAGGAAAAAAACATAAGAGAGTAAAGTTGTAGAGAATTTTCTCCTCTACAAAATTCGATTATTCAATTTTCGTGTCAGATGAATGGTTAAGCCGTTATTTTCATTTAAATTTCAATCTGTCAAAAGACGATCGCAAAGGCCCACTTTTAGCGTTACTACCGTAACCTAAAGTGGGCCAAAAAGAAGCCCCTTCGTTTGGTACAAGAAAGAGGCAGCTCCACCTACTAGATTCAGATAAATCCAACAGATCGTTCATCGATTTCCAGAACCGGGCCACTGCTTTATGTGCGACAGAGAGTTCGGTAATACAGAAAAGTGTTTGAGGTAGATGGAAAGAGTTTTTCTTCCAGTGAACTATGCTCGCATTATCAGAAGACCCAGCCTCAAATTCCATGTCACTGAAGTGGACCAGAAATTTATTTTCAACTTTGTTGACACGTTGAAGAAATTTTCCGTAAAGAGCCCTTACGTATCATTTTCGAACAAGAAAAGAGGAAAATATTTAATCACTACGTACACAATATTCCTCTGTAAACAGCCATACATAGGTAAAGGTATTATTCGATGCAGTGCGACCGTAGGGATGACCGCCTTCGATAATGCGCAAATTGGCAACCAAGGAGTCTCATAACAATCGACCACATTCATCAAACTTATGATCGTCACCTCCCGCTTAAAGGCCAAAAGTTTAAAGATGTGACAGAGCTGGCCAGAAAGTATGTTAGACAAAACTAAAAGTGATTTTACGACCAGTTGATGTCAGATGCTTCAAACGATCCTGAGGAGGTTGTTCAAATGTTCAAATGTTTGTATAGTCTATGGTACTTAACTACGGGGTTATCAGTCCCTAAACTTACAAACTACTTATGAACTACTTACGAACTAGGACGAAACAAATATCCATGCCCGAGGGGGGATTCGAACCCCCGACCGTAGTGGCCGTGCAGACCGTGACTGGAGCGCCTTAGTCTCTGAGGAGGTTGAAAGGGAGCTAGAAGATTGAAGAAGAACTGTAGAATTAATGTATTATGCCAATAATGTTGTACTTTCTTTATTAATAAATGTTTTTAAACTGAAATATGGTTAATTATGAAGAAAATGCTTCTACAAACAGTTTTCATTCACTTTGGAGCAAAACGGAGGCAACTCCAAAATTCCAAACTCTATTGCACGTACCTGTGAGTATTCTCATCAGTAGTATTAGATTCCGCATAGCCTAAAACAAGGCTGAAATATTTTAAAACTTTTTTTTCTTTTTTTCAATTTGCCACAAACTGGCAAAAGTGCAGCTGCCTCCTTCTTGCACCGAACCCTTGAATTGTTACTCAGCTGAAGAGCTGTAATACTTACTAGAAAATTTTGCGAACATTAATTATCTTCAAAATACCTGCTCCTATCTGGAATACAAAAATACGAAAAGTGCACATTCCCGCAAGTTCAGAACAACCGCCCCATTTGTTTTGCCTCTACGATAGTACAAGAGAAGTCCGTGTAGAGTGCACTTGTCGGAAGCTACTTCTGGCCCGCGATATTCCATCACGCCTCCGTCTCCTCCGGCCAGCCTCTGGTGATCACCGGATGTTGCGCACTAGTCGCACCTTCGCTTACCCGCCAGTTAACCGCGTCAGCAGACCTGCAATAGTACAGTGCCATATCGGGTGATCAAAAAGTCAGTATAAATTTGAAAACTTAATAAATCACGGAATAATGTAGATAGAGACGTAAAAATTGACACACATGCTTGAAATGACATGGGTTTATTAGAATTTAAAAAAAAAGAGAGAGAAAAAAAAGGAAAAAAGTTCAAAAAATGTCAGACAGATAGCGCTTCATCTGATCAGACAAGCAATAAGTAGCATAACAAATTAAGATAAAGCAAAGATGACGTTCTTTACAGGAAAAGGTCAATATGTTCACTATCATTCCTCAACAATAGCTGTAGTCGAGAAATAATGATGTGAACAGCACTGTAAAGAATATCCGGAGTTATTGGCAGCCATTGGCGTCGTATGTTGTGTTTCAGCATCCCTAGAGATGTCGGTCGATTACGATACACTTGCGACTTCAGGTAACCCCAAAGCCAATAATCGCACGGACTGAGGTCTGGGGACCTGGGAGACCAAGCATGACGAAAGTGGCGCCTGAGCACACGATCATCACCAAACGACGCGCGCAAGAGATCTTTTTTTAAACTTTTTTCTTTGTTCTAGTAAATCCCATGTCATTCAAAGCGTGTGTGTCATTTTTACCCCTCTATCTACATTATTCCGTGATTTATTAAGTTTTCAAATTTATACTGACTTTTTGATCACCAGGTATGTTGAGATCTGACACACCTGGCCCGTGCCTACAGCCGCTCGTCTCTCCTTCAAATGTTCAAATGTTTGTAAAGCTTATGGGACTTAACTACGGGGTCATCAGTCCCTAAATTTACAAACTACTTATGAACTACTTACGTACTAGGACGGCACAAATATCCATGCCCGAGGGGGGATTCGAACCCCCGACCGTAGTGGCCGTGCTGACCGTGACTGGAGCGCCTCAGTCACCTCGGCCACCGCGGCCGGCCGTCTCTCCTTCAATCGGCCTTCAATCGGGCCGAAAGAAAACTACTGGGCGATGGTAGCCGCTACGCTCCAGTATCTAATATCGGCAATAACACACTGTTTTGCTATTTTTGCAGGTACAGAAAGTTGCTGAACGAGTACCTGGCGATGATCGACTGCTTGGACGAGCGCAACATCTGCGGCTGCTGGTACCAGAAGTGCCCGTGCACGATGACACCGGAAGGTTCTGAGGAGGGCGCTGGGGAGGAGAAGGAGGTGATACCGCCGCACGAGCCATGGCCGGGGGCGTGGCTGGGCCCGCCCAAGTGGTCGGTGGCGGGGCTGCTGGAGGACCACCGCGGACCGCCCGCGCCATGGGCCTGGCCGCCAGGCACCTCCGTGGCTGGGCTGCTCCAAGACCACCGAGACCTGCCCTGCAAGGGCAGGGCCTTGTGAACGCACCCCTGTACCGCCTGACAGTAAACCTCCTACATCAACTCTCAGCCGTCTCATCACTCTTGTCTAGTCATCTCTTTACCACCTCCATGTATAACCACAGTCTAACATATCGGGCATTCCACAAGTGAGTGAAAACTGAAAATCTGAAAGTCATGCTTATGAGTACTTCCTCAAAAATTGTAAGGTACTGATTTTACCTGTACTGGATAAAAACATTTAGCAATTTCCTTTAATTTATCACCATCGACTTCGAGACGTTACAATCATGGGTGGTAGTAGCAAAATAGGTTGTCAAATTAGCAGTGATCCCCCCCCCCTCCCATAGTTGACTAACAGTTCATTCTTTTGCATGTTTTTTAAGACACCTTTCTTTCAATTAAGCATTATTTGTTTTACAACCACCCTTTTGTTTAACGTTATCTCTCTCAAAGGTATAAAATATATATTTCATTCCATTCCATGATGGTGGTGGTGGCGGCTGGTGCAGCAACAGTGTTGAATAATTAAAAATGTTCAGTCTCTGTTGCAATATTTTATTATCCAATGACGCGTTTCGCGCTGTTTGCGCATCGTCAGACTGGAAAAATACAAATGTTTTGTTACAGTCCGTGTACCACACCCCTTTAGTCCCTAGTCATTCTAGTTCAAATAACCCTTACGTACTTTGTACGTTTACCTCTTTGCAGGCGCCCAATGACAACAATTGTTAAGATTCCTCCTACACAGCTATAGATAGCTCTGTGGCTCCATCTCCGCCCAAGTAAGTCTGAATTTTCAAATTTACTCACCTTAGCCACATTAGATTCGCTGCCCGCCAGGTACACGGACTGTAACAAAACATTTGTATTTTTCCAGTCTGACGATGCGCTAACAGCGCGAAACGCGTCATTGGATAATAAAATATTGCAACAGAGACTGAACATTTTTAATTATTTAAGTATAAAATATAATTTTGGAAGTCAGGTCCTTGGGCGACTCCCGTCCGTCACATTACCTGTCCCGTCTGTCACGTAACATTTATTGTTTCAGAAACTTAAATTTATTGTTTTGTTTGTTTGTTTGTATAGTCTATGGGACTTAACTGCGGGGTCATCAGTCCCTAAACTTACAAACTACTTATGAACTACTTACGAACTAGGACGGCACAAATATCCATGCCCGAGGGGGGATTCGAACCCCCGACCGTAGTGGCCGTGCAGACCGTGACTGGAGCGCCTCAGTCTCCTCGGCCACCGCGGCCTGCTTAAATTTATTAATGGTCCTAAATTGTACATAGCGTATGTTAAATTTTGGAGTTTGAAGTTCATGTACACATTACTTATACTTTCATATGTATACATAAATCACAGAAATAATGCTATGTTTTGTAAGCTGCAAGACTTGAAGCTCATTTTGGTCCCGTCCGTAACACTATTATTTTTCCATATTGCAGACAAAAATTATGATGGACTAGCAAAATTTTCCATTAATATTCTGCACCAAATAATGAATGTTTGGATTGCAGAGAGAAACTAAAGATTTATTTTAATTTCTCTGCGACTGAATGTCCCATCCGTCACTCGTGGAATGCCTGATATACAGTCCAGTGGCGTTTTCTCAGGGTATAGAAGTCGTGTGTCAACGCCCTGTTGAAATCCAATGAAAAATAGTAGATTATTTTCATCTGTTTAATTATATAATTCTTCTCTCTGTTTTTGGTCTCCTTTCTCCGCAGTTGCAATTATACAATTTGTGTAGGCTATAGGGAGCGTAAGGTTATTTACAACTTGTACAAAACCGGACACCAGTTGTTAGAGTTGAAGGGCATGAAAGGGATGCAGTGGTTGGAAAGGGAGTAAGACAGGGTTGTAGTCTTTCTCCAATGTTATTCAATTTGTACAACGAGCAAGCAATAAAGGAAAGCAAGGAGAAATTTGGTGAAGGAATTAAAGTTCAGGGAGAAGAATTAAAAACATTGCGTTTTGCCGACGACGTACTAATTCTGTCAGAGATAGCAAAGGACCTGGAAGAGCAGTTGAACGGAATGGACAGTATGCTGAAAGGTGCATATAAGATGAAGATTAACAAGAGCAAAACTAGGGTAATGGAGTGCAGTCTAAGAAAATCAGGTGATGCTGAAGGAATCAGATTAGGTAACGAAACAATAAAGGAGGTAGATGAGTTTTGTTATTTGGGCAGTAAAATAACAAATGATTGTCGCAGTACAAAGGATATAAAATGCGAGTGGCAATGGGTAGAAAAACGTTCTTCAAAAAGAGAAATTTGTTAACATCGAATATTGATAAGCCTAAGAAAGTCTTTCTGAAGGTATTTGTGTGGAGTGTTGCCTTGTATGGGAGTGAAACATGGATGATAAACAGTGCGGACAGGAAGAGGATAGAGGCTTTTGAAATGTGTTGTTACAGAAGAATGCTGAAGATTAGGTGGGTGGATCGCGTAGCTAATGAGGAGGTACTGAACAGAATTGGGGAGAAAATAAATTTCTGCCATACCTTGACTAAAAGAAGGGATAGATTGGTAGGACACATTCTTAGACATCAAGGAATTGTGAATTTACCGTTGGAGGGAAGTGTGTGGGGTAAAAATCGCAGAGGAAGACCAAGAGATGGATACAGTAAGCATATTCAGACAGATGTAGGTTGCCGTTCTTATGTGGAGTTGAAGAGGCTTGCTCAGGATAGGGTACTATGGAGAGCTGCATCAAACCATTCTCCGGACTTAAGAGCACAACAACAACAGCATCTTCAGTGGTCACCTGTACAAGAAATATTTTGTTTTACATTATTTGTTTGGTTTTTACTAAATTCGATGGATAGCAGTTCTCAAGCAATAGGATTATTTTGATTCTGTTAAAATGGACTACTAATATTACGTATTTTTATGTTGTCCTCTTCATGTGTTTTTTGTAGCACATTTCCACTTGCTGTCACAGTTTATATTTACACTGTTTACAACTACACTTGCTTAAAAAAGTTTTTAAAGAATCGCCATACCTGTGGCCTGGCAGACAATGTAGGTGTTTGTTTTGTTTTTGTTTATCGTCTCTGTGTGTGTTATTTGCTTCAAGTTCTTTGGTTCGCACAAAGTTGCTAGCAGACGCCTGCTTTGATAAAAACGAAACAAAAACACATCTCACACTGCGAACCAAAGAACTTCTAAACGAATAACACACACAGAGACGATAAACAAAACAAACGACATACATAGACTGCCAGGCCACAGATATGGCGACTTTTAAAACCTTTTTTAAGAAAATGTAACTGTAAATAGTGTAAATATAAACAGTAACAGCAAGTGACAATGTGCTACAAAACACACAAGAGAACAACATAAAAATACGTGGATAATATTAGTAGTCCATTTTATTCAGAAATAAAATAAGCCTATTGCATGAAACTGTTACTGATCGAATTTAGTAAAAATCAAACAGATAATGTAAAACAAAACATTTCTTGTGCAGTTGACCACTGGAGATGCTTTAAAATAAAGCGAAACGCGCCTGGTCTAAAGTAGACAGTCGCCTAACCTATTCAATTTGTATAATTGCATTGCGGAGGAAGGAGACCAACAACAGAAAGAAGAATTACGCAATGAACCCTTTTTGTGCATGGTTTGACTGGACTAATCTATTCAACTGCGCTAACGACATCCGCGGCTGGTGTGAACTGGGAGTGGGGGCAAAGTTATGTCCCTTCTTCAGAAGAAAACGCGCGTCGCCACTCAGCTCCATATCAAATCAAATCAAATGTTTGTAAATCTATGGCACTTAACGTCTTTGGTTATCAGTCCCTAGGCTTACAAGCTACTTAAACTAAAACTAATCTAATGAAAACACAAACACCCATGCCCGAGGGAGGACTCGAACCTCCGACGGCGAGCAACCGCGCGCTGAGCAGCAAGGCGTCTTAGACCGCTCGGCCACTGCACCGCGTCAGCTTCACATCACTCAAATTGATGGCCGTCTTGCACGGAGCCTCAACAGATGGTTTGTCAAAATTTAGGTATTTCACTTCCTGTGGCTTTCTTCTGTGCTGAATGGGCTACCACTCAGGATACACCACCAGTTGCAAAATGTAATTTGAATAGTTCTTGTGAGATGTAGTCAAGGCTCTGGAGGTTGAAATCACTCGCACACCAAGTTAAGACTTGCTCGCTTCTTAATTCTCCTGCTACAAAATCGATATGACGTATCATCTTAGCAAAGTTAGGCACAACATGATCGGCACAACATCTATTCAGAATTGCAGGAGTACTCAGCAAACGCTATCTTCGGTAGCGCAGCTTGTAAATTGTCTTCGTACAGTGAGATCTCTTCCACGTAACGGTATATCATTTGATTCTTCAGTTTCTCCCAGCGTATTCTTGATCGATCAGTCAACGGGTGTGCTGTCAGTTCATAGTGTCCAACGGGCACAATATTCCCGGGATGAGTCATGTCGTCGTCGTTAGGTGCGCTGACGAAGTCCTGAGGGCGTATTTACATCCCAGTTATTCGATTTTTAGGTGCATAACTGGACAGTAACTATCTTTATGTAATCAATATATCCATGTAGCCTATATACTACTGTTTATGTCTTACAACGTGATACAGGAACAATTGATTTACCTTTTAATGTATTCAGAAAATTAGTTTTTTCGACGTGGATACTTGGAAAAAGTGCATGTATACGTTACTCGTATTGTAGTACTTTAACTAAACGTTAAATACTGATTACTGCTCTTCGTGTGCTTAATGAATGTTATAATGAGCTTATCATTAATTACTAATGGCCTCCTCCCTAGTTAATTTTCACCTGCGTTGGCCTCTAACCCATCTGTTCAAGATTGTAGATCATTTTGCAAATATTGCCATTCCAGGCTTAAAGCTCACAAAAATGATCTGTTACTGAAAGAATGGCAATTAACAAAAGTTGTTGCGCTATTTTCGACGTTTTTTCTTTATTATGTAACATGTCTACACAAAAAGTAATATTCTTTCGAGAATTGAAAGTACTAAATAGACAATTACACGCGTTACACGTTATTTAGGGAATTCTGGCCTCATTTAGAGGGGTTTGAATTGCAATCTAAAGGAAAATTCTGCTTCTGGATTGCCAATACCGGTAAGGTAGACAGTAAATTCTTCAAATACTACATGGAAAGGGAAACTTATTTCAAGTTTATTAGCAGATTTTGTGCGTGAGCCGGCGGCAGATACATTTTAATCAGGAAAGGCTAAGCAGCTTGTCGACAGTAACAGCCGTTGTAGTTCCCACGGCAGAGACGCACCATATGGCGTTGGCAGAGGAGGTGGGGTAGCGAAAGCTGCAGAACGCCGTATCCGTGGGATTGTCCGCTGCGGCCGGCGCGCCTATACGCCAGTGAAGTACGAAGAATATGGCGCTTATCTAACAGCTTTAATTTTTTCTGATGTTGTTTGATTTAACAATGCTTTGGTGTAAGTCGGCCAACCGTCCCGGATTCTACGGGATCGTCCCGAAATCTGCCGCATCATACCGCGTTAGAAGGCTAAATAAAAGGTCCCGCAAAATGCCTAACTTGTACCGCATGTCCCGGATTCCGGTAATTTTCACATTCCACCAACTGCAGATTATTCCTACGCAGAGGTGCCTACAGGGGAGGGGTCATAACGCAGACTGCGTCATTGAAATTTCTGTGGGAGGGGAGGGGGGAATTAGTACTTTTGGCCAACCTGGATAGGGGCTTTATAAAACAATGTACAAAACGTGAAATCAGAGATATTTAATTTCATTATTAAATGGCAAAAAAGGACCTAATATATCGTGTGTAGGGGGGAGGGGGGGTTGGTCGTAGTTCGAGTGGCCGGGGGGGGGGGGAGGAAACATTGGCCAAGGGGGGAGGAGGGCACCTCTGTTCCCACGTATCGTAATTACTACGAATAAGGATATGAGGAATTATGATTTTGATCATGTGCAGTACCGGTACCTTTCGTTGCCTTAGTGTATATAAAAAAGAAATAATTGTATAGTACGACTAGTTGTAACACTACTTGCTGTTAGCCCGGGCTGACCACTTAAGATTGCTGAGGTTGGCAGCGATCACAAAAAAATTAATAGGTTCCAGACGAAACATTCCGGGTGGTGGCGAAGTACAACGGACGATTATTCAGGTTGTAAGTTAGTCCACGCACAAAGTAGACATTGTTGATTTGTGTTGTTTGCTTCGCCGGGTTCCGTGAAGTGATTTGTTTGTTTTACTTAGCAATGCCATCGACTGTTAGACACCGAATTTGTCAACTCACGAAGGACTTGCAAAAGGAGTTGCCTTTTTTACTGAAGTGTACACACCTTCCGAAGTGCGGTGCAAAGCGTGTAATGGGGTCGTGTCTGTTGATCACGGTGATACACATATGACGTCATTTAACATCTGACAAAAATAAAAGGGTGCAGACCGCTGCAGGTAAATCATCACTCTCGACTTGTTTCTGTTAGGAAATTCACTGAGTACGAAGAACTTGGGGTACCGATGGTTTGTGAATTTTCCACAAGGTAAGTCATAATCACACTTTTAGAGTCAAAAAGTATTTCAAAAGAAGTTTCGCTGCGGGAAAACTAAGTGTGAAGCAATAATGAAGAATTTAAATGCGCCTTTTTCTTTAGATAGCCTACAGAATGAACTTAAGAAAAAAAGACGATCCATTTGTCTGCATTTGTACAGACGTTTCAGATCACAAATACCTCGAAATATTTCCAATAATAGTGTGGTACTTTCATCCTGAGACTGGAATTAATTTAAAAATATTAGACATCCTGAATTTAGCTGGTGAAACTGCATTTATTATATACTAGCTTAATTCCCGCTGCTTTGCACACATAGACTGGATGGTCTGCATTGGTTGTTTCTACTTCTAAATATAAATGTTCATAGATGTAGCTTTAGAAATGCTTTCCTAATCAAGTATTTTGATACAACTTGCCACCCTCTACTGCACCATTGATGGCAGAATTCAAAACATCCCGAAACACATTTTTGTTTTAGTCCTAAGCATGGTCCCAAAAAAATTCCAATCAAAAATCTAAATCCAAAGTTTTGTATTTCTTGCTTCAAAATTGCTGTAATAGCAACGTATATATATATAAAAAAAAAAAAATAAAAAAAAAAAATATATATATATAAAAAAACCTCAACCCCTATTTCACCCCCTTAGGGATGGGAATATCAAAAAATCGCTGATACCTCTAGTGTAAGATAAACAACGTCTAAAAATTTTAAGTTCCTATCGTCTGCAGATTCACTTTTCAGCGCCGTATTCTCTTTTTCAGAAACGGGTCGAGAACCAAAATTTCTTTCTTACTCTTTGGCATATTTCTTGGTAGTTTTACTTTTCAGACTGCAATACGCAGTTATTTTTCTTTATTTGTATCGTCGGCCGCTGTGGCCGAGCAGTCTGCGGCGCGCAAGTCACGGTCTGCACGACCGCTACGGTCGGGGGTTCGAATCCCCCCTCGGGCATGGCTGTTTGTGTCGTCTTTAGTATCAGGTAGTTCATTAGTAGTTTGTAAGTTTAGGGACTGATGACCTCGCAGTTAAGTCCCTTAAGCTTAACAAACATTTGAACATTTTTTATTCGTACCTAGGAGATGCCATAACTGAAAAAGTGAAGTTAGCAAACTGAGCACTCCGGCATTTGTTTGTGCCAAAAACATTTGTCGTGGTGCGTGAATATAGTAGTTCTAGTCGTTGAAATATACGTCATATCTAATTAATTACTCCGATATGGCTGTCAATTTAGTGACATTACGTAAAGAGGGCACAAAAGCATGGTCCTTCTGGCTTCAACAAATCGTGTTCACAGCGTAGATATCGCCACCTTCCTTTATTCTAAACCTCCTTGGCATCACGTTTCGCTGTATATAACCTCTTTGCTATTATAGTGTCAAAAGTCATCGCTGTTCTTCAGTCTTCTAGTGTGTTCTTTTTAAACGTATCAGGCTTCTCAGCCTAAGGTCATCAGAACGACTTTCCGCCTTAGAGAAATTGGCAGCAAGAAGGATTCCTAGTGGGTCAGCTACTAGGTGGAATTTCAAGTCACGCACCATAAATGTGGTCCATGAAAATAAATCCTTGCTGCTGGAATTCTTATACCAATGGGTTGTAGGGGGCGCCATATGGATTCTTTGGCCGGGTGATATTCTCCCCTTCCGTCGGCCCTGCTAGTCTGGACCTGTTTCGTAGGAACCATGCTTTCAGTATCAGCCATAAACTCATAATTGTTAACCTCGGAATTTCTAAATAGTCTTGTATTGTGGCGTGGTCCCATAATTGGCATCCCGGATTTTATTTCGTCAAAATATCCAACCGTAACGAGTTAGTATTTCAGCTCTTTTAATAGCACTTCAATCAGCACTACAGTGTGCTGTCTACCTGCGCAGGGACTACGTCAGCGAGAGCGTTCCCTACAAAACAGGTAGGAGAAACGCCTACGCCTGGCTCAAAGGTGAGTCGGCTTAATTTGCAGATCCCGAATGGACAGTGTGCGCCGGTAAATCCGCACGTTCTCTACGGACCTAACTACGCCTACACTTTTAAGATAGGTTTAGTCACTAGGAGCGGGATCTAGCACAATGGGTGTGGTGCCATACCCATTGTTGATCAACAGTCCGTTACTACAAGGCAGAAATAAGTTTTTCGTGAGAAAATCTTACACATATGCTCATGTTCAAACACTCCTGACATTTATTTCACATTTACACACGAGACTGCATAACGCTCCTGGATCGCTGAGAAAACAAAATGCTAAATCTAATGAATACAACTTCAGAAGGAAACTCAAATTATCCTAAAATGTAAAACCTGTTTCTGGAGATCCTTTCATCCTGTAATTGTACGTTGCGTGTATGGCGATTTCCAGGGACAATGTAAAATTTACTATAATTGTTTGGCCTCATTATTGACCGAAATTAAAATCTGAAAATGCTGTCGTAATCTACTCGTTAAGGGTCGTTTACACTGGGCGTATGTCGTGCCGCATGCTGCAGACGCACGTTGTCACACGATTTATGCGACATGGATATACACGGTGCCCTATGAACAACGCCTGCGTCATGTCCCACGTTGCAACAATGTGCCGCGATCAGATCCCGAGTTCGGTGGATTTCTGCGCGGCATTTTGCGTGCGCCAAAACATCGAGAGGGCCAATGAGAATCATCTTTTATTCATTGAGGCTTACAGATAATCAGAAGTGATGTGGAAAGTGCAGGACCGAAATTACAAAAACAATCTATAAAATGAGACGTTATTCGGACCCTTCCAATGAAGTTCGAAACTGACGAGTACACAGTTGGAAAGAAGAGACAAAAACTTCAAAGGGGGTTTCATCGTGAACACTCACCTATGACCACTAGAAAAAAACGTCTCAGCGGCTACTGTAGACACAAAATAGTTCGCATATGAATGATTACAATTCATCCTTGATGTGGCAGAACCATTTACAGGAATGGCCAGCTCAATAATAAGTTTCTCGGTCTTTCACTAACTAAAGGGAATGTTCTATAGCGATAAAATACGGGTATATGTTAGACTATAAAACACCAATACTTAATTTATTTAATTATATTAATTTTAATATGACTTCCATATATCGCTCCTAAATAACAAGGGAAATTCAACTTCACTTCGACATTTCTGGCAATATTCTCCATCCCTCAGTATCCTTTGAAATATGAAAAGTAAAACATAATAGTTATTACCCTAGTTTTTTCCTTCTTTTTTCCTAGAATGACGGCACAGAAGTAGAACCAAATGAAGACACAAGTAGGTCTCTGGAATAAAAATATGTGGACCCTCACACACATCCATTACATCAAATGACCTAAACCAGCGAAGTAAAACGATTAACAAGAACAAAAATAGAATAGCTGATGAACTGGAGAAAGATACGAAAGCTAAAGAAGCGTGCAAAACTTTTAAAAGTTCGACCACACAGGAAAAGTGAACTGCATATGGAGAATTTCTTGCAAACTACAATTAGACGGTTCTAAGAACGGGCACGTCAACAAAAGCGATCGATCCCTATTTTATTTTGCCGAGATACTATTTTCCAATCAGCCTACCTTCACAAATCATGGTAGCGTTAACCGGGGTTATATACATTACGGGAATGTAGACAATCCCTACTGGTTACGGCAAGTCGACCATCAACGCCCTTGGTCTGTTAACGAACGGTGTGGCATCATGGCGAGCAAACTCATTGGGTGGACGCAAATATGGAATGCGTTTGGAACAGGAACTACCGATACTACTTCACGACGTATGTGGTTTCAGCACGACGGGCGCCCAGCGTACAACGCAAATAAAACACGCAAAGTATTAGACCATGTTTGCACTGGCCGGCAGATCGGCAGAGGTGGCCTTGTTAACTGACCTGCTGGGTCACCCGATTTGACGCCACTAGATTACTTTCAGTGGGGATATATAAAAGGTAAGGAGTGCCAGCAGGCCGTGAAGACATGGTCGACCGCATACGTGACGCTGGTGCTGACATTTCCTAACATATGCTTATACCCTGTGTACAATCATTTGCAGAACGGGACACAGAGTGTACTGCAGTTGAAGGTGCTAAATTTGAAAATTTACTTTAATTGGAAAAGCAGGGGAACTTCGCTTCGAGCCCCAAATACAGAGGAGCATCAGGTAGTCCCCTGATCGATATGTCGAGGTATACGACGTTGTGAGTGAGGTGTACAATTAAAAGCCACCAAGTAAGTACTGGTGTTTCCTTCCATCGAATCATATAGGTGGGGTCTCCAAGTTTTAAATTACAGTTGTGGACGCATTTCGAATTCGCTGATTACAGCGTCATCTGTAACGAAACGGAAAAAAATATTTAAGACGAAACGTATGATGTTTTTGCCGTATAATCGTAATCTGCGATAAAAACCGGGGATTTCTATTGAAGAATTCAAAGTTGTCTCCCGCCATCCACACACGGTTTAAGGGAGGCGGGGGGGGGGTCTAATGTAGAACCATCGGATACCAAAAATGTTTGTCAAGCTTAAGGGACTTAACTGCGGGGTCATCAGTCCCTAAACTTACAAACTACCTTATACTAAAGACGGCACAAACATCCATGCCCGAGGGGGGGGGGGGGGGGATTTGAACCCCCGACGGAAAGCCTCGCGCATCATATCACAGCGCCTCAATGCGCATTAGATGTCCCCCACCGATACAAGTAAATTAGAGTTGTACCTTTCTTTCTTTTTTTTTTTTTTATCATCCAACGTGTAGTTCCAGTGATATTTGAATGCCTTCTGTTAAAATGACCGTCCTGTATATAAGAAGTTATATAAAGTGAAACTGTGTGATAAGTAAAATCAATTTACATCTAGCTAACACCGGATGGATTTACTTGAAACGCAAAGTGTTGGCTTGCCGCTCTTTTATAAATATTAACATTAGTGTTACGTAAAATAATAGAACCATAGAGTTAACTTTATGCTAAACGACAAGCTAACAGTACAGCAAAGATATATACACATATATGAAATGTTAGCTTGTCGCATAGCAAGAAGTAAACATTCTGGTTCTGTTATTTTACGTAAAGCTAATGTTAATATTTCGAAAAGAACGGCAGACTATCACAACTTCAACCGACATTGCCTCGTTTTTTAAATAAAAACGTTCGTTTGTTGGTTGTATGTATATTAATTTTACTTATACCATAATTTCAATTATCTTAACTTTGTTATTATATCGACCTAACACACACATTATTAATTTTAAAAAATTCACCTCTTGACATTCAACGAGAATTTATCATTACTTCAATAAGAAAATTCACTCATTTACGGCTGAAATTTTCCTGGAAAATCTCTCCTTTTCCGTATTTTAAAACAAATACGTATTCCGAACCACTCCCATGAACCACAGACATTGCCGAGGTGGGGTGGCTTGCGTGCCTCAACGATACAGATAGCCGTACCGTAGGTGCAACCACAGCGGAGGGGTATCTGTGGAGAGGCCAGACAAACGTGTGGTTCCTGAAGAGCGGCAGCAGCCTTTTCAGTAGTTACAGGGGCAACAGTCTGGATGATTGACTGAGCTGGCCTTGTAACATCAGCTAATGTGGCTTTGCCACACAGCTACTGCGAACGGCTGAAAGCAAGGGGAAACTACAGCCGTTACCTTTCCCGAGGACATGCAGCTCTACTGTATGAACATATGATGATGGCATCCTCTCGGGTAAAATATTCCGGAGGTAAAATAGTCCCCCATTCGGATCTCCGGGCGGGGACTACTCAGGAGGATGTGATCATCAGGAAAGACAATACTGGCATTCTACGGGTCGGAGCGTAAAATGTTAGACCCCTTAATCGAGTAGGAAAATTAGAAAATTTAAAAAGGGAAATGGATAAATTGAAGTTAGATATAGTGGGGATTAGTGAAGTTCGGTGGCAGGATGAATAGGATTTCTGGTCAGGTGAGTACAGGATAATAAATACAAAATCAATTGGGGGTATCACAGGAGTAGGATTGATAATGAATAAGAAAATAGGAATGCGGGTAAACTACTATGGCCAGCACAGTGATCGCATTATCATTGTCAAGATAGATACGAAGCCAACACCGACAACAGTAGTACTGGTTTATATACCAACTAGCGCTGCCGATGATGAGCAAATCGAAGAAATATATGAGGAGCTAAAGGAAATTATTCAGACAATTAAGGGAGAGGAAAACTTAATTGTTATGGGAGACTGGTATTCGGTAGTAGGACAAGGAAGGGAAGGGAGGATAGTAGGTGAATATGGTCTGGGCAAAAGGAATGAAAGAGGAAGTCGCCTGGTAGAATTTTGCACAGAACATAATTTAGTTATAACAAACACCTGGTTCAAGAATCACAAAAGAAGGTTGTATACGTGGAAGAGACCAGGAGACACCGGAAGATACCAGATTGATTTTATAATGGTAAGACATAGATTTCGGAACCAGGTTCTACAGTGTAAGACATACCCAGGGGCAGATATAGACTCTGACCATAACTTGTTGGTTATGAACTGTAGGCTGAAACTAAAGAAATTGCAAAAAAGTAGGAAAATAAGGAGATGGGACCTGGATAAATTGAAGGAACCTGAGGTTCTTAAGAATTTCAGAGGGAGCTTTAGGCAACAATTGACAGAAACAGGGGAAAATAAAACAGTAGAGGAGGAATGGGTAAAATTGAGAGATGAAATAGTGAAGGTAGGAGAGGACAAAATAGGTAGGAAGGAAAGACCTACAAAAAATCCTTGGATATCACAGGAGATACTAAATTTAATCGATGAAAGGAGAAAATATAAAAATACAGTACATGAAACAGGCAAAATGGAGTACAGACGACTAAGAAATCAGATTAACAGGAAGTGCAAAATGGCTAAGCAGGAGTGGCTAGAAGGCAAATGCAAGGATGTAGAAGAATGTATAAATATGGGAAAAATAGATACAGCCTACAGGAAAAAAAAAGAAACATTTGGCGATAAGAAAAACAGCTCTATGAATATCAAGGACACATGGAAAACCAGTTCTCAGCAAAGAAGGGAAAGCTGAAAGGTGGAAAGAGTATATAGAGGGGCTCTACAAAGGAAATAAACTTCAAGACAATATTGTAGGAAGGGAAGAGGATTTAGATGAAAATGAAATAGGAGATACTGTACTGAGAGAAGAATTTGACAGAGCCCTGAAAGACCTAAGTCGAAACAAGGCCCCTGGAGTAGATGATATTCCCTCAGAGCTACTGAAGTCTCTGGGAGAACCAGCCATGACAAAATTGTTTCACCTGGTGTGTAAGATGTATGAGACAGGTGAAGTACCCTCAGACTTTAAGAAAAATGTTACAATCCCCACCCCTAAGAAAGCAGGTGCAGACAGGTGTGAAAACTACAGAACCATCAGTTTAATAAGTCATGGCTGCAAAATATTAACGAGAATTATATACAGAAGGATGGAAAAGCTGGTAGAAGCCGACCTCGAGGAAGATCAGTTTGGGTTCAGGAGAAATGTAGGAACACGGGAGGCAATACTCACTTTACGGCTTATTCTAGAAGATAGATTAAGAAAAGGCAAACCTACATTTCTAGCTTTTGTAGATTTGGAGAAGGCTTTTGACAATGTTGATTGGAATAAACTCTTTCAAGTTCTGAAGCAAGCAGGAGTAAAATATAGGGAACGTAAGGTTATTTACAACTTGTACAAAAACCAAACAGCGGTTGTCAGAGTTGAAGGGCATGAAAGGGATGCAGTGGTTGGAAAGGGAGTAAGACAGGGTTGTAGTCTTTCTCCATTGTTGTTCAATGTGTACATTGAGCAAGCTATAAAGGAAAGCAAGGAGAAATTTGGAGAAGGAATTAAAGTTCAGGGGGAAGAATTAAAAACATTGCGTTTTGCCGACGACATACTAATTCTGTCAGATACAACAAAGGACCTGGAAGAGCAACTGAACGGAATGGACAGTGTGCTGAAAGGTGCATATACGATGAACATTAACAAGAGCAAAACTAGGGTAATGGAGTGCAGTGTAAGAAAATCAGGTGATGCTGAAGGAATTAGATTGGGAAACGAAGCAATAAAGGAGGTAGATGAGTTTTGTTACTTGGGCAGTAAAATAACAAATGATGGTCGCAGTACAGAGGATATAAAATGCAGAATGGCAATTGGTAGAATGGCGTTCTTGAAAAAGAGAAATTTGTTAACATCGAATATTGATTTTATCCTAAGGAAGTCCTTTCTGAAGGTATTTGTATGGAGTGTTGCCTTGTATGGAAGTGAGACATGGACGATAAACAGTGCGGACAGGAAGAGGATTGATGCTTTTGAAATATGGTGCTACAGAAGAATGCTGAAGATTAGGTGGGTGGATCGCGTAACTAATGAGGAGGTACTGAACAGAATTGGAGAGAAAAGGAATTTCTGGCATACCTTGACTAAAAGAAGGGATAGATTGGCAGGACTGATAGGACTGATCTAATTACGGAATAAAACTGGGTTAGTTCGGATACCAGCTGATTTATTTAAAGAAAGCAGGAAACCATCAAAGTGCATAATATTCCAAGTGCATAATACCATCCACTTGACACACATTGTCTTAACTAAAAGCAAATATAAAGTTATTTCGCCTTGATGATTAAACAATGTTTTATGACCGCCTACGTATGCATGTTACTCCTCCGAGTGCGTGTTCTAGATTCACATGTTACTCCTCCGAGTGCGTGTACTGAACTGAAGTTACTCTTCCGAGTGCCTGTTCTGAACTGAAGTGTGGCGGCTCGATGCAAGGCTGCCTTCGATCCGCAATTTGGCGCGCAAACATGGCTGCCGTGCATCGACCGTCTTAAATTGTTTTGTTTATTGAAGTAGCAATTGTTAGTATGTTTTACCTACTCAGGGCATAGCTTAGCTTTGAGGGGTTTTCTAAATTTAGTTTAACATCGAATAAATAATTAGTTTATTAAATATTAATAAAAATATGATTCCGTTTTGGCGCGTGACCACCAATACTACATCCAATCGGCATCCAGTGCCTGCCGCTCGGGGACTTCCCTAGAATTCTGGGAAAATTGCCAGTGCTCTTTCCCATGAGAACCCAACCTATTGAGCCACCTGTCGTGGTTCTCACCAGCTTTTACCATCTGTTGCCTACTGGTCCTAACCGGTTGCACTGAAGCAATACTCCGATCTTAATATGATGGCTTGAAGCCAGAAATATTACACTTGCGGCCGATAATACACCTCCAAGAAGGACCGGAGATATCACAGCTAAATTTATTTCAGAGATAACAAGCGGTACAAAGACCACAGGATGGAAAGTACAGTCCCAGGTGAGGTGAGAAAGATTATTAAATCAGTACTGAGTATTGGCGCCACTGCTGATTGTAACTGTTGCTATAGGCCTACGCATCGGCATCGAATCGAGGAGTTTCTAGAAGTACTGGTATAGCAGTCCGCGCTGTTTCCACATAGTGTCTGGAGTGGGTGGCGTATTCTGACCCAGATGTTGCACAATCATCGATAAGAAGTTATCGATAGGTGAGAGATCGAGAGCCGGGCGGAATGCTACGGACTGGGAGGTCGTTCCCGCTGGAGGTTTGACTCCTCCATCGGGCATAGGTGAGTATGTTGCACTTAGCATAAGTTAGTTTAAGTAATTTATGTAAGTTTGGTCGAAAAGATCCCGGCTGGGTACACATTTTCAGGTTTGCCCAATCGCAGTTGATGTCATATATTCTATGAATATTAAATAATAACAACTGCAGGATCAGAAGTGACGTCTATTCTTTCGGAACAGACGCCACATGTATATATATAATATGCCGGTGACGGGCAATGATCCTATCGTTAGTGGGGAGGGGTGGGCAAGTTTGAAGCCCTTACTCTTACGGGAATTAGTTCATAACTACGAGTTTGAGTACTGTGGGCAGGGCGAAGCTGGGAATTTGTATCTGACGGGAGGCGAGCCTGGGTAGTCCTTGCAGGTGCGGTAATCACTGTGTCCCCAGTGGTGTAGGGGTCAGCGCAACTGCCTAGAAAGCAGGAGACCCGGGTTCGAATCCCGGCTGGGTACACATTTTCAGCTTTGCCCAATCGCAGTTGATGTCATATATTCTATGAATATTAGATCCACAAACGTTCGAACATTTTTCTAGTCAGCTTATTGCGCCTACGTTTTCTGGACTCAACGAACAGAATATATCAGACCTTCATCGGCCAAAGTTGCTTTCAAGAAAAATCAAAATTGCACACGGTTTCCTTCAACGTGTTTCAAGTTCCTCATTTCAATGGGACTTTATTTTCAATCATGTGATTCTCGTAGAAAGCGTTAAACTCCGGGCCTTCCCACTCGCAAGTAAATTTGGCTGTGACACGAGGTGCCACGTCGCGTTCTCCAGAACTGTTGTGCCCTACATGCGCGACGCGCGGGTTTTATGCCTCCTCTCCGGTAAACACCACCTCCCCACCCTCGCGTTAAACACAGACCAGCAGCTGTAAAGCCAGTCAGGGACAGGGGATGTACACAGGCGGCAGGCATCTAGTTTTACGGCTGATGAAGTCGTCAACGACGTAAGCGCTGACTTGGTTCATCAGTTTGGGGCTCAGCTTCCCACGTACAGCAAGAATGATGCAGGACAGAAAATACGTATAAAACAGTTTTGCACCTCGACAAGTTTAATGCGCGACTGTGAGAGGTAGCACAGTCGTTAACGCACTGGACTCCCCCATTCTGGAGGTTGTCAGTTCAAATCCGCGTCCGGCCATCCATATTTAGGTTATCCATCATTTTCCTAAACTGAGCCAGTCCGGATGATACCTTTGCTAGGATACAGATGTCTGCCTTCTCCGTGCTTAACAAAACGCAGTAGCTTTTATGCTGCGATGCTAATGATCTCGCCATCGAATGTACCGTTTTCTGGGGGACATTACCACGCTCCTGTGTAGTTACTCCTCTGTTTACTTAAATATGCGGTGATATTTTTTTGGAGCAAACAAATGCATCGCGACGTGATGCAATAATCAAAAATATATGGGGCCTTGCAGCAACCGATGTCGTTACTTAGCATCAGTCTCACGCCAGACGACTGACGAGAAGCTCTTACATACCGTCACCATTCATCAGATTCGGAAGAAAAATGTGAAATACAATAACAACACGGAGCAACAATAGCAATTACAAGGTAAGACATCAAACGATATGTTAGTTGAAACTTCCTGGCAGATTAAAATTGTGTCCTCCCTGGGGCATGGGTGTGTTTGTCCGAAGGTTAGTTTAAGTAGTTTGTAAGCTACGGACTGATGACCACGCTGTTTGGTCCGATAGATTTACAAACATTTGATTTGATTTCTCTCTCTCTCGCTCGCGGGGAGGCTGTTGTTGTTGTTGTTGGTTTTGAGGGGACTAAACAGCTAGGTCATCAGTCCCCGGGGAGGCTGCACAAGGTCTGGGGCAGCCCCCCACCCTGAGCCCCCCCCCCCCCCCCCCCTGAATACGCCACTGATTTACATAAACAAAGACCTTTGAGAGACCACAAAAAATCCCCGCGGGTGATGTCCGGTTATTCAGGGCATTTCATATTTCGTCAGTGAAGGTATATATAGCATTACCTGTTGAAAAGCTTTTTTGAAATCGTAACTGATATTTTGTTAGAACTTTATTTTCACTAATATGCTAATATGTAAAGCTACTCGAGAATACATCATTTCAGAAAATTTTGAATAAAGCCCTCAGAAGTGAGATTGGGCAGTAGTTGTTGACGTCTGCCGTTATTCTGAAACTGTAGCGATGAACATGAACACACACATGGACTGTGACCGCATCGCTAAAAACTCTCCTCTGTAGGGAATTCAAATCCTTTGGGCCAATGAGATGGGTGGATATCGCGTAACAACTGCTGTCTGTAACACGTAAAATGGAGTCGTTACTTTAAAACTTCATGGACTGTAGTCCTGTTTAAGTGTAGTTCTCGCGCACACGTACGCACCGATAGCTTGGGACTGCTTAGGTAGGTCTCCCTTATAGGTGGTACAGTTTCGTGGTCCAAAGCACCTACCTAGTAAATAGGAGGTACCGGGTTCGAATCCCGGCCACAGCATAAATTTTAATTTATGCCTCTCCTTATGTATAAATGTTTGTAAATCTATGGCACTGAACTACTCTGGTCATCAGTCCCTAGGCTTGTAAACTACGTAAATTAACTTATGCTAAGGAGGGAGGGAGCACTCGAACCTCCGACGGCGAGCAGCGTCGCGCTCCGCAGCTAGGCGCCTTGCAACACTCGGCTACTTCACCGCGGCCATTCAGAGTTTTGGCAACTATTTGTGCCAGTATGTAAACATAAGGGCATTAGCCAGGTTGCCTTTACAGGCGTCGTTATTTGAATAAATGGATAGTAAAATAGACTGTGCATTGGAGCAAAATCTGACAGGAGAGACTGTACAGAACGGACGGAAGTCAACGGCCAAAGTGTTCTGTGCATCTGTTACTGTAAATCTGATCAAATGTTCAAACGTTTGTGAAGCTTAAGATACTTAACTGCGGGGTCATCAGTTCCTAAACTTACAAACTACTTATGAACTAACTTATACTCAAGACAGTACAAACATCCATGCCCGAGTGGGGATTCGAATCCCCGACGGGGAACGGCCTCGCGCATCGTAGCATAGCGCCTCAATGCGCTCGGCCGCTCCTCCGCGGCTAAATCTGATCATATCGCTTTTCACTTATACTCGAGAATTTCCTATGAGCTTCAGACCATACTGAGCGTCAGTCTATTTATAGAGTGTGTGTCGTTTTCATTACATATCGTGAAACTCATAATACGAGTTCATTCTTATGTATAAAATAGTTACAGATATGTGCTAACATTGTTAGTTCCTTTATTTGCGGATGAACATTATCAACAGCAAAAGAAGGAATCAAGCACTGCTGAAGGAATTAGATTAGGTTACGAAACAATGAAGATGGTAGATGTGTTTTGTTGATTGGCAAGGGGGAGAAAAGCGTTTCTGTAAAAGAGAAATTTGCCAACATTGAATATTAATTTAAGTGTAAGAAAATGTTTTCTGAAGGCATTCGTGTAGAGTGTTGCCTTGTACGGGAGTGAAAAATGGACGATAAATAATTTAGATAGGAAGAGGCTGGAGGATTTTGAAATGTGGTGCTACAGAAGATCCGGCCGCGGTGGCCGCGGGGACTGAGGCGCTTCAGTCACGGTCTGCAAGGCCACTACGGTCGGGGGTTCGAATCCCCCTCGGGCTTGGATATTTGTGCCGTCCTAGTTCGTAAGTAGTTCATAAGTAGTTTGTAAGTTTAGGGACTGATGACCCCGTAGTTAAGTCCCATAGACTATACAAACATTTGAAACATTTTGCTACAGAAGAAATCTTGTGCCGGAACCGGGACTCGAACCTGGGACCTTTGCCTTTCTCGGGCAAGCGCACTACCGACTGTGCTATCCCGACACCACTCACGATGCCGCCTCACAACTTTACTTCCGCCAATACCTCGCCTCCTACTTTCCAAACTTCACAGAAGCTCTCCTGCGAACCATACAAGACTAGCACTCCTGGAAGAAGGGATATGGAAGAGACATGGCTTAGCCACAGCCTAAGGGATGTTTCCAGAATGAAACTTTCACTCTGCAGCGGAGTGTGTGCTGATATGAAACTAACTGGCAGATTAAAATTGCGTGCCGAAACCGGGACTCGAACCTGGGACCTTTGCCTTTCGCGACAACAGTTTTAATCTGCCAGGAAGTTTCATATCAGCGCACACTCCGCTGCATTGTGAAAGTTTCATTCTGGAAACATCCCTTAGGCTGTGGCTAATCCATGTCTCCACCATATCCTTTCTTCCAGGAGTGCTAGTCTTGCATGATTCGCAGGAGAGCTTCTGTGAAGTTTGGAAAGTAGGAGGGGAGGTACTGGCGGAAGTAAAGTTGTGAGGCGGCATCGTGAGTCGCGTCGGGAGAGCACAGTCGGTAGTGCGCTTGCCCGCGAAAGGCAAAGGTCCCAGGTTCGAGTCCCGGTTCCGGCACACAATTTTAATCTGCCAGTTAGTTTCATATCAGCACACACTCCGCTGCAGAGTGAAAGTTTCATTCTGATATGTTAGTTCTCCATACCATAGCACTCAACACACAAAATCTATAACTATATATAAAAGGCTTGTGTGTGTACGTGCTGACAGACTTTTCTCCATGACCACATACTGCCACCCACTCGTGGTTGTGGTGGTAGATAGCCCTTGGTCTAATGATGTTAGTAAAGGAGTGTGGTCGCGGTGCGTGGCAGTGGGTGAGTGTGATGAGCAAAAATTCGCAAAATATGCAATAAATACTGTTATGAAAAGTCATATACTCTGTGACTTACGAACTTTACGGTACGAGTCAAAATCTGTTTATTCTTTCAATCGTCAGACAATGCGGTCCTTTCAGACTTTAATAACGACGAGAAATATCAAATACGCAATTTTTTTTAATAAATCACATGTTTCCGTCAACCACACATTACCGACTATGAACAGAGACACAAAACAAAGATAAAAATCCAGATAGACTCAAAGATAAAAATACTCGTGACACATTGATCACTGTGGTGGAAACACAGACATACATTAATGAATGTCTCTTAGGCCATAGATATTGATATGCCTGTGCCAGTAAGCTCACTGGTGTGTGTTAATCAGTGATCTCTGATCCATATAGCCGTAACACTCTCTGCTGTGAAAGGTGTTACCGTTTGACAGCTGGGTCAAGAAAAACTATGCGACGTAGTCCTACGCATATCCCGGCGGCCCCCTGTGATAATGTTGGCAACATATGTTAAATAACGATAATCATGTGACATCGTCATAAGCCAATCGCGTGACACGCAAATATTTTGTCGTGAAATCAAGCATACAGCAGGAACAGCAGTATTTATCTACACTCTATGTGGTTCGGTCATCTTTGCACCGATTTTATATCGTGTTATTGATGTTGCCAACATAAAAACACGAGGCCGCCAGGATAGAAAGTAAAATTTTACCGAATCGGATACATCCGTTGTTATCACATCTCATTATGACCAGCACTTTCACGCGTAACTCTTTTGTATAGAGTCTCATGATTCACACAGTCTTACAATTCATTCCAAATTCCTATTCAAGAAGATATTTGTGAAAACTGTTACAAATCAATATTCGCACTTATCCAATATCGTTTTCAGAAATGTAATTTGCCAGCCGCTTTCAGCTCTGCTGTTGCAATGTCTAACTTTATGAACACAACCTAACATTGAATTTACATTGTTCTGAAGTACGGACTTAAATTAATTTCACTCTTAGTATGAAAAACTTTATGACCATTCATCGTTTTCGACAATGACTTCTACTTAAATTTGACATCTTGGCTAGGAGAACTAAGTTTATTGACAGACAGATCCAACAAGAATTGTGTTTTCGCTGACCTACGTCCGGAACCCAAAGAACCATGGTATTCACAGGACCTTCTTTAACAACCGTTGTGAAGCACGGGCATGTAAGCTAGTCTATTATATTTTTCTTCGATCGCAGACATTAAGCCTCACTGATGTGTATCCATAAAGAAAATGAAGATATTCTACACAGCTGTTACATTCAGTGGAACGTGACTTTAGAAATATCCAGACCGTTTGTCACGGCGCGTCTGTAGAAACTGGTGTTGGAGGAAGATTAATTTAATACATTTCGTACGGTGAGGCTTCTGAAGGTAGGTTCACGACTGTTACGTCACGCAAATGCGTTGGACCACAGTCTTAACATACACCGTCGCGACACTCACTGCTGTCAAAGTTGCAACGACACTACCGCCGTAAGAGTAATGTTTGTTTATAATTTTTTATGTATATAACGAAATAATATCTGTACTTTTTGCGTTCCAAGCATCAGTAAAATATCTAGAGAAATAAGTAATCGCGAAATAAATGTAAAAAATAAGTAAATAAACAACCGAATTTCACTGATTCAATGATATAAACAAAAAATCATCCGTGAAGAAATACTTACGAATATGTGAATATTTACAGCTTATTTCGCTGAAAGTAAGTGGAATATAAGAGACACGTAAATTCCTGTTACGGTCTGTTCTTACATCAAACGCACTTTCTTTGACGTGTAACAATTCGGTATGGAGTGTAACGATTCGTACATCTTTACGCTTCACTCGTCTTTCGGTTAAACGCATATAATTTTCAGTGTAATTACTTTTGATTACAAAATGAATGTCTTAAAGATTCATGCCGTATGTGTTTCGGATTTAGCAACAATCGAGGATTGGTTTCTGCTTTGATGGGGAACGGTTTTTTATTTTATTTTATTTTTCGATGTTTGTGAGGATTTTCCTTCAGCTAAAGCTGTGGTGACTGATCTGATACATTAAATAATGTAGGCATTGTATTCCAAATAGGTTTCTTACGTTCAATACATACTGGATTGACTGAAATTATATTGAAGAAATCTGGACTTTTCTGAGAAGTAATCCGACGTATTTCAGCCAAAGGTCGGATATCCTGTTGTTTATTAGACTTCTTTAATAGAAAACGAAAATCCTCATTAAAAAGCCGTAGATTTCAAGAGGATCTTACATAAACTGTCCTGCAATGTGCCGTTTCGAGTCTTCCAATGTTTCTTAGGAAACCTAACAAAGACAATTGTAGAGGTATTTTGTTGTTATTGCCGATTTTTATGTCGCTACACACCTTCCCTGTTGTAAAACCTATGTTAAAATCAATTTAGTCCACACTATTCACACTCCTCCGATATCGTTTTCAGAAATGTACCTTTCCAGCCGCTTCGAGCGCTGTTGTCGTGGAATATCACAAACATCGGTGGAAGTGTGACTGTATATGTTACACTGTGATTGTACTATCATTGTCAACTTTGTTCCGTTAATTACCTCTGTTCAGTAGTTCCCCAGCAATAATTGTGAGGCTCTATGTGGCCATTTCCCTCATCATATGGCGTTTAAAATGGGTAATTGCCAAGAATGTTTGCATATCGATGTCATCGGGCCTCGAAGATGTGTTTCGAACGTGTGATTTTAAATCGATGACGCGGCTTTTCCGAGAGAATTACATAATTCTTGGAATTTAGGACTACCAACGATGAACGTTTACGAACGTACAATAACTTAGAAGTCAAGGTAAAATTTTACTTAAGGCAGCGGGGCATGGTGTACTAATGTTGGCTACAAAAAGTTTGCTTTACGAGGACAGAAATCTGTCAACCATAGAACAGGAACAACATTAACTGTTTAATTCATGGTTAGTACAAAAGATTATTCTCCTCATTCTTTGTGATTGGGTTTCAAAAGAGCATTGAATGGTTGTTGCCAACATCAACACACTTCGCGACCGCTGCTGTATCTAAAATTTTACCGAAATGAAAAAAAGTTACTTTATCTTTCGTGTTGACCATGATGTAAATCATCATTGCTGCTAGTGATCTAGGGTAGACAGGTTCTTGTGTGGCCACTTGTCTGGTCAGTAACGTAATTATCCTCGTAAAGCGAACGTGGCGTTGCCAACATTAACACACTATGCCGCCGTAAGTAAAATTTAATAATCATTTCTAAGTGATCGTATGTTCGTAAATGTTTATCTTTCGTTGTCTCTTTAGCGCCCAATGTAAACACACTTCATAATCGGACAATATTAACCGCGTGATCGATCTACAATCGCATTCAGTACATATCGTTTGATTCTCGGCGACTTCGATCTGTAGACATTTTCGAAATATGCTCAAAATGTGTGCAGAAATAAATAATCCCACCAAGTATGTGGTACGTGGAATAACACGATTGTGTGGGCAAAATAAATGACACCAGAGAAATCCCTCGTGAGATTTATGAAATGTACGAAAATATTAAGAGTGACAGTGTTGTACAACTTTGAGATTGTGCTTTTGTCGTGACGGACGCACCTAATGTCTATGATGCATTAAGTAGTCGACCGTCTGTTGTAAAAGTGCATGAAGTGATCAAAGTCGCCGTTTCAGTGTTACTCAACTCCGAGCATTTCCCACAAATCGGAGAGCTTCAGCAGGTGGCTACAATCACAAAATTAGACTATTACGCAGAAGGTATTTCTGAGCTTGTGGAAAGGTGTGCCAAATGTTTCCATGTACATGAAACTTATATTGCTAGATACCTTTAGTTGTGTAATCTTCACTAATATGTAAGCCTAATAAAAGTGCCCTCAACAAAGTATTTTCTGAACAAAAAAATTGGAACTTATGTTCGAAATCGCCAATTACATTTATATATAGAACCGCAACCTGATGCAAAGATAGGTGAATATCTAGCAAGCTTCAAAGAGCTAAGATCATGCATTGAACAGATTTGGAATCAGCGAACACTCCTGAAGGTTAGACGACGAACAACACTGTTGTTACAGTGGCGTACGATTCCATAGTCAGGCAGACCCTCTTTGACACACTCTAAGAGTGTGGAATAGACAGAAAAACTAGAGTCCTCATAAAACAGATACAAACACGTCTAAAATAAAATTCACGGGAGAAATCTCAGAAGCAGTGTACGGCTTCTTGCATATGACTGTTAGTTATTTAGATTGAATAGTGCGGTTCTGACTCTGCCGTCTGGTCAAACTGTGTCTATAATACAAGTCCCCGAAGAATGCACCTAGAATAGACGGATACGTTGTATCTTTCCCCTATATGGGGGTTACTTAGGCCTTCACCTAGAAATATCAGTCAAAACCATAATTTGGAGAACATCTTGGAGTCTTATTAGGGGAGAATACGCTGGTTGTGGTGTGAATTTCTGTGATCAGTAGCTTGATTTATCCTAAAAAGAGAGATAGAGGTCTTTCTGTTGCATCTGAAATTTTTCATACCTCTGCACACTTTTTCGTGTTGTTGGAAGCGAATATAAGCATTCTAGGAAACTTCTTCGGTTGACACACCCTTCGGTGATTCGTGTAGATGACCCTTACAAGTTGTCTGGTCGTGTCGTAAGATACCTTACACTGTTTCTGCAGTGTTATCGATATGCGCTGATGCATCTGTAGTCGACGATATGATTACCTAAAATACGATACATTATGTATTCTACAAGGTTAAACTAACTTGGTCTGGTGCAGACAGGTGTGAAAATTACAGAACCATCAGTTTGATAAGTCATGGTTGCAAAATTTTAACACGAATTATCTACAGGAGAATGGAAAAGCTGGTAGAAGCTGACCTAGGGGAAGATCAGTTTGGATTCAGGAGGAACGTAGGAACCCGGGAGGCAATACTCACTTTACGTCTTATCTTAGAAGATAGATTAAGGAAAGGCAAATCTACATTTTTAGCCTTTGTAGATTTGGAGAAAGCGTTTGACAATGTTGACTGGACTACACTCTTTCAAATTCTGAAGTCAGCAGGGGTACAATACAGGGAAAGGAGAGTTATCTACAACTTGTACAAAAGCCAGACCGCAGTTATTAGACTCGAAGGGCATGAAAGGGAAGCATCAGTTGGGAAGGGAGTAAGACAGGGTTGTAGCCTTTCTCCGATGTTATTCAATTTGTATATTGAGCAGGCGATGAAGGAAAGCAAGGAAAATTTTGGAATAGGGATTAAAGTTCAGGGGGAAGAAATAAAAACATTGCGTTTTGCTGATGACATTGTAATTCTGTCAGAGACAGCGAACGACCTGGAAGAGCAGTTGAATGGAATGGACAGTGTGTTGAAGAGAGCGTACAAAATGAACATTAACAAGAGCAAAACAAAAATAATGGAATGCGGTCTTAGAAAATCAGGCGATGCTGAAGGAATTAGATTAGGTAACGAAACAATGAAGGTGGTAGATGAGTTTTGTTACTTAGGTAGTAAAATAACATGCGATGGTCGCAGTACAGAGGATATAAAATGCAGAATGGCAATGGGAAGAAAAGCATTTTTGAAAAAGAGAAATTTGCTAACATCTAATATTAATTTAAGTGTAAGGAAGTCTTTTCTGAAGGCATTTGTGTGGAGTGTTGCCTTGTATGGGAGTGAGACATGGACGATAAACAGTGCGGACAGGAAGAGAATAGAGGCTTTTGAAATGTGGTGCTACAGAAGAATGCTGAAGATTAGGTGGGTAGATCGCACAACTAATAAAGAGGTACTGAACAGAATTGGTGAGAAAAGGAATTTTTGGCATACCCTAACTAAAAGAAGGGATCGCTTGGTAGGACACATTCTTAGACATCGAGGAATCGTAAATTTAGCATTGGAGGGAAGTGTGTGGGGTAAAAATCGCAGAGGGAGGCCAAGAGACGCGTATAGTAAGCAGATTCAAGTGGATGTGGGTTGCCGTTCTTATGAGGAGATGGAAAGGCTTGCTCAGGATAGAGTAGGGTGGAGAGCTGCATCAAACCAGTCTCCGGACTGAAGACCATAACAACAACACGGTCTGTCAAAGGATCGATGGGTAAGCTACAGCAGAGCTAATGTGTGAGTCGGAATGTTTGATGTGTTGTGTTGTGTGCGATCTAACTGTCTGATCTATCGACATCTAGAATCGACGGATGTGTTGTACCTCTCGCCCTTATTGCTGTTATATTTTGGTCTTTCGCCTAGATTTATCACTCAAAAGCATAATTTTGGAGAACGCGTCGATCATACTAGGACATGATCCGTTGGTTGTGGTGTGAATTTTGTGCTCAGTAGCTTGATTTATCCTAAAAAGAGAGAGAGATCGGAATGTTGCATCTGCTCAATTTTTCGTGTTGTTGGATGCTAGTATAAACAATCTAGGCATATTCTTCTGTTGACAGGCTGTTTTACTCTTCGGTGGTGTGTGTAGATGACACTTGCGAATTGTCTGTGGTTAGTATAGACCTGGCCCTAACTAGAGGCGTTTATATTCTACGCCGCGATGGAGTAGCCGAGCGGTCTGCCGGGCGCCGTGGCTCAGCGCGCCCGGTCAGAGAGCTCAACGCCCTCTGTAATAAAAAAGCTGAGCCAACAACACACCGAACATCAACGAACACAAACGATCAGCGTCCGCAACGAAGAGAACTACCAATAGAACAAAAAAAAAAAAAAAAAAAAAAAAAAAAAAAAAAAAAAAAAAAAAAAAAAAAAAAAAACGGTCTAAAGCGTCTCGCTGCGGAGCGCGCGGTTGCTCGCCGTGGAGGTTCGAGTCCTCCCTGGGGCATGGGTGTGTGTGTTGTCCTTAGGTTAGTTTACCTAGGTTTAAGTAGTTTGTAAGCTATGGACTGATGACCACGCAGTTTGGTCCGATAGAGTTACAAGCATTTGAACATTTATATTCTATTTTATCAGTTCTGTTTCTTCATCTATACCCTTATCTAAGATTCATAGCAATGCCTGGTAAGATACATCAAAGCTATTGCATGTTGTTCTTCCTATGTGGGATCTAAATGTGGGATCTATCGATGCGATTTCCAGTTAAACATAAAGACGTGTTTAGTTGCAGAAGTCGTACAACCTCGCGATGTGTGTTGATTTAAATAGTTCTCCTGCTATAATATTACACAAAAGCAAAATTCGACGGACATTCCACTGTCTTAATAGAAAGTTGTGATGTGTATTTCTTTGATCTATGGGTCTATTTGCCTTAAAAAGGGATAGAAGTGGGACTGTTGGTTTTTTTTTCCCTAGCCCTGTGCATTTTTCGCGATGCAGGATGTGAAAGAAACAACCTAGATTTAGCGCTGGTCTAAACTTTACCTTCCTTGCGTACAACTTACATATATAAACGTTACTTGTTGTTTGCTGTACAACCTAAGACGAAAGGCATTGGGTCTGTTTAGTACCAAGATTGGTGGAACACGAGGTTCTTCGTATAGAATTATCATGCAAAAAGTACATTTCAAGTAAATTTGTATGTCTTACTAGGTTTGTTCATTTTATCCTAAAAAGGGTTAGATGTTGATGTTTTGTGTTGGAAGTCCATGATTTTTATGTGAAAATCACCGATCTGTGAGTCGTTTTGTCCTAAAAAATGGTTAGAGTTGGACCTAATGTGTTGTAAGCTGTTGTAGCACAGTATCGTTTTCGTGATGTGGGAATCGAGTTATACGCATCCTAGGTTTATTTCCTCTGTGGAAAGAGCATTTTACTCTTCTGCGGTGTATATAGACCAACAGTACAAGGTGTTTTCTATAGGTCCTAAGATCTGTAGGGGGATCTAGTGTGTTGAGGAGCACTCCAAAGTCGATGTGATTACCTAAAATATGTAATAGTTTGCATCTGCAACAGCTATTTGATGTTAATACTTATAGCTTTTCGTGTAGAACATTTCGCTTTTACAGGTCTATGGATCTAGGAGAAAATGCTGGAAGACATGTTATGTGTCAGAAGAGTAGTGCTTCGATTTGTAGAGTATCTGTTAGTTGGTCAGTTATCGGAGATGTACTTCTGTGCTGTTCTAGTCCACAGCTAAGTAAGCGTTCGTTTAAATCGATGATGTGCGATACGTTAGTGTATGGACTGGAGTTTGACTTTACATCGCAATTTAGCGCTCATCCCAATGTGTGTGTGTGTGTGTGTGTGTGTGTGTGTGTGTGTGTGTTAGGTCAGTGCTTTGAAACTCTCCAATGAATACCGTTTTATAATGGGGTTTAGTTTTGTTTAAACTTATTTAGTGCTCGATTATCGATATTTGACCTGTGTCAGAAAAATGTTATAGAATCGTTTGCATTGTAACAGGATATGGAATGATGACTGTTTGTGCTAGAATCATTGTCAAACATACGATGTATGTGGTCTAGTGACTGATAGAAAACTTTTCAAACATACCGTCTGGTGGAGTATGCAATGCAAACGCATGATCAATTGGTTAGATGTTCGAGAGGGATCCATCAACGATGCAGAGTTACCGAATTAGTCGCCGCTTGGTAGCTGGCTTAGAACTTTTGTAGAAAAGAGCTGGAATGGTTAGATTGGTTAGATCCTTTTGTTGTAGTTCGGTCGTTGGGTTAGGAATGGTTGTTGTTACGTAGTGTCATGGGCTAGTTGGGATACAATTTAAGTAAAAAGTGTTTGAAATACTCTAAAATACGTGTTGCAGTGTATTTCCAGTTGTGGATGATGTTGTGTTGCGATAGACCTATAAAGAAGTTGATTTTGGATTATTGCTGATATTTTAGACATGCGTAGTAAATTCGACAGGTTCGTCATTGCAAGCCATGGAGACTAGGTGAAGTTACCATTTCTCCTACCTGGCAGCAGCGTTGTGAGAGCACTCGGAATACTGGAGGAACTCGACAAGGAAGCATTGGAAAACATCTCGAGGAAATATACAAATCCTGTGGCTATACCTTATAAAGTGGAATCAGCCGCTGTTCAAATGGATGTTTTATTGGAGGAGCTCCCATCTCTGGCTTCATGCAGATGATTTCTATATAGTAGATTTGGACATCACACAAGATTTTGCAGGGATTTTTAACAAAGTGGAGATGTGCGACTATCTCGTATCAATCCACGACTTTCGTATGGTAGGAAACTGCACAGGAAACCGCAACGTGATTGTGGACAACGATAGGACAGTTAGGATGGATTGTTTAACGTGGCTAACATCGAAGTGCCGAGTAAAAATATATAATAAATTTGTATGTAAAATCACGAGCGCTGGTGTCAACAAAGTTATAGGTAATCACATTATCGATTTTATAACGGCCGCTTGTGCGGGATACTTTTACTTCTTCGTTTGGCATTACCAGGCTGGAGGCTACAATATACAGATATCAAATGGACAGTATTTTTGACCCAGAGCAAGATTGTTTAAGTGTTTTAAACGAGAAAAAAAGGGTATCTTCAAAGTGCGTCATGTATAATTGTGCCAATTTCCTCCATGTGGATGCAGTTAACGAATTCCCTACAGAACAGCTGCTGTGTTGTGTTTAATAGTGTTCTGCAATTTGTTTATTGGGGTAATACGAGTTGAAAATGGATTGGCGTTTCCGTAAATCTTGCGAACTCCTTTGCCCAATAGGATGTTTGCGGTCTTTGATTCTCTTCTCGCAATGTGTGCTGTCGTTTTGGAAACCTAAGGTGTACTACTTTCATCTTTAAGTTGTTGGTTTAAGTGCGTTTGTTTGTGTAATACTATTCCGAGAGAGAACGACCTTGTTGATGAATGTTTTTACCTATAAGGGCTTACGAAATTTCGTTGTGTTTAAGCATTGTCGACTATTATTATTAGGATGGAACATCTGCCGGCCGCGGTGGCCAAGGGGACTGAAGCGCTCCAGTCACGGTCTCCACGGCCACTACGGTCGGGGGTTCGAATCCCCCCTCGGGCATGGATATTTGTGCCGTCCTTAGTTGTAGGTAGTTCATAAGTACTTTGTAAGTTTAGGGACTGATGACCCCGTAGTTAAGGCCCTTAAGTTTAACAAACATTTGAACATTTTTGGAACATCTGTCATCGTCTGTATTTTGACCTAGGACTTCGAAATATGTGAGGTTTGTAGATGTTTTGCGGTGTTGGATTTAAATTTCCTTTTAACGATCTGGTGTTGCGGTTCGTATATTAGCATTCTAGACATCTTCGTTTGCGGTTGCCAGCTACTTGTAATTATCGATTTAAAAAAATAAATCCGAGGTGGGTTTGTGGAATGAAAAAAGAAATCACAGAAAAGGAGCATGATTTGTGTTTGGAGTAAGAAATATTTGTCTATATTTTGGGTAAAGGACGGATCGATCATGCTCTACAGAACTGAAAACCTGTTGTAAGTGTGTTGCTTCCTAGCTATCGGGTGGGTAAAGTTCTACCTCGGTTCCGTGGTCGTTCAAAGAAGGATGTAGTTAGGTCAGTGCTTTCAAATTTTTTCAAATGTTTGTATAGTCTATGGGACTTAACTACGGGGTCATCAGTCCCTAAACTTACAAACTACTTATGAACTACTTACGAACTAGGACGGCACAAATATCCATGCCCGAGGGGGGATTCGAACTCCCGACCGTAGTGGCCGTGCAGACCGTGACTGAAACGCCTTAGTCCCCTCGGCCACCACGGCCGGCTCAGTGCTTTCGAAAAAAGTTTAGTGTAGACGGTCGGAAATCGGTAAACTGCTGATCTTAAATTATTTCGTGCATTTTTATTGTTTATTTTGATTCTCCGAAGAATACCTTTGATAATAGAGTTTAATTTTGTTTAAACTTCTGGAGTGTTCATTATCGGTATTTGACCTGTGTCAGATAAATGTTAAAGAATCATTTTCATTGTATCAAGACATGGTTGCTAGAGAGATTCCCTTTACTATGTTTAGAAGGGTATAGACAAGAAGATGTGTGCTGCTGTAGCAACGAAATAAGAGGTAAAATTAAGCTACCCTAATTCTCGGAGATGTCAGAATGCGCAGAACTGGACATTAAGTCGATTACAGGAAGATCGAAAACTTACCTGTCGAAGTAAAAGATGGGAGACAGCGATAGCTCGATCTAAGGAAAAGTAACAGGATATGATTGCTAAAGAGAGAGAGTTTTAAATTTCGGAACTTTCGGCCTGGCTCAGCACCATCATAGTGCGTTTAAATAAATGCTTCTTAAATGCATTGCGTGCTATCCCCTCAAAGTGATGTCCTCAGACGGTCTTGTGTAGAAGGTTTTGTTCATTTGGAGATGTAACTTAGGTGTTTTTTGAGAGAGAATGCTTAAAACGTTATGATATTTTGTTTAAACATTTAGCATACATCTGATGTAAGTAACCAGGACTGTGTGTGTGTGTGTGTGTGTGTGTGTGTGTGTGTTACTCCTCGGTCTGCGTTCGGGACGAGTATTAACGGTGCTTGCAGATGTATATTTAGACGCATTACTAACAGCTTGGTGTTGGTATAACGGTGGTTGACTGACAGAACGGCTTTCGCTATGTTCGGTAAAATGCCGTGTGTGTTAGCTGCAGTGTTGGAAATCTTTAGTTCCTACGCAGACATTGTGCTAGATGTCTTCGCCGATTTTCGTTATTTCCACCAGGAAATTCGAATTTTTTTGTAAACAATATGTCTTTTGCTACTGCTGTTGTTGTTGTGTTACCGAAAGAGTGTTTGACATACAAGTTTGTAGCGTTCGTTACCGTTGCATTTCCTTTATTATCTAACGCGCGCTACTTATAACACGTTCGTCGTCTGTTGCAGACATTGTATAGACGAAGAGAGGCGTTCATTTTGCTTATAGTTCTAAGGTGGCGGTGGAGTTACGAAACGGAAAATTTCTTTTCTTTGGATAGTTCCAAATGTTTGATTCTGGTTAGAATTGCTTTTATATAATCTGGGCATCGAACTAGTATTTGTTAAGATGGATAAAAACTTCAAATGTTTGTAAATCTATCGGGACCAAACTGCGTGGTCATCAGTCCGTAGCTTACAAACTACTTAAACCTAGGTAAAGTAACCTAAGGACAAGCACACACACCCATGTTCCAGGGAGGACTCGAACCTCCACGGCGAGCAACCGCGCGCTCCGCAGCGAGACGCTTTAGACCGCTCGGTTACTCCACCGCGGCTAAGATGGATACGTAAGTTTGTAGCGTTCGTTACCGTTACATCCCGTTTGTTATCTAATGTGCGCTATTATTAAACACGTTCGTCGGCTGTTGTATATGAAGTCTATACGAAGAGCTTGGAGAGAGAATGCTTAAAATAATAAAATGTTATAATATTTTGTTTAAAGCCGCGGTGGAGTAGCCGAGCGGTCTGAGGCGCCTCGCTGCGGAGCGCGCGGTTGCTCGCCGTGGAGGTTCGACTCCTCCCTGGGGCATGGGTGTATTATTTGTCGGCCGCGGTGGCCGAGGAGACAGGCGCTCCAGTCACGGTCTGCACGGCCACTACGATCGGGGGTTCGAATCCCCCTCGGGCATGGATATTTGTGCCGTCCTTAGCATTAGCTAGTTCGTAAGTAGTTTGTAAGTTTAGGGACTGATGACCCCGTAGTCAAGTCCCATAAGCTATACAAACATTTGAACATTTTGTTTAAATACTTAGATTATGTTTATAGAATTGTTTTATGTAGCTTGCCGAGAGAACACAGTGTGTATGTGGGCCGGCCGCGGTGGCCGAGGAGACTGAGGCGCTCCAGTCACGGTCTGCACGACCACTACGGTCGGGGGTTCGAATCCCCCCTCGGGCATGGATATTTGTGCCATCCTAGTTCGTAAGTAGTTCATAAGTAGTTTGTAAGTTTAGGGACTGATGAAAATCAAAATCAAATGTTTGTACAGCTTATGGGACTCAACTACGGGGTCATCAGTCCCTAAACTTACAAACTACTTACGAACGAGGGCGGCACAAATATCCATGCCCGAGGGGGGATTCGAACCCCCGACCGTAGTGGCCGTGCAGACCGTGACTGAAGCGCCTCAGTCCCCTCGGCTACCGCGGCCGGCAGGGACTGATGGCCCCGTAGTTAAGTCCCATAGACTATACAAACATTTTTTGTGTGTATGTGGTCGTATTGGGGATCGAGCTGTACTCAAGTTATTCTTAAGGCGTCTAGACATCTAAAGACGAAATCTTTAGTTTCTATGCAGGCTTTGTGCTTGAATCATAAGATGTCTTGTCGATTCTCGTTATTTCCACCAGTAAATTCGAATTGTTAAATTGATATGCAAATTGAATATGGAAAGTTGTAATTGTTAATGTATAAATTAAAATGATATGCAAAAAATAATAGGGAGCGCGGTGGATGGCCTGGGGGAGAAGGTGGGGGCGGCACTCAATCAAGTGTCCATTTGTGGAGGCGGCCATGTTCATTGTTATTACAAGTAATTGTGCTGCCGGAAGTACGGAATAATTGGCTCCTTTGTTTTCTTCTGATGTTGGTGTAGGTCTATAAGTAATAACTTTCGTAAAGAAAAAAATCTGTATTTTATAAAAGATTGTCAGTAATGATGATTTAAATTAAAAATAAGAAAAAACAAAAAACATTGCAAATTGCATATTTGTGGCAATGCTGAAAAATTAAAAAAATCCTTCATTTCGATGTGATATCACAATGACGGGGCGATAAGGATCGCAAAAAATGGAAAACAATAATTTTCACGGCATCGAGCACATCGTACAAATGCTGCATTTTTTTCTTCGATATGTCAACTGGAAAACAAAGTTTATTTACGTTCATGGAGGTTTCTCTTGTATCGCACAGTTTAGAAGTGCACCACACATACGTGAGCATTCCATCGAAGATTGGAGAGAATGGTGATGAATAATTGAATGAAGTTTGATACAATATTCTCTCTCACTAATTTCATGTCCTCGTTCGATCAAGGTAGGCACATTTTTGCAGACCCTTAATGAAATTTCTTACTTGACGATAAAGAAACTTCTTTTTTATTTATTGAAACCATGATTATTAACCAACTTCTATAAAATATAGAAAATTATGACTTAACAAAAATACTTGCATTTTTCATAAAAATTGCCATTACATGTTAAAATTGTGTAAGTGTTCGAACACAACATAAAAAAGTGGCACGGCGATATTAGAACCACCGACCCATGCTTGTGAGACCAGAACTCTACAACCTTTTTCTTTTCTGTGGGTGGTGTAGTTCTGTTCTTTGCGGTCGCTGATGGTGTTGTTCGTTGTTGTTCGATGAGATCTTGGCTCAACGTTTTTATTACAGAGGGCGTTGAGGCCACACCACCTAGAAGACAAGGCCTCAGCCACGCGGAAGTAGCCGAGCGGTCTGGAACGCCACGTTGCGGATCGCACGCCCTCCCGCGTCGGAGGATCGAATCCTCCCTCGGGCATGGATGTTTGTGTCGTCTTTAGTCTTAGTTAGTTCATAAGTAGTTTGTAAGTTTAGGAACTGGTGACCCCGCAGTTAAATCCCATAAGCTTTACAAACATTTGAACAAGTCCTCACAACAGGCCGTGCCACGTCACACCGAGAGGCCGCGAACGTTAGCTGACTGGCTGGCTGCTGGGGCACAGCCCACTGCCTCGCAGTGGGCGGCCAATGAGGTAGCGTTCGTCGCCTCTCGGTGTGACGTAGCACGGCCTGTTGTGAGGCCTTGGGTTCGTTCAAAGAGCTGCAGGGCTGCAACCGCGCATGCGCAGTACGGAAATTCGTGTTCAAAGAGCAATCCTGCAGCTTCCTGCAGCCTACCGGCTGTTCAAGGAAGCTCCCGGCTGCAGCTTTCTGGCTGCATGAGCTGCAGGGAAAATTTCCTCCTGCAGCCTGACTGACGTCATCGGTACCGCGCATGCGCGGTAGTGCCTGCTTTGCTGCTGCAGGAAGCTGCAGTCCTGCAGCTCTTTGAACGAACCTCTTAGGTTCGTTCCAGCAGCTGCCAGACTGCTTGACGCGCATGCGCATCGCTGAAATTGTGTTCCAGCAGCGCCTTCTCCCGCTTCTGGCTACTTGGAGTGCGGCGGTTTGGTGTTCCAGCAGTTGTCGCAAGCAGCCAGACGCTACCCGGAAAAATATTCCTGGCGCGGTCAAGCTGCCAATTTGCGCATGCGCAGAAAGGGCTGAGTTAAGGGTGGGGGTAGCCATCACATGATTCGTGTGTGTTTGAGGAATGTTTTTAGATTATTTCGAAGTCACTGCAATCCCACTTGAGATCAGATATTTCTCATTTACACTTATTCGTTATTAGGAAGGAAAGTATTTCAATTATTCCTTTAATCTCACATTCGCCTGCAGCCAGAAACAGTGCAGAAAGCGTTCCAGCAGTGCAAGTATCAAACAAGGATTTTTACGACATAGTAGCTGCGCATGCGCAGTAACACCTGTTTCTTAGTGCTTGAAAGTAGCCGTCTGCCAGTTGCTGGAACGAACCTCTTGTCTTCCAGGCGGTGTTTGTTGACTCTGACCACGCGCGCTGACACACGGCGCCCGACGGCTGGGGCTGCACCAACGAATGCTGTAACTGATATAATTTTCTACTTGCAAAATTTCAAAGTCGATTTTCTCGTTAATATTTGAGAGTTGTGTCGAATGGCTTTGGCTGATTGTTATTAGAGTTCTAAACATCACGTACCGTAAATGTCAAAAATTTTTAACATCCGATACCCCTGTGGTCTCCTTGTCACGTAATGCTGTCGCGTGAATGGGACATTCTTTTCATCGGGTGTGGCAATGGATGATACATCTATCGATGGTAGACGCTCTCTATGGTGGCACATTCACTAGTCGTGCTTCAGTAGATTTGATTAGATCAATACTTGTTCCATAGATCATATATACTACATTTCGCAATGATGTGGAACGTGTCAGTTTAGTAAATATTTTCCAGACATGAAAACCAATATTTTAAGGATTTTTGAATTAGGTCGGATTGTTTCATGAGTGAATATGTGTATATTGTGAAGCTGCAGTGAAGATCCCTAAATAAATGTCTGCAGGATGATCTTGGGTGGGCTCCAGCAATTATTCTGATACACACTTTTGTGCAATGAATACTTTTTTACTCAATGTTGAATTGCCCCAGAATATGATCCCATCTGAAAGCAGTGAATGAAAATAGGCATAGTAAGCTAATTTATTGAGATATATATCACCAAATTTTGCAATGAACCTGATAGCATAAGTAGCTGAACTCAAACGTTTCAGCAGGTCTTCAATGTGTTTCTTCCAATTCAATTCCTCGTCAATAGAAACACCTAAAAGTTTTGAATATTCTACCTGAGCTATAGATTTGTGTTCAAAGTCTAATTTTATTAATGGTGTCATGCCATTTACTGTATGAAACTGTATATACTGGGTTTTATCAATGTTTAATGAGAGTCCATTTGTTGAGAATACTTAATAGTTTCTGACAGATATCATTTGCAATTTCATCAGTTAATTACTGTTTGTCAGGCGTGATAGCTATACTTGTATCTTCAGGAAAAAGAACTAGCTAAGCATCTTCGTGTATGTAGAATGGGAAGTCATTACCCGCTAGAACTCGCGCCTTTAAAAGTTACGCGATCGATCGATATAACATTTTCTGTTGAAAAGCTTTTTTGAAAACCAAACTGACATTTTGTTAGAACTTTATTTTTACTAATATGTGAAGCAACTCGAGAATACATGACTTTATTTTGCAGTGGTCAAATAGATTTCTAAAGAAGGGTTTGCAGTGACCATGGGTTCGTGGCGTCGTCGTCGGAAAAAAAAAAAAAAAAAAAAAAAAAAAAAAAGACCACTGAGAGCGGAAAAGTCGGAGGTGTTATAAATTGTATGCACCTTATATAATTCGGTATTTTTGGCTGCGAATGTCTGGATATTTTTGGTTCCTTCAACACACGAGAGAGTTAATTCGGGTCTGCCTGAAAAGAGACATCGCACATCATGGGCGTACCCAGACGGGAGGGGGAGGGGTGGTTCTGGGGTTCAATCCCCTTCCGAAATGTTCACAGTGCTAACAACAATGACATTCTGTATCAGGATCAAGCCCGCCTACGTTTTGCCGAGACTGGGAAGCCATTACACATATCCCCTAAAGTATCGATTTCTCCCCATGTGAAACACATATTTTTGCAGTCTCGAAGAAAGATATTCATGGCCGTCTATATGTTTCGGACGAAGAGGTGCACATCTGGGTGAAAATCACGGCCCTATAGCTAACTGCAAACATCTGTGCCTGCAGGAGTTGACTGTCTCCCTTTACAGTGGGTAAAACATATGTTACGGCGATTACTATTAAAATTTCGAGCAGTTTACTCAGATTTTACGTCTTATTTTATCAGCCCATTATAGATAAGTGTGACTTGTCTGCTTTCCAATCACTAGGAACAATTCCTCACTCAAGGTACCCGCGGTAAATTTCGGTAAAGAGGAGAACTAAATCCGGCGGAGAATTCGTGTCGAAATTGTCAGTGACCCTGTCGGACCTTAGAGCTTCATTGCGCTTTAGAGACTTGAGCTGTTTTTCAACGCCACTATTAGTAAATACAGTATCATTCAGTCATACAAAACAATGTCAATCAGCCGTATTTCTTGACGAATTCAAAGCGTATCTGTACACTTTTCTGTCATTGTTATCTTCCACCTACCGCAAAAATTCCAGTTAGGGAGTGCTTCTCTGATAACGCTTCAGAAGTTATTGAAAACTTCAAATGTTTGTAAATCTAAGGGACTTCACTGCTGCAGCTATCGGTTTCTAGACTTACAAACTACTTAAATTAACTTATGCTAAGAACAACAGACGCATCCATGCTCGAGGGAGGACTCGAATCTCCGACGGCGAGCAACCTCGCGCTCTGGAGCAAGGGGCCTTAGAGCGCTCGGCGACTCCACCGCGGGTTCAAAACTTCAGGTACTGCCTTTCTGGTTGCCATCCGCATTTGCCCATCTTCACAATATTTTTTGCTTGGCTCCTATTTTGAAGAATACGTAGGTTAATTTAATTTCTAATCCATGGTTAGTCTCTATATTTTTTAGTAACAGTCCTTTGGAACGAAATGTAATATATACAGTGTCATTGCCGTTTGCAGTTCTATTAAGAGTACATTTTATTACAATCTGGAGTCATCGAAAACCCCTCTCGAAATCATGTCCTGGCTACGTCTATGCCGCACATATACCGGGTAATCAAAAAGTCAGTATAAATTTGAAAACTTAATAAATCACGGAATAATGTAGATAGAGAGGTAAAAAAAAATCAAAAATTGTGCTACAGATGGCGCTTCATCTGATCAGAAAAGCGATAATTAGAATAACAAATTAAGACAAAGCAAAGATGATGTTCTTTATGGGAAATGCTCAATATATTCACCATCATTCCTAAACAATAGCTGTAGTCGAGGAATAATGTTGTGAACAAGCCAATAATCGCACGGACTGAGATCTGGGGACCTGGGAGGCCAAGCATGACGAAAGTGGCGGCTCAACACACGATCATCACCAAACGACGCACGCAAGAAATCTTTCTTTTTTTTTTTTTTTTTTTTTTTTTTTTTTTTTTTTTTTTGTGCTGATTAAATCTCTTGTCATTCCAAGCATGTGTTCAATTTTTACCTCTGTATCTACATTACTCCATGATTTATTAAGTTGTCATATTTATACTGACTTTTTGATCTCCCGGTATACTAAGTGTTCAAAAGTATCTACACACCCCTAAAAAAAATTCATTTATCATATTAGGTGCATTATCCTGCCCGCTACTCCATATCAGTTTCCTCACTAGTCATTAGTTATCGTGAGACAGCAGAATGAGCCGCTCCGTTAAACTCAACGGACTTCGAACGTGGTCAGGTGATTGGTTGAACACGAATTTCCACGCTTCTAAGCATCCTTAGGTCCACTGTTTCTGATGTGATAGTGAAGTGGAAACGTGAAGGGACGCGTACAGCGCGAAAGCGTACAGGCTAACGTCATCTGTTGACTGACAGATCGCCGACAGCTGAAAAGCGTCGTACAGTGAAATAGGCAGGCATATGGCATCAACACCATCACACAGGAATTCCAAACTGCATCAAAATTTACTGCAAGAGCTATGTCAGTTAGACGGGAGGTGAGAGAACTTGGATTTCACGTTGGAACGTCTGCCCATAAACCACGCAGGTCAATGCCAAACAGCGCCCCTCTTGGTGTAAGGATCGTAAACACTGGACGATTGAACAGCGGAAAACCGTGTGGGGTGACGAACCACGGTACACAACATGGCGATCCGATGACAGGGAGTGGGTATGGTGACTGCCCGGTGAACATCATTTGCTAGCGGGTGTAGTGCCAACAGTAACATTCGGAGGCAGTGATGTTTATGGAGTGGTCGTGTTTTTCATGGAGGGGGGGGGGGGACTCGCACTTTATTTATCTATTTATTTATTTTAGGGTTGTCTGTGGATAATCTTCTATTTACACTAACAGTCACTGTACTAAGTTCAGCTCTGTCTAGGGGATGATAAAAATTCGTCCACAGTCCCCACCTGGATATGATTACTTTAAAACACAACTAAAATTGAGAAGAAAGGTGCATTTCTTATAAATAACACTTTGTTTAAAATTATTAAGTAGTCTGTTTATTTATCAGATCAAAAACACTGTCACCGGTAAAAGCACTGTATGTTGGCGTACCTAATATAGCTCGTGAGCCCCCAGACAAAATTTGCTTTGCCGAAAATATTCTAATTAGCCTACCAGACTACTGTTCACTGCATAAAGAAATGAATAAAACGTCCCATTAGTCTGTGCCTGACCGCGAAAACTTTGTCTTTATATACACAGTTCATTAGACAAAAACAATGTCCAACAACAGATATCGAATGAATGAATGTTTATGATAACTCAGTTAACACTTCTGATTAGATGCACTTTTGCACTCGATTTACAACGAAAATGTATTGAAGTCACAGTGCCCAAATTTCACACGCTGCACTCTTCAAATTTTACGTAGCACACCTTAACTCGAGAAGAAATGTTGCAAGTTTAACAGCACTCGATAAATCTTTCTAAGTTCGACCGCACTTATACACTCTAAAAACTTTTGAAGTCTCACTCTTCCGAAGGTCGCGGCACAGACCGGCATAGCTTCGCCGTCGCAAACGCTAGCCAAACACAGACTAACCACGTGCTTCACGCTTCACGCTTGTTTCTTGACGGACCTCGACCTTGGTGCGATGGCTGTGCAGGCTAAGCATTTGCTGCTATTCCTGCTGTACCTAAAACATAGGAAAAAGCGACTAGCCACGTGGGCCCACCGGCCTGTCTTTATACCTGTCCACCGGAGAAACCCATACGTCACGAACTTCCCCATTTCCACCCCTCGCCAACGTACAACGCTTTTGCGAAGTATATCGTACCTTTAATGCAAATACCAAATACATCTTTAAACACTTACACTAAACACAAAATAAACATGGAATTGCGCTTCAGTCACGGTCTGCACGGCCACTACAGTCGGGGGTTCGAATCCCCCCTCGGGCATGGATATTTTTGTGCCGTCTTTAGTATAAGGTAGTTCATAAGTAGTTTGTAAGTTTAGGGACTGATGACCCCGTAGTTAAGTCCCATAAGCTTAACAAACATTTGAACATTTTGAAACATGGAATTGATTATCGTTATTAATATTTCATTTCATTACATCTCATTTCTCCTATGGAGTGATTAAATACAAATTATTTAAAGGAATAAAACATGAGTAAGTAGATCTGATCAATGCGATTTTATGGTATAATTATTTTATAATACGGCACCTGTGAACAAACACTGCCATGCTGGTCGTGTATCTGTCTTGTACTTTATGTTATTAATAAATTTATACAATGGTATTAGTAAATTAGGTTTTCTTTGATCAATATTATCTTACGTTGACTGAAAGCATATCAAGTGATGCACCTTGTTGAGACCTTTTATGTGAGCCTTCGCTCATCTCTGTATCTTGAACGGTTTACACGTTATGAATTTTTAACTAAACACTAAATTGTCGTATATTCATTCTATTAAAACTTTTTATATGTACTTGATAGGAGGAATAGCTTCGTCGTAAATCGCATGACTTTATTTGTCACCTCTTATCGTAGTCAGAATTGTTAGGTGAAACAGCTTTCACGGGAGTCCTTCGTCATTTGCATGACTCCCTCAGCGGTTTACAGGCCATCGACCAGTGTTTTCCGCGCAATCGTTTGGTTGTTGCCATACACGAGTCCTTGTACACCATTGGACAACGTGGGCAGTCGGTGGCATTCCTTTGGACTCCGGGACACGTCGGGATAGACGGCAACGAGCTGGCTGACAGGCTGGCCAAAGAGGCCACCCACAAGCCTGTCCTTAATATAGGCATTCCAGGTGCTGATCTCCGTTGTACACTACGCCGTAAAGTTCTCGGTTTGTGGAGTAGTGAATGGCACTCTCTACAGGTGCCCAACAAACTGAGGAGTATAAAGGAGACAACAAACGTCTGCGGGCCCCTCGCAGAGACTCTGTCGTTCTCTGCCGGCTGCGTATCGGCCACACTCGGCTTACGCACGGCCACCTTCTCCGTCGCGAGGATCCTCCCGAGTGTCGATGTGGTGCGCGTCTGACAGTCGCCCACATCGTCTTGGAATGCCCGGACCTAGCAGCGCAGAGAAGGAATTTTAATCTCCCCGACGATTTGAAAGTTGTTTTAGCTGAAAATGCCTCTATGGCTGCCGCAGTTTTAAATTTTATTCGTGTGAGTGGGTTGTACCGATCCATTTGATTTTTAGTACTCTGTTCATTACATATTTGTTCTCCGCTCGCCTACCGTTTTAGGCAGGTGGTTTTTATGTGCAAAAGCGGCCAGATGCCCTACTGCCATGTCTGTGGTCACCTGGCCGGCACACTCTTTCATCGTCTTTCCACCTTTCTCTTCTTTTATCCGTTTTTACTTTCCTTCTTTTACTTCTTGACTTGTTACACCCCTTTGCTTGGTGAGTCTTAACACATTGTTTTATGCTACATCGTAGTGCTTTTTATTCTGATCTCTACGGTTGGACCAAAGGACTGATAATCGTAGTCGTTTAGTCCCTTTAAAAATCAAACCATCCATCCAGCTTGATAGGAGGAATGCCTTTGCGTTACTAGACATGTCATATAAAACCCTTTCAGAAACTGTGTTGCACTTCTCTGTCTTATTTAAGTTTTTATTAATATTATTATTTTTTTTTTATTTAACTTTATCATACACAATACACTGTCGCCTCACTCGCGCGGTGGATTTCCTCTGACGTCACGGCTCACGGCCTTTCCAGGCGAGCGCTAAGCTCACTTTCCCGGCCGGCCGTTTCCGCTCTACACACACACACCTGCTCTCCGCTGCCCAGCCTACCATGAGCCTGAGCTTCACGGCTGTTTAAACTTATTTTTCCAAATTACAGATTTATACAGATAAGGCATCCCCATCAATATCACCTGTCTACATAGATATAATTAAAAAATTACTAAAATTAATAAAAGAAAAGAGTGTAGCAATATTGTGGATCGCCAAGGTCAATGTTTGCGGTGCAAAGAAATTTATCGAGATAGATCTCTCCACACATAATGATTGAGTGATAATCGTTGAGCGGTATTGTCACAACGGTGTGTGGCGACGTGGTTATGCGGCAATAACAGACCTGTAATGGACTGGCCTGCACAGAGTCCTGACTTGAATCTTACAGAATCCTTTTGGGAAGTTTTGGAACGCAGATTGTGTGCCACGCCTCACCGACCTCCATCGATACCTCTCCTCAGTGCAGCAGTCCGTGAAGAATGGTCTGCCATTCTCCAAGAAAACTTTCAGCGCCTGAGTGAACGTATGCCTGCGAAAGTGGAAGCTGTCATCAAGGCTAAGGGTGGGCCGACCCCATACTGAATTCCAACATTGCCGATGAAGGACGCCACGAACTTGTAATTCATTTTCAAGCCAGGTGTCCGGATACTTATGATCACATGGTGTATGTATTCTTCTTAGGCCGGTATTACACGGTTGAATTTTTGATCAAATGTTTGACATAAAAATATCATCAAAAGTTCGTAATATTTTTTATGCAAATCTTTGACGTGATGTTAGAAACGGGTATTACACTGTCGTCATATTTGAAGATGGCGGACAGTAAACACAAGTTATCACGGGCTGTCATTACTACTACGAAAACTGCATTTTCAAGAAAAAAGAGAGGGGCTTATTTGGGTGAAACTGTGGAAACATTTCATGTTGCAGGAGTTGCAAGCGGAGGACGCCAAGTCATATGTAAATTACTGGAGAATGGATGATAAAACGTAACGGTATTTTCTCAGTAAAGTGGCTCCACACATTAAAAGTCAGTGTATGCACGTGGAAAGAAGACAGGTTTACAGTGGCACAATAGTTTCTTGCTACTGGGGTTAAATTTTACTTACGGCGCGGCGGCGTAACGTGCTCGTGTTGGCGACGAAATGTTTCGCTATACGAGAAGTTCAAAATGTTCAAATGTTTGTAAAGCTTATGGGACTTAACTACGGGGTCATCAGTCCCTAAACTTACAAACTACTTACGAACTAGCTTATCCCGAGGACGGCACAAATATCCATGCCCGAGGGGGGATTCGAACCCCCGACCGTAGTGGCCGTGCAGACCGTGACTGGAGCGCCTCAGTCCCCTCCGCCACCGCGGCCGGCTATACGAGCAGGATTAACTTACAGGCCGGATAAGAGAGGATACAAGAACCTGTCAACAACAGAGCAGGAACAGCATCAATTATTGTTAGATTGAGAAGAGTGGAAGAGCTTTTAAAAGTCTGCTTCATATATTTCAATTAATTTTGTGGTTGATGCAACACACGGGTCCATTAAACTTCTTCTTAGTATCTATGGCTGTTCGCCAAGGCCGAGTTTCTCTGTGGACTACCTCCGCCATTCTCTTGTAAATTTCGAGTCTCCTTAATCTGTTCTTATTGGGTGTCTGGGATTATAAAGTGTTTCGTCTGCTTCATGAAGTTCGATTAATTTTGTCGTAGACGGTGCATACCAAATAAACTTCGACATCATGTGAGTTTGGAGTGCGGCGCGAGGCTGATGCGGCGACAATCGCAGGACTGCACCAGTGAGCAGTGTTGCGATGGGAGGCGCGACGACTCGAGGCAGCGGCAGAAAGATGTCGAGCCAAGCGGACCGAAGAAAAACGGATATGAACCACTCATAAGATTCGAGCTCGTTTCGCCATTAAGCTATTGCCTTTGTACGTTGAACAGATTTAGATTCCATGGGAATCTAGTGACATATACAAGAATAGATGGAAAATATTCGGAGGAATAAAAGAGAAATGAAGGTTGGAAAGGGACCAGTTTTGGCCTCTAGGGGTTTGGAAACAAAAAATGTCACTGGTGGTAACTAATTTTTTTTGTTTAGGTGATCCGTACAGCTGTAAGGAAATGCACGACAACGTTAATGTAATATTTTCATTAATTTCATTCATACCAATTACAGTTCGTTTTGTGGCGCGCCGTAAAAATTATTTTAGTTCATACAAGTTCTGAAGCAAGCAGGAGTAAAATATAGGGAGCGTAAGATTATTTACAACTTGTACAAAAACCAGACAGCGGTTGTCAGAGTTGAAGGGCATGAAAGGGATGCAGTGGTTGGAAAGGGAGTAAGACAGGGTTGTAGCCTTTCTCCAATGTTATTCAATTTGTACATTGAGCAAGCTACAAAGGAAAGCAAGGAGAAATTTGGTGAAGGAATTAAAGTTCAGGGGGAAGAATTAAAAACATTACGTTTTGCCGACGACATAGTAATTCTGGCAGAGACAGCAAAGGATCTGGAAGAGCAGTTGAACGGAATGGACAGTGTGCTGAAAGGTGCATATAAGATGAACATTAACAAGAGCAAAACTAGGGTAATGGAGTGCAGTCTAAGAAAATCAGGTGATGCTGAAGGAATTAGATTAGGTAACGAAGCAATAAAGGAGGTAGATGAGTTCTGTTACTTGGGCAGTAAAATAACAAATGATGATCGCAGAACAGAGGATATAAAATGCAGAATGGCAATGGGTAGAAAAGCGTTCTTGAAAAAGAGAAATTTGTTAACATCGAATATTGATTTAAGCCTAAGGAAGTCCTTTCTGAAGGCATTTGTATGGAGTGTTGTCTTGTGTGAAACATGGACGATAAACAGTGCGGACAGGAAGAGGATTGAGGCTTTTGAAATACGGTGCTACAGAAGAATGCTGAAGATTAGGTGGGTGGATCGCGTAACTAATGATGAGGTACTGAACAGAATTGAGGAGAAAAGAAATTTCTAGCATACCTTGACTAAAAGAAGGGATAGATTGGTAGGACAAATTCTTAGACATCAAGGGATTGTGAATTTAGCGTTGGATGTAGAGGAAGACCAAGAGATGGATACAGTAAGCAGATTCAGACAGATGTAGGTTGCCGTTCTTATGTGGAGATGAAGAGGCTTGCTCAGGATAGGGTATTGTGGAGAGCTGCATCAAACCAGTCTCCGGACTGAAGACCACAACAACAACAACATGAACAAAGATAGATGTTGTGGTGTGTCATTTAGATTCAAATGTCTCGCGTACGTTATGGATGACATCTTCGATATTTTAAAATCTTTTTGTTCAAATGTTTGTAGAACTTATGGGACTTAGCTACGGGGTCATCACTCCCTAAGCTTACAAACTACTTATGAACTAGCTAAGACTAAGGACGACACAAATATCCATGCCCGAGGGGGGATTTGAACCCCCGACCGTAGTGGCCGTGCAGACCGTGACTGGAGCGCCTCAGTCCCCTCGGCCACCGCGGCCGGCAATCTTTTTGTTTTCCATATTCCCTGGAAGATGGTTTAGGACAGAAACCGGTCAGAATGAAATAAATTATAACAATATATCAAACAGTCTTACAACTGTTGTTGATGCATTTAACAAGCTACAGAAAAATCGTTTGTTTGGTATGTGTTTGCTATATTTTGTTCTCTCTTTAAAAAAATGTCAACTGTACGTTTTCTTACACTGGTACTTATTTCACAGGCAATACAGAAGGTGAATCCATCAGTTAAAATGAATAAAAAGCTTGAGATAAGAGAGATGCAACTGCATCAGGAGTTTCAGATAAACATACTCTTGGTCTTATAAACAGCGCCGCAGTCATAAATAGTAAGAAAATAAAAGAACAATTACCTTAACGTCATTGCCTTTTATTTTTATTTATGCTGTCAGCTGCATTGATGGATTTGTTGAATCGGTTATAGGATTTTCTCTGTATGTCACTCTCTGTAAGTTCCAATTCATGTGCAAACTGGCTGACATTAAACTAAAGTATGAACTTCGTGTCGTCATTTAAAAGGTGCCTGTTAATAAAAATGTTTTAACAGCGTTCATGGTCATGTTTCACAAAAATAGAATCAATATATAGATAACCCTGACATTTAAAATCTGCAAGGGAAGGTTGAAGTGCACTGCGAGGTGATGAAATAAAGAACCAAAACTTCCATCCCTCTAGAGAAGACACACACAGATCCATGCCGGCCGCGGTGGCCGAGGGGACTGAGGCGCTCCATTCACGGTCTGCACGGCCACTACGGTCGGGGGTTCGAATCCCCCCTCGGGCATGGATATTTGTGCCGTCCTTGTTCGTAAGTAGTTCATAAGTAGTTTGTAAGTTTAGGGACTGATGACCCCGCAGTTAAGTCTCATAGACTATACAAACATTTTTGATTTTTGAACAGATCCATGAAGTCGCACATAGAATTAACACTAAAAAACTGCCATTGATGATGGTTCACAAATAAAGAAGGGAAACGCCTTCCATTTAGTTGCAATACCCGGAAATAAACCTTCATAAATATTAAATACTGTTTATTTCATAACTCGTTTCATCGTTAAAAAACTATAGTTATTTCTGTATAGCTGTAGATAAAAAAAAGCTTTGAGTATTAATGATTGTGTAAAACATGAATTCCTTCTCATTCTATCATTAAAAATAAATGGTTCAATATCTTTAATATTTTATAAGATGTGATGATGTTACCTCCATACAATTCACGTTGCACGTGGAGAGAACTGGGGTGCTAGTCGCGACGCTCCCGTACCGTAGATATACGAACCAAAATCTCGAAAACGGAGACAGGTATCGTCCTGCTCTCAACTTTAAAAATAATTTCGATTTATTACCTTCATTTCATCCACAACGATGTATGACCTAAAATGAACCATACGCAAAGTAGCCAGTGACTACATTTTTCGATGAAAAACTGCAATAGGTTACTTAAAAATTAAGTATCTGAATAACTATGAGAAATTTTGAGAAAATAGACACTTCGTTATCAAGCTGGGATATGAAACTACAAGATATGCAAAAACCAAAATTTTTTGCTTGTTAGTTTCGTCACACTCGACAGAGATGTAAAAACAAAAAAAAGCACGCACAACCGAAAGTAGTGAATTTTAATTTTTTAAAGTTAAACGAGAACCTGTAACGAAAAATTAAATATGGGAACTGTTGTAGCTTTGCAATAACTTGCAGAATTTTTTACAGCAAGAAAATCGGAAATTTTATTTTCGTCATGAATTTGCCGAGTCGCCGACCAGGAGCCGAGCCTTGGTAAACGGCAGCGGCTCGCGTCGTGCTCCCGACTCGCCACCGTCCGCCACGGCCGGAAAATAAAAGGGAGATATAGGGGGCCGAGCCGCAATCGTAGGCAACAGCCGCGTCTTGGACAACCCACCTAGAGAGCTACATCTATGCTAGCGCTCTATACGGTTACACATTTCGCATTGCAGTGAACAGAAGACATACGACTGTTGTGATCAAATCTACTGCGTGGCATTAGATATGATCTATTTTTTTTATTATTATTATTAATAATAATTTTAAGCAGAGATTGTTTAATTTCCCTATTACACTATCAAACTATTATTACGAAAATTTTTGACAAAGAAATATGACCGTGTAATACCAGCCCAAGTCATTTTCAGTTAGGTGTCGTGATACATTTGATCACATAGTGTATGTATTAGGGTTGCCAGATCTCCGGGCGCCGCCCGGAGTGCCCGGGTTTGGAATGAATTCTCCGGCTCTACGGGCCAATGACTGTCATCTCCGGGCTTGAATGTAACCTTCATCTTAACTTTTTTTTTTACGACGCTTTTTAAGTACTATGCTCATATAGCGACGCTCTACATCGAACTTAACGTTATCTTAAACTAAGGTCGAACACAACATCCATGCCCTAGGGGGCTTTCGAACCTCTGGTGGGAGCAGCCTCGCGCACCGTGGCAAGACGTCTCAGTGCGCTCGGCCATTCCCGGCCGGCTCCTCTCTAGTAATTATGAATAACGTTATATAAATGTCAATTTCTTATTGCAACAAAACGTACGTTTCTGTTCTTCCTCTGAAAACTTTTCGCTGTTGCGTCGGTAGTAATCGGCTAGCGCATTATTAAGCAAACACTGTTGCGGCAACGTGACCACTGGCGACGTCTATTATTTGTGTTCGTTCGTTCATTGTTTGTTATCAGTTTACCGGCAGTTTTTGGAATACTCCGATCTTGTGTGAACAGACAAGCTTACATTAACTCATATTAGTGAGTAATAACAGTGAAATGAAGAGACGATATCTAAGTTCGTTCCGTGAAGAATGGTTGCAGGAAGAAAATTATAAAGAGTGGCTACAAAAGTTTATTAGGTATCTGGCGCTCTTCTTGGTGACCAGTTTGCGGAGCCTCAAGCGGCAACTCTTCGAAGGCGCAGCTGCTGATGTGAGCAGCTTTGATGCTGCCGTCACTTCTGCTGCCACGCCGACTGAAGTGTGCCGATTGTTGATCCACAGCAACTGGCGGCCTGGACGGTCAGCTGCGGCATGTGAAGGCCACCCCCTAGCAATGTTCCACCGGGTGGGATGGGAGGATACTTGCTGGGAGGGAGGGGATGATTAGGTTTTTTTTTCGTTTAGAATTTACGTGTAGTCCTGGTTGGGGGGGGGGGAGTTGGTCGCAGTTGGGGGGGGGGTGAGTCATTGGCCAAGGGGGAGGGGGGCACGTCTCGTCTCCGGGCCTGCCTAGAGTTCAATCTGGCAACCCTAGTATGTATCCTTCTCATTCCTGTGCTCGACAGTTGACGTAATTGGACATACAGCAGAAGACTTAACCTTCGTAGCAAAAAAAGAAAACAGCACTGTGCAGCGGGCACTCGCTACCGCCGGCGAGACAAATATTTGCGAATGCGCTGACGGCGCCCCGGCCGCGGGCACGCTGTGTACTTAACTGGCGCGACGCCGTTCCTGACCAATGAACTCGAGGGGGACGGGGCAGAGAGGCGAGGTTCCGCGGCGCGCCGCGCGGCGGCAGCACCTCCGCGCCTCTGGCCGCAGCCGCGCCGCCGAGCAGCCGTTCGCGCCAGTCGCTGTCCTACCTGCGGAACGAACGGACGGCGAGGCAGAGCAGAGCCGGCGTGCGGTCAGTCAGTGCGTGCGCCGCCGCGCGCGGAGTGTTTGGCGCCTCGAGCGTGCGTGGTGCGGGGTTGTCGCGGAGCGCCGGTGCGAACGAGTCATGCCCCGCCGGCGCGGACACCATGCGCATTCTGCCCCGTGGTAGCGGCTCGGGGCGGTCAGGGGGTTGCCGACGTCGCCGCGTCGCGTCGACCGCCTGGTCGTCGCCGCCGACGCCGTCGTCGGCCGCGGCGGCGGCCGCGCTCGCCCTGCTGCTCGTGTTCACGGCGGGCGGCATCGGCGCGCCCACCACCGTCATGGGCGAGCAGTGCGACTGGACCGGCAGGTAGGTCGCCAAGCGTGACGCTGTTTGTTTACCTGCCGCCGCGGGCTCCTCGTCGGGGTCTGCCGGCTTCCGAGCATTCGGAAAATGTGTGCGTCTGTGCTAGTGGTTCGTGGCTCCACCTACGTGTGATTTGTTTCGTGATTCTGCTGATCATTAAACACCATGTCGTGGCAGTTGTCCGCGAGCGTGAAGAAATGAGAACAATTCACGTATCCAAGTTGTGAAACGACTCCGCCAGAATCGTTTTCAATTGAGGAGAAATTTTATTCTGTGGAATTCTTACATAAAAAGTGCTTTCATTTGTTTACAGTCGCGGCTGTCTGCCACAATAGTGTCAGGCTAATCCCTGAAGGTTTATGCCACTGTCGTTCTCGGTGTGGCGGACCACAAAATTCATAAGCCTGTCCTGGACGAAATTTATCACCAATTAACGTGCACTACATTGTGTGATACTGGACATCCTGAGATACTCGTTCAAGGAACTGACTTGTCAGTGTGTAGGTTACGTTAGAAAGTGATTTGGTATATTCATCATTTTCTTGATTTGCAGCTCTTATTTTCGCCGTGTTTGCAGGTCCGCCTGATATGCAAAACACTGGTTTTATTGTGCACCCAAACTAGTTTCAGCACCTCTGTCATCATCAGTGGGCTTTTAATTTATTTCACGCTTAGTTTACATTCTGTGGTCATGTGGGATCCTTTTTACATACTTATGTAGTGGTAGCGTTGTCATAGTTTCTTTTGGCATACACTTATTCTTCCGCGCTGTTTTACATAGCACACATGTATTAAAAGCCCACTGATGACGACACAGAGGTGCTGAAACTAGTTTGGATGCATAATAAAACAGTGTTATGCATATCAAGCGGACCTCATACCCGAAAAAAAGTGATTCGGTATTTTTGTATTGGAGAAGTCAAGATCATTTTTACGGGTTACGTCGCTGCGACGCAGTCGCGAAACGAGCAGTGGCCCAAAAGTGTATAGTAAATAAATTTATTTACCAGTGATCACTAAAATTTGGTCCTTAGGCTAAAAGTTTCGGCCAGTGAGTGGCGACCTCAGATCTGTTTCAGAATATGCCCTTTATAGTTCAAGGATTAATTATTGTGATCATTGATGTTAGTAAATGAATTAATCATTTGTTGCTGGCCTGATGTTTACATCATTTTTCAGTTGCCTTCGTCACTTGTTGTCGATATAGCTATGCGGATTTCGAGTAACTATATCGTACCCTGATCCTGCTCTGAATTATTGTGTTGTACCGGATGGGACTACCATCATTGGAATGGAAATTGCTGTGCATTTAGTAGACATAACTTTAAATTTATCGAGTGAAAAGTGGTAATGTACATTGGGCTGTTTAACGGCGTTCTCCGCCTATCAACGACAGAGGCGATAGAAAATAATGAATTTTTCAGCTGATCTGAATTATGCATTTCTTCATGCTTTCTTGATGTGGTTGTAAGTTGGTGACACATCACATGATACTGTTCATTCTTTCTTCTAATGTTCGTAGTCTGCATTTCGCGCCATTTCTCCATTTTCTGGTCAGCTCATCGTCTCGTCGTTCTTCCCATCATCTTCCTGTCGTCGGTTTATGTGGTGAGATAATTGCAAGATTCGATGAATGCAACTGATGGACAAATTCTTGTCCTTTCTCCCGAAGCATTGATTAGTATTTTTTCATCTGTGGTGGTCTTCACTACCGTCCGTTTGCCCATCAGTAACTGTGCGTCTTTCTGTTCCGTAAAGGAAAATTAGGGCTCCAGACAATTCGGCATTGTCGTATTTGTTAAGTCTGTCTTTCCGAATAATTGTCACCATTGATGCGGCAACCTACCCTGAGCGATTATTCGCCGTATTTCCTCTCTACCAGTCTTCATGGACCACTGAGAACAGGTAGGCGAGATGATCAGCTTTCTAACATTGTGATACATCATAGGCGGGTAATTTCTGGCGATCTTGGTGTTTTCTTGTCCACTGACAGCCTAGGTTTTAACTTTCATCTTCAATCTGCCCAGTAATCCCTTCATTTCGACCAGTACTTCTGCGTGCTTTCTTGAGCGACTTTATCCCGTTAAAACTAGAACTGTAGCATTGACATATGTAACGTAACACGTCAGTCGCCGACAAGAGTTACGGTTCAGTTTACTTACATATATCGCACGTGCACACGGAGAAACTTGGTATGATGCTCCAGTACGAGCATTTATCGTTTTCAAAGACTTGTACTGACCTACGCCAACACTTGATTAGACGGTCGAGCAACACTCGTTTTGACGCAGACTCTTATTACGTGCCCATTGTTACCTTTGTAGTGTCATATTTAAATGGAAATTACAGCTCTTCCACAATTTTGGGTACATCGAGGAAAACCCTGCTGCAGCTTGTTGAGATTCATCGTGTCCGAAAACCATTATGGCGACGCTGCTTCACTAATGAGATATTTTGTGTGTGACGCTTTTCTCGAGTCCGTGTCTGCGACAGCAACGATGTCTGGATAACCTCGTTCTATACTTTCCCCAAGTTTCAAGGCTGTTGAATTTTGAGCCGAAGGCGTTCACTAGTCACAAACGTTAAGCAGACATGTTACGTTTCAGTGTGGCAAGTTCCAGTGGTTGCATGTTTCAAAACTATTGACGCTCCCTCTTCATCCTCAGTCTCCTGTATTTTTATAGCCAAGGTCTCAAATGGGTATTTTTATGTTTCGTAACTTGTCATCCAGCGTGCTGTATCAAAAACTGGACAACAGTTCGTTGAAGTGGCGCCGCTCTGTGTGTATTATTATTACTGAAACGGAGAGGCGGGAACTGCGGCGCCATTTGTTTTCCTTTCGTGGCCAGTTCATCACGCAGAGCTGAAAACGCTAATAAAAGAAATGGAGGCCGCTTCCTGTCGGTGATGAAGCTCCGTGAGGTTTTTACGGCCTGACGCACTACGCAATAGGGATAGGAATTTTAATGCCCGCCCGCCGCGGTCGCTCTGTTTATAATCTGTGTTCAATTGATTCACGTCATCACGCAAGCTCCAGTGTCCTCGTTGTGGGTCACGCTCCACCAATTAGGCTCATGTGCGCAGTTCTGCTGTACCAGCAAGGGTACTGGCTGTGCTGTAATTTTCTTCGCTCTCAAATCCACGTTGCCTTGCACTTTCTCTGATTTTCGAGTGACGCGTGAATACTTTTGGCAATGTGACGTTCTGTGTTAATTGTCCCTGTAAGTGCTGTTGTAGGTAGACTCAATTTTACGTGTTTCGAAGCTGTAGCGTGTAACAGGTGTACACTGTTCAGGTTTGTGATCAGCGTGAGGACACCATGTCTTGCCACGGTCAGACATGGGGATTGGAACGGATTTGCTCTCCCGTTTCCAATAATAGGCCTATACCATTGTTGTGCATTATTATACTGAGACTAAGAGATTCTTTACATTGTTATAGCAAAGACTTAGTGTAATTAACTCTTCAAATAAAAATGTTTGTAAGTCTATGGGACTTAACTACTGTGGTTATCAGTCCCTAGGCATAGAAACTACTTAAACTAACCTAACCCAAGGTCAAAGCGCGCGCGCACACAAAACGCACACATACGCGGGGCAGAGGAAGGACTTGAACCTCCGACGGGTACCAACTGCAAGGGCCTTAGCGCTCTAGCCATTACACGGCGCCTACTCTGTATTCTATTCCAGAGGATTGGAAAGTCGTACATACTGTACGGTAAATATCAGTAACGGCGTCCTATAGTATATATTTAAAAATGCCGCCAAATATTCGTTTCCGTGACAGTCATCTGATTTTAGGAAGGTAGCAGAGAAGCTTGGTCGTGTCTCACTTATTGAACTTTGATATAATGTCTTTTTTTTACTGTTTCTGGTGTGAGGTAATCTGTTGCATGGCGGTAAGCGGAGTTTGTTGCACAACCGACTCTTTAGGTTTGACTGGGTAAAACGTTTGCCAGGCAATTAAGCATTTTTGGGTTGCTTTACAGTTCTCATTGATGTGAAAATATTGCGGGATGGGTAGCATTTCGCTATATAAGTTCGTTCTTTATTTATTTTTTATTTATTTATTTTTTTGGGCGGGGGGGGGGGGGGAGTAGACGTTGAGAAGTTAGGTACACTAACAATGGGTTGGCGTCCTGTTGAAACACATGCGCCAGGTAAGAAATTATTACTTTTCGTCCTATACCTGTCTGCTTTATCAATATTAAAAAAATGCGGACTTTATTATATCAAGTTTTAATTATTGTTACCGTCATTTCTTCTGTGCTTATGTTAATTTTTTACCCTTCTAAAGGATCTCTTATGTCTTCAGAGCGGCAATTGTTTTGACACGGCTCTCCAGGCTACACTGTCGTCTGCTATCCTCTTCAGCTCGCAATGATACTGGCAATCCTGATACATTGGGACCTTCCTTTCAAATTGGAATAGCAAAACATGCTGTTGTAAGTTACATGATACGAAGTTCTGTGTGAAGCTCCTTCAACAAAACACACGAAGAAAAATTTTGAAAACAAGGAAAAAAATCATCAGGTTGTCTCCAATGAATAAGGTTTATTGCGCCCACGACATGATTTTCATGTAGGTGATTTGCAGCAATCACTCGTTCTTTTTGTAAAAAAGAAAAACTCAAATAGTGATATATGATTAGGAACTAAAATAGTTACCACCTTGTACAGGCTATGGGCAAGGAAAGGTACCAGGAAAGAGCAATGTTGGTCAAAAAACGATATCTTGGATAAAAAATATCAGAGCTTGGAACTCAGAAACATGTACAGAACCGTTGAAAGACAAGCAACACATCAAAGAAGGTTGCTAACATCCGGGACGAATAGGAAGCGGAAGAAGAAGAATATTGTCAATGTTCAATGTTTGTATCTTATTTAAATTAAATAGTAGTAATTAACTTTTTACAAAAATTTCTGATGACACTGTGTAGTCATTTGCTTTTTATTTATGTGGAGGGTTAATGACCGGTCCATTCACCAGACGTGGTACGCATGCCTGCACTTTTCTGGCTTTGACGGTTCTCTTGATATATGACGGTCTTAGAACAAGTTATTGAAGCACGTCCGACGTTACGCTCATGTTTCAAGGAGAATTTTTTGTCTTTCCCTTTGAGAACGACGTACTAAGCACTGTACGCGAGAAGTGCTCGATCCGGTCGCGGAGCTGTTCCGATTATTATGATTACACGTTGGTGTACGGTTGGAGAGGGCGAGGGAGGGGTGCCGGTGACGTCATAACAGGTGGTTCGGTCGCGAGACAACGGGGCAATCACGAAGCCGAGATTACCATAACTCGCGCGCTCACAGGTGGTGGTTTGCCGGGATGAAGTGGGGGAGAGTGGTCTTCGACCTGGAACCGCCGTCGAAGACCTCTGGAGGTACCGGCATTGCCGACTCGCCAGCGACCGGAACTGATGGCCATTCGAGTATCTGCAGGGCCATCGACCGGAGAACGCTCGTGGAGATACCCCGCGGGGAACGGAATTGGATCCCGGACTCACGCGTCCGCCCTCTATACAGCCACTAACTTAGTTCTGATCGCCTCCAAATTACCTGCAGGGTAAACATACGTGCGGACTGGCCGCCGAGTGCCTTTGTCGAGTAATTTTCGATGTGGTGTTCCGACTGTTGGCTGGAGTTCATTGTACTTTCGTGAGATTTATTGCTTGATAGGTGTAATTCGACGATGATCGAGAGGTAGTGTTACACGAGCATGCAGACAGATAAGGAAAGAGATTTTTCCATAGAATCAATAAGAAAAACTGGCTATTTGAGCGGACAGGATGACAGGACATTTGTTGAGGCAAATGGGGAAATAATTTGAATGGTTACCTGAAAAAGACTGGCAGATGCGTGGTCGAAATACCGTGTGGTGTATTTAGGCGACGATTGGCTGCAAGCGCGAAATTTGTATAAACTTGCGTGATACTAGGAGCCTAAGGGAGGAGAAATTTTAATTGGCATTTGCAGAAAGAAATTATTCAGGTTTGTCTCTGAGGGAGTAACATTAAGTCCACTCCAGGGGAACCTTCGGCTAGTTGCTGCACTGTAGGTGTCGCGAGATGAACTGGTGTCAGTTTTTCACGCGGAGGCAGTAGCGTGTCACGACGACATGCGTGAAGTGACAGCGAGTGGTTTTTAAATGCATTTCACCAGTTTCTCAAAGAGGAGGCAAAGGAAATTTGCTCTAAATGTACAGATCCCCAAAGTCCAAATTTCTTCGAAAACTTCCATTAGGGGGGAAAAAAACCTGCAAAGAAAGGACTCCAGTGGTCCTAAGTGCTTAGTGTCCACTTTATTGAACATCACTGTATTTTTCAATTGCAGTTTCTTTTATTCTTATCTTCCGATCGTGTTCGTTTATCTTGTGGAACTACGAATAAACCATACAGGTTTGCTACTTTCAAATGAACGAAGCAGAAGGAAACTGCTGATAACGCACTGCTATAAAATTCGAACAGTCACGTTACACGTTGCGCCATATAACAATTTCCAGCGTACTGCAGTAAAATAAAATACATATACGTACTACGAGCAGGGTGTTCAAATGTCTGTGAATCTATCGGACCAAACTGCGTGGTCATCAGTCCGTAGCTTACAAACTACTTACACTAAGGTAAACTAATCTAAGGACAAAACACACACACACACACCCTAGGGAGGACTCGAACCTCCGACGGCGAGTAACGGCACGCTCCGCAGCGAGGCGCCTTAGACCGCTCGGCCACTCCACCGCGGCCTCCGTATAACAAACTGACGCTTTACCAACTTGACGGCAGGAGCTCAATACGATTAGCTATCATAGGCCGGCCGCGGTGGCCGCGGGGACTGAGGTGCTTCAGTCATGGTCTGCACGGCCACTACGGTCGGGGGTTCGAATCCCCCCTCGGGCATGGATATTTGTGCCGTTCTAGTTCGTAAGTAGTTTGTAAGTTTAGGGACTGATGACCCCATAGTTAAGTCCCTTAGAGTATACAAACATTTGAACATTTGAGCTATCACAGTTATGTTTTTCCTGTACTCTGTAGGTCTGAAGTTATTTATTATTATAGTTTATTCACGTTCTCCTGGACGACAGCACATAGCACAAACATATCGCTGTTTTAGTGCCCCTGCGGAATAGCCGGGCTCACTAAGGCGCCTTGCTGCGGTGCGCGCGGCCGTTCCCCGTCGGAGGTTCGAGTCCTCCCTCGGGAATGGATGTATTTCTCGTCCTTAGTTTAATCAGTTTTCAAGTCTAGGGACTGATAACCTAAGTCGTTGAGTCCCATAAGATTAGAAACAATTTCTTTTTTATGTTGATACTCATTTGATATTGCCGCGAGACACCCCGTAAACAGACTGCCGGCATGGCGCAGGGGATAGCGGCACCGACTGCGGTGCTGAAGGTCGCCGGTTCAATCCCGCCCACACGCAAAAATTTATTTGTAATTAACAATTCCAGATTGTTCTACATCTTTCTTATGTTTACTTGTAAGTTCTACATCTTTCTTATGTTAACTATTCTAATTTCTGGTACTACATTCTGTCTGTGTATAAGTAGTAGAGCACTCTGCCGGAGAGGCAGTTAGTGCTGCGTGTATGTTCAGTTCGTAATAAAACTGCTTTCAGTAAAAGTGCTGTGTTCAGAGCCTTCGAAGTCAAGCCTGCTTCAATTTCAACGCGACAATATACAACGTTTGGTACCTATTGGGCGACTGACATATGGAGTGAGTTTGGGTGTACGCTGTTCGAAGAAGTAAGAGTGCTTACGCACGCTGGTATCGGTATTGACCGCACGAACCTTATACACGTTTGAGAAAATATTTTCAGCGAGTAAACAAGTACTTGCAACACTGTTTCTACTAACCCACGGGACGGTACTTCCGCAACTACCTAAACTTACTCCAGTCGACTTGACAAGTGTATTTCGACATGGAATAACTTGTGCAAGACACTTGTGGAAGGTTACTCGCTGACGAAGACTCCAGGTGCGTGCAGTACCGGGCAGAAGCGCGCAGCGGCCGGTCCTCGGGCAGCAGGTGTTGCAGTGGTGGGAGGCGGCAGGTTTCGACACCAGAGGCCGAGATCGCGCCCCGGCAAGGCGTCAGGCCGCGACCACCGGCAGATAAGCGCGGCCGCGTAAACAGGTGGCCGGCGGACAAGCTGACAACGCCGCAGCGCCGAGCGTATAAGGAAGTGGAGCGCGGGCTGCGCATGACGACGACACCGCCGCTTAAGGTCGAAACGGGCCGGCCGGCGCGTCTGCCGCATTTAACGCTGCCATGCCCAGCACAAAGGCAGCCCGTACTGCGCGGGCAGGGGGTGGGGGGGGGGGGGCTGGAGGTTTATTCATCACGCGGCCCGCGCCAACGCCGGGCAGCGTTGTGTACGACTCTACTAAGCTGCATGCTTAAACGCTGCCTACCCATCGCAACGCCGTGGCTCAGCGCGCCCGGTCAGGGGACTCTACGCACTCTGTAATAAAAAAAAGCTGAGCCAAATGATCAAAGAACGATCAAAAACGAACTGAACCGAAGACCGCAAAAGATGGATCTACCTGAGAGGGGGGAAAAAAAAATACCAATGTGAAACACTGCTGGAAGGGAGGGAGGTTAGTCTTCAACGACCCGTGGACAGTGGGTCGTTACAGGCGGAGCCCTTTGAAAAAGTTTCCGGCATTCGCCTGGAGTCATTTGGGGAATCAGAAAAATACTTACCTGTGGATGGTTGAAGGCTGATTTAAACCGCTGTTCACCTCGAAGTGAAACCAAGTGATGCCTTCTTCGCTGTCAAACGCCGTTTTTGTCTTAATGGTGCTCACCGGAAATTGTTCGCCTTCCTTGGTGCATGGCGTCGGGTTTCGCAATATTCAGCATTCAACATGGATGCGAACCTAAGCAGAGCACTTTATGCATGGTTGTTGATCACCGATTGTACTATATTAGATTTTTTTTAACTATTAGCCCCCAGTCGCAAGTTTCAATTGAATGTTATCTAGGTTTCAGTGTCACGAATGACACAATACAAAACCTGATTGTAATTACTTACTCGAGCGTAAATGTGACTCATGATACCGACAAATATTTTTCGGTATGACGAGTCACATTTACTTACACTCGAGTAAATAATTACAATCAGGTTTTGTATTGTAAGGCACCACAACCAAAGACTTCTCGCCACGAGAAAAATTACAGAAAAATGTGACATTTGTGTGTACGTGAACAGCCGTTTGATGAACTGAAAGGATCGAAACCGGTAACGGCGCTACTTAGTGACTAATTAGCACAGTCAAAAGTGGTTGGTTGCTGTCTTCTTTATTGTAAGACAGCCTGTATTTCATACACAACCACGGGCTCAAAATGTCAGTTTTTGACGAAATAGCACTAAATCTGGATGGTCGGAGGTGGATTTGAATCACCTTCCTCCAGTGTGTTACCACTACGCCACCTCGCTCGGTCCAACTAGACAGTGGTCGGTATGTCAGCAATTTCGTTGACAAAGTGTTTTTAAAAATGACGCGGCCCAATACCGATAATCATTTAATTCAAAATTTTACGTTCCTGTTTGGTCATAACCATCCCAGGCCGAACCCACACGCAATCTTCGGTCGAGCAGTGATTCCCGTGCCCTCGCAACCATGGCGTGTTTGCAACTATTGCGCAGGTTGGATGTTTGCGCATCTGCAGTGTCAGTCAGAGGTATTGGGACACGCGAGTGGAAGCGTGTCGGAACCGGTCGGCGCAGCGCAACAATGAGTGCACTGTGGGGAAGCGATTTGCATGCGCGAGTCAGCGCGATGCGTTGCGTGGCGACCACCTGCAGCTGGAGACACCTGGCAGCAGCGAACGGTGAATCACAGCCAGCGCGCGGGTGTTGCGGCCTAGAAGGCAATTGCGGCAGCCGCGGCAAGAAACGCTCTGCCGGGGTGGCCGCCTTCCGCGAAAGGCAGCGCAGTCGCCAAGCCAAGCCGCGGCCAGGCGGACCTTGGGGCCGAGCGCTGCAGGACACCGCCGCGTTCAGATCGGCAAGCCAAGGCGGTCAGTTACGTCTGCGGGGCAAGCTGAAAACTTGTGCCGGGTGGCGATCGAACCAACGCCGTCTAGATGCAAGGCCTGACTACAAGTCCGTGTCACGTCACACCGATGAAGTAGTCGAGCGGTCTAAAGCACCTCGCTGCGGAGCGCGCGGTTGCTCGCCGTGGAGGTTAGAGTCGTCCCTGGGGCATGGGCGTGTGTGTTTGTCCGTAGGTTAGTTTACCTAGGTTTAAGTAGTTTGTAAGCTACAGACTGATGACGTCGCAGTTTCGTCCGATAGATTTACAAACATTGGGACATTTGAGTGTTCTGCTACCGCCGATTTATCCGGCTGCAGTAGTCTCATGTGGCGGCAATGTTCCACACATCTATCATGTACAGTTCGATATGATGAAATCCGCATAGTAACCAGTGCCTCCGGTTTCCGGAACAGTGTTTACTGAGAAGCCATTGAAATCAGGGCGACGGACAATCTAATAGTCGGCCGCGGTGGCCGAGGGGACTGACGCGGTCCAGTCACGGTCTGCACGGCCACTACGGTCGGGGGTTCGAATCCCCCCTCGGGCATGGATATTTGTGCCGTCCTTAGTATAAGGTAGTAAATAAGTAGTTTGTACGTTTAGGGACTCATGACCCCTTAGTTAAGTCCCATAAGCTTAACAAACATTTGCACATTTTGAACAAACTAATAAATAGTCACGGGATTTCCTCTTAGTAGAAAATGAAATCCATTATTAAGTAATATCAAATTGCAATGTTCGACCCGGATTCCAGCACCAGCACAAACACAGTTCGACCAGGCGATGGTTCGACAAAAGAACACCACAGAACAGCGAGGCGCTACAATCACTATGTGTAATTGGTTGTGACTTGTGTAGGCTGCTACGAATTTGGTTGGTTGGCTGGTTGGTTGGCAGGTTGGTTGGTTGGTGGGTGGATAAATCGGAGCGTGTGTAGGGCTTGGTTGTGACTTGTATAGGCTGCTACGAATTTGGTTGGTTGGTTGGTTGCTGGGTGGGTGGGTGGGTGGGTGGATAAATCGGAGCCGGCCGCGGTGGCCGAGGAGACTGAGGCGCTCCAGTCAAGGTCTACACGGCCACTACGGTCGGGGGCTCGAATCCCCCCTCGGGCATGGATATTTGCGACGTCCTAGTTCGTAAGTAGTTCATGAGTAGTTTGTAAGTTTAGGGACTGATGACCCCGTAGTTAAGTCCCATAGACTATACAAACATATGATAAATCGGAGCGTGTGCAGGGGCTGCTTGCGGCTGGGTCCTCTTTGGCCGCGCGCTCGCTGGCTGGCCACTTCCTCATTATCGTGCGGCGCGCCTAACGCGGCCAAATGCAGCTTTCCGGGAGCGAGGCGCGGCCACCACGCGTTTCCGGAGAGCAAGCCACGCGCTTGTTACCAAGGACGGCGCATTCCGCACAACTCCCCAAACAACCTGCAACAACGTCTTGTGCTTTTACCCGTCGTGCACACATGAATTGTGCGTTTCGCCAGTGGTGTAGATACACTCGTCAAAATAAATAGGGAATCAATTGAGATATCTAGATTCTGAAAGTTTGTAATCCACAAAATGAACTAAAATGGTTCATCTCTCTTGGTTGTACAGAGTGGAAGCAACAACACTGGGTTTCAGATAATGTAGGGAGCGGGTATAATAAGACAAGCTATGGCATGAAGAACCATAGGAATACTGGAAGCGGGACACACACACACACACACACAGTCAGGTGGTTGCAGCCAAGGAGGTTAGAATGTATGGAGATGCTATAACACTGAAAAAGTGAAGCCAGCAAACTGGGCATTCCGGCATTTGTTTGTGCCCAAAACATTGGGCATATTGTGTCTTTATAGAGTTCTAGTCGTTGAAAGGTACGTCATATGTAAAGAAATACTCCAATGTGACTGTCAATTTAGTTACTTTATGTCAAAAAGGCCATAGTCACACAGGGTTTAAGCGAGAAATCTTTGTTTTGGGCACAAAAGCATGGCGCCTCTGACTTCACCTAATGTCTGTTCTCAGCATAGGTAACGCCACCTCCCTTTACTCTAACCTCCTTGGTTGCAGCTATTGGACTGTGTAACGTCTTTGCCGCGAGAGGCCGCCACAAGCGTAAGTGTGCATTCAGACGCCGGCAGAGCCCGGCTCGCTCTCCTTTGCTCTGTATTCTTAGTTGGGCGAATTCCGAAGAGAGCAAACATGCCAATTAGCACTATGGGTGGCCAAACTGCGAAACAGGTGAAATAAGCGTTAGAGTTGGCTTCGGAGTTGGAAATTGTCAAAAAGCGCGCATGCGCAGTGGAGGCTTCCAAATCATCAGTAACTATCACCGTTTGGGCCACTCGAACGAACCTAATATTTCTCCCCGTCGTATAAACCGCCTCCTAAACTCGTCGCTTCACCCGTTTTGCCGCTAGGTGGCAGGCTGTCTACTCGTGACGTGTACACGTTAGTTTTGTCGTGTAACGGTGGCTTTGGTATGGCGAGGCGACCTCCTGTTCGGAGAGCCTCCAGAGAGCGCGACCAGGTGCGCACAGAGCCCTGTACGACCGCCTCCAAATGGGGACGGCTAGGCTGCAAGTTTCCGTAGCGGACGCTCAGGCAGCAATACCTGCAGCGCTTTGTGTGTGCCTCGCGGATAGCTGTACCGCTCTCTAACTCATGGACTCACCAACGGTAACACTGCGTGTTCAGCCTGGCCGGAATTCTCTGCCAATCACTGTTTCCCGTAGGGTACTTCGTGTTTACAGTCCTTACCACTCCACCCTGCTGTGGGGTGATGGCGAGAATGACAGCTTATTCACTCCTCTGCGAGCTGTTAATCTAAAGTCATCAGTAGCAGTCGGCACCATACGTTTACGAGCTATAAAACGACCGCAGATGCACGTGCGTCCAGTAACAGCCATCCATTACCGTGGATCTCACGCGGTACAGAAATAATAGGATCTGCATGACGCAGTAGAATTTAAAGCTCTGTCCAGGGAAATATGGCCAGTCTTTTTCTCGCAGCTTGTTACCATCTGCACTGCGTGCCTGGCTGGAATCGTGTCACACAGTAGTTTCTGCCATCTTGGTACTATAGTTGCTTGTTCCCTGTAGTAAGTCTTCTATATTTTTTGAATGAATCGCTTTATGTAATCTCACAGTACTATACTTTGGCTACGCAGGAGTCCGGGTTCGATTACCGGAAGGTGAGAAGGTGTTGTGTATTATCGTCATAGACACTAAAGTCACCCATGAGGCGTCAAGCGTAAAAAAAATAAACCTCTTAAGGTAAACGGTAGTGATTTGAATCCAGTAGCTTCATAAAGGCATCATCAGATAGTCTAAGTATCGGCTCGATAGTTGGCGGAAAGGGTGGGTAAATCATGCACACATGTGCAGAATAATATTCGTGTCTCATTCGTGCAAGTGTAGGGAAGGTTTAAACGGCGATAAAATGTGGAAAAACTTTATCGTAATCACATGAATGGTACTGATAATTTATAGAAAAATATTTCTCTATTTTTTTTCTGAATCTTCCGATTTCGGGGATACTTTTCCAAATTTTTATTTGATAAGAACGTTACTCTTGATTTGAATGTCAAGTTCAAAATGTTCAAATGTTTGTTAAGCTTATGGGACTTAACTACGGGTCATCAGTCCCTAAACTTACAAACTACTTATGAACTACTTACGAACTAGGACGGCACAAATATCCATGCCCGAGGGGGGATTCGAACCCCCGACCATAGTGGCCGTGGAGACCGTGACTGGAGCGCCTCTGTCCCCTCGGCCACCGCGGCCGGCTGAATGTCAAGTATGCAAACGTTATGGCAATCAAACGAATGATATTAATATCCCAATTATCGCAAATTTTCCGGGCAACTTTCCCAAATTTTTAGTTCATAAGAGCGTTAATCTTTCGTTGAACTTCAAATAATCAAATTTGATAGCAATCGGATCAACGATTCTCAACTTAGTGTTGAGTACGTTTAAAAACACATTGAAAAACGAATATAGTTAGAATTTTTCGACTTTCCTTTGTAAGTGGCCCATTTTTTTACTGAAAACTTTCTCACGACCATTATGAGCAACACAAAAAGGAATTACCCCTCTTGGCCGTGCGAATAGTCAGTTGTAGTGCTGAAGTCAATCAAAAACACATTGGAAAACGCACTTTGTTTTTCTAAAAATTTCCAATTTTCCGGTAGTTTTTCCAAGAAATTTATTTCATACAAACCTTTTCCTTTCAAGCAGTATTCAACTGATGCTCTTACAACCATGTGGCAATTGATTTTTATTCACAGAAAAGAAAGAGCTTTGTTTTTCCTAAATTGTACTACGTTCCGGGCGACTTTTCCAAATTTTTATTTGCTGCGAATATTCTTGTCGCTTTCAACATGAAATATACAATATTTTATCGCAATTGGGCGAACGGCATTGGTAGCTCACTGGAATAAGCTGTTTCAGTTGTTCCCAATTTTCCTCTTTTTTCTGGGCAACTTTTCCATGGTTTATCATCGTTTAAATCTTCCCTTGATTTACACGAATATTTCAATATTACTATGAGCCACATGGGTTCAGTCGTTCTCGAATCTTAGCGAGACTAACGAACAGCAATTAATTTTTATATAGGTCTATATAGATTTCGTGTGACTCAGTGGCCTGGTGCAAGTGTTTTCGATTGGTCGCCACTTCGGCGACTTGCGTATCTCCCTATCCTTCCTCAGTTATCCTACCGGGGAAAGGGGATCTACACTTCTACGTGGCCATACCTTTCCTATATAAAACTTTGGTAGAACTGACGTTGGTCGTAGTGTCGTTCGCGGACTGGAATGGAAGGCAGTGGGCGTTGCCGATGTCTCTCTGGGCGGGCGGGCACTGCGAAAACGGCAAAGCACACAGGAAGGGGAGGAACGCGTTTTGCGGGGAGGAGTGGATGCTGTGTGTGTTGTTTGCTCTGCGCGGCGCGGCGGTATCTTATCTGCGGCGCGCCAAACGACTCGAACCGCCGCGCCCTCTTGCTGCGGGGCGCTGCCCTGCCCTGCCCTTTGTCCGCCGCCCCGCCGGACACAATGGACGGCTTGCGCACACCCACAAGCCTTTGCCGAGCCGACATCTCTGTCCACCTCTTAGCCGCCGGACCCGATGCTCGTCCCAAGCCGCCAGTACGAATCTTGTTTGCGTCCCAATTTTGGGATTTGCTGCTGCTGATGCCCATCGTGACGAGGGATTCTGTAGCTGCCCAATCCCTTCCCGGGTTGTGCTAAGCCGTTCCTTGTACTCGCCTCCCTGTGTTCGCGTCGGAGTATTGCAACAAGCCGCATTCTTTCGCGCGAGATTCGTCCTTCGGCGGATTCCGTATTACTTCTGCTAACATGCAAACCCAAGAGCGGCCTGTTGTTGGGATGCGTAAGACGTGAAAGGATTGGCAGAGAGACTGTGTCAACAGCGGTGTTCTTCTTGCTGTAGTTTTCATTCCGGAGATTCATAACAACAACAACAAAAAATGTAGATTTACATCTACATGGGATACTCCGCAGATCACATTTAAGTACCTGGCATGGGGTTCATCGAACCACCATTATACTATTTATCTCTCACTCCATTCTCGAATAGCGCGCGGGAAGAAAGATCGGAGTCTCTCCGTTCGAAATTTAATTACTAGTATTTTATTCTGATGGTCATTCCTACCTATGGAAGTGGGAGTCAACAATATATTTTTGCATTCGGAGGGGAATGTTGGTGATTGGAGTTTCGTAAGTAGTCCACGCCGCAGCGATAAGCTCCGTTGTTGTAATGATTCCCATCCCAGATCCTGTATCATTTCCGTTACGCTGTCTACCGTGTATCGTAACAATACGAAACGAGCTGCCTTTCTTTGGACTCTTTCGATATCCTCCGTCAAACTCCACCTGATAAGGATCCCACACTGGGCAGCAATACTCCAGAACTGGACCCACAAGCGTAGTGTATGCAGTTTCTTTTGTAGTTCTGGCGTATCTTTTAAGGGTTCTGCCAATAAAACGCAGTCTCTGGTTCGCCTTTCCCACGACATTATCTACGTGTTCTTTCTAGTTTACGTCTGAAGTAATAGTTATCCATTACGGATATTTTAAGAATCTCTGACTGCTAATTTCAATGTGATTTAACAAAAACGCAACCAGTCACTTTGACTCGAAATGATGCTTAGTGTTTTATTCCATTAACCGGTTATGGAACTTTTTCAGGTTCATCATCAGACGGTTGCGTGTGTTACAGCTTCATTTTAAGCGTGATTTGCGTGCTGGTTAGTGACTTTATGGTTTAATTTCCATTTCACGGGTTTCATCGTGATCAGATGACTGACCCGCTCGGTTAGCCGTGTGGTTTAACGCACAGCCTTCCGAGACGGGGAGGCGTACCGGACCCGGTTCGAATCCGCCCCCGCTGATTAACGAAGGGGCTCGGAGTGCCGGCCTGCCTGAATGTGGTTTTTAGGCGGATTTCCACATCCACCTAGGTGAATACCGGGCTGGTCCCCAAGTCGCGCTTCAGTTACACGATTCGCAAACATTTCATAGCACTTTACACTTTCACACATATTACACTACACACAGACATTTGGGGTACACATTTCCTCCCGGGGGGCAGGGCGTGGCGACAGGAAGGGCATCCGGCCACCAGAGGCGTGCAGCGGGCCTGCGCTACCCGCCCGGGCCCGTAGCCGCGCCTCCCGGGCGGGCCTGGCCACGCGCTGCCCGGCCTGCCGGCACGAGCCCCACCGGACGGCGGCGGGCAGCGCGGGTACCCCAACTACCCGCCGAGTGCCGGTACAGTCCGCCCGGCCGCCCGTGCCGCTCTGCTGCTAGTCGGGGCACGCGCCCGCCAGCCGCTGCGCTCTTAGCGGACAATACACTGTTCCGATTTTCACACTCTAAAAACTGTTCACGTTACAAACGACCATCCTACATCGGCTTATTAACTTAGTTTTTCCTTACAAGCTTTACTTTCCTTGGAAAAAATAACATGTCTGCGTTTCATTCCGCGTGAGATTTTAGTTTCATAATGCTTTTCACTCGATTCTGAAGAAACTATAGGGTTAAATAAACTGATTTTTGGACATCTAATAGTACAGCAACTTAGCTTTCTAACAAAGCATTAAACTTTTCATTTACAAATCATGTATTGAAAAAGTTATATACTGGGCAGCTTAATGACCGATGCATTTTAGAATACACATTAACGCGAATGCAATAGAGCTGTCTCAAATCATGAGTAATTGCGAGTCAATGAGCAGCATCAGTGCTGCGATAGCATGTACACGCATTCAGCGCGGGTTCGAACAGCGTTTCTGTGGACATTTCGCTAAATTGCTTGATGTTTCCTTGCTGCTAAGAAGAAATAAGTAGATAAATAAAAATAAACATCGTTAAGTTGCAATCGAGGGCATTAGAAAGGATTAACTGGTAGAATGTTAGTAGGTACAGCTTACGCTTAACCACTCCAAGGGAAGTACACTAATTACTGTTTGTCGATACAGGCGTGTGGACCATTGTTGTTGTTTTATTTTATTTTTCCCCCCTTTTCCCTTTGGCTGGGGGGTAGCTGAAACCCCGAGGGAGTCACCTATTCGAGAAGTGACATTCAAGGTCGCAGTAATCAGTTTTGTATCGCTGGACAGTCTTTCATATATCTTGAAACACTTGGGATTTTTCCTCACTGACTAAATTGTCAGTGTACTATCAGCTGCGAGGGGAAAAAATAGACGTGCGCAGTAATGCACCTGGTAAAAGCAGAACGTCCAATTTTGTGGTGCAGAAGCAAAACGGTAGCCGAATCGACTCGCGCCGGAAATATTAAGCACGTTGAAAGTCGTTGGCTTCGCGTTAGCCGGCTCCAGCAAATTTGTAGGTAATTTTATACTTTGCTCAGTACTTACTTACACGGTGTTTCACTTTCACTTCATATTAAACTAAGTTATGGCTCTAACATAAAGAATAAGATTATTCCTTAAATCGCTTCAGTTCCTTGTTCCTAGTAAACCTACGTATTTCATGTATGTGGCAAAAAATTATATGCCCTACGGTGATGTGATATTTAATTTTGTTCAAAGTTGTCCAACTAATTATCTAGCTAAAATTCTGACAAGGGAAACAGGAAATCTTTAAAAATCCAGGAGTTTGCAAACACGGTATTCGTCTGGTATTCTTTTTACGTTCCTAGAAACTGTTGAAGGATGAGGAAGAACGTCTTTGGCACTTGCATTGGAGTACTGTGCTCCTATCTCCATCAGAGTCTGTGCGAGATCTGGAAATCCTTCTCCCGCAACTGTGCTGAAGGGCCGCAACTCTATTGCACACATTCTTACACATTTCTCCAGCACAAAAGATTTTGCTGACCCTGGAATATTGCTACAAACGTTCAAATCAGTATTCAGATAAGCTTTGCAGCTATTCAGGTGCCGTAACAGCGTAGTGGTACTGCCATCTCGTAACGACAATAATTTACGGCAGCCATTACACTCTGCAAATCCCACAGGATTATTTTCATTACCTACAATCATCATAAAACGCTCCCATACAATGCTGTATCCAGATCTCTGTAAACGCTTGTAGATTCTCTCTGCCAGTTTCCTGGAAACTTCGTTTTTTTCTTCCTCAGATCGTCTACTCCTACGTTGGTACGATCTGTCCTGTTCGCTATTTACTTCAGACATAACGATAGATAACTTATAAATTGCTATGTAGGTAACACAAAAGGTGCGTGAAGCCTACGCTTTGATTATTACAACGTCTTGCTCAGAACTGTCTGCATTCCCCCGCTAGCAGCGCCTTGTGTAGCGCTGTTGCACGGGCCCGGCGGGTACCCGCTCGCCCGGCAAGTGTCGGGACTCGACGGCGCATCGCAGCTCGCTCGCTGTGTACAGCGGTACACTGCGGCCCGACTACCCGCGGTGCGGGCAGCAGAGCGCAGCGGCCGGACGCAGGCGAGCTCGGGCGGGTAAATGTGGCGCGCTGCACGGCTCTGCCGGCCACCCCGTCAACATTAAGATGCCAAATCCCAATAAACAAAGCCGACCCTGCATGTGCAGGAAAAGGGCTCAAGAGAGAGAAAGAAAGAAAGATGACAGTACCATATTACACGATTTTTCACTGTTGGCTCCTATAATACACTATATATAACAACTGCCAACATCGGACGCTGGTGATGTTGACAGTACATTGTAGGGACCAAAATCGAGTGATATACAATGATGAGCCAGTATTTTGTACACATTCACGGTAGCTCGGAACGAGAGTTTTCGACAGTCACACGTAATTGCCGCATGATATTTAAAGCGTCATACTACGGACGGGGCGGCCGTTCCTGCCGGAGGTTCGAGCTCTCTCTCTCCCCCTCCCTCTCACGCCGGCGCGCTCGCGTATATGTGTGTTTTATCCTAAGTATAAGTTCAAATAGTTTATAAATGTTTGCAAAGCTTATGCGACTTGACTGTGGGGTCATCAGTCCATAAATCTACAAACTACTTACGAACTAACTTATACGAAAGACGGCACAAATATCGATGCCCGAGGTGGGGTTCGAACCGCCGCGGCAGTTTGTAAATAAAGGGGGGGGGGGTAATGACCATACCAATACGGTGCAATAGGTTTACTGATATTTCAACATTTGACTTTTCGACAAAATAGCAAATTCCAGAGTACAGACGTAATTGTAGAACCACTTCTTGACTAATGAAATAAATGATCCACCTCAGCAGTTGAGGACTGCTTACGTAACGAGTCGGGCGCCGTGGCTCAGCGCGCCCGGTCAGAGGGCTCAACGCCCTCTGTAATGAAAACGCTGAGCCAAGAACACATCCAACAACGAACGAACACCATAAGTGACCGCAAGGAACAGAGTAACCCATAGAATAGAGAAAAAGAAAACAAAGGTCCAGCGCTGCGGATTGCCATGTGGAGGACCCAGGTTCGATTCCAGGTACTGTCACATGTGTTTTGTTTTTCTCCCTTTTTCGTTCGTAGGACGACTGGAAATGGGTTCAACGAGTCTAGTGCGGAACTACTTGACCGACTAGCAGCGGTGACAAAGGCAACAAACGCGACAACGACCGTGAGAGCGAAGTGCTGACTACGTGTCCCTGAAACCGCTTCCGATGACGCGACTGTCTCGATTTATACGGCGCCGATTGGCCCGTCTAGGGGCGGCACGCATTACCGATTCGGCGACCTGGGGTTAGGCGCGGGTTCCGCCAGTGGCGCTGCTTACGTAACGCGGCCGCCGTCCTCCGCCTGCAGAGTTCCGGGAACCGGGAGCCGCGCCGGCGCCCGCCCGCTCTGTTGTCTTAAGCCCTCGCGGTTTCCGGTCCGTGTTTTCTTGTCCTCTCCCTCGACCAGACCAGATTGTGTCCATTCCGCAGACCGGGCGTCGCCGCTGCCCTTAGCGCCGTTAACGCGTGTTTTGCACAAAAGGCGCCACGCGACGATGTTCTCGCCACGTTGCAGTCGGCGACAGTTAGGCCGGTATTACACTATCAAATTATTTGTCAAAGAATTGGACAAAGAAAAATTGGACGTAGTGTAATGGGAACATCGTCCAATATTTCATCCAATCTAAGGCCTCGGCCTAGATTTGATCAAAGAAATCGCTCGTCTTCTGTTTCCTGCAGTGAGAAATGTGACCGCTTGGAGCGCTAGTAGTATACAGCTTCCTTGCCACTACAGCTGTTTTATTTGGAGGTTAAATATCTGACATTACTTGGACATAACGTTCGTATTCGTAAACATGGCTAGTAGTGGAATGTTTGTGCAGTGTTTTCTAGCAACAACAAAATTAATTTAAAAAAAATCAGATGGGACGTTGTATAACAGGTGACAAGGCCAATTCACACTGTCCGTCACGTCAATTCGCGTAGCCCCAATACCCTGCGGCAAAAGTGAGGTTGAGTTACAATCCGTGATGTGAAAAAGTCATTATATACTATCGGAATAGAAGAAGTAATACCCCTAAATCTTAATACGGCCGAAGCAGATTTTAGAATGTATGATTTTGGTAACGTGGTGTGCTAAGTTCTGGCAAATGAAACAACTTTCAAAACATCGACATCAGTTTGCAAGCGAATCTATGTACATATAAATACGTCAGCCAATTTTTGTAAGGAAATAGAGCCTATTTACTTTATCAGCAATGTTTCCCCCCTTACATTGTTAATAACGTCATAAACGATGTAGATTATCCTCTTTGTCAGTGCTCACATTTTCCATTTAAAACGTTATTTAATGAAACTTGCTTTATCAACTTAACAATTTTATTCGTATACACTGAGTCAGCAGCCGGCCGCGGTGGCCGAGGTGACTGAGGCGCTCCAGTCACGGTCAGCACGGCCACTACGGTCGGGGGTTCGAATCCCCCCTCGGGCATGGATATTTGTGCCGTCCTAGTTCGTAAGTAGTTCATAAGTAGTTTGTAAGTTTGGGGACTGATGACCCCGTAGTTAAGTCCCATAAGCTTAACAAACATTCTACACTGAGTCAGCCTTTTTGTTACTCTATTGCAAACCGTGAAGGATGAAGAGCGACAAAATAATTAGCAGTGAACGGCCTGGCTGTTCTGCCGACGGCATAAAAAAGGAAAATCCTCCCGGTCCCGTAACAAATTTTATTTACCTCGCTCTGACACCCACGGTTTCATCCAAGTGTGTTTCCTTTTCTTTTTTCCCTCCTTCTCTTCTAAATGCTGACGCAACGTAACTGTAGCTGAGCATTACACCGCCATTTTGAAGCAAATTTGACAAAATATTGCATGATAGTGTAATACCCCCTTTTGCGTTTCATCCAGTTTCTTTGTCAAAAAATATGACCAATATTTCATCCAATTTTTTCGTCCAATTCTTTGTCCAATAATTTGATAGTGTAATACCGGCCTTACGTGCAGTTACGGCAGTGGTCGCAGACGTGGGGAACTTTCAGTAGTATCTCACGTGGAACTGTCGACGCTCGCCATCAAGAGACGAATGAATCACTGTGGCCGCGGCGGAGCGGCCGAGCGCATTGAGGCGCTATTCTCCGATGCGCTAGGCCGTTCCCCGTCGATGGTTCGAACCCCCCACCCCATTGGGCATGGATGTTTATGTTAGTCTTGTGTAGTTCGGAAGAGCGCTCCCACAGGCGAACTACGCGAACTAGTTCGCAGATCCATCGCCTCTTAGTTCGTCCGCTCCTTTTCCGAAGACTGACGGGTAACAGCGGGAGGACGCGAGAGCGCACAGAATCGCGTGATTCCCTTCTGCCAGTTGCTGTCATTTTGAGCTGAGATGTACCTCAACTGCAGTTTTAGTAGCGGTAGCAAAAGCCAAAACGAGCGGACGAACTAAAAAGAGCAACGTAGTTCGCGGCCAAGCTACGAACTAAAAGGAGAGCTACAGGTCGCGAACTAAAATATGTGCGATAGGTCTAAAAGGAACTAAAATATGCGCTGTAGGTCGCGAACAGAATTAAAAATCACATGTTTGCCTTCTGCTGGTGAGACCATTTCGAGGTGAGCGTCTGCCTGCTAGATGACATAGTTCAGTGCTACAAAATTTCTGCTTTCAAGTATTCTGCACTCTAAAATATTTGACTAATAAATTCCATAATGCCAAGATATAGAGAACCCTAAACTTAAACGTGAGAAATTATCCACGAACTGTTTCTTTTGGTTTGCGTGATATTGTTAGCGGCTCAAGCAGCAAGCGCATGAAGCAACTAGGTGGGGGAAATTCTCCCTCCACCTGCATGCGCAGACCACGCCGCTCTGCCGTCACTGGGAGCGGAAGAACTAAAAGAACGAATTCTTGTGCGAAAGTCTAAATCACTGTAGCCGCGGCGGAGCGGCCGAGCCCATTGAGGCGCTATGCTCCGTTGCGCGAGGCCGTTCCCCGTCGGGGGTTCGAATTCTCCCTCGGGCATGGATGTTTGTATTAGTATAAGCTAGTTTGTAAGTTTAGGGACTTATGACTCTGAGATAAGTCCCTCAAGCTTGATAAACATTTGAGAGAGTGCATAAAAAGTGCCAGTTACGTTCTGTGGTTCGCCTCGACAACTAAGGATCCGAGTGCCGGTAGGAAGGACCTGGTGTCCCGTTAACCTGCACAGGCGACACTTGTCGATGACAGGTTGGTGGCCTCGGCAGACACTTGCTGTGGAGGCATTGTGCCGCTATCTCCAGGCCAGCTGATAAGGGCAGGGCGCGCCAGTTGTTGCCCTCCAGCCAGTTATCTGACAGCGTGTTCCCTGCCGGACACGGCCACTTGTTACGCTGTACCTATACACCCAAAATGCGTGAAAATGTAATCACACCTCAGTTCTAGGTTATGTGTGCAATGAATACCCGTTTTGCATTTCTTCTTGGTGTAGTAATTTTAATTGCCAGTAGTGTACTTTTAAGCAGGTTAAAAGGGTGTGGGGGCGGTCAGAAAGCTATGTCATGGAGAGAATAAAGGCAACGCTAGCTCTGTAGGAGAGTGTCTGTCCTCCCCCTCGATGCGGTGGCAGTGCGTGGGCTGGTTGGAGGCGCCGGCAGTTGTGGCACGTGTTATGTGTGTGTGTGCGCCGGCCGTGAGGAAAAAGAGAAGAGAGCGGATAGCTGGAGCAGGGCGTGCCGGCCGGCGCACAGTGCCCGGCGGACAACCGGTTCCTCGCAGCTCACAGCCGCCAATTGCTGCCCCCACCTCCTGCTGGCTCTCGCTACGCGCCTTGCCCTGCTCCGGCGACCGGCCGCGGCGCCACACTGCAGGGTCCTGAGTCACTGCTTCCCTACCACACACTCACCACTTAAACCAGAGGTGGGCGACGAGCGAGCCGCGCTCACGGAGCCGCCTGCCTGAGCGGGAGCAGAGCCGCGAGCAGCTGGCGTCCATCACGTAGTTCCTGCTGGAAAGACTAGATGGCGTTAGGCGCAGCCAACGCGCTAACGTAGCCGCAGAAATGCACCAGGCTGAGTGCGTTATATAAATAGTGCAAACTCTTTAGTATCCAACTCGAATGAACAGATTCCACTGCTAGGGGTATCTCCTGAAAAATGTTATTATGTTTACATATCTGCCAACTTTTACGGTTTATCCGTAAAATTTACGGAAATTGCACCATTTTACGGTTTTACGGATGGTCGGTGTTATTTTACGACTTGCACAAAAAACTGAAACGTTAACGTTCAATAATAATACCACGTATGTCCAATCGATTGTTTGTGTGGTTCGAAGAAACGTCTACGATAGACGAAAATTTATTCATTGATCTGATTGGTACCTTTAACTCTGATGTTCGTGACACCGTGTTCTGTGGTTACGCCACTGGAATTTAATTTAAATGCGGGATAACAGTTCAAGTTTTATGTGAATCTCAGGTGTCGACAGGCTCTGCTCTGCAAATTCAAAGAAGTGCTGATAGGTCAGTTATTGGCTTTCAGACCTAGAACATACTCATCGATTTCCAGGATACATATAAATATCATTTCATTCCATCAATGAGAAAGTACTTCTTTACGTACCTCCTGGGACTAAATAATTACGTTTGCACTCAAGGTGAGACAAAATTGAAGATGCACAGTTTTCTTCCATTCCTTTTTTCTTGGGAAAGTTTTCCTTTTATGCAAGAGAGAAAATTAGGCTATAGTCGAACTAGCATATCATTTGCAGTGTGTGTTATTATTTCTTGCCTTTAAAGAAGTTTTATTGCGTAAAACCTTTTTCAGCTATGTCATATCTGCTTAATTTATCATGGAAGTCCGTTTTTGTATGCTCTAGACCAATATTCACCGTGCCTACCGCTATTTAGCGTGGATTTCTTCTTGACTGTTATGTCCGCTTGAACAATGGCCTATGACGTATGTAGATTCGATTCCATTTTGTAACCCTGAAATATCATTATTTTCGCCAAGCCGGACTATGTGGAAATTATTTCCCAGATTTTTTGCGGCACATGAGTTTTACTGAAAGCCCTTTTCAAAAGTTGGCAGGTATATGTTTATAAGTAAGTAACTTATAAACATAATGCTGGAAACTCTTCTCTAAAATGTCCAGCGCGTGCAGTCAAGCCGGCAAATATAAAGATAAGAGCGAACTACGTGCGCCAGCAAGCATGCAGACCCCCCAGCAGCGAACGCTGCTCTTTTTCCGGCCTGAGCCGGAGCGCTGCTCATTGAGCCGATTTGTGCCCACCTCTGACTTAAACCCTTCATACGCCCACGCATAAATCGCAGGCTTTTTTTTTGTGGTCTTCAGTCTGGAGACTGATTTGATGCAGTTCTCCACCCTACTCTATCCTGAGCGAGCCTCTTCATCTCCTCATAAGACATGCAACCGACGTCCATTTGAATTTGCTTAAGAGTTAGTAGAGTGCCAGGCTACGAATCCAAATGTCGCGGGTTGGATCCCCGTCAGGCCCTAGGATTTTTATGTCACTTCCCACTTCTTTCACTTCCGGCAGTATTGCTGAAGTGAAAAATACCGAGTAGCACCGTGGTTCGGAACCCAATTTAACTGTAGGTCCCCCTATAACTGACTGGGTAAGTCACTTGAACGTCGGAGGAAGGCAACGGCATACCACCTCCAAACAGGACGACGCCTAGTAAAGCACTGTGTTGTTCCAACCAATCTTCGGATTGTCGACTGCTTTACCGTTTTTATTCTTCTCTTGGTCTCCCTTTGCGATTTTTACCCTACACACATCCCTCCAACGCTAAATTCACCTGATGTCTAAGAATGTGTCCTACCAATGGTTCCTTTCTTTTAGTCAAGGTATGCCAAAAATCCCTTTTCTCCTCAATTCTTTTCAGTACCTCCTCATTAGTTACGCGATCTACTCACCTAATCTTCAGCATTCCTCTGTGCCACTAAATTTCAAAACCCTCTATCCTCTTCCTGTCTGCACTGTTTATTGTCCATGTTTCAGTCCCATACAAGGCAACACTCCACACATATGCAGAAAGGACTTCCTTACTCTTAAATTAATATTCGATGTTAAAAAAAATCTCTTTTTCAAAAACGCTTTTCTTCCAATTGCCATTCTGCATTTTATATCCTCTGTACTGGGTCCATCGTATGTTATTTTACTGCCCAAGTAACAAAACTCATTTACCACCTTCATTGATTCTCTACCTAATTTAACTCCTTCAGCATCGCCTGATTTTCTAATACTGCGTTCCATTACCTTTCTTTTGCTGTTGTTAATGTTCATCTTATTTGCTCCTTTCAACACACTGTCCATTCCTCAATTGCTTCATGTCCTTTGCTGTCTCTTACAGAATAACAATGTCATCGGCAAAACGCAATGGTTTTTATTTCTTCACCCTGGAGTTTAATTCCTTCTCCAAATTTCTCCATTGTCGTTGTGACAGCGTCACCTCTCAGTTGTATCGAAGAAAATTACGATTTACTTTAAAGTTAGACGACGTAGATTCTCTTAAAATTATGTTGTGATTACACGAAATCTATTCGCAATTGCGAATATTAATCAGCACCAGCTGTACGGTGTAATGGTGACATGTGAAAATTTGTGCCGGGCCGAGCCTCGAACCCGTATTTCCCGCTTATCGCGAGCGGTCGCGTTACCATTACGCGTGCATTTCTGAAGGACATTTGCTTAGTTCTATCGATAAACACGGACACCTCACATATGTTGTGATTGCCTTTTCAGAAAGTCGAGTGGTTGGCGGGGGGGGGGGGAGGGGGCAGCTACTAGCCAATGGCAGTCGTTTGTCGATCGCCACGTATCTACATCTACATATCTACATACATACTCCGCAATTCACCGTAAGGTGCGTGGCGGAGGGTACACTGTCCCACTACTAGGCATTTCCTTTCCTATTCCACTCCCAAATTGAACGAGGAAAAAAAAGAACGCCTGTTTGTCTCCGTACGAGCCCTAATTTCTCTTATCTTGTCTTTGTGATCTTTACGCGAAATGTAAGTAGGCGGCAGCAAGATCGTACTACACTCAGCTTGAGATTGTAGATGCGTGCAAGCCGGCTAGTGCCCCCCCCCCCCCCCACTACTCCACATTTCGTCACTGAGAAACAGGTTTTAATCGGATTACGATAATAAATGAGACTTAGCACACGCTGTATTAGCACTCGGCTGGTTGGGGGTGGCATAGCAACGCTCCACGGCCGGCAGACGTCAGTAGCAGTAGCAGTATCGAGTGTTGTGACGAGTGCAACTGCCCCGCTGTGTGGGAACGCAGCGGAACGGAACGGAACGCATGTGTCCGGAAGCGACGCCACATCCCGCATAGATGAGATAGGCTGTTGTGCGCTGCCGAAGCGCTGTGCTGGAGGCGCCACAGCACCGGACCGAAGATCGGAGCTGCTGCGGTTTATGGTCGTTGTTGTTGTGATGCCTCGTGTAAGGAGGAGGAATGCGTACCATCACGTTTCCGACTTAGATGAACGTCGGATTCTAGCCTATCGCGATTGCGGTTTATCGCATCGCGACATGGTTGCTCGCGTTGGTCGCGATCGAATGACTATTAGTAGAATATGGAATCGGTGGGTTCAGGAGGGTAATACGGAACGCCGTGCGGGATCCCAACGGTCTCGTGTCACCAGCAGTCGAGATGACATGCATCTTATCTGCATGGCGGTAACGGATCGTGCAGCCACGTCTCGATCCCTGAGTCATCTGATGGGGACGTTTGCAAGACAACAACCATCTGCACGAACAGTTCGACGACGTTTGCAGCAGCATGGACTATCAGCTCGGAGACAATGGCTGCTATTACCCTTGACGCTGCATCACAGACAGGAGCAGCTGCGATGGTGTATGCAACGACGAACCTGAGTGCACGAATGGCAAAACTTCACTTTTTCGGATGAATCCAGGTTCTGTTAACAGCATCATGATGGTCGCATCCGTGTTTGGCGCAACGCAGTGAAAGCACATTTGAAGCGTGTATTCGTCATCGCCATACTGACATATCTCCCGGCGTGATGGTATCGGGTGCCATTGGTTAGACGTCTCGGTCACCTCTTATTCGCATCGACGGGACTTTGAACAGTGGCCGTTACATTCCAGATGTGTTACGACCCGTGGCTCTACCCTTCACCCGATCCCTGCGAAACCCTACATTTCAACAGGATAATGCACGACAGTATGTTGCAGGTCCTATACGGGCCTTTCTGGATACAGAAAATGTTTGACTGCTTCCGTGGCCAGCACATTCTCCAAATCTGACTTTTGTGTCCCAGCCTCGTCGCCGCTTTTGTGTCTCGTTTCCGTCGTAGGTGTCGGTGGCCGAGCAGAAAGAGACCGACACAGGAATAAAGGATGCACGCTTCTGCAGGTACGAAGGTGAGCAGCCAGTAGCCAGTGGGACAGCAGAAACTTGAAACACTAAAGTAAATTAGAATGAGATATATATTTCATAGAGACTTAGAAATACTTAACTTTTACATAGCTCAGAACTGCAGAATGCTGATACATAGTTGAGCGAGAGGCCTGCCTAGTGCCTGTCCGATAGCCAAGTCTTTACTGGTGCCTACCTGATTCCGATGTGTTCGCTGGTTCCTATCTCAGTCCCAAGTGAACGATGTCGTTCAGTGGTGGCCATGAGCGGAGTTGTAGCAGAGGGCGCTCGTCGCTGACGTCGTAAGAACGCCGCGCCGTGTGTGCATGGCGGCGCGCGGCGAAAGTAGGTGGCGCGTACTTTAGACTTGTGCGACACCACACCGACCAATTGAAAACGTCTGTTCAATGGTAGCCGAGCAACTGGCTCGTCACAATACGCCAGTCACTACTCTTGATGAACTGTGGTATCGTGTTGAAGCTGTATGGGCATCTGTACCTGTACACGCCATCCAAGCTCTGTTTGACTCAATGCCCAGGCGTATCAAGGACGTTATTACGGCCAGAGGTGGTGCGTGAAAATGCAATCACATCTCAGTTCTAGTAGAATATATTTGTCCAATGAATATCCGTTTATCATCTGCATTTCTTCTTGGTGTTGCAATTTTAATGGCCAATAGTGTAATAGGAAACACACTGATGCATCAAGGAATTAAGTAATAGTTGAGTGGAGAGAGGGGTGCAGCGGGGCTAGAATAAAGAAAGAGGGTTGAAATGGAAGTCGGCTGCAGCTTCTGAACGGAGAGCACAGTGTTTTGTATCGAGGCAGTGTGCGGGCTGAAGACGATAGTGAGTGAGCTGCGTCGTCGAAATGCGAGAGGCGTCGTGGTCGAGACAGCGTCGAGGACACGCGTGGCGCGCGTGCCTGAATGCGCTGAGGCCGCTGCGTGCTGCCTGCTCTGAAGATAGCGGCCGGCCTGCGGAGTAGTAGGCGTGGCTGCAGCCTGCTCTGCCGCAGGAATAACCCACCTGTAAACACACACACCTGCACTGCTGCTCTTCCGCTCTTGCAAGTAGGGCCCACTTTTTTCCCCACCTGATTTATTACTGTGTAGCTGTAAATGAAGCTTTTAGATATTCTCTTGAATTGACAGCCCTCGAAGCTTGCCTTAACTCATGCTTGGATACGTAATTTATGTTGTTGTTGCTGTGGTCTTCAGTCCGAAGACTGGTTTGATGCAGCTCTCCACAATACCCTATCCTGAGCAAGCTTCATCTCCACATAAGAACGGCAACCTACATCTGTCTGAATCTGCTTACTGCATCCATCTCTTGGTCTTCCTCTGCGATTTTTACCCCACACACTTCCCTCCAACGCTAAATTCACAATTCCTTGATGTCTAAGAATGTGTCCTACCAATCTATCCCTTCTTTTAGTCAAGGTATGCCAGAAATTTCTTTTCTCCCCAATGCTGTTCAGTACCTCCTCATTAGTTACGCGATCCACCCACCTAATCTTCAGCATTCTTCTGTAGCACCATATTTCAAAAGCCTCAATCCTCTTCCTGTCCGCACTGTTTATCGTCCGTGTCTCACTCCCATACAAGGCAACACTCCATACAAATGCCTTCAGAAAGGACTTCCTTAAGCTTAAGTCAATATTCGATGTTAACAAATTTCTCATTTTCAAGAACGCTTTTCTACCCATTGCCATTCTGCATTTTATATCCTCTGTACTGCGACCATCATTTGTTATTTTACTGCCCAAGTAACAAAACTCATCTACCTCCTTTATTGCTTCGTTTCGCAATCTAATTCCTTCAGCATTGCCTGATTTTCTTACACTGCACTCCATTACCCTAGTTTTGCTCTTGTTAATGTTCATCTTATATGTATCTTTCAGCACACTGTCCATTCCGTTCAACTGCTCTTCCAGGTCCTTTGCCGTATCTGACAGAATTACTATGTCGTCGGCAAAACGCAATGTTTTTAATTCTTCACCCTGAACTTTAATTCCTTCTCCAAATTTCTCCTTGCTTTCCTTTATAGCTTGCTCAGTGTACAAATTGAATAACATCGGAGAAAGGCTACAACCCTGTCTTACTCCCTTTCCAACCACTGCATCCCTTTCATGCCCTTCAACTCTGACAACCGCTGTCTGGTTTTTGTACAAGTTGTAAATAACCTTACGCACCCTATATTTTACTCCTGCTTGCTTCAGAACTTGAAAGAGTGTATTCCAATCAACATTGTCAAAAGCCCTCTCCAAATATACAAAAGCTAGAAATGTAGGTTTGCCTTTTCTTAATGTGTCTTCTAGGATAAGCCGTAAAGTGGGTATTGCCTCCCGTGTTCCTACATTTCTCCTGAACCCAAACTGATCTTTTCTCGTAATTGTGTACAGTCGTTGCCTCTACAAATCACAGTTGTGCTGCGATTGTTGGGGGTTTGAGGGGTTGTTTGGTTGGGTTTGGGGGTTAAACTACTGTGGTTATCATTCATCTGGTAGGGAGAGGAAGTAGTGAGGGGAGGGGGAAAGGAAATGCAGTGCGGGAAGTAAAGAAGAAAGTATGACTGCATTAGCTCGGGGCCCCATGCTCGCCACGCACGTACTCACGATAGAACCGTGAGCCCCCTGGGGGAGAGGAGGGGATGCGATTGTTCCTCTCTTAATACGAATTGTTGACACGGCTAAAACTGCTACTTCCTCCGTAGTGTGAAATATACTCGTGGAACATCGTTGAAACGTGTCTGTACGATTCTGTTGTTAATCGCCAATTTACTCCAATACAATTCCAGTAACGCAATTTATTCTTCGTATTCGGTTGTAGAAGGCGTGGGCAAGACCGATTAATACCTTCAGTGGCTACAATTTTAGTTGTAAGCTCAAATCGCTACAACACTCTTTTAAGTCACTCATAGCTCATACAGAGAAAACTATTCATGTACGTTGGGGAATTTCAGCTCACCCGTTTATAATTACAGTAATGTCAGCTAAGAACCACAGCACACTCCGTTTTTCGCCTGGTCACAAAAAATAAATAAATAAATAAAAATAAAAAATAAAATTAAAAATAAAAAAAAATTGTAAACCTAAGAGACCAACTGCTAAGGTCATCGTTCCCTAGACTTACAAACTAGTTAAACTAACTTACAGTAAGGATAACGTACACATCCATGCCCGAGGGACGAATCGAACCTCAGACGGAAAGGATATGCAATCTGTAGCATCGAACCCTAGAACGCGCGGCCACTCCAGTGCCCGTCTAGTCCCCGAAGAAGCGCACTGTCTTCTGTTTAAAAGCTAAGTGCTTGCCCCTTTCTGTATCAACTCTCGTTCCTGCCGTTTATTCTGACGTGCTACTTGCCAGTGCTCTCCATGTATTGATGTGCGTATAACGCCTAACATAAGAAATGTTCAAATGTTTGTGAATCTATCGGATTCAACTGCTTGGTCATAAGTCTGTAGCTTCCAAACTACTTAAACTACGTTAAACTAACCTAAGGACAGCACAACTACCCATTCCCGAGGGAGGACTCGAAACTCCGACGGCGAACGGTCGCGCGCACCTCAGCACGGCGCCCCAGTGCTCAACGGTTAATCCACCGCGACTTAACATAAAACGAATCCCTATTATCATACCTGACTGTACTCCAAACATCTGGGCTTCCGCTCCACGTGAGACTAAAACCAAAGCTATTACAGCAGACGCGGAACAATATATAAAGTAATACATACTTCAGTTTTATTCTTATTCTGAATGGAGTATAGGGACTGGCCGTTCACCCCACAAACCAAATGATTAAAAATGTCATAAAGACCAGATGGCTGCCACACTAGATTAGTAGAAAAGAATAGGGTAACGCCACGTCGACAATGTGGTGATTACAGATGCACCGCAATCTCGGATTGTTTGTGTTAAGGCACGATTGTTTGTGTTAAGGAACGAATTCGAATGTGTCCTTTCACATGAACCATCTCGGCATTTTCCTAGAGTGAAAATGTTCAAATGTTTGTATAGTCTATGGGACTTAACTACGGGGTCATCAGTCCCTAAACTTACAAACTACTTATGAACTACTTACGAACTAGGACGGCACAAATATCCATGCCCGAGGGGGGATTGGAACCCCCGACCGTAGTGGCCGCATAGACCGTGACTGAAGCGCCTCAGTCCCCGCGGCCACCGCGGCCGGCTCCTAGAGTGACTTTCATGGCAGTTCTATATATGCATGGCAGAAAGGACAGCTATTTGTCGCCTTGATATTGAGCGGCCTTCACAGTTATGTTTTGCAAGTACATATCCGTTACCGTTAAATTGGTTGCAAATTTGACTGTGGCCAAATAGCAGGTTTACGCACAGGTGGAATGAGCAGATGCAGCGTTGGTATCCGGAAGTGGAGAGGATACAGAGTTCCGTTTCCGTGAGCGATGCGAGGTTGCCTATATGGTTGGGGCCGCGGTTTCGTGGGCTGCGTCGAGCATACGGGAACGGGAGGTGTTTTTCCTGCCTCTCTGCGACATACTCGATGATTTTCCCAGTTCAGACTGACTAACCTATTGTCGAGCCGACACCGATTCCCATGCACATACACGAGCGTGCGTTCGTATCCTCGATGCTGGGAAAGTGCGAGCATTTGGCGTCGAAATCCGTGATGTGGTCACACGAAGGAAAAGGTCGAAATTGGCGTTGTGCCTTTCCCACTAACAGTATCTGTCAAGGGCGAACTCGCTATAAACTGTCTCGCAACCGTTCTCCATGATCGTCGAGATATTCCTTTTTTCTTGGTCAATTTTTCCTTTTATGGGAGAGATAAAATTAGCCTGTAGTCGAACTACCATATCATTTGCAGTATGTGTTATAATTTCTTGCCTTTAAACAAGTTTTATTGTGTAAAACCTTTTTCAGCTATATCATGCTTAAGTTATCAAGGAAGTCCGGTTTTGTATGCTCTAAATATTCACCGTGCCTACTGCTATTTGACGTGGATTTCTTCTTGATTGGTGCGTCCGCTTGAACAAGGTCCTATGACTTATGTAGATGCGATTCTGTATTTTGTAACCCTGAAAAATCATTATTTTCGTCAAGCCGGACTATGTGGAAATTATTTCCCACATTTTTTGCGGCACGTGAGTTTTACTGAAAGCCCTTTTCCAAAGTTGGCTGGTATGTAGATGCGATGGTCAAGTGACCTAGCATGTCGTCTATCAAGGATACATATCATTCAAAAAAACTTAGCAACGGAGGGAACAGAAATATCGCAGGATCAGTGTGTGTAAACGTTGCCGGAAGGAGGAGGGAACTTGAAAAATGTAGCAGAAAGCGGTGTGGATATTTCATCAGGTTGTCTTCCATTATGAAGGTTGCTTGAGAGCAACATTGGCCAACAAAGGGGTAACAGTCCATACGGTACAGATGCTCTCTCTCTCTCTCTCTCTCTCTCTCTCTCTCTCTCTCTCTCTCTCTCTCTCTCTCTCTCTCTCTCTGTCTGTGTGTGTGTGTGTGTGTGTGTGTGTGTGTGTGTGTGTGTGTGTGTGTGTGTCAATCCATGCTGAACGTGTGGAGAATTTGGGATCCCAGAACGCACTGTCAGCTCTACAAAACACACACACTATGTTTGACACGACTAACGACCTGAACGAACTAATACGAGATCAGAACGGATGGGACATAATGAACAGGCTGACGGACGAAGTCTCACTACGAAAAAAAGACTAGTACACACAGAACGTAAGACGTAATGCAACGCGAAACGCCCACAACAGAAGACAAAACACTTATGATGGATCTGACACTTAAAGCGCAAACAGTATAAATTGCACCACAGATGACAGCCCCGACACATAGGACGATATAAACACATTCGAAATGTAATCTGCAGATATAGTCCATCATAGGAGTCTCCAAATGAGAAAACTCCAGGATGGCAGGGCTCGAAGTAAATTCCGAGGCCTCCCACCCTGGACTTTGCACTCCTATTCTTCAGACTGTCACTCAAACCAATCTTTCCTACCTTCTGTTATTCTCTTCCTAAAATAATTGATGTTTTTAAGTTGCCTCTCCATTTTCCTTATAAGTTTTTACGTTTTCCTTTGTATTTTTTATCTAATTACTGTAAATGTATAAAGAAAATAATGTATCACGACCAGCTATATACCCAAAGGCAGCTGGTCCGCAACAAGGGTAAATAAATGAATAATGTCTGTGTGTCTGTCTGTCTGTGTGTCTGTCTGTCTGTGTGTCTGTCTGTCTGTGTGTGTTAGTGTGTGTGTGTGTGTGTGTGTGTGTGTGTGAGGGAGGAAGAGAGAGAGTGAGTAGGGGGGGGAGAGGGAGAGAGGGAAAAATGGGTGATAAATGCAGGCATTTCCGTAGCAAAAGCAACGCACGTGTGTGACTGAGTTAACCGCGCCCTCCTCGATGGCAGCCTGCGTGGAGCTGGGTGTGACGGTACGCACCTACGCATTGGCCCCGTGTCGGCACGTTTTTCCCGCCCTGTTTTGTCGTTATGAAATTAAATTTCCGCCCGGCTAGGGTGCCACCGAGGCTAACGCAATGGAACGCAATCCGCCTCGGTGCGCTCCGCCGGGCGACATTAACTGATTCGAAACAGAGCGTTTCGGTGTGGGTCCGGAGAGTTTTTGTCAGGGCTGTGTTTTAGCCGTAGTGCGCGCAGCGGCTACGTGGCGTCGCTGCAGTCTGTGGGCCGCACACCTGCGCTCGCACGGACCACAAAAAGGAGCGCGTGCTGTACACGCTGCTAAATAAAATCGCACTGACGTGTTTTATATCCCACTTTAGACTTGTAGTTTTATAAGTTTTTGCAAACATTTTGGACCAAAATAATAATCTAAATTATAAAAAATTAATTAATAAGTGTCTGAAACTATTTTAAGAAAAAAAAGATTAGTAGTGGCAGGTATCGAACCACTAACCTTCAGCGTCACAGTCCAATGCTTTGCCCACTAAGCCTTAGCTTAACGTTACGAGCTGTATTCTTTAATCTCATACTATTCATGGCCATTGTTACCTGATGCTAATATGGCATTTTTAGACACTAGATTATCATTTATCGTACGAACAACGATGTGTTCTTGTAATTTTTCAGTGCGCCATTGCTTTGAAATGACAACGTGTAAGTTACAAAACGAAAATCAGCAAATACGCAACGCAAGATGGCGTATGTCACAGAGTTCTGGGCGAGGAATGTCACGTGACATCTGTGAACGACTGGTTTTCGGTAATTCAATGGCGGGTGTCATAACACCGTTATTTTTGCAAATATCTCTCCAACGATACGAGATATGAAAAAAAAAAACAAGGGAACAAAGTTTTAGAGAATTTTCTCCTCTACAAATTCGTTTATTTAATTTTCGCCTCAGATGAACGGTTTATTTGCAATTAAAATTACATTAAAAACTGCTTTTTTGGTATTACTAACGTATTTCTTGTCTGAAATATTTCAAAAAGCTATTTCTGGTCTCTGGTAGCCAACAATTATGTCTGTAAAATTTGGTGCTGATCGGTTGAACGGTTCGTCTTAAAAACAGGGAACACGTTACTGACAGACATGGGCCAATATTACTGCGGTGAGGTGTGACCAGTGTCGCGATGTACGTACGTCACCCTCATACTCGACCGAGCGAGGTGGCGCGGTGGTAACACAATGGACTCGCTTTCGGGAGGACGGTGGTTCGAATCCATCTCCGGTTGACCAGATTTAGGTTATCCGTGATTTCCGTAAATAATCCCAGGAGGGTACCTTTCAAAGGACACGGCCAATTTCCTTGCCCATCCTTGACACTCGGAGATTGTGTTCCGTCGCGAAGGACCATTATATTCACGGGATATTGAACCCTAATCTTCCTTCACATTTGACAGAAGTCACGGAAGGCGCAGAAGTACCACATTTTCCAAATTAGTGTTTGTAATACTTCCTCGCGATAGCGTAATAGAAGTACCATCATATTGTGCTCTGAAAACTATGTTCTGGGATGTTTTGCAGTGTTATGCTATTTTGCGGCCGGACGCGGTGGCCTGGCGGTCTGCGGCGTCCAGTCGCGGTCTGCACGGCCGTTGGGTCGGGGGTTCGAATCCCCCCCACCCTCGGGCATGTACTTTTTGTGCTGTCTTTAGTATTAGCTAGTTCATAAGTAGTTTGTAAGTTCAGGGACTGCTGACACCGCAGTTGGGTCCCATAAGCTCTACAAACATTTGAACATTTTGATATTTTGCGGTTGCTAACTCCCTACAGGCAGCGTTTAGCTCTTTCAGAAGAGCCAAACAAAAAGTCAAGTTCGAATATCATAGATGATTTTTATTATTAAATGTTGCTTCAAGTCATAATAATAAATAATGTTTACTTACGAGCAACGGGAATAAAAATGGCGGATGCGTCAGCTCCTACTTACAGGAGCCTTGTGATTGCGATTACGTAAAGGCTTGGTAGCTGGTGTTATTGGGAGGTGTAGGTAGCGGTGTTCCTGCAGCGCGCGGCGAGGTCGCGTGCTCGGCCAGCTGTGTTGTTGTGGGCAGTAATGACGGGCGGCGAGCACGACCACGACCGCCGTGACCCCACGACCGCCGTGACCCCACGACCTCGGGCGGTCGTAACCTAACGGCAACCGCCTGGCCGCCAAGCGGCCCGCTCACGAAATCAACAGTGCGGCTGCCAGCTGCTAACAGGCGGGGCTGGCGAAAAGGGGCCGATGTAAACAGAGCCGGTCCCCGACAAAAAAAAGCGCACTAAACGCCATGAAACATAACAAACCGCCACATCAGGAAGCAGTAACACCACACCTCTAATATGACAGGCAGTAAAAACTTATCATTCCTCAATGATAACAAATCCTGAGAATGACATTATAAAATAAAAGGCAAAAACCCACAGAAGGTGGCACAACAAGTGCCGAAACATGTCTGGGTAATCATTAAACAGTGTGAAACTTGGTGGCAGATTAAAATTGTGTGCCGGAGCCGGGACTCTAACCTGGGACCATTGTCATTCGAGGGCAAGCGCTCTACCACTGAGCTATCCCGACACCGGCACGACTCACGGTGCCGCCCTCCAACTTCAATTCTGCCAGTACGTCGCCTCCCACTTCCCAAACTCCACAGAAGTGCTCCTGCGAAACTTACAAGCCTAGCACTCCTGGAAGAAAGGATATGGTGGAGACATAGCTTAGCCACAGACTAAGGGATGTTCCCAGAATGAAAATTTCACTCTGCAGCGGAATGTGCGCTGATATGAAACTTGCTGGCAGATTAAAATTGTTTGCCGGCTGTGACTAAGTCATGTCTCCACCATATCCTTTCTTCCAGGAGTGCTAGTCTTGCAAGTTTCGCAGGAGAACTTCAGTGAAGTTGGGAAAGTAGGAGGCGAGGTACTGGCAGAATTGGAAATTGTAGGGCGGCACCGTGAGTCGTGTCGGGATAGCTCAGTCGATAGAGCGCTTGCCCGCGAAAGGCAAAGGTCTCAGGCTCGAGTCACGGTTCCGGCACACAATTTTAATCTGGCACCAAGTTTCATATCAGCTCTCACTCCTCTGCACAGTGAATGTTTCATTCTGTTATACAGGGTGAATCTAAATTCGCGGACTCGGGCTTCGCAGCGCGATCCTCAACAATGAAAAATGTCTCCCACATTTCGAAAACTTCTATCATCTTTTTGAATTAACTCCTTATCGTCTAGGTTTCACTCCCATACAATACTACACTCCAAACAAATGCTTTCAGAAAGTGCTAAGTAACATTTAAACTAATATTGGATGTCAACAAATTTCGCTTCTTCAGAAATGCTTTTTTTCCCCTCATTGACATTCTGCAATTTTATATCTTCTTTACTTCGGCCATAAGAAGTTATCTAGCTATCCAAATAACGAAAAGTCGTCACTACTTTTATTGTCTAATTACCTAATCAAATTCCTTTAGCATCGCCTGATTTTCTGACACAATATTCTGTTACCCTCGTTTTACGGTTGTTAATATTTATTATGTATCTTCCATTCAAGACACCGTCCGTTCCATTTCATTGCTCTTCCAAGTGCTCTGTTGTCTCTGACACATTTACTATGTCGTCAGCAAATCGGAAGATTTTTATTCCCTCTCTCTGGACTTTAATTCCCTCTCGTCCTTGCACTCCTTCACTGCCTGCTCAATGTACAGATTGAGCAACATTGGGGAAAAGCTACAACTGTGTCTTACTCCCTTCCCAACATCTGCTTCCCTTTGATGCCCTTCGATTCTAATAACCGCTGTCTGGTTTTTATATAAGTTAAATATAACTCTTCGCTCCCTATATTTTACCCCTGCTACCTTCAGAATCTTAAAAAGTGTATTCCAGTCAACATTGTTACAAGATTTCTCCAGATGCTAAAAACGTAGCTTTCTCTTTCCTTAATCCATCATCTAAGTATTAATGTGAGTATTGCCTCGCGTGTTCGTACATTTCTCCTAAATCCAAATTGATCTTCCCCGAGGTAGGATTCCGCCAGTTTCTCCTTTCGTCTGTAAATAATTCATGTTAGTATTTTGCAACCACGGCTTCATAAACTGATACTTATGTAAATTTCACATTTGTCTGCACTTGCTATCTTAGGTATTGGAATCACTATATTCTTTTTGAAGTCTGAGGGTATTTGTCCTGTCTCTAGATCCACACAGGTTGACAGTGGCGGACTCGGGGTGGGAGGGGGGGGGGGCGGATCGCCCCGGGCCTCCGGTCTTGGGGGCCTCCAAATACCTGGAAAGAATTTTTTTGGAGCGCGCTTGGCATCTCGTTCTGCTGGAGCCTTCAAATCTCGAAAGCTATTTTTCAGACTGTCCCGTGACTCTCGTCCTGGAAGGGGTTTGCAATTATTTTCTGTAGTAATACATGTATTTTATTTTCAAGTGGCTGGGGGGGGGGGGGGGCTCCTTTCGTTTCGCCGCCACCCCGGACCTCCCAACAGCCTTATTCCGCCACTGCAGGTTGAAATACACTGCAGTTACCGGTGCTGGCGCGTGCAGTAGTCGGTGGCGGGGGAGGGGGCAGGCGACTCGTGCTGCTGGTTTGGCGCCAGAAGTGGTTGCGGCTGGCGCCAGTTTCGCAACCGTCCTAGTTGGCATTGGAGTGTCCGGCGAAAGGCTCGTCTAGTTAGGCGGGCGCCGTGGATCGAGGCCAGCTGCGCCACGCCCAGCGAAAGCCCGCGCAGAACACTGGCCAGTCTCTCTGCTGCCCCCACCACCACCACCACTCTGCTGGCGGCCATTAAAATTTGCATACGCGCCGGGCCGGAAAATCGACGTCAAATTAAATTAGAGAGAGCCGCTGCAGCAGTCGCTGTGGGTTTTCCACGGCCGACCTACCCTTCAGGGGAGTGAACGAAATGTAAACACCATGCATTACACTATATTTTGTTTAATGACACGACTGCAGTCGATATTTGACGCACGTAGTCTTTGACGTTATGATTAAAGGAAGTTCAAAATGTGCTGCTATGTTTAGATTTGTTTTCATTTCGTCCTACAGACTATTTCGGCCCGTAATTGCCATTTTCAAGTGTCTTGCAGATATACCGTGTGATCAAAAGGTCAATATAAATTTGAAAACTTAATAAATCACGGAATAATCTAGATAGAAAGGTAAAAATTGACACACATGTTTGGAATGACATGATATTAGAGAAAAAAAGTATTGCTAGACGCGTGAAAGATCTCATGCGCGCGTCGTTTGGTGATGATCGTGTGCTCAGTCGCCACTTTCGTCGTGCTTGGACTCCCAGGTCACCAGACCTCAGTCCGTGCGATTATTGGCTTTGGGGTTACCTGAAGTCGCAAATGTATCTTGATCGACCTACATCTCTAGGGATGCTGAAAGACAACATCCGACGCCAATGCCTCAACATAACTCCGGAAATGCTTTACAGTGCTGTTCACAACATTATTCCTCGACTACAGCTATTGTTGAGGAATGATGGTAAACATATTGAACATTTCCTGTAAAGAACATCATCTTTGATTTGTCTTAATTTGTTATGCAAATCATTGCTTTTCTGATCACTAAAGCACCATCTGTCGGACATTTTGTTTCAATAAAACCCCATTTCATTCCAAGTATATGTGTCAATTTGACCCTCTCTATCTACGTTTATTAAGTTTTCAAATTTATACGGACTTTTTGATCAGATAATAAGTTTTAAATAGTATTTCGTATTTTAATTATAAATCTTATTCTGAAAATATAACAAAGGTTTTTACTTACGTCTAGATGGAATGATGTCCATATGTCATCTTTTTGGACTGTCTGATGTTTGTAAATTACCTTCTGATATTATGAAGAGGTTATAGAATTTCGTTTGGTAGTTTTGACAATTGCGATGATATATGCTTACTAGGCAGACGCCATAACCACTAGGCAAGAGGGACTAATGGATACAGTAACTGCACAGACGGTCATAAGGCACATGGCCAACCACTACAAAAACTCCGACTGTGCCTCATGTTAGGAATATGAGGCAGAGTCGAAGTTTTTTGTAGTGGATGAGCATGTGCCTAAAGTCCATGTAGTTGGGGGGGGGGGGGGAGCGTGCCTTAAGATCGTATGTTGAGTCACCATATTCATTAAGTCTCGGTGGCCTAGTGGTTATGGCGCCTGCCTAGTAAGCAGGAGGACCCTGGTTCGAATCCAGGCCGCGACATGAATTTTAATTCCATGCCTCTTCTTCTTTGAGTAGCTCCCTCGTCGGACAGGTTTCAACTGGACGTCCTCCACTTCGCTCTGTTCTGGGCATCCTCCTTCACTTGCTTGTAGTTCCTTCCTTTCTTCAGGTCAGTCAGCATTCCAAATCTTCTCCTTCTACTTTTCCTTCCATTATTCTTAGCAGCAGACAATTCCTACGTAATATGTGGCCCAACCAAGATGTTTTCCTCTTCTGGATTGTCCTAATGAAGGTACTTTCCTCTCCTAACCTGCTAACACCTCCTTTTTTCATTCTGTCGGTCCACTTCACTTTGTCCATTCTCCATAGCCACATTTCAAAACTTTCTAAGTATTTTTGTTCTTTCTTTCTTCTGACTGTCCCTGTTTCAGGCCCATGTGACACCACACTCCACACAAAACATTTGGCGAATCTCTTCCTTAGAGTAATGGGAATACTTTTGGTTGTTAGTAAATCTTTTACTTTCCTGAAAGCTTCCTTTCCCATAGAGATTTTTCGCCTTACTTCCTCTGTGCAACTTCCAGTGGATGTTATCATGCTTCACAAATATTGAAACCTGTTCCAATACCCTTCCCCCTAATGATATTTCGATTGTGTCGTCGTCTTTTCCAATTTTCATGACTTTGATAAGACCAATGTTTAATCGCATTCCAAAATCTTTACCCACCCTTGTAATATTGTCCATCATTTCCTGGAGCGATTCTTCTGTTTCTGCTAATACTACCATATTATCTGCATATTTTATGGTTTTTATTTTTTTCTCCTCCCACTAGAAGTCCTTTTGCTTCTTCCAAGGCCTCATCAACTAGCTTTTCAGCATATATCGTGACAAAATATCTCTCTGGAAATTGCTTATTTGATATTTATAGAAGTTCCTAGTATTGAGACACATACTGGTCTGGTTGTTTCGTGCTCCAGCTACTTCCTCCTGTGACCCCCCCCCTCTCCCACTTCTTCTTGGGTGGTCACGAACGACAGATTGAGAGATACTGATCAAGGGACATCACGGAAAATCTAAAGTAAAATGGCCGGAGACGGGTTTGAACCACCGTCCTCCCGAATGTGGGTTCAGTGTGTTACCACTGCCCCACGTCGCTCGGTGTCAGAAACGTGTCTGCCCCGTGGAGTTGGCAATTTTTTTTTTATGGCGAACGGCGTGCGTGGAATGTTTTCCGGCAGATAGCCGCGGTCCCCGCTTTTGCTGGAGAAGAGTCCCCTTCATGAGGCCGGCCGGCGCTCATTTGAATGAAAATGCGCGGCCGTGAAGGACGCGCCAGGGGCCACCTGTTTACGCGCTCGTATTAATGCGAGGCGCGGCGCGGCGCGCTGGGGCTGAACGTGTCCGCGCATCCGTCACGCGACTCACCACCACTCCACGTCTGCCGCTTCACGCAGCCTTCTTCCCGCCTCCACTGACACTCCGACGCATAGCAGGCGCACCCAGCCGTAGCGAGGCTGCTACACTGCACCACCACCACCTAGAGAGAAGGACGCGGCGCTCTCGTGTGACGTCAGGCAGAGTAGGCTGCGCGCGCACAGCTGACTGGGTAGCCGCTGGGGCACGGCCCACTATGCCGAAGCAGCGAGCTATGCGCGCACAACCTACTGTCTGACGTCACACGAGAGCGCAGCGGCCTTCTCTCTAGGTCGTGTTGTACAGTGGCGGTTCGTGTACATGTTTCTATGAGGTTCTAAGGAAGATGGATAATTCCAAACAGCAAAATAAATAAATAAAAATAGACGGCGTAGCAAAGTAATTGCTATATACAGAAATATATTCCGTACAAAACAGGCATTCAGATGTTTGTAAATCTATCGGACCAAACGGCGTGGTCATCAGTCCGTAGCTTACAAACTACTTAAACCTAGGTAAACTAACCTACGGACAAACACACACACCCATGCCACAGGGAGGACTCGAACCTCTACGGTGAGCAACCGCGCGCTCCACAGCGAGGTGCTTCAGACCGCTCGGCTACTCCACCGCGGCTGTGTGTGTTGTCCTTAGGTTAGTTTAAGTAGTTTGTAATTCTAGGGACTGATGAACTACAGTTTCGTCGCATAGAATTAGTTTTTTTAACTAAGTATTGTCTAAAACTATGTCTTAATATGTAAACAATACGCGATCTATCGCCACATTCATTGTCTACTTGTTTCTGTTTTGTCATAGATAGACGACACTTGGTATATATCACGGATGAAGTGTGAAACATTAGATGGAAAGTCTTTTAGTTCTAGAATGTCATAATATTTAATTTGCTGCAGACAATAAATTAACTTTTTTTTTCTCTTCTCTTTCAGGTAAGCTGACAGAATCTCGTGGTGAGACAAGGACGTGATTGGATGCATGCTGTCTTCGCATAGTAAGGTATCGTTTAAGTGTCCAGCTGGCTGTATTCGTGTCAAACGATCAACCATGTCTCAGGGAGTGACTCTTATCTGTGTAATAATTTGAAAAAGCTAACAGTCACTACACCGATTCCTTCGAATGTACATTCACAGCTCCCATGGAATCATGGCGTCATGGTTTTGGAAAATGCTTAAGACTGCAGGGAGATTATATCGAGAAGTGACCCAAGTTTCGCAGTTTGCGCGTGATTAGTTTGTGAGGGAAGAAATGGGAGGTGGCGTAAGTTGTATGCAGCTGGTATACTCCGTTTGATACAGGTAGTTGCCCTCTGTGTCCTGGACTCCCTTTGGTGCAGTGTACCTCGCGACCTGCAGAGCTCGCAGGCAGGGTGGCTGGGTCCGCCGCGGCCAGTAGCCCTCCCCGGTGACCCCAGTGGAGTGGCGCGCTTATCTCTGTGGACTGCTGCACTCCGGCGTCCCGGCTGAACCCGGCAGCCGCCAGGTGGGAGGGGAGGGGCGGCTAATGGAGTGCTCCGTGACGTCACGCGTGTAGTCCGCCCCGCCATTAGCCGCCCTGATGACGGCGCGCTATCTGGCGGCCGCTTTTTGTACTGCTGACACTTCCGTATAGTGCAGGCGGCAGGTAGGCGAGGCGCCGCGCCGTACCGGGATCTGCCGCCACCCAGTCGTCTCCATTAAGGCCTCTACACGCGTTCCGATTTATCTTCCGACCAACCAACTGAACAGCCAATCAAGAGCAGTCTACACAAGTTCCTACCAACTGCACTCAGCGATTGCCGCGGCCCTCTGTTCTTGTGCCTGGTTGCCGAACTGTTTTCGTTTTCGCGTTTTCTCTGTGCAGACAGAAGACGATCGCAGGTAGGAAGTTGGTCCTGTAGCGCTACACACAGTACAATTTGTTGTGAGGATTGATTGGGGGGGAGGGGTGTCGGATGTTCAGCCCGACCAACCATCCACCAAGGAAAGTTGGTCGGGAAGCGCCTCCACATGTCCAATTTATCGGACCGCCGATAATTTATTCCCGACAAATTGGAAGTGTGTAGGGGCCTTTACAAGCAACTGCTGACATACCTCTGTGCCACCCGTGTTGCCGGCCGCGGTGGCCGAGGGGACTGAGGCGCTCCAGTCACGGTCTGCACGGCCACTACGGTCGGGGGTTCGAATCCCTCCCGCCACCCCCCGGGCATGGATATTTTTGCCTTCCTTAGTATAAGGTAGTAAATAGGTAGTTTGTAAGTTTAGGGACTGATGACCCCGTAGTTAAGTCCCATAAGCTTAACAAACAATATTACAATCACCCGTGTTATACTGAGGTGCCGAGTAGAGATCGGAAAAGTAGTTCCTTTTACGGAACCATTCATTTCGCAACAGTTCTTCCTACGGAACTAGCTCAGTGAATTAGTTCAGATGAACCTTACAGTTGATTTGTTGTTCAGTGAAGTAGGGAAAAAAAACGCTAAGAGAATGACTGTATACAGGAATATGAAGAATTTATAAAGGCAGAATTCTATAAACAATACAGGTGGAAAGATCATACAAAGAAGTTTGGCAATACGTTAAAAATTTTGCTCCTCGAACATAAAATAACATGAAGGCCTAAACTGAAGTCGGCTAGCCTGATTATGGCTTGCACACCAGAGTCCGGCCGCAGCGGTCAGGGGTTCGAATCCCCCTCGACCATGGCTGTTTGTTGCAAGTCCCATGAACTCTACAAACATTTGAACCAAAGTAGGGGATTGCTGCGGAGGGTGAAGTACGGTGGTCCCCGTGGCCGTTACGGTAGCCGTGAAGGCGTTGTAAGCTATGATTAGGCGGACATCACTACGTCGGTGAATGCGTTCGATACAATAATATTAACACGAGATAAAGAAAAATAAGCATTAAGATCGGTCAATGGAAATCGAAATATATGGAAAATATACGAAAAAAAAAGTGGTTAAGGCGTTGGAATGCTTATCCAATGTGGTCTGCACGCGAGGGCCTTGACGCTGGCTGCAAGGGCCCAGGAGAAAAACCAGATCTGGACAACCATGGCAACCTGCTGAATCCAAGTAACCCTCGTTACCAAGGAGGAAACAAGTGAGGAAGAGTGCGTGGTTCTTGAGTGTCAACTGTCAACACAAGAGTTTAAACCAATGTAATTCTTGTTGTTGTTATGGTCTTCAGTCCGGAGACTGGTTTGATGCAGCTCTCCATACTACTCTATCCTGAGCAAGCCTTTTCATCTCCTCATAAGAACGGCAACCCACATCTATTTGAATCTGCTTACTATACGCGTATCTTGGTCTCCCTCTGCGATTTTTACCCCACACACTTCCCTCCAATGCTAAATTTACGATTCCCCTATGTCTAAGAATGTGTCCTACCAAGCGATCCCTTTTAGTCAGGGTATGCCAAAAATTCCTTTTCTCACCAATTCGGTTCAGTACCTCTTCATTGGTTATACGATCTACCCACCTAATCTTCAGCATTCTTCTGTAGCACCACATTTCAAAAGCCTCTATTCTCTTCCTGTCCGCACTGCTTATCGTCCATGTTTCACTCCCGTACAAGGCAACACTCCACACAAATGCCTTCAGAAAAGACTTCCTTACACTTAAATTAATATTCGATGTTAGCAAATTTCTCTTTTTCAAAAATGCTTTTCTTCCCATTGCCATTCTGCATTTTGTATCCTCTGTACTACGACCATCGCATGTTATTTTACTACCCAAGTAACAAAACTCATCTACCACCTTCATTGTTTCGTTACCTAATCTAATTCCTTCAGCATCGCCTGATTTTCTAAGACCGCATTCCATTATTTTTGTTTTGCTCTTGTTAATGTTCATTTTATACGCTCTCTTCAACATGTAATTCTTAATTATGTGTTTTAAGTGTTTAATGTACTTTAAAGAAATAAAAGCAATAAAATGTTAAAAAAAAGTGGTTATGACGTCTAGTGAGCAGGAGATCCCGGCTTCGAATCCCGGCCATGACAATTTTTAAATACCTCTACTTCAGTTTACTATCTTTCTTCGTAACGTAATTGATTTATGGGACCGGACCAACAAAATTGTATCATTGGTCGCTGGTCATGGAGTACTGACATGTCCGGTAGTGGTAGAGGATATTCCCCGCACGCAGTGGCCGAGCGGTCTGCGGCGCGCAGGTCACAGTCTGCACGGCCGGGGGCTTGGAATCCCCCCCCCCCCCCCCCTCGGTCATGGATGTTTGTGTCGTCTTTAGTAGAAGGTAGTTCACGAGTAGTTCGTAAGTTTAGGGACTGATGACCCAGCAGTGAAGTCCCATAAGCTGAACAAACATTTGAACATTTGGTTTGATGTTCCCCGCTACTCTCATACGGATATGTGGACAGCGCGGCAGTGGCGTCCCTGGGATTACATTGACACGGTGGCTGAGCCGTGACGGCTGCAGACAGCTATTCGCGTCTTTGTCGCTGTTTGCTTTTTACGCGCGGAGTGTCTCCTGGCCACTTTGTTCCCGCCGCGGACGTCACCTCGGCACTCGGCCCGCTGAATAGATCCCCCTGTTGGCAGAGCCGGTGACGTCAGCATGCAGACTGCTGTCCGCCTCGACACCTGTGTTTGCTTTGCACGGCCAGACACCTGTTTTTCGCCGCACAGTGGCTAGCTGCAGAGGTTCCAACCACTACGATTTAAACGTAGTTTTTACGAAAATTGTTTAAAATGACGAGTTTACGTTTGGAATGGTTAGAATTCCGATTTTCAGGTTGAAGTAACAAATCGGTGTCATTTCTTTTAAATGTTTGTAGAGCATATGGGACTTAACTACGGGGTCATCAGTCCCTAAACTTACAAACTACTTATGAACTAGCTACAACTAAGGACGGCACAAATATCCATGCCCAAGGGGGGATTCGAACCCCCGACCGTAGTGGCCGTGCAGACCGTGACTGAAGCGCCTCAGTCCCCTCGGCCACCGCGGCCGGCCTTTAGAGACCGTTCGTGATATCATCGGCAGTAATAAACTGGTTATGAGCAATACTGAACATCTTCTTGTGGACATTTACAAATTCGAAAAATGTTTAATACGGCCCACGGGATGAATCCACAAAGGTGCGCCATTGTGGAATCTAGCAGCAGCCAATAAAAATGCGGAATGTCACTTGACTCGTAGCTGCGCCCCTACAGGAAAAATTGTGAAGTGTTCGGCAATAATAAACAACGGTCATGATATATCCTAATTTGTTATCTGCGTTCAGAAGTTGAAGTTGTGTTGACATTGTTTTTTATTGCATCGTTTAGTGTGCGTGAAGTCCTGCGCCGAAGTGTGTGATGAACATTTCTTATTTGTAAAATAGAGTTCTGCGAGAAAAATCACGAATAAATGTTATCTCGTTTTATCCTTTTTCCGCAAAATGAAGTTTTTGTTGCTAGAAAAAACTAATCATCGTGTAAGTGATGTTTATGTATCATTCCACCCCCCCCCCCCACCAACACCACAAAAATAAATAAATAACTCTTATCGAGCAAAAAATTTTGTAATGAATATAATGAAGGATATCCTACTTCTTTATTACAGAAGGATGGAAAGAAGGACAGAAGAATGGAAAAGCTGGTAGAAGCCGACCTCTGGGAAGATCAGTTTGGGTTCAGGAGAAATGTAGGAACACGGGAGGCAATACTCACTTTACGGCTTATCCTAGAAGATAGATTAAGAAAAGGCAAACCTACATTTCTAGCTTTTGTAGATTTGGAGAAGGCTTTTGACAACGTTGATTGGAATAAACTCTTTCAAGTTCTGAAGCAAGCAGGAGTAAAATACAGGGAGCGTAAGGTTATTTACAACTTGTACAAAAACCAGACAGCGGTTGTCAGACTTGAAGGGCATGAAAGGGATGCAGTGGTTGGAAAGGGAGTAAGACAGGGTGTAGTGTTTCTCCATTGTTGTTCAATTTGTACATTGAGCAAGCTATAAAGGAAATCAAGGAGAAATTTGGAGAAGAAATTAAAGTTCAGGGTGAAGAATTAAAACCATTGCGTTTTGCCGACGACATAGTAAATTTGTCAGATACAGCAAAGGACCTGGAAGAGCAATTGAACGGAATGGACAGTGTGCTGAAAGGTGCATATAAGATGAACATTAACAAGAGCAAAACTAGGGTAATGAAGTGCAGTGTAAGAAAATCGGGTGATGCTGAAGGAATTAGATTAGGTAACGAAGCAATAAAAGAGGCAAATGAGTTTTGTTACTTGGGCAGTAAAATAACAAATGATGGTCGCAGTACAGAGGATATAAAATGCGGAATGGCAATGGGAAGAAAAGCGCTCCTGAAAAAGAGAAATTTAACACCGAATATTGATTTAAGCCTAAGGAAGTCCTTTCTGAAGGCATTTGTGTGGAGTGTTGCCTTGTATGGGTGTGAGACATGGACGATAAACGCTGCGGACAGGAAGAGAATAGAGGCTTTTCAAATGTGGTGCAACAGAACAATGCTGAAGATTAGGTGGTAGGATCGCGTAACTAATGAGGAGGTACTAAACAGAATGGGGGAGAAAAGAAATTTCTGGCATACCTTGACTAAAAGAAGGGATCGCTTGGTAGGACACATTCTTAGACATCGAGGAATCGTACATTTAGTAATGGAGTGAAGTGTGTGGGGTGAAAATCGCAGAGGGAGACCAAGATACGCATATACTAAGCAGATTCAAATGGATGTGGGTTGCCGTTCTTATGAGGAGATGAAGAGGCTGTTCAGGATAGGGTATTGTGGAGAGCTGCATCAAACCAGTCTCCGGACTGAAGACCACAACAACACATCCTTCTCTGAGGGCTTCTTCGAAATCTGTGCTTTTTGTGTAGTGTGTTCTAAGAGATATTTCGGTAACACATGGCGGCCTATATTATGCCGGAAACACGTTAATACAATAGTTGATTTGGAAAATGTTAAAGCTAGATCCTCAAATAGAACTCAAAGAACTCTGATCCTTTCCTAGCCCTCCCCTACCCGCTCATCCATAATAAGTCTCATTACTATTTGCCTTATTCAGAAGTTGGAACCTCTGGAGCTGTCGGATTGTCCAGCGACGCCCTGCCGGAAGCCGGAGCCTTTCTCCAGGGTGTCCTCCGGAAGCGTGCCCCGTTCTCCAGAGGGTCCTTTCGCCACGCTGACTCCCTTTTTCTGCTCGCTGACGCACTTCTCCACAGCCGCGCTATCTGCTAATGGTCTTGTGACAGGACAAACAACTACCTGCCCTTTTTTTCCCCCGTTTGCCGTTAGTGCCGGACGCGGATTATAATCTAGGCTGCAGCAATTCGTGTTGCAGCGGCATGTAGGGCTAACCAGAAGGCGCCTGGACTGCTGCTCTGAATAAGTATGAGGGTCAAGCTACCGCAGCAAAAACTGCCTGTGATGAGTCTTGGAACGGTTTATACGACCAGACAGGTTCCAGGTTCTTCCGCAACGTGAGGCGTCATTCCTCTGTAGGTTACTCGATATCCATCGGAACTAATTCTAAATCGAACAATATACAAATATTGCTAGCTGCGATCTGATTTTTATTATTTTTTATTTTATTTTTGCTAAATTTATGTTATTGCCAAGATCGCTTCTTCAAACTTTTTGGTTTGACCAGTTTCGGCAGACATTGCCGCCATCATCAGAACCGAACAAATCACAAAGGAGAGGATCAATAAATGCACCTGCATCGCTAACGTCAGCAATCGTTAAAAATCCCAATGTCTAAACACAATGCTGCTTACATACCTGTTGAAACATGATTGTCCAACTATTATACATTACTTCTGTCTATAGAGCGTGTTGCTGGTTTGTCAGATAAAAAATCGTTTCCGGCCGCGGTGGCCGAGGGGACTGAGGCGCTCCAGTCACGGTCTGCACGGCCACTACGGTCGGGGTTTCGAATCCCCCCCCCTTGGGCATGGATATTTGTGCCGTCCTAGTTCGTAAGTAATTCATAAGTAGTTCATAAGTTTAGGGACTGATGACCCCGTAGTTAAGTCCCATAAGCTATACAAAGAAACATCGTGACTGGGCTTTTGGACACCATACCAAACGAAGACTTCGTGCGAAGTTTCCAGGACATGTATCGCAGAGTTCTGTAGTGCATAGTTACGGGAAGTGACTATTTCGAAGTAGAGGAACGTAAATGTAGTTCACAGTTCATCTGCGTTAATGTTACAGGACTATTCACCAAACTTTGTCAGAGTTGGTAAAATATTTTTAAGTAATGGTATTCCTGTTGTGTAGGCATCTCATTTAGCATTAAACAGTGATCGCAGAAAGCAGAGATGAGAGTCAAAGACTTTCTAGGTTTGTCCCACAAGCCGTGTGTCAGGAACTAGCCCGCCGAACGTCTCGAGGGAAACACCTTGCCGTGACGTCACTGCTCCACTCGCGCGAGGCCAACGAGAAAGCAGGCTGCGGCGCGCATGTCATGTCACGTAAGCAAGGTAGTCCTGAGCCGGCGCGATCGCTAGCATAGTGGCTGGTCGCTTTTAAGGCAGTGGGCTGTGCCCCAGTGGCCGGCAAATCAGCTAGTGTTCACGCCGGTTCAGGACTACCTTGCTTACGTGACATGATGTCCGCTGATGATTCAGACGCCCGCCCGCAACTGCTAAGTGACCTTTCAACAGAACTTGGCTCTCACAGGCGGCAGTTTGTAGAGTGCGCAAGCACGATTAGGGGGGGGGGGAGGGGGGGGGAAGTGTAGAGTGATCGGCACGTGCCGCGCAGACGGCGAGGCCGCGCCAAGGTCGCCGGCGGCGGCAGTTCCGGTGTGTGGCGGCGGGTACTTACAACACGCGGCACTCTGCAGTACAGTAGCGGGCGCACCTGGCTCCTACTAGCAGGTCTTCTGCTCGTGGCGGACTGTCTGCCTCCACATCGGACGCAATGGTACCGTCAGGAAGCTCCAGGAAAGTCTTGTAGGCCAGCGGCTCCTCTGTATTTACACACACTATCTGAGGCACGCATTTAGAAACAGTTTCAGTTACGATTGGTACTTAAAACCTTCACTACATAAGCTCTTAACGGGTATTTTGGTGCACATTACGTACATACATCAATTAAAAACTAAGAAAATGTAAGAGAGAAACTTAAAGCAAATTTTCCCGCTTAAAACATTTCCCGCATTTTACACCATTTTTATTTTTTTGAAATCCCTTAAAAGAATTCGAAGTTGTAGGTACATACTATGACAACCGGCGCATAAGTTTTGGGACCAATTTTTGTAGGAAAAAAGTGCGAATACGGTAAGGTACCGTCACTGAACAGCTGTGTGCAGTTTTAATCATACTAGTATTGCCTGTGGTCCAAAATCGACCACTTGTGTTTACAGTGGTCACTGCGGGTAAAATTTTACGTATCATGTCGGCGGCTTCGCGTGATTATGTTAGCAACATCAACAACACGATAGAAAATCTTTGCCCATTTGTTCGAACCACATAGAATGACTCGATTAGTGTATCGTACGGACCATGAAGTAAACAAATAATGCTGTTCCTGCTTTATGGGTAACAGGTTTTTGTACGTACCCTCGTCTGCTCAGTAAAAGCAATTGCCCTCGTAAAGCGAAGATTCCATGAGAAAAACATCAGTGTTATCAAGCGACTCACAGGATTCTTACTATTCAGCACCTGTTGCCAACATCATAGGAGGCCGCTGGGATATTTGGTAAAATTTAACCTGCACTGGGAGGTATGAAACGGTATCTTTTACGTGTTAAGGAAAATGCCTGACACAAGAACAACAAATAAGAACGGAAGTATATACTTCTCATGCCATTTTCGAATTATATAACTTTCATTAGCCTAATATTTGAAATGGAACTACAATTTCGGTGTTCGTATATTTATACAACGCCAAGAAATAACGTTATTTCGATACTGCGATATTCAGAATTCCAGAGCTGACAACATGTCGACTTCGTAGTTCCACCCGTGCACCGCTACATGCTTCACCCGGCGCATCGTCATTTATATCGGCATTCTCGACTTCGTAGTTCCACCCCAGCACCGCTAGATGCCTCTCCCGGCGCATCATCCTTTATATCGGCATTCATATGAAAACATCCATTTCCTTTAACCACTCTTAATCACTGCGAAAATGAAGCATTTGAACGGCACAAGAAAGTGAGTTGGGAGCACTCCATGTTTCGATATATGCAGATGCGCTGCATTACAGCGTCTTTGGTCGAGGGGAATAGCCAATCAGTGAGCTGATTGTTGGAGAATGTAGAACTTGATCCAAGCTGTAGATAGGAAAATTTCTACTTCCTTTTACCACTTTTAATGGCTAAATGCACAGATAATATTTATATTCGTGAAATCTACGACAAACAATCATTCGAATATGTAACTTACATTGGCTTTCTTGTACGAATAAATTAGTAATCTGTGCCACAATTTTCGTGTTAGCGTATGTATACACTGATTAGGGGCCAGAAGTCGTTGCCATATACTGCTAGCAGAGTACATGTCTCCCGCGACGGCTGTACGGGCCGTTGAGGACGTGGGCGTCGCCGCTGGTGTAGTGAATTGACGGCCGTTGGGTCCCCGCTGTGCTCGGTTAGCCGCCGAGCACGATCCGGCATTCCGGCCTGATTGTCGCCGCCCTGGTCCCCCCCCCCCCCTCCACACACACACACACACACACACACACACACACAGAATATCTCCAGCCGCCGCCGGACAATGGCTGCCGCTCCTCCAGTACCTTGACGCCCCCGCGCCGCCACCGTCGCTGACCGGACAATGCCGTCTGCAGTAATGAGGGCGGCGCTCACAATCCTTCCCCAGAACTCGTTCCGCCCACACACTGCCGGCCGGTCCGTTTCTATTTACTGTCCGGAGCTCGCGGCGTCTGCCTATTCTGTTGATTAGATTGAGTTTCTCTGCAGGCACAGCCGGCGACGCGTGAAATTCTGCCGCCTCGTCAGGTAACTACAGTGGCCTCTGACTGCGTCCATAGCTGGTCAGAGCTGCAAACCAAACGTCTGACCGAAGCTAAATCTCACTTGTTATGATGACTCTTCCTGCATGGTGACGAATTACAGTGGCCGAAATAATTTAAATCGGAATTTTATTCCCAATCGATTGAAATTACGTGGTGCTACAGTATTGTCACATAGTAAAGATGGGAATGTCATCACAGCTAGTCAAGAATATGGTCTGACACTCAATGTTAAGAAGATCAAATACATGATTATCACCAAAACGGAAGTGTCAAATGAACATCTTTATGTGGAAGGCCAAAGGCTGGCAAGAGTCGAGAGGTATGACTACCTAGGTACGAGTGTCAACTACTCCATGGATTACTGTTCAGAAATAAAGATACGCATTGAGAAGGCCCGTGCGTCCTTTATGCAGATCAGGAAGCTGCTCTGTAGTCGCGATTTGAGCCTGGACCCAAGAACTCGGATGTTGTGTGTTCCAAGCGCTATTGTATGGAGTAGAAGCTTCGACCCTCAACATATACTGCGAGCGGAATATGGAAGCCTTAGAGATGTGGTCCTACCGTACGATGTTGCGAATATCATGCACAGAACATGTTACCAATGTGGAGGTTTTGAGAAGAACGGCGGAAAGGCGTAGAGATCATATAGGAAGTGAAGAAGGAAAGGGAAAAAAAAGAAGCTACAGTATCTCGGCCACATCATGAGAGATCCAAGGTATGAGACTCTGCAACTCACAATACAAGGGAAGATAGAAGGAATGAGCTCTGTTGGAAGGAGAAGGATGTCTTGGTTTGGAAAGCTGCAAAAATGGTTTGTCTCGACATATCTAACGTATTTAAGGCCGCAGCAGCCAAAACTAAAATAGCTATGATGATAGCCAACCTCCGAAATGGAGTAGGTACATTCAGAAGAAAATTAAAATGTTTGTGAAGCTTTTGCGACTTAACTGCGGGGTCATCAGTCCCTAAAGTAGGTATGAACTACCTTATACTAAAGACGACACAAACATCCGTGCCCGAGGGGAATTCGAACCCCCGACGAGAACGGCCTCGCGCATCGCAGCATAGCGCTTCAATGCGCTCCGCCGCGGCCATGAAGATGAAGAAGAAGAAGAAGAAGAAGAAGAAATTCCATGAGATAGGAAACATCTGACGGTTTCGGAACAATTGAAACCGTACAGTGTGTATTTTGTAATATTATGGGCCTGTCCATAGTACCATCGTCGAGTGTACACTATATGTTTTGCTACAGAATCATAAATATAGTACGAGGACAGCAACTATAAAAAAAATTACTTTTATTTAGATGCCGTGGCATTTCTGTATTTCCTGCTCGTGTTAAATTTCTCTTGGCTGTCTCACGTGATAATTTTGGCAGTCATGTGGCGTTGGCATTACCGCTCGGCTGTAGGCTATGCCCAAACTGAATGGTAAAATGCATCAAATGAAATACATGTAATTGAGACAAAGAGGATTCAGTAATATTTTTAGTTATACTGACTCCTGTTTGGCTCAACTAGATGTATTTGATGCATTTTACCATTCAGTTTTAACACCTTTTTATCCATGAAGATGGTCTTTTGACCGAAACAGGTTGATACATAAGGTTTTTAATAAACAGCCGATGGTTTTAAAGATGCATTTTTGAAAGTATTTTATGCCGGGGAAACACAGAAAAAATACACGGTAAATTATCTCCATGACGTACGATCGGCTCGACACGCTCGAACTTTAGCGTGCACTCGTAACGACTTCGAGACGCGTCCAAATCGCTACGTTGGCGGCTTGCCATTTACTTATATGGGCAGTCGCATGGGGACGGAATCGCGTCGAGGACGAGTCGTAGCCGCCATGAGTACGCATCGACCCTTGTGCGGGCGGCCAATGTTTGCAAGGTGTCGTCGAGTGCGGTCTGACGCCTGCCCGCCTTGGGCTGGGCTCGGCTCTGCTTCGCTCGACTGCCTCGCTGTCGACTCGCCAGCCCGCGCCCGCCTAGCCCGGTCCGGTTCTGTTTGTGCCGCGGGCGGTGCCTGATTCCTCGTGAACTCCTTTCCGTACCTCTTTTATTTTTTTTTTTACTTCCTTTTTTTCCCCTCTCGCCCACTCGCTCTCCTTTCCCCCTTTCGCTTGCGCTCATCGACTGGTAACGAGCTGGTAGCATGATGAATGTTCGCCTCCAGGACGTGTGCCGTGCGCTTCGGTACAAAACGAAGCCGCCGACAGTCGCCACGGATTACTTACAAGGGCGGACGTTATGGCGACGTTAAATATCGCGCTTGGTCGCGTCCGTAAGCGCTCTGGGACCGCGCTCTGACTGCACAGCGGCTTAACGCCCTCCGTCTCCCCGCGTCCTATCCGAGCACTCGGCGACTCTGCGCTTTTTTTTCTCTCCTTGTGCCTCTGCCGTCGGCCGCACGCTGTGGGAATGGTGTGTGATTTACGAGGTCCTAGCCGGTCCCGTCCACTCCCCCAATTTAGAGGCCGCCGGATCAGATGGCGCGTCTGTCGCACAACCGGATCGGCAAATCACCGAGCGTGCACGGACTGAAACTCAAAGTGTGCGCAGCGTGCACGGACTGAAACTCAAAGTGTGCGCAATCAACACACAGCGTGCTACTTCCTACCTTCACACAGCTCTGCTGCCGCCGCTCCGTCTTCCTTCCAAGTAACCACTTGTTCGAGAAATGTTCCCAATTCTTATGGGACCAAACTACGTTGGTCATCTGTCCGTAGACTCACAAACTACTTAAACTAAGCTAAGGACAACACACACACACACACACACACACACACACACACACACACACGTCCGAGCGACGAGTCGAACCTCTGAAGGCGAACAACCAACATTACTTATCTTAAGGTTTATACTAAATCACTGTTACCAACTTGTGGGTCGCGACCCCGAGGGGGGAGACATGAGGACGTAGTTGCATGAAACAGCCGGCCAGTAGCATGCCTGAATGCTAGGTGTTCCGCAATGCAAAAAGGTATACCAAAGGAAAGTGAAATGCTTTTTTATTAACATTTAGTGGCCTTGTTGATTAATTCTTAGTTGAGTAGAGCAACGATTGTTGTATAATATGCACAACTTGTTGACAATAAGTGAACTAAAGGCCTGAAATCTGCTTTCAGGTACCAGGTGATGGCTAAATTTGCAAGATACAATAAGTAATTTTCAGAAATCCGAATGTTTACAAATTGACTATTGGTGGGACCTTGCTCAATGAGCATAATTCGCTTCTGAGCTTTACCTGCAGACGAAACCTCGTTTTGTTGGAATTCGTGTAATAATAGGATGTGCTCAATTCGGAAAAATTGACTAAAACTTTATCCTGTAAAGTACATTGATGTACTTTTTAATTTTTTTTTTTTTTTTTTTTATTATTCACGGAATGTATGACATCAACTGCGAATGGATGGAGTTGAAAATGTGTACCTAGCCGGGACCCTAACATGGGACTCGTGCTTTCTAGGCAGTTGCACTGACCTCTACACCACTGGGGAGACAGCGATCACCACTCTTGCTTGGAATTACTCAAGTATGCCTTTCGTCAGATAGAAATTCTCAACTTCACGCCTGCCCACTAGTTATTGTATACAAATTCCTGTAAGAGTAAGGGCTAGGAGTGCCCACGCACAGAAGAAAGGGTCATTGACCGTCATCGCCATTTATATAGGTTATGTATTTGGCGTCTGTTCTTTCCGACATGTCCGGGAATTTGTTTACAATAACTAAGAGTTTGAATTCTAGTGGACAATTGAGAATTTGTATCTGACCAGAGGCGTACTTGGATAATTCCATGCAGGGTTGGTGTTCGATGTATCCCCAGTGATGTAGCGGCCAGCGCAACTGCGTAGAAAGCAGAAAACCCGGCTTCGGGTCCCGCCTGGGTTCACATTTTGAACTGTACCCATTCGCAGTTAATGTCATACATTACGTGGATATGAACAGGTAATAACTGATGGATCAAAAGTGACGTCTGTTCGTTCTAACAAGTTCGAAAGAACAGACGCCACATATATGAAAGTGATATCAATGAATGAAAATTAAACTCGTTGCCATGAAATAACACATACAGTTGCGTAATGGTTCGGCAAGGGGTGGAGGTCGCCAAAATATGTAATTGTAAGAGGGTCACGAATTCAAAAAGCTTGGGAAACAATTTAGTAAAATCAGCCGCATTTTTTAATAGTTGATATCTCCTGATTTTTACGCTAGTTCACTTTGGTTTTAAAATTTCAAGGTTAGCAATTGTGATATTGCTGGCCTGTGGCCACTTCATATTTCTGGCCGCTGGCCGTTTCTTTGCTAACATCGTACGTGTCTTAAACGCGGAAGAAAGACAGATGTGCAGCATATGTTGAAATGTGGGGTGAGGAGCAGTAGCATATGGCGCAGTAGGTGCTGGTTCCCGTGGGAAAGCCCGCCTATGTTACTGGTGCTCTCCTCGTATTGGCTACTGCGTTTCACGTCACGTGATATCTTTTGAAATCAGTTTTGTTTATTATATACTAAATATTAATTATTCAGAGTTGAGAATTGGCGATAAATATCTCTCAAGGACAGGCTAGATATTGACAGTTTAAAAAGTTTAAGATGCCTTCTCTTATTGTAACAAGAGAAGAGCGATTTTGCAGAAGGCGCGCGACGGCCCTGTTTTGTGCCCTCTCGCAACGCGCAGCAGTTTGTCTCGAGCTGACCACTATACGCGCCGGACTGCGCCGGTCATGAGTAAAGATTTGCGTAAATGTGATAACAGTCGAGGTCTCAACATGAACTATGGGCAGCATAGGCCGTATCATATTAACAATAGTTGCTCATTTTTTTATTATTTACTTAATAAATGGCATCCCTGACAAAAATCTCGCGAGTCACTTATTATGCTTCCATCATACAGAACTTATTTTAGCCTCTCTTGTATGCTGTAGAAGAACCAACGACCTGTGTGGTGTCTTCTGTGCTGGGGACACAACTATAGAAGACAACAGGTTAGTCAGAACTCTATGCATTGCATAACGACATGGACAGCAACTACGGCACCTCGTGCGTACTGTAGGGCGGTACAAACGCACACTGCTACGCAACAGCATCCGCAAGGATGCGGAGGTTATAGGGGACTTGTGGGAGGAAGCAGTACTAACTTCTCCGTCCGAAAATAAAACCCTAGGAAGCTTGTACAATTTGAGACAGTAAGTAGGTCATGGTAGTGGACACGTATTTGCGTTATAAAGATTGTATTGGCGGCTACGCAGGTTTGATGGATTTCCCCCACAGGACAAGTACCGTCTGGAAGGAAGTTGTCGAGGACGTCTAAGGCGCATTGCCGGCGGATGAGGGGCACGTGCCGCATAGGGTGGGGGGGGGGGGGACAGAGGGAGGAATGCGTCATTAGCGCGCGCGTGCGCATGCGCGTCACGCGGCGCCCACAATGGCACAATGGCGGCCCAGGAAGTCCTCTCCTCCCACACAATGCCAGCGGCCATCTCGCATGCGGGCGCGCTCCGTCCGGGAGACGCCAGTTTCTCCGGACCTGCCGAATGCCGGGAAAAACAACCGGCAAGAAACAACCCGCGGCCCAAAACAACGCAGCACGGCTTTTTCGGAGCCGGCCTATTTGTTGCCGGCGGATCGCAGCTGTCATTGTTTGGTAATACCGCGTGACGTGTGGACTGCACGCTGCAGTTGCGCCGGCTATTTGTTCATGCTGCGGGGGCACGAAAAAGCCGCCTCGCGGTTTTTTCCCTCCCGAGTCTTATTTCGGATGGTCATTTATGGCCACCGAGGGCAGTACATTCTTTCCCTGCCACTGTCTTGTGACGTTGCCGTTCGCTTAATTCACTGCTTTTCGTCCTTATACTCGATGGACAATCTTTTATACAGGTTTCCTCCATTGCTTTTCCAATTCCTCCTCCCCTACCCCTCCTCCACCGCCCCCTTCTCTCCTCTCCTGTTGCCGAGGTGCACTTTAACAGCAGGGTATTCCCCCATCAGAATCCTGTGGACGGTAAGAAATTTCTTTTGCAGCAAGTGTAGGTTTTCAGAACTGTGGTCAATGGTACTATTTGTTGTGGTAATCTGTAATTTGTGAGGATAATCTGATTATTATCTACGAAACATAAGTAGATTGTAACTCAAGGGACTAATAACCAAAGAAGATAAGTTCCGTGCATTTACAAACATTTGAATCAGTGGCTACCAAGCGGTTGCCCGCTGGAGTAAGTAGGAGTCGCTTTCAGTCGGAGAGGAGGATGGTTGGTACACGGGTGTGGATGAACCACGGTGGGTGGCCGTCTGCAACAAGGCACGTGGCGGCAAGTCGCCGATGGAGGCGGCAGATGCATACCGAGGCAGGTCGTGTGTTTGTTTGTGTGTGTGTGTGTGTGTGTGTGTGTGCGGAAACTGCTAGGAAGTATAAAAAGGACCTGCAACTGGTCATTTTTTGGTAAAAAGTAACATAAAATTAAAAAAAATTATCTTTTCCAACTTTAAACACAAGGGATAAATTGATTTGACTCATATTTTTGGTTAACGTACTTAGTACTTCAAATAATTACAATATAATGGTTTTGTTAAAAACACGAATAAAATGTAGTGGTTTTAAATAAGCTTTTTAGTGGGAAGTCCCGTTTCACTGTTGGAAACACTGGATGTAAGCGCTTGTATAGCAGGTAACAAACGCATGTGCATATAACTGTTGGCCACATCTCCGTTTCCCTTGAGAGGATTGGTCAAAGGCTGTACGAATGGTTCCCTAGTCGGTAAGGTCCGGCGGTGTTGATAGCTCGTGCCCCCCTGTTCCGGACTAACGCGCGCGATCGCACATATCGCACGACCGGTAGCTCTCCGTTTAGTTCGTAGCTCGGCCGCGAAGTAAGTCGTTCTTTTTAGTTCGTCCGCTCTTTCTGGCTTTTGCTACCGCTACTAAAAGAGCTCATTCTTTTGTTATGACAGCTTTTTTATATAATGATCAGTGTTGCCCAAGCGTATGCTATTACCCGTATTTTTGGGCAATTGGATATCAAATACTTCAGCAAATTCAAATGTTCAAATGTTTGTATAGTCTATGGGACTTAACTAAGGGGTCATCAGTCCCTAAACTTACAAACTACTTATCAACTACCTTATACTAAGGACGTCACAAATATCCATGCCCGAGGGTGGATTCGAACCCCCGACCGTAGTGGCCGTGCAGACCGTGACTGGAGCGCCTCAGTCTCCTCGGCCACCGCGGCCGGCACTTAATCAAATAAACCAGTTATTTACACGAATGGGTGATACAATGATATTCAACTACTGTGCATACAGAGTACTCGTAGTATTTCATTTTTAAAATGGATTTATTTATTTAATAGGTCATTAAGGAATATTACCTACAAATCACGCGATGCTCCCGCGTCCTCTCGCTGTTCCCCGTCAGTCTTCGGTAATGGAGCGGACTAACTAAGAGGTGAGGGATCTGCGAACTAGTTCGCGTAGTTCCCCTGTGTGAGCGCTCTTGCGATTGTTCCGAACTAGTTCGTTTGCGAACAACTCAAGACTATTCGACAGCGTCTTTGTTGTGACCGCCGCCCCAGCGGACTAACTAAGAGGTGAGGGATCTGCGAACTAGTTCGCGTAGTTCCCCTGTGTGAGCGCTCTTGCGATTGTTCCGAACTAGTTCGTTTGCGAACAACTCAAGACTATTCGACAGCGTCTTTGTTGTGACCGCCGCCCCGCCCCAGTGGGTAGGAAACCCGCGAGCACCGCCGCCTCGCCGGCTGCGTTCTCTGGAGAACAAGCAAGGCCGGTGAGCCGCGACCATCTCCCGCCATTAATTCCTGGCCCAGGGGGTACCGCGCACTCTGCCGCGGCCCCATAGCACGGCGCGCTTGTGGTCCTCGCGGCGCTGACTGGGCCAGACGCGGGAGGCCCTAAACGGCCCAATTAGACCGGCGCCCGCGGCCGCCCCTGATTGACCGCTCCGCCCGCACCCCTCACCCACCCCACCTCGCCTCATGAGGCAGGGCCCTGGCCCGTGGCCCCGGGCACCGGCACACGTGTTGTGGAATGCCGGCCGGCCGTTCCAGGTCGCTCCACGACCGTTCGGCCGTCTCGAGATGGGGTCTGGGGTCCCCCCTGACCGTCGAGCGCTCTGTCTGATTGATCACCGCTCGTTAAGCGGAAATAACTCTCGACGGTTCGTCGGACCGCTGCCATTTCAAAAACTGTTCCAATCTTTTCGTTTGGACCCCTCGTTTTCTTTTTCTCTCGCAGTTTAATCTTCAAAATTGCCAAGGAATCCATTTCTAACTGTCGGAAATGCCAAATGGCTTCGAACAGCAGTGGATAGTGCCTCGAAAAGAATCCTATGAATATGGAAATAAGAACAGGAGGGGTAATTGGATGGAGTTTAGCTACGGCATTATTAAAGCCCATTTGAGTTCCATGTTGCAATGACACGAATTCTCAAACTGACCCTGTAGGCTGGATCGCAGCGTGTACCACTGCTTCACTGCACTGCTTTGCACGGTAGGGGGCGCTCGTTGAAAATGTTCCTCAATGTCTATGCGTGGTTTGTAAAATTTGGGACCATTCACCGGACTTTTCAGACGCACCTTGTTCAATATGTCTGTATCTCTTTGACTTACAATTCTGGAACCACTTCGTCCGCCATCCCGAAAATCTCCGAAGTGCTTCTTCTGCACTTTTGTTCAGTATTTTCACTAATCTGTAAGTAGTTCGAAGAGAACGTCATCTCTCAATAAACGCCGATATCGCTTTCCGGGTCGTCTTGAAAGTTGGCAAATATATAAAAAGTTTCATAGACACGGAGGACGAGATGGACTGAAGAGAAGGTGCAGAATATAGACGAAGAGGAGGAAGCGGAGATAAGAGAGGCAGAAGAGGAATTGATTGAAGGGGGAGAGCCGCGGTAGAATGGTTGAGCCCTCTATGGCGCCTTTTTGCGGAACACGCTTTTGCTCCCCGTCAGAGGTTAGAGTCCTCCCTCGGGCTTATATATATATATATATATATATATATATATATATATATATATATATATATATATATATATATATGTGTGTGTGTGTGTGTGTGTGTGTGTGTGTGTGTGTGTTTTTATCCTTAATTTAAAGTAGTTCGTAAACCTGTAAGGCAGTCAACAATCCGAAGATTGGTTTGAACACCACAGAGCTTTACTAGGCGTTGGGGTGGTATGCCGTTGCCTTCCTCCCACCTTCGAACTGACTTACCCTGCCAGTTATAGGGGGACCTACAGTTTAACGTGGGTTCCGAACCACGGTGATACTCGATATTTTTCACTTGAGCAAAGAGGTGAAAGAAGTAGAAAATGACAGATAAAATACCCTAGGCCCTCGCCGGGATAGAACCCAGGACCTTTGGATTTGTAGTCTGGTACTCTACCACTGTGCAACCGAGGCGCACTCTTCGTAAACCTTCGGACTAATGAGTCAGTAGTTACGTCCCATAGATTTAGAAACGTTTGAGATGGGAGGAGGAACAGGGTATTGGGACAGCAGGAGCAGATAGGAATAAATACCCGGGCAACGCAGGCAGTGTTTTCACCTTGCTCTAAACATTGACGCAGTTCTTAAGAAATACGTAAGTAAATGTACTTGTTACGGAAGGAACGGCTGTTAATGTTTGTAAGCACGCCACCGGGGCATCTTTCCGGAAGTGCTGCCTTATTTTTCTCACGGTTGTTTGCAAGCGGGAAAGCGCCGACTGCCTTTCTGCAGACGCACAGCCGCTGGGAGGTGGTGTTTGTCCGGTTTGGGACATACTATTACAGCAGTTAGCTCATTATACGGAGCAGCCAGTTCCCAGTTCTCGACCACTGCTATTACTGCCTCTGTGCAGTTTTTTTAAAATTGGTTTTTGTACTCTAGAGCATGTCGTACGACGGTGTAGCTAGACTTATTGCCTCCGTTCCCAGGTCCTGACTCTGAAGGAACGGCGTTCGCAGAAGTTGGTTCATTAGAAAACAACGGTGTGTGGTTCTCGGATGACGTAGCAGGAATAGCCGAAGGACGGGTTGCAAGTGTTTCTCGAAATTCGGAGAGTGCGAGCTGATTGTCGTAGTGTACACAGAAGTAAAAGAGAAAGTAACTCGATTAGTTGAGCAGTTGGTAAACATGCTGAGTTGCTAAATATTCAATTTTAACAAGTCTTGAAGTGGCCAGTATTTGTCTGCGTTACATTTATAAAATTCTCAGAACAATATGAAAATATCCGTATATGCAAATATCTGGACAGAAAACATACAATATTTCTTAATTTACAGGCAAGTTGCTGCATTTGTGATCCATAGAACACGAGTAAAGGTCAAAGCGAGGGAATTCTATTGTCCCGAAAGTAGAGCTAATTAAGGAAAGATGAGAACGATCGACGCAAATAACACTGAAACTTCCTGGCAGGTGAGAAATGTGTCTCCGAAACATTTGGTCATAGTGATACACCGAGGGTGACCGATGACTCCTTCTACACTACCACCTACCGAGAGAGTGGTAACAAGCTGGACTCGCATTCGGCAAGACGGAGGTTCAAACCCGCCTCGGCCATCTGTCTTAGCTTTTCCGAGGTTCACCAAAAGTCATGCCATATAAATGCCGGGAAGGTTCCTTTCGAAGGACATATGCTCCGAGCGTGTGCTCGTCTGTAGTGACGTCGATGTCGACGAGTTGTTAATCCCTGATCTTCCTTATTTTTCCTCAACACTATTATGTCCTGTATCCCCGCGCCATATCCGCTTTTAATTCGATACGGTGCCCGATTCAGTATTTTATTTTGCGTGTTAGTTTTTAATTAATGAAAATGCAGCTACAAAGCGTCAATGCATGTGAAGATTTCACCGTTGTTAGAAGTTTCTTCTAAGAAGTATGATTCAATATTATCATTGACTTTCGGGCAACAACTTTTGATAGAGGCGTTCTTGCTGTCTAAGACACATTATGCTACTGTCTCAGCTTTCCCACTGTTCGGCTGCAGCTGTTGCGACCATCTGTGATAGTAAGCTGTGTATGTAACGGCTGACTGAGCAGTGGCAGAAATATTGCAGATCTACACCGACAGCAAATCAATGCCACAGGGGCTATAGGTAGGTGCGAAGCTAGAGTATCCAAGAAAGCGGGAAGGGAGAAGTTGGAAACCTGTCCAGTGCACTTTTGTAGGACACGGCACTTAAAAAATGTCAAGGACATCGTGGAAGATGTAATGTGTGCATGATGCTTGCTATAACACTTGCAGTGCGTAGAAAGTCAAATATTGCTCATATCACCCTTCTATTTTTCATACTCTTTAGAGAGAAGCTGCTAAGTGCATTTGTCGGTTCTTTACTCTACACGCCGTACAGAGTTGGCACCGATCAAGTTACTGATATAACAAACATGAACAAACTCGTTCTTACCACGAGGAAAAATTCGCTGCCTTGTATTTCAAAATCATTTACAGAGTGCGTATGTACTTTTTGATGGCTGTGGGCCAAGAATTGAAGGTCGCCTTTAATGAGTCAACGAGGAAGAAAGATACGCTACAGGGCACGTATTACGTCATGAGCCAGTGTTGGAAACCAGTCAGAGGAAAGTGTAATGAAAGAATTCCAAGGTACTGCCCAGATTCGAGGTGGACATCGATCGATGATGTGGGGTGACTGAAAACGCGACGTGCTTGTAGATCATTTGTGACGTTGGCCAGCGAACGTGAATAGTAATTAAGGCCACGGTGAACAAATGTCAAGAGCAACAAGAATGTAACTTGTTGGAGTGAGCGACCATGAGACAAGTGTCAGGAGTCGCCACTTCAAGGTAATTCTCCTGAAAACAAACGTACCATGTCTTTCGATAAGAGCGTGCATGCTGTGTAACGATGATTGTGAAGCATTGGAAACTGGTAAGGTTGCTCTTTCAGTCTCGTTAAACAAAGTTAAAGTATTATCGGTTGGTACTGTCAACTTGGCGTATGAAAAGTATGTTTCGATTAGGCATTATCGTCGCTATTATTGAAACAATTAATTTTACTTTTAGCAACCTATTTCCGCGAGAAGGTTTAAACCTCGTCCATAAGGTGCATTATTTGAATTAATCATGTAGGCCTTGTGTTCATATTTCAGAGTAACGTTTGAGTCTCAGCGTCCTCTGTGTCGTGTTCTGCCGCACACAGCACATCTCGTAAACAGCGAGAGCGCGGAGGCAGCATCTAGCAAGTGTCGAGTGTAGCCGCGCGCATGTGATCATAGCAGCAGACAGTCTCGCTGACGCGTTCCAGGAAGTGGAGTGCACTTGGACCCCAGGCAGCGATGCCAAGCCTTGTCCTGTCACGTCTGATACTGAGAGGCGCAGATGTTTTACATCTACACTATCATATAGACACAAGTTGTTACTGAAAGTCTCGAAAAGTGTTCAGGTTTCCTGTTCAAAGTAACAGCGAGAAAGAAACTTAGTTGCTGTGACAGTGTGCAGTTTAGTTTTCTTTCTCGCGGTGTGTTTGAACTTACGTGGCACTTACATAAACAAAATGTTTCTTCCGCATATATAATTTCAAACAAAAATTCTCTACGTAACAGAGTGCCGTTGAGTTTTCTTGTGCATTGCCAGCTTTGGAAAATAAAGGAAACCTGTATTTATGATGTATCAGCTTATGATTTGAATAGTACTACGAAATCTGAATCGTCCTCAACTTCTATTTTATACATTTGCCGATTAAAACTACTATCCTTAGCTCAAACAGCAGGAAAGGTTTCTCTTAATCAGTGGATCCAGCCAAGTTTTCCAGTCCTGTAGACCCATTTCCGTTGCCAATGAAGGTTTCGTTAGGGCTTGGCTAGAAATAATAAATCTGGCTCAAGGTCATAAGGAGGGTAAAATGATGTCGGGAGGTGGGGGAGGAAGGGCAGGAAGCATTTGAAGGTGGCTGCAGAACGATTCTACTGCGTTCAATTTACATTTCGCGACATGGTCACAAAGATAAGAGATACTAATTTTCGTTTGGAGAAGTAAAACTAGTCGCCTTTCTCCACTCTGTTTGGTAGTGAAACAGAAAAGGATAGGAAATTATTAGTAGTAATACCAGGTAGTCTCCTTCACGCACCACATGATGGGTTTTGGAGTATATATGTCTATATAAGATGCTGTCGCTGATGATACTGAAGGAAGGAAGGAAGAGTAGTGTTAAACGTCTCGTCGTCACCGAGGTCACTAGAGATAGACTACTCCTGGATAGCGTTTGTCATATTTGGGAAAGTAAAACAGCCGTGTCCTTTGCACGTGCAGCGTCTTGCTACTGCTCCACGTTGCTCGGTGATGCTGATGTATACACTTATGTAATACACTTACGCTTGACCCAAGGCAAAAAATGTAACTTATTGCGCATAATCGCAATATTAAACGATTTTAGAACAATCGCCAGATGAAATTCATGAAATTTCTGGGATTACCCGTTTCAGGTGCTATCTACTGGAAAATACTCATGAAGTGTAGTCGACCCACGAAAGAGGCACTTTACCAAAGACCCTTCCCATCAGCACTTAAGTACTCTTTGAAATGTGTCTGGCTTATAAAATAGCGCTGACGGAAAAAGCAGGGGAGACTCAACAGGAGGAAGTTCGGCCACAGGTACTAGCAGGAAATGTCAAGGAAGTGATTTCGCAAAAGATGCGATTTGCTTAAGCATCAGGTTTGTAGGTTTACTTCTTTGGCAGTCCCGCGTTGCCGAAGTTAACGATTTATGCACCATTAAAAAGTCAATAATATATTTCAGCGAATATTTCTCATTTTCTTTCCAATATGTTGGAATCGCGACTATTGTCTTTACCCTGAGTCATGAAAAAATCATATTTCTGTTTCCACTGTATGAAAACTTAGCTTTAATAACACTGTATTTCAATATTTACCTTCGAACATGTTGGTCAGTTTGGCGTTGTTTCAATTGTTACTGTTGTGATTCGAGAAAAAAAATGTGTATATGCAACATTATCATCTACTTCGTCTTGTTTTTCTTCTTCACTTCAAGCCTGTTACGTTACCCATGGCTATCTCTGTTTTTCTTGACCTTAACTAATTTGTATTGCGCTGCACAGACAATGCGATGACATTCTACATCCACATTTATCTTGTCACATATGGAATTTATTTAATGCGTCTTTGCAATTTTTCCTTGTCTATTTTTCGCTGCCCTGTGGTGCATCTCTCTCTCTCTCTCTCTCTCTCTCTCTCTCTCTCTCTTCAGATATCTTAATTTTTTGTGCTGTTTCGCAATACTCAATTACATGCGAAATTAAGCCAATTCGATCCAGCCTTGCTGTAGTTACCAAGGCGCTCTTTCAAAAATAAATTGCGGACGCGGTTAGAGATCTTAACAGAGGGTCACAGAATTCCTTAGAAACAGGGTTTTATTTCGGCTCCCAGACTGGACAAAGGGGCGCCGAAGAGTGGACCCATTCCGTCGGACCTCGTTAACGAATAATTAACCTGCACGTCGGAACAATTACCATAAGCAGCCCCCCTCAGGCTACGTTTTGCACCTGCCTCGTACTCAGAGGAGCGCAATTGAATTTAGTCTCTTCTTCTTTTTAGACACAAATTATGAAATACGTTTTTCCTTAAGGGGCGATGCCATAACTCAATACTTTTATTACAAGTTATAAAGGGGACGAAAATGGTAGATGTAACCGACTTACGTGAGGCCGGCGCGGACGTGGCGAGGTCCAATTACCTCATTAGAGGCGGGAGTTTTCTATGCGGCCTCTTTAAGGGGCTAACGAGGGGGTGGGGGGAGGGGCACCTCGATAACAGGGGCAGAGGCAGCCCTCGTTAGTGGAGCCAAAGTACGCAGGTCAGTTAAATGGGGCCGGAGTCACAGCCTCAAGCAAGAGTACGAAGCCAGCAGCGAGGGACCCGTGATGAAAACAGGAGGTGCCTTCAAATTGCCGCAGAAGAAACGTTTGTTTGGAATAATATTCCACACTATTGGCTTGTTTAAAATTTTCGCTGCTCTTTAATGGTATCTTACACAAATTATATTGCGTGTAGTGTTACCAGTTCCGATGTTATCCTATACAAAAGAATTAAACATAAGAGAATACTTGAAGGAAATTGTCAACGCAAAATCTACATACCTACTCTCTAACGTCATTTTTAAGTGGAAGGCAGAGAATTAATCGAAACGCTTTTATATTTCTTCGCCGTTCCAGTACGTAATAGCACGCGGAAAAAGGAATACCTAATTTTTTTTTCCTTGTTTTATTATGAACATGTCCACCCTTTGTCGGTTGGTGCATAACAAAATATGTTCGCTTTCGGAGGAGAAAGGTGGTGAACTAAATTTTGTAAATAGATCTCGCTGCAAACAATAACGCCTGTGGTTTACTAATTTCCTCCTCAACCTCTGCATTATTTCCACGACACTCTCCCCTCTGTATAGCGATAATACAAAGTGAACTGGCCCTCTCTGAATTTTCTCTTTACCGTCCGTCAGGCCAGCTTGATGAGATTCCCACAATGCACAGTGATATTTCAAAATAGGACGTACTAGTGTAGTGTAGGCAATTTCCTTTCAACTCTTCCTAATCAAATAATAATAATTTGGCCACTCCCCCCCTCCCTCACGAACCGCAACAATCTGTTATCTCAAAGGAAACAAATTCAATCTTCCTGCTTTTCCTACAGCTTTCTTTTAAACTGTTGGACGTAGTTCTTTTCTTTCTTGTGTGTGTGTGTGTGTGTGTGTGTGTGTGTGTGTGTGTGTGTTTGTTTCCGAAAGAAAATATATAGTTTGCCTAACGAGTGTTTCACATTTCAGGCAAGACGGATAAGTGAATCATGTTCATTAAGGAAGGTCCCACTGTATCGACAATTTGTAAACAAGAAAATATTTTACGAATTACAAAATTTATCATGTTCTTTCTTTTATTGATTGCTACCTGAAAAAAGTTCTCAGACTTTGCATTTATACATGACTAACACATTGTATTTTGAAATAATCTATGTTCTATTCAATTAATAATTGTTTCACAAAGAACTCCGTGGTTTTGACACTAAATATGCGCAGAAAGGTCTGAGTCAGAGTGGGGCGTAGCTATCATCAGATATTTCACGTTTACACTTCTTCGTTGGGCGGTAATGACCTTAGCAGTCGTACGCAAAAAAAATTAGGAAGGAAAGTATTTAAGTTATTGTTTTAAACTCACCTTTGTCTGCAGCCAGAAATAGTGCAAAAAGCGTTCCAGCACTGCTAGTATCAAACAAGGGTTTTTATGTCATAGTAGTGCGCCTCGGTTGTACAGTGGTAGCGTGCCAGACTATGAATCCAAAGGTTGCGGGTTCGATCCCCGCCAAGTCCTAGAATTTTAAATGTCACTTTCTACTTATTTCACCTCTAGCAGTATTGCTCATGTGAAAAATACCGAGTAGCACCGTGGTTCGGAACCCACGTTAAACTGTAGGTCCCCCTATAAATGGCTGGGTAAATCAGTTCGAAGGTCGGAGGAAGGCAACAGCGTACCACCTCCAAACAGGACCATGCCTAGTAAAGCGCTGTGGTGTTCAAACCAGTCTTCGGATTGTTGACTGCTTTACCTTTTTAGTAGCTGCGCATGCGCAGTAACACATGTTTCTTAACGCCTGAAAGTAGCCGTCTGGCAGGTACTGGAACGAACCTAAGATAAGCGTTCCTAGGAGGAAAAAAAAAATCAGCAGTGAGATCCACAAGCTGTGAGGGATAGCGGCGTATTGTTACGGCTTGATCGGAATTTAGCGTTAGTGTTTTCGTTTTTTTTTTTTTTTTTTTTTTGCTGTCACATTTTTGTAAATGCGGTTTTAAAGCACGTCGCATTCTATGACATCGAGTAGCATAATGCGACAAAAGCGACTGTGTCTTAAGCCCTGGTTAAGACCCAGCGCCGTCGTGAAGTGTTGGCTCGCGCTGGCCCCGGTGTGGTAGGAAGCCCGGGTGTCGCTTTCGCCGCGACACACGTGCCTGGCAGGGAAAGCGGCTAGCGGCCGGCCGGCCGTCGTGTAACAGCCGTGTATCGCCGCCACGGATCACGCCCCCGCCTCTCGCCTCGCTCCGCGACACAAAAAAGTCCCTCGCGCGGCCGGCCGCAGTAACTGCAGACAGGTAGCGCGCGCGCGGCTAGCGTGTGTCCCAGCAGAGGTGTAACGAGGCGGCCGGGCCTGGGCCTCGTTAGGGCGACGGCAGCGCCGCGAGGCGGCCAATTAACCAGGCTGCACTTGTCGCCACGACACCTGTTGGCGGAGACTGCCCAGCTTGGCCGGCCCCTTACCGAAGGGACGCGCTCCTAACAAGCTGCAGCGTCATTAGCGTGACAACGACGTGCGAACGGTGTTACTGAAACGCCGTAAATGAAGCAGTCAGGCAACGGTCGTCGAGAACGTCCTTATTTTCACTTTGAGACATTTGATATGACAGAAGAATGCTGAAGATTAGGTGGGTGGATCACGTAACTAATTAAGGTATTCAACAGAAATGGGGAGAAAAGGAATTCCTACATCTACATCTACATACATACTGCGCAATTCACCGTAAGGTGCGTGGCGGAGGGTACACTGTACCACTACTTGGCATTTCCTTTCCTATTCCTCTCCCAAATTGAACGAGGGAAAAAAGAATGCTTATATGCCTCCGTACGTGCCCTAATTTCTCTTATCTTGTCTTTGTGATCCTTACGCGGAATGTAAGTAGGCGGCAGCAAGATCGTACTACACTCAGCTTCAAATTCCGGTTACTTAACAGAAATTCACGAAAAGAACGTCGTCTTTCTTCCAGCGATCCCCAATTGAGTTGCCGGAGCATTTCCGTGACACTCGCGCATTGGTCGAACCTACCGGTAACAAATCTAGCTGCTCGCCTATGAACCGCCTCTATGTAATCCTTTAACCTGATCTGCTGCGGGTCCCAAACACTTGAGCAATACTCAAGACGTGATCGCACAAGCGTTTTATACGCGGTCTCCTTTACAGGTGAAGTACATCTTCCCAAAATTCTCCCAATAAACCGAAGTCGGCTGTCCGCCTTACTCACAACTGTCCTTACATGTTCGTTCCATTTCATATCGCTCTGTAATGTTACGCCTAGATATTTGAACGACGCGACAACATCAAGAAGCTCACTACTAATGCTGTATTCGAACATTATGGAATTTTTTTTCTACTCATGCGCATCATGCATTTCTGGCATACTCTGACTAAAGAAGAGATTGATTGGTGGGATACATTCTTAAACATCGTGGAATCGTGATTTTAGCTTTGGAGGGAAGTGTGCGGGGGTAAAAGTCACAGAGGGAGACCAAGTGATTAATACAGTAAGCAGATTCAAATGGATGTGCGTTGCGTTCTTATGAGGAGATGAAGAGGCTTGCTCAGGATAGAGTAGGGTGGAGAGCTGCATCAAACCAGTCTATGGACTGAAGAGGACTCTTCCCCGCACGTCTCCCGCCACACCCAAATCTCCATTCACCACGCTGTCTCTTTCCTATTTACACCGCCAATTTGTTCAATGTGGCGAATGCAGATTTCGGTGTGGCGGGAAGCGTGGAGGGAAGAGTCCTGTGCAGTCGGGCTGATCACTGTGTTCTCGGTAGCGGAGTGGTCAGCTCGTCTGCCTAGTAAGCAGGAGATCCCGGGTTCGAATCGCGGCCGGGCAAAAATTTTCATTCGCCGCAATTTGGTATTCCAGCTGAACCTAGTACAGTGAAACAATAACTGATCGCAAATTGCGGATTATTTCATTCATTGAACGCTGTAACGTCGTCAGAAATATATGTCCGATTTTGACATTAAATAAATTTCACTTAGGCATGCGTTTTTGTAAATCCCAAGTTATTTTATGGTTCACCTGACGACGACCCCCGGAGTGAAAACCTCTGGTCTATTGTGACAGATGAACAAAATGTGAGAGTCCGTTCTCATCTATGAACCCGCAGGCGGAGTTGCGGAGTGTTAAATCAACGCCTTTCATTAGTGTGTGCAATCACCTCCAAGAAGCAGACATGGAATATTCCCGGGGTCGACGGCTTAGCAGGAAGAATGACGACAGCGGTCTACTACTACACACATACACACAGTAGACGTGTACGGCTGACGCAGCCAAGCCACAGGCAAGTCAAATGCGGCCGCCTTGTCCGCAGCAGATCACACGAGTCCCCAAGACAATGGGGCTGCGCCCGCAGCCGTCAGCAGGGTACACCTTAGACAATCGCTCTGCTGAGGCCGCTCAGAACGCCTTCTGGAAAACGCTGCCCTAGCTGCGGGGTTACCGACTCAGGGCCACGTTCCGCTAAAAGCCAGTGAACTGCAACCCACAGCATGTGCAGAACAAGTCGCGCCCATGTCACTGACCGTACTAGACAGCACTGTCTAAGCGCCTCACATTCCCACCAAACAGATGGCTTATGTAGCTGGGCACAGTGTGGTGTGGGGTAACAACGCAAGGCGTCCCTCGTGAAGTTTCACCGTCATTGTTTCACAGCACAGACTTTGTAAATAAAAACTGGACCCCTCGATGGCGCTAGTGTCGCGTCCTCGCATTGAACGTGATAGAAGCCGCCATTTGCAGGGAGACAGTGCGTAAACATGGTTAGTACGTGTGCTGCTCTTTATTTTAACAGTAAGAATGGAAGCAGAAACAAGGAGGGAAACAATGTTACTAATGGCATTTCAGTCATTACTTCTATACCGTATAGTATTTTCATAGAGAAATAACAAATCATGAGCGTTTGTTAAGTGTCAATTTCTTGTATTGGCATATAAATTACTGAAAATACTTAAATTATCAATGTACTAAGAGCTACGTATAAGAGAAGTATTTAGATTTTTCAAATTTTCAAATGTTTGTAGAGTCTATGGGTCTTAACTACGGGGTAATCAGTCCCTAAACTTGCAAACTACATATGAACTACTTACGAACAAGGACGGCACAAACATCAATGCCCGAGGGGGGATTCGAACCCCCGACCGTAGTGGCCGTGCAGACCGTGACTGAAGCGCCTCAGCCCCCTCGGCCACCGCGGCCGGCTTTAGATTTTTAATCATACATGCATTATATATATGATGCATAGTTAGGTCAAATAACTGCTTTTAGACACCCACAAGGTGGTGACTGTACTTCGTGAATGGTCAAATATTTGATCGAATGTTGCATATTCAGCCACTTTAAGAGCACTATGTGCGTTAAAAAGGAATGTGGGAATGAAAGGCCCTGAGGATGGCGGTGATCAGCTGCTTCATTTGGGGACAGTCACCTCACTCCTCCTCTACGGCGTGGTAATGCAATGCCATAATATTCAGAGTGATCCAGAAAGAATAACACAACTTTGAAAATCGGTATTTAATCAAGAACACGTGTAGAACTTTGGGGAAGTAATCAGTGTGAGAAGTACTTGACGAAGTTTATTTTTTCGTTTATTAGGTAATGTTTATAATAAATGCAGACACTGACGATGGAGGGGCACCATCCCGATATTCGCCCCGCACACTCTGCAGCGTCCGATACGTAACTGTTTGGATATCTGCAGTTATTCCTTCTTCTTGTTCTTCTGCGTTAGCTCAAATGTTCAAATGTTTGTCAAGCTTAAGGAACTTAACTGCGGGTACAACAGTCCCTAAACTTACACACTACTTATGAACTACCTCATACTAAAGACAGCACAAACATTCATGCCCGAGGGGGAGGATTCGAACCCCCGACCATAGCGGCCGTGCAAACTGTGATTGGTGCGCCGCAGACCGCTTGGCTACCGTGGCCGGCTGCGTTAGCTGACAGGTTTTGCCGAGACCCCATACCTTTAACGTACTGAAAATACTGCTGCCTTTGGCCGGTATTACACGATGTATAAAATATTTACGTGAAAGAAATTTGACAGTGTAATGGTAACTTTGACATATCTCGTCTTTCATCAAAGAAATATTATCAAATCTGGGACATTGCTTAGACTTGATCATAAGTCGTTTGTGTTCTGTTCATAGCAGTGCGAAATATCACCGCTTTGAGCGCTAAAATCGCTGCAGTTATGAATGCTGTGTGTTTGCAAATAAGGCTGAAAACATTAGTTGGTGTGTTCAATAAACCACAAAATTTCTTACGCCAGATTTACAAACCCAATGTAGGTTTTCCCTTCCTTAACCTAACTTGTAAGATAAGTCGAAAGTATTGCCTCGCGTGTTCCTACATTTTTTTCCCAAATCCAAACAGATCTTCCCCAAGGTGGAGTTCCGCCTGTTTTTCCATTCTCCCGTGAATAATTGGTGTCGGTATGTTGTTTCTGTAGCACGCTGTGGTGTACAGCGGCGCTGGCGGTGTCTGCGGGGCCTCGTCCGCTGGCTAGTATCGCTGCACTACCACCAGCGCGCCCCATTACGCCTTAACCGGCTGAATTATGCCCTGCCTGCACGCCTATAAGCGACAGCCAGCTGCCACCACACACTCTACACACACGTCAGCGACGGCGTCTGCTGCCAGACTAACATTCGCTTCTGCCAGCTTCCTGGAAATGAGTGGTTCACTGCGAGCTCTACTGTTTCGAAAAACTAGGCCTTTTCCCCGTCATAAGGCGATAAAAGATTATACGGACGTTATGCGCGTTAATTTCGAGTAGTGTACACAATTTCTCGAAACTATACATCTCCCTTCCTCACTTTTATGCCAGCGTCGTATATAATAAAACAAGGGAATACTAAAACTCTAGTCCTAAGACGCTGGTATAAATGTTAAGGAGGGAGATACTGTATATATCCATACCTTCGTTCGTGCCTTCCACGTTAAGTCTTGCTGCAGTAAATCTGGCTTTTTTCTGAACCCAGATTTCCCTCATTTGTTCTTCTGTTCAAAAGACACCGTGTTCTCTTTTTTTGGTTGCTCGTCTCGTTTTATTCTGTTCGTCACTATTTTCTTTTGAAAAGAACACTGTCAAAAACCATCTTCGGTTTTGATATGTACGCTAGCACATGGAGTTCTCCTTTGGTGTTTTTAAAACCAATGCATCGTAGTTTTTGATTTTGAATCAAAGAAGAGAAGTGTAGTTTTGATTAACCTACTTTCGTTCATTTCTTTTAAGTGACATAAAATTGTGCCCGTCTTTTACGGGTTGTCTAACTTTTTCCTATATTACTGTAGACTATTTTTTGTGTTTTGATGTATGCCGTTCTGTTACTTGTATCCTAGGATTTCTGTAATGATTTTGCACTCTTTTTTATCCATTTCTTCGAGGAGTTCTTTATCACTCGTTAGGTATAATTTTTCGTCTGCATACGGAACTACTGGGTTCAAAACGGTTCATGCAGAGAGAACCAAACAAACTTTCTGCATTCGGGAGGACAGTGGTTCAAATCCACTTTCGGCCATCCAGATTTAGATTTTCCGTGATTTCCCTAAATCGCTCCAGGCGAATGCCGGTATGTATGCTTTGACAGGGTATGATCGATATATTTTCCCTAGCCTTAATCGAAAACTTTAGCGTAAGCTACGTCTCTAGTGACCACGTTGTCGACGGGATGTTAAACCCTAAGCTTGCTTCCTTCCTTCCAAACTTTTCGTGTCCGTGAATATAATTCTTCACTTTCAAACATTCTGTAAAATGCCCTTATCGTCATTCGTAATTTTAGACATCGTGTGACTCGTAAGCCACTTGTGACTCTGACGTAAGGCTTCTTTGACGCCGTACGAATGACGTCACAAGTCAGCTTTAATCAGCTGGCTTTGGTGAATTCTGTGTCTTATGTGAGTTACTAACAGCGTCAAGAGTGCATCAATTACAGACTTATCAATTAAAATCAGTTGGGGACTGATGACCTAGCTGTTTAGTCCCCTAAAAACCAACTACAACTACTACTACAACGAAATCAGTTGTCGGGGCAACTGAAGCACAGGCCGCTGGCTTACACCCCTGATGTCGGCGTATTATGCTCTTTGACTCGAAACATTGACCATTTATGAGGAGTTATTCTTTAGTTTCGAATGCTTACTTTTTACAATACGAACTGATCAGTTTACGTTTACCTATTCTCTTACCGAACACCATGATTTAAAAAAGTTTGTGAGTTTTGTGTTCTGTTTCGAACTGTTTTCCTCATTGGCTACCCCCCTCCCCCTCCGTATGTCCGCACGCTTGACGTCATGGGTCAAAGCAAACGCGTACTATCTGGAGTGCGAACATTGGGTACGCAGAGCTTAAATGCAACATTTCTCTTTGTTTAGTGGTCAACGATAGTACACAGCGTTACGAGAAGTTGTTTTTTGTCATATCGCGCATTACCCGAAGCTGTGGCTCAGCAATCTTGTACAAACAAATGGACTGCAAGATAAGAATAAATGCAACGGAGTCGTATACTGCAGTATCTACTAGTAGTCGCTAGGCGCAAAGACGAGTGTAGATGGAAGCAGAAAAAAATCCCGCGATGCATATACAGAGGGGGGTCAATTATTTTTCTAGAGAGCCCCTTGTCAGAAATGAGCTGCGGTATTCTACCATATTTCAACGGGCGCGCTTTGTGTGGTGCCTGTTATACTCTGGGGAAGTGCTAAGAGACGGCCAGTCAAAGGCAGCCTGGGCAGGCTCGTTACCGCAGAGTGAGTGAGGGGACTGCGGGCTGAAATACAAGAGGGCGGCCAGCGGTGTTGTTTGCCCCGAGAGCACAAAAGGCGGCGGTTTTGGCGCGCTCGCCCCGCGAGGTTGGCGGCCCTGCGCGGGGGGAAGGCCCGCAGCAGGTAGAAGACACCTGCAGCGCGCACAATGGCGGCGCCGGAATAGCTGCCCACCCCCGCCCCCACACACTGTGTGTCTGCCACAACCACTTGACGCGTTTACTCGCCACACTAGTCCTGCACCACAAAACGGAAATTATTGAACCGTTTCCGCTGTCGTCCCATAAGTCGTGAATCGCTGTCACTAGTCATGTCAAGGGTGAAACAGTTTTCACTACCTTTGCTGTCACTAGTCATGTCAAGGGTGAAAAAGCTTTCATACTACCTTTTGCAATTGTGACGTCACCCGTCAGCTTTCGACTATCGGGTTGTGAGCGAGCCAGTGTGAGCTGTGTGACTTTCGATTACTTGTTTATTTGAGATAAAGCTAAATAATTTTAAATAGGCCTAGCTGTGATCAACCAGTTCACTAAACTAGTTTACTGTTGAGAAAATACACCATAGGGCAATAGGAAAGTGTATAAAGCAAGAGGTTAAGATTTTTCTTTTTAACCTGGTACAGGCAATTGTAAATTATAGTAATTTAAGAGGATATTTGACTGGAATGTTATTTAAACGTGTTCCAGTAATGTCGTTCTCACTGTATCATTTGTTCGTATTAGCACATTCATATCAGAAAAGCTTATCACTCAATGCTATTCATTATTATTAGTAAATTGGTAATTTCTGCCTGCCGCGATGGTCGAGGGGACTTCAGTCACGGTCTGCACGGCCACTACGGTCGGGGGTTCGAATCCCCCTCGGGCATGGATATTTCTGCCGTCTTGTAGTCTTAGCTAGTTCATAAGTAGTTTGTAAACTTAGGGACTGATAACCCCGTAGTTAAGTTCCATAAGTTCTACAAACATTTTTGAATGGTCTGTAATTGACCGAAGTCTCCCGTTGTACACCATAGCAGTTCCATGCCGATAGCTAAAAGGGGTGGAAGATATGTTGGTTGAAAGTGGTCAAATTATAAAAAAAATTCGGACTGAAGGGCAGCAATGACGTTAGTGACTCTATAGCAAGGAGGTTACATACAGCGAAACGTGATGTCACAGATCATATGTTTGGTCTATGCGTGCTACAATGTCTTCGGCTATTTCTCTGTAAGGATAAGCATATGAATAATGAAATATAAGAATAAAAAAATGAAGCAGTAAAAAAGAAATTTTTAATACATCTCTTTAAAAAAAAATCGATTTGACGTTTCGCGCATTAGCTATCATAAGCAACCAACACGCGAGCGGAGCCGCGGGTTTAAGCTAGTACATTATAAACAGTACCTGAAAGAAATAGGTGTTGATTTTTACGTAATATTGAGCCGGAAAAGTACCCTCTATCCTTTTACGCCACGGACAACATACACACCTACACATGCCCGAGGGAGGACTGGAACCTCCGACGAGGAGCAGATGCGCACTACACAGCAAGGCGCCTTAGAGCGCACGGCCACTCCCGCCCTGCTTCAGATGTCCAGTGTGTGGTGAAACGACTATTAATGTGCGCCGCGCTGGTAGCTTTCGTCGTGCTCCAGTGCAGACGTCGCTCAGTGTAAGACTTCACAGCTTTCGCTGCTGTCCTAGAGAGGGAGAGAAAAAACACGTAAAATGTATGTGTAGGTGAGGGAAAGGGGAGAGAAACGTGCTAATGTCGCAGCGCCGGTGTCCATAACGACCGGGAGGTAATTTAGAGGCTCGCTGGAGATATCTGGAGCGTTATAGCGCTGGACTGGACTGGAGTGGAGTGAAAGCAATGGCTGGCGGCCATTTCCCGGTGGTTGTGTAAGCGGGGCGGTGAAGGGGCAGCAGCGCGGTGTGTCGTGTGGTCTGAGCGCGCCAGGGGACAAGGCCTGCGGGCGCACTGGCGCGTGCAAGGGAACCGCGCGTGCGCAGAAAAGTACTCTGGACAACGGGCAGCGGAGACGTGGCTGCAAACTGGAAATGTCTGCGACCACAGACAAATATACACTCTGTGCTGCGACTGCTCCGAATGTCAACAAAACTACCTGCTGACGCATGAAATGGACCAAAACCAGGGAGCAGCGCAACGCTGTAGAACGGAACCTACACTGTTCAGCATCCGCATCAAAGAATGGATGAAGGACAAAACACCTCAGGGTATACGAATTGGGACAGATACATTCATAAGTGGAAAGTTAGGTTAAATCGATGGCAAAACATGTAGTGACAAGGGCGTGACGTATTAAGCACGCGTTAAAGTGAGCCGTATCGCTGCGTTTGACTAGGGGACAGGGGAATGTAATTAACTGCTACGAGAATCATCCTCCTACTGCCGCATCGAATCACTTTACGGCGGGAATATTTAAGTACCCTACTTTCGTGCTTATCCTGGAAACTCGTACCGGATTCGTGAGTCAAAAAATGGTAAATAAAAACCTGACATTCCACTACGCTATGCAGTGGCCAGTTACTACTTCGGTAGATTCTATAGAACCCTCTACTAATGAAGACGCCGCCTTCGTCTGAGCTAAAGTAAAAGATATTCACGTTCCTACTTTCTTGCTGGTCTCTTTTTCCTCAGTTGATTATACTAATGTGCAGGTATATGTTGTGTTCCGTCTGTGCAATCCAAGGGGGAAAGTCTAAGCGTTTAGTCTTTATTGACAAGTTATCTTCAGAGGAGATTATTATGTCTTGCATTATTTCGTCATTTCTCTCTCTCTCTCTCTCTCTCTCTCTCTCTCTCTCTCTCTCTCTCTCTCTCTCTCTCTCATGGGTGTGTGTCTTGTCCTTAGTGTTAGTTCAAGGAATTGTAAGTCTAGGGACTGATTACGCTTGCACTTTGAAGCAGTAGGTTTACTAACATTTGATAATACAACAACGTTCATTATTTGGCAACACCATCGAAAAACAGATGCATCATATAATGAAATTGGGCTGTGCCTATTGCTGTAAATGATTCCAATAATCTAAAGAAAAGAAGAAAAATTGCCAATCAAAGGCGGCAACAAAACAAGTAGAGAAGTACCTACAAAAACTGCAAGTATTAATAAAATCAAAATTAGCCATCGATGGGGAGAAAAGTGCCAGTACTGTTTATAACCTAAACGTAACAGACATATAAACGGTAAACAAATATATATTGCAGGCTACTGACGATGAATTATAAATATAGGCAAAACTCAAGTAAAAATAAATAAATAAATAAATTCTTGGTCTTCTTTTGTGCTGTACAGGCGGACGCCATAAACAAATATCTGCACATGTACAAGATAGTGATACCGATCAACATCACGTTGCTACACGAACTGTTTAAGTGTCTTAGTGTTTACAAAAGGAACACAGGTTTCACAATGAGCGATTAAAAATTAAAATAATTGATGACTTGGGTTTGAGGAGAGGGGTAGTGTCCCCAGGAGCCAGCACAATACGACGTTGCGTGTGTAATGGATTGCGACATGGTTGGTCTGGCTGCGCTGTGGCGGCTCCTCCACAAAGGCCTTCTCGGACAATGGGCCCTCAGCTCAGCACAGCGCGGCTACCTGCCGGACACGTGCGGCGGGAAGCGGCACACGTGTGCAGCCCGTGGCGCTGCAAGAGGCAGGTCCGCTAACTTGTGGCCCCCTCATCGCCGCTACAGGAGTTACAAACAAGTCTTGAAAACGTTTGGTAGGTGTTTACGCTAGAAACGCCAGGAAATTATGAAGCAGCACTTTCTGAGATTGGTTTGAGCGTCACATGACGCAGCCCCACAGCAAACTTGCGGAGAAACAGAAGCAAACACTAAACTTGTTTTATTCGGACTTCATAGGAATTTATTTATTTATTATTGCTTTTTATATACAGGAGTGAAGCTCTCCGCGCTCGCTCTAGCATGATGACCAACTCATTAGGTCTACTGTTACTTCTGCATGTGTAAGTATTTCTAATGTAGGGGTTACAGGAGCGGGAGCTGTGATGTGTGCCGAACGTGTGGGAAGAATTAACCAAATGTTCAAATGTTTGTAAATCTGTCGGACTAAACTGCGTGGACATCAGTCCGTAGCTTACAAACTACTTAAACTTAGGTAAACTAACCTAAGGACAAACACACACATCCATACCCCAGGGAGGACTCGAACTTCCTCGGCGGCTTAGAGTTCCCCCTCGGGCATGGGCGTGTGTGTTTTCCGTAGGTTAGTTTAAGTCGTTTGTAAGCTACAGACTGATGACCACGCAGTTGAGTCCGATAGATTTACAAACATTTGAACATTTTATGATTAAAGTTTTACTGAGATGTGTGTTAACAGCCATAATATACTTTTAAAAATGCATATTGCTAACCATCGGCTGTTTGTTGTATTTAGAACTTTACCGTTTTCGGCATCATCCATCGTCTGAAAAGTAAAATTAAACAGACTGATTACAACGGTGCATTTACTGTCAAACGATAAAAGAAACCTTAAGTGTCCCTAGACATTAGATCTTGATGATTAATAAAACAATATCAAGCTACATTATTGCACTACGAGGAAAAGTGTGTGTCAACACGAAATTTTGTGCTACAGCTGCGAGGCAGAAAATACGAAAAACGCTGTTAGGTGTCCTGCCTCACAAGTACGGCATTTCAAGGTAAACTTAAAAAGTACTGCTTGTGTTTACTAAGTTGATAAAGAAGCGCAGTGAATTGATTACCATGAATTCATTGAAGGATAACGAAAAACATTGGCCTCGACTTGATGAGGGGATCGTGGTATTCATGTGAAATGGAGTGGGTAAAATCAAAACGGGATGTCTCTCCCCTGTAGAATCTGAAATAGTGATAGGAACAAAGATAGGATGCGCTGTTTTCTAACAGAGCTACTGCAACAGGTAAGTCACTGGGCTTCAGACTGGACTCGACACAGTCTCTGGACGGCCACACAGAAGTGTGTGGGACATACTGGACGGAAGAGGCGAGGGCGGACGCGCGGCTCAGGTGTGTGTGTGTGTGTGTGTGTGTACGCCGCGGGCGAGGTCTGAAAGCCTCTCTACCTGCTACAGGGATTCCCGCCCCTCCACAACAACAACACGGAGCGCGGGCGGCGTGGTATGTGCCCAGCCTCATCGTCCACAACAGCCGCTCTCGTAAACCCCGCACCCAGTTCTTATTATAGCTTCATTTACTCCACCGCAGATGCGGTCATACGTTCGACCTCGCACGGGAATCCGTAACGGCGAGTGTAACAGGGCGTGGATTGTAGATGCGCTACAGCCATAGCATAGCGTTCGACTTGCGGAAGTTTGAGACGGAGGGGAGGCGAGCACGGGTAGCCAAGTGGTTAAGGCGACCGCTGGCCCGAAGCGAGAGATCCGGGTTCTATTCCCGCTATTGTTTAGTATTGTTTAATATCAGTGCCCTAATGCAACCGCTGTCATTCAGTTCTTTATCACGTCACTCACTTCACGTCCATTTACACATGTAATAGAGGAAAACAACTAGACTGTGTTGCCGAGCTTTGAAAACGGTACTTCGACTGTAAATACGACACCCTTGACAATGCCTGACGTTGTTTTCTCTCCCGTTTAGATGTAAGGTAATAGAACTGACCCGCATGATTACAGGCCAATAACATTAATATCAGTTCGGTGTAGAATTATTCCACGTGTTCTCGTAATTGCTGTCCAGAATCATTTGTTCGATGGTTAGTTTACCTTAGTTTAAGTAGTTCGTAAGCTAGGGACTAATGACCACGCAGTTGAGTACGATAGAGTTAGAAACATTTGATTTAGATCCTTTATTGGACGTAATCATTGCTACTGTCGAGTCGATGTTCTCGTTTCTATTCCATATCGGGAAATGTTTCTTTTCATTGTCAAGGTGGGAGAAAAAGAGCGTAAGCATGTGCCACAGGCGAAAATTCATGTATTATGCGTTTCGATGGTTCACCACCATCAGGAACAACAGCAACATCAACTACTAATACTGCTACTATAAATAAAAGCCGCGGTGGAGTAGCTGAGCGGTCTAAAGAACCTCGCTGCGGAACGCGCGGTTGCTCGCCGTGGAGGTTCGAGTCCTCCCTGGGGCATGGGTGTGTGTGTCCGTAGGTTAGTTTACCTAGATTTAAGTAGTTTGTAAGCTACGAACTGATGACCACGCTGTTTGGTGCAATAGATTTACAAACATTTGAACATTTTTTTTAATGAAAAAGGGTGTGTACGGACGTGGAATTGAAATGCAGAGGGTTGTGGGAAAGATGGACCGCAAGCCGGCATACAATAGCTCCGCACAGTAGGGCGACAAAACAATCGCCCCATTTACATGGGCATCCAAAACCGGATTTCGTAAACCGATTTCCCAATTCAGCTTTTGGTTGGTCATGTAAACACTCCAAAATCGATTCTGGAAATCCACTTCTCTAAAGGGGTTTTCCAGTTCCACAATCGATTTTCGTGCCCGTGTAAACGCAGCCGTTATTGAAGCGTTCTTGGCTTGTCAGATTGTGGTTTTTGGTACGAATTTTCGGCACATATGGACAGAGTGATATTTTCCAATGTGAAATAAAAGTATTAATATTAGAGTGAGCATGAATCTGTGTATTTAAGTAAAGAAAAATAGCGATTATGCCGACTAAATCGGGGACTGAATCAGCTGTTTTTCAGCCGCCATCTTAGGTGGCTGAAGCGAGATACGGTTTACGAAAATCTTTTTTCGTCTTCCGGAAGATGTGTTACATGTAAACGAAGTGAATGTTGGCACGGTAGCAGAGTGTTTCGCGCGGCTGTGGCGGGCACGTTGGCGCGTCATATTCCTCACAGCCACTTTCCCTGCCGGTCCACGACTCCACACTCGATCGGCCGCGGAGCGCCCTATCGCGATGGTGCCTGCTGGTCCTGGTGTCGTGTGTGATGTGGGTCAGCCTTAGCCGGCTTTCATTAGCGTGGGGCGTGGTCGGGGAAAGCGGCCCGTGGTTTCACTGCACTCGGCTGTCTGGCGGGCGGGAGCTGCAAGTGTCTGCCTGTGCAGCTACTGACACCAGCTCCCAACTGGGCAGCAACAGTCTGCACTCACTACGTAACCAACGCCACCTAGATACAAGGCCTGTGCGCTGCCTGCCAAGAGTAGTCACAACACAAGCAAACTATTTGTCTTACGTAGCGTTGTGACGAGTTTGGGAATACGTACACGTAGCACACTGAGTTTCAGAATGTTCTTAATGTTGTTTATGTGATTCAGAGACAAATTTGTTTTGGTATAAGGTGTTTACGAACCATTAGTAAGATATCTTACGAATAATGGACTCGGACGATTCATATTAGGTGTTTTCTCATACCAGGAAAAATCTGCACGGAGAATCGCATAGATTGTTATGTTATGGTCTTCAGTCCGGAGACTGGTTTGATGCAGCTCGCCACCCTACTCTATCCTGAGCAAGGCTTTTCATCTCCTCATAAGAACGGCAACCCACATCCACTTGAATCTGCTTACTATACGCGTCTCTTGGTCTCCCTCTGCGATTTTTACCCCACACACTTCCCTCCAATGCTAAATTTACGATTCCTCGATGTCTAAGAATGTGTCCTACCAAGCGATCCCTCCTTTTAGCCAGGGTATGCCAAAAATTCCTTTTCTCACCAATTCTGTTCAGTACATCTTCATTGGCTATGCGATCTACCCACCTAATCTTCAGCATTCTTCTGTAGCACCACATTTCAAAAGCCTCTATTCTCTTCCTGTCCGCACTGCTTATCGTCCATGTTTCACTCCCGTACAAGGCAACACTCCACACAAATGCCTTCAGAAAAGACTTCCTTACACTTAAATTAATGTTCGATGTTAGCAAATTTCTCTTTTTCAAAAATGCTTTTCTTCCCATTGCCATTCTGCATTTTATATCCTCTGTACTGCGACCATCACATGTTATTTTACTACCCAAGTAACAAAACTCATCTACCACCTTCATTGTTTCGTTACCTAATCTAATTCCTTCAGCATCGCCTGATTTTCTAAGACCGCATTCCATTATTTTTGTTTTGCTCTTGTTAATGTTCATTTTATACGCTCTCTTCAACACACTGTCCATTCCATTCAACTGCTCTTCCAGGTCCCACGCTGTCTCTGACAGAATTACAATGTCATCAGCAAAACGCAATGTTTTTATTTCTTCCCCCTGAATTTTAATCCCTATTCCAAATTTTTCCTTGCTTTCCTTCACCGCCTGCTCGATGTACAAATTGAATCGCATAGATAACACTAAGAATATTTTTAAACACAGTGTGCAACATGTGCGTATTTCCAAACTCGTCACAACGCTACGTAAGACAAATAGTTTGCTTGTGTTGTGACTACTCTTGGCAGGCAGCGCACAGGCCTTGTATCTAGGTGGTGTTGACGTAACTAAGCAGCTGGGCGACACAGTAAGGAAACCGGTTAAAGCTGCTGTGTTACGTGGATAAAAATGTAATAAAAAAGGGTCTTTCGTAGTAACACCCCTAAGGCAGTTGGTAAAGGTGAAAAGTGTTGATATCAAGGTGTAACTCTGGCACGGTGGAAACAATTTACGCCAAAATTGTCTATATACTTGTATAACCTGTTTGTATATTTATCGGTAGAAATTTCGAAATTAACTTCAATTCTGAGTAACTGATGACTTCAACATCGTTCACAACTTTGTGCCACGGCGAAGTGGCCGACCGAATTCAGGCGCTATGTTCCGTGGCGCAAGGCCAAATTTCGTTTTTTATGCCTGAATACAGCTTTCTTGCTACATGGTAATCACCCAGGCCTCACTTCCATATAGCAATGTGGGAACTGCGACAGTTATGCAGAATTTAAGCTGATGTGTAATGACAAATAGCTACAGCAGCAAACATATTGAAATCAAGATTAGTAAATTCAGAAACGTTAAAAGACAGACAGACAGACACACACACACACACACACACACACACACACACACACACACACATACAGCATCACGCTGACGAACAATTCTACATTTTATAATTACGTAGGCTTCCGCGGCCAGAGTGAGATGACATAAAAGCAAGATTGCAACAAAAAGATAAGATTTAACGATGCCAGAATACTCGCCGAGCAACCACGGATGGTTAAAGGCAAGATAAGGGAAGCCATCGAAATGGCAAAAACATCCTAATAACATGAACAGAGACGATGGACTCTGGCTTGCCCCCTCTTGGCTACCAGCCATCACAACGAAATAGGCCGCACTGACATCACAACACGCGAGCGTCACTAGTAAGCAACTGCCGCCGCGCGGCCCACGGCCAGCAGGAGAGAAACGGAAGCCCTCACCCCATTCGCCGATGAACACCAGTCATGTCTCGCTATGCAAGAAGCAATAGGCAACGGCTAACCCCTACTCCCCCTACCTCAGAATTCTATCATAATAAAGTTTCCATTCTTCCGTCAAAAATCCACCAATAACGTCGCTGATTAAAAAAAAATTATGACGCAATGTCTAATTGAAAGTAAATATAAGTATAGTAACAACCAGCTCACATTAGTATACCCAGATGAAGGCCACTGTAACGTTGGCCGAAACGTCGGTTATTTAAGTAATGTGCGCCTCGGTTGCACAGTGGTAGTGCCAGACAATCCAAAGGTCGCGGGTTCAATTCCCGCCAGGTCCTAGGATTTTTATCTGTCACTTTCCACACTCCTTTCACCTCTAGCAGTATTGCTCATGTGAAAAATACCGAGTAGCACCGTGGTTTGGAACCCACGTTAAACTGTAGGTCCCCCTATAACTGGCTGGGCAAGTCAGTTCGAAGGTCGGAGGAAGGCAACGGCATACCATCTCCAACAGGACAATGCTTAGTAAAGCACTGTGGTGTTCTAACCAATCTTCGGATTCTTGACTGCTTTACCTTTTAGCCTTGTTATATCATGACGCGGTACAACACCCAGAAAACTTTTATGCCAATTCCACATTTTGTCTCCCGGCCAATAATTGCATACGATCATTTTTTGTACTTTTTTAACGGTTCTGCACAACGTCAAACTTGCATTCATCTACATCTACATGGGATACTCTGCAAATCACATTTAAGTGCCTGGGAGAGGGTTCATCGAACCACAATTATACTATTTATCTCCCATTCCATTCTCGAATAGCGCGCGAGAAGAAAGAACACCTGAATCTCTCTGTTCGAGCTCTGATTTCTCGTATTTTATTCTGATGATCATTTCTACCTATGTAAGTGGGAGTCAACAATATATTTTCGCATTCGGAGGAGAATATTGGTGATTGGAGTTTCACAAGTAGCCCACGCCGCAGCGATAAGCGCCGTTGTTGTTGTGATTCCCATCCCAGATCCTGTATCATTTCCGTAACGCTGTCTCCCCTATATCGTGACAATACGAAACGAGCTGCCCTTCTTTGGACTCTTTCGATGTCCTCCGTCAAACCCACCTGATAAGGATCCCACACTGGGCTGCAATACTCGAAAAATGGACGGACAAGCGCAGTGCATGCAGTTTCTTTATTAGTTCTGTTGCATCTTTTAAGGGTTCTGCCAATAAAATGTAGTCTCTGGTTCGCCTTTCCCACGATATTATCTACCTGTTCTTTCCAGTTTAGGTCTGAAGTAATAGTAATTCCTAGGTATTTTGTGGAGTTTACGGCCTTCACATTTGATTGATTTATTTTGTAAACAAAGTTTAACGGATTTCTTTTCGTACTCATGTGGACGACTTCACACTTCTCATTATTTAGAGTTTTTAGGTTTTGATCTTCAGATGATTTTACTAGATGGTAAATGACGGCGTCATCTGCAAACAACCTAAGAGAGCTACTTAGATTTTCCCCTATATCGTTTATGTAAATAAGGAATAGCAGAGGACCAATAACACTACCCTGTGGAACGCCCGATATCAGCTCTGTCTTAGTCGATGCCTTACCATCGATTACTACGAACTGTGTCCTCTCTGACAAGAAATCCCCTGTCCAATCGCAAATTTGGGGCGATATACCATAACCACGCAATTTGATTAAAAGACGTTTGTGAGGTGCATTAATACAGACGGTCAGGAAACAGCAAGGCGGCATTGTAAGGGAAAAGGCGGGAGAAGGTCCAGCGCTGGGGACATCCAAGTGGGCGGAAGCAGAGCCTTCGTCCGCTGTGAGGCGTGGAATGCGCGCCAGACACGCGCCTTTGTGCAGCACAATGCCTCTTCCTCCGCCCCTCTTCTCTTTCTTTCTCTGTCCGCCTGCTCCTCCCACTCTGCTACCGCCGGCTTCTGCGCGGGTCTTCAGTAGCCCCCCTAGGGACCGCGGCCTGTGCCCGGGAGTGGACACCTGATGGAAAGGCGTGGCAGGAAGGCTTCCGAAAACCCACTCGCTTTAAGACCACCGGGGCCTCCCGTGGTCTTGTCAGTCCAAGCCGCTTCATCCTGTAGTAGCTACTGCAAAATGCTGGGCCATTCACCAAGATAAGCAAATATTTTATTTGTTGAAAATTTTCAGCAATCGGTAGTAAATATTTTGCTTCTTCAGATCTAGATTTCGATCACTATGTGATCATTATCAATGCTTACAACAAACATGTTCATGTACGAACATAACCTCCAACGCCGCGCGGGAGTAACCGAGCGGTCTGGAGCGCCATGTTGCTGATCGCGCGGTCTCCCGCATCGGAGGTTCGAATCCTCCCTCGAGCATGGACGTTTGTGTTGTCTTTAGTATAAGTTAGTTGATAAGAAGTTCGCAAGTTTACAGACTGATGGCCCAGCAGTTACGTCCCATAGGTTTAACAAACGTTTGAACATTTTTTTGTAACCTCCAATATGAATGTAGAAACGTTGTACATGTTTTAACTGTTTGTTTTAAGCATTAATAATGATCACATAGTAGTGGAAATCTAGATGTGAAGAAACAAAATGTTTAAGACTGATTGCTGACAGTTTTCTACAAATAATAATAATTATTATTGTTATAATTGTAATAAAAACAGTCGAACACGAGTCACAATGGAATCTAGCCTGGCAAATATTTTAACCCTTTAATGCATGATTTTTTTTTTAATTTGAAGCTATAAAAATACCACGATTAATACATAGCTCGTATATACTTATAGTGCTTCCATGGTGTACCCGATGTAGTAAATGTCACAATTACGTCTTTCATCTTTCCAGAAAGTAATTCATAATGGAACAGTAATTTGTGATTTCTTTTATATGACAAAGTAGAAATAGTAATGTAAAGAAACGGACATGTTATGAGTAACTCATTGCAGCTAACTGTCGAAATAATTCAGTAGCACTCTGTAATTTATGATTTCTACTTTTTACTTGTTATGATTTCTACTTTTTACTTGTTTCACCTCTGGCAGTGTTGCTGATATGAAAAATATTGCGTAGCACCGTGCAACTGAACCCACGTTAAACTGTAAGACCCGCTATAACTGGCTGGCGAAGGTCCGAGAAAGGCAAACAAGACCATACCTAGTAAAGCACTCTGGAGTTCAAAGCAATCTTCGGATTCCTGACTGCTTTACCTTTTTAGGACGAGCTACTAGCGTATGTAACATTATGTATACAAACAGCTACAAATGAATTTGTGGTAAAATTTTGACCGGTTCGAGAGATACGAGGAAAATTAAGGTACGTAGCTGATCAGCTACACTATGCATTAAAGGGCTAATACCACAGCACATACGAATTCATGTTAAACCGAAAAAAAAAAAAAAAACATAGCTCATACTTCTGTTCTTTCAGTGAACAATACAGAAAAGTAACTAGTTTCAAGGTTAGGAAACGACTGAAACAACTCACTGACGCTTGCCAACACTCTTACAGAAACGTAAACACATATAATTATGTAATCTCTGAGATGGGATATGCTTGTATAGACTCTCAAATAAAATAAAATAAATAAAAAGTTCAAATGTTTTTAAATCTAAGTACATTGGTCATCAGTCCGTAGGCTTACAAACTACTTATAGAAGTTAAAGTAACTTATGCTAAAAACAACATAAACACCATGCCCTAGAGAGGACTCGAACCCCCGACTGCGGTACGCACAGTTTCATAGTACCGAGAATAAATAACATTGTGCTTATGCTCTTTTTAGCATAAACTGACAATACTCATGACGTAATTTGTTTGTAGGGTGGGTTTGAAGAATCGGCCTGTAACGACAGTTTGTGTCAGTATAAGTTTATTCCGTTCAACGCCCTGCTGTGTGACGTAAGGAAGGTAGGCGGGAAAGCTACACTGGTTGTAACTTGCCAACTTTGCAAGATGTATGTTGAGAACCAGAGGGCAAATGGGTGGGGCTCTGAAGTCGCTCCTCGGGAGAGTGTGCTAATTTCCTTCACAGCGATTTTCCAAAGTGGCCACGATAAACGCTACGAACCTCCACCGCTCCCCTCCAGTGAGTTTACTAGCCAATCATCGCCGACTTTAAATTTTGTTGTGTTATAATGGCGCGTGATGGAGACAGGACGTGCTGTATTGTGGCCGCAGTGTCATTTTGGTGTTTTTTGCTGTTGCAATTTGGAGGGAGGGGGAGCGGACCTCTGGAGCCTCCCTCGTCCGCGCCGGGTTTTTGTGCCAGGCCACCCCCTGTGTCTTTCTCCGGTCCGGCACCACGGGGTGGTCCCAACCCCCACCCATCCCTCGTGCTTCAGCCTCTGCTGCCAAATGGAGCCTGGCGTCTTCTGACGAAAAACAGCTGCAGGCCACGAAATTATTTGTCACAAACACGTGGACTGCAAAAGCTTTGTTCTCCAGTAGCGTAACATTCACTATATTTTACCATTCGTACCAGAAGCATAAGACACGAAAGCTTAGTTACATGAACCTGCGACAATAATAGAAACGTGACCTATTAAAACCCCTCTTACACAACATATTCACCCCGTTTACATGGGCTCCCAAAAACGGATTTCTTTAACCGGTCTTCCAGTTCGCTTTTGGTTGATCATGTAAACAGTCCTAAATGGATTCCGGAAATCCACTTCCGTAAGGTGGTTTTTGCGATCCATTTTCCTGCTCATGTAAACTCGCACCGTTTTTTAGACATGTTTGGCTTGTTAGATTGCACAATTGAGCACTGACTGCGCAACGTAACTTTCGTGTCTGCATTGGGCTCTGTAAAATAAATAAAAATGTAAAGCTGAAAAACAAGTAAAATATTTCATGATGCACTCCTTTTTTCCTTCTTGAAAAGTAATCAAATGACGAAGTAACACTTTTATACCATTTTACAAATCATTTTCCAACTTTTATGCGATCCATTGTAATCGAAGGTTGGCAACGCTGCGTCGGCGTAACATACTCCTAGCTTCATATGCCTAGACATCGCAGACAATGTCGTAATGTAGTCAAATGTGGCATTCCAGACTGGCGTAACATGGCGTCGCCTCCAGCCGCGATAAAAATACGCGTATCTCCAGTTTCGCCTGCACACGTAAAACTAGAGCTGGGTTTGAACATGACTCGAACTGTTCGAACAATTTACGTCAACGTGAGTACGTACTATCACAACGATTTACAACGATGATATTCATAAATGTTTTCGGCGCTGTGCAGTAAGCTACTTATAATGAAGATTGTATCATTAACGTATATGGGTAATAATAAGTATGAAATGCAGACTGTAGTAGCAGGTCATAATTTAAAATTCTAGTGCTGCGATCTATCGGCGCCTGTTGGTACTACGTAAATAGCGGCTCGTGCACTGTTCATTCCATGGTCGCAATTATAGTTGATTTTTGAATGTATTATATCCGATATTAGGTATTAAATTTCTAATGTTTCTCTATTTAGTCGGTTTTAAACTTGCTTTCCATGCTATTAAAAGGTACTAACATTTTTTATCTGTTACTGTATCGTATAAACAGGAAATGGAATTGTCATTTGCAACCTAACTCTTATTACCACATTAAACTAATTTCTACTTTCGAAGGATTCACAATAATGTAACATACTTTCAGAAACAACATTTTTTCCTTTGACTGTTAGCTTTGCAGTAATTTGATGCAGTATTCTGTTACAGTAGCAGATATTTTGCTTATCAATGGATCATATCTTGTAGTATCAGACAGGTCACTTACTATTTGACCACGATAACTCGACGATTTTGCCGGTGCTGCAACAAGCAGCGAATGTCGGCACTAGTTGAAAGTTATTCATTTATTTACAAGTGCTGCCAACGTTACAATGGTCCTTGAAGCGAAAGATTACTGTACACATTGTTAGAGTAACGGTTCCAGCACTGCAGCAAGCTCACCAAGCTGCCTTCCCCTCAACTTCCACTCCCCGCAGCAGCCGTAATGGAGCTCCCAGCAACCACCGCGCAAATCGTCAAGTTATCGTGGCCAAACAGTATGCACTGTTTCAAACAAAATATATATTTTATCATAGTGATGCGTTTTTTTTTACATACTTCCTATGAAATCAGTTCCGAGCAAAGCAATAGCCTGGTAACTTCAAAATTTCCAGCGAACTGTTTGCGGATACGCAGGGCGAGACATTTGGTATCTGATTGTTCTACAGTTCGTTACTGTATCGAGCTCTCTGCTGTATCGGAACATCCCGAGCATGTTCGAACGCGAGTACCGTTTGCCCAGCCCTGCGTAAAACGTCGCTGCGGGTCGCGGCTATCTACAGATCACGTGCTCTGACCCGGCAAAAACGAAGGTTAGGAAACGTAGCTGATCAGGCGTAACTTTCGGTGTAAAGGCTACATATAATGAGTTTCGATACTACTACATTCTGCGACGTCTTCGGAAGACGTAGCCTGGCGCTGAATGATCTTGGACGTGTACGGCAGGAGTGCGGCGGCAGCGGCAGCGCTTGCTCGTATCGAGGTGTCTGGCTGTCAGCGACGGCGCATGCGCAGTGGGCCGGTCGCATTCCTGTGGGCGCAGCAGCCGATCCAGAGCGTGCCGGTTTCGTTCCGGCCGGAACCGAAGACTCGCCGCTGCGTTCCTGCACATGTGGGAACATGGCGGAAATACACGGGGACTCCATGACTAGCCGAAAAAGTTGCGTTACCAACATCGATAATCACGAATTAACTGCTGGCTTGCGTTATCTATTCATTTTGGTTATATAGAGCCTAACCTTTTTCATCGTCGAAATTTACGCTCAGTATAACAAAACTCCATAGATAATGCAAGCCAGCATTTATTTGAACATCTATGCCTATGCACTCTCTGGAAACAGAAAGGCAACTTAGAAGAATCAAACAAAAATTAACGGAAAAACATCAAGACAAACGCGTTCATGTTATTAGCACCTATAAATTCTTAACGCTCACATAATACTTCCAAAGTTTATACAAATTCTAATAACGTAAATATGACGTTTACAGGCTTTGTAAACATACATCGTGGCTGCAACTGTTAAAATACCAAATCATGATTAAAATTACCAACCAACTTTGAGAATTAATATACAGACGCTTTAGGTGTCCTATGTACCTCAGATCATCTAGACATAAACGCAAGCTAATGTTAAGCTCTATATTGCAATATTTTACTATAACGTATTAATTTATTCAACGCAAATGCCATCCACTATATTCTACTAAAGAAGCTACTAAAGATTCTACATTTCATTTGGCCGGCCGCGGTGGCCGAGGGGACTGAGGCGCTCCAGTCACGGTCTTCACGGCCACTACGGTCGGGGGTTCGAATCCCCCCTCGGGCATGGATATTTGTGCCGTCCTTAGGATAAGCTAGTTGATAAGTAGTTTGTAAGTTTAGGGACTGATGACCCCCGTAGTTAAGTCCCATAAGCTTAACAAACATTTGAACATTTCATTTGTGTATCCTATTTTGGAATATTGCTGCGCATTACGGTATCCACACCAGGTGGGACTGACGGACAGTTTAGAGAAAATTTAGAGAAGGGCAGTGCGTTTTGTATTGTTGCAATATAGGGGGGAGAGGGCGTCACGGAAATGGCGCAAGAGCTGGGATAGAAATCACTGAGAGGCATTATTTGCTGGGACGAGAACTGTAGGCGAAATTTCTTTCGCGATCTTTTTCAGAATGCAAACACATATTGCTAGCACCCACTTAGGGAGACATGATCATCGTAATAAAGTAAATCAGATCATAAAGATTTAGGCGTTCCTTTTTCCCGCGAGCTATTAGAGAAAGGACTACAGAAGTGGTTCGGTGAACCCTCTTCCATGTACTTCAATATGACTTGCAGAGTACCCGTATAGACGTACCGCAGGTCACTTGACGAAGACAGTTGAAACGGGACCATCGTGTTCCATAGCTGCCAACTATTACGGATTGTCCGTAATTGTTACGGATCTATCATCTTATTTACGGAGTTGCGGGAAGTTCGTAAAAAATTACGGAATTAAGACATTTTAAATATGTTTTAAGAAAATCGGAATGGGTACTGTTTATATTTAGCTAATCATAATGCTAGGGAAAGTTTTATTGATCGCAATGATTTTCTTCCTCAGTACGTAGAAAAGCTGTAGGAAACGTTAACGATAGCATTTTCACTGCAAAAAGTCCCGCATGTTCTTCTCCTCCATAGCTACCAAATGAACGCCTACTCGGCAAGAGCTATTTAAATTCCTTCGTTCATAACTAGTACTTTGTCTTCCGTCTCAGCTAAACAGTCCACGTGTTTTATCACGCGTCAGAAGTTAGCCAATTCGTTTTCGAAGAGAAAAGTTTCCACTGTTCTTTCTTTTTTCGCCTGTTTTCGTTTTTATAGCAGTGTTGTGCCGCTAGAAATAAATACGAGTTATGATATTTCGGCAAAATGTGACATTAATTGGGGTAAGTTGGTTTATTCGTTGTTTTAAAAACCAAACCATTTGGTTTATAGTGTTACCTGCTAATGATTTTATATTATTATTTCATAAACGCAAAGAATTGCACACTTTTTTTCTTTCTTCTGCAACTGTTAACTTTCCTTGAAGACAAGTGTTTGAAAATTGCAGGAATGTTTCTGTGTCACCCTCGGTATTTACAAAAATAATTTTTTGGGTTATTCCTCCTAATCTGATCTTGTACATTTAGAATTCTTTCTTTTCGAGGAATATATTTATGAACGTATAGTGTCATAAATATACCATTTAATGGTCTAAATAGGGTTTCTTAAAAATTTCTTGGAAGGATGCGCGTATGACCCCAAACCCTCCTCCTCCTTATTGGTCTGTCGAATTATTACTGACAGTCTCTTCTCAAGGTTAGCAGCTATTTGGTTAATTATCATGTCACTTGTCGACCTTTACTACGCTGCTATATAAAATACAAACGGCACATGGAATAATATTAGTTCTGTATATGTACAGAAAACCGATAAAGGTGTTACGATCTTGAAAAACCCAGTAGTGTGCACTAAGCCATAACGTGAGGTGGTGTTCATATCTAGTTAAGCAGCTCGGACCTACTGCTGGCACCGAGAACTCTGCCAACCACAAGTCTCCAATTTCATCGCTCTCCTTCAGCACACAGTCACTTTTGGTTGCTCAGAACCAGCTACGGTCTACAATCATATTCGCGCTGAAGCATCGCGAAGGGGGGAGGAAAAAAAAAAGGGCGCTGCAGGCGGTTCATTGGCCACGATCCGCGATCACAACAGCGGGCGGTTGGGCGCGAAATGTTGAGCAGCGAACGCGTGCGTCCATCATCAGCCACTGGCACGCACCGCCGACCACCAAAGTAACGCCAGCGGGGGCGGTGCCTAGTCGCGCCGCTATGAGCACGACTCTCTAATACAGACACTCTCAAAACATGTCCAGTGTCTGGAACACACTTGTTTGCCGAGGTGTTATCGTGGAGGCCAACGCTGCACTGTTGAGGCACAAAAATTGTTATTGCTGACGTATACATATTTGTCTCTTCGTTGTACGTGTCCAGCTAAGGTCATACTCCAATAAAATAGTATTGCTAATAGAAAAAAATCTAAATTTTTGCATTATATCTCCCAAACGTTGGGTTATTGTTGGCGATTGTCAAATTATTTAACAATTATTGAAATATTTTTGTTTATTGCCGCTGTACTTTTGTCGATTGTTGTTGTACATTTGTCGACTGATGCATTACTCTCCTGCTATTCTACAAATCTCTCAATTTTTAGGTATCATCATCATCATCATCATCATTGTCCAACTCCAGCTTTCCGGGTGTGGTGTACAAGCGCTCGCCATCTCCTCCTGTCTTCATACATCTTCTGTTCCAGAATGTCTTCCCACTTGTGTCCTTTCTCCTCCACATCTGATCTTACGGTCTCTATGCAGCGTTTCTTTCGTCTTCTTCCTATGAGGTTGAGGTTTAAATACTTTTTTGTACGTCTTTCACTACTCATTCTCATTAAGTGCCCTTACCACTGAAGTCTACGTTTCCTTATGATGCTGGTGACAGGAACCTCAATACCAGCTACTCTTCGATTCACCTTATTCTTAATTTTGTCCTGTCTGTTTGTTTGATTCATAGTTGTAATGAATGTCATTTCCATTGCCTGAATACTCCAAAAATGTTCAAATGTTTGTAAATCTATCGGACCAAACTGCATGGTCATCACTCCGTAGCTTACAAACTACTTAAACCAAGGTAAACTAACACAAGGACACACACACACGCGCGCGCGCGCGCGCGCGCGCGCGCGCGCACACACACACACACACACACACACACACACACACACACACACGCCCCAGGGAGGACTCGAACCTCCGACGTCGAGAAATCGCGCGCTCCGCAGCGAGACGCCTTAGTCCGCTCGGCTACTCCACCGCTGCTGCCTGAATTCTAGTGAGGTTTCTGTTTAGTAGGGTGCATGTTTTTAAGCCGTATGTAAGGATTGGAACGAAATAGGTATGGCAAATGGTTGCTTTTACTTCTTGTAGCATGTTATCATCCCAGAAAAGCTTCCTTATTTGCCTGTAAAAACTGGATGCTTTCTGTGTTCTGCTGAGTATTCCCTGCTTAACGGTGTTGTTTTTAGAGATCATGCTTGCTAGGTATTTGATATGTGAAACAGATACTACTTTGGCCTAACCGTGAAATATATTTGATGTTGTTCCTTCCGCGTTGATAGTCATTTCTACTGTCTTTGTTTTACTTATCTTTAGTCCAAAATTTTTGAATGTGTTGTTCGAATCATTCAGTTTTCTCTGTGCTGCAACATCTGTCTATCCCTATACCATCAAATCTTCGGCAAAAACAAATCTTAGCTATTATCATTATTTGAAAACAACATTCCCAATCAATTGCACTGAACTTGCAAATGACTTGTTACGGAAAAATGCCGCTAATGGCAGTGAAGCAAAAAATACATCGGCGCTAGATCAAAATGTATCGCAGTGGTAGGAGCAAGTGCCAAAGGCATCTCAACGAAGTACCGTACCTGGGCTACGCTACAGTCATCATTTCTGGTTTTTGAAGGTTGGTAGGAATAGAGTAATAAGATACGATGCTGAAATTGGCAGAAAGCATTCCAGCCATAACGCATAACTTGAGCAGACAGTTGGGGCCCAGGTGGAATCCCGCCCCTCTGGATTTATACGCGGAGGCCCGGTCTCGCAGCAGGCAGGGCCGCCTTCCCATTAGACAATTACCATAAAGGCGAGGGGGTGGGCACCCCGCAGGGCTGCCACACGCATTTGTCACGTGGCGGGCAGCCGTTTCTGCGGGGAGTCGGGTTGCGCGGCCCGTGTCTGGGCTGACGGATGCCGCACCACAAAAACACCAGCTGCAAATCCACACATTTGCTGGTCGGAGGCTGGTCGTCACCGGAGACGGTGAAACACACTCCCCAAGTTGGGCGAATTGGGAAACAGCTCTGAGTTTGGATCGATTTTACTGAGACACTAAAGGTTTCGTGACATGGGTCACATTGTCAACTGTGCGCCTACGTAGTCCCGTGCACAGCTTGATAGCGCCATTCAGGAGGCTCGGGTTCGATTCCCGGTCAGGTTGCAGATTTTCTCCGCTCGGGGGCTGAATGTGGTTATATGCGTGTTATATAGAAGTTTCGCCACTAAACATTTAGAACAGTCGATGACAAGTCACTCACACAAGACTCAATTCCAGCAAACAGTAACGTTTGAGGCTATACTTAGACATTTGTTACCAGTACTTGTCCCGAAACATGCCGCAGACTGTTTATATTCCAGTAAAATTGGGGCACATATATCAGAACATGACGCGCAAAATGTTACGGGATACATTTCAACGAGGTGAATTCAAATGAAAAATCTACGAAACGACACTGTGCGTATAACTGAAGTTTTTATTCACAGGTAACCATCAGACGCGCGAGTGCAACTATCCTACTCTTCAACGAGCCGAAGGAATCGCAGTTTACACAATTCCTGTGGCTGTGACAACAGCCAGACCTTTTCAGTGTCCTTCAGTTCGTTGTCCGAGTTGAAGCGCTTTTGTCTGAGATAATTTTTAACGAACCAAACGGCTGGAAGTCACAATGCGACATGACTGTGCTGTAAGTCGAATGCTCAAGCCGTTTCGACTTGAACTTGGGCAGTACACTTTGTGTGAAACTGGAGACGCGTGGACGCGCGTTATCATGTATCACAATGACTCCCTCCATAAGCAGCCCAGACTATTTGCTCTCGATGGACTTGCGTAAGATACGGAGTGTCCCACAGTACACGTCACTGTTAATGGTTTTTCCGTGCTCGAGGAATTCGGTGAGTACCGGACCTCGGACGTCGAAAAGGACGATGAGCATCACCTTCTGAGGGTACAGTCTTGAATTTTTCAGGGAGAGTTGACGAAGCATGATTCGTGTCCCAAAGCGGCATATTCAAATTTGAACCGATTTGCTTGTCAAGATGTTTCGTACCTTCTCATTTGAACACCCCTCGTAGTAATGGGAACGCATCTTGCACAATCTTGGCTTACTCTACTTGATTTCTCCGCTACCCGCACTTCCTCAGAATCCGTTTTATCGTTCCGCACAGATAATAGTCGTCCGTGTGGGCAGTAGTCTCTCGTGAGCTTCTACGTATTGATAAATTTGGGATGAGTCGCTCTTGGACTGTAGACCGCCCCCTCTCTATTATAATTTTCATCATCTGCGTTCAATGACGTCGAAGTTCTATCGCCCCTTTCCTTATTGTGTGTCAGCAAATGCAGGTTCGTTTTAATGAATTCGGAAAAGGAAGCGGAATGTTGGTGAGAAGAGGGAGTATAAAAGGAATATCGCACTGAGTGCGAAATAATAATGTTTAGTTTAAATAAATTATATATATTCAACACAGGAACAATTATGCTTGGATGCATTACAATGTTCAAAAATGGAGTCAGTTTCAATCGTACAACATGGAATGACGATGCAGCCAGATAAGGAAAGGAAGAGGCGTCGACAGTAGTCTTGTGTAGTTCGCGAACGAACTAGTTCGTAAGAGTGCTCCCACAGGCGAACTAGTTCGCAGGTCCCTCGCCTCTTAGTTCAACCGCTCCTTTTCCGAAGATTGACTGGGAACAGCGAGAGGACGCGAGAGCGCGCAGAATCGCGTGATTCCCTTATGCGTAGTTCCCGTCATTTCGAGCTGAGATGCAGCTCAGCTGTAGTTTTAGTATCGGTAGCAAAAACCAAAACGAGCGGACGAACTAAAAAGAGCGACCTATTCGCGGCCGAGCTGCGAACTAAAAGTTGAGCTCTACCGGTCGCGAAGTAAAATATGCGCAATAGTCGCGAACAGAATTAAGAATCACATATTTGCCTTCTGCTGATAAGCCATTTGGAGGTTAGCGTCTGCCTGCTAGATTACATAGTTCAGTGCTGCAAAATTTCTGCTCTGAAGTATTCTGCACTCTGAAATATCGGACTAATAAATTCCATAATGCCAAGATATAAGAGTTATCTCTAAACTTAAACGCGAGAAGTTATCCACAAACTGTTGCTTTTGGTTTGCGTGATATCATCAGCGGCTCAAGCAGCAAGCGCATGAAGCAGCTAGGTGGGGGAACTTCTCTCTCCACCTGCATGTGCAAACCACGCCGCTCAGCTGTCACTGGGAGCGGGCGAACTAAAAGAACGAACTAGTTCGCGGCAGAACCGCGAACTAAAGTGAGCGCTCACGATCGCGAACTATTATGCGGGAGTCTAGTCGACAGGGCGAGCTGAAGCTGTAGACAGACACACACACACACACCCCGTTTACATGGGCTCCCAAAACTGGATTTCGTAAACCGATTTCCCAATTCCGGTTTTGTTTGGTCATGTAAACACTCCAAAATCGATTCTGGAAATCCGCTTCTCTAAAGCGGTTTTCCAGTTCCACTATAGAATTTCGTGCCCACGTAAACGCAACAGTTTTTGAAGCGTTCTTGGCTTGTCAGATCGTGTTTTCTTGTTAAGAATTTTCGGCACATATGGAAAGAGTGATATTTTCTAATGTGTAATACAAGTATAAATATTAGAGTGAACATGTATTTAAATAAAAAAATAGCGATTGTGCAGACTAAATAAGGAACTGAATCAGCTGTTTTCCCGCCGCCATGTTAAGTCAGCCAGGAAATCCGATTCAGGCTATACCACGTAAACACGTCAGCGAAAAACGGTTTAAGAAAATCGGTTTCCGTCTTCCGGAAGATGTGTGGCATGTAAACTTTGTGTGTGTGTGTGTGTGTGTGTGTGTGTGTGTGAGAGAGAGAGAGAGAGAGAGAGAGAGAGAGAGAGAGAGAGAGAGAGAGAGCGCGTACCGTTCTGCCACCGTCCACGTGCGCGCGTTACACCACCAGCCACCAGAGTGCAGAGTATGCGCGAGGTCGAAGCGGTGAACGATGCACGCTACAAGTGTCTCCGTGCTAGTCGAGAAGCGTGTGACGGCAGGACTTGTGGGCCGCCTTGTGCGATACCAGCCGGCGCGGCGTTAATGACGCTACGGCGCCTGCGGCTGCGTCCGTCTGTCTGTCTGTGAGGGGCGGGCGGCCTCGCCTCGCCTCCAGGTCGCCGTTTCCTTTCCCTTCTCCCTTCCCTTCCCTTCTCTTCCAGTCCCTTCCTCCTCGGTGGTTTTTGTGGCTCCGTTCTGTCGGGCCGGGCGCGGCGCTGAGCCGGCGCGTGTTGCGCTCGGGGCTGTTGCTGCCTCCCCCCCTCCCCCCCAGTAATCAATTCACTGGCGACCTGGCGAGTCAACGCGGCCGCGCCAGCACGCCCCCACATAAAGGCGAGCGCCGCTGTAAGGCACAGACTGGCCCCAGACCCACTAATGACGCGTCTTCCATTATGGCAGCGCGACACAGCGGTCGCAGGCGCGGGCGCGACCAAGCCCTGCCCGTGCACTGAAGAGTAGGCGCTGGCGTCGTGCTGTTCCGCTGCCAGACACGACACGGTGCCACGATTTCAAATGAACCACTGCCAGTGGCACTGCTTTGAAAGGGTCTGTGTAACCTTCGCAAGAATAAAAACGTCTTTGTCGTGAACATTGACCTTAACCCTGTAATGCATAGCCGCGGAGGAGTAGTCGAGCGATCTAAGGCGCCTCGCTGCGGAGCGCGAGTTTGCTCGCCGTCGGTGGCTCGAGTCCTCCCTGGGCATGTGTGTGTGTGTGTGTGTGTGTGTGTACATCTACATAGATACTCTGCAAATCACATTTAAGTGCCTGGCAGAGGGATCATTAACCACTTTCATCACTTTACCGTTCCATTCTCTAATAGCGCGCGGGAAATAGTTCCGTTTTCGAAAATGTTTGTATAGCTTATGGGACTGAACTACGGGGTCATCAGTCCACAAAGTTACAAACTACTTATGAACTAGCTAACACTAAGGACGGCACAAATATCCATGCCCGAGGGGGATTCGAACTCCCGACCGTAGTGGCCGTGCAGACCGTGACTGACGCGCCGCAGTCCCCTCGGCCACCGCGTCCGGCTCCGTTTTCGATCTGATTTCTCTTATTTTATTGGAATGGTCATGTCTCCCTAAGTAGGTGGGTGCTAGCAAAATATTTTCACATTCAGAAGTAGAAGTCGCTGACTGAAACTTCGCAAACAGATCACGCTGCAATGAATAACGTCTTTTTTTTTAATGATTTCCACCCCAATTCGTGCAACATTTTCGTGACTCTTTGCCCCCGTAACGTGAAAAAACAAAACGAGCTGCTCTTCTCTGAACCTTCTCAATATCTTCCGTCGCCGGCCTCGGTGGCCAAAGAGACTGCGGCGCGTCAGTCACGGTCTGTACGGCCACTACGGTCGGGGGTTCGAATCCCCCCCCCGGGCATGGATATTTGTGCCGTCCTTAGTGTTAGCTAGTTCATAAGTAGTTTGTAAGTTTAGGGACTGATGACCCCGTACTTAAGTCCCATAAGCTATACAAACATTTCAAACATTTTGGTTCGCGAGCGTCAGGAGGGTCGCAAAGTCTTGCTCGGTGGGTCTCCGTCACAGGATGAAGTACGTGCACCATAAAATAACCAGTGGCATTCACTAATACAAAAACGTATGCCTAAGCGAGACACATTTATTGTTAAAATTGCGAAGTTCCTCGTGTAACATTCATTAGATTTTTATATCAGTGTTTTAATGATGAATAAGCGGGAAGGCTGACTACCGTTTTCGGGAACCATCACTAGGTAAAAAAAAAAAAAAAAAAAAAAAAAAAAAATGGATTCTTTGTTTTACCCCACAGTCCCAAACTCCTGTGTATTTACTTATTATGACTTATTTTTAAGTTTTTAAAATTCAGTCCAGTGTAGCTACAACATAATATTCATTTTCAGCTACCTGAATTTTTAGAATACTAATTTCACTAGACAGATTTGTTTTAATTTAATCTAATGCAGTAACTATTCATTCTAAGTTCTTGATGCCACTCCAAACCTGGCCTTACAACTGTCATATATGGAACACCATTGATAATTATCGTGCAAAATTATTATCAAGGCACTTATATATATTTATCAGCATTATCAGTTTGTTTGTAATAGTAGGTAGTTCCAGTTCCCAGGTTATATTCACATTTATTCCTTGTTTTATCCTTCACACATTGTATATATATTTATTACTGTTTAGTTTTTAAGTTGATGAACTGAATAACACAATGGCGAAGAAGTGTTATACTATGTATGTCGATCTAAGTAGAGACATTTGTCATCTTTCCCATATTGTATCTAAACATTGTAACCTCTTTGACACAGTAGTCAATACTCTGAAGATGGCCTAATAAACTGAAAACCGGTTAAGTAAACAAAAATAAACTTGTAGAACACACATAAAATTATTTTTTTTTTAATTTATTTGATTATGTTCTACCAAGAAGCGACGGAAGAATCAGTAAAAAAAGTAAAAGAACTTTGTTCAATCATTAATTCTGAATAATTCGAGGATAAGATCTACTTCTTAAGTAATGGTTTACGCTTCTTAATGAGCATTATTTGCTTCTGAGCATAGTTTTGTTACGGTTGGTGCGGAGGTGGGGTCCGCCGAGTATTTTTTATTTCGAAGGGACTCTCACATTCTAAAACGTTGTAGAACACTGTAGTAGATCGACCCATCGATAGGGACACGCTTTCTATAATTTCACAAGAGGTTTGTTCCAGCAGCTGCCAGACTGCTTGACGCGCATGCGCAACGCTGAAAATTGAGTTCTAGCAGCGCCTTCTCCCGCTTCTGGCTACTTGGAGTGTGACTGTTTGGTATTCCAGCAGTTGCCGCAAGCAGCCAGACGCTACCCGGAAAAATATTACTGGCACGGTGAAGCTGCCAATTTGCGCATGCGCAGAAAGGTCTGAGGTAGAGTGGGGGGGGGTAGCCATCACGTGATACGTGAATGTTTGTACTTTGTAGCGTGTTTTTCGGATATTTCGAAGTCACTGCAATCCTATTTGAGATCAGATGTTTCTCGTTTACACTTATTCGGTATTAGGAAAGTATTTTAATTATTCCTTTAAACTCACCTTCGCCTGCAGCCAGAAACTGTGCAAAAAGCGTTCCAGCAGTGCAAGTATCAAACAAAGGTTTTTACGTCATAGTAGCTGCGCATGCGCAGTTACACCTGTTTCTTGGCGCTTGAAACTAGCGGTCTGGCGGCTGCTGGAACGAACCTAAGATGTGCTAGTTAGGTGAGCGCGCGCTCACACACACACACACACACACACACACACACACACACACACACACAGAGAGAGAGAGAGAGAGAGAGAGAGAGAGAGAGAGAGAGAGAGAGAGCCAGCCCTCGCGCACGTGCTGTGGTTTGTGCCTTCCGTCCCTCCTCTCCCCAGCTGACCACAGGAATGCCTGCCACCTGGTGGTGAGGCGGTCAGGCGCGTTTTGTCTCCGCTTGCGGTCCAGACGGGAAACCCGACCTAGCCCAGCTCACCGCCACAGCTTCACAGGCGCGTAGTCCGGTTTAAATCACTTTCATCCGACGTTTATCCTCCTGCCTTGCGATGTTACGGCGACAGGCAATTAAACCACTGTGGCAAGTAGCTGCGGCCAAAAGCAACCACTCTTCCCTGCAAAATTTATTAGCTAATGTTCATTAAGAAATGTGCCGTGTGTTCCAGCAGATAAGACTAAAAAGAACGTCTGCAGTCGGAGTCGTTGAAAATTTTTATTCTTAAAAGATGCTCACAGCAGAACAGAGGCACTGTAGAAAAATGTTCAAATATTTAAGCTTAAGGGACTTAACTATGGGGTCATCAGTCCGTAAACTGACAAACTACCTATGAAGTATCTTATACTAAAGACGACACAAACATCCATGCACGAGGGGGGGGGGATTCGAACCGCCGACCGTAGAGGCCGTGCAGCCTGTGACTGGCGCGCCGCAGACCGCTCGGCCACTGCGGCCGGCGGCACTGTAGAGCTTTGCGGTATAGACATGGCTGGACAAGACTCTTATTTATATTCTACTTGGAAAATTTGTGTATTTCTCTTATCCCAAGACATAACGCATTAGAGACATTTTTCTGTCAATCCTGAACAAGCTGTGTGGCAACAAAAACCAACTTGGTTGGCAGTATCGAACGCAGAAGTTAGAAACCTTGAGAGAACGTACACTAGTCTACGGCTAAAACGACACTAGTGGCCTCCAGGAAAAAAATTGCCAGAGAAACAAGTGACTTTTCGCGCATGTTTGGCCTCAAAACGTTTCCTGACATACAATCAAATTGTATTTTTTTTTCTTTAATTTTGTGTACTTTCCTTCTCGCTGGGATGCGCATTACTTTGAGGAGCTTGTCAGATTGCTGTTAGTTGATACAAATTACGTATTTGCCACTTGTCGCTTTTACACGTCAGCGCTACGTGTAAAGTCGATGAGTCACTACCAGAGGTCTGTGGGGCGAGGAAGAGGTTAGTGAACACGTTCCAACTGTCAGCAAGCGCCGTATATGAACTGAAAGGCTCTCGATAATACAGCCGTGTACGCGGTGATGCGTGTAGGACAATGATACATTGGGCCTAGGTACGAAACCGACCGATGGGTGAGACAGCCAAAGGGTCATGGCGACCTCTGGCCTGCAGCATGAATCTCAGGGCCCGGTACGAATTTTCACTCGTTGCTGATGTATCATTTCACTGCCCTATAGCAGGCCAGGATAATCATTTCTCTCTTTTGCGTATGAAGCCTGTCATTTGCAGCTAGAGAAATCAAATAAACGCGGAGTTTTGTGATGCGTATTGCTGTGGTCGGGAGGCTCGTGGTGGCGCAGTAGACAGGTGGCCTTCTTGTCCCGCAGCGCTCCAGTAGAGGTGGACGCATTCCAGCGCGGCTGTGGCGCGGCCGCGCATGCAAATCACTGCTGCTGCCGCAGCTGGCCAGACACGCGACACAGCAGCGCACTGCTGCCAACACCTGCAACCGGACACGTCTACATCTACATCTACATGGGATACTCTGCAAATCACATTTAAGTGCCTGGCAGAGGGTTCATCGAACCACTATTATATTATTTTATCTCTCTGTTCGAGCTCTGATTTCTCGTATTTTATTCTGATTATCATTTCTACCCGTGTAAGTGGGAGTCAACAATATATTATCGCATTCGGAGGAGAATGTTGGCGATTGGAGTTTCGCAAGTAGCCCACGCCGCAGCGATAAGCGTCGTTGTTGTAATGATTCCCGTCCCAGATCCTGTATCATTTCCGTAACTCTGTCTCCCCTGTATCGTGACAATACGAAACGAGCTGCCCTTCTTCGGACTCTTTCGATGTCCTCCGTCAAACCCGCCTGATAAGGATCCCACACTGGACTGCAATACTCCAAAAATGGACGGACAAGCGTACTGTATGCAGTTTCTTTTGTAGTTCTGTTGCATGTTTTAAGGGTTCTGCCAATAAAACGCAGTCTCTGGTTCGTCTTTCCCACGATATTATCTACGTGTTCTTTCCAATTTAAGTCTAAAAAAATGTTTGTATAGTCTATGCGACTTAAGTATGGGGTCATCAGTCCCTAAATTTACAAACTACATGAACTACTTACGAACTAGGACGGCACAAATATCCGTGCCCGAGGGGGGGATTCGAACCCCCCGACCGTAGTGGCCGTCCAGACCGTGACTGAAGCGCCTCAGTCCCCTCGGCCACCGCGGCCGGCAATTTAAGTCTAAAGTAATAGTAATTCCTAGGTATTTTGTGGAGTTTACGGCCTTCACATTTGATTGATTTCTCTTGTAAACAAAGTTTAACGGATTTCTTCTCGTACTCATGTGGACGACTTCACACTTCTCATTATTTAGAGTCAATTGCCAATTTTTACACCATAGTGATATCTTATTCAGACCGTTCTGCAGTTGGTTTTGATCTTCAGATGGTTTTACTAGCCGGTAAATAACGGCGTCATCTGCAAACAACCTAAGACAGCTACGTAGTTTGTCCCCTAAATCGTTTATGTAAATAAGCAACAGCAGAGGAGCAATGACACAACTCTGTGGAACGCCCGATATCACCTCTGTTTCAGTCGATGCCTTACCATCGATGTAAATGCGTCGCGGGAGTAGCCGAGCGGTCTCGAGCGCCATGTTAAGGATCGCGCGGTCTCCCGCGTCGGAAGTTCGAATCCTCCCTCGGGCGTGTGTGTGTGTGTGTGTGTGTGTGTGTGTGTGTGTGTGTGTTGTCCTTAGGTTAGTTAAACTGAAAGTAGTTTATAAGTTTAGGGACTGATGACAAACATAATTTGGTACCATAGAATTAAAAACACTTGAATATTTTTTTTAGCGTGTTAATAGTGGAGTTAAGACAGCCAGCAACTACCAGACAACAGAAGAATGTGCTGCGAGATAAGTTGCGGTCATCTTCTCTCTCATCTACATCCACAATCTCGCCCATATATATTTACCTACTCTACACCTATCGTCTCTACCTATCGTTAAAATATATCTCCCTGTAGAATATTCAGTAGCAACCATCCTCAGTGAAGTAAGAGTACGTTGTCTCGAGACGATTGAATAAAAAGTACTCTGGTTTTCGTCCGCGTCAAGTGGTTAAAAAGAGCTGCAGGACAGCAGCTTCCTGCAACTTCCTGCAGCAGCAAAGCAGGCACTACCGCGCATGCGCGGTACAAATGACGTCAGTCCGGCTGCAGGAGGAAATTTTCCCTGCAGCTCATGCAGCCAGGAAGCTGCAGCCGGGAGCTTCCTTCAACAGCCGGTAGGCTACAGCAAGCTGTAGGATTGCTCTTTGAACACGAATTTCCGTACTGCGCATGCGCGGTTGCAGCCCTGCAGCTCTTTGAACGAACCCCTTGGCCGTTGTCAAGCGCTGAAGTGCGCCTCGGTTGCACAGTGGTAGAGTGCCAGACTACAAATCCAAAGGACGCGGGTTCGATCCCACCAGGTCCTAGGATTTTAGTCTGTCACTTTCCACTTCTTTCACCTCTGGCAGTGTTGCTGATGTGAAAAATACCGAGTAGCACCGTGGTTCGGAACCCACGTTAAACTGTAGGTCCTTCTATAACTGGCTGGGTAAGTCAGTTCGAAAGTCGGAGGAAGGCAACGGCATACCACCTCCAAACAAGACCATGCCTAGTAAAGCACTGTCGTGTTCTAACCAATCTTCGGATTGTTGACTGCTTTACCTTTTTTATGGCTGCGCACTGGGGCGCCCTCTACACCGTCTATATATGCCGAGCTCCCTCGAGCCCTCATTGCATTTGACATTTCTGCCTCCGATGATGTCTTACGCAGCCGAAGACAAAACGTTAAGCCGCGGTCGATAGGTAATACTTTCACATATCAGCCCGAAAAATTTAAGTGGAGTTAACATCGGCCTTGAAAGCCTACATTGTATGATCACCGCCTACTGCTCGAACTGGCCGTTTTTTGTGTCAGAAATAGTGTTCCTGAAGACAGAAGAGTTACGCGTAGCCTAATGCCAAACGTCGGAGGCCGCCAGATGTTTCCGCTAGTGCCTGGCGGTCGCGCTCCTGGAGCTGGTTGTTAGGCAGGCCGGGTGGCCGGGTGACGGCGTTTTCCTGGTGCTACTGGAACGGCCTCGGCAGCGGCGGCTGCATGCAGATCGGCGCGCGGCACCAGGAAGCGAGCGTGCTGCGCCCTGGTGGCGGCTGCGGCGCCACCGCCACCGGCTGCAACCGCTCGCTGGCTCGCTGTCAAGTGCGGACGCCAGGACACCTGTTGCCGCCGCCTCTGTGGCCGTCTTACTGCTGATGCTGCAACGGCTGCCTGTTGCCGTTGCTCAAATATTTCATTTTATAAACTGTGCGATAATTTCGAAGTGGTGGTACACGAGCATTTCACATATCCATATACTCGGAAGGCTAATGGTCCAAATCTAGCTTAGGTCGTACCACTTGAAATGCTGCATTACATGCGGCCAGATGATGTGAATTATGAAATAAATCGCAATTTGCGATGTTATTGCTTCAGTGTATCCGCTTTAGATGGAATACCAAACTGTGGCGAATGAAAATTTATAACTTATAACCTAACATGATGTACAGCTTTAATTTCTCCAAAAACTGCCAAATTAATTCGGACGCCCCGTGCCGATGTCATAGGGCGATGTCTGACGATCGTTGTCGGTGCCACTCTGAACGCAGTTGTTGTTGTGGCGGTGTTATTGGTAAGGCGACGCAGGTGCAATTTTAACCGAAATATTACACAACTTTACTAATTTATTACAAACAAATGAATACTCAACTTTGTGCTTTGGAGAAGTTTGGTGATTCCATACATCTATGTGAATACTTCAAAATTCCCTTGAACGACCGCCATAATTTCTAAGTCCCTATATGTAAACAAGTCTTGATTCACTTCGAACCGCTGTACCAAGGTGAGGACAATGTTGTGGACAGTGTAACACTGACGAAACTATGCACTCTGCCCTGGCTCGACGAACACTCTCCTCTCTCTCGACGAACACTGTCCTCTCTCTCTCGACCAACACTGTCCTCTCTCTCTCTCTCTCTCTCTCTCTCTCTCTCTCTCTCTCTCTCTCTCTCTCTCTCTCTCTCTCTCTCGACCAACACTGCCCTCTTTCTTTCTTTCTCTCTCTCTCTCTCTCTCTCTCTCTCTCTCTCTCTCTCTCTCTCCTTCGACCAACACTGTTAGACGCGATTTAAATGTGATTCTGATAATCATATTTAACACACTTGTTACTGTTCGTAATGCGCGGCCCCTGTCGGAAATCTAGCATCTTGTATTTCCGACATTGTAATGTTGCCGCAACTGTCAGTATTGATGGTGGTTGTCTTTGGTGTATAACTATCTGCAACACTGCAGCAGCCTAAAAAACAGCGTGTCGAATTGTCAGCTAAGACGTCCTTAATCGAGTCTTAAAAAGTCTTGTGCGTTGCTATATAAGCTGGTGTTTGGCGTCGCCCTGGCTAACTGCCTGTGCCGTGTGGCGAGGCACTGGGGCCTTCTCTTTAAGGGCACGCCCAGCCGCGGTCACTATTTATCAAAGTCTGGCGGACAGAAGGCGAGCGTCTGGCCTCACACGTGCCCGCAGAGACACGGCGCGGAACAATGGGACCACGGCTTATTCAAATGGCCGGCCGGCCAAAATAAAAAAGCCGCCGGGCCGGGCACTCCACAAACAACATCCCGAGCGGCACTGGCGGGACCCAGCCGCGTCAAGGGGCGGCCTTTGTGCCGGCAAGGGGTGCGCTTGCGTTGAATATGTATGCGGGTGGCATGCATTATGTATCGGGGGTGTTATTGAGACATGATGATGCGGCCGCGGCCCAGGAATCCGGGCCCACGGGGAATCGCGACGCCGCCCGCCAGGGACCACCCGTCGCTTAATTTACTCCTCCTCTTCATTCCCTCTGACTCGCCATAAAATTTTTTTGTAACAGGTTACACCTTCTTGGGTGTGATTTACTGGCTCTACGGGTGTTCCAGACTGTTGCGCAAAATTTAAGGACGAAAGAGACGCGTTTAAATGTTACTGGCTGACTGCAGAACTGGGAAACGAACTCACGCCCTCTGGCTTTATCACACGGTTTCTCCTTGAGAAATTTTCATATCAGCGGACACCTGAATCTGCAACTACATCTCTACCGCCGGTCTGCTACGCTTGCACAGTACAGTTCGCGACGGATTGCGCATATTTTAGTTCTTTTAGGTCTTTTCTTTTGTTATGACACTTTTTTGTATAATCATCAGTGTTGCCCAAGCGTGTGCTATTATGGATTTTTGGGCAATTAGACATCAAATACTTAAGTAAATAAACCAGTTATTTACACGAATGGGTGATTCAGTGGTATTCAACTACATTGCATACAGAGTACTCGTATTTTATTTTTAAAATGGATTTCTTTATTTATTTAATAGGTCATTGAAGGAACATTACCTACAAAATATGCTAAATGCATCAATTTTTGTGAATAAAAATGCACTTATTTATAAATGACTTTTAATTTTTATAAAGTTTTGGAAGTGATCAACAAAAAATATTACTACTATATATTATACGTGCGCAAAGAATATACCTATAACATTAACAATACCTGCTGAATACCTTAGAAAAGAAAATTTGTGGCAGTGAACTATGAAACTACAGCTGAGCTGCATTTCAGCTCGAAATGACGGTAACTGGCAGAAGGGAATCACGATTCTGCACGCTCTCGCGTCCTCTCGCTCTTCCCCTTCAGTCTTCGGAAAAGGAACGGACGAACTAAGAGGCGAGGGATCTGCGAACTAGTTCGCGTAGTTCGCTGTGGGAGCGCTCTTCCGAACTAGTTCGTTCGCGAACTACACGAGACTACAGTGTTGAACCGGTACGCATGTTGGTCCCCGCAGCTCCAGGTCGTGGTAGACTCTGCAGGTCAGTACCGCGCGTGTTGTCCACCTGGCCCTTGATCCTGTGGCTCTCGTTTACGTAGTGGGTGTTACGTGAGCGGCTCGTTCCTGACCGCCGGCAACGGACCGGGGCGTGCGCGCTGTGTGTGTGTGTGCGTGTGCGCGCGTGTGCGTGTGCGCGTGGGCCGTTAGCAGAGTCCTAAGCGGCTGTTTGCCGAGCGCTTGAGCAGCTCGCCCCATTCTCTCTGCGGCAAATATTGGGCCTTGTAATTAAGAGAAATGCTAACCGCTGTTTGCTCGGACCCGGCGGCCGGTGGCACTCCTCCAGGGGGCTATCGGGTGTGTAGCGGGCCCGGCTGTGTGCGTCGGCTGGGGCGTTGGCGGTGTCGGGTGTCGCCGATTGGGAACTGCCGCTGCAGCCACCATACTTCCACCTGCTTCTCAAGATTAACGGTTGGGCCAAAATGGGCAAAGTCGCCACCAATTCTACGCCGGAGGAAGCACAAATACACTCGAGACTTCTTATCTCAACGCCCACGGGGTCATATGGTCGGTGTTATGCATCACTAGTCCATGCGCCATATGTCATAACTGACATAACGGAACGTAAATTTTACATGTTCTTAAAATTTATTTATTTATGAATGTTTCTCATCTATTTGTACCAAAGGAGGGTTAGTGTTCTTTCACTTAGTAGTGAAATCTCACTGTAAATAACTACTAAACACGGTCCATATGGTGGTGCCGTTGGGAAGGGACGCGTGGATTAATGCGTTATGCTATAGACTGGGTGGCCGTTCCCGCCGGACATTAGAGTCCTCCTTAACCCCTAGCACTGTACTGTTACCTTCGGAAATTAATTTCCAACACACCACAGTTGCAGATGATATTTCAGTTTGTACTGATTTCATTCACGATGCCTGCTTGAAGGTGCATTGAAAATGGTCAGTATGTGATCGAAATCGATCTGCTGCTATAATAATAAAGCCTCTAGTAACGACCAGTGTTGCTTATTACGTTTGGTTTGTTCATCATTGTGTGGTGATTGAGTACGACATTCCTGAAAATGGAATCAAATCACATAGTTGCGTGTGTTTTCGCTAGTGTAAGTTAAATTAGGTTGAGAGTCTAGAGACTAAAGACCGTAACAGTTTGGTCCAATAGGATTACAGAAATTAAGACATTTTAATTCCTTGATGGCATTGCAAACTGTCAAAGATGAAGGAAAGTAAGTGACGCCTCCTAGTCCGTAAACGACTGAATCTTTAAGGTCTGTAAACATGAAGCTATTGAAGTTCCGCCATAGCATCGCAAACTAGAAACCCCCAAGTTCCGAACCCTCATCATGAAGTAGACAGTTCTCACTGAACACTCCCCAAAACCCACACAGTTTTCCCTGTTAATGGCCTAGAACTTCGTAATATAACAAATATTGTATCTCTTTAATGTTCAAATTCAAATATTTGTAAATCTATGGGACTTATGTAATCTGGTTATCAGTCCCTAGACTAAGAAACTACTTAGTTAAACTAAACTAAGGACAAACACAGCTATCCCCGAGGGAGGACTCGAACCTCTGACGGCGAGCAACCGCGCGCTCCGCAGCAAGGCGCCTTGGAATGCTCGGCCACTCCACCGCGGCTAGAAAGTTGTGTTGGACAGTTTAGGAATTTCCACATGGTAGAGCAGGAGGACCAACGCGTCTGAATTAAATTTTGCGTAAAACTGAAGTTAACGTTTACAGTGAAACACCAAGTGAAGCCTGCGGTGATGAGTGACTAAGCCGTTTTCGACTTACGATTGGTTCGCGCGGTATAAAAAATGGCCGGGCGAGAGTTCTGAAGATACCCTCATTCATGACGCATTCGACAACCAAGGGTGCCGTTTCAAATGTTTGTAGAACTTACGGGACTTAACTACGGGGTCAAGCTTACATACTATTTCAAATGTTCAAATGTTTGTTAAGCTTATGGGACTTAACTACGGGGTCATCAGTCCCTAAACTTACAAACTACTTATGAACTACCTTATACTAAGGACGGCACAAATATTCATGCCCGAGGGGGGATTCGAACCCCCGACCGTAGTGGCCGTGCAGACCGTGAATGGAGCGCCTCAGTCCCCTCGGCCACCGCGGCCGGCTGCCGTTCATGCCAGGAACGTCAACGAAATTCTGCATTCCAGTCGACAGGTAAACACTGCTTCCGAAAATGAAAACGGGGTTGACACTGAGTATCGCTTGTGGTGGAAACTAGTTTTAAGGAAATGGTGTACAAAAAGTGAAAGGGAAGCGTATAAAATATTTGTGTACAAAGTTTGGGAATGTTTCTAAGAGGCCTCGTAAGCTGTTCTGGAAGTTTTGATGTGTAGTGTTGGCCAGACGCGGCTTTCCCGGAGGGAAGTGCGAAGTGGCTAGTCGTGAGGGAGCACAGCGGCCCCGCAGAGTGGATTCCCGTGTCACTGGAACAGCGGAGGCGCTGTCCGGGGAAGCGGCGTTTCTGTGTGAATGGCGGCAATAAAGCCAGACGGGGCCCGCCCTCGGTTTACGGCTCGCGGGGCAATTTGGGCTGCGGGCCGTTGTGGGCGAAGCACGACACGCCGTAACGGCGCACCAGTTGGTGCAGGCGAGGCAGTGAGGACCGCTGAGCCAACCTCAGCAGGAACGGGCCGCCCATCACTATGAAAGGGCCAATATCCGGTAACCTACAAGCGGTACTGCCCTTCAGGTCTTGCCAGTTCTAGATTCCTCAACGCCCTTTTCCTCCATCTAGGCTTTCCTGTTCCTCCTTTTCTCATATTCCCACTCGTTTCCTTCCTCAACTTTTATTGTAGATGTTCTTCCCCAGTTCGTCTTAAATTATCCTTCTTGTCACACCACCTGTTTTTTCTTTCTTTCGCTTCTTCGTTTTCCCCACTCTTTTGTCATTACCAGGCGACGTGGCGCATTGGTAACACAGTGAAATCGCATTCGGGAGGGCGGCGGTTCAAATCCGACTCGAACCATTCTGATTTACGTTTTCGAAATGTTAAAGTGTTTGTAAACCTATTGGACCAAACTGCAATGGTCATCAGTCTCTAGACGTACGAACTAATTAAACTAACTTACGTTAATGACACACACACACACACACACTCACTTTAGGGAGAACTCGAACATCCGGCGGGAATAGCCGCCCAGACCATAGCATGACACCTTAGATCACGTGGCCATTCCACGCCATTCGTTTCAAAGGGCACGACCGGTAACCTTTCCCACCCCGGTCAAGAACTATCCGATCTTATGCTCCGTCTTTAAGTTGACGGGGCATCATGCCTAATCTTCCGTCCTTCCTTTTTTTCTTCTTTTTGTCTTTCTCCTTCCTACCCCCTTTCCTCCGTCAACTTCATCTTTTTCGTGTGTCACTCTTTTCCGCCCTGTCCTTTCTCTTATTTCTTTTCTCTCCTCTTTCTTTTTCCCCCTGTCCCTCGTGACTTTCTCTCTCTTCTCTCTCTCTCTCTCTCTCTCTCTCTCTCTCTCTCTCTCTCTCTCTCTCTCTCTCCCTCTCCCCTCTTTTTTTTCTTTAATCTCACTATTTTTTTCACACTGCGTCCTTTTTACCTATTTTCGTGTCTTTTCCTTCCTCTCCCTCCTTTTCTCTTCCCCCCCTTTCTGCTTCCTCTTTCTGTTTTTCTTCTCTCTGTTCCCCCTTTTTCCTCTTATTTCATCTTTTTCCCCTCTCTTCTTCTTCTCGCTGTGGTAACACACTGGACTCGCATTCGGAAGGATGGTGGTTCAAATGACCTCCGACCATCCAGATTTAGGTTTTCCGTGATTTCCCTAAATCATTCCAGGCAAATTCCGAGATGGCTCCTTTCAAAAGGGCACGACCGATTTCCTTCCACATCCTTACCCAAAAATCCGAACGTTAGCTACGTCTCTAATGACAAAGCTGTCGATGGAACGTTGAACCCTAAGCTTCCTTTCGTCTTCTTTTTCTTCTTTCCTCTCATTATTACCCTGTTTCATTTATAACTAGAGGACCCGTGCGAATACTTCACGCCATTATTGGATTGACAAAAAAAGTTGGGGAAAAAAATGGAAGTAAAGTTGAATGTTCACGCATAACTTCCTTCAGAATCTATCAATGCAAGTGTTTAAAATCGCAAAACAAAGAGCTTGATCCGCTGAGTGTTGTTAGATCAAAAAGAACTGCGTACCTCAATTAGAACCGAAGATATCGTAAAGCAGATAAAAAATTCAGTGCAAGGACAGAGAGATACCGCGTTTGAATAAAGGATGGAGAGCAAGTTACTTCTGATACTTGATGAGAAATCTGTATATGAATACCTTTCGTTTAAAAGAAAAATAAAGGAAATCGGTCGAGTAGTTTGGTCTGGCTGACTGACTTTAGTTTTCATAGATTATTTTAATATAGAAGATAACCTATGGACTTATTTTCCACTTCCGCAGGAGGCGATTATTCAGACCTTACCAGGAAATTTTTGTTTGGCTCCTGCTACTTTATGTGGAGACTGAAATTTTAGCCGCGTGGAATGACCGCGTGGTCTACGGCGTCAGGCCGTTCCCGCCGGAGTTTTGATTCCTCCCTCGGGCATATATATATATATATATATATATATATATATATATATGTGTGTGTGTGTGTGTGTGTGTGTGTGTGTGTGTGTGTGCGTGTGTGTGTTGTTCTTAGCGTAAGCTAGTTCAAGTAGTTTGTATCTTAGTAAACCTAATATCTGGTGTGAACATAGTGAATTAGGTAAACATAGACTGAAAAGTCTATGGAGAGATGAGCGTTGCAGTTTTGTCCAATAGGTTTACAAACATTTGAAGATTTGAGTGATTTTTTGTCGTGCCGCCATTTCATCTTCCCAGTATAGCTGCAACCGATTAGTATCCTGGTTGTGTACAGTCGCGGCCACAGTAAGCGACGCTGAATCCGGGAGGTATGAGAAACCTCTACTGAATGGAGTTTTCAGACATGACGTAATACGTAAATGCCGCTTATGCGGTAGAACAAGCCCGTTTAGTTAGCAAGGCAACGTCCTTCGGCGACTGTTTTTCAAGCTCAGTCTTTTTGAGACATACAGTGCCAGAATTATAAGTACAGCCTTTCCATTTATTTGTGTCTGAGCACCGTGTACGCTTCACTTATCGGTTGCTGAGTGCCTAGTGTCTCACCTTTCCACGTCTACTGACGATAACATCAACGCATTCAAACGCACTGCGGACTGTTCAGTTTACTTCAGCTTAAGCCGCAAAAGCGTTAGGAGAATAGAAGCACAAAATTTTCAAAGACTCTGCCGTGTCGCTAAAAAGGTAAAGCAGTCAACAATCCGAAGATTGGTTTGAACACCGCAGTGCTCTACTAGGCGTGGTCCTATTTGGAGGTGGTATGCCATTGCCTTCCTCCGACCTTACTCAGCCAGTTATAGGGGAACATACAGTTTAACGTGGGTTCCGAACCACGGTGCTACTCCATATATTTCACATCAGCAACACTGCCAAAGGTGAAAGAAGTGGAAAGTGACAGATAAAAATCCTAGGACCCGGTGGGGATCAACCCGCGACCTTTGGATTTGTAGTCTGGCACTCTACCACTGTGCTTCCGCGCTATCCTCTAGAAATGTAATGGCAGCCTTTGAAGGGTTATCTGTGTTCTAGGATCTTGCTGTACTTTAAACGTGAAAGTGAGATTATTACTCACTCTAATATCTTTGATACAGTGTCGTCGGTGGCCGAAGGGACTGAGGCACTCCAGTCACGGTCGGGGGTTCGAATCCCCCCTCGGGCATGGATATTTGTGCCGTCCTTAGTATTAGTTAGTTCATACGTATTTTGTAAGCTTAGGGACTGATGACCCCGTAGTTAAGTCCCATAAGCTATACAAACATTTGAGACATTTGATACAGGGTCGTGTCCTGAAATTTTTGGAACCAACTTCCAGAACTGTACAGCATTGAATTGTATGGAAAGATCATTGAAACTGGGTGCAGCACATTAACTACCCTATGTTTGCCGACAAATATGTAAAGATCTCTGGAGTTATTGTAAGTCGTCCAAGATACGGTGGACGGTAGCGTATGTTTTGGAAGCCTCGCCCACTTGAACAGCTTTTACACTTGTTGACGTTGTTTTGCGCTGCTCTCCACTGGAACGCCTGCGCTGCTTGGTGTATTCTCCAGCCCTCCCGGCGTAACAACAGGGCCTATCAGAGGCAGACAGGCGGAGGAGGGACTTTGGCTGCGTGGCGTCGCGTCGTGACCCTTGAGCCGAGCCCGGGAGATAAGCGGGTCGCTCTGTGGCGACTCAGACCGAGGCAGGTCTGCCCTGTCCAACCCAACCCAGGCCAGGCCGAGGCGAGGAGGCGAGCCCCGAAGACAGACGGCGCGCACGCGGGGCCTGCGCTGCGTCACGCACGCACGCACACACACACACACACACACACACACACACACACAGGTTGCCTCTCGTCTCCCTCCCCCAACTCGAGGCTCTCGCCGCCAGGGACGGATAAGACACTACATCGCTTATCACCCCGTCTGCCCCTGGCAGCAGCAGTTATGAGTTTCATCAGCAGGCAGTCGCCTTTTAAACATTGTTGAAGTAAACCTCGAGCCGGTAGAACATTGTTTTGAAGAAAAAAAAATAAAAATAAAAATTACACCTTAAAGACGACGTCTATTTTGGTGCGCTTTCTGCCACCTGTGGCGTAGAACGAGACGAGTGTTTTAAGTAAGTTCCGTTTTGTTCTAGACACTAGTAGTTCGCGCACATACCGCAACGAGCGCGTGCGTCGTGTACCAGCAGGCCTCGGGAACAACTCTCCTCAGCAAAGACCTATATAAACAACATAGACTGGCCACAGCGTCGCCATAGTTGCAGCCATTGGAAAGAAAATGTTTGTAAATCTATCGGACCAAACTGCTTGGTCATCAGTCCGTAGCTTACAAACTACTTAAACCAAGGTAAACTAATCTAAGAACAAACACACACACACCCCCATGCTCCAGGGAGGACTCGAACCTCCACGGCGAGCAACCGCGCGCTCCGCTCGGCTACTCCACCGCGGCCATTTTGGAAAGGTTGCCGCCATCTTTGAGAATGCCAGTTTCACGCCAGGTGATACTGGGCGTCTGCTAACGCTGAATCATAGGTTTTATATTAAACTATTGCCAGACACGATTTTTCCTTAATTTCTGGGAGACGCATTTCGGAAAGTAATTCCCACTACGAACAGCTTGTGTCGTTTATCACCGAGGGAGGTGGCGCAGTGGTCACGTACTGGACTCGCATTCGGAAGGATGGTGGTACAAATCCACCTCCGACTATCCAGAGTTAGGTTTTCCGTGATTTCTCTAAATCACTCCAGGCAAATGCCGGGATGGTTCCTTTAAAAGGGCACGGCCGATTTCGTTCTACATCCTTACCCAAACTCTTAGAGCATAAATAAGCTCTGTCTCTAATGACCACGCTGTCGATGGGGCATTAACTCCACGCTTCCTTCTTGTTTACTATTGCATTTAAAGTGTAATGTTTACAATCGCAAAACTGCTGTATTATTTTATGTTAGTATAATGTCAATAATCGTTTGTATTTGCTGACATATCTTCCCTATAAATATAGGCGAGTTCCTTTAAAATCTTTAATTGCCTTTATTCTGCCTGTGCGACGAATAGGAAGCTCACAGTTCAGCATCGGAGCTTTTCTGGGACCTGTTGAAAGGAACGGAGTATCGTGAACTGGGTTGGAGCAACCCTAAACTTACAAACTACTGATCTAGTAACTTCTACTAAAGGCAACACAAACATCGATACCCGTGGGAGGATTCGAACCCCCGACGGGGTACGGCCTCGCGCATCGGAGCATAGCGCCTCAATGCGCTCGGCCACTCCTCCGCGCCTATTATGACAACTATTTATTTAATCTGCCTATAATAATCATTAAGGGTACTAATTATTGAGCAGTTCATTCTAAAATTCTGTAAAAAAAAGTATAAGGGTGGCGCTAATACGAATTGCTATCTAAAGAAAAAGATTTTTAATTTTTAATTTTATTATTTTTTTTCTTTTAAATTTGAGTATGTGACTTATAATTTGAAAACACTTTTGCGGTCCAGATTTTGGCCTTCCGCGGTCCGCCAGTTGCCGGCTGCTGCTCTAGGGGTTGGCAATATTTTGTTGTTTTACGGGGTCGCCAGAATTTCTTTTACTTGCTAGAGGAGGTCACGAACTCAATAAGGTTGAAAAACACTGCTATAGCCTATTGAACGAGTTTGAAAGGGGTGACATTGTGGCCTTTGCCAGTGGCGGGATGGTCAAAGGGGAATTGCCGCGCACATTGGACGTGCTGCGACAGTTCTGCGACGATGCTGTTTACAGTGGTCACGTGAACATTAGAGGAGGCCCCGGGCATCCACGCAGAACAGACCTCCAAGATCGTCGTATTGTAGAGGCAGTAGCGGCAGATGGTACAGCTGCCATAGGCTTTGTCAGGCCACAAGTGCCGACAACAACTGTTGCCCGTCGCTGATTTCGTCTGTACACTAACGAAAGGACTATCATATCAACCGCTTTCAAAGTGCCTACTTATCTTCTATGATTCAGGCAGTCGCCCAGTCTGGTGTGACGAACAGTGAGCTCACAGATCAACATCGGAGGTTTTCTGGGACCTGTTGAAAGGAACGGAGTACCGTTATCGAGTCGCCATGAACTGGGTTGGAGCAACACCACCTAGAGCGAAGGCCGCGGCGCTCTCGTGTGACGTCAGGCTGAGTAGGTTGCGCGCGCATAGCTGACTGGGTAGCCACTGGGGCACGGCCCACTATGCCGAAGCAGCGAGCCAGTCAGGTATGCTGTAGCAACCTACTCCGCCTGACGTCACACGTGAGCGCCGCTGCCTTCTCTAGGTGGTGGTGGTTGGAGCTGAGGCTCAGACACCGTCGTCCCAGAACTGCCGCGCGCAGCGTCTGCTCCTCCCTCCTCTGATGACGTCACACCTCGCCTCGGAGAGACTGGCGCCTGCCTCTAAGAGGTTTTCCCCTTTTATTATTATTTTGTGTCCCTGCAGGCTCCGCCGCGTTTTAATGGGGCGGGAGTCTGGCCTTCCATCCCCCTGTGTTTACGCACAGAGTTCTGTAAGGGTAAACACGGGGGTAGTGCGTGTGCGGGACAGGAGACTGGAATACCCGTGTGTGGGCTGCCAGAGGCGGGCTTATATAATATGTGGGCTGTGTGTAACACCAAAACACGGTTCCTCGTCTTTGGAAGACACCATCTCTGGCTTAACGTCCGCACGTTTCAATCTCGCGAACAGCGATATGCTCCCAGGTGGTAGTGACAGAAATCCCGGTTCAAATCGTTGTGGCTGCCAGGGTTTCGTGCTGGTTTCATTACATCATCCTCCTTGCTCCTTACTACCCGTGGCAATTTGCTGGTATCCTTTAGATTGGTGTACATTGTTAGTAGGTGCTACATTAAATTTTGAGTGCAACTGTTACTTTATGAGTTCTGTAGTCTTACCGTATGTTGTGTGATTTCCTAGTGTGTACACGTGTGTTCTGACACACCGCCTTTTTGTTTCAGGTGAGCACCGCCGCCGCAGATCGCCTAGCGTGTATGCTGTCGGGTAACGTATGGCACTGAGCTTCCGCATGCTAACCACGCATTCGCCAGACGCCATCCTCATTTAGATTTTCCGACATTTTTCCTAGATGTCTGCAGGCAAGTGTTCACGATCGGTTTCTTCCCCAACTCTGGAAGGAGAAGAAGAACGGGGGGGGGGGGGGGCTGAGAGGTGTGCTTCGTCTCAAAAGACTACGATGTGGACGTCACATGAAACACTACTCCCCCTTTATTCCTTCTTTCCTTTTGCAAGGCTGAAACAGATGTAGAAAAAAAAATTTGTGAAGCTTAAGGGACTTCACTGCGGGGTCATCAGTCCCTAAACTTACAAACTACATATGAACTAATACTAAAAACAATACGAACATCCATGCCCAAGAGGGATTCGAACCCCCGACGGGGAACGGTCTCGCGCGTCGGAGCATAGCGCCTCAATGCGCTCGGCCACTCCGCTGCGGCCAGCCTTTTGAATCTGCTTGCTTTATTTCTCTTTTGGTCTCCCTCTATGATTTTTACCCCACATACCTCCCTCCAATGCTAAATTGACGATTCCTTGATATCCAAGAATGTGTCCTACCAATCATCCCTTCTTTTAGTCAAGGTATGACAGAAATTCCTTTTCTTAATTATTTTGTGAAGTAGGCTCAACCACTTATATCGTGTAAAAACACTAAAATATAACGCGTTTCAAGGGTCAAGCGCTCATCATCAGATAATCTGTACCAGAATCTTACAACATGAGACAATAAAAATGTAAAACGTAATAAAAGAAAACGTGGCTACTTCTCTTGTAACCGTGTCCACGAAGAAAGGTCCTCAGCATACTGTGCTTCGTCAGAATTCAAACCGGACCCAGCACTGGCGGCGCATAACACTACCGAAATGCACAGAGTCAACAAGACGACTGAGGCGCACGTATGCACGTGAAAACAAAGACCTAAATTCCAAAGATATAGTGTAGTAGTTGCAATGCCAACTACATTGGTCAGACCGGTAGATCGTTTAAAGTTAGGTACAAGGAACATAAGGACGTCTTCCGATTTAATAATTTTGACAAGTCCGCTGTAGTTATGCATATACGCGAAACTGGCCACCCATTAAAGCGGATTGAAGATGACCTAAAGATTTTACATAGACAGGATAAAGGAACAAAGTTAGATCTGCTAGAACAGCTGGTGACGATAATACATAGTGCTAAAAGCGACGTTTCATTAAATGAACAAGTTCAAGGTAATACATACAGCTTTTTTTAAAAACTTTGTGGACCTATTATATAAAAAAGTAGTTTATTTTAAATTTCAACCTCTGTTTTACTGTGCAAATGATTTCGTGACTTCTGAATGTATCCACTAGCTTGTGGATGATCTTTGGAATTAGGAGGTCTTTGTTTCCATGTGCATACGTGCGCCCCCAGTCGTGTTGTTGACTCGGTGCATTTCGGTAGTGTTATGCGCCGCCAGTGCTGGGGTCTGGTTTGAATTACGACGAAGCACAGTATGCTGAGAACCTTTCTCCGTAGACACGGTTGCAAGGGAAGTAACCACGTTTTCTTTTATTACTTTTAATATTTTTATTGTCTCATGTTATAAGATTCTTGTACAGATTATCTGATGAGGGCTTAACCCCTGAAACGCGTCATATTTTAGAGTTTTTACACGATATCTGTGGTTGAGCCTACTTGATAAAATAATTAAGGAATACAACCACGACCTCACATCCATTATGGATATAATTAATTCAATTTTTCCGCGGTGGAGTAGCCGAGCGGTCTAAAGCGTCTCGCTGCGGAGCGAGCGGTTGCTCGCCTTGGAGGTTCGAGTCCTCCCTTAGGTTACTTTACCTAGGTTTAAGTAGTTTGTAAGCTACGGACTGATGACCACGCAGTTTGGTCCGATAGATTTACAAACAACAATAATTTCTTTTTCTCCCCAATTCTGTTCAGTACCTTCCCATTAGTTACGCGATCCACCAACCTAATCTTCAGCATCAATACTATAATCGTGCAATACCGACCCAAACAAGTTTAGTCCCGTGCTCTGCCGTTAGCAGTTGTAAAGTGAACTGGTAATACTTGCGAAACTCAGCAGAGCATGCAGTGAGAGAGTGGCTTGAGCCATTGCGGTGAACAGGTGGCCAGTAAAGTCGGCTTAGCCTGGCCGTGCGTCGTGCTGTACAGAGGTGGAGGACGCGTCCTTGCGCTCGCCGCCAGAGCGCCCAGTGGTGGTGAAAGTGTACAGGAAGCGGGAGGGGAGGGGGTAATTTACCGAGGTGCCGGCCTTAATTTAGGGTCGTGTCCTAAAGGGGGGAAGGGGGGGGAGATAGTGAGCACGTGCTGGCCGCTGCCACGCCGCCAGATATATGCGCTACGTGGGCAGCACCAGCGCTCTCAGTAAAGGCTCCAGCCGGCGAGCTCTGTATAGTAACGAACAGGAGTGTAGTCGTATGTATTCGTTACTATAAGAAACGCTACTCCCTGTGGTCTTTCTCGATTTCAGAAAGGCATTTGAAACGGTGCCACACTGCAGAAAGCTAACGAAGATACCAGCTTATGGAAGAGGTTCACAAATTTGTGACTGGCTGGAAGACTCCCCAAAGTAACAGAACGCAGTACGTTGTTCTCGACGGCGAGTGTTCATCAGAAACGAGTCTATCGTCAGGCGTGCCCCAGTGGAGTGTGATAGGACCTCTATTATTTTATATCTATATAAATGATCTGATGGACAGAGTAACTTGTAATTTGCGGCTGGTTGCTGATGACGCTGAGGTGTATTCGAGGGTGCCGTTCAAAATGTTCAAATGTTTGTAGAGGTTATGGGACTTAACTACGGGGACATCAGTCCCTAAACTTACAAACTAATTACGAACTAGCTAATCCTAAAGAGGCAGAAATATTCATGCCCGAGTGGGGATTCGAACCCCGACCGTAGTGGCCGTTCAGAACGTGACTGGCGCGTCGCAGGTTTCCGCACTCTGCTTAGAAGCTTGACCCTTACTTCGCTTATGGAATGTCAAAATCAGTCTGAATATTTAGTCACGAATGCCTGTATGAACGATAAGCGTTACAGCAGCGGGACTGTTGTGTTATATTATGTGACACTAAGATAACGTCACCCATAAACGATAATGTAACACTTGTGTAGATGACGTTGTGGTCTGCAGTCCGCGGACTGGTTTTATGCAGCTCTCTACGCTACCCTGTCCTGTGCAAGTCTCTTCATCTGAGAATACGAACGGCAACCTACATCCTTTCGAATCGCTTACTGTATTCGTCCCTCTGTCTCCCTCTACTATTTTTACCCCACACATTTCCTTGTAATGCTAAGTTGATGATTCCTTTATGTCTTACAAGTGTCCCACCAACCTATCCCTTCTCTTAGGATATGCCAGAAACTCATTGCCTCCCCAGTTCTGTTGAGCACCTCCTCATTACTTACGTGATCTACCCATCATTCGTCTATAGCACCACATTTCGAAAGCTTCCATCATCTTTTTGTCTGAACTCCTTATCGACCACGTTTCACTCCCATACAATGCTACACTCAAGACAAATGCTTTTAGAAAAGAGTTCATAACATTTAAACTAATATTGAATGTCAACAAATTTCGCTTTTTCAGAAACGCTTTTCTTCCCATAGCCATTCTGGATTTACATCTTTTTTACTTCGGTCATGAGGAGTTATCACACTACCCAAGTAACAAAATTCCTCTCACCTTCATTGTTTCGTTACCTAATTTAATTCCTTCATCATCGCCTCATTTCCTAATACTGCATTACATCACCCTCTTTTTAGTCATGTTAATGTTCATCTTATATCTTCCTATCAAGATACTGTCAATTCAATTTAATTGTCCTTCCAGGTCCTTTGCTGTCTCTAACAGAATTACTGTGTCGTCAACAAAGCGCTAGGATTTTATTCCCTCTCCCTGGATTTTAATTTCCTCTCCAAATTTCTCCATAACTTCCCAATACTTTTTTATAGTAGACCAGACCAAAAACAACTAATTAACCAATAAACTGACACCTTTAGGGATAAAAAATTTAAAAAAATAATAAAAGGTGTTTGCATGAAAAGCGGGCGTCAGATCATCGAAAAAGAACACGAGCGGTGAAGTGTAATCCAAAACAAATAATACAATTCATTGAGACAACATTGTCTCGTTATACCAAAGATATTAAACATAAGGAGAGGCATTGAATTAGAAGTTATCCGTGGCCGGGATTCGAACCCGGGACCTCCTACTTACTAGGTAGGGGCTTTAGACCACTCAGCTAACACGGCATTGTAGCGAAAGCAACTACACGAACTGTCTTAAAACACGTCTTCCTCCACACCATATACTTTAATTCCAATGTAGGAGAGCCCTGGCAATTTGATACACACTTCACAGGGAACATGAGGCAGAATTGAAGTATGTGGTGTGGAGGGGACGTGCTTTAAGACAGTCGGTGTAGTTGCTTTGGCTGCAACGCCGTGTTAGCTGAGTGCTTACTTTCGCCCGAGTGCCTCTCTGCTCCGGTGTGGAGCCGTAAAAAGCCGGGCGCCGTGGCTCAGCGCGCCTGGTCAGAGGGCTGAACGCCCTCTGTAATAAAAAAGCTGAGCCAAGAACTCTTCGAACAAAAACGAACAAACATGATCAGCGTCCGCAAGGACAAGAACTACCAATAGAGCAAAAAAAAAAAAAAAAAAAAAAAAAAAAAAAAAAAAAAAAAAAAAAAAAAGTGCTCTAAAGCACCTACCTAGTAAGTAGGAGGTCCCGGGTTCGAATCCCGGCCACGGAATAAATTTTAATTCAGTGCCTCTCCTTATGTTTAATAATCTAAACCATCTAATAACAACCACAAATAGCTGGCCGAAAGCGTTGATAAGTTTTTAATTATGAAAACGTAGACGAAACATTAAACTCGTAGCTTGATTACCTTTACGAATCCCACTACGATAAACTAAACGACAGGATTGCTTCTCCGTTGCGTGACCTCTGTTGGAGCGCTTTCATTGCTCTCATTGAGCACACTTGAGCCTGAGCCCGCGTTGCGTGTTGCTTGTTCTCACACTTCGGCGCGTACAATCGGACTGTGTTCTCGTGCGCGGTGTGTGTGTGTCACGCATGCGCAGTACACCGTATCGTGTTTTTTCTGCCCTCTCCTCCCCTCGCTGCCTCTGGAGGGCGGTAGTAAAGGTTCTGGCAGTCGCTCATTACTGACCCGCTTTTACTGTCCCCTGGCTGCCTTCGGGCAGGCGGCGGAAAAAGGAACGCCTCGACAGCCGGCCGTCCATTTAAATGCAGATCGGGTCCTAAAATCTGATCGCCTCATACGCCTGTCCGCCTCTGCGTCTCCGGTTACACTCTGCGTCCTCGCGACGGCGCTTCACCCTCTACCTAAAGAGGGAAGGGGGGGGGGGGGAGAGGACAGACGCTACAGGTCCTAAAAAGGAGTGGCTCCGAAATTGGGAAAGGGGACAAAATAAGTTAGCCGTGGTGTAATTTCAGACGGGCCGTTCTCTCCTACTGGAGCGGTGGCACACGTAATTGAAAACTGCAGATAGGGTTCTACCAGAAGGCGACTTGGGACAACGTTCTGGCCGTGAACGCATCGCGCCGTGATTTTGTCAGAGATTCTAATATTACTCCGCGTAGGAGTGACAATGATTAAATGTTTGTAGACGTATAGGAACAAACTGTTGTGGTCATCAGACCCTAGACTTAGAACGAACCTAAACTTCTTGCACTAAGGAGTGCGCGCGCGCGCGCGCGCGCACACACACACACACACACACACACACACACACACACACACACACACACTACCCCGAGAGTGGAATCGAACCTCCGGCAGGAACGGCCGCTCAGTCCGTAGTAAGACGCCTTAGACCACGCGGCCTTTCTGAGCTGCGTAGCAATGACGGTTTTCGCTACTTTGGTTGGTACATTGTAATTGTAGATATACACGTCATTGGTAACAGCCGAAGTTTTACAAAGAAGCAGTATTGCAAGTTCCTCGCCACAATTATCTAACCTATGCTCCTCCACCTTCTCCTTTTTCCCTATCGGTTCGGCGTTTGTTTTAAGGAGTTTGGGAATTGTGGCTGCATTAAAAGTGTCTCTATGCAGAACTAACTAATTTTTATGTTAACTGATTCTTCGGTTGGTTCTTGGTAGAAAAAATGAATTATGAAATTTTTTTTTAAAGTTTTGTTTTTGTTCTACAGGTTTGTTTTTTGTGTGCATCGATATTCAGCTTCTTAGGCCACAATCAGATTTTCTTTTAAAAAATTTTATAACTAATATTAATTGGAGCAAAAAAATCTATTTAAAAGATTATACATAACGTTTTCCTGCCAGCTGGATGATAAACTATCAGAGAATAGGAAATACTGTTTTTCAACGTTCGAATTTATATCATTCGCCAACAGTTTATTTCTTTTTGTTCAACAATTCGAAACTTTCAGCCTCGTGGGAGTAACATGACGCCTTAGACCACGCGGTTACTCCCACGCGGCTAACAGAGTAGTTGCTTCAGACAAATCAATCCTGAGATGTGTATTCTATCCTACTGTTAGAAACCCTAATTGTTTTTTTGTGTGCTTATGTACTATGCCTCATCCATTACACAAAATATCAGAGACAATAATCATGACTTAGGCGTACCTTTATACAAAAACGACCAAGCAATTGACTATTTTTGTTTTGTGACACGCAGTGTAATGGAGCGGACACTATACTTGCAAGTACAGACAAAAATACTGCCTAGTATGTAGAAAACAACGTAAAGTGTATCACTACAAGAACATTAAGATACGCCACAATTTCGGATAGAACTTTTTGAGGTTAAAATTTTCGGCAAAAATTTTTGATAAGGGATTTAACCAACTCGCGGGTTCCAATAAACTAAAACCTCAGCCTATAGATTCCCAACTATATCCCGATTTTGATATTTATCATCTTCTGGGTGCCACATTCTCTTTCCTTCACCAAACGTATCACTTTTTCACAGTCCATATCTAATGTGTGAGAACGTCGGTCGATTTGACCGAAGAAAAGAAACTCATTTGAATTTCACCGACTGTCGGCCGAAGTCTGTACGTTCGGGCGATGAGATCGGCTGCAATGTGACCGTGCCCATGGTAGAGTAGTGACATGAAACGATCGACCGACCTCACCGAGCGAGGTGGCCCATTTGTAACGCACTGGACTCGCATTCGGGAGGACGTTGGTTCAAATCCACCTCTGGCCATTCAGATTTAGGTTATCCGTGAGTTCCGTAAATCTTTACAGGCAAATGCCTGTATGGTACCTTTCATAGGACGCTGCAGATCTCCTTCCACATACTTACCAAAAACTCCAAGCGTTAACTCCGTCTCTAATTGACAAAGTTGTCGACGGGACGATAAACCCTAAGCTCCCTTCCCTCCGACCGTTTTCCGCCGATGCCGGTCGTCGGTAGAATCCACCTATATTGGAGCCACTGTGAACACAGGATTAGGCACTTTATTACGAGAATTTTATCCATTATGGATATTGAAGAACTCCGCGACTGTTCCTTATAGGTCAAATCCTTTGAAAACGAAAATATGGTAAAGACCACTTTTCACTCTAGTAGAATTTATTAGCGTTGTATTTCATAATAACCAGTTTACATAATCTAATTTGCTAGCAACTATTCTACATATTATAAATGACAGTGTGGCTCCACAATAATATAACAAATCTCGGTTTTGGGATTTGTAAGATCTGATATCTCTCTGTATGCGGCAGCTCTGTACTTTTGTGGGTGCAATATCTCTGTATATCTTGAGCTAAGTTCTTTGACCATAACATATGCCTGAATGTAAACATGGCGGGTTGTGAGTGACTACTGATCAACATTTATAAAATGTAAGGCAAAACATGGGAAAGCAAATTAGCATTATGTTGCTGTTACTGCATCATTCTCAACTGATATCCATGAGAAATGTACGAACACGAGCTGGATACCCTACTTTTATATGATGATTGTGTGTGTGTATATCTGCATGTTAAGCACAATGTAATTTACGTTATTTTTAAACAGTCAACAACACTGAATGTAAACACCTGATGGGCCCGAAACCGGTAGTGTTTTAATAAACCACCAATAATTGTGACTGGTAGCGGATTTTATTTCCACAACTTCATTACGAACTTAACTGGAGTTTCCTTCCTGTTGCACAGTTAGTCCCTCGTTCTGTTGATGCGTGCCTGAGTTCCGTGGAGAATTCTCCGACCACTGGCCACGGGTGGCGGGCTGCCGCGCCCCCCCCCCCCCCCCGCCTCGTGATAGCCGCAGGTCATTCTCTCGGTTTCCAGACACGGGGCGCTGGCCGCACCGTTACGCGTAATTGGTATGACGACTGACTGGGCCGGCTGGGGATTCCACCAGCTCGTGCCACGCTGCCGGCTTCCCCCAGCCCCCCCTCCCCCCCCCCCCCCCCTCACACAGGTTCCAGCGCAGAGCTTGCCACCTGTTGTTCTCGCTGTAATTACGGCTGTGATGGATGGCGGCGATAGCGTATCGACTGCACGGCGCGATCCTGCCCATCAGATAGCAGGCCACCGGCCCATGTCCTGTCAGAGACGACCCCCTCCCCTCCGGCAACCCGTCCACCGTAGAGTGCTGGACCTCACCACTGCCGTTAGCGGAGCGTCCCGAGTCTGTGTTCCTGACCACCTCACTTCATCGTGAGGCCTCCATTCCAAAGCTTTACCATCTGTATATGTCTAAAACATAGTCGGTCAGGCCGTTCTACATTTGCATCTACATAGGATACTCAGCAAACATTAAAGTGCCTACCAGAGGGTTCATCGAACCACCTGTATACTATTCGTCTACCATTCCATTCTCGAATAGCACGTGGGAAGAAAGAACACCTGAATCTGATTACTCGTATTTTATTTTGATGATCATTTCTACCAATGTAAGTGGCAGTCAATATATTTTCGCATTCGGAGCAGAATGTTGGCGATTGTAGTTTCGTAAGTAGCCCACGCCGCAGCAATAAACGCCTTTGTTGTAATGATTCCCATCCCAGATCCCGTATCATTTTTGTAACGCTTTCTCCCCTATATCATGACAGTATAGAACGAGCTGCCATTCTTTGCAATCTTTCGATGTTCTCCGTCAGACCTACCTGATAAGGATCCTACACTGGGCAGCAATACTCCAAATGAGGACGGACAAGCGTGGTGAATGCAGTCCTTTTAGTAGTTCTGTTGCATCTTTTAAGGGTTCTGCCAATAAAACGCAGACTCTGGTTCCCCTTCCCCACGTTATCTATGTGTTCTTTCCAGTTTAGGTCTGAAGTAATAGTAATTCCTAGGTATTTTGTGGAGTTCAAGGCATTAACTTTTGATTGATTTACCTTGTAAACAAAGTGCAACGGATTTATTTATTTACTTTAAATCTATCGGACCAAACTGCGTGGTGATCAGTCCGTAGCTTACAAACTACTTAAGGTAAACTAACCGTAAGGACAAGAGACACACACACACACACACACACACACACACACACAGAGAGAGAGAGAGAGAGAGAGAGAGAGAGAGAGAGAGAGAGAGAGAGAGAGAGAGAGATCACTCGTACCTGCTATGTGAGCGCCTTCATGGAGTCAGCGGTAATCTTAAAAGATTGAAATCTGTCAACTGTTATTAAGCCCATACGGTGTTATCAGTGCAAGTGTAAATAAAAATGTATAGACGACTGCTGTCACTAGTTCAGTATTTCCGAAATATTGGAAATTTACACCATGACAGGTCAGCTTGCATGATACGCACGGAAATACACTGAAGGTTTCAGCTATAGGGCCTTAAGGTCAAGATCAACATCCTTGCCGTCGTGAATAACAGCAGTAACCTACTGTATATAAAAATGAACTTCCGTGGCAGCCGTTGTTAACCTGTGGAAGTATCAATACTTGATTCGTGTATTTTGTTAGACTACTTTTGTGTTACGCTGTACTTTGCTGTCGATTCAGTGCTGCTCTGCCTTGATAAATTAAGACGCCTCGTAATTTCGGGAACACTCCTGACGCCTATAACAGCCGCTCATATTAGCTCAAGAATGTACATAAACCGGAGAGACTGGGCTTTCACGCGGGCTTCTGTAAACTTGTACGCCGTTACAGAAGCGGCGGCGTCCCCATGTAATGTCTCATTATTTGTTCGACAGGGCGGACGGCCGCCTCTTCCGTTATGAGCCTCAGTAATTAAAACAGGGCTTTCTCGAAGAGGGGCGCATCCCATGTCGGCCGTCTATATGGCCGAGTACCGCTAGGCGCCGACTGAGCTGTTGTGCCTCGATCTGACGGCCCGTAATTGGAGTCCACCGTTTGTTTATCTCCAGGGGGCGGCGTTAATCTGTCAGGAACTGGGTGGCTACCGCCGACACGCCCGACGCTACATCTACGCCTACGGGAAAGAAAGTCAGTTAAGAGCTGGTCGAACCGCGCCCGACAGTAGCAAAAGGGAAAAAAAATTCAAATATTCAAACCTAAAGGACCGAACTGCCGAGGTCATCGGTCCCTAGGCCTACAAACTACTTAAACTAACTTATGCTAACGACAACATACACATCCCAGGGAGGACTCGAACGTCCGACGGGAGGGTCCGCGAAATCCGTGACATGTCGCCTATGGCCACACGCCCTGGTGATAGTCCTACCGTTGCTGTCAGTAATTATGATGTATTACTTGAAGAATATACGTGCTACATTAACCCGCGACAGAAAAAGGAAGGTATCTACGGTAGAGTCGTCCTCGGCGTGTTTAGAATATCACTGATTTTATGACACAAGCGACATCGTATTCATGAAGATATGCCTATTCGCAACACGTTCCACAGACGTATTAAAAGGAATAAAACCACCAGCGTAATCCAGTGCAACGACGGGCAAAGAATTTTGCTAGTTTCGGCATTACGAACACTTCCATTTCCTATTCGATTGTCCTTAATTTTTTAAACGATTGATTTGAAATTTTGACAGAACGTTGCATTCTAATACGGGTGTGTTTCTAATGTACCAATTTTTTGCGACTGCGACTGCGCCCGCGTATCCAATGCACGCGACTCATGTTTGGTAGGAACTCATGTCACTGAAATTCTTACAGCAGTACTCTTGTTGTAATATCCCTCATTTTGTGCCTACGAGAGATGTTTCCTACATTATCTAGCTGTAGTCTGCAATAGTTAAGCATATATACAATATTTAGTACGTTGTCTTGACAAACATGTCTGCTGCGTTTCTTGTCAAATTACCGCTTATATCTTCGGACTTGTACAATTCTGAACCCGTCTGTCATGTTGTCACGAAAATAAATTTTATTCGTAAGCTCAGATCGTCAGCTGTCAATATTTCGCTCGCCAATGACGAGGGGGGATTCGAACACCAGACCGTAGTGGTCGTGCAGACCGTGACTGGAGCGCCTCAGTCCCCTCGGTCACCGCGGCCGTCGCCACTTTACAGTGTCCGAGTAATACCTCGGATATCCTGCTTATGACACAGGTGTCTTCCTCCCATCTTATTGGTGACCGCACGTTAAGAGTTTTTGACTTGCTCAATATTGCCCTGCACGTTCGGGAAGCCATGCCAACGTGCGGTTTGCACCGAGGCCTACGAGAAAGACAGGCCTCAGCAACGCCACCTAGATACAAGGCCTGTGCGCTGTCTGCCAAGAGTAGTCATACCAAAAGCAAATTATTTGTCTTATGTAGCGTTCTGCTGAGTTTGATAATACGTACACGTTGCACACTGTGTTTTAGAATGTGCTTAATATTATTTATGTGATTCACAGACACATTTGTTATGGTATAAGATATTTATGAACTATTAGTAAGTTATCTTACCGATATTGGAATCGGACGATTCATATTACGCATTTTGTCTCATAACAGCAGAAATCTGCACGGAGAATCACATAGATAACACGAAAAACATTCTGCGACATATTGTGCAACGTATACGTATTCCCAAACTCATCACAACGCTACATAAGACAGATAGTTTGCTTGTGTTATGAGTACTCTTGGCAGGCAGCGCACAGGCCTTGTATCTAGGTGGCGTTGCCTCAGCGCGCACATCATGTGACGTAAACAAGGTAGCTCCGAGCCGGCGCGATCGCTAGCCGATTGACCGGCCGCTGGGGCACTGCCCACTGCGTCATAGCGGGCAGCCACTGAGCTAGCGATCGCGCCGGCTCGGAACTACCTTGCTTACGTAGCATGAAGTGCGCGCTCAGGCCTGTATTTCCCGTTGGCCGCGGTTTGCACGTTGTGACGTCAGAGTATCTGCACACTAAGCGCACACGTTCAGCCCCTCGCTCCGCGCGTGGACGGCCTGTACCACCTGCCCCCGAGGAATCCGCCCAGCTCCAACTCCGGGCCTCGCCTGTTTACTCTCTCGACACCCGGCGCTGCAGCAGAAGGAAAAATAACCGCGCGACGCAGCAGTCGGTGTGTGCGCGCCTTTCTGCGCGTCAGACAAGAGGCGTTCATGCGTCCTGAAGGCGGCTCTTGTTCTCCGACACTGAGCGATAGCGCCGCCTCTGCCGGCCGGTATGCAAATCACGCACATTCCGGACAAACACACACAAACACGGCGAGGCCGTTGACTCCCCGCCGCCGGAAAATAAACGTTTTCTGTCTATATCGGAAGCCCATATGTGCCGAGGGCCGCGCGTGCCCTGGCATAAAACCCAGCGGCACTCCGCTGCGCCTCTCGGTTCGCACTTACCACCTAACACACGCGCACACAATTTTTATTGCCGACTCTGCGCTTTACTGTCTTGAAAAGTTGCATCGTCAACGGCGTATTTACAGACGGATCCTTGTTTTGTCGTTGCGAAAGTTGCTGCACGATCGTTAGGCCTTGTCTTTCCTTTTTCTTCCATCTCGTTCTTACGAGAGTTGGGCCCGCTGTTTCAGAACTTGGTTGGTTCCACCGAGAATCGCAATAGCCTGACAATCTGGAGACCTTTAGTGTCAGCAGAGTGGCTGGCTCATCCTTTATCATCATTTAGATTAGCCAGCCAGAATCTTCTGCTGTGATGTGTTAGCTACGTTGACTGTTTGATCGACTGCTTTTGTGTTACCCTTTTTATGTTATTTTAGCATTCACTGTCTCTCTACATTTCGTGTACTGGGTGTGGAGCAATTGATTTTCAATTGTTTAGGTTATGATGTGACCTCTTAGCTGGGAATAGGGGACTGATGGATCCAGCAGTTTACCTCGGCGGAGTGGCCAACCGCATTGAGGCGCTATGCTCCGATGCGCGAGGCATTTCCCCGTCGGGGTTCGAATGCCCACCCCTGGGCATAAGTTAGTTCATAAGTAGTTTGTAAAAAAAATGTTCAAATGTTTGTTAAGCTTATGGGACTTAACTACGGGGTTATCAGTCCCTAATCTTACAAACTACTTATCTACTAGCTTATCCTAAGGACGGCACAAATATCCATGCCCGAGGGGGGATTCGAACACCCTGACCGTAGTGGCCGTGCAGACCGTGACTGAAGCGCCTCAGTCCCCTCGGCCACCGCGGCCGGCAAGTAGTTTGTAAGTTTAGGGACTGATGACCCCGCAGTTAAGTCCCACAAGCTTAACAAACATTTGAACGTTTTAAACTCGGGCAAAGCTGGGTACTTGCAGTTAGTACATTCATGAGAAAGTCCGGATAATGTCTCCCATTTAAGCTTTGTCGTAGCTCATGTGGACCTATTAATCTATCGCCAAGTCTCAATGAAACATGGCGATTAACAACGGGTTGCATGAAACCTACTCATCTACCAAAACTATATAGAGCTACCGGGTTTGCGAAACCCAACTCTCGGAGAACATCACATGAATTCACAGAGGCTCAAACAAACGATTGAGGATCTGCATCCCCTTTTTGGCAGTAAGGGTAAAACCGGGCGACTGAAATCCCGTGAAAGGTTCTTAGCCATGAGAGTAGAAGAACCACCAGATGATTACCCATCTGTACAGCGGATTCACCACGAACTGGAATACATGGAGGACTCCGAATCGAATAAGGACGGGGGTGGCCCAAGTGAAGACACACAGTCACCCGCCCTAACTCTCCACATAGTTGCAACCTTGACGATTTATGGCTGAACAAGAAAGAAGCTATGGACTTGGCTGTATACTGGGCTGAAAGATTGTGACCTTGTTTCCGGACACGAAAAAGTAAACTAAGTATCACCAAGTACGCTTGCCCATTGATTGATTGAGAATCGGTGTTGATGCCCGGTCTTCTGAATTGCTAGTGGATTTACATATGCCCTTACATGCTGGTTACGAAACCACCGTCTCTTGTCAACCCTGCATCATCAGTAAATAAAATCTTCCGCAACAAAGCACAGCGCAACCCTTGCTATAAACACGTGTTTATCTCACAAAGTATGTTTCCTCACCCTTGGTAATAGGATTTATTTTTACTTGTTTCGTTAGTACAACCAAATCCTAAAGAACTTGACTTTCTTTTAATGAAAATCCTGTATAAATTGGTGTGCTAGGTAGATCCGTCTTCTGCGCCATGTTAAACTTCAGTGACGCCACCCGGATCGCTCAAAATGAATGACTTAATCACCCGAAGAGGGAAAAAAAAAATCCTGTAGGTAACGAGCGAAATGTGTTTGATACCTTTATGACGAATCCACTTTGAAGTCACGCTTGAGTGAGCCCGTCTCCTGCTGTCTTAATGGCCACTACTCACGCCAGATCGCCGCTGCTGTGTTTCGCTTCCAGTTTTCCGCTTCAACTCGTTTCTACTGCCAAACGTAGGTGCGTGACTTCGAACGCTAAGAACCGCACGAAACGGTGCTCTGAATACACATCGCCCTCCCAAAAAACAATGACGCGCGCCGTTCGCATACGAACCTGCTCGTCTCACCACCGCAAACATTTGAATGTCCACCTTCTCGTGGTAACTTTTTAAGCGAAAAAGCAAAATAGCCGTACAATAGGACCAAAAACACGCACAATTCAGTTTCGTGTTTCGACATAGAACAATTACGCTCTCTGAAGAACAGAAACTTGCTGGGGATGACCTGATCGTGTAGAGCAGCTATTCGGTGGGAAACCACATGCATGTCTCACTAAAGCCACATTATCATATTGATCGTCGCTTTTACATCCTAGGAGTTCGTTATCATCGTTCGAAATTGTAAGTATAGTGCTGTTTTACGTTGGATCCATAGAATGCAAAAAGGATGAATGTGAAGTTGAAACTTTTTAAATCAAATGTGCATATGGATCTATTCCACTTTGCTTTGAGCATTTCGTAGAAATGCTACATTTATTAAGACTACATAACTTCTTATAGTATCCGGTCAGTAAAACTGCATTGGATTGGGGATAGTCTGTGACCTCAAGTACCTTCCTTAAGAGTACACCGTTCAAGGTGTCTGAGGGTGGACTTCGTTAAGACCATTCCTACGAATAATTCCTGTACCGTTCACTGGATTGTGTTAGGCGACGGTACCACAGTACATATTAGTAAAATACCTTATGGAAGAAATCATTTTCAATAAAATAAGAGAAATCCGACATTAAAATAATGGCATTGTACTAGAGTGCCTTTATACAGCGAAATTTTTAGCGCCCATCAAAAAGTGAAAGACTTACCGGTTTCAGAAAAAGATAAGGCTGCGGAAAATATTAGGTCCAAGAAAAATTAATATGTCTGATACCTAAAACTAAAAACATATCGTTTACTGTCGGAAACTTGGTCAGAATGAGCCCGAAAAAGCGGAAAAAATCATTTCCATAAAATGTCGTACAATGCAAACCAGTTGGTCCAAGGAAGTGAAAAAAGACTTGACAGAAATTAACGCATATATTCTAGACAGAACGAGTTCTTGAAACAGGACTTGAAAGTATGCGGGGTATTCGTGAAAAGCTTAGAAAGCGCATGGCGGTATAGCCAGGTGACAGAAACAGAAAGAGTGAAGAAGTACTACAAAGAACGAAAATCTGTGAAGAGGACGAAAACCGATGACACACGGAAGCTGTAGTGTAAGCGAAAGATATAATACCACTTGAGAATATAATATTGTACTTTCCTTTGCACTGCGGTCGGGGGTTCGAATCCCCCCTCGGGCGTGGATATTTGTGCCGTCCTTAGTCTTAGCTAGTTCATAAGTAGTTTGTAAGCTTAGGGACTGATGACCCCCGTAGTTGTACAAACATTTGAACTTTCCTTTGCATCTATACTCTTCAGGGATATATTTTCCTCGTTTATTATGGTATACTGTTGTTAGTTACTATCTGCTATGTATGTCCTACGACAAACTTCTAAACGTGTGAAGTAAAAGTTAGTAATCGTACGAACAACGAGGAAACGCATGCTGCTGAAGTAGGGGCTACACTTCTGTCGCTGCCTTTTGTTAACTGCTCGATTGTTCGGCGCATGAAACGGGACTTTTTGCCCCTCAAGTGCCGGTAGACGCGCGGTCACCCCACGGAAGTCGCACTTTCCCTTCCCGGGTGACTCGTGAGTGGTTATCGGTCTGTCTAGCCGCCCCCTGCGGGCGCAATCTCGACTTAACAGCTCTGACTACTTCCGCTGATACGACTTGTGGCGAGCACATTATCGCGGAAGTGGCATGACGATATCTGGTATCGAACCGTTAAGTTAGAACTTTTATTTTCCTCCCAGGCTCTGCATCGTAAAGAAACAGGGGGGTGATTAACCGCCTCTTCCAAAACTTTTTAATCGTGGCGGTTGATATCCGATTAAATTATATGTTATTTGGGTACATATTGTCGTCCAAGCGCAGAGGTAAATCCATTCACAACTAGTTTCGAAAACGTATTTAAAGGGGCCTTCTCCAGTGCCTCGTTGTATCAATTATTAAAGCAAAAGGTCAAGAATCTTCAGATTTTCGGTTGTGAACATTTACTTTTGCTGTTTATTTGTTTTTAATACTAAATCTATTGAAGTTCTTGAGTAACTGCTTTGAAATAATAATACATCGTTGCATTATAATACGGACGTTGCAACGCAAGCGGGGTACAGCTAGTCTGCAAATATATCGGAGAAATCACGAGATCGTACTGGAAAATTAAGTGCTGATTTTATTTCCAGCGCTGTTGATTTGATTTGATTTGATTTTTCCACGAAAGCCAAAACAGTCTTGGTCCAACCCGCCACTACCCGCACTGAAACTGAGTTTATTGTGCGGTATCGCTCCCTGTATGTCTAGTAAAGCCAACCAATGCCCTTGAACAGTGCAAGGAGTCCCTTTACCAGTTCTTTATTAGACACAATTTCTTCGGGTCTGGTTGTCCCAAATGTTCTGTGCCTTTTACTCTCCAATGCAATGCATTCGAAGATTAGATGTGATGCAGTTTCATCACCGTCTAATCTCTCTCCTGTTCAGACCCAAGATTGCAGAGCTTCTTTTAAAACATGGTTTCGGCATCATTACCTTGCCATGTTTTTGTTGATGGACTTTGGTCCAATATTTTACGTGCTGTCTTCTGAGCCAGTTAGTAGCTCCAATTTGATCATTGCCTTGGTGATTGTCAGTACAGGTTCCGGTCCAATAAATGGAGTCTCTGCCCTCATCCTGCCTAATCTGTCGGCATGTTCGTTGCCACTGATCCCCGAGTGGCCAGGGACCCACAATAGGTTTACTCTATTGCTTTCTCCTAGCTCCACCAGAACCCTGTGACATTCTGCAACAATTTTAGACCTTGTTGCAGGATCCAGCGCTGTTAAGTGAATAGAACGGCAAAGAAATTTTAAAGATGTTCCGTTTAGCTCTGCCACACAGTTTTGTGCGGGTTGCAAACTGATCAACTAAATGTAAAAGTAGCAGTCACAGTTACCAAGGAACTGTGACGTATACAGGACGCCAAGTAACGGGAACACTGAAATAAGTATGTCTGGCGTAGCCCGAGTGTCGTACCCAGTCTCGGTGTAGAAGTGTGCTGACGGAGAACACGCACAGCCTTTACTCTTGACGGCAGCCTGCCCCAGACCAGAACGCGCTCTCGCCCCCTTAGTAACTGGACCCTCCACGTGCGCTCACACACACACATAGGGGCGCATTCTCTCCGCCGCCTCTGCCTGTCATCCATTACAAAGAACTGCCCACCCCCTTACCCATCCAAAATCCGCTCTTCCTGTTGCTAGAAACTACACGGCTCCGGGGTAAGAAAGATTCACCGTTCTGCCGCTTTATTTGTCTATATACTGTCCGCTTATAAAAAAAATCTCATATAAGAAGAGAGAAAAATCACAAACATATTGACAGTATGATTACGTAGAAAACCACTATCTAAACTGAAATAATACTTATTGAATAAGTAAATAAAGAAGTAACGTATATATGAAGCGTTTATGTACGACAACTGGTCATCACTGCCGTGCTGGAGTGGCCGCGTGATGTAAGGTTGTTTCTCAACCGTAAAGAAAAAAAAAATTACACCAAAAGAATAAAGAAATCAGGATCGGAAGTCAGCAAGAGCATGTTACCTCACGTGAACGACAGATGGCCGAAATTAAGGAAAAAGGAGGTATTTCTAAACCTGTAACCAAGAGTCACGGGCAGACCTTAATGGAAGTTCTTAGTTGAACACACACTGTATTTTTTTCTTCTTGGGTGGCCGTGCACGATTATGAACGTACTCAGCAGTGGAATCCTACATATTATATAGTTACTATGGAGCATGTTTTCCTTATTCTTCTTTGTACTGGGATCACCTATCAATGAAAAGACTTGGCTGCTACTTAAAGAGTTCAATGTTGCCTCCACTTTAGTCATGGTAAGCTATTGAAATCTAAAAGGTTTGTTGTTTTGGGCTAATATTTGGTAGAAACGAGATTGCCCATGATAGCTGTAGTCTTGCACATGAGTGATGTTTTCAATCTCCCGATACAGTATTTGTTCGCTAACAGGGAAATGAACAGAACATGCAAACGATTAGATGTTCTATTCTGAATGCGTGCCAATCAAAACGTGCTGCTAAATTCGTTAAATGTAGTCTGTAGACTGTTTTAATTTCAAACGCGAACAAGTGGAATGAAATAAGTTCACATACAAAAACGATGGACACAATATATTTAATAAGTTAGGTTTTTAAACTGTTGTACTTGACAGATATAGTAAATATTGTTGTTTAGTGTTAGATCACGCGAGAAGTACGGAAAAAAGTTGAGGTGTTTGTGGAACGCCCAAGTCTCTGCAGACTCCAGGACGCAGTAGTGTTAGGCTGGCTGCAAAGTGCCTTTGTTTTCCTTAATGTTTTAATGACTTCCGACCGGCGCACAAACACCATAACCAAAGTAATTAGTAAGTTGCTTACCGCAAGTACAAAATGACAAGCAAAGGTAGTGAATGCTTTCTGTATACATTCCAGGGCTCTGGCATGTCTAGAAGTTTGAAACAAACGGAAATCCGGCTAGGACATTCTCTCGAGATTAATTCCATCTTTATAAGCACCATTCCTGATATTGAATAAAAACAGGCACTGACTGGAAAACAAATATCATTAGTTGATTACTGGCTTCAGCCCAAATTGTGACTGTCTTCAGACCTTGATACAACGTGATGAGAGGCGGTACGGGCAGACGGAACAGCTGTAAATGATCAGGAACGTGAGATTGCTCACAGTGTATCAACTGTTTTACGCTCGTGATCAACAGCTGCTGTGTCTGGCAGCACCGCCTTTCATCTTCTGCATCCGGAATCCAGCGAACGGTGCATGGCGGTTGGTACATCGTAGCACTATTAGTCACTTCCTGTACTGTTCCACTCCAAAAGAGCGAGGGACGAGCGAATGTCCGCATGCCTCACAACGGCCTCTAATTTATCTTCGTGTTTTTAAATCGCGAAATGTAAGTTAGCGGCAGTAGAATCGTTCCGCTGTCAGCTTTAAATTACAACCCTCTACATTTCCCAAACAGTGTATGTCGTGAAGAACGTCGCCTTCCTTTCACAGATTTCTGTAACTGCAGCGCATTGTTCGAACCTACTGGTGTTGCTGTGTTGACGCCTCAGGATGGTCAAATGCAGATTTAAACCTGTAACCAACTGATTATAAAGTAAAGAAAAGAAAAAAAACTCTATGAATTACTTTTTATTCAATTTTGAAGTATTGGATAGACTGCCGCTATTTTCAACGAGAATTAATAATTAATGAATGTCTAGTTATATAAATATATATTTCGTTATATATGTCGCTTCTGTGTGCTAAATACGTAATGAATTGCGTCGGTAATGACGACTTTAGTACATTAAAACGTTGCTCGATACGGTAGTTTTACGGCATGTACGGCGAAAATGGGGTAAGGGTGAAACTTTTTCCTTTTAAACGTAGGGTCTAGCGAGAATAAGGAAGGAAGCTTTAACGACCCGTCGACAACGATGTTATTGGATGGCCGAATGCGAGTCCAGTGTGTGCTGATTTGAAATTGTATGTAAATTGTGTTGCTAGTCCCTAAGTCTTATTTTTAAACAGTGGATGCCTAAATCTGAGTAATCCTTGTTGAATATGCGTGCAAATATGTTAAGTTGAAAGAAAAGAAGGTAAAAAAATGTTGTCTACCCATATACTTGTTGATTTTTTTTGTTCTTTACATTGTTCCTACTTTATTATCTCCCGTATATACTGCTTTGTGGCAATACAAACGTAACTCTGCTAAAACACTCGCGTTTGATGCTTTAATCTTGGACCAATTGTATTAAGATAATCTATAACTTTTAGATTCCTTTCAGTTAAAATGTTCAAATGCTTGTGACCGTAATGGACCAAACTGCAGTGCTCATCTGTCCCTAGATTTACAAAATACGCAAGTTAAACTAAGAACAACGCACAAACGCATTCCCGAGGGAGGACCCGAACCTCCAGAGGGAACGGCTGTCCAGTTTCTAGCCTGAAATTCCTTTTGTTACTCGTGTGTTCGACCACACCCTTATGCTGTTATTTGCCGCTTTTGATATGACACTGCTATCTAAATAATTTTTGTGCTTGTATCGATTTTGTGATGGCAACAGAGTTTTCAAACGGGAAGAGGGCTGCTGAGGTCGTTTCCTAAACCATGTACGTAGATTACAAAGAGCACAGGGACTAAAAACTGCCTTGGTTACGCTGCGTATCACTGGACTTTTAGTCGTTGACTTTCCAATTATTATTACGAACTGTGGCGGTTTTGTTAGAAAATGATGGATGCATTGTACATGGCAGTGGCGATGACAAAAACCATTTTGAAGTTTCGTGCTGTGGTGTAAGGTCGTCGAGCCGTGTGCCGTGGCATGACGAGTGTTAAGGCGTGGGCCGCTATTGCAGCTTCAGCTGCGTGCTGTTGTGCAACAGGCTCCTCTATAGTGTCTCCGGAGCTTTTCACCCCCCTTATCTGTGCGTTGCCTGGAAACGGAGCCGTAAATCTACCTGCCGGTTTTATGAGTGGCCCCAGGCCGTGCCTGATTGGCCTGGGTCCGGGCGGCAGTAAAAATATGAGGCACGGCCCTCATTAAAGGCGCCGTGTCTGGCCCTCTGGGACCTGCCGACAGCACACCCTCGGCTCGCCTGACGTCCAAGTTTGTCGGCGAGATTTCTGCAGGTCTGAAGACGGATCTCTCGGGTATAGAAAAATGGTATATTTATTAACTGCAGGTGATATAAAAGATACAGTATTTGGTACTTCGTGGGAACAGATTTCATTTTTTGTTATTTCATTCCCCGTTATTAAAACAATAGAGATTTTTGTGTCTAAAGTCCTTGTTACACGATGTATTTGAGGCATAGACCTATGCATCAGCGCTCCAAGCATGAATACCTGCAACTACACATTGCTTCACGTCCACCTGTTACACACGATGTGCATCGGATATTCTTGGCACGAATTTGCGCGCGCGTGCTAGATGGCAATAATAACGACATAAACGCGACGAGGTCGGATCTTCTGTAGCCGTTCATTCATATCGCGCAAGAAACCGAGGGGGACTGCGATTTCTTTGAACGTCATGCCTTCAAATTATTTTTGTGAACTCAAGTTGTTTAATTAATGCGAAGTTAATTTATGTAATTTTTGTTGACTTACGTAGCTATCATCGAATTATTACTACTGCTCTTTTATATTACTACACTTGGTTGTACAAGTATATACATGAATCTACGTTTATACGTCATTTCTATATGGAGTAGCAACTTTCCTTGGAACTGTTGCCCTGGGACGGACAGTAAATTTTCAAATTTGGGCATGACACGACGATAAGACAGACGTTCCATTAGGGCTACAAAAAAAAAGAACGCAAACCGATAAATATCTACATTTACATCGGATACTCTGAAAATGACGTTTAAGTGCCTGGCAGAGGGTTCATCAAACCACCGTTATACTATTTTATCTCCGATTCCATTCTCGAATAGCGCACGGGAAGAATAAACACCTGAATATCTCCGTTCGGGCTATGATTTCTCGTATTTTTTTCTGACAACCATTTCTACCTATGTAAGTGGGAGTCAACAATATATTTTCGCATTCGGAGGAGAATGTTGGCGATTGGAGTTTCGCAAGTAGCCCACGCCGCAGCGATAAGTGCCGTTGTTGTAATGATTCCCATCCCAGATCCTGTATCATATCCGTAACGCTGTCTCCCCTGTATCGTGACAATACGAAACGAGCTGCCCTTTTTTTAGACTCTTTCGATGTACTCCGGCAAACCCACCTGATAAGGATCCCACACTGAGCAGCGAACTTGAATCCTTAAATACATTGTTTGATACTGCACCGCCGCGGTGGAGTAGCCGAGCGGTCTAAAGCGTCTCGCTGCGGAGCGCGCGGTTACTCGCCGTGGAGGTTCGAGTCCTCCCTGGGGCATGGATGTGTGTGTTTGTCCGTAGGTTAGTTTACCTAGGTTTAAGTAGTTTGTAAGCTACGGACTGATGACCACGTAGTTTGGTCCGATAGATTTACAGACATTTGATACTGCACCAATGTTAGCAACAACATCCTTCACTGCCAAACAAGTGTCATCACCAAAGAAAATGTCTTAGAACTACATGTTGTGTCAAAAGTCTTGCACAAATGGCTGTGCGACCTCTGCAGCCACCTTAGTTCTGCTGCTCCAGAGCGCGTCGCGTGTTCATCAGTGACGACTCGGAACTGCGACGCCTGCAGACAAAGGCTATGGTGGGCGGGGCGGCTGTAGCAGCCGTGATAGGAGCCGCAGCGGCTCGTAAAGGCGGCTTTACTGCTGCTGGCGGGCCAGCTGGCCTCGCGACGCCAAACAAACACAGCCAGCCAGCCAGCCGCGGCACACGTGTGTTTGTGTCACCGAGCCGCCGAGGCAACGCGAGGCAAGGCGAGGCCTGTGGGAACGCCAGGCTCCACCGCTCATAACGGCCCACACTCACCCACCGCACACACGACGGCCGCTAAGCTCTGGCAGTGCGGCCCGAGCGGAACCAACACCACCTAGAAGACAAGGCCTCACAACTGACCGCGTCTACGTCACACCGAAAGGCAGCGGCCGGTCGGTCAACTTGCGTTCGCCGCTTCTCCGCGGCCAACGGGAAATACAACCCTGAGCGCGTACTTCATGCCATGTAAGCTAGGTAGTTCCGAGCCGGAGCGATCGCTAGCTCAGTGGCTGCCCGCTATCAGACAGTGCGGTGTGCCCCAGCGACTGGCCAATCATTAATATGTTTTCTGGTATCTATTATAGTGCAGAAATATGAGCATACATGAGAAACACTATAATAGATACCAGGTAACATGCGAATGATTCATCTTCTGCACCAGTACCATCTTCACGAAGAAGGTTTGTTCTTAACTTCCTCTCAACCAGTCACACTATATTATCAGGATTGATTACCAATCGCCAACCCATCTGACGCTTCACCACACAAATAACGTCACAAAGCGCAACTTCAGAGGCACACTGCACTGTCCCTACTGGCGAACCGGCAGGTAAAAGTGCAATGCGGCATGGCACACGCAGAGGCCTCTAATGGACGACTGCAGAGTTTTGTAGGTGCAGGAGTATCACTAGTGTAATAAGGGACGTTGACATTATCTATCATTCGATTTTGGTGTATTTCTGTTTGTTCGAGCCTAAGTACTTTCCTCGTCAGTCAAGCAGCTCCTCAGTTGGCCTCACAAGGGCTGAGTGCACCTCGCTTGCCAACAGCGCTCGGCAGACCGGAATGGTTACACATCGCAGTGTCAGCCAAGCCCGAAGCGCTTAGGTGATCTAACGGGAAACGGTGTATCCGCTGCTGCACGACCGTTGCTCTGTTTTCATGGTCAAATTTGTAAAATTACTTTCAGGATATGAATTGAAACTGCAGGTGTGTGTGGAAGTGCGCGGTGTGTGACCTACAGTGGACATTCTCTCCAGGCCTTGAGCTGGCCAGGCCACAGGGGTCCTCTGCGCTCGCCTCCTTGTTTGGGAGCCGGCCACACGGCCGCCCACAGCCCGGGCCTAAGGAACGACCGCCGCCCACGGACTGACTGTCCCATCTCAGAGCCAATATACGCCCCACCAAACATCCCGCACCGTCTCCTGCCCATATAGCACTCCCCCCAAAATCCAATTTCCGCTCCCAGCGCACCTCTACCGGATACCCGAGCCAAAACAGTCGCGCAACAGATGCGCACAACTTGCGGTGCCGCGTGGGAAATGGCGGGATGCGAACTCGCCACATATGGCGGGATATCGATGTGCATGGGTGCAACAATATATCTTGGCATTTTGAAGAGGAAGTTGTTGATAGAAATTTCGCAAATAGATCTCGCTGCAACGAACAACGCCTTTCGTCTAATGATTTCCACATCAGCTCGTGCATAATTTCTGTGACACCTTTTCCCCTAAAATAAGGTAAAGCAGTCGACAATCCGATGATTGGTTTGAACACCACAGTGCTCTACTAGGCATGGTCCTGTTTGGAGGTGGTATGTCGTTGCCTTCCTCCGACCTTCGAACTGACTTACCCAGCCAGTTATAGGGGGACCTACAGTTTAACGTGGGTGCCGAACCGCGGTGTGTGTGTGTGTGTGTGTGTGTGTGTGTGTGTGTGTGTAGCGCGCGCTGTAGGTCTCGAACCTCCGACAGCGACCAACCGCGCGCTCCGTAGCAAGGAGCCTTAGAGCACTCGGCCACTCCACCGCGGCGCCCTCTTTCTCTTGTCACTGATTCCCTGTTTCCTGTAATTACATTTTGACTGTTAATAACAGTACAATTATAGTGAGAGGGGGTACAATCTCCCAAGTTGCTCGTCCAGAAAAGAAATTTTCAACTTCGTAGAAGAACTTTGCACGTGTTCCGTTAAAGTTCACTCTTTTAACGCCTTTTCAGTATCCGCGTCGTTCACCCAGCATTAGAAGTCGTCTACAGCCACCGAAAGAATCACAACGTCACTAGCGAACGTATTTTTTTTTAATTTTCTCTAACGCAACTTCAACTGCCTTTGCAAACGTCTCCTTCATCCAGTATAATGCTTGCTCACTATACAGGATGAATGTCAAATAGCACAGGTGGAGGCTAAAACTCCCTCCTCAACCACTGATTCCATTCCAAATCATCCTCTTTGGCTCAAGCCACGCCACATAGCCCGCCCCTCCACTAAATTTATTTATGTTTTTAAACTCCAGTTCGTGTACCACAATTTGTGCCTGCGACCATTACAAAATTAGGAACGTGTAATACAACCATAACAATAACTTCTACATATCACGATAATTGCAGGCAATACTTTTTGCAAGGAGATGTTAATGAAGCGACTGTTTCTGTAACAATGAACCCATTAAAGTTATATAAGGAAGTATTTCTTTTCTCAGACTATAAAAGTCACTTTTCGTGGTCATGGGTGATATTAATTTAATAGTAATGTCTTAATAAGCAGACATGTTGTGAGGTGCAGAATCTTAAAATCAGTATGAAAAAGCTTTTGAATGTTTATTGACTCTGCTTCCAATTTGTGCACCAAGGTTGTTTTTCCTTTTTTTTAAATTGCAGAAATCGTTACGAAAACAGTCGGAACTCTGTCGCTGTAATATTTATTTCGCCTTTGCTTTATAGCGACCTCATAAAATTCATTGTCACACATCAATTAAAATGGCTTGTGCGGTCGTATTAAAGATGAGGCGGAAAAACCACACAAAAGTGTTCTGGTCTCACAGACCGGTTCTCCGGGTTTTAAATCACAACGGACGACGAAAATTACGTAAATTCATCTTAGGCAATGGAAGAATCTGCTTTTTATCTGCAGAGACCACACGGAATGAAATAAAACAATATTGCTTGTTTATGTCCGTAAAGAAGTTAATGACACACATGGACAAGCGTATCGCTGATGAAAATGAAAGGAACCGAAGCCCACTGCAACGGAAAAAAACATATATTAAGGGTTTCCACCTGGAGTTTACTTCGGTTAGCATCCCGAAAGTTCGGTTGGAATGAGCGTCTATGTCAGAAATAAATAACCTCACAAATGTTAGACTTTCAACTCTTGCTGATATTTATTTATTTTTTTTAAGACGGGGAATATGTTTGCAAATCAAGCTATGGTCCACGAAATGTGTATGATCCTAACGAGATAGCCACATTACTTTACGCATAAGTCAGTTGAGACCCATAATCCTGTCGCGCATTACAAGTATTCTTTTTTCCCCTGTGCCTTTGCTGGTGTTCATTTCTCTAGCGTCAGAATTCGTCCACTCTCTCGCTTAGCCAATAAAGCAAACAGGATCAAGCTTCAGTACTCATAAATCGTGAGTGTGACACTTCAAGCATTTTATATAGTGACGAGAATGGTGTCAGAGGAGAGTTTTCATCACCGACATAGAAATGAAACACAAGTGGATTCATCTGCGTGTTTTATCCGTTTGTTTGGAGTGCATATTTACAGATGTCAACAGCTACGTAGCAAAACAAAATTGTGTGTTTTTAAATAGGGTCTATTAATAAGGCCTTTTGACGTTAGTTCCAGATAAAGTGTATCCCAGGACTTTCATTCTGTATCACAAAATAAATATTGCCGCAATACCAGGTACTGAAGTATTATTTTTATCCAAACCGGTTGGCCTATATAAGATGCGTTTTCTGGCCGAGTAATCGTAACTTCTGTTATAATTACGTAGGCATCACAGAAAAATTAATAACTGATTAATTACATACTTCGCAGCTTAGCGCTTATGAGCAGACCATTCGGTGTCATATTTAACAAGTATCTCGTGTTAGAAAGCTCTTACATCATTCCCACGTTGAAACAGATGAATGTGATTTCGTTAGCAAGTTGTGATAACACGACTTCAATAACAAAAAGTTTCTTGCACGACGAAAATTTATCATTGTCAGAAGAATACATTTCGTAAAAATTGCATGTTTGGTCTTAATAATACGCTGCTGCACAACAAACTAATATCAAAATACGGTACAGTTCTTCCTGAACCCGTAGATGCCTACTCCATATTTGTCCACTGAATAATGTGCCTGATTGGGCTAGTTTAAAGAAATACACAAGAGCTATTCTGTGCCGGAGATGACACACGGAGAGTTTACTCAAGAAAGGGGGGGGGGGGGGGGAGAAACTAGCGAGAATGGACTTCCTGCTCAGAGCATATGCTTCGAAGTTTTTGTTCTTACGGAATTAGGAAGTTACTCAGAGAATGTTTCTTTTGCTCTGAGAATCTTCTCTGGAGATGTGCTGTTATTTTATTCATACGCCCCCTTGCAACGTGCTGTTGAGAAGAGTCCTTGCACCTCCAGCTATAACGGATGTATGGACAGCCCTGGCGTCAGCTCCCTCCAGCACTACTTCAGACGTTACTCGAGTTGCGGCACTTCTACTTGCTCGTGGCGCCCCTCCACGATGTTTAGGCTTCTTTGCTCTTGAGTGTAGTTTGAGAATAGTGGTGGGTTATACATTTTACACAGTGGTGTGGCTACGTCATGTTCCCTCACATATCGCTTGGAATGACGCAACTGGTGGAGGATGGCACGGCGGTCTTTCGATCCCGATTGTCGAGGTCGATAACGCGGAACCGAATTGCCGGTATTGGTTGAGCGCCAGTAGTAACCGGTATTGTGACGTTGGGAGTAGACTCTACAGGTGTGAGGTGTCTGCTTCTTTGTAACTCCTTCGCGCTTGAGGAATCCCCGAGCCGCCTGTCAGACAAAGCAATCCGCCGCGTCAGCCGTGCTGTGGGACGGTCGCCTCTGCGCCCACTCTGAGCACAAAGCGCCGTCTGTGGTGCGCAGCGCGGGCCCGCCCGACACACACACACGCCCCACAGCGCCTCTTCAGCCACGCAGGGGCCCGAAATAATATTACTAGAGGACGATGGGGAGGCAGGCGAAGAGTTGGGCATACATCGGTTCACTGAGCAGGCGCTCCCGTCCATGCAGGGAGAAGAGCAGAGTTCGCACCCTAGCCAGTGACGTAGTCAGGATACTGTCAAAGGGGAGGTCCGAATGGTTAAAGAGAAATTTACAAGGGCTCATTTTTCCATTTATTCTAAAAACGAACTTAGGCTAACATATTTTTTTATATTTTATTATTATATACTGCAATATTTGATATAGAAAATTGAGGAAAACATTTCTTAAAAATTGTTTCAATATACGCCAGCAGAAACTTCAGTTGTTATTCCAAACGAAGTCAGTTTATCATAATGAGAAGTGTTTCTTTGTATTTGAACTCTGGCAACGACACGGTTGCACGTCACCAAGCTCATTGCCTGTCAGCCACGGCTGTAGCTCGGTGTTTCGCAAAATCTGCATTAATTTTCGCATCAGTTTAAATACCTTGTATATTGATTTAGGAATCGTAAGTCTATAATTTTATTTCCAAGATTATTGGTTCTTTTACTCTTGTTGGCATTGCAACGTATCCATTCTCTATAAAATATTACTCTTAAACCTAACTTTAAAAATTATTACACATATTGAGTGAGGTGCCTTACGTTATACTGAAATATTGTCACTCCAAATAACGACTCCACGCTGTAAATAAATAAATAAATAAGCTATTAAAGTAGTACAAGTATTTTAACTTACCATAACGTTAGTGGACAAATGAAAGGTTTTTTTCTTGTTATGAACTTATTCGTAATTGGAAACTATTTTATCAGCACAAAAGAAATAAATGTCAGTGGTAACATTCCACTGTAGTGCTGAACATAGCAATAATGGGGTAAGGCCAACAATGGACAACGGCTAAAGGAGGACTGGGCAATAGCCGATGCTGTTATCGATAATTGAAATCTATAGGTGGCTTTGTTGATTGTTGATAGTGCGTATCCCTTTTCGGCGTATGACTGATAACAATAGTTTCACCAAACGGCAGCTAGGTTGTGTCTTATTTCATGTAGTCCCTTCGGAGGTTCGAGTCCACGATAGTGCATGGGTCTGTGTGTTGTCCTTAGCATACGTTTGAATAGTATTTTGCTGTTTAGGTGATAGGAGGGGGGGCCGGACCCCCAAGACCCCCCCCCCTTTGGCTATGAATATGCCCTAGCGGAAGTTACCCTCGTACTGCTTTCACAGCCTGCCTTAACAACTGGAGAAGGGAGGCGTATCACACCAGCTATACGTTAGCAACATTTCTGTCGTGTGTAAGTCACGTTCTGTTCAGTGCATTGGATTATGCCGCTAAATAAATACGTTTTGTTATTTAACTAGATTATACATAGTAAATATAAGCAATTACTTTATCTGATAACTAAGTACTCTTTTGAGTACTACCTATACTCCTGAAAATACAGTAGACCAAGATACGAGGCAGAGTTGGAAAGTTGGTTTCTATTGTCGACTGTGACCAGAGTTATGTATGTAAGTGATAAAAAAGAATGACACGCTAAAGAAAAGACAAATGTTTCAAGTTCGAGTGTTTGTAGAGCTTATGGGGCTTAACTACAGGGTCATCAGTCCCTAAACTTACAAACTACTTATGAACTAGCTTATACTAAAGGCGGTACAAACATCCATGCCCGAGGGCGGGGATTCGAACCCTCGACCGCAGCGGCCGTGCAGACCGTGACTGGCACGCCGCAGACCGCTCGGCCACTGCGGCCGGCAGACAAATGTTTCTTTTACATAATTTCCAAGTACATTGAGACATTTGTCAAACCGCTTTATAAGTTTCCATGAAAATATCGGGTTCGATACAGTCTAGTACTGTAGTTGTTTCACAATGGACGACGCTGAAGTTACAGTAAGATTAAAGCATTTTATGGCATGACTGGCTGGTAAACCCAGAAGGTCAGGTTCAGCAGCCTAATTGGTGCGGTTTTCCCTCTCTTTCGCGCCTGCACACACTCTTCCTCCCGCGGAGTATGAGAACTGTGCGCTGAAGTTGCGTCATGTGACCGTGTCTGTAATGAATGTGTGAGCAGTGGAGATGACGAGGTAAAGGAAGTGAGCCGAGCGGTCTGGAGCGTCACGTTGCGGATCGCGATGTCTCCCACGTCGGAGGTTCGAATCCTTGTGTTTTGTCTTTAGGTTAGTTAGTTGAAGTAGTTTGTAAGTCTAGGGAGTGATGACCACCGTAGTTTGGTCCCATAAGAATTACAAACATTTTAAGGAAGTGAGGGAAACCCTGCACTGCCCACTTTTGTGAAGCAGTACCGAGAGGGCCACTTGTCCTAACGTCATGGCACACGGCAACATCATCATCATCATCATCAGTGTTCTGCCAGAAGGCAGATTTTCACTTGGCAGTTCTCCACTCTGTCCGGTCTTTGCCATCCTCTTCAGATCCGCATAATTTCCTCTTCCCTTTATGTCGTCTATCATCTTGTATAGCCTTCTTTCTCTGTCTTTTCCCGCAAACCAGTCCTTCCAAGACATTTAGCCCTTCTCGACGAATATCCCAACCTGCTATTTTTCCTTTCTCCTTTAACCTCAGTAGACATCTTCTCCCCCCAACCGTTAGCAATACTCTTTCATTACTTACTCTTTCTATCCAGCTTATCCTTTCCATTCTCCACATCTACATCTCAAATGCTTCTAATCTTTTTCCATCCTCTCGCTTCAGCGTCCATGTTTGTGCCCCATTTAGTGTCACACTCCAAACAAAACATTTGCCAAGGCTTTTCCTTAGACCTCTATCTAATTTGCCACATAAGTCTCCTCTTTCTGTTGAATGCCTCCTTCGCTACGACAATTAGTTTTCACTTCCAGGTGGCATTTCAAGTCTTCAGTTATTGTGCTTCCAAGATATTTAATGGGCTAATGATAGTTTGTCCTATTTTAATATTTGCGTGGAGGTTTGCAATTAAATCCTGGACATTGACACAAAGACTGCCGATCAAAGACTTCCACTGTCACTCTTTTTGTTACACACGTCCTAAAGCAAACAAGAAACAGTCAGTTTAGTACTGGAATGGAACGCGACAGAAAATCACTATTACTGTATGTAGATCGCTAGGGCTAGGCTAAGGACTTTAGTTGGCTGCGGAATCTCTATATAGACTGCAGTTGTAGACTCTTATGTTTGTGTGTTGCTTCGGCTAGCAACTGGAATGTACGTCGCATTGCAGTGACGAATTCGTTCCAGACGACTACAGCACGACCAGCGCGGCTCGCTCCCTGTAACGCCGTCAACCAAATCTAAAAAAAAGTAACGGGTACACACGCCTGAGTTCATTCTGCCGTACAGTTATTTAACTCGTTTTCTACAGACACGGTGTTAGATTATCAGGCACCTAAATTTGCGTGTTTAGAAGCAACTCGGACTTTGGTGGCGAGCAGTGCTGTGAAACTAGGTTTGTAGTGTTTCCCGACAAGATTCACCGGGCCCCGAACTGATGCTGCGTTACTCGACTTCCGGAAGGGATTGGACACAGCCACGCACCGCCGCCCAGCCAACAAAATACGGGCTTACGGTACACACGGCCCGTTTTGTCACTGGCCGTAGCGAAAGCTGTCTGGAGCGTGCGGGTGAGCTCAGGTCGGAGTTGAGAAACAGAACTAAATAAGAAGGAAGTTGTAATGAAGTAATGTGGCAATCGATATTTTTCACATCATCAGCACTGACAGAAGTGAAAGTGGAAACGAACGCTGACATATTTTTATTCCAGGACTTGGCAGGGGTCGAAAGCGCGATCTTTGGATTCATGATTTGGTACTCTACCATTGTGCTACCGATCCAACTCCTTACTATATTTTATTATTATAGTGTAGCTTTTAGGTTATCCGTCTATGCAACTGATTTAATAAAATATACAAACTTGAATGCCAAAGTCGTGATGCCGAGTACATAGGAATTACGAACAGAGATTTCTAAACACGATACAAAGAACACATGAGATGTTGAAAATATGAAACAAATCACTTCACATTTGCCGAACATTTAAAACACCACCACCATCACCCAACCAATATAGACCAAGACATGAAAATTATCAGGACCAACAACCACAACAAACACCTGATCAAAACACAAGAAAACTACCATATCCAGAAAGCCATAGCTGAGAACAAACAAGTAATAAATGAACGACAAGCATTAATGAAAACTCACTGCTAAATCTAGTCAAAGACATGAGACAGTAATTAGAGAGAGGAAGGAATTGAGACACACACACACACACACACACACACACACACACACACACACACACACACAAACACAAAATTTAATAATAATAATGAGTGGAAAAAAGAAACATCTCTCCCTTTCCCACAATCCCTGTCTCTGACTCTCTCTCTCTCTCTCTCTCTCTCTCTCTCTCTCTCTCTCTCTCTCTCTCTCTCTTCACAATCAGGAGTCATAAAATAAATTAATACATCAGTATCTGGTTCTGTTCTCTATGTAATCACATAAAACACACACACACACACACACACACACACACACACACACACACACACTGACATAAAACAAAGATAGGACAAACACATACTTAACAGTTGGCAATACCAACCAAAACTAAAACGCAACACAAACAAAATGGCATGTGCCTAGTAGTGCTACCTGTGAAGAGCTGGAACAACAAACACAGCAAAATGAACATAACTGAAGCAGAACAGCCGGAAGCCACCAATGAGTACTAAATGTAAAGCAATATCCACGAAATATTGTAAGTACAACATCCAAATATCAGTACCTATACTTAAATAACACATCAGAGCTGTTCATAACCTAAAATAGTAAGAAATGTAAATATCAAACATTGTAAAACATAATCGTGTATATATTACAGGCCACTGATGATGCCGTCCAAATAAAGGCGAAATGCATCTGGCAATAAAATATTTGATTAAATCAGTTGCATAGACGGACAACCGAAATACCTACACTATAATGACTGATAAATATTTGTGTCTACTTTTTTATTGATATGACTTTGTTCACCGCCCGTAGGCTTTGGTGTCCAGTGGTCGAATTCCTCTGGGACACGGTCAGAGTGGCAGCAGAAGCACCGGGTAGGAAACACGGCGATAGCTTCCATAGGGACTGATGACCCCGCAGTTGGGTCCCATAAGCTTTACAAACATTTGAACATTTTTGACAGCGTCCAGTGCACGCAAACGTCGTAGCGCCCAACGCTTGCAGCAGCGCGCCTGCGTGTGTAGGCAGCCCGGCGCGCGTTGGGACCTGTCGTCTCCGGCACTGGACGTAACAAGTGTCGCGGATCGGTCGCGCGGAGCGGCTTAACAAAAGCTAGGCCGGGCTTTTGTTCTGGCGGCCCTGAACTCGGTGTGGCCACGGCCAGAGGCAGCTATCCCCTGATAGGCGGGCACGTGGCGACGAAAGCACAGGCCGGTGCGCGTACGTCACGACACACTGGTGAACGCTTGAGACAGCGCGGCCGCTGTGAGACAGTGGGCTGAGACCCAGCGCCAGTTACTCAGGTTGTGGTCGCGTTGTCTCGAGCGTTCACTGATGACGTGTCTTCACGTACGCGCGCCGGCCTGAGTTGTCGTTAGTCTCTGGCGGGCAGGAAAACAGTCTGAGTTACCTGCTAAGGGTTTTATATTGTTCTTTCAAGAATGGAGCGAATTCCACGCTTTTTGTCGATTAGGCCACTATTTCCGTAAAGACTATTGTTATGAAATGCAAACAAGAATAAAAATCAATTGTGATTAAGATATTATTGATATAAAATGAAGATTCTATGGCACATTATCATGTAATTAACATGGAAGTTTAGAGTCCGAACAGATCACCAGATGATGGGCTAAGCGCGAAACATGTTGTGTTTTGACAATAAATAATCTACTAACAACATTTAAGTGCTTATTCAGCCAAGTTGTAAGCAACTCTAGAATCATTTAAATACATTTTATCAAGACGGTTGCATATCTCTACGAAGACTTTGTCTAAAATGAGTTCAAAATGTTCAAATGTTTGTAGAGCTTATGGGACTTAACTACGGAGTCATCAGTCCCACTACTTATGAACTAGCTAATACTAAAGACGGCACAAACATCCATGCCCGAGGGGGGATTCCAACTCCCGACCGCAGCGGCCGTGCAAACCGTGACTGACACGACTCAGACCGCTCGGCCACTGCGGCCGGCCTAAAATAAGTCTTTAGTATAAATTAGTTGATAAGTAGTTTGTAAGTTTAGGGACTGATGACTCCGCAGTTAAGTCCCATAAGCTTAACAAACATTTGAACATTTTAATTTTGAATACGGGAGGAAGACGCTCTTATAGGTGTTTCTGATTGGTGGAAAACAGGGGTGTGTACGATTGTTAGTGTTTGCATGTAATTGGGCTGCAACGGCGATAACCGAAATTTTCTGGTCGGCCTAGTTCTTCTAAGTAGTGACGTTGCTGCTTTCCGTATTTACAAAAATTATTTGCTATGTTTTTCCACCTAATCTCACTCTTTTCATTTAGAATAGTTTTTATTCGATGAAAATATTTATGAATGGCAAGTGTCTAAACTATTGCATTTAATGGTCTAAATCAGGCTTACAATTAAAAAAAAAAAAACCCTTCCAGCTCTCCCTCCCGCTCCTCTTTGGTCTGCACTAACAGATAACTTTCGTTACGAACGATATAATTGAGATGAAGACGGCAGGGGAGGAGAAGCTTGGCATTTCTTCTAAAATTACTTGTTTCTGCCGACGAAATGAACTGAGGTTGAAAGAAATAGCCATGCGGATCCAGCGAATGCGGGACAAAGGCGTAAGAAAAAGGAAAAGGAGAATAAGAAGAAAAGTGGCGGTGTGACGGCTGGTGCAGTAGGAGTGGCGGTATGAGCGACGAGGTGGCATCTTCTGCGAAGCGGCTGCCGCGCAACAAGAAGCGTCGGTACGCAGCTGACGGCGCATTCCCTGCCTGAGGCGGCGCCGCACAAAGGCAGAGGCGACAGCCGCGCTAAGCCAGAGCCGCCTCTGCTCGCCAGGAAGCCGCTCCTACTGCATAACGACCTGTACCATCTGTTCCATTTCCACTCTATTAACCGCCTCTAATGACCACCATCTCGACAGACCTTAAGCTTCCTTCTTTAACTACATAAATGCCTGACTTTGTTGTACTCATACAAAAAATCACACTGACGTGTTTTACGGCCCACTTTAAATATGCAGTCTTATAATTTTTTTGCAAACATTTCGGACAAAAATAATAATGTAAATAAGAAAAAATTATAGTGATATGATTACGACTCTACTATTGTGATAATATCCATGCGCCCAACACGTAACCCTTTTAAGAAAAAAGCAGAAAAAACTTTTTTGTTGCTACTGGCGGGTCCCGAACCACGGACCATGTGCATCACAATCCAACACTCTGCCAACTACACTACGGCGAACAATTACGAAATTCGGCCTTAATTTTCGCACTATTGATGGCAGTTGTTAACTGATGCTAATGTGGCATTTTTAGACACTAGATTATCATTTCTCGTACGAAGGACGACGTGTTTTTGTTAATTCTCCAGTGCGCCGTTGCTTTGAAATAACTACGTGTAAATAATTTTAAGAAAATCATCAAATACGCAACGCAAGATGGCGTATGCCACAGAGTTCTGGGCGTGGAATGTCACGTGACATCTGGGAACGGCTGGTTTTCGTTAATTCAATGGAGGGTGTCAAATCTCCGTTATTTTTGCAAATATCTCTGCAACGATTCAAGATATGAAAATAATAATAATAATAGAGCGAAGTTGTAGAGAATTTTCCCCTTTACCAATTAGGTTATTCAATTTTCGTGTCAGAGGAACGGTTCGTTTACAATTACAATTATATTACAAACGGCTTTTTTTTATTACTGCCGTATTTTTTATCCGAAAAATTTGAAAAAGGGAGGTTCTGGTCTCTGGCGGCCTACAATTATGTCTGTAAAATTTGGTGCTGATCGGTTGAACGGTTCGTCTTAAAAACAGGGAACACGTTACGGACAGACAGACAGACATCCCAAAATCGCCGTTATTTTTCAAATATATCTCAAACGATACGAGATATGACAACAACATAAACAAGCAACGTTATAGAGAATTTTCTCCTCTACAAATTCGGTTATTCAATTTTCGTGTCAGATGAATAGTTAAGCCGTTATTTTAATTTAAATTTCGAGCTGTCAAAAGACGATCGCAAAGGGCCACTTTTAGTTTTACTACCGTAACCTAAAGTGGGCCAATAGGACGTGTTCTATTCCGAAAAATATGCAAAAAAAAAAAAAAAAAAAAAAAAAAAAAAAAAAAAAAAAAAAAAAAAAACCTTCGTCGAACTGTTTAAAAGAAAGATGAAGCAAAAGAAAGATGAAATTCGTTTCGTTTCCTTTGAGATAACATAGTTTTTTTACGGTTCGTGTGGAGTGGAGGGTCGCCAAAATAGTTTTGTTTGTAAAGGTGTGGCCAGAATATTTTTACTTGAAAGGGGGGGGGGGGTCGTATATTGGAGAAGGTAGAAGCACAGACAAATATATACAGACGGGAAACGTCCGTAAACGGTCGTACGCTCAGGGGTGCGGGGTTTTTTAAGCAGTTCCGTAAGATGTCCCATGATGGCGCTGCGGTCAGAAGCAGCCCTTTAAACTGGCCAGAGCAGGCGGCAAGTAGCGGCTGCCCCACCACCACCTCCCCTCAAACGCCGGCAAGCTGGACACAGCCGTGGCCTCGTGGCAGGCGGCACGAGCTCTCCCCTCAGCCTCCCCTTCACGCTACCCTCTGACGTGCGAGAGGCACCCGAAGCCAGGGAACGGCCTGACACCTGCTAGCATCTTACGGAACTACGATGGGAGCGCAGGACAGTGGTTTAGGGGAGGCTGCTCCTCTGTGTGTGTGGTAGAAGTACACTGATGTAGAGGAAGTGCGACGTCCCCAGGCGTGGCACGGAGCGCCTGGTCAGCTGAGCCTTGGGCAGGATCGCGCGGCCGCCCCTGCCGAGGTCGGCGGCTTTGAGGCGCCGCCTGGCCGTATCTCCTCATTAGCGGCGACGGCCGCCGCCTAACAAGCACAGGCCAGGCCAGGGCGGGCCACCGCACTGACGCACGCCTACACGCCTCTTCCTGTCTGCCCGTCGGTCCCCGCATTCCACGGCCTGTGGGTCCCTCACGTGTAATGCCACACCGCTCGTACGTCTCTACAGCTGCCGACAGCACACAATACAAACTGCATTTCTGATAACATTTTCTCGGGTGCTTTACTAACCGCGACGTTTCGTGCGAGACCACTTCGGCCATTGTCAGCTGGTTGACTGTCGAATGATTGCCGCTGTCGTCCTTATACAGCTGCACTGCTGACTGTGACGTCACTGGTGCTCCGCGACATGACCATAAAAGGCAAGTCGCAGTGGAGTAGCCGAGCGGTCTAAAGCGTGGAGTCCTCCCTGGGGCATGGGTGTGTGTGTGTGTGTGTGTTTGTCCGTAGGTTAGTTTACCTAGGTTTAAGTAGTTTATAAGCTACGGACTGATGACCACGCAGTTTGGTCCGATAGATTTACAAACATTTGAACATTTTGAACATGAAAGGCAATGTTTTGGTCGCGTGCCTGCCGCGCCCGCTTCAACCTTCCGATCGCTGGGTTCCAAGCTGTGTTCAGCTGCAAGCGTGAGTAAGGACACTTCATTCACTCTGCAATGTTCGTGAAATTTTGCATAACTAACTTTCAAAACAAGAGGAAGGTCACTTTCTACCTAAGATTTCATACGGTGGATAGCGGCGGGTATCTTGCCAATCAACATGAACGTTAACCTCTATTGACTTTACACGATGGCCAACATCAAGGAGAATATGTGCGATGCGGACATCAGCCCTGAAGACGTCCACAACAGAGCCCTGTGGAGGAGACGTAGCAGAAGAGCAGATCCCAATAATGGGGAAAATGCTAGGAAAGAAGACTTATTGTATCGTGCTCTTTTACCAATCGATTGGCTCCTGAAAGCAGTTTTCAGACTTTGCGCTCTTTCACCATTAACTTGCCGTGTTGTAAAACAATTTATGATCTATTTAATTCGTAATCAGTGTTACATAACGAACTCGGTAACGTTAACTTTAGATAAATTTCACTTAGGCATTCGTTTTTGAGTTACTGAAGCCCTAGTTACTTTATAGAACAAGTACCGGGGAGTCAAAAAGTCATATAAATTTGAAAACTTAATAAATCATGGAATAATGTAGATAGAATAATGTAGAAATTGACACACATGCTTCGAATGACATGGAGGATTTATTAGAACAAAAATTAAAAAAAAAAAAAAAAGTCCGTGCAATTATTGGCTCTGGAGTTACCTGATGTTCAAATGTTTGTAATTCTATCGGACCAAACTACGTGGTCATCAGTCCGTAGCTTACAAACTACTTAAACCTAGGTAAACTAACCTAAGGAGAAACACACACACACACACACACACACACACACACACACACACACACACACACACGCCCCAGGGAGGACTCGAACCTCCACGGCGAGCAACCGCGCGCTCCGCAGCGAGACACTTTAGACCGCTCGTCTACTCAACCGCGGCTGGAGTTACCTGAAGTCGCAAGTGTATCGTGGCTGACCGTCACCTCTAGGGATGCTGAAAGACAACATCCGACGGCAATTCCTCGCCATAACTCTGGACATGCTTCACAGTGCTGTTCACAGGATTATTCATCTAAAGAACATCATCTTTGCTTTGTCTTAATTTGTTATGCTAATTATTGCCTTCTTGATCATATGAAGCGCCATCTGTCGGACTTTTTTGAACTTTATTTATTTTGGATTATAACAAAACCCATGTCATTCCTAGCATGTGTGTCAATTTTTACCTCTGTATCTACTTTATTCCGTGATTTATCAAGTTTTCGAATGTATATTGACTTCGATCACCCGGTGCTTCCACTTGTGAGAGCGACCCCCTGGGGGTCGCGGCCCACATGTTGAGTAACACAGGTCTGTTGTAAGGAAGAGCGCCCAACGGAGCAGGGAGATGCGTGATGGAGATAATGACGGGGATGCGGTATAACTGACTGTAATGAGACGGTCGCGCGCTGGGTGCAGGCTAGTCTAGTCTAGTGCAGTCCGGTTGGGTGGGTTGCGGAGCAGTAGAGCACGGAGAATGGTCGGCGCGTGCGCAGAGCGCCGGGGTCAGCGCGGACCGGTTCCTCGCAGGGCGGGGCGGCCACAGCACAGGGCAGGACAAAGCGGCACACGCCCACGACGCGGCACACACGATAGCGCTGCTCTGCCGTACACCGTCCCTACTACACGACGCACCTGTCGTAAACAAGTCTGCACCAGCGCCCCTAGCGTACAAATCTGCTACTGACAACGTTGTCTTCCCTCCTATTAAAAGGTTGCTTCAAATATCCACTACCACTCACAAAGGATTTTCTGAAGCCAACAAAACAAAACAAAATTACTCAAATTTTCAAGTCAGTTCTGAGTTTCAGTGACATTAACGCGCGCAATATATATATTTCTACATCAAAACTGGGCACATCTTGGTACAAAGAAACCATAGAAGACCTGAAAACATTAAACATATCTATAGAAGACATACAAGACCGCAAAACCTGTAGGGAAAGAATCAGAAACCAAAAAGTTGTCTTTAAGCCACAAAACTAAAACAACAGACGAAAATGGACAGATGAACAAAAGAAGGCACAAAGTGAAAGAATGAAAGGTTTTTGGGAAGAAAAAAAGGAGAAGAAAGGCAGGAATAAAAGCTAGATTTTTGTGTTTTTAGCGCTGTCCTTAAGGGGAATGTACGATATATATATATATATATATATATATATATATATATATATATATATATATAAAGTTTCGCAGATTTAGATTTTAAAATGCTCTCCTAATCGAGTATTTTGTTACAACTTGCCACCTCCTATTGCACCAATGATGGAAAAATTCAAAACATCCTGACACAAACTTTTTTTTATTTTTTAATTTCTAACAATGGTTCCAAATTTTCGCATTTGTAGCATCAAAATAGTGTTAGTAGCACCCTTGAGAGTTTCCCTTATTTCACCCGCTTAATGGTTGAATTTCCAAAAATATCGAAATACATGTTTTTTGAAATTCCTATCAAAAAATGAAAGTCCCAAATTTTGTATTTCTTGCTGCAAAATGGCCTGAACAGCAACGTATTTTTTTTAAAGAACTGTTCATCCCCTATTTCCCCACCTTAGGGATGGGAATATCGAAAAATCGCTGATGCCTACAGTATAAGATAAAGAATGTCTACAAATTTCAAGTTATTATCGTCTGTGCCGTTTTCTTTTAGAAACAGGTCGAGAACGCGAAATTTCTTTCTTGGGCTTTAGCGTCTTTCTTGATAGTTTTACTTTTGCAACTACAATATGCGCTTCTTTTTCTTTATTCGTACGCTTGTTGCAGAAAAAGAACTAAAGAATGTGCATCATGTTTCGCTGTATTTAGTGTCAAAAGTCACCGCTGGTCTTCAGTCCGAATTTTATATAAGCTGAGGACTATCAACTACTATATCTTCCACCCTCTTATAGCTGTCGACACGGAACTGCTATGGAGTATAACGGGACACTTTGCACTATAACAACAGAGAGAGAGATCGTTCGTCTCCATTGTGTAGTTTTTCCTCAAGATCAAAATGTTGACTCCCACACGTAGAAATATATATAGGTCGGTAACGTTCAAGTCCTATATCTTTCACTCTCTTGTCGTTATTACAAATTATTTATCAACTAACTTATACTAAAGACAGCACAAACATCCATGCCCGAGGAGAAAGGCGTGGCACATCCTAGCATAGCGCCTCAATGCACTCAGCCGCTCTGCCGCTGCTTGTCGTTAATCAAACCTGTACCACCATAGTGCACATAGGGAGACTGGTACCTACTATAGTAGGAAGGCGCTTCTGCGCATAGATGCGGAGCGATAGGGAAAGCGTGGAGGGGAGGAGCTACGGCCGAGCGCCAACAGTGGCAGAAACATTGCCACGCGCCTTCAGAATGAACATTATTGACTGTCATTTGGGTATTGGAGGGGGATGCGCAGAACGGCTGAAAACTGGGCCGCCTTGGTAGGTGACGCCGAGTATACGACATAGAAACAGTATTTGTTTGCAATATGTAGGCTACTTTTGGCTGCATAGTGAAATACAGGCACCACGCGGCAGGCAAGTGCCGGCCGCGGTGGCCGAGGGGACTGCGCTTCAGTTACGGTCTGCACGGCCACTACGGTCGGGGATTCGAATGTCCCCTCGGGCATGAATATTTGTGCCGTCCTAGTTCGTAAGTAGTTTGTAAGTTTAGGGACTGATGACCCCGTAGTTAAGTCGCATAAGGTGTGCAAACATTTGAACATTTGAAAAGCGGTAAGCAAGTAGCGCGGCAGTGCGCATGGGTGATGAATGTTGCGTTGCGGGCAGGCCTACCCCTCGGCGCCTGGTCGCCGGATGCCGCCGTGAGCGCCCGCGGGCACCCGTGCTCCGTGGGGTAGGTTTTGTGTCCCAGCCTCGTCGCCGCTTTTGTGTCTCGTTTCCGTCGTAGGTGTCGGTGGCCGAGAAGGAAGACCGACACAGGAATAAAGGTAGCACGCTTGTGCAGATACGGAGGTGAGCAGTCAGTGGGATAGCAGAAATTAGAAACTATAGAGTAAATTAGAACGAGATATATATTGCACAGAATTTATATAATACTTAACTTTTACATAGCTCAGTACTGCAGAATGCCGATACAAAGTTGAGCTAGAGGCCTGCCTAGTGCCTGTCCGATAGGCAAGTCTTCACTGGTGGCTATCCGATTCCGAAGTGTTAGCTGGTTCCTATCTAAATCCCAAGTGAACGATGTCGTTCAGTGGTGGCCACGAGCGGAGTTGCAGCAGAGGGCGCTCGTGGCTGTCGTCGTAAGAACGCCGCGCCGTGCGTGCATGGCGGCGCGCGGCGAAAGTAGGTGGCGCGCACTTTGGACTTGTGCGACACCACAGTAGGCCTGCAGCAGCTTAGCTGGCGTGTTATATGTTCCTTGCTTGTGCCGGGCAGCTACTGACGCCGCCGTCCCTCTATTGTGTTTCAGCGGGCTGTCGGGCAGCGGCGGGTCGCGGCTGGTGACCCCCGTGTACCTGCGCTGCCGCGAGGGCGCGGTGCGCTGGTCGTACCCGCGCGGCGCGCTGCGCGTCGTGCTGCGGCTGGCGGCGGGCCGCGAGTTCCGCGGCTGCATCCGCGCCCAGCCTGTCGAGCACGGCCGCGACCGCGGCAACCGCAGCGGCAGCCTCGACCACGACCTCGACCGCGAGCAGCGGCGGCTGGTGGGCGCGCGCGTCTTCCTGGAGGGCGAGCGCGCGCTGTCGCCGCTGCTGTTTCCCGGGCAACCTGCGGCGCGCTGCTTCACCTCTCGCGGCGGCCGCGCGGCCCTCTACGTGGAGGCCGAGCCGCCGCCGGCCGACGCGCCGCCGCCGCGCGCGCCCGCCGCCTTCGTCTACGACCTGCAGCCGCTGCCCAGGGGCGCCGCCGCCTACGACCCCTTCGAAGGTGAGTCGCCACCGCCGATCACCCAGCCTCCACGAAACATCGGAAACCAGTGTCGTAACTGCACCACCATATACAGCTCGCTTCACAAGTTACTCAGTTGTGGTCTTTAATCCGGAGACTGGTTTGATGCACCAACTTCACCCTACTCTATCTGGAGCAAGCCTCTTCGTCTCCTCATACAGGGTGTCCACAAAAGGACTCCCTCATTTCAAAATTAAATATCTCGGAAACAAAGATCGATAGAGCAATGCAGTAAACGGTATGTTTATTCTGAAAGCTGTAAGAAGTTCACACAGAAGTTTGAAATAATAGTTACAAAATTTACTAACACATGGTGCTGTAATAGCCATTCCTAGCATGAATAGTGATCCGAAGTCCAGAGCGATCACACTATCGAAACGTGAAAGCAGGTTAGCGTACCGAAGGAAGAGATTAAAACCATGAACAACGCGTTTTTTCTGGTGCTAGAGTACAACAGGTTAGAAGAGAGTCCCACGGCAACAAGGCGAAGTTTTCAAGCACGATTTAATGTTCCAAAAGGACCCGATGCGAAAACCATTCGTACGCTCTTCGCAAAATTTCAACGAACAGGCAGCGTAACTGATGATCTAGTGGGGCATGTTGGCCGCAAGCAAACCGCAGTTACACCTGAAAATATCGCCACAGTTTCTGGATTTATTCAACGAAATCCAATGTCATCCGTCCGTAGAATTGCATCTGAGACTGGTTTGAAGCGTTCCGGCAAGCAGAAAATACTGAGAAAGAGCCTACACACGTTTCTATTCAAAATTCAAACGCACCAGGCCACACCCGGACGAGCTGTGCAACAAAGGGTTGCCTTTGCTGACCAGATGCTCACAATGATTGATAGTGAAGGATTTGATGTTGGCTGCATCTGGTTTACAGATGAAGCACACTTCCACCTGAATGGATACATGAATAAGCAGAACTGGCGATTTTGGGGTTGCGAAAAGCCATATTGGTGTGAAGCGAAACCCCTGTATTCTCCTAAAGTTACTGTGTCGGCTACAGTATGCAGCAGAGGCATTATTGGCCCTTTTTTCATTCGAGAATCGGTCACTAGTGCACGTTTCGTTGCAATTTTGAAACAACTTGTCGGCACACAGCAAGTGTTAGAGGATCGACCAGATACTGAATGGTTTATGCAAGATGGAGCCCGACCACATCGGACGGAAGAAGTGTTTCGCTTTCTTGAGGAATACTTCGGGAATCGAGTCATTGCTTTGGAATATCCCAAATTTACTGGTGCAGGCATGGATTGGCCTCCATATTCGCAGGATTTCCCTCCCTGTGATTTTTTTTGTGGGGCACAGTGAAAGACATGAACTACCCGAAGCATCCCGCCACGCTGGACGAGCTTGAATCGACGATCTTTGTGGCATGTGAATCCATTTCGGATGAGATACTACGAAATATGATGACGAATTTCATTCTTCGTTTGCGCCACCTCTGTAGTGCCAATGGTGAACATTTTGAAAACATTGTGATGTGATTGTTTGCAAAGAGTGTTTTCATACGATTATTTCACTTATGTATGCTAATATGAGCTGTACAGCGTACAGCGCCATCTGTTAGCAGAATCAGGGAGTCCTTTTCTGGACACCTGTAAGCCTGCAACCTACATCCATTTGAATCTACTTACTATACGCGTCTCTTGGTCTCCCTCTGCGATATTTACCTCACACACTTCCCTCCATTACAAAATACACGATACCTTGATGTCAAAGAATGTGTCCTACCAATCGATCCCTTCTTTTAGTCAAGGTATGCCAGAAATTCCTTTTCTCCCCAATTCTGTTCAGTACATCCTCATTAGTTACGCGATCCACCCACCTAATGTTCAGCATTCTTCTGTTGCACCACATTCAAAAGCATCTATCCTCTTCCTGTCCGCACTGCTCACCGTCCATGGTTCACTCCCCCACAAGGCAACACTCCACACAAATGCCTTAAGAAAGAACTTCCTTACACTTAAATTAATATTCGATGTTAACAAATTTCTTTTTTTCAAAAACGTCTTCTGCCCATTGCCATTCTGCATTTTATATCCTCTGTACTGCGACCATCGTATGTTATTTTACTGCCCAAGTAACAAAGGTACTAGATGAGTTTTATTGTTTCGTTACCTAATCTAATTACTTCAGCATCGCCCGATTTTCCTAGACTGCATTCCATTACCCTTGTTTTGCTCTTATTAATGTTCATTTTATTCGAACCTTTCAACACAGTGCCCATTCCGTTCAACTGCTCTTCCAGGTCTTTTGCTGTCAGACAGAATAACGGGCCGTAAGGCTTCCCCTTGTGGGTGGCTAAGTGGTTAGTGCGAGAGCGGGTTCGAATCCCGGCTGGGCAAGAATTTTTGTACTGTTGGGAAGTTTGAAATCGGCGCACGCTCCGCTGTAGGGTGAAAGTATCATTTGATGTCTCTACACGATTGACGTCGCGCCCACTAGCTATTCCAGTAGAACACGGACGGCGCCGTGCAGCAGACGGGAGAGAGTGGTTACGGTGAGTGCAGGCAGCCGCTCGACTGCGACGGAGCGGTCGCGCTATTCGCGGAGAGGCGGGTTCTTGCCGCGCACCGGCAGAGTGTCGGGAATACAGAGGCAGACGTGCGCGGAAAAGCCGCCACTGTGGGAACCCAGCCCAGCACCGGCTACTACTCCACCTGCTGAGCGCATCCCGCCTCACAACAAGTTGTACTCTCTCCATAACCAGTGCATTGGGGCCAAAGCTGATAAATCTGAACGTGGCAGAGAGTACCCGCAGCTGTGTAAATACTTATTCAATTACGCGACAGGTTTTGGTGTTACAATGTCACCATCTTCAGGCGCCCGCTGTGCAACTGTCAGTACTAGCACACATGAAAAAAGCAGCCGTTAACACCGGTAGCCGTAAATTTCTTAATCTATTCTTGACGCACACGAAGTGAACAGTGCTATCGACAAGGGTTATCAACTTTATTCCATATTTCTTGATTTCCAGAAAGCTTTTGACACCGTACCCCACAAACGGCTTTTAATTAAATTGCGTGGTTATGGCATATCGCCCCAACATTGCGACTGGATAGGGGGATTTCCTGCCAGAGAGGACACAGTTCGTAGTAATCGATGGTAAGGCATCGACTAAAACAGAGGTGATATCGGGCGTTCCACAGGGTAGTGTTATTGGTCCTCTGCTGTTCCTTGTTTACATAAATGATTTGGGAGAAAATCTAAGTAACTCTATTAGGTTGTTTGCAGATGACGCCGTCATTTACCGTCTAGTAAAATCATCTGAAGATCAAAACCAACTGCAGAACGATCTAAATAAGATATCACTATGGTGTAAAAATTGGCAATTGACTCTAAATAATGAGAAGTGTGAAGTCGTCCACATGAGTACGAAAATAAATCCGTTAAACTTTGCTTACAAGATCAAGCAATCAAAAGTGAAGGACGTAAGCTCTACAAAATACCTAGGAATTCCTCTTACCTCAGACTTAACTGGAAGTAACTCTTACATAGTATTGTGGAAAAGGTGAACCAGAAACTGCGTTTTATTGACAGAATCCGTAAAAGATTCAACAGAATTACTAAAGAAAAAACATACACTACTCTTGTCCGTCCATTTTTGGAGTATTGCTGCCCAGTGTGGGATCCTTATCAGGTGGGTTTGACCGAGAACATCAAAGAAGTCGAAAGAAGGTCAGCTAGTTTTATACTGTCACGATACAGAGTACACAGCGTTACGGAAATGATACAGGATCTGGGATGGGAATCATTACAGCAACGGCGCTTATCGCTACTGCGTGGGCTACTTGCGAAACTCCAATCGCCAACATTCTCCTCCGAATGCGAAAATATATTGTTGACTCCCACTTACATAGGTACAAACGATCATCAGAATAAAATACGAGAAATCAGAGCTCGAACGGAGAGATTCAGATGTTCTTTCTTCCCGCGCGCTATTCGACAGTGGAATGGGAGATAAATAGTATAATTGTGGTTCGATGAACCCTCTGCCAGGCACTTATATGTGATTTGCAGAGTATTCCATGTAGATGTCAGAAACCCAACGACGACTGATGAAGTAAGTGTACACATTGAGACTTCCAAAGATGAATGGACTAAGAAATTTCCGGCTACCGGTGTTAACGACTGCCGTTTTCAAATGTGCTAGTACTGACAGTTTCACGACGGGCGCCTGAAGATGATGTGACTGTAACATGGTTTTTCTATAGCTGCGGGTACTTTCCTCCACCTACAGATTTCACAAACGTTCACACGTACTCAATAGGATACGACTGCTTTTGATCAACTTTATAACAAGACGAATCAGCTACAACTTGCACCGGAAATATTGCGGAAATGTAAAGTGTCGTTGATTTGAAGTGTTCACAGGACAGATTGGTAGTCTGAGGCTCGTTTTATTAGCCCATAAACAAATATTAATAATACATTTAAAGTGACTTTTTTGTGCAAACATATATTTTTTTACATTGTACAATGCCTAGTAACACTAACAAACTTAAAGTAGAGTGAATTGGACCGTCAGCAGTATTTGTTGCAGGTATCATAAGCCACTCGTCAAAGCAGTTAGGGGACCAGTTTACATATTATTGTTGAGATATTATGTGTTGATATTAATAATTAGTTTAAATGTTAGGAAGTCCTTTCTGAAAATATTTGTCTGGAGTGTAGCATTGTATGAGAGTGAAACGTGGACGATAAGGAGTTCAGACAAAAAGATGATAGCTTTCGCAGTGTGGTGCTACAAACGAATGATGATGATTAGAGCCGCGGTGGAGTAGCCGAGCGCTCTAAAGCACCTAGCTGCGGAGCGCGCGGTTGCTTGCAGTGGAGGTTAGAGTCCTCCCTGGGGCATGGGTGGTGTGTGTTTGTCCGTAGGTTAGTTTACCTAGGTTTAAGTAGTTTGTAAGCTACGGACTGTTTACCAGGCAGTTTGGTCCGATAGATTTACAGACATTTGAATATTTTGATGATTAGTTGGGTAGATCACGTAACTATTGAGGTGCTCAACAGAATTTGGGGAGAAAAGAAGTTACTAGCATATCTTGACTAAGAGAAGGGATAGGTTGACGGGACACATTCTGAGACATCAAGGAATTGTCAGGTTAGCATTAGAAGGGAGTGTATGGGGTAAAAATGGTAGAGGGAGACTGAGGGACGTATACTGTAAGCAGATTCAAAAGGATGTAGGTTGCTGTTCGTATTATCAGATGAAGAAGCTTGCACAGGACAGGGTAGCGTGGAGAGCTGCATCAAACCAGTCTGCGGACTGAAGACAACAACAACAGCAGCAGCAACAACAACCACCTCACAATAGTTCATCGCGAAACACAAATAAATAAACTCCGAAATGAACACCCGCCCCCGGAACGTGGCAACGGCTGAGTGCGATGTCTCTTGGCTGTACGAAACACAAGTGTGTGTGTGTGTTTAGATGGGTTGGGCTCGATGTATGCTGGAGTGGACATTGGCCGGCCGTTCCGTTTCCGCCTGTGGTGCCCAACAGCGACCCGCCTACGCACAGTGCTTCTACACCACAGCGAGGCTGTGGTAGCGTGGGGCCGCTTCAGCAGGAGACACGCACGCGGGGACACGGCGGTGTTTGGGTACAGGCAGGGTAAACAGTTTACGCAGCGGGCGGCGAGTGAACGCCGTGGGAAGCGGGGCCGCACCTCTCTGGCTGGCTGGCTGGCGGCTTTTTGTCCCCGGCACGGCGTCGACTTGTGCCGCGATGCCGGCCGAAAGCGCGCCAAAACGTCTGCAAGCCGGTCAATGTCTTTCATACAGCCACTGTACACACCTTGTTTAACGTCAGCCCGCAAGGCGGGAATCCTAGTGGCCGTGTCTTAAATCCACCGCTATCTATCCGAAGCTGGTGAAATGTATGGCATAATTGAAGACCGCGATACAACCCGTCGACTTTGACCAATCACGTTGTATCTCAGTCTCACGAGATACGCTACGTACATATTCCAACTAGCAAAACAAACGCATATAAACATACTTAATGTATTGCTGATGAACAGTTCTCGGGCTTCCAGCCGGGTGGCGGTTTCTTCAAACTGCGACGTTTCGACGAGTGACATACCCGTCATCTTCTGGCGAAGCCCGAGAACTCTTCATTAGCAATATACGCCGGGAAAGATTACATTCTCATATACTTATGTATTGTAGATGATAAATCTGTGATCCTTGTAAATTACAGATTACCACAACAGAATGTAACATCGAGCACAGCTCTTAGCTCAAAAACTCGAGCCTTCGGCGCTCACTTGCTGGAAAAAGAGGCGCCATACCATACTGCGCCTTTACTCGTATTGAGAGGATTAATCAAAACATGTTCAAATGTTTGTATAGCTTATGGGACTTAACTACGGAGTCATCAGTCCCTAAACTTACAAACTACTTATAAACTAAGACTAAGTACGGCACAAATATCCACGCCCGAGGGGGGATTCGAACCCCCGACCGTAGGTACCGTGATTGGCATGGATATTTGTGCCATCCTTAGTATTACCTAGTTCATAAGTAGTTTGTAAGTTTAGGGACTGATGATCCCGTAGTTAAGTTCTATAAACTGTACAAATATCCTCTCTCTCTCTCTCTCTCTCTCTCTCTCTCTCTCTCTCTCTCTCTCTCTCTCTCTCTCTCTCTCTCTCTCTCTCTCTCTCGGTAGGGGAGGCTGCACAAGGTCTTGGGGGGGGGGGGGGTCTGTAGTTCGACAGCACCCCCCCCCCCCCCCCTGAATACGCCACTGATTTACATAATCAAAGACCTTTGACAGACCACAAAAAATCCCCGCGGGTGATGTCCGGTTATTCAGAGCATTTCATATTTCGTCAGTGAAGGTATATATTATTTTCTGTTGAAAAGCTTTTTTTGAAATCTTAACTGATATTTTGTTAGAACTTTATTTTCACTAATATGTAAAGCTACTCGAGAATATATCATTTCCGAAAATTTTTAATAAAGCCCTCAGAAGTGAGATAGAGCAGTAGTTGTTGACATCTGCCTTTATTCTGAAACTGTAGCGATGAACATGAAGACACACATGGAGTGTGGCCTCATCGCTGAACACTCTCCTCTGCAGGAGATGGGTGGATATCGCGTAACAACTGCTGTCTGTAACACGTAAAATGGAGTCGTTACTTTAAAACTTTATGAACTGTAGTCTTCTTTAAGCGTAGTTCTCGTGCACACGTTCGCACCGATAGCTTGGGACTGCTTAGGTAGGTGTCCCTTATAGGTGGTACAGTTTCGTCACTATCCAGAGGCCTGCCACAGCGTTTTTGGTCCAAAAAGTATTGTTTCCTATAACTGCTGACTGCTAATGTAAGGGACGGGACGTCATTGTAGTCTGTAAAATATGTCTATGGTTGAAACCTAGGAAGCCACAGGACGCACTGAACTCTCCTCTTTACCGTTCACATCATGACTGCGATATTTTATTTCATTTTAAAACATTTCACATTTTTACCTTGTTTCTTTTCTTTTCTTTGAGCGGTCAAATTTGGAGGATAACATCATGAACACAATTTTGTTGATTTTTCTAGATTTTTCTATTGTTGTATAGTTAATCGGCTTATGCATCCTATTACAGTAGTAACATGTGCTTTGTGTTTGTTTTGTTCCAGAGTGCCGACCCTGTACCCCAGACGAGATGACTACTGCGTTCTGCACCAGCGACTTGGGTAAGTCTCCACATTAAAGAGTTTCAGTATTCTGAGTCCATTTGCTGGAGTAGTTTTCAACCACAGATAGAAATTTCACTGTAGATTGTGGATTCAAACTCTGTTGGCAGCTGATCCCATTTCTGAAAAAGTTACATGTAGGTCTGAAAAAGTCACGTGGAGGAATGCACTTTCCCCCAACACTTTGACTCCTGTCGAATGGCTGGCGATCTTTGTAAGATGTAGAGTTTCCTAATCCTGGCTTTGATGTTTTTACCGTGACAACGCATCTAATCTTTTGAACAGAAAATTCTCCTTCTTGCTGCTGCCTGAAATACAGAGTGGTCCACAGGAAACAGTAAATTTCCATTTACTTTTTGGGAGCTTTAGCTTGTATCAGCAACAAAATAATACAATTTTAAAAAGGGAACATTTGATAACAATAAGAGGGATCGATTGGGAAAGCGAAAAGTCAGTTTATTTACCAAAAGTAACTTGCAGATAACTGTTCCACACAACTTGTGCTATTGCCACAGAAACACTAGTTCATTCTTCGTAATTTACATGGCACAAATGACTGCCATTGGCGAAGCATAGCTGAAGAAGTTAGTGGAATTTCGTCATTACTCTTTTCAATCTTTATCCACACCTATTTAAGCACTCGACAAGCCACCATACCATCTGTGGCGGAAGGACGTCTTGAGCTGTGACGTCTCTCCTCACTTGGATTGCAGCTTTTTACTCACTGGAGTCATGGGGTGGTCTAGTGGTTAAGACGACTACCTCGTAAGCAAGGAGGTCCGGGTTCGATTCCCTGCCGCAGCACAAATTTTAATTCAATACTTCACCTTTAACTTTACTGTCTTTAACATTTTCAAGACGTAAAACAGTCTCTGGGTATATAAATTCATAATAATTATTATATCTTGTAAGTACATTTGAGAGAACTGATGCATGTCCCTTTTCAGCACTAAACAGTCTCTATAATCCATGACACATTATAGCACTGAAGCATCTTGGGAAATCTTTTATCATTATGTCCACTAAATGTCCAAATCGTTATACTCGAACCCTAGGCAATAAGATTTTCTTTCTACATCACATACACCCTTCATCTGTTCTGTGTATACTGAATAAATAGTGGTCACAGGATTTTATGTTAAAACATGTTTAAACAAGTGTGAAGCCTTTATTTGCATACTTTTTTCAACAATCAAAAGCTGTCTGAATGAGAGAATAAAATCTTTTCTGGCACTTCCCCTTTCTTGTCTTCAACTTGCTAGGAAAATTGTCCTATAATAAGCTGAATCTTGCATCCGTTGTTTAAAGTTATTTGTGACCCTTCTCTCCAGTTTTACATACCTGCATATCTGTAGATCTGTCATTAGGATGATCAGAACTGGTTTAACAAATGTGGTCTAATATTAGCAGAAATACTTGAAATGCCTACTCACACTCACTACACCATAACATGACTTAGTGCTGCACATACATCCTTTGCTTTGCTTCAAATATAGTAGCAAGTTGCTTAACAAAACTTTTATGTTTCAGTGGCACGTGGCATCATCAAGGGTGTGGAGTTGGATGAGGAAGCAGAGGTGTCACGGCTGCGCGTCAAGTTGACGAAGCGGTTGCGCCACTCGACAGCAGAGAACAGTGTTGACATAGACAGTTCTGAGGAGTCTGAGGTGTCAGTGCAGATGCCGGCACACTGTGGTGCGCGCCGTGGTGTCGGCGAGTTCGTCATCATGGCCAGGCGGAAACTGGGCGAACTGTCGTTGGTCTGCGCACCTCGCCTCGAGGACTGGGCCGAGCTGACGGCACGTGGAGCAGCCTCCGCACACTGCATCCTCTCCAGCTAGCTCTGACTGCACCAGCACCGCATCCTCTCCAGCTAAATCTCTCTGGAATGCCACTGTATCCACTCCAGCTAAATCCAGCAGGACCTCTATTCCATATTTCTCAGTAGCTCAAGATGAACGAAATTAGAAGTCATGAGCTGAAGAGTGGACTGTTTTTTTTTTTTTTTTACTATAGGGGCTGTCTCACCTCATTGAATCCTCCCTTCTTTATCTGACTGGATCAACACTGGTGCTCTCCAGTTACATTAGGACCAGTACAGTATTATCTCCAGTTAGCTCTTTCTGGGCAGGACTTTGCCTCTTCTCTAGTTCCATTTGGATCAGCATAGGTCCACGCAGTGTAGCTAGCTGTTACTAGATTAACACAACAGCTGATCCAGCTAGCTTCATCTGGATTGCATCTTCTCCAGCTACTTCCTTCTACCCTAGCTGTTTACTGGACTGACTGCTCAAAGATACAAACTGTAAGTCAGTCAAAAGGTCCCATCCATTCACATCCCTAGCTGTAGCCCCTTAACTTGGAATTTTTCCAAGTTATTAATGGACGTGTCTGCTTTAGAATTCTTCTTTGACCTCAAGAAATGTCTGCCAGCATAATTCAGACATCAGTTAGAAGCAATTCTTCAGTAATAATCAACACTCCTCTCCGTAAACTAAATACTGATTCCACACTCCCAAATGAGTTCCATTTATAACTCTGAACATTGTAGCCTAAACTGCAGAACTGCTTCATAGAAGACATTTCACAAGTAATGTAGTAAGCAGGTGATATGCAGTTTAGTGTTTGTGGACTGTATATGCGTGTGCTGGACAGAAGAAAAACTTATTTTGCTACAAAAATCCTATGGCATGGGTGTTTTGTGTCTTTATGTGGAAATGTGTCTGTTCTGGTAAAAGATAGGACTGTGATAAAGACTTATTTTTGTACTTTTCTGTGCAATTATCTGCTGTGGACTGACACATAGCTGACTTGTGGGTGTGAAAAAGGTTGTTTTGTTACTATTTGTGAACATTGTTGTGATATACTTTATATTATGAAAAATGAGACTGAACCTATAAGGAAGTATAGATACTTCTTGCAGAGTTTGATGTAAATAATAGTTTGTTTGAGGGATAAGAGAAATATTTTATGTAGTAGTTGTTAGAAGTGTTGGAGACCTAAGGAAACATTTTGATGCCATATACTTGTGTTGTGATTTCCTGCTTCTAGTGTATGTATTTTCAACCAACTGATACATATTAAGTATCCTGTTGACACCAGATAGGCCTTCAGAGTATTATGTATTTTGTACCCACCCACCAGCAATACATATAGCATTAATAATTATTTGGCAGCTTCTTGGGAGGTATGATACATATTTCCAGCAAAGCAAGGTTTCCACCTTCTTTATATAAATCTCGTGTCTCTAATGTGCATCTTTGTTGAATGTGTTTATTACTTTGTGTACATTTTGATACTATATGACCTAATAAGCAACTTTTCAACTACATGATACATATTTCTGGCTGGTAGTTACCATACTTCCATATTCAGTAAAAAAATATTATCCAGTTGAATACAAAAATATTGTGACTGTCATGTTCACATAAATCACTTGATTAAGAAATGAGTGTCCGATCGTAAAGATGACACAGATGATGTGTTGCTATCATTGCAGGCCATGAAACCTAAGAAACCTACTGATTTTAAAGGGCATTACTGTATGAAAGTGAAAATAATATAAAATTTAAGTGAATGATACAAATCCATAAAATAAGATGAAACCTGCTAACAAATTTTGGAAAAAAGTTATGCTTTTAGTTTCAATTTTTATAAGTAATCTTGACCTGTAGACAGCACTGCTACCTTCTAAGATTGTGTCACTTATATTTATGCTATATGTATTTGTAATGCACAATGAAAGTGGTTAAAACCTGTTATAAGTGCAATATTATTCATAGGACATTCTTAACGAGATGACAAATACTTTTGCTAAAGAGAGGTCGAATTTATAACCTTCACAAAATATCTATCAATCATTTGATTGCATTATATTTGGGAAAAATGACAGTTTCCTTGTCAAGAGCCAGGTAACGTGGAAGTTTTCTGGGCATGGTAAGGAGTATCCAGAAGGTTGCAGCTGTAACCATGGGCAAATATTTGTTTCATCAGTGATGATTTTTTACAGTATGATGCTAGACTATGCCCAGAATACTTTCATTTGATAGATTTTACTATGCTTGCTATAAAATAAAATTATTTTTGTTGATGTCTTTTTAATATATTTTTCATATTGGGAGATATTTTCACTGCAAGTATTTAAGAAATTAAAGAATACACAGTGTAATATAGTAGAGAAGCAACATTATAGCATCTAAATGTGGGGAAAGAGCAGTGCCAAGAATAGTTGAAGGGATTTTCTCTTGTAAAATAATTTTTATTTCCATTACTGTGTAAATACTTTAACATGACTTTATTTTCCATTTGAAAATGAGAAAACCAGCTATATCACTGCTAAAGTATTCTCTAAATGGTTTATTTTTATACTAATAAATTAATACTTCAACATATGTCTTCCTTGTGAATTCATCGTGCCAAAATGCCTACCCTAAGTAGGCCTTGTTATTAAATTCTTTACTTTTCTCCCTTTCCGATTACTTTCTTTCTGGTTTATTTCAATAAATTTGTTAAAATTCCAGGCAAAAAAATTGTTGTTTTGACACTGATGTATGTGAATGGAGTTGTGTCAAGTAGAATGTTCCTCTCTTGATTGTTTCCTGTATAATAATGTGACTGATGGTCATATACATATAGTCACTTGTTTTTTACTGTTTCTGTTGTACCACTGTGAGCTGTAATATTGTGTAAACAGATTATTTTTAATAATTTCGGAATGTGTAATATTTGTCAATAACATTACATGGTTGTAAAAATGTAAATAATCTGATGTATAAAATTTATACACTGTGCCATTATAAGATAAATTATTGGCCAGTTGTGTGTATGAAGTGCTCTTCTGTACATTGTATAAAAACAGATCTCGAGATGTTTAACGATGTAAGGTATTGTGACGTTATGCAGATAAACTAGAGTCAGAGTATTAGAAACTATTTTTGAGTCATATTTTATCCTTAAGTATCTGTTACCACGATAATTAATTACTTCTGATAGAAGCACTTGTTTCAGATGCACTTTCATAGTAACTCTATAGTGCAAGATATTGTTCCCTAGACATATCTGAACTTATATTTCCAACTTTATTCTTGGCTGATAGTCTGAGGCAATCTCTTCTAATATTACAAATCCATATATGATTCTCATCTGTGAAGGAAGGTTTCAGAATTATATCCTCATTGTTATAAATGTTAATGTTGAAAAAATATCAATGATATTAGTACTCTTTATCTTGTAATAGCTTCTTTCAAGAACAAAAATCTGTAGTATAGTATAGCAAATACTTTTGATATAAACAAAATTCATTGTCTGCATTTAATTTTCCTACATTGAGACTGCATATCCCAAGATAATCTGATAAAAAATATTTAAAAGCGTATGTGTTGCAGTGCAATTTTACAAATTATTTTCTATTGTTGGACTCTTCTTTCAGAAAATGACAGTTCATTGTAATAGATTGTAAACTGCATTATAGTATAGAAAAAATTAATAATTGAAAAGTTCCACTTGAGTCTGTAAAGAGATTCTTGAGCTGCAATAAAGTTGAAAGGAGTTGAAATGATTTTATTCACTTTAATATCTCATCCTATCACATTACTATTCAATTAACATACTAATGATTAACATTAGTCTTCATCACCTGTGTAGAAAATGTTGCAATCATTACATATTCACTCTCCACAGTGGTCCTTGGACAAAGAATTTGAAAATTTTTATAATGTATGACATACTTTATATCAGTTTTATATAAATAACACATCTGTAACTAAGAAAAAGAAAAAAAAATTCCACAACATCGGTAAGTATGCTTATCAGCAAAGAACAAAACTCGTAACTAACAGAAAATAGTTTTCTCCACACACTGAAACAAGAATACATGTTTACAAGGCAATATTCAATAGGAAATGTGGAATTAATGCAGGGATGTAATCTATGGTCCAATAACACAAAACAATGTTTTATAGTTTAGAAGTAATATATTTTATGATTTGCAGTAAGATTGATGAAGTGCTAGCCAAGTAGTGTCATCATGTCACGTATGGAACTCTCAGTCGTCAAAGTTTAATGCATAAGTACCCAAGGCAAGATGTAGGAATTCATAGGTGGTGTGTATATATTTATAATATGGTAATAGACGTGCTTAACAAGGGCAGGAAGACTGCCATCTGAAGGAAGTTCTGGGTCCTCAGTGAATACTGTTGTAGGCACCAATCAATCACATTAGAGGCTTTGTAAGCAGATGAAGTACCAAGATGTACAAATGGTAAAGCTTTGGACTTTTAACACATTCATTTGACCTTGAGGGTATAGTGCCATCACTTGACTAATTACTTTGTGGATGATCAACAGTGATGTGAAACTTGTCAACTCCATACAAGGCACACAGTTTTGCAAATAGAGAACACAAATGGCAACCCTTGTGGGAGATAGATTTTCCCCTAAAGACGTTTATCCAGTGCGAATGACAGTATTTAAAATACCAATATACCCTATAATAAGTGAAACATACCATAAATCGACAACTATTCACATCCACAAACGTAGAAAAGCATATTTACATAAAAAATAAACAAAAATTCGAAAAAAGAGAAAAACTTTAGTCGATGCTTCTGCATTATAATGTTGCACACCTTACTCAGTGAAGAAAGTTCAGCAACAGGTTTTGGGCATGATACGTGCCAGACAATGCTCCTGAGCCAGATGGTGTCACTGTCCTGAGGTCTTCTTTCAGCCTGAAAGATCAGGGCTGTCATGATGGGTTTATTTGTTGTTGGGAGCTCCAACGATTAGTGGGTAATGGAGCCCTAACACTTGCTTTAAACATCATGAAAGAAGGCTGTATACGTGGAAGAGACCAGGAAACACTGGACGGTACCAGATTGACTTTATAAAGGTAAGGAATATATTTAGGAACCAGGTTTTAAATTGTAAGACATATTAAGTGCAGGTATAGACTCTGACCATAACTTATTGGTTATGAACTACAGATTAAAACTTAAGAGACTGCAGAAAGGTAGAAAAGTTAGGAGATGGAACCTATACATATGGAGGGAACCAGAGGTGGTGGAGGATTTCAGAGGGAGCATTAGGCAAGGATTGGCTTAAACGGAAGAAACTGGTACAGTAGAAGAAGAATGGGTAGCTCTGAGAGATAGGGTAGTAAAGGCTGCAGAGGATCATATAGCCGGAAGAACAAGGCCTAATAGAAATCCCTGGATAACACAGGATATACTGAACTTAATCGATGACAGGTGAAAATATAAAAATTCAGCAAATGAAGAAGGCGAAAGGGAGTACAGACATCTGAAAAATGAGGTTGACGGAAGTGCAGACTGGTTAAGCAGGAGGTGCTTAAGGAGAAATGCAAGACCGTAGAAGACTGTATAAATAGGGGAAAGATAGATACCGCCTACAGGAAAGTAAAAGAGACATTTGGAGACAAGAAATGTAGCGGTATGAATATCAAGATCTCGGATGGAAAACCAGTACTAAGCAAAGATGGGAAAGCTGAAAGGTGGAAGGAATATATAGAACGTCTGTACAAAGTAAATAAACTTGAAAGCAGTATTCTAGAAATGGAAGATGATGTAGAGGAGGATGAGAGAGGAGATACTATACTGCGAGAAGAATTTGACAAAGGACTAAAAGATTTGAGTAGAAACAATGCCCCTAGAATAGATGACATTCCGTCTGAATTGCAGATATCGATAGGAGAGTCAGTCATGAAGAAATTGTTCCACCTAGTACGCAAGATGTATGAGACAAGGGAAATACCCTCCGACTTCAAGAAGAATATAGTAGTTCCAATTCCAAAGAAAGCAAGTGCAGATAAATGTGAAAATTACAGAACTATGAGTTTAATAAGTCATGGTTGTAAAATAATGACAGACGAATGGAAAAACTGGTGGAATCCGACCTTGGGGAAGATCAGTTTCGATTTAGGAGAAATGTTGGAACACGCGAGGCAATACATTGCGACTTATCTTTGGAGATAGGCTAAGGAAAGGCAAACCTAGGTTTTTAGCGTTTGTAGATTTGGAGAAAGCTTTTGACGATGTCGACTGGAATACACTCTAACAAATTCTGAAGGTAGTGTGGGTAAAACATAGGGAATGACGAGTTATATTCAACTTATACAAAAACCAAACAGCGGTTATTAGAGTCGAAGGGCATGAAAGGGACGCAGAGGTTGGGAAGGGAGTAAGACAGGGTTGTAGCCTTTCCCCGTTGTTGTTCAATCTGTACATTGAGCAAGCAGTGAAGGAATGCAAGGAGAAATTTGGAGAGGAAATTAAAGTTCAGGAAGAAGAAATAAAAACATTGCGGTTTGCCGATGACATAGTAATTTTGTCAAAGACTGCAGAGGATCTGGAAGAACAATTGAATTGAATGGACAGTCTCTTGGAAGGAAGATACAAGATGAACATTAACAAGAGTAAAACGAGGGTAATAGAATGTAGCATCAGAAAATCAGGCGATGCTGAAGGTATTAAATTAGGTAATGAGGCAATAAAAGTAGTAGATGAGTTTTGTTACTTAGGTAGCAAGATAACTTCTGATGGCCGAAGTAAAGAAGATATAAAATGCAGAATGGCTATGAGAAGAAAAGCGTTTCTGAAGAAGCGAAACTTGTTGACATCCAATATTAGTTTAAATGTTAGGAAGTCCTTTCTGAAAGCATTTGTCTGGAGTGTAGCATTGTATGGAAGTGAATCGTGGACGATAAGGAGTTCAAACAAAAAGAAAATAGAAGCTTTTGAAATGTGGTGCTATAGACGAATGATAAAAATTAGATGGGTAGATCACATAACAGGACAGGTTAGCGTGGAGAGCTGCATCAAACCAGTCTGCGGACTGAAGACCACACAACAACAAGGAGCCCCTTAGGGATGTGAAAAAGAAGTCCAGTAAGCACTCCATGTGCATACTCCATGGATTCATTCCAGATGTGGAACAGTTTCTTTCATATGCCATGAGGAGCAGATTGTGAATCCAGTTGCAGGTGATTGGTCATGTCGGTACCAATGATTTTTGATGATTTGGATTGGAAGAAATCCTCTCCTGTTTTAGGCAACTATCTGAAGTGTTAAAGACTGCCAGTCTTGCTCGCAAGACGAATGCAGAGCTCAAAGTCCGCGGCATATTTGAGCCAAGTGGAGGGTCTGTATCAGAAGCTCAACGGCTCTGCGACTGTGTAGGGTGCAGAGCCCTCGACTCGCGCCACCGAGTTCTGGGTAACGCTGAATAGGTCATGCGTCGAATACATGCCGGAAGTGGCTACAAACGTAGTGAGGGTTGTGTGACGTGGAGTGGGCTTTTTTTTATTGTTGAGAGCATCGGAAACACACAACAAGCGTTTAAGTCTCAAAGAATTCGGCTCACAAATAGGACGAAAACATATTGGTGTAACAGTTGCTGTGTGGGGAAATTAGCAATAGAAAGAACTGTAGCCAAAATCATTATACGAAGAGGAAGCTGGATAAAGCCAGAGATAAGTACAAGTGAATTTTATACAAAGGGTCAAATAGTCTTTAGAAAGGTTAGATTGAATGAAATAGGTGGCGACGTATTTATTGCTATAACAAGCGGTTTATCCTGTAGCGAAAGTGAAATAGATTGTTTCTGTGAGTTGGTATGGGTACAGGTTGTACCAGACAACCAGGATAAATTACTAATTGGTTGAAACTTCCTGGCAGATTAAAATTGTGTGCCGGAACCGGGACTCGAACCTGGGACCTTTGCCTTTCGCGGGCAAGCGCTCTACCACTGAGCTACCCCGACACGACTCACGATGCCGCCTCACAACACACAGTTGTGAGGCGGCATCGTGAGTCGTGTCGGGGTAGCTCAGTGGTAGAGCGCTTGCCCGCGAAAGGCAAAGGTCCCAGGTTCGAGTCCCGGTTCCGGCACACAATTTTAATCTGCCAGGAAGTTTCACATCAGCGCACACTCCGCTGCAGAGTGAAAGTTTCATTCTGGAAACATCCCTTAGGCTGTGGCTAAGCCATGTCTCCACCATATCCTTTCTTCCAGGAGTGCTAGTCTTGCGTGTTTGCAAGGAGTCCGTAAAAAGAACCAATTAGTATGAAACTTTCACTCTGCAGCGGAGTGTGCGCTGATATGAAACTTCCTGGCAGATTAAAATTGTGTGCCGGAACCGGGACTCGAACCTGGGACCTTTGCCTTTCGCGGGCAAGCGCTCTACCGACTGAGCTACCCCGACACGACTCACGATGCCGCCTCACAACTTTACTTCCGCCAGTACCTCGCCTCCTACTTTCCAAACTTCACAGAAGCTCTCTTGCAAACACGCAAGACTAGCACTCCTGGAAGAAAGGATATGGTGGAGACATGGCTTAGCCACAGCCTAAGGGATGTTTCCAGAATGAAACTTTCACTCTGCAGAGGAGTGTTCGCTGATATGAAACTTCCTGGCAGATTAAAATTGTGTGCCGGAACCGGGACTCGAACCTGGGACCTTGGCCTTTCGCGGGCAAGCGCAAGTTTGGAAAGTAGGAGGCGAGGTACTGGCGGAAGTAAAGTTGTGAGGCGGCATCGTGAGTCGTGTCGGGGTAGCTCAGTCGGTAGAGCGCTTGCCCGCGAAAGGTAAAGGTCCCAGGTTCGAGTCCCGGTTCCGGCACACAATTTTAATCTGCCAGGAAGTTTCATATCAGCGCACACTCCGCTGCAGAGTGAAAGTTTCATACTAATTGGTTCTTTTTACGGACTCCTTGATTCATGCAATTCGATTGCAGAAATCTTCGAAGAAAGCTTGAATGAAATTTCAAAAGCATAGCGAAAGTATGCAACTGTAATTGTCGTGACTCTAACTTACCCTCGATATGTTGGCAAAAAATACACGTTCGAAACTGTAGGTAAGCATAAAACATAACCCGAAATTCGTACTATACGCATTCTCAATCAATTAGATTATGAACCAGTAAGAATAGTAAATGGTTGTGGAAACATACTTGACCTCCTACCAACAAATAATCGGGAGCTAATAAAGAGCATCAAATCAGATACAAGGGATTACTGAACACACATTTTCGCGCACTGAGTATCGAATTTTCCAAATCCAGCAAAATTAAACTAAATTTTATCTATTGGAAAAAAAACCACCAGATAAAAATTCGCTTAACGCTTTCTTTAGTGAGATGACATTGCGTCTGAACTGCTATCATTGTTACAAGAGCCAGTCATGAAGAAATTGTTCCACCTGGTATGCGAGATGTATGAGACAGGAGAAATACCCTCAGATTTCAAGAAGAATAGCCGCGCGGGAGTAGTCGAGCGGTCTGGAGCACCATGTTACGGACCGTGCGACCTCCCACGTCGGAGGTTGGAATCCTCCCTCGGGCATGGATGTGTGTGTTAGCCTTAGATTAGATTATCTTAGTTTAAATATTTTGTAAATCTAGGGACTGATGACCAACGTAGTTTGGTCCCATAGCATTAAAAACATTTGAACCAGAAGAATATAGTGATTCTAATACCTAAGAAAAAAGTGCAGACAAATGTGAAAATTATAGAACTATCAGTTTAATAAGCCATGGATGCAAAACACTAACACGAATTATTTACAGACGAGTGGAAAAACTGGTGGAATCCGACCTTGGGCAAGATCAGTTTGGATTTAGGATAAATGTAGAAACACGCGAGGCAATACTGACATTTTGCCTTATCTTAGAAGTTAGGTTAAGGAAAGGGAAACCTACGTTTTTAGCATTTGTGGGTCTGGAAAAACCTTTTGACAATGTTGACTGGAATACACTTTTTCAGATTCTGAAGTTAGCAGGGTAAAATATTGGGAGCGAAAAGCTGTATTCAACTTGTACAAAAACCAGACAGCAATTATAAAGTAAATGGGCATGAAAGGGTCGCAGTGGTTGGGAAGGGAGTAAGACCGGGTTGTAGCCTTTCCCCAAGGCTGATCAGTCTGAACATTGAGCAAGCTGTGAAGGAATGCAAGGAGAAATTTGGAGAGGGAATTAAAGTCCAGGAAGAGGGAATAAAAGCCTTGCGTATAACGTAAAATTTCACGGCCGGCGTTTTCTTCAGATAAATCTTCCGGGCTGAGTCCGTGATACATGCATAAAACGTCTTCCTGACGCTTCGGCTCCATCAGTAGGCGACATCGTCTGAGGTCCTCCGGCTTCTCCCATTGCGGCTGGAGGGACTCTCGCATTTATAGAGAACATAGAGCTCGCCAACGGTAATCACGTGATACCGACAATATCTGGATGTTGTCGTCATTCTCGATTAAAAAGTAATCGATTGTCGTTTTGTTGGCGTACAGTCGACATCCACATTTTGTCTAACTTCGAACATTCTTGAAACTTCCTGGCAGATTAAAATTGTGTGCCGGAACCGGGACTCGAACCCGGGACCTTTGCCTTTCGCGGGCAAGCGCTCTACCGACTGAGCTACCCCGACACGACTCACGATGCCGCCTCACAACTTTACTTCCGCCAGTACCTCGCCGCCTACTTTCCAAACTTCACAGAAGCTCTCTTGCAAACACGCAAGACTAGCACTCCTGGAAGAAAGGATATGGTGGAGACATGGCTTAGCCACAGCCTAAGGGATGTTTCCAGAATGAAACATTCACTCTGCAGCGGAGTGTGCGCTGATATGAAACTTCCTGGCAGATTAAAATTGTGTGCCGGAACCGGGACTCGAACCTGGGACCTTTGCCTTTTGCGGGCAAGCGCACTACCGACTGTGCTACCCCGACACGACTCACGATGCCGCCTCACAACTTTACTTCCGCCAGTACCTCGCCTCCTACATTCCTAACTTCACAGAAGCTCTCCTGCAAACACGCAAGACTAGCACTCCTGGAAGAAAGGATATGGTGGAGACATGGCTTAGCCACAGCCTAAGGGATGTTTCCAGAATGAAACTTCACTCTGCAGCGGAGTGTGCGCTGATATGAAACTTCCTGGCAGATTAAAATTGTGTGCCGGAACCGGGACTCGAACCTGGGACCTTTGCCTTTCGCGGGCAAGCGCACTACCGACTGTGCTACCCCGACATGACTCACGATGCCGCCTCACAACTTTAATTCCGCCAGTACCTCGCCTCCTACATTCCAAACTTCACAGAAGCTCTCCTGCAAACACGCAAGACTACCACTGCTGGAAGAAAGGATATGGTGGAGACATGGCTTAGCCACAGCCTAAGGGATGTTTCCAGAATGAAACTTCACTCTGCAGCGGAGTGTTCGCTGATATGAAACTTCCAGGCAGATTAAAATTGTGTGCCGGAACCGGGACTCGAACCTGGGACCTTTGCCTTTCGCGGGCAAGCGCTCTACCAGCTGAGCTACCCCGACACGACTCACGATGCCGCCTCACAACTTTACTTCCGCCAGTACCTCGCGTCCTACTTTCCAAACTTGCGCTTGCCCGCGAAAGGCCAAGGTCCCAGGTTCGAGTCCCGGTTCCGGCACACAATTTTAATCTGCCAGGAAGTTTCATATCAGCGAACACTCCTCTGCAAAGTGAAAGTTTCATTCTTCGAACATTCTTGTTTTGTGTTAAAACTGTTCTGGTGTTTTTCAATCTCAGCGACATCCCTATAAATGCGTGCGTAATAACGCGATGTACTTGCTAATACGGTCGTTTCATTAAATTTTGTAGAACGATATAAAAACGCCAAGACCGCTGATCATCAATTTTTATTTAAGACCACCGGTTTCGCTGAACTATGTCAGCATCATCGGGTCCAATAAAATCTTTTTACACGGTCATAATCTCGTAATGTCAATCAGTTGCTGTATAACATAATTTAGAGTGCATAGGTGCACTCATAAAACATAATTATCACAGTGAGTGACAATAGTTTGCCGCGTCGGTGTTGTGGAGCACTAGCGCCATCTATTGGCTACAACTACTAATACTAACCAATGTAACGGCATCAAATGTATATTATTATTTCAAACGCAGTGGCTACGCGTCCTGTGTTCATTGTTTGAGTGAACGAACGGAAAAAAGCTCGACGTGAAGAAAGTAAATAAATAAAGACTATAAAAAGTGTGCTTAAACCATCATTCTTCGTTTCGTTCTTCCATCGGATCTTTTTATATGCACAAACTATTTGTATCGCATGAGAAACGCTTTACGTCGCGGAGACAGCATGTATACCAGTTGTAGCGCGGCCGCTTAATACAGGCGGCAGTGGCCACAACGTTGCAATGCGCATGCGCGGCAGAGGTTCAAATTCTCTTCTGCATTCCTTGGAGAGAGCATATGGGCAGCAGGGAGGGGCGAGGGGAAACGCCGCTTTTAACATTGGCGTTGCTGCTGGTATAGACACCAGCTCTTGGCTACTCGAGCTCTGGCGGTTACGCACGAATGGTCCTGAAGCAAGACGAAGGAGCTACTGCGCACCTCGCCTTGCGCATGGGAAATCGTCCATGAAGGCAACATCCACCTTTCATATTTGTTTATCAAAAACGTGTCATGTTTGGTAAAATATAACAATCAATTAAAGACGCATCAACTTTAAAAGTCTTCAGAAGTTCCTATCATGAATAATAATAGTCGCTACTGACCACCTAACAAGAATAGCTGTGTCGTTAGCGGCATCGCGCTATGGTGTTAAAGGTTTGGGCCTTTTTTTTTATATCTAATCTTCCTTTTAAGAGATACGGGAACAGCTATGACTTTAGTATCGTTACTTGCCACACATCTTTGGAAGTTTCTGCGAATGTGTCGCGATTTTGAGGGGAAATGACATTTATACTCTGCGTTGTAACAAATATTTAATTGTTGGAAAAGAGGTGGAGGAGAGCAGCCTTTGCGCATGCCTAAGGTTAGGAGGGGGTGCTGCTCACAATATTCCGTGACCCGAAGTAGCTTGTCTCTTCATCGTAACAGATTTATTTCGTTACAGTCACTTAACAAAAATGTCAAATGTTTGTTAAGCTTATGGGACTTAACTACGGGGTCATCAGTCCCTAAACTTACAAACTACTTATGAACTACTTACAAACTAGGACGGCACAAATATCCATGCCCGAGGGGGGATTCGAACCCCCGACCGTAGTGGCCGTGCTGACCGTGACTGGAGCGCCTCAGTCACCTCGGCCACCGCGGCCGGCAGTCACTTAACAGTGTAATCATTTACTTAGTGTGGTTTAGTGTTCATGCGCATATTCATGAGTTATTTGTGTTTATTATCAAAGAAAACTGGACAAAGTTCAGAATCTTTTAGAAACAAATTACTCAGCTTTAAGCTTGGAACAAAAGTGTGGAATAAGGAATCTTGGTAGGCCGACGCCTCATCTCGAGTTAAAGCAAGAGCAAACAAGCCGAGGTAAGCCATTCTGTAGATCTTTTAACAAAAAACATACACAAAACAACTGCTTAGTTTGCGGCTGCATTTCTAGAAATGAACTATTTTCTGTGCTTACTATTTGCGAAGAAAAGCCGCGGTAAAACCATTTTGGAGCGTAATTATCAATCTCAATTTGTAGATCGAGCAGGCGGTGAAGGAAAGCAAGGAAAAATTTGAAATAGGGATTAAAGTTCAGGGGGAAGAAATAAAAACATTGCGTTTTGCTGATGACATTGGAATTCTGTCAGAGACAGCAAAGGACCTGGAAGAGCAGTTGACTGGAATGGACAGCATGTTGTAGATAGCGTATAAAATGAACATTAACAAGAGCAAAACAAAAATAATGGAATGCGGTCTTAGAAAATCAGGCGATGCTGAAGGAATTAGATTAGGTAACGAAACAATGAAGATGGTAGATGAGTTTTCTTACTTGGGTAGTAAAATAAAATGCGTTGGTCGCAGTACAGAGGATATAAAATGCAGAATGGCAATGGGAAGAAAAGCATTTTTGAAAAAGAGAAATCTGCTAACATCGAATATTAATTTAAGAGTAAGGAAGTCTTTTCTGAAGGCATTTGTGTGGAGTGTTGCCTTGTACGGGAGTGAAACATGGACGATAAGCAGTGCGGACAGGAAGAGAATAGAGGCTTTTGAAATGTGGTGCTACAGAAGAATGCTGAAGATTAGGTGGGTAGATCGCATAACTAATGAAGAGGTACTGAACAGAATTGGTGAGAAAAGGAATTTTTGGCATACCCTGACTAAAAGAAGGGATCTCTTGGTAGGACACATTCTTAGACATCGAGGAATCGTAAATTTAGCATTGGAGGGAAGTGTGTGGGGCAAAAATCGCAGAGGGAGACCAAGAGACGCGTGTAGTAAGCAGATTCAAGTGGATGTGGGTTGCCGTTCTTATGAGGAGATGAAAAGGCTTGCTCAGGATAGACTAGGGTGGAGAGCTGCATCAAACCAGTCTCCGGACTGAAGACCATAACAACAACAATTATCAATCTTCGAAAGGGATGGAAGTAGGAATTAACAAATGTTTTGGACAGGACAGGAAAGCTGCTAGTCAATCCTGTGGTTGCCTTGAGCATATGGAGGGAATATTTTGAAGAATTGCTCAACGTAGGTGAAACGTTCAATGATGTGTCAGATTTTGAGGTAGAATGAGATAGGAACGACGATGGAAATAAGGATCTCATTTGAGGAAGTGGAGAAAAAGTCAGTAGATTACAGTGCAATAAAGCGGCTGGGGTGGATGAAATTAAGCCGGAACTCGTCAAATACTGTGGAATTTCAGGTCTCAAATGGTTTCACAGGATAATTGAGAAGGCGTGGGAATCGGGACAGGTTCCGTTTGACTGGACGAAAATGGTTATACAGGATTATTGAGTAAGCATGGGAATCGGGACAGGTTCCATATGAGTGGACGAAAGCGGTAATCACACCAATTTTCAAACATGGAAACAGAAAAGATTGCAAGAACTATCGAGGTATCTCTTTAATTAGCGTTGTAGGCAAAATATTTTAGGCATTGTTGAAAGGAGAGAGCGAGTATTACTTGAGGAAAAGTTAGATGAAAATCAGTGTCGGTTTAGGCCTCTTAGAGGCTTTCAGGACCAGATGTTTAGCTTACGGCAGATAATGGAGAAGTGCTATGAGTGGAACTGGGAATTGTATCTATGTTTTATAGATCTAAAAAAGGCTTATGATCGTGTTCCTAGGAGGAAGCTATTGTCAATTCTACAATATTATGGAATAGAAAGCAAACTCCTGCAGGCAATTAAAGGTCTTTATGTAGACTGTCAGGCAGCAGTTAGAGTAGACGGTAAATTAAACTCATGGTTCAGGGTAGTTTCAGGGGTAAGAGAAGGCTGTAACCTGTCACCACTGTTGTTCATACTATTCATGGATCATATGTTGAATACAGTAGACTGGCAGTGCGGGATTAAAATAAGCGAAAACAAAATAAGCAGTCTCGCACATGCAGATGACTTAGTTGTGATGGCAGATTCGATACAAAAGTTGCAATCTAATAATTCAGAGCTCGATCAGCACCTCCAAAACGAAAGTAATGTCTATGGGAAAGAGATTTAAACAGATTGAGTGCCAAATAGGAGGAACAAAGTTAGGACAGGTAGACAGTTTGCCGGCCGCGGTGGTCGAGGGGACTGAGGCGCTCCAGTCACGGTCAGCACGGCCACTACGGTCGGGGGTTCGAATCCCCCCTCGGGCATGGATATTTGTGCCGTCATTAGTCTTAGCTAGTTCATAAGTAGTTTGAAAGCTTAGGGACTGATGACCCCGTAGTTGAGTCCCGTAAGTGCTACAAACATGAACAACACGTAGACAGTTTCAAGTACCTGTGTTTTCTCACAGGATGGCAGCATAGTGAAAAAAACAGGAATCGAGATGAAGCAAAGCTAATGCAGTGAGTGCTCAGCTAAAATCTACTCTCTTCTGCAAGAAGGAAGTAAGTATCAAGACCAAGTTAGCAGTGCACCGCTCTTTCTACCAACTTTGTTTTATGGGAGTGAAAGCTGGGTAGACACAGGTTACCTTAATTAATAAGGTCGAGGTTACAGATATGAAAGTAGCAAGAATTACTGCAGGTACCAATAGATGGAAACTAAGGCAGGAGGGGACCTATAATGAGGTAATCAAAGAAAAACTGGGAACGAACAACACAGATGAAGCAGTTAGAACGAACAGGCTGAGACGGTGGGGTCATGTTACACGCATGGGAGAAGCAAAGATATCTAAGAGACTCACGAGCTCGGCAGCGGAGGGTAAAAGGAGTCGAGACAGACCTAGAAGAAAGTAGTGAAGAATGATTTTGAAGTAAAAGGCTTAACATCAGACGAGGCATCAATGTTAGCACTGAATAGGGGATCATGGAGGAATTTTATTAGAGAAGCTATGCTCCAGACTGAACGCTGAAAGGCATGATGATGATGATGGGGACAAGACTTTGAGCCTACCCTGTACAGTCTGATGTGATACAAGATTTGTAAAGCAGAATGAAACTTTCACTTTGCAGCGTAGTTTGCGGTGACATGAAACTTCCCGGCAGATTAAAATTGTGTGCCGGAACCGGGACTCGAACCTGGGACCTTTGCCTTACGCGGGCAAGCGCTCTACTGGCTGAGCTGTCCCGACACGACTCACGATGCCGACAGGAAGTTTCATATCTGCGCACACTCCGCTGCAGAGTGAAAGTTTCATTCTGGATACATCCCTTAGGCTGTGTCTCCACTGTGGTGTCGCACAAGTGTGAAGTGCGCGCCACGTACTTTCTCTGCGCGCCGCCAAGCAAGCACGGTGCGGCGTTCTTACGACGTCAGCCACGAGCGCCCTCTGCTGCAGCTCCGCTCGTGGCCACCACTGAACTGTATCGGGGACTTGGCAATTAGACAAGCACCAGTTTACATACTCATCAGTAGGCAAGTCTCTAGCTAGTTAAACTATGTATCTGCATTCCACTTGTCTTCAGTTAACAAAGTTAAGTATTGTACTATCTCTACGAAATATATATCTTGTTCTAATCTAGCTTAGTGTTTCCAGTTTCTGCTGTCCCACTGGCTGGTCACCTCAGACTCTGTACCTGCACACGCGTGCATCCAATTTCCCTGTGTCGGTCTCTCTCTACTCTGCCACCGACACCTAGGACAACCGGCGGCAACGAGACACAAAATCCACCATATTCTTTCTTCCAGGAGTGCTAGTCTTGCAGGGTTCGTAGGAGAGCTTCTGTGAAGTTTGTAAAGTAAGAGGCGAGGTACTGGCAGAAGTAGAGTTGTGAGGCGGCATCGTGAGTCGTGTCGGGATAGCTCAGTCGGTAAACCATTTACCGAAACATAAATACCAAACTAAGGCATCAGATTGAATGATCCTTACGACAGCAACAGCGGCGTCTATACAATGATGTCGCAGGCCTCACACGAGTCATATAAAGAATATTAGCGGGCTTTATTTGAAATTTCTATTTTATTTAAATACTGTAGTGTGAGGGGGGGGGGGGGGGAAGAAAGAAAGAAAAAACACGAGCCTTAGCATGATTTCCGGAGGTGTCACACCCTGTAGTTGAGGTTGTGTCCGTCGCTGGCGCTGCAGTTGTGGTCGATGTGGGGGAGAGTTCAGCAGCCCCTGCCGCTGTGGCTGCCACCCCCGTGGCCTAGGTCAGCCGGGGCGTTGCACCCCGCCAGACGTCTGGCCGTTCAACCCCTTCAGCCAGCAGACAGGTCGTTCCGCCGGATTACTCAGTCGGAGGAAGAGGAGAATGGCTTAACTTGGCCGGTAGTTTCCCTGCAGTGAGGCTCGTGAATATTAATCCTGCCAGCCGGCGGTGCGTTGGCGCCTGACCCCTGTGACCTCACGCAGCGGGCACTGCCTTCCCAGGGCGAGCGGCACCCACTGACGGGCTGTCAGAACCTGCTTAGGCAGATAACGGGAAGTGCCATGAGTGGAACAGGGATCTGGTAAAGGCTTTAGCTGTAGAAGGAAGCTATTGTCACATTTAAAAGTTGTAAAATGTGAAATTTCACGAGCGGAAATGTCAATATTACTAACTTTTCCGGGATATTATGCAGATCTTCATAGGTGGCCGGAAGATCGCAGCATTAGTAGGATGTGTGAAAGATGATCTGTTGCTTAGAATGTCAAATGTTTGTAGAGTCTATGGGACTTAACTACGGGGTCATCAGTCCCTAAACTTACAAACTACTTATGAACTGAAACTTCCTGGCAGATTACTTATGAACTAGCTAATCCTAAGGACGGCACAAATATCCATGCCCGAGGGGGGATTCGAACTCCCGACCGTAGTGGCCGTGCAGACCGTGACTGGAGCGCCTCAGTCCCCTCGGCCACCGCTGCCGGCTAGAATGTCTGGTGTGTATCAGATACCATGTGGAAATTGCGAATGTTCATATATAGGACAGACAACCCGCACTGTCCACGAAAGATGTATGAAACACCGAAGATACACTCGTTTATTACAGCCAGACAATACAGCTGTAGCAGAACATTGTTTAGATAAAGAGCACTCAATGAATTACAGTGATGTGAAGATTTTAACACCTATAACTTCATTTTTGGGACGCAATTTTTAAAGAAGCAGTGGAAATTAGAATATCTGAAAATTTAATAAACAGAGATAATAGTTTTAATTTGGACCAGGTGTGGAATCCTGCACTTAATGTAATAAAATTACAGAGATGTCGACAAGATGTTGCCACCACTGAACACATATCGATAACAGAATCGAACTCCTGATTCCTTTCGCCACGGGGGGTGCGCGTGCTAAGTGTACCTCTTTGCCGCCGACCAGCATCTGAGACCCGCACGCGCAGTGCCGCCGCGATGGTGTATGTAAGGCCGCACCTGGCAACTTATCGGCAGTCGTGGGACTCACTCTGAAGATGGCCGGACGATACGCGGCCGAAATATTAGTAGAAGACTTAGAATTATATAAATTATATAAATGCCTATGACACAATGATCCTATCCACAGTGCGGAGGCACTCCTAGGTCCGTACTCTTCCGGGAATTAATTAACAATAACTACGAGTTTTGAGTTCTAGTGGACAGGATAAATGTGAGAATTTGTATCTGACGGGAACCGCACTTGAGTAATTCCTTGCAGAGGTGGTGATCACTGTGCCCCCAGTGGTGTAGCGGCCGACGCAACTGCCTAGAAAGCAGGACCCCGGATTAGAGTCCCAGCTGGGTACACATTTTCAGCTTTGCCATTCGCAGTTAATGTCATACATTCCGTGAATAAGAATTATGTATTTATTACTGAAACCCAACGTTTTGTCCTAGTCTGCAGAGGACATTCTCAAGGAAGGTCGAGGCTCTTTTGTACGTCCGATACGCACCCTGGCTCGTTACTGCAGCCGATTCCGTTTACGAGGGCTCGCTTTCAGAGTTTTGGATAGGGCCGTGAAGGAGTGGTCGAGCGCATTGAGACGCTATGCTCTGATGCACGAAGCCGTTCCCCTCCGGCGTGGATGTTTGTGATGTCTTTAGTTTTGAGTCTATGGGACTTAACTACGGGGTCATCAGTTCCTAAACTTACAAACTACTTATGAACTAGCTGATACTAACGACGGCACAAATATCCATGCCCGAGAGGGGATTCGAACCCCCGACAGTAGTGGCCGTGCCGACCGTGACTGGAGCGCCTCAGTCCCCTCGGTCACCGCGGCCGGCATGTCTTTAGTATAAGTAGTTTCTAAGTTTAGGGAGTGGTGATCCCGCAGTTATGTCCCCATAAACTTAACAAACGTTTGAACATTTTTGGATAAGGATGGAAGCTTGGAGTTTAACGTCCCATCGACAGCGTGGTCATTAGAGACGGAGCTTACGCTCGGATGTTTGTGTAAGGCTGTGGAAGGCAATCAGCCGTGCCCTTTGAAAGGAACCATCCCGGCATTTGCCTAGAGTGATTTAGGGAAATCACGGAAAACTTAAATCTGGATGGCCGGAGGTGGATTTGAACCACCATACTTCCAAATGCGAGTCCAGTGTGCCTCCACTCCGCCACCTCGCTCGGTATTTTTGGACAGGCGTGTGCAATTCGTCTTTGCCGATTCCCGTTGTCGGGTGTTAATATTGTCCCATGTGAGAAAACTTTTACATTTCTTCTTCTATTTATCAGAAGCCCACACACTCAGATCTTTTGTATGCACCGAGATTCAAACCACAACCCACAACAAAGCGGGGCATAAGTAACACCTTGGCGGACAGAGCAAGGAACATCGGAGAACCGGAACTACTCGAAGCTGAATTGAAACACCTGAGTAATGCTTTACTTAAGAATGGCTATTCGTCCATAGAGATAAGGAGAGCGTTGAGACCGCCACGTTAAATTCAAAACGTTGAAAAGGATCCGGTCAAATCTAAAGACTTCCTACCTTTTACTAAGAACGTCATCGACCGTATCGGTAAAAATTTAGCGTAACGGAATGTCGTCGTTTTATACGAACCTACTCGTAAGATACAGGACCACCTAAAATCGGCAAAGTATGCTCGCAAACCGCTGGAAAAGTAGGAATTTATAGGATTCCTTGTAGCTATGCAGACATATACGTGGGTACTACAATACGAACAGTCATAAAACGACTAGAAGGGCACAAAGGTAACTGTAGAGGGGGAAAGATTGGCAGAAAAGCTTTTGCTGAACATGTTTTTCAACCAAGGGACCACCTTATTCAACTTGACTCAGGTTTTGGCAGCCATAAATGTATATCACGAAAGACCCTACAGAGAGGCTACAAAAATTATAAAACACCACAATAATTTTAATATGATAGAGGAGGGCGTGAAACGAATGAAATATGGATTTCGGTGTTGAAGAAGAAATGTGTCTTCCACAATGGGACAATATTAACAATGGACAACGGCAATCGGCAATGACGAATTGCTCATGCCTATCCAAAACACGTCACATCTCTGCGCGGTCGGGGATTCGAATCCCCCTCGGGCATGGATATTTTTGCCGTCCTTAGGATTAGCTAGTTCATAAGTAGTTTGTAAGTTTAGGGACTGATGACACTGTAGTTAAGTCCGATAATCTATACAAACAAACAAACAAACAACAAACCTCTGCGCGCGAGCCCTCGTAAACGGAATTCGGCTGCAGTCAGTAACGAACCAGGGAGTGTATCTGACGTACAAAAGACCTACGATCGCTCTTGCGAATGTCCTCCGCAGATGAGGACGAAACGTTGGGTTTCAGTAAAAGATCCACAAGACCACGGCATAATAGCCCGGAAAATTTTAGCAATAATGTCAGTTCTAAGAGATTATGGAATACGAGACAAACTTCTGCAGGCAACTGAAACCCTTTATGTATATTGTCTGGCAGCAGTTGACGGTAAATTGAGTTCTACATCTACATCTACATCTACATGGGATATTCCGCAAATCACATTTAAGTGCCTGGCAGAGGGTTCATCGAACCACAACTATAATATTTATCTCCCATTCCATTCTCGAATAGCGCGCGGGAAGAAGGAACACCTGAATCTCTCTGTTCGAGCTCTGATTTCTCTTATTTTATTCTGATGATCATTTCTACCTATGTAAGTGGGAGTCAACAATATATTTTCGCATTCGGAGGAGAATGTTGGCGATTGGAGTTTCGCAAGTAACCCACGCCTCAGCGATAAGCGCCGTTGTTGTAATGATTCCCATCCCAGATCCTGTATCATTTCCGTAACGCCGTCTCCCCTGTATCGTGACAGTACGAAACGAGCTGCCCTTCTTTGGACTCTTTCGATGTCCTCCGTCAAACCCACCTGATAAGGATCCCACACTGGGCTGCAATACTCCAAAAATGGACGGACAGGCGCAGTGTATGCAGTTTCTTTAGTAGTTCTGTTGCATCTTTTAAGGATTCTGCCAATAAAACGCAGTCTCTGGTTCGCCTTTCCCACGATATTATCTACGTGTTCTTTCCAGTTTAAGTCTGAAGTAATAGTGATTCCTAGGTATTTTGTGGAGTTTCCGTCGTTCACATTTGATTGATTTATGTTGTAAACAAAGTTTAACGGATTTCTTTTCGTACTCATGTGGACGACTTCACACTTCTCATTATTTAGAGTCAATTGCCAATTTTTACACCATACTGATATCTTATTCAGATCGTTCTGCAGTTGGTTTTGATCTTCAGATGATTTTACTAGACGGTAAATGACGGCGTCATCTGCAAACAACCTAAGAGAGCTACTTAGATTTTCCCCTAAATCGTTTATGTAAATAAGGAATAGGTTTAGGGTAGTTTAGGGTAGTTTCAGACACGGCTGGAACCTGTCACCATGGATGTTCATTCTGCCATGCATACTTAGCATTGCCGAGTTCACTAGTAATACAACGAAAATATAATCGATTCCTTTTTAAGGCCATTTTTTCAATGTAACAAGAGGATATCTGGTCCGAGTTGTCTGGAGACCTTCTAGTGAGGCTAATATGAGGTGTGTCGACCATTCGTCTTTCTTAAGGCATTTTATGGGGACACTTTCCATTAGTCCTGTTAACGTCTTTCAGAGAGGCGTCCCACTCTTCATGAAGACCTGAAACGAAAGGAAGAAGTGATGTTGTTTACTGGAGGTTGGACCGAAATTCTGTCCCCCCATAGATGATCTATCGGTTTCGGGTCGAGACTGGACAGTTAAGGGCGACTTCAGGATGTTATCTGAAGGAACTGAGATACCAACAGCCGTATGTATAATAAAATATTTATTGCATCACAACCAGTTTGGGCATTAAACTATGCCATCTTCAGGTTCCTACATCGGAGCATAATATCCAAAAGTAAGGATACAAAAACTGGATTAGTGGAATTGTCGTTGTTGTTCCTTCCCCCTAAGAGACAGAAGTTCACGAATCCAGTTTTTGTATACCTACTTTTGGGTATTATGCTCCGATGTAGGGACCTGGAGATGGCATAGTGGAATACCGAAACTGGTTGTGATACAATAAATATTTTATTATACATACGACTGTTGGTACCTCAGTTCCTTCAGACTCTTGACCAGCCGCTGTCCCATTTCCACCACTAACGATGGATTCAATAAGACTTCAGGATGTTATTGTCCAGAAGGCAGTCAGTGCCTGACAAATGTTGGTCATGTTGATGCAATCAAGCATCGTCTGCCCAACAGTTTCATCACCGTTCACCGAACTCCGCGCTGTGCAGTGATTTCGTATACTTCCGAACTTCGCATTTTTGGAAGTGCGATAAAGGCACTACACATTATTCACGAAGAACACTTCTGTACCGTAACAGCCGCAACCTTGTTACGATCTCAGAAAAATTGTGGTCTTTTCAGAGAGATGTAAAACATTTTTGTAACAGAGTAGAACAAAGACGCGCGTAAGGCCCTCTAGATGCCTCCTTATATTTAAGGAACAGGATATTTAAACTAGATAGCAGCCGTGTGAGGAACAAACTTACAGACGTCGGGCTACAAGCCAGATACTCTGTAATTTGAAAAGGGGCCAAGACTGATGAAACAGGCTGCGGAACCAGCGTATGTGAGAGAAGTCAGATGAGAATGGAAAAAATTAATAGTGGATCAAACCAGTTACGAAGAACGTCATAAGAAAGGATTCCACACGCCCGTATGCCACCAGACTAACATTACGGGTGTCGCAAAATTGGTGCCGTTTGGGCAGTGTCACTACACAAAACAGGGCGTAGACTAATCAGTTTTCAGAAGGGGGAGTCCGTGCCGCATTTAGCGAAGCCAGAGCGACAGATGAAGACATGCCGTGTCCTACGTATGCTAAAACACGAGCGACAGCTTCAAGAGATAAAACAACCGCATGTATAGTCAGTGGCGTAGCTATGTCACCAAGGGCCCCGGGGCAAAAATGACGTTGGGGCCCTCTTTACACTAATGTAAAGATGCAAAAACTACATCATCAGCCCCTTACCGCCCACTGGAAGACATAATAAGGCGCACCTAAATACTCCTAAGTAAATTGTTATGTGTCACGCGGCACACAACATTTAATCTTATTCTCTAATATAATAACTGTGAAAGTTTCTTTGTTTGTTAAACTTTAACGCAACAATCACTGTGTGGATTTGGATGAAATTTTGTAGAGGGGTACAGTTGGACCTGGGTAGGACAAACAGATTAAACGACCCCATCGGACAGTTCCCAAAGTTGCCCCATACAAGGTGAATAAAGTCGCAGTAAAAAATAAAAAAAAGGTATTACTCAAAGACGAAAACATGGCCCCCTCCCGCAAAGCAAACCGGGAACAGTCAGGACTAAGGCGTCCATGGTGACAGCAGGCAGACAGTTGTCAGTGCCGACAACTCACTCTCGATAAACTGCTGCGCTATTACCTCATTGCTCAGTACCGATCGGAGAAATTTCGTTGATAGCCCAGTCAAAGAAGGAAAACAGTGGAAATATTGGAAGTTGTAGGATTGTTGATAAAACACTTTGGTTTGAGCCGTGCCCAATAACTTGACATCTTCGCTTATTATCGTCACAGTGGGGTAGAAGGCAGAATGCATACTTCACTATTGCGACAAAAAACCATATTTTCTCTTCTTCTCGCACTAATTTAAGAGTGCATAGACATCTATTCAAATGTTCAAATATTTATAAAGCTTATGGGACTTAACTGCCTGGTCATCAATCCCTAAACTTACAAACTACTTATGAACTACCTTATACTAAAGACAACACAAACATCTATGCCCGAGGGGGGATTCCAACCCCCGATGGGCAACATGTAAAGACTTAATATTCAAATGTGGGCACACCGTATATTGTCAAACACACTGCTAGTAATTCAGCGCCAGTCACTGTTATTTCGCAAGATTGTGAGCCATGGCAACTCCGACTTCGACCGACAATACACTAACGGTGGCAGGGTCCACGTCTTAGCGGACAAGCAATAGACCTTTTTATATTTAAATTCTGAGGTGGGAATAATTTTTGCATTTCACTTCTTGCGTTTGAGGCAGAACGTACATTATACGATGTAATTGGGGGACATGGGTGTTCGGAAAACCGATTATTCCGATAATCAAACTGTGCAATTCTATTTGTCAATAAGAAGTACTGTACAGTAAATGTACTTATACAGTATTTGGAGGCGTGTGATCCTTCACAATGCGCTGAGCGGCATGCCGCAACACTTGGTAGCCGCAGCTGTTGCCGCGAGCAACTTTGATGCTGTCGCTACTTGTGCTGCTACGCCGACTGAAGTGTGCAGATTGTTGTACACAGAGATTGGTGGGCCCATTAGAAACAATCTTATTGCGGCTGTTGAGGGAATCATGGTTTGTTGGCAGAGGGAGATGATGGACGGTAGGGGGGGAGAGTAAATAAAAAATTCCACGCTCTACTGTCACTTTTTTCGAACTTCGTTCACGGAGGCCGAGGGGCCCCTTGAGCTCGGGGGCACTGCCCCGGCTAGCCCTATGTTAGCTACGCCACTGTGTATGGTTACGGGCCTGTCCTACGTTGAGCGACTATGCAGCGCTGCGCGTCGGTCGCGACAACATGCGACGTTTGACATTCAAACCTGTTTGAATCTTGCGACTGTCGCACGCGCTACGAAGTGTCGAGGTGCGTTGACAATCGTCTGCTTCTAGAGGTTATAAAGGATGTCGGAAGAATTCTGCGAATCTCTGTAATATATGAAACGCTAAGATGTCAAATGAGATTACGTTTCTTAGTAAAATATCTTGATGTTATGTTTAATTAGGAGTTTAACGCGTTTGGTACAAGTAGGATATGTTTGTTTGCAATTAAAGATAAACTTCAGTGGGAAAATGTCGATAAAATTCTTCATGGTTTTTGGCCGCATTGTCAATATATAAAATCCGACGTTTCGGTCACTGTTGCAAGTGTATCAAAGTGTTTGGCTGACTGCTGAAAGCAAGGGATTGCTGGTAGTTATATAATACTGGGAGAAGCTGTTATCGAAGTATTAGGAGTCCTTTATTGGTGTTTATATTATTGCCTGTGATTGGAGGGAATAGAGGTACTTCATTGGTGTTTGCATTGTTTATTTTATTGGTGGAAATTGGCGAATGAGAGGCGGGTGGTTGTTATACACCAGGAACCGCTATAAGAAAGCAAGGCCAGGTAGTCGATGGGTAACATCAGTAAGAGATGACCGGTATCACCGTTTAACAGCCCGTCGAGGCAGGAGGCTGAATGCATCTCAGCGGCCACGCGCACTCCAGACAGCAGCAGGACGCGCAGTATCGACACAAACAGTGCGGAATCGCCTTCGGGAATGTGGCCTCTGCGCACAGAGGCCTATGGTGTTGTCCCGTTAAAACCACGTCACCGTTTAACCTATAGAAATTGACCGGAGGAACATCAGGATAGGAGCCGTAACGAATGGCGCCAGGTTCTGTTCTCAGGTGAGTCAAGTTTTTGTGTTTAGCCGGACAGTCGTCGTTCCCTTATTTGGAGAGAACCTGGAACTCTGAACCATTAGGGTTATGTACAGGAAACATGGTGCTCGACGAATGGTGTCAGCAGGTCAGTATTAGCGGACGTACGGACCTCTATATTGATCAGAATGATACTTTGACTGGTCAGAGGTATAGAGGCGAGACGCTTCGACCTTTTGTTGTGCCATACGCTGGTGCCATAGGAGATGGGTTGCTTCTGGTGCACTATGATGCTCGTCCCCAGAGAGCTGTACTGGTGGACAACATGCTTGAAGCTGAATGGAGTGGCCAGCTTGTTCACCGGACTTACACCAGATGATGTCAGGGATGCACTTGGCAGATGCACTACAGCCAGACCAGCACCTCCCAAAGCGGTTGCAAAGCTGGGTATTGCACTCGTGGAGGAATGGCCAAATATCCCTCAATAGGTAATTGATAAGCTTATACTGCCCATGCCACGCTTTTGTGACCGTCAGAGGTGATCACACACCATATTAGAGGGCAAAGAGAATGAGTTTTCTACTATTATGGTAGCCACATGGTGCGTCGCTCTAAGTAAACGCCAGGTAAACCTCAAGTAAATAGTTGAGACACCAAAATATCGTACTGTATCATACAGAAATAACTGTTGTAACCAATATCTGAATAAAACGCGTTACCATACTAGTGTATAATATCTCCCCTGATGTCCCAGTTGCTTTGAGCAATGTAAATCCACCCCAAGTGTTTTGAGCAATGTAAATCCAATATGATGTTCCCCAATGCAAGAATCGACAGGGGTTGCATACACGCGTGCAGCTGAAGGCTCGGAGACTGCGCGACATCTGTATATGAGACCTGTCCCTCGACGAGTTACACGCGATCCTAATGCGCTCCAGCGACAGTTGACGAAGGCATCTGGTCCTGGAACTGTGGCGGTTCGTGCTTTAGATGGCTGGGGGTTCACTTGTTTGAGTGCCGGATGTTGGTAGCGCCACCGCCTCCCCCCTCGCCCCGGTTTGCTCCCCTCCCCCTTTAGATATATTTTCATTAAAATATCTGCAGAATATCTTGCCTCGGCTTGTTTGCGCTTGTTTCAACTCGAGCTGAGGCATCGCCCTACCAAGCTTGTTTATTTCACACTTTTTTACCAAGCTTAAAGCTGAGTAATTTATTTCTAAAAGATATTTTGTTTATTTTTCTTTGATAATAAACACCAAGAACAAATGAATATGCACACGAGCACTAAACCGCAGTAAGTAAGTGATTACACTGTTAAGTGACTGTAACAAAATGAATCTGTTAACATTAAGAGAGAAGCTAAAAAATGATCAAATGTTTGTATAGCTTATGGGACTTAACTACGGGGTCATCAGTTCCTAAACTGACAAACTACTTATGAACGAACTAAGACTAAGGACGGCACAAATATCCATGCCCGAGGGGGGATTCTAACCCCCGACCGTAGGGGCCGTGCAGACCGTGACTGCAGCACCTCAGTCCCCTCGGCCACCGCGGCCGAGAGAGAAGCTATCTTCGGGTCATGTGACACTGTAAGCAGCACCCTTTACTAACGTTACACTTGTGCAAAGGCTGCTCTCCCTCACATGTTTCCAAATAGTTAAATATTCGTTACAGCGAAGAGCATAAATGTCACTTACCCTCAAAATCGCGACATAATTGTTAAAACATCCAAAGATATGAGGCAAGTAACAATAAAAGTTTTTCCCGTATCTGTTGAAAAGAAGAATTTATTTGAAAAAATAATTGCTTGGAGACGGTCTCGAACCGCCTACCTTCGACGGCTTTAACCACACAGCTACTCTTGCTACGTAGAGAGCTAATTATTTCATTATTATTCATCATCGGATTTTCTGAAGACTTTTACAGTTGGGGCGTCTTTAATTTATAACTATAATATATTTTACTGAATATGACGTGTTTTTGGTGAATATTCAATGCATCAGGAAGAAATATGAAGGGTGGATGTTGCCTTCTCGGAGGATTTACCGATGCGCAAGGCGCGGTGCGCAGTGGCTCCACTGTCTTGATTCGGGACCATTCGTGCGTAACCGCCACAGCTCGAGTAGCCGTGAGCCGGTGTCTCTGCCAGCTCCAACGCCAGTGTTAAAAAGCGGCGTTTCCCCTCTCCCCTCCCTGCTACGGGAGCGCCCCTATGCTGCCTACATGGGGTTCAGAAGAGAATTTGAACCTCAGCCGCGCATGCGCATTGTAACGCTGCGGCCACAGACGCCTATATTACTATTTGGCTGCGCCTGTCCGCCGTAGCGGCCGGCCGTAGCTGGCAGCCGCAACTGCCGACCGATTCGAATCCCGGCCGTGCACAAAGTTTCATTCGCTGCTCTTTGGTATTCCATCTAAACCTAGCATAGTGAAGCCATAACTGATCGCAAATTGCGATTTATTTCATTCATAGAATGCTGTAACGTTGTCAAAAATATATAATTGAATGTCATTCTAGGTTTTCTGGTGGACAAGGGGAAAGAGGTAATAATGTTATTGTTTACGATATCTTGCCCTTAAAGCATTTTCCAAACACGGAAAAGTGAAGGTATTTACTCTAGCTTAATAACAAGCTATTTGTCAAATGATGAAGAGAGGTACAAAAGATTAATCCATCTTAGTTCGAGGGTTTTTTTTTTTTTTTTTTTTTTTTTTTTTTTTTTTTTTTTTTTTTTTTTTTTTTACGCCCGATGAGAGAAAATATAGGACGTACAATACAGTACTAACTCTAATACAAGATGATGAAGAAATAACACTTGATTTACGTTAAGTTGCTGTACAAAAGTTTCCTTATTCATCAACATTGGGTTAATACGGATAACTTTGCATTTATTTTAAATAAGATAAAAATGTGTGAAGATAACAGATTTATAAGGAAATGACTCAGTGCTTGTAGAGTTTGCTGTTATTTTTTACGTTGTGTTTACAATATTACAACTAATTATTTTCAAAAGTAGTAACAGTGTAACTTACCTTTGTCTCCAACCGACGAAACATCTAATTGTTGTGAAGTTCGATAAGAAGAACTCGAAAGACTCCTGACGCCAGCTAGTAAGACGAGAGAGGTTTCAGAAGAACATTCAAATCTCGTAAATTAGCTTGAAATATCAAATGTTGCTTCATGAATGTGGTGACGTGGCAGTTTCCCGATGGATGCTGCGAACAAGTTCGGGCTCCTGCTCATCGGCTGCAACATTTAAGGCGTAAATAAAGGAAATAATCCAGCGTCAGTATTGTAGGATTGCTTCTTTTTATCTTCTTCCACACTTCACTCTTTGCCGCCTCATTTCTGAAATATGTATGTACCTGCTCACATAATGCACTAACTGCTTGTTGCTATCGTGTAAACATTTCTGCGACGCCGTGCTTATGCAGCGGTCGCGGAGCCGGCAGTCTCGGCCGACTGGCAGACTGCTACCATAGCGGTCGAGACGCGACAGTCATGATGACGTCACGGCGGTCAACTGCCAACACCGTCTAGATACAGGGCCTCACAACAAGCCTGCGTCATGTCACACCTACAGGCTGCCCTCGCAAGCTGACTGGATGAAGCTACGAGGCAGTGGGCTGCGCCCCAGCGGCCGGCCAGTCAGCTTGCGATGGCAGCCTGTAGGTGTGACGTGACGCGGACTTGTTGCCGAGCAGTTGCAGCGACATATGGTCCACAGCGTGGTTATGGTATATCGCCCCAAATTTGCGACTGGATAGGGGATTTCCTGTCAGAGAGGTAACAGTTTGTAGTAATCGATGGTAAAGCATATACTAAAACAGAGGTGATGATTCTCCTGCCAGATTTCTTTATTTGCCCAGATCGCTTATTTACATAATTGCTTGATGACTAGTTTCAACTCATTAAAGAGTCATTTTAGAATATGTAATATTTGAACAACAACTACATTGACATCCTGGTATCTACAAAATATGTTATAAAAGGCAACTAAAATGCTATACACGAGTAAATGTTGTCGGTATTCACTAATTGAATACTGTTATAAATCTAGATTACAAATGTAAAATAACATATTTGTCATAGTCATACCTTAATTGTCCAGGCATAATAAAATGTTTAAAAGATGCAACACTGTGGCATGATATAAATGGTATGCACGTATTTATCCATCCAATGTGCCTTGATGTCACGTTCTATTCTTGCACACAGTTCGCTTTCCCACATCAATAGGCAGCATGTCATGACTGCATACGTTGCCGACAGACTGATAGATTCAATTTTAAACACTTGCGTGTGCTTATCGGAATATAATTGACTACCCCAAATCACTAGGCAGTGTGTTATGCCTGCAAATGCCGCTGACAGACTAATGGCTCCAGTTGTAAACACTTGTGTGTGACCTATCTACCACCAGGTGGCAGTAGGATAGGGAGAATAATAGATACGTCTAGTGCTCAATCGGATACATTTATGGTATGGTGCCTCATTTATATCTGCCACAGTTAGTCCAAAACATAAACTATATAATATTTTCCTAAAATAGTCATTTTGTGTAATTTACAGTAAATTTGAGTTTACAAACCATTCAGATAATTTGTAATTTGATATAATACAATGCTTTATTTACATTTCAGTCAATTATAGAAATTGATAATATATTGTAAAATCCTATATATATATATATATATATATATATATATATATATATATATATATATATATATATATATATATTCAGGTAGCTATATAGCTTACTACCTAGGTTTCATATAATTACATTGTAATATAATACTCAAACAAGTCAAAATTGTTCCTATGACAATATGCTATAATACAATAATTTTTTTTAAAACCTTTGATGATGTATTATAGTGTAAAAACAGTTGAATACCGCAGTTGAGTCTGCAGATTATCATGATACCATTAAATAACTCTTACACCTCGAACACTTTAGCACTCTTAAACGGAAAAGTAATATTTTGATACCTTGACTGAGTGTAGTATTAGTATACATACTATATTGAAAATGTATGAAGACAAGTATACCAGGATCTGGGATGGGAATCATTACAACAACGGCGCTTATCGCTGCGGGGGGGGGGGGGGGTGCTTACGAAACTCCAATCGCCAATATTCTCCTCCGAATGCGAAAATATATTGTTGACTCCCACTTACATAGGTAGAAATGATCATCAGAATAAAATACGAGAAATCAGAGCTCGAAAGGAGAGATTCAGGTGTTCTTTCATCCCGCGCGCTATTCGAGAATGGAATGCGAGATGAATAGTATAAAGGTGGTTCGATGAATCGTCTGCGAGGCACTTCAATGTGATTTGCAGAGTATCCCATGTAGATGTAGCTGTTACGCCTGAGAGCAGTGGCCAACTGCCCGCAGTCACTGCCTACCGCTACGGCCAGCAGTCGCAGCGAAACAGTACTTTAAACGGTCGCGCTTTGACTCGTATACGTGCTGTCTCCGCGACGTAAAACGTTTGTAATGCGATAAAAATACTCTGAATGTGCATATAGAATAATCTGATAGAAGAAAGAAACGAAGAATGATAATTTAAAAACATTATTTATTTATTTTACTTATTTATTTATTTTCCACGACGATCTTTTTTCCGGGGTTCACTGAATCAGTGAAGACACAGAACGTGGCGACTGCAGAAAGTAGTGTAGTCGACCTCAGAGTGTCGAGACAGGAGGGCAGGTCAACGCGCCACCCCAGACAGCCGTATCGACCCACAGGCGGGGGCGGGGGCGGGGGCGGGGGCGGGTAGGAGCGGCGCTCCGCTTTAACGCCGCCTGGCCAGACACTCGGACCACTGCTCCACGCTTATCACATGTCAGCCGGGGTCCCGCGGTCACGCTCAAAAGTCAACCACGCTTACAATCTCTCTGCGGCGCACCGACGTTAATCCACAATCACGAAACTGCCGTAAGTCGCCGCCAACTAGATTTATGAGGCCTGTGGGTGCCTGCCAAGAGTAGCCACAATACAAGAAAACGCTGTACTGAGTTTGGCAGTACGTACACGTTACACAGTGCGTTTCAGAATGTTCTTAATGTTATTATGTGATTCACCGAAAAATTTGTGTTGGAATCGGACGGTTCATATTACGAATGTTGTCTTCTACTAACCTGCGCCGAGAATCAAATATGTTGTCGTTTTCAGTATGGAGACTGGTTTTGATGCAGTTCTCCACCCTTCTCTATCTCCTCATAAGAACAGCAACCCACATGATTCTGAATCTGCTTACTATTGTCGCATTGAAATGGAAGCAGGCTTTACTTCGAAGGCAACTGAACACAGCACTTTTACTGAAAGCACGTTTATTACGAACTTAACATACACGCAGCACTGACTGCCTCTCGGGCAGAGTGCTCTGCTATTTATACGCAGACGGAATGTGCAAGAAATTGGAAGAACAGTTAACACAAGAAACTAGTAGAATTTACAAGTGAACATAAGAAAGATGTAGAACATTCTGGAATTGTTAAAATTGTTAATTACAAAGAAATAATTTTTTCCGGTGGGCGGGATTGAAGCGGCGACCTTCAGCACCGCAGTCGCTGACGCTATACCCTGCGCCACGCCGGCAGTCGGTTTACGTGGTGTCTCGCGGCATTGCTCCCTCTCCTGGAAAAACAGCTACCCGCTGTTATGTTCCCGGTGGAGCCAGCTGCAATGTCCTGGATCTTGACCTTGTCATGGGTCCTCTGTATGGCAGTTCAAGAGTATCCTTCCCATCTCCACGATTATCGACGACAGACGTCCCTGTCGTGGCTTCATCAGTGACATTACCGTCCTTATAGTCCTTGAACAAGAAGCAGTTGTCGCCTACCTGCTCTTCAGGATAGTAGTAAGGCTTCATGCACAGGACGTGAACAATGTCTCTTCCGTTTTTGTCGTTTCGACGACGGCTCATAATCCTCAACTTCGTATGTGACGTCTGACAGGCGGCGTATGACACGATACGGACAAAAGTATCGCTTCAATAACTTTTCTGAGAGCCCAACCTTTCGTACAGGGGTAAAAATTCATACCAGATCTCCTGGGCTGTACTCAACCGGTCGGTGCTTGTCGTTATACCGCTGACTGTCCTTCTGCTGGGCGTCCAGTGTCCGTATGAGAGCCAGCTGTCTTGCTTCTTCGACCCTGGTGATGAGCTGTTTAACATAGTCATCCTGAGTGTCGTCCGATTGGAGCGTATCCATTGTCGTCTCAGCTTCACGGCCATGGGGCAGGAAAAACGGCGTGAAGCCTATGGTGTCTCGCGGCACTATAGTCGTCTCTTTGTCTCCCTCTGCCATTTTTACCCCACACTCTTCCCTCCAATGCTAAATTTACCATTCCTTCATGTCTAAGAAAGTATCGTACCAGTCGATCCCTTCTTTTAGTTAAAATATGCCAAATATTTCTTTTCTCTCCAATTCTGTTCAGTACCTCTTCATTAGTTACGCGATCTACTCACATAATCTTAAGTATTCTTCTGTAGCAAAATGTTTCAAATGTTTGTATAGTCTATGGGACTTAACTACGGGGTCATCAGTCCCTAAACTTACAAACTACTTATGAACTAGGACGCCGGCCGCGGTGGCCGAGGAGACTGAGGCGCTTCAGTCACGGTCTGCACGGCCACTACGGTCGGGGGTTCGAATCCCCCCTCGGGCATGGATATTTGTGCCGTCCTAGTTCGTAAGTAGTTAATAAGTAGTTTGTAAGTTAGGGACTGATGACCCCGTAGTTAAGTCCCATAAGCCTTACAAACATTTGAACATTTTTTTTTGAACTAGGACGGCACAAATATCCATGCCCGAGGGGGATTCGAATCCCCGACCGTAGTGGCCTTGCAGACCGTGACTGAAGCGCCTCAGTCCCCGCGGCCACCGCGGCCGGCTCTTCTGTAGCACCACATTTCAAAAGCCTCCAGCCTCTTCCTATCTAAATTATTTATCGTCCATTTTTCACTCCCGTACAAGGCAACACTCTACACGAATGCCTTCAGAAAACATTTTCTTACACTTAAATTAATATTCGATGTTGGCAAATTTCTCTTTTACAGAAACGCTTTTCTCCCCCTTGCCAAGCAACAAAACTCATCTACCATCTTTATTGTTTCGTAACCTAATCTAATTCCTTCAGCAGTGCTTGATTCCTTCTTTTGCTGTTGATAATGTTCATCCGCAAATAAAGGAACTAACAATGTTAGCACATATCTGTAACTATTTTATACATAAGAATGAACTCGTATTATGAGTTTCACGATATGTAATGAAAACGACACACACACTATAAATAGACTGACGCTCAGTATGGTCTGAAGCTCATAGGAAATTCTCGAGTATAAGTGAAAAGCGATATGATCAGATTTAGCCGCGGAGGAGCGGCCGAGCGCATTGAGGCGCTATGCTACGATGCGCGAGGCCGTTCCCCGTCGGGGATTCGAATCCCCACTCGGGCATGGATGTTTGTACTGTCTTGAGTATAAGTTAGTTCATAAGTAGTTTGTAAGTTTAGGAACTGATGACCCCGCAGTTAAGTATCTTAAGCTTCACAAACGTTTGAACATTTGATCAGATTTACAGTAGCACATGCACAGAACACTTTGGCCGTGTGACTTCCGTCCGTTCTGTACAGTCTCTCGTGTCAGATTTTGCTCCAATGCACAGTCTATTTTACTATCCATTTATTCAAATAACGACGCCTGTAAAGGCAACCTAGCTAATGCCCTTATGTTTACATACTGGCACAAATAGTTGCCAACACTCTGAATCGCCGCGGTGAAGTAGCCGAGTGTTGCAAGGCGCCTAGCTGCGGAGCGCGACGCTGCTCGCCGTCGGAGGTTCGAGTGCTCCCTCCCTCCTTAGCATAAGTTAATTTACGTAGTTTACAAGCCTAGGGACTGATGACCAGAGTAGTTCAGTGCCATAGATTTACAAACATTTATACATAAGGAGAGGAATGAATTAAAATTTATTCTGTGGCCGGGATTCGAACCCGGTACCTCCTATTTACTAGGTAGGTGCTTTGGACCACGAAACTGTACCACCTATAAGGGACACCTACCTAAGCAGTCCCAAGCTATCGGTGCGTACGTGTGCACGAGAACTACACTTAAAGAAGACTACAGTTCATAAAGTTTTAAAGTAACGACTCCATTTTACGTGTTACAGACAGCAGTTGTTACGCGATATCCACCCATCTCATTGGCCCAAAGGATTTGAATTTCCTACAGAGGAGAGTTTTTAGCGATGCGGTCACAGTCCATGTGTGTGTTCATGTTCATCGCTACAGTTTCAGAATAAGGGCAGACGTCAACAACTACTGCCCAATCTCACTTCTGAGGGCTTTATTCAAAATTTTCTGAAATGATGTATTCTCGAGTAGCTTTACATATTAGCATATTAGTGAAAATAAAGTTCTAACAAAATATCAGTTACGATTTCAAAAAAGCTTTTCAACAGGTAATGCTATATATACCTTCACTGACGAAATATGAAATGCCCTGAATAACCGGACATCACCCGCGGGGATTTTTTGTGGTCTCTCAAAGGTCTTTGTTTATGTAAATCAGTGGCGTATTCAGGGGGGGGGGGCTCAGGGTGGGGAGCTGCCCCAGACCTTGCGCAGCCTCCCCGGGGACTGATGACCTAGCTGTTTAGTCCCCTCAAAACCAACAACAACAACAACAACAGCCTCCCCGCGAGCGAGAGAGAGAGAAATCAAATCAAATGTTTGTAAATCTATCGGACCAAACTGCGTGGTCATCAGTCCGTAGCTTACAAACTACCTAGGTAAACTAACCTAAGGAGAAACACACACACCCTTGCTCCAGGGAGGACTCGAACCTCCACGGCGAGCAACCGCGCGCTCCGCAGCGAGAAGCTTTAGACCGCTCGGCTACTCCACCGCAGCAACCACTCAGCTAACACAGTGTTGTAGCCAAAGCAACTACACGGACTGTCTTAAAGCAGGTCTCCCTCCACACCACGTACTTTAATTAATCCCGGCCACAGCATAAATTTTAATTCAGTGCCTCTCCTTATGTTTAATACCTCTGGTATAACGAGACAATGTTGTCTCAAGGAATTATATTATTTGTTGATATTTATATCACCTCGGCCTGAGGAACAAGGGGGGATAGTGAGGCAGAATTAAAGAACGTGGTGTGGAGGGAGACGTGCTTTAAGAAAGTCCGAATAGTTGCTTTGGCTACAATGTTGTGTTAGCTGAGTGGTCTAAAGCACCTACCTAGTAAATAGGAGGTCCTGGGTTCGAATCCCGGCCACTGAATAGAATTCAATGCCTCTCCTTATGTTTAATACCCCTGGTATAACGAGACAATGTTGTCTCAAGGAGTTTTATTATTTGTTGATATTTAAACATTTGATTTGACTGTGAGTCGCTCGTGGTGTGTCGGTGTGTCCTGAAAGAGCGAGTCCCGTGTGGACGGGAGCAGCTGGAGGATCATAAACATTATACGGGGTAATTTCCGTGTTTTGCGACTGTAATAAAAGTCTAATTAAGACCAGACGCGTTGCGCTTTATTTGAAAGCATCTGCAGTGCTTGATTTTATTATGTCCTACTCATTCTTCAGCTTTGTGTGCACTTCACTGCCACTAAATCAAGGCTCTGGCTGTTTACGCCACGATAACAGCCACCAGCTGTCCTTTTGGTGTATTTTGTTGCGACTGTTCGCCGTGGAAACGTCTCAGGCCCGCCGAGTTCCTGCCGACCTCCTGGCGTCCGGCGCAGCAGGGGTCTTTTCGGCGAAATCTAACAAAGAAGCACTAAAAACATTATGGCCTTGCTTCAGAGAGAGCACTTAAGAATGCTTTTTAATGAGAGATACATATCTGCCAAATGGAAACACGCGTCATCAAAAGTTAACGGGGACAATAGCCCTAGTCAGCTCAGACCACGTATTGTTAATCTATATCTATAAATGTGAAGGTCTGTTCATCTGTTCAGTGTACGTTTATTACGTCTGAACCACAAGACATAAAGAGCTAAAAATTTGTACAGTTACTAATGTCTACCCAGGCACGGTTTTATGGCGATCGGATAGCTATTTATCTATATATATATTAATGTGAATGTCTGTTCGGTGACGCTTATCACGTTCGAACGACAAGACGTAGAGACTTGAATATTTTTACAGTTACTAATTTATACCTGAGGAAGATTTTAGGCGCGGTTTTATAGCGATCTGATAGTTTTTTAGTAATTTGAAGAATATAACGCGAAATGTGGAACAGTAATTACTCTTTGAAAATTATATTTACTCTTTGAAAATTATATTTACTCTTTGAAAATGGTTTTATTGGTTGCATTGTTGCTTGATGGTTGATAATGATAAAAGGGTGGAGTATATTGGGCTGGAAAGTTATCGGTGTATATAAAATTCTAAGTTTGTGCGTCTTAATATTTTGCTCTGCAGTGAAAACTACAGAACGCAAACGAATGGTCTGTGTGGAAGTGTTGTCCGAAGTCTCCCATTGTACACCATAGCAGTTCCATGCCGATAGCTATAAGGGGGGTAGAATATATGGTGGTTGAAAGTCGTCAAATTATTTTTAAAAGCCGGCCGCGGTGGCCGCGAGGACTGAGGCGCTCCAGTCACGGTCTGCACGGCTACTACGGTCGGGGGTTCGAATCCCCCCTTAGGCATGGATATTTGTGCCGTCCTTAGGATAAGCTAGTTGATAAGTAGTTTGTAAGTTTAGGGACTGATGACCCCGTAGTTAAGTCCCATAAGCTTAACAAACATTTGATTTATTTTAAAAAATTGGACTGAAGGCCAGCGATGACGTTTGCGACTCTATAGAAAGGAGGTTACATACAGTGAAACGTGATGCCACGACCATATCTTTGGTCTATGCGTGCTACAATGTCTTCAGCTCTTTCTCCGTAAGGATAAGCATACGAATAAGAAAATATAAGACTAAATAAATAAAGCAGTAAAAAAGAAATTTATTTAATACACCTCTTTAAAAAAATCGATTTGACGTTTCGCGCATTACATCAAATGATCAATCTGTGATATTATTACAATCATTATTGTTGAATTTCGTGATTGGATTCTTCGAAACGAGTGTATTTTTACGTGTGATTTGATCTGCACTACTTACTTTCCTGATAAACGGTAAGTGCATAGACTTCTGCAATCTGATAGGAATAGTTTTCAGTTTGTTTCTGAAGAAGGTATTGTACTTCATTTCATCCTTCAAAACCAGTCTCATAGCACTGAAAGATGGCTTATCTACCATAATCAACCAACTCGCGAGCGGAACCGCGGGTTTAAGCTGGTATAAAAGATAAAACATGTGTGCTTTGCATTAGAGACAGAAAACGAGTCAAGTTTCGAGCGTTACGTACAGTAGAAATGAAGGAGCTACTCTTCCACTGCCCGAGAACATTTATACATCCGCACAGAGGAATAGGTTTCGTTCCAACGACGGCAGAATGGTTCAAGTTGTACCTCACAAAGAGAAACAAAGGGTGTCAGTGCAATGTACAAGTGAATTAAGCCATCAGTCGTCATCGGATTGGGAAGTAATTACATGTGGTGTCCTACAAGAATCGATCACAGTGACATTTCTTTTTCTTATGTACGTTAATGACCTCTATGAGTTACACTGTCAGAAGCAAAGTTTGTTTTGTCTGCAGATGATACAAATAATGCAATAAATTGTATGTCGAGCATAGGTCTAGAAAGATCTGCTAATGATATATTTATGAACATTAACAAATAGCTTAAAGCCAAGTCACAGACAGTAAACTTTGAAAAGACTCAATACATGCAGTTCAGAATATGTAAGAGGTTTCCGTCCAGCATAAAGAAGAGCAGATAGAAGAGGTTGACAGTATAAAATTCCTGGGATTACAGCTTGATGACAAAATCAATTGGGAGGAGCACACCAGAGAACTGCAAAAACGACTTAACAAATCTATATCAGACGTAGGAGACATAAAAATAAACTAGCTTGCATACTTTGCTTACTTTCATTCCATAATGTCATGTGGTACAATATTTTGGGGTAGCACTTCAAGTCAAGTTTTCAGACTACAGAAGCGTGTAATACGTATTATTTGTGGCGTAAATTCACAGACATCTCGTAGAAGCCTCTACAAAGATCTGGGTACCCTAACTACTGAGTTGTCTAAACAGAAGTGGAATGTTTAAACTAAACGTCATTAATAACATGTTTCTATGATTAGCACTTTACTGGTGGTCTTGAATGACATGCAGCTATGTTAAAATCACTGTTCAGCCAGGTGTCACTGTAAAGACACGTGTTTGTATTGCCTCTTACAAAATGTCTCAAAATTTATCTGAAACTGCAGAAAGATGATCAATAAATGAAATACGAAATATGTGGAAGCATATGATTTAATTAAATGGATCAAACGCCTGAAATTTTAATTTACAGCAAACGAGGATCACAGAAGTGTCGGCCACAAAGCAACGTCATCTCAAGACAATCTTCACAAGTTACGTTCTTTTTTTTTTTTTTTTTTTTTTTCCTCGTATACAGACAACAAACGTTTGAGCTGTCTTATGGAAATAGGTTTTCGTAAGCTAGAAGACAACTAATAATATAGCCTAGCTGGACAACTGCTGGAGGTGTAAGTCACGTGTTGTACAGGCAGCAGTTTTAGGTCGTACAGCTACCACACCAAAGATAGGAGGGTTTGTGAGCCCTGAAATATCGACAAGAACTGTTGCCGACTACTCACTAGGAGTGGGACGTGGAGCAAGCGCGCCTCTAGCCCGTCTTATTGTCTCGACACACTATCGATGTACACTGCTCGACTGGTAACCAATGTTCAAATGTTTGTATAGCTTATGGGACTTAACTACAGGGCACCAGTCTCTAAACTAAAAAAAAAATGTTCAAATGTTTGTATAGTCTATGGGACTTAGCTACGGGGCCATCAGTCCCTAAACTTACAAACTACTTGTGAACTACTTACGAACTAGGACGGCACAAATATCCATGCCCGAGGGGGATTCGAATCTCCGACCGTAGTGGCCGTGCAGATCGTGACTGAAGCGCCTTAGTCCCCTCGGCCACCGAGGCCGGCAGTCTCTAAACTTACAGACTACTTATGAACTAGCTAACACTAAGGACGACACAAATATCCATGCCCGAGGGGGGATTCGAACCCCCGACCGTAGTGGCCGTGCAGACTGGTAACCGTCAAGGGATTAATTGAATGGATGAGTTGAAAAAAGTACACATTCCAAAAACATAAACTTTCGGCAAATCAAAATAAACTGTTTTGTGAGATAACTAGTTGTTTTACAGAAACGTTTACTATTGTAAATGTGTACATTTAAGTGTAACAAACACATTGTCATGGTACCTATGTATAAATATTTGTTATATACCATGTAACTGCGTAAATATGTTCAGGAATACGTACCTTTTTCAAGTCAATGTTTTTAAATGCACGAAATTCATTCGAATTTGTGGATTATGCTAAAAAGGTTTTAGAAATAAGCAAGTAAAATTATTCAATCTTTGTAAAAAGGAAAAAAAATGTATTTCGAAGCTGTTGGCTACATATATTTACAAAAAAAAAAAAAAAAAAAAGTTTTCCGATTAAACATATTTCATTGTTCGACTTTTCATAGAAGACAGTCGTTAATCTTCTTATTCTAGTGGATCAGCAGCTGAAGAAAAGCCTTGTTTGAAAAACATAATAATCATGAACTCCCGCTGAAGTTACAAACTTCTCACCACGACGCCTTGCTAACTTTTCCATCTCCCGTACATGTTTTTCATTGTGATGTCTTCCCTTTTTACGTCTTGGTTCACCACTGTCACTGTGTGTGCTGACACTGTTACTTGTTTAAAGTAAACCAAAAACTAATAAACTTCACTAAACTAATTTTGGCACTGATCTTATCACTTTACACTGTAAACATAATTAACATACCCTTAAACAGCTCGCTCATCTGCTACATTACACACCAAACACATGACTGAGCATCGGGCATTAGCACTGTAGTGGGTGTCCCCCATACTAGCACGGATTTGAGTTGAAAAAGGAACATATTCTAGGAGTATGTCCCTTCTTCAACTCACTCGTATCTAACTATTGTTGGCAAGCGGATTTGAAGTAGAGGAAGATGTTCTTTTTTATGCTCAATGGATATAGATATATCCAAAGAAGAAATTTTTGGAATGTGCACCTTTTTCAACTCATCCATTCAATTGGAATGGCGGGCCCTAGCCTTCAGCGATGAAAGCAGACTCTGCTTAGAGATAGGCGATGGTCGTTTGCGCGTGCGGCAAACGCCTGGCGAGCACAGTCTCGTATTGTGCATTCGTCTAACGAGGAGAACACACGAGTGTCGGATTTTAGAATTTTCTAGTATTTGTGGTACGTGAAGTTCAGAGCTTCAATACCAATCATCAGGCAAAGCCATTCGGCGTAACTATCAAAAATCATCGAGAAAATCGAATTTGAAATTTTGTAAGTACATGGAAGTACAGTACCAGTAATTAAAGCAATTGTAGCGTCTGTCTGTGTAGCTCAGCTGTTTCTTTTAGAATGCGAAGCTAGCGTACTATCACTGCACTAAGTCTTCAGAACTGTGAGACTTTCGTGTTTGATTGGGCGTGAGGTAAAAAGGGATGGCCGAATTCTTTCTAAAATAATAGTTTAAAGATGGAAATTTTTAAAAAGAAAGTATGTTTCTTAAAGCTAAACTCAAATATGAAATGATTTTAGCTGTTTGTCAAATACCAGCCAGAGAGAATATTACGTGTTGAGTGCATAGCCGGCCGCGGTGGCCGAGGAGACTGAGGCGCTTCAGTCACGGTCTGCACGGCCACTACGGTCGGGGATTCGAATCCCCCCTCGGGCATGGATATTTGTGCCGTCCTAGTTCTTAAGTAGTTCATAAGTAGTTTGTAAGTTTAGGGACTGATGACCCCGTAGTTAAGTCCCATAAGCTTTACAAACATTTGAACATTTGAGTGCATAGATATTATCACAATAGTAGAGTCGTAATGGTATCGTCCATAATTTTATATTATTTTTTTATTATTTTTGTGCAAAATGTTTGCAGAAATCATAAAACCACAGAAAATCTTAAAGTGGGCCGTAAAAACACGCCAGTGAAAAGATTTTATTTTAATTAAATAATTCTCAGTCTCTGTTGCAATATTTTCATTACTCCAATTACGCGTTTCGCGCTGTTAGCGCATCATCAGACTGGAAACAGACAAATGTTTTATTACACTCCGTGTACCTGACGGGCAGCGAATCTAATGTGGCTAAGGTGAGTAAATTTTGAAAAGTCAGACTTACTTGGGCGGAGATGGAGCCACAGAACTATCTAAAGCTGTGGTGGAGGTAGCTTAACAATTTGTGTTCTGTCATTGGGCCCCTGCAAAGAGGTAAACGTACAACATACGCAAGGGCTATTTCAAGTTCAATAACTAGGGACTAAAGGGCTATAGTATGGAAATTAATAGAATGTTTTTTATATGATAAAACTCACCACAGCAGCAGAAGAGTCGCTGTCACGGCAGGTTCACGTTTACAATTTTATTATTATTATTATCATTTTTAGCGTAGCAAGGCACTGTTCCTGCCGATGTATCTACTAAAACTTCGTCACACTCTCTTCTTCTTGCATTCGCCAGAAGTTACCTGGCTACAGAAATAAGTGTTACCCTCCATAGCAGGGCCGGGTCACTAGTATTCAAAAGAACGGAACGTGTGTGGTGAGAAATGATCGCATCTTATCCTAGTAGCACGGACGGACAAATAATACCCTACATAAACGGTATAAGCGTCGTGAGTGCAATCACCCATAAGTCGAACTGGAGAATCTTTAAGTAAGTGGTTCTGACAGTTGGGATACCAGTTACTTTTGAATAAGGTTGGGCATCTCGAACGTATTCTGAGTCGTGCCCAACTTTGCGCTAATACGGCAAAGACTACGAAATCCACTGGTTAGTCCCTCAACCATTAGGGATAAAACCCATTGGGGCCCTGGGCAAGTAAGGCTAGCAACCTGCTTCCCAGGTACTTGAATATCATGCTGGCAACAATCAGAGCAAAATGCCTCGGATTTTTTATTATTCACTTTTTTATTGTTTTTGAACGAAATGTTTGCATAAATCATAAAACCACAGTAAAACACGCCACTGAATTTTTTTAATTTTATTTAATTATCATTATTATTACTTTTTTTTTGCGTAGCTAGGCACTGTTCCTGCCGATGTATCTACTAAAACTTCGTCACACTCTCTTCTGCATGCGTTCACCAGAAGTTACCTGGCTACAGAAATAAGCGCTACCCTCCATAGCAGGGGCGGGTCACTAAGTATTCAAAAGAACGGAACGTGCGTGGTGGGAAATGATCGCATCTTATCCTAGTAGCACGGACGGACAAATAATACCCTACATAAACGATATAAGCTTCGTGAGTGCAACCACCCATAAGTCGAACTGAAGAATTTTTAAGTACTGTTTTGAAGGCACACTTCACGAGGGTAGGGGTGGCCTGTTATTTTGGTAACCGGCCGCTTTTTACGCTTGCCGGCTGCTCCACTTTCCCGGCGTCCCTTTGTGCTTCGCTGCCCGGTCGGTCGCATTCCAAGCCTCGCCTGCACGGAGATGGTGCTGCCCCGGGCGACCGTCGGAATGTCATTAGCTGGCTGCTCCGATATCACTGGCGGGGTAATTTCGACCCCGGTAAGTGCGAAATAAGCGGCCGGGGTGGCGCCGCCGCGTTTAGGGGTGCTTTGCGGCGTTTAGGGCTGCGCTTTCTGGGCCGGCCCCGGGCCGCAAGGGTTGGCGCTGTCCCCGCGCGGCTGCCAATTTGGACCGGGGTGGCCGCATAATACCAACCGTCCCAGCCCCGGTTTCCTCCCCCGTAATGTCGGGGTGGGTCGCCAGCATCGCGTGTCCGACACACCTACCCCGAGGCGGCGGGGCGGGCTTTCGTCTTCCCCTGCAGAGCAGCGCTGGCGCCGACTTCTAAACGAGGGCAGCCGAAAGGTGGGAGTAGCGGTCGCGACAGTGCTCCATCCAGAGTCCCTACAGTCCGATTAAAACTACTTGCTATTTGTTGTATTGGTGTGCTGTCTGTTCTTTCGGACGTCCGAAATAACAGACACCACACCAATACAATAAGTATTCAAACGCGACGACGGCGGCTTCAGTTATTTCACCGCAGATGCGGTCATACGTCCGACCTCGCCGGCCGCGGTGGCCGAGGGGACTGAGGCGCTGCAACCACGGTCTGCACGGCCACTACGGTCGGGGGTTCGAATTCCCCCTCGGGCATGGATATTTGTGCCGTCCTTAGTATTAGTTAGATCGTAAGTAGTTTGTAGGTTTGGGGGCTGATAACCCCGTAGTTAAGTCCCATAAGCTTTACAAACATTTGAACATTTTTCGTCCGACCTCGCACGGGAATCCGTAATGGTGAGTGTAAGAAGTCATGGACGATATGGGCGCTACAATCATAGCGTGCGATTTGTGAGAGTTTGAGACGGACGGGAGGCCAGCTCGGGTAGCCATGTGGTAAGGCGACAGCTGGCCCGAAGCGGGAGACCCGGGTTCGATTCCCGGTCCGGTTTCTCATTTTCACTTGTCGTCATTGGTTAATGTCAATGCCCAAATGTGGCCACTGTCAATCCTTTCTTTCCTATCCTTCTTCCTTCCCTTCCTTTAACAATCAATACTTGCTAGTTGACAGTTAACGGGCTGGAGCTGCTTTCCTCCAATCAGAGCATTCACCATCACACCCGAGCTGTTCGCCGTGCCAAACATTCATAATAACTGATCAGTTTATAATCTCCCACCCCGCACTTATCGGTAAATTAACAATCAAGTATACTGCGTACCTAAATCACTAATTATTTGGAAAGGCAATCGTCCAAAAAGTAATCCCGGTATTAACACTCAACTATACTGTGTGCCTAAATCACTAATTATTTGCCGCGATGGAGTGGCCAAGCGCATTGAGGCGCTATGCTACGATGCGCGAGGCCGCTCCCCGTCGGGGGTTCGAATACCCCCTCGGGCGTGGATGTTTGTGCCGTCTTTAGTATAACGCAGTTTATAAGTAGTTTGTAAGTTTAGGGACTGATCACCACGTAGTTAAGTCCCTTAAGCTTAACAAACATTTGAAGTAATTACTTGGAAAGGCAATCGTTGAAATCGCAATCCCGATAGATGTAGTGGAAGTGATAACTTGACACTCTCTAGACTCTTTACTTGCTCTTTGATTTCCACTACATCGGTATTTACTTTATTTACTGCTCTCCTATAACTTCGTTTTGGTCTCATCCTGAACCTTCACGACCTGTCCCCTCAATGTACTTACAAAACAATCCAGTTCAGTACGGATTTCCTCTTGCTTAGTATTGACAAATCTAATTTCATGACAAACTTTGGTTTCGACGGCTTCGCGAATCTTTTCGATTTAGGACATCGTAATTGTTATGATATAGTCACGGAGACAAAAGAAGACCTAGAAGAAGTCCTCAGAACAATGGAAAGGAATTTCTACAATCAGTATGGTATGACTTAAGTAATGGTATGCAGCACAGAAAAAGAATATGAACCTCCAAAACTAAGAATTATAAGAGAGGAGCTGGAAGTGATCGAGGAATTTACTTACTTGGGAAGCAAGATCACAAGAGATGGCAGAAGCCGGAAAGAAATTGTGAGCGGAATACATCATGCCAAAATTGCATTCAATCTGAGGAAGAACTTACTGACCAGCAAGAACATCAGTATGGCGATAAGAAAACGTATAATGAAAGCTTCTGTCTGGAGTGTGGCTCTAAACGGTTGCGAAACTTGGGCAATAGGAAGAGAGGAGAGAAGACGGCTAAAGGTCCTGGAGATGTGGTGTTATAGAAGGATGATGAAGATCAGCTAGAAAGAGAGACTGACAAATGAAGAAGTGCTTAGGACAGTACAGGAAAACAGATTCCTGTTGAGGCACATCCAAACAAGACGAGACAAAGTTATGGGGCACATCCTCAGACACACTAACATCATCGGAACAATAGCAGAAGGAGCTATTGAGGGAAGAAACCGACCGGGGCAACCAAGAATATCATACATGCAACAGATCATGAATGATGTTGGATGTAACACGTATGTGGAGATGAAGAGGAAGGCAGAGAGAAGAGAGGAATGGCGCTCTGCTGCAAACCAACCTCAGGGTTGAACACTGAAGAAGAAGAATTGTTATGTCTCTGGATGCAACGGGATCAGGAGGTGGACCGTGTCTGGCAATGATGTGGACATCGGTCAGTAACTGAAAGAATTGGTTAGTCCACATATAATTGATTTACAAGATGAAAAGAATACTTTGCTGTGCTTGTGTTGCTACAAAATTCTTCCTAATTATTACACAGGTCTGCGACGGTGTACTGTTCTGGCTTATGCGAATGGTAGACTGCTGGCTCTCGTAGATGGAACTCCTATATCGAACTCCTGGATCGAACTGTGGTGTTGCTGTGGTACGCCGGCATGTGTAGGAGAACTCCCCTCTTCCTACTGGCCGGCGCGTGAAGCAAGCCTAGAGATACCGAGACTGCGGACGCCTCCGGCGGCCGAAGAACTATAGAGAGAATTACCGCCCGTCTTATACTGGCGCGGAGACTTGCGCGGACCGCCGGTGTTGTGGTGAATAGCGACGCCACAGCAATAATACATTCAAAACTAGACACGAATTTTACATTCTTGGAGACTATCTGCTAAATCTCTTTGTAAACACCTTTTCGCCTTGTCCTTGCTTCTATGCCTCGTGTGCTTCTTTTTTAGTCACTCGTGAGGTATCAAACTGTATAAGAATGTGACTTACTAATATAAAAAATTCCTCAACAGTTTATACATGGTCATATTATTTATTTATAACTATGCGTTTAGTTTTTCAAACGGTAACCGGCAAAATATCTCAGCCTTTCAATTTTTTTAAACCGAAGTATAAAACTAAGCAGGCTCTACTGAAATAGTTGATTAATCGCCATCGGAACATTCAAACAACACTTTTATACAGCAATAATATTGTGAAGTATAGGTCAATAGGATGCATTATTATTACTTTTATTTATTTACGGGACTGATGACCCCGTAGTTAAGTCCCATAAGCTATACAAACATTTGAACATATTTATTTATTTTTATTTTTCCCCTCCAAGCTGCCGCCTGCTTCCTGCCAAGCAATGTTCCCCATATGTGTTTACCACAAAATAAAGATTCCCCAGTATTTCTGTTACCTTACGTCGGTATATCTTTTTAGTCTCATTATGAAGACGTGGACCCGTGTGGGTTGGAATGTGAGAAGTTTGTTCAGGCCAGGAAGCATGCAAACTCTAGTCAACTAACTAGAACAACACAGACTACAAATTGTAGCACTACAAGAAATCAGATGGCCAGGCACACGATCTGTAAGAACAAGTACAGGATTCATGGAGACTGTGGTGACGATTGACAATTTAGGACAGGTTTTTATGTTAATAACATGGTGCTAAGCTTTGTAAAAGATCAAGTCCATAAATAATAGAATTTCATACATAACAATTGGTGGACAAAGCATAGACGTGACCTTTCTTAATGCGCATGCTCCTTGTGAAGACAAAGATGAACAAGAAAAATTCTATAGTCAACTGAATCTCACATATGACTCACTGCCAAACCATAATATTAAAATAGTGCTTGGTGACTTCAGTGCTAAGGTAGGAAGAGAGACAATTGAAATTGCCAGGTTACATGAAAAAAGTGACCAACCCCCCTGCAGAGGACTCTTCCCTGCACGTCTCCCGCCACACCCACATCTCCTTTCGCCACACTGTCTCTTTCCTATTATCACAGCCTCTTGGAGTAACCAGGAGATCCCGGGTTCGAATCCCGGCCGGGCACAAATTTTCATTCGCCACACATTGGTATTAGATCTAAACCTAGTACAGTGAAGCCATAAGTGATCGCAAATTGCGATTTATTTCATTAAAAATGAACGCTATAACGTCGTCAAAAATATATAATTGAGTACAAGTTAGTTGCGTCGATAAGGGCCATCATATGACGCGCATACTGTTCCCAATGTCGTGTACTACACACCAGATGTGTTTTTCGGGAGAAGATTTACTTTCTTATCAAACATTTGCGGCTCCTACTCGAGAGCCTCATTCTTTCGGCTGCTAATAGGGCAGTTCTGCGGCAGGGTCGTTATACATACACAAAACTGAATACAGCGAACATAATAGTTAGTAACCGGACTGACAGTTCGTAGTTTTGTCAGAAATCAAATGTTTATAAATCTATGGGACTTAAATTAGATTATCAGTCCCTAGGCTTACAAACGCCGGCTGCGGTGGCCGAGGAGACTGAGGCGCTTCAGTCACGGTCTGCACGGCCACTACGGTCGGGGGCTCGAATCCCCCCTCGGGCATGGATATTTGTGCCGTCCTAGTTCGTAAGTAGTTTGTAAGTTTAGGGACTGATGACCCCGTAGTTAAGTCCCATAAGCTGTACAAACATTTGAACATTTGATTTGCTTACAAACAACTTAAACTAACTTCACTCTCAAGTGGAGGCCACGCCGTTTGGAACGCGGATTTACTGCAAACTTCGTACACTCGTAGTCCTCCACGAGAACAACGAAATGTGTAAGCAGTAGCGCGTACTTCTCAAGCGTTATTGAGAAAATCGCGAGATAATTTCGGTCTGTCCTCAAATATGTACCTTACGTACCTGTGCGCGGTCGTTTTTGTTACAAACCGGCGGCAGCCGAGTGGTTAGCGTCCGAGCCCCGTACTCGTTGATCGCTGGATCGAGTCCCGTTCGTCAGCCCCCCTTTTTTTCTTCACCACAGTCATATTCGTTACTATTTATATTACAATTGATAAAACAGGAAAAATACGTGTAATCAAATGGACGTTTCTTAAATTTGCAATGTTATTTGGCAGTCTACAAAGTTTTATTATCACAAATAATATAATACTCATAACTACCGACTAGCAAACGACAAAACGCATAAAGTGATAGTGACGTGAAAATGTTTGCTTGTCCGTGATTTGAGAAATCCCTTATTGCTTGAAGGAGCCCGAAACTACTTGTTACCTGCAAGTTTCGACATTGTAAATTTAATGAAAGTACATCCGATTACACGTATTTTTTCCTTTATGTCAATTGTAATATAAATAATAAAGAATATGTGGTGAAAAAAAAGTGACGAACGAGACTCGTTTTTGTTTAACTGAGCCCTCAACAAGAGCTGCCATAACGGAATCCAGATATATGTAGCATCCACCAAACAACCAGAGGCCAAACACTAGTTGAAACATTATAACTATTCCAAAGCAGATCATCCATGGAAGCATCATTCCTCGATTGGTTTGCAACACACCAAAAACGAGGCATACAGAAAATGCAATCAGTAGCAGTAGGTACGCAATGAAAAACCCTCCAACACCCAGCATGGATCCTCTCACATCCGTCTCAAATAATGGTGAATACAGCTGTGTTGATTCGCCGCCACTCATCATATATGCAATCAGTGTAATCAGGACTACACTGAAAGATGCAGTATATGCTGCAACTATATAGGTTCCAACTTTCCAACTTTGTCATTGCTGTTCCATATGCAAGGTGACCAACATGACCTTAATGCAACCGTTCTTCCAATGATTTAAAAAATGCACACAATAAGAGAGTGGAAAAACAGCAGCAGTTAGCCCTTAACTCAGTATTGCAGGTACAAAAGAATACCCACTGTAGGCCGTGTTCCACACATTAGATTGCTCCAGCAAACATAGCTGTTGTCCTCATCTCTACATTACCGTAACACCAAAATATCAACAAAACAAGACACGCCATGGCATAACGGAGTCACGCATTCCAACGCGACCACTCGGCTGCCACCGCTTCGTGACAAAAACGGCCACGCACATGTTCATAACGGACCGAACGGAATTATCTTACGATTTTCTCAATAACGCTTGAGAAGTACGCGCTACCGCTTACACATTTTGTTGTCCTCGTGGAGTACTACGAGTGAACGAAGTCTGCAGAAAATCCGCGTTCCAAACGTCGTGGCCTCCCCTTGTAAGTGTAGATCGCAAATTTTATTTCGTAGGTAACCGGCTTCGGTCACTTAAAAGGCCATCTTGAGACCAAAACAACAGTAGCGTTGCCAACTGGTTGTGTTCATTTGGAGCTGTGTTCATTTGGAGCTGTCTGGAAGATTGAATGTAAACTGCTCAATCTTCCAGACAGCTCCAAATGAACACAACTGAAGATGTCCATTTAAGTTACCGAAACCGGTTACTAAAGAAAACAAAATATTGACTGATTGCTCCGTTGGTTCTTGGTAGAACATAATCAAATAAATGAAAAAACAACTCTACGAGTTTATTTTTGTTTACTTAACCAGTTTTCGGCTTATAAGGCTATCTTGACTGCTGTGTCAAAGAGGTTACAATGTTTTGATACTGTATTGAAAGAGATGACATACGTCTACACTTAGATTGACGTCTTCGACTATAGATACTAGTAGAGTGGTCAAACAGCAGAGCGAGAATACGCATCCGTGGTAGCAGCGTAGAGCCACGTGACTATTGGCAAACATTAGCCGGATACAATAAATAACTTAGCAGGTTTCAAGAGATACCACTATTTTAAACTAATAATACTTACACGTGAAATTTAATGTTACTCTCCTACACACAAAACACTTTGCAAATTTATAAGCCATGCTGAACACTACCACGTGACTGTTGGCAAAGCAATAGTTTTGCTGTGGAGATTTTGGTGCCCTGAAAACGATACAATGCTCAGTCTACCAATATCTATGGTCGGTGATTGACGTACATAGTAAAACACATATTTGACATAGTATTATTACCAAGGACGTTAGAACACAGGGAGACACCCTTGTGATGAAAAAGTGAAGCCTTTTTACTGCTAAGTTTTGGAGAAGTGTTCGTAATGTAGAGCTAATGTTTCATGTCACTTTAAACATGAATAAAGCGTCCGACGTTTTGATGTGGTGTACAACATGTTAAAATAGTGTAAATTAGCCGTTAAAATCAAGTTTTAAAATATATTATGGTGAGTATTTATTACTATTTATTCAAGGAAGTATATTGTTTCAAAGTACGTACTTTGCAGTGACTGTCAGTTCAATGCGTTAACAGTAGACGGTCGAGTTAACGTGTAGTTTTAACGTAGAAATAGAATTTCAAAACTGACCAAGATGGCGGACAGGCTTCAACAAACGTATGTGCTCGACGTAGATAATGCCATATCCCTTTATTCTAACCTCCTTTGTTATTACAATCGACAACTTATACACTAAACAGTAATAAATGAATATACAGGGTGTGGAGGATAAAACAAGGAATAAATTTGAACGTAACCTGGAAAGTGGAACTACTTACTATTATAAACAAGCTGATAATGCTAATAAATATATATAAATAAGTGCCTTGATGAATGAAACTTTCACTCTGCAGCGGAGTGTGCGCTGATATGAAACTTCCTGACAGATTAAAATTGTGTGCCGGAACCGGGACTCGAACCTAGGACCTTTGCCTTTCGCGGGCAAGCGCACTACCGACTGTGCTATCCCGACACGACGCACGATGCTGCCTCACAACTTTACTTCCGCCAGTACCTCGCCTTCTACTTTCCAAACTTCACAGAAGCTCTCCTGCGAACCATGCAAGACTAGCATTCCTGGAAGAAAAGATATGGTGGAGACATGGCTTAGCCACAGCCTAAGGGTTGTTTCCAGATTAAAATCGTGTGCCGGCGGAAGTAAAGTTGTGAGGCGGCATCGTGAGTCGTGTCGGGATAGCACAGTCGGTAGTGCGCTTGCCCGCGAAAGGCAAAGGTCCCAGGTTCGAGTCCCGGTTCCGGCACACAATTTCAATCTGCCAGGAAGTTTCAAGTGCCTTTCAAGTGCCTTGATAATAATTTTGGCCGATAATTTTAGATAGGTGTTACATATGACAGTTGTAAGGCCAGGTTTGGAGTGGCATCAAGAGCTTAAAATGAATTACAGAGTGGAAAAGTTACTAGATCTGTATAACGAAATTAATTCCATGAAATCTGAGGGAGAGAGAGCGGGGAGTTTGCGAGCGTCTGCTTGTGTGGCTTTGGCTGTATACCGGCGCTGGCTGTACACGCCTTGAAGCCTAGGAGTAATGCCTGGTGTGTTTGTTCCTACATAAGGAAGTGCTCAGCCTGTAATGACGCTGGTGTCTCCCCTTTCCTTCCCCTCCCCTTCTAAACGTGGCTCTCGGGCTGCGAGAGGCTAAATGAGACCACAAACAGAGCCCCGCGGGCTCCCCATTAGTCGGCGCGCTGCTTGTCGTCCGCTGCCAGAGTGAGGTCGTCTCGGTGACGGCCGTAGCAGAGGCACTAACTGTGAGGAGGACGCCGGCTCCTAATGGCGCACTAAAGCACCAACTGCTGCCCGTCTCCTCTCCTCGCAATAAAGGGCGCACGAGCCGCCCACCACGCCAGCTCGGCTGTTTGTACACCGCACCGGCACTGCTCTTCAGCACTGCCGCCTGTCTGCACTGTCCGTCTCCACACTTAGTCTCATGGAGCAGCGATATCAACGAGCTTAAATTTCATAGAGAAGCGATAGGTCCGCCATGTTTGATGCAAACTGAACTGGCGTCCGCCGAGTTATTTGGGGTATCGACTGACAGCTCGTATGTCACATCCACTCGAGAATTGTATCTATTTACAGTCATCATCATCATCATCATTATTTTCCATCTCCAGTTTCCCGGGTGAGGCTAACAAGCGCTCTCCATCTCATCCGATCTTGATATACCATTTGGTCTTGGACATCTTCCCAGTTAAAACCGTTCTTCTCTATGTCTGATTTAATTAGATTCCTCTCAGAGTATGCTGATGCAATTGCTCCGTACTTAGCTATAATTTACAACCGATCACTCAGCGAAAGATCTGTATCCAAAGACTGGAAATTTGCTCAAGTTACTCCAATATTCAAGAAAGGCAATAGGAGTGATCCCCAAAATTACAGGCCTACCTCATTGACGTCGATTTGCAGTAGGATTTTGGAACATTGTTCGAATATTATGAACTACCTCGAAGAGAACGACCTATTAACCAATAGTCAACACGGATTCAGAAAGTATCGCTCTTGCGAAACACAGCTTGCCCTTTATTCACATGAAGTGTTGAGTGCCATCGACAAGGGATCTCAAATCGATTCCATATTTCTGGATTTCCGGAAGGCTTTTGATACTGTACCCCACAAGCGGCTTCTAATGAAATTGCGTGCTTATAGAATATCTTCCCAATTGTGCGATTGGATTCTCCAATCAGAAAGGACACAGTTCTTTGTAATTGACGGTAAGTCATCGAGTAAAACAAAAGTTCCACAGGGAAGCGTTATAGGTCCCCTACTCTTCGTCGTGTTTATAAACGATTTAGGAGACAATCTGAATAGCTCCCTTAGACTGTTCGCGGATGATGCTGTCGTTTATCGGATAGTGTAGTCAACAGAGGATCAAAAGCAACTGCAAAGCGATTTAGACAAAATTTCTGCATGGTGCAAAAATTGGCAATTGACACTAAATAAAGAAAAGTGTGAAGTAATACACATGACCACTAAAAGAAATCCACTGAACTTTAATTACGCGATAAATCAGTCAAACCTTAAGATCGCAAATTCTACCAAATACCTAGTAGTTACAATTACGAACAACTTTGACTGGAGAGAACACATAGAAAATATTGTGGGGAAGGCGAATCAAAGGTTACATTTCATTGGCACGACGCTTCGAAGATGCACCAGCTCCACCAAAGAGACTGCCTACATCACACTTGTGCGTCCTCTCCTGGAGTATTGTTGCCCCATGTGGGACCCTCACCAGGTGGGACTGACGGAAGATATTGAGAAGGTTCAGAGAAGGGCAGCTCGTTTTGTTTTATCACGTTACGGGGGGGGGGGGGGGGAAAGCGTCACGGAAATGTTGCACGAATTGGGGTGGAAATCATTAAAAGAAAGACGTTATTCATTGCGGCGCGGTCTGTTTGCGAAATTTCAATCACCGACTTTTACTTATGAATGTGAAAATATTTCGCTAGCACCCACCTACTTAGGGAGACATGACCATCCCAATAAAATAAGAGAAATCAGATCGAAAACGGAACGATTTAGGTGTTCTTTCTTCCCGCGCGCTATTAGAGAATGGAACGGTAGAGAAAAGTTATGAAAGTGGTTAATGAACCCTCTGCCAGGCACTTAAATGTGATTTGCAGAGTATCTATGTAGATGTAGATGTAGAACTGCCTCTATCCATCGTCTCCTTGGCCTTCCTCTTGGTCATCTTCCTCCCACCTCCATTCTGAAGTATTTTTTAGCTGTTCTTGTGCTATCCATTCTCATTACATGGCCATACCACTGCAGTCTTCGTTTCCTCAAGATGTTCGCAATTAGAGACCCTGACACCAGCTGTTTTCCTGTGTACCTCATTTCTGATCTTGTCTCTCCTGGTACTTTGATTCATAGTCCTGATAAACCTCATTTCTGTTGCTTGGATTCTTTTTTTTTTTTTTTTTAACAATGTACATGTTTCCATGTCATATATAAGGATTGGAGTGAAGTAAGTGTTATACAAAGTTAACTTTGCTGCCTGGGGTACTTTTTTGTCCCAGAGTAGATTTCGAACTTGCATGTAGAAATTTGATGCTTTTTGTGTTATGTTGAGGATTTCTTGCCGGATGGTGTTGTCCTTGGAGAAAATACTTCCAAGGTACTGAAAGTGGGAAACTGATTTAATTTTTGTTCCCTCCAAGTAGATGTTTGAACTTATTCCCTCTCTGCTTATGGTCATCTCAACCGTCTTTATCTTGCTGATTTTCAGGTTAAATTCTTTAAATTTATTGTTCCAGACAGTCAGGCTCTTCTGCACTTCCGTTTCTGTTTCTCCCCATATAACATCATTTGCAAATACCAGTGATCTCGACTTATTTGCAGTTCCTTAATAGATTTTAGCATTCTGTCCATTACAATAATAAACAGGAGTGATGATAGAGCACTTCCCTGCTGGACTCCCCTCTTCGTCTCAAACCATTCAGAGCGACCATTTTCTATTTGGACACTATTCTTGCAAGTTTGATACAGCATCTTTACTCTGTCAATGAGGTAATTGGGCACTTTTAGATCTTCCAGGCATTTCCATATTTTATTGCGAGGGACACTATCATATGCCTTCTCCAGGTCTAAGAACACCATCACTAATTTCTTTCCATGTTCCCAGTATTTCTCTGCCAAAATCCTTACCGGAAAGATGAGGTCTATAGTACTTCGCCCTTTCCTGAAGCCATGCTTTTCTTCTTCTAATAAGGGTTCAACTATCTTCCTAAGTCTGGTTTCTATGATTTTTTTTTTCAGCAGCTTTAGGGTATTTGAAAGTAGGGTGATACCTCTATAGTTTCTACACTTCTTTCGGTCTCCTTTTTTAAACAGTGGAATGATGATTCCTTTTGTCCAGTCATCTGGAGTTTTGTTGTTTGTCCAGATGACTGACAGGACTCTGTAGATCCATTGTAGGCCAGGTGTTCCGGCTGCCTTCATCATATCTGAGCTTAGCTCATCAAACCCTGGAGACTTTCCGTTTCGCATGTTTCTCAGAGCAGACTCAACTTCCAGCCAAGTTAATGGTTGTAGAACCTCTGGTTGTAGAACCCAGAAGGTCAACCCCTCGTCCACGTCGTGGGAGACGGGCAACGGCGCGAAGTAAGGGATTGTCTGTAAGGGTGAAGTACAGTGGCGACTATGCGAGTTCCGCGACCGCTACGGCAGCTGTGAAGGCCGTACAGAAACCCTGAAAAGCGGCGGCTAACGTGGCTCTGGTGAAGCCGTGTTAGGCGTAGCTGGCCAGCAGTGGATTGAAGCGTGCTTTCAACACTAAAACAAGTCTCGGATGTATAAAAGAAATTACTGGACAATCTATTTACAGTCCCTCGTTTTAAATAAAGATTGACCAAGGTAGGTGCGCCAAATAAGGCAACCTTAAGGTTTGGCAATTTTCTCACCGCCAAACTAGTCAGCCGATTAACTTGAAACATCACATTTCTTAGGAATAGCCCTTGAGCTACTAAGAATTTTTTTTTCTGATCATTAAAACTAATGGAAATATGTGCTAAACTGAAAATTAAAGAAAAAAACGTAGCTATTGGTCTTATTGGGATACACAGGGTCCCCAATAGCCGGCCGCGGTGGTCGAGGTGACTGAGGCGCTCCAGTCACGGTCAGCACGGCCACTACGGTCGGGGGTTCGAATCCCCCCTCGGGCATGGATATTTGTGCCGTCCTAGTTCGTAAGTAGTTCAGAACTAGTTTGTAAGTTTAGGGACTGATGGCCCCGTAGTTAAGTCCCATAAGCTTAACAAACATTTGATTTTGGTCCCCAATAACGCCATCCCATGTACCCCAACAAGGCCATTTTTGTATCCCATCCTCGTCGCCACTTTTGTGTCTCGTTTCTCTCGTACGTGTCGGTGGCAGAGTAGAAAGAGACCGACACAGGAATAAGGGATGCACGCGTGTGCAGGTACGGAGGTGACCAGCCAGTGGGACAGCAGAAACTGGAAACACTAGAGTAAATTAGAACGAGATATATATTTCATAGAGACTTAGTAATACTTACTTAACTTGTACATAGTTCTTGACTGCCGAATGCAGATACATAGTTCAGATAGAAGCCTGCCTACTGATGATTCCTAGTGCCTATCCGATAGACAAGTCTTAACTTGTGCCTATCTGATTCCCAAGTGGCCGATGCAGCAGTCGTGGCCACGAGCGGAGTTGCAGCATAGGGCGCTCGTGGCTGACGTCGTAAGAACGCCCCGCCGTGCGTGCATGGCGGCGCGCGGCGTAAGTACGTGGCGCGCACTTTAGACTTGTGCGACACCACAGCCATATCTAGAAAAGGAGGGATTAGGGACCGTGAAATGCTCTCATATCTGCTACCAAGTCCTCAGTGGAGATAAAACAATACCAAGAAGAAGACAAATCGGGTTTTGAGGAGCTAGGTGTTGCTTGAGAGCTTTTATTCAAAGTTCTTGATGTCGTGGTTTGTTATCTCCGTGTTCATGTTTGAAGTTTCTCTTGGAATAAACTTAGGGTTACATTGTTCCCTACGCAATTTAAACATTTTCTTCTCTGGGAGCGACTCTTCTTCATTTTAGGAGTTTTTAAGATGTCGGTGACGGATCTCCCGGCTGATGATAAAACTTGGGGTGAGAGTTGTGTCTTAGGAGGCTTTTAACATTTGTCTTGTGAGGTCACTCCATCAACTATTCACCAGGCTCTACTGGAGGCATAGCTTGCATCGCAGACGTGTCAGCCAGATCAGTAGCAACTTCATTGGCATCTATGGAGTCACCATCCTGCATTAGCCTTGTCATGAAATCTTCCACGAGGAGGGTCCTTCTAAGTTCTGGCATTTCTTACTCAATTCTTTTTCAATGCGAGCAAAAAATTCAGGAGGAATGACATTCGCGTCAAAGGGATAGATTCCTGAGCTCCGGAACACAGCACTTAACGTTGCATGGTATCAAAGCTCATGGCCACACTTTTGAGAAACGTTTTCCGAATGATATTTTCCTTATTTTTCTGTCAGGGCTATTTTTTCAGTATCTAAAGACTTCGTCATCCCAAAGTCTTTGAACACAGACCTAACCATTGGCTGAAGGGAATGGGTTGTGTTGCTTGGAAGATGGGATAAAGAGGTATGACAGCAAAATAAGGCCACCCTCGCCCTAATAAGGCCAGGGTGGCCATTATTGGTCTACACAGTTTTTTGGCCATCCCGTGCATATTTCTGTAATTTCTAACACGCTAATCTCAAAATACGTGAAAGGTTTCAAATCTACAAACAATATGCTTCAAAAGAACCACCAGTTTATAAATCAGCCACAAAAATTAATTACTCCAGAGCTTAGCAAAAACTTACATCAGTAGCTTAAGGAAAACATCCAAAACCAAAGATGCAGTTCTGCAACTGAATAACGGAAAGCATGGCGCTTCTTATTTATCATGTGTTACCAGGACGACGTTTCCGGACATGTATGTGCAGCATCCGACGGATTAGAATGGAAGTTTCTGAAATAAAGGGGGGGGGGGGTGGCGACTATGGCCTTATTTAGTCCACCTACCTTATAGAATTCGGATTTGCATCAAGTTCCGTCAGACTTTTTCGAAGCTGCGAATTGACGAGCTTGGTAGTATATTTCCTAAAAATGAGGTCATGAAATATCACGAACCTGTCCGTATTACAGTTCCAGTTCGAAGTATAACAGCTGAGATTTGCATTAACAACGAAAGAGATGCTCTGAAAATATTCGTGTTGATTTTAAGGCAAGTACATGGTCTAAACGAGCTGTGGAACGTACATGGAGTAGTACTTGTTACGACGAACAATCATGACCATCGATTTGCATCTGCTCCTAATTTGTTGTGACAACTACATTCATAAAGTCTAGTATACATTTATCTTATGTTTACTAAACCAATTAAGTCTACAAACCTGTAAAATTGCCGTTAAAGGGTTTAGTTGTGAACTTTGGTGGACGAAATCCGAGTACAAAGACGAAAGTGACAACAAAGTACTGCAGTTAAATATGCGTCTAGGTTTATCTGCCAAACAAGCATTCCACCTCGAAATAAGATGTCGTTAATAATTTTGCTTGTTGCCATGCTGAAACAAGTAACGTTTGGTACGTGAAATTTGAGTATAAAGACGAAAGTGACAATAGCATATTACAATAAAAATGCGCCTGGGTCAGTTGGCACAAAAGCATTCCACACCGAAATAACGTATCATTAATAACCTTCGTTGTTGCCACACTGAAATAAGTACATATTTGTTCAAAGAACACAGACATATACAAGTGAAAACATTCTGGCTGTCAATACTGCTTCCACACATTGCACTGGTTGCATGTAAACCATGCTCGATCAAGTATTGTGAACAACAAATGAAAATACTTTTAAAGAAGGTGCAGACACTCATATGTGAGGTTTCGTTAACCACAGGAGTGACAGAAGAAGATATTTCTCAAACCATACATTTTTGTTATGGCATATACTTCAAGGGAATTGCAGGATAGGACATCTGAAGCTTCACTCTTTGGGCAGCTGTGTGCCATCAGTCAGGAATTTTGTTTGAGTATAGACAGACTGAGATCAAACAAGGCAAAACATTTGGATTTCTTGCACGAAATTCTTCTCGTTTCATCGCTTCGAGTTGTGCATTTAAATCCTGATCACACTTTAGGCATATTTCATCAGCAAAAATTGCATAGGCAATACACACTAAATACAATATAAGCTCAATACTACACTACAAGCTCAACAACAACATGCAATAGACATACTTCTCTCAAGTGTAGTGACCACCAAAAATATGGCGGCCAAGTTTACAGAAGTCGCCGCAAAGAGTGCTGTAACTCGTATGTTAAGGCCAGTCTACACGACGACACTAGGTTGCGACACTCGTTTCATGAAATGAATTGCGCGCAACTGGTTTCGATTGTTTCTGTAGACACGACACGAATACTATACACTTCATATTATTTAAGAAAAACTGCTCCTGTCACTTTTACTTGAAATGATATTTATTCCATGAATGGGTTTTCAAACCTTTTCAGGTTCATCATCAGATGGATCATGTTACAATAACATTTTAAGCGTCATGTTGGATGCTGGCTCTGTGGTGGGAAGAAGGAAATTATTTTTAAAAACTCGAATTGCACGTTGCTTAGGTCATGTTTTGTATTTGTAAGATTCCGTGAAATTTGCTGATTTACTTACTGCGACTTACTGCGACAGTCGCAGAAAGGAAATCAGCAAATTTCACGGAATCTTACAAATACAAAACATGACCTAAGCAACGTGCAATTCGAGTTTTTAAAAATAATTTCCTTCTTCCCACCACAGAGCCAGCATCCAACATGACGCTTAAAATATTATTGTAACATGATCCATCTGATGATGAACCTGAAAAGGTTCGAAAACCCATTCATGGAATAAATATCATTTCAAGTAAAAGTGACTGGAGCAGTTTGTCTTAAATAATATTAAGAATAAGTCAAGGGTTCTGAAACATCCGTAATGGATAATCTAAACTATACACTTCAGTTTCGTTGTTTTGTGAGTGCCGTAGCCGCAATTCACTAATCGTCAACCGATCAATATTTATTCACGAATAATTTTCATCAATAAAATCGTACAAACACCTATGCATCGCATATATGTTCAAAAAACGAATTACTTCTTCCGTTCCCCCCTTTATATTGTGTTTTGTTCTGTATTTGTTATAACCTAACCTAAAAACACGCGCAATCAGTTTCGCCAAAATTGGAACGTGCCGAAACTATTTAGTTTCGTCAACTAGTTGCGCGAACGCCTGCCGCGCATGCGCACTGGCCAGTAGCGGAGTTTCATGAAACGTAGTGTCGTCGTGTAAACTAGCCTTTAGCCACTCTATGAAATTTAAGCTCGTTGAGCGATATGCACATGTGCAGTCCCATCGTATCGACTGCACACGGACCAGCACAGCAACGAGAGACCGAAGTCTAGCAAGCGCCGCCACAGGTTCCAATTAGGACGAGACACGCAGCCACGCCTACTGCCGTAGTGGGGAGCAGCGACCTCTACACAGCTGGCTACCGTACTTGCTTGTCGGCCACCTGATAAGGGCTGTCGACATTTTTAAACGTATCGGGAATCCCGTATATCGATATTAAAATAATAATAATAATGTCGCACCGACATTGTTGTTGTTGTGGTTGTGGTTGTTGTGGTTTGATGCAGCTCTCCACAAAACCCTATCCTGAGCAAGCCTCTTCATCTCCACATAAGAACGGAAACCTACATCTGTCTGAATCTGCTTACTGCATCCATCTCTTTGTCTTCCTCTGCAGTTTTTACCCCACACACTTCCCTCCAACGCTAAATTCACAATTCCTTCATGTCTAAGAATGTGCCCTACCAATCTATCCCTTCTTTTAGTCAAGGTATGCCAGAAATTCCTTTTCTCCCCAGTTCTGTTCAGTACATCCTCATTAGTTACGTGATCCACCCACCTAATCTTCAGCATTCTTCTGTAGCACCACATATCAAAAGCCTCAATCCTCTTCCTGTCCGCACTGTTTATCGTCCATGTTTCACTCCCATACAGAGCAACACTCCATACAAATGCCTTCAGAAAGGACTTCCTTAGGCTTAAATCAATATTCGATGTTAACAAATTTCTCTTTTTCAAGAACGCTTTTCTACCCATTGCTATTCTGCATTTTATATCCTCTGTACTGCGACCATCATTTGTTAATTTAAAGCGCAAGTAACAAAACTCATCTACCCCCTTTATTGCTTCGTTTCCCAATCTAATTCCTTCAGCATCGCTTGATTTTCTTAGACTGCACTCCATTACCCTAGTTTTGCTCTTGCTAATGTTCATCTTATATGCACCTTTCAGCACACTGTCCATTTCATTCAATTGCTCTTCCAGGTCCTTTGCTGTATCTGACAGAATGACTACGTCGTTGGCAAAATGCAATGTTTTTAATTCTTCCCCTTGAACTTTAATTCCTTCACCAAATTTCTCCTTGCTTTCCTTTATAGTTTGCTCAATGTAGAAATTGAATAACATTGGAGAAAGGCTACAACCCTGTCTTACTCCCTTTTCAACCACTGCATCCCTTTCATGCTCTTCTACTCTGACACTCGCTGTCTGGTTTTTGTACAAGCTGTAAATAACCTTACGTTCCCTATATTTTACTCCTGCTTGCTTCAGAACTTGAAAGAGTTTATTCCAATCAACATTGTCAAAAGCCTTCTCCACATCTACAAAAGCTAGAAATGTAGGTTTGCCTTTTCTTAATCTACCTTCTAGGATAAGCCGTAAAGTGAGTATTGTCTCACCGACATAGAAGAAAAAATCGCACTGACGTGTTTTAAGGTCCACTTTAGATATGTAGTTTTATAAGTTTTAGCAAACATTTTGGACAAAAATAATAATCTAAGTAATAAAAAATTAATTAATAAGAGTGTCTGAAACCCTTTTACGAAAAAAGTGTCAGGTAGTGGAGAGTTTCGAACCACTTACCTTCAGCATCTCAGTCCAACACATTGCCTACTACGCTACAGATAATAGTTTAAAGTAGCATCCTTTATTTTTATACTATTGATGGCCGTTGTTGACTGATGCTAATAAGGCATTTGTAGACACTAGATTACCTTTTATCGTACGAAGAACGACGTGTTTTTGTTAATAATTCATTGTGCCATTGCTTTGAAATGACAACGTGTAAGTTACAAGAAGAAAATCGTCAAATACGCAACGAAAGATGGCGTATGCTTCAGAGAGTTCTGGGCGAGGAATGTCACGTGACATTTGCGAACGGCTGGTATTCGTTAATTCAATGGAGGGTGTCAAAACTCCGTTATTTTTGCAAATATCTCTCAAACGATACGAGATATGAAAAAAACATTAGGGAACAAAGTTGTAGAGAATTCTCTCCTCTACAAATTCGTTTGTTCAATTTTCGCGTCAGATGAATGGTTTATTTGCAATTACATTACAAACGGCTTTTTTGGTATTTTTTGTCCGAAGAAATTGAAAAAATGAGGTTCTGGTCTCTGACGGCCTACAATTATGTCTGTAAAATTTGGTGCTAATCGGGTGAACGGTTCGTCTTAAAAACAGGGAACACGTTACGGACAGACAGACAGACATACCAAAATCGCCGTTATTTTTGCAAATACCTCTGAAACCCTACGAGATATGAAAAAAACATAACAGAGCAAAGTTGTAGAGAATTTTCTTCTCTACAAATTCGGTTATTCAATTTTCGTGTCAGATGAATGGTTAAGCCGTTATTTTCATTTAAATTTCGAGCTGTCAAAAGGCGATCGCTAAGGCCCACTTTTAGTGTTACTACAGTAACCTAAAGTGGGCCAAAATGTCGATATATCGGAGGTTAAATATAGAGAAATTGATCTACAAAAATATCGGCTGCACGTTATAACTATACTACTGGTTTTAGAGCTGTATACTTAAATATTGATTAACAATTAGCTATTCCCATCATAGCATTAATAAGGTAAACATTTAATGAGAAAATTTGTAAGATAATTGCACTTTTTCAGATGAAAAGCTTGTATTACAATAGTTTTTGATCGAATATTGTGTTGTTAATTAACAACAATGTCCATCATACAATGTCTGTGGCGATTTCGGTCTGTAGGGGAGGATGGGAGGGGAGGTGCCTCAGCTGTCTAGGAATTTTGTCTCCTACATCTCGAAATAAAACCAGTAAAAATAACTGGACTCCCTACGGCTGTGGTCACAGTGGCTCCGATATCGGTGGGTTTTACCGACGACAGACATCGGCGGAAAACGGCGGATCGTTTCAAATCAGTACTCCACTATGGGCACGGCCACAGTGTAGCGGATTTCATCGCCCGAACGTAGAGTCTTCGGACGACAGTCGGTGAAATTCAAATCAGTTTGTTTTCTTCGTACAAATCGACTGACGTTCTCACACGGTAGATATGGACAGTGAGAAACTGATACGTTTAGTGAAAGAGAGAGATTCTAGCACCCAGAAGACGGTAAATAACACAACCTGGATATAATTCGGGTTGTATTGATTGATATTACAGTTTGTTGGAAACCCCAAGTTAGTTAAATACTTTATGAGAAATTTTAGGCGTAAATTATAACCTCAAAAAATGTGTTCAATTCGGAATTGAGGCGTATCGTAATGTTATTCGAGTGGTTATCTTACGTTATTTTGCACTGTGGTAATCGGGTATTAGCTGCCCACTAATTACTCTTACTTGTTCTGGCGTCCTTTAACAAGTTGGTGAGTCTGTTCTATGAAGTGACCTGCAAACGTGGTGCAGGCTTATGTGTGCTTCCGCTGAAATGGTAGTCACATCGGAGTATTTACTTACATTTGACATACATTTCAACGACTATAACTTCTTTCCATACAGTACGACCAATTTTTTGGGCACGAACAAATGCCAGAATGAGCAGTTTTCTGGCGTCTCTTTTTCTTAGGGCAACTCCAGAGATTCTAACCTCATTGCTTGGTCATAATAACAGTGCCATTAGCTTATCAGATTCCTACAGTAATTATTGTAGGCCTGATCCGATGTGTTTGTTGAAATTAACATTGATTGCAATCAAACAGTTACTAGCATTTAACTTAAACAGTGATATCAAAGCAAGACTTATGGGTCTCAAGGGAGTTTCTGCGATCGTCATATGGATAAAATTCTTGAATATCAGTCTCCAGATCTATTTTATTTTCTAGAACATTAGCGGTTTCGGGATAGCTGCCCATCTTCAGACACGGCGGAGGAAACCTCGGCGACGCTGCTGCTGCCTGACACACTGAAGCATCATCCGCAGACGGGAAAGGAGACAGTGAAAAGTTCACTTACTTACAAATTTACTTAAAATGTTATTATATGTATCCAGAACCTAATGTTATCTTGTTTCTATGTCCTCTTATAATTTGATAGCTAAGTATCTCAATTGTAACGCTATTGTATACCTTGACTACTATCTTACACCTTGACTTCAGAAATGGTTTTACACGTAAGTCAATAATTACGTATTGAGAATAATTTTAACGAAAATGATCCTCACCAATCAGATGATTTTAAGCACATTATATAAAGCCTCAGGAGGCTACTATACTTTAGTAACGACTGTGAACATTCGTTCATCACAGGACAGGTTACTCTGTAACTTGATAATTTTGGTATGTTTTTCATATTGTTTCCATTAATTTTTAGGATATTATTCTTTGTAAATAGTAGCTTATATTCAGTTGTAACATTCGTTAGCAGATCTGAAGATGGGTAGCTGTGCCGAAACCGGTAATGTTCTAGAAAATAAAAGCGATCTGGAGACTGATATTCAAGAATTTTAGTGATAGTTTGACAGTAATAACGTTTTACTTGCACAACAAGTGGAAGGTAAGAGTAGAGAAATTTTGTGGAGAAGGTTTCGAAGTATTTGAACCGTCCTCGTAGAGGAGGCGTGGTTTCATGTGGTTCTGCCAGCGCGCCACATAACCGTCCGAAAGCTCCGCTCGGACCGATGATGTTCTCACGAGTTCGACGCCGGGCGCAGTATTCCATCGCCGTATTCGGAAATCGCATTCCTACTTCTTCTCGAAACAGAAAGAACCGTGTGTTCGGTGACCCGGCGGTACCGGTTAATGCGGCTTTTATACTTCCCCGAATAATTGCAGATCGGGAACAATGAGTTGTTGCTCGGCACAAGAACAAAGGGCCAATTAGCATGCACGCCGTTTTTATGGGGACGCCGCCCCGCGCCGTGTCGCGATCGCCGCCGCCATCTTGGATTCCTCTCCTCTCGATGAGGGGGCCCTGCCATTCGAGATCCTTGATGTGCTCCGGTGACGTCATAAACGACAGCGAGTCTGTACAAAACTCTTGTGCAAAACTCTTGTGCAAACGTATAAACCGTCACTTACTGTGCGTCTCAAAAATATTACGTTATGGTTTTAAGCTAGGGTGAACAATGTCCTGTATTTCATAGGTTACTCCTTTTTTTTAAAGCCTTATTTTGCAATCCGCCACAAGGTTAGAAAATATTAAAAGAATCATGCATTTCAACTTTAACCTGGGAATCATCCTGATAAATTCGAATATCGTCCTATTCGAGAGAAATGAGTACTTATTCAGTTAATGAAGAATAGGACTCATCTACGCAAGACTCTTTCTTCGGAGGGAAGGAAGTTTAGTTGATAGTGCAGCGTCTGCCTCCACCCCCCACCCCCCGCAACTAGGGTTACCAGACGTCCTCTTTTACCCGGACATGTCCTCTTTGTTGGAACCTAAAAATGGTCCGGCTGGGTTTTTAAGAAAATGGGGAAAGGTCCTCTTTTTTTTTTTGCGTTGTAGAACTGCGTCAACTTGATAGTGTGTAAATACAACTCTCTGAACTGTCACAATCACTAACTCTAGATAATTTAACCTTTCTTGAAACACTGTGATTTTTGAATTTTCTCGTTTCTGTGCGGCCGCTGCTCTGAGGTGAAGCTACTTGGGAACAATTGTAACAACTGGCGTGGCAATTGTCGCGGAATATGAGCTGCTGGACGGCCAATTAAAAACACACGTCTGCAACAATGCAAGACAGTGCAATACACATACAGTAGTATAGTATGAAACTCTTCTCCCCCTCCCCTTTTTCTCTGGTCGGAGTGTTGTGTGACACCCAAAAATAACATTTTCAGTCTTCGTCCTGGGACTCAGCAGTTGTGTGTGTTGTCTGTCAACCACACTTATGACTTTAAGATTAAAAGCTAGTGCAATGTTCGTTAAAACCTTGTTCAGAATTTCATACAAATAAGGTCAGATGCCACAGTCACCACTGCCGTTTCACCATTTTCCTGTTTAGGACCAAAGAGACGTAACTATATAAACAGTGTTTTGAAAACATCGATTTAAAGCTTTTGTCCTAAAAACTGAGTAGTTTTTAATAATTACTTGCGAGCCTTTGTACGGTAAATTAAAAGTTTATTTTATTCATTGCTTTTTTCACCTAGGCCTTACATATCAAGTATCTAGATGCTAATCATGTATATAGTCACGTCGGTCTGATTCGAAATGGGAGCATAGCTATATTAAGGAACGCTTAGATAATTTTTACAGTTACTTTATTCGTGACGATTTTACAGTCAACAGTAATATGTTTTCCGTAAAATGATGCATCGTAAAAAATTTCAGGTGAAAACAGGGGTGATCGGCAAGATATAAGTATGGAAAAAATGTTCAGCACTTAAGACGATGAACACAAGTAGTGAAGTGATGAAATATTAGGGCTTCAATGCTATGTAATTCGTTCTACGGGTCTCAACATTTCATGCTTCTTAATTTGTAAGATGAACAAATTTCGTAAGATACGTATATGTATTACAAACAAGACTCTGGTAATACAGTAGAGACATCACTAGTACTTGAGTTGTCAATACGAGAGAGAGACAGAGAGAGAGAAGGTTCTTTTATTAATCTAGAAATGTCCTCTTTTCTGAATACGGACATTTGGTAACCCTACCCGCAACACCTCCCAAAGATTTTTAATTTCATTACTTTTTTATTGTTTTCATCTTTTATTTTTTTAAACAGGTCGGCACGGGAAATTTGTAATAGTATACATGTAATAAATCACAACGTAACTATAATTTGCCAATAACAAGTAAACGTGACAATGGGTCGGCAACGTGATGCAGCCACTGAGAACGTGTGTGTGAGCTATTTTAATGCCGCCGCGACCGTTACTATACTAAAGTTACAAGCCGATTGTTCATATGCGGCGACCCGCTGCTTAGCAGGTCAGCGGCGCCACTGAATGGAAGCTTATGAACAACAATAGTGTTACTTTAGTTCAATTCTTACACATAGTCTCATGTTAATTAAATTGCGAAGACCTCTCCGGTTAGTAACATAGAAACTACTTAATTATTTTGCGATCTGATTATATACAATCCATTTCAGCCACGTTGCTCCTCTTCCACTTTCAAATTAATGCGAGCCTACTCATTTTATTCCTTGTGCAATTGTATACGTAGTATAGTTGGTTAAAGTATAAAATTAAGTTCAAATGTTTGTATAGCTTATGGGACTTAACTACGGGGTCATCAGGCTCTAAACTTACAAACTACTTATGAACTACTTACGAACTAGGACGGCACAAATATCCATGAGCGCGGGGGGATTCGAAACCCCGACCGTAGTGGCCGTGCAGACCGTGACTGCAGCGCTTCAGTCCCCTCGGCCACCGCGGCCGGCTAAAAATAAGTATAGAGTAATAAATTCAACAAGCTTCATTTTAAAAAATTTACACCCTCCCTCCCCCCCCCCCCCCCCCCAGAATAAAATCCTGGCTGCGTCACTGCGCCGATTAGATACGCAAAATATCCGGCAGTAGTAATACTACGATCAGCTATTGGGAAAACCCGAAGTCTCACACATTATCCAACCGATTTTTTAGCTCTTTTAGTGGTTTCAAAACGGATGAAAGTCCTTAGTGCGTGAGCTGTCGAATGATGATTGAGCTGCAATCGTGCCGAATTCCGATCAAGGTATCAGTTTATTGAAGGCGTTAAAGACAAAAAAAAGTTCAAATTTTTGTAAATCTATCTCACTTAACTTCTTTGGTTGTTAGTCTCTAGACTTACAGACTACTCAAACTAAGTTAAACTAACCTAAGGCCAGCGAGCAATCGCGTGCTCCGCTGCCTTAGGTGCCTTAGACCGCTCGGCCTTTCTACCGCGGCCGATAAAAAGAGAATCGGATTTTTCTGAACTAGAAGTACAGTTGTTTTGGGCTTATGTGAATGTTGTGTTTGATTGGTTTGATGTTAAATGATCTTTGGATTTTATACTTAAACTAGTTTAATTCATGCTGCCTCGCACGTGTAGACTGGGTGGTCTGCACTGGTTGTTTCTACTTCTAAATATAAAGTTTCATAGATTTAACTTTAAAAATACTTTCTTAATCAAGTATTTTGATACAACTTGCCACCCCCTATTGCATCAATTATGGCAGAATTCAAAACATTCCGAAACACATTTTTTATTTAATTCTAACCATGGTTCCAAATCCAACTTTTCGCATTTATAGCATCAAAATAGTCTTAGTAGCACCTTAAAAGAATTTCTCTTATTTCATCCGATTAATGTTTGAATTTCCAAAAATATCGAAATACGTGTTTTTAAAATTCCAACCAGAAATCTAAATCCGAAGTTTAATATTTTTGCTTCAAAATTGACTAATAGCGGTTTTTATAAAGCTCTCCCCCTCCCTATTTCACTCCCTTAGGGATGGGAATTTCGAAAAATTGCTGATGCCTACAGTGTAAGTTAAACAACTCTACAAATTTCAGCGGCATTTTCTCGCTTTTAGAAACGGATCGAGAACGCGAAATTTATTTCTTACTATTTGGCATCCTTTTCCGTAGTTTCTCTTTCCAAACTGCAATATGCATTTTTTATTTTGTTATTATCATTATTATTTATTTTTTTATTCGTACTCTTATTCCGGAAAAACAACTGAAGAATGTGCATCACGTTTCGCTGTATACAACCTGTTTGCTATTATACTTTCACCGCGATGGCGCCAAACACGGGTGCGACCATCACGATGCTATGAACAAAATCTGAATTCATCCGAAAAAATGACGTTTTCCCATTCGTGAACCTACGTTCGTCGTTGCTTACACTATTGCAGGCGCTCCTGTCTGTGAAGCAGCGTCAAGGATAACCGCAGCCATGGTCTCGAAGCTGATAGTCGATGCTTCTGTAAACGTCGTCGAACTGTTCGTGCAGATGGTTGTTGTCTTGCAAACGGCCCCATCTGTTGACTCAGGGATCGAGACGTGGCTGCACGATTCGTTACAGCCATGCGACTAAGATGCCTTTCATCTCGACTGCTAGTGATACGAGGCCGTTGGGATCCAGCACGGCGTTCTGTATTGCCCTCCTGAACCCACCGATTCCATATTCTGCTGTCATTGGATCGCGACCAACGCGAGCAGCATTGTTGTTGTTGTTGTGTTTTGGAAGGGACTAAACAGCGACGGTTATCAGTCCCTTGTTCCAGTCAAAGAGATAAAACATTTTGTTAAGCGATCCGAAGTAAAGGCTTTAACAAGTCAAAGTTTAAAACTTACAGACTAATAGAAAGAAAGGATACGAGTAAAAACGAAGAAGGGATAAAACAACTGAAACAGTACAAGAGTGTTTTTGCTGGGTGGTCACAAGGATATAAGGAACACACCCAGCCACTCTGGAACACATTAAAACCACCTACCTAACAGACTTCAGCAGGTGGAGGACAGAGCAATGACAGACAAACACAAACTTTAAAGTGGAGGTATTGTCAGCTGCTGTCGGTATACGATAAACCGCAATCGAGATAGGCTACAATCCAACCTCTATCAAAGTCGGAAACGTGATGGTACGCATTTCTGCTCCTTACACTAGGCATCACAACAACGTTTCATCAGGCAACGCCGGTCAACTGCTATTTGTGTATGAGAAATCGGTTGGAAACTTTCATGTCAGCAGGTTGTAGGTGTCACCACCGGCGCCAACTTTGTGTGAATGCTCTGAAAAGCTAATACGATTTGCAGAGTATCCCATGTAGATGTAGATCATTCGCATATCACAGCATCTTCTTCCTGCCGATTAAATTTCGCTTCTGTAACACGCCATCTTCGAGGTGTAGCAATTTTAATGGCCAGAAGTGTATTAAGATGAGATACATTTCGAAGGAAATTAATGACACAAACTGTTTCGATTAAGTTTCAAATGATTAGAGGAATGGAATGCATCACAAACTAATTCTTTTGAGTTGGATTGAAATATTTGTAAGATTTGACTCGTTAAATATTGACGATAATGCTCCTGGTAACATTGTTGAATTTATTCTTTCCGTTTCAGCAACATATGTTTAAAAAATGTTTGTTAAGCTTATGGGACTTAACTACGGGGTCATCAGTCCCTAAACTTACATACTACTTACGAATTACCTTATACTAAGGACGCCACAAATATCCATGCCCGAGGCGGGATCGAACCCCCGACCGTAGTGGCCGTGCAGACCGTGACTGGATGCGCCTCAGTCCCCGCGGCCACCGCGGCCGGCAGCAACGTATGTGCCAATTGAACAGTACCTTTTGTAATGAACAATATATGGATCACGAAAATCCAAAATTACACCGAAAGGTTTGAATATTGCAAAATGTAATTAAATCAAAATTGTTTAGAGTTCTGTTATACAATTCTATGAAATTTTATATTTTTTAAAGGAATTCATTCAATTGAAAATACACTTCATAATATATTTCAGCATTATCATTTGTTTCACTGTATTTAGGGTGACCAAGGTTAATGGATGACTATTGTTCTTGTTTCAAGTTCGGTTAATCAGTTCACAGAAGTAAGTAAAACATTTTGTATCATCATATTCCATAAGCGGCAAATCCTCATTTTTGTTTCGGAAATTATGGTCACCCTATTTTAAGCATACTGTAATATAATTTCCTTAGACATAGTGACTAAGTGTATTGACCGTGGGTGCATTAAATAATTAATACTCATTTTTATTGCTAGCAGTCACTTTATTGCATTTGTTTAATTTAAAACACTGCAACGCGTTTCGAGCATATTATGCTCGTCGTCAGGCGTTTTTCATATAGAAAATTGCATACGTTACTACATAGTGAATTATGATGGTCTTGTTTGTTGGGATGGTATCAGGTTCTTTTTTTTTTTTCTCCTTTTTTTTTGGGGGGGGGGGGGGGGGGGAGTGGACGACAATAAAACGACGTGCAGCTGTAGCTTCTGTTGATCTTTACTGGTATTATATCGCCGCCTGCATGAGATGCACAGAGGTTTGTCCCAAATGTTGTGGTGCAGTTATCGTGTGATTCACTTTTATAACACTTTGTTGCTTACTTATGATTTTCCGGTGCGCTTCCTGTGTCTCTGGTGCATTGGTGAAGCTTCTGAATTTTACAGATGACTATACAATAGTTTATCTTGAAACAAGAGAAGTTTAATTAATGACACTCAGTTTATCACAAAGATTGGACAAGATGGCAAACTAGCACCTTTGAGTTCGTTTGGGAAAAGTGTCAGCTCTACGTGTGGACAAGATGAAAGCTCAAAAAGTAGCAACACTCGTTTCAAATGAAATGTTCAAATGTCTGTAAATCTATCGGTCCAAACTGCGTGGTCATCAGTCCGTAGCTTACAAACTACTTAAACATAGGTAAACTAACCTACGGACAAACTCAGACACACCCATGCCCCAGGAAGGACTCGAACCTCCACGGTGAGCAACCGCGCGCTCCGCAGCGAAGTGTTGTAGACCGCTCGGCTACTCCACCGCGGCAGACTCGTTTCACATAGTGAAAGGTAAAATTAAGTTCTACAACAATTTTAAGAGAACAATGTCAAATATTCAAAATTAATGGTTCGCAGGAGAACTTCTCTAAAGTTTGGGAAGTATGAGGCGAGATACTGGCAGAAGTAAAGTTGCGAGGACAGACAGCAAAGCGTGCCGGCATAGCTCAGTCGGTAGAACGCTTGCCCACAAAAGGCAAAGGTTCCATGTTCTAATCCCGGTTCCGGCACACAATTTTAATCTGTCAGCAAGTTACAATGTCAAATACTTATCGAAAATTAGAAGAATAAATTGGATTCACGATTTCCTATCAGAAAGGACACAGTTCGTTGTAATTGACGGTAAGTCATCGAGTAAAACAGAAGTGATTTCTGGCGTTCCACAGGGAAGCGTTATAGGTCCCCTACTCTTCCTCGTGTTTATAAACGATTTAGGAGACAATCTGAATAGCTCTCTTAGACTGTTCGCGGATGATGCTGTCGTTTATCGGTTAGTGAAGTCAACAGAGGATCAAAAGCAACTGCAAAGCGATTTAGACAAAATTTATACCTGGTGCGAAGACTGGCAATTGGCACTAAATAAAGAAAAGTGTGAAGTAATACACATGACCACTAAAAGAAATCCGCTGAACTTCAATTACACGATAAATCAGTCAAACCTTAAGGTGTTAAATTCTATCAAATACGTAGGAGTTACAATTACGAACAACTTTGAGTGGAGAGAACACATAGAAAATATTGTGGGGAAGGCGAACCAAAGGTTACGTTTCATTGGCAGAACGCTTCGAAGATGCACCAGCTCCACCAAACAGACTGCCTACATCACACTTGTGCGTCCTCTCCTGGAGTACTGTTGCCCCCTGTGGGACACTCACCAGGTGGGACTGGCGGAAGATATTGAGAAGGTTCAGAGAAGGGCAGCTCGTTTTGTTTTATCACGTTACGGGGGGGGGGGGGGGAAGCGTCACGGAAATGTTGCACGAATTGGGGTGGAAATCATTAAAAGAAAGACGTTATTCATTGCGGCGTGATCTGTTTGCGAAGTTTCAATCACCGACTTTTACTTCTGAATGTGAAAATATTTTGCTAGCACCCACCTACTTAGGGAGACATGACCATCCCAATAAAATAAGAGAAATCAGATCGAAAACGGAACAATTTAGGTGTTCTTTCTTTCCGCGCGCTATTAGAGAATGGAACGGTAGAGAAAAGTTATGAAAGTGGTTAATGAAGCCTCTGCCAGGCTCTTAAATGTGATTAGCAGAGTATCTATGTAGATGTAGATTTAAAATAAAAATACCGACAGTCGATTTGGCATTTTGATATCGACAAGCCGATTATCATTAAAAGCAATATCGCTGATATAAATCAGAGGTAGCAAAGGAATGCCATGGGCGTCACTAGACGACTGAAATAATCTAATGGCGACGACATGTCCCTGGCCGTGGCTCGGATGCGAATATCTCTCCGGCCCCCTGACCGCCTCGGCCATCGCGGCACAGTTCCCTTCTCCGCCCCACATTCCCACAAGCCGCACGCTACGGAAGTAGCGGCCCTGTCACCCGAGCTCGTCGTACCGGATTCCCGCACTCGGTCGAACAATACTACCGCATCAGCGGTGAAGCAATGAACACACCTGTCGGGACAGTTGCGTGTCGATACTCGCCAGCCGAGTTGTTGGGTTGTCGACACGTCGAGTTTTTGTGGAGTGCAGTAGCGTGCCGCGCCCAGGTCTAGCGTAGTGAAGTTGTCCCCGTGCAGCGACGATAATAGACAGCTCCTGCCCACTGACATTCCTAGTCCAGCGCGGTTGTCAGGTCGCAGCTGGGCCGCCGAGCTCACGGACACACACTCGTTACACTCAAGGGAACAGCACCGTCAGTACTTTCTAGACCCACTGACATTTAGTAGAGCTTCACTTCCTATCAGTCTCATACAGGGTGTGATGCGTCCCAACAGGAATTATTCTCCAGGAGCAACCTCTTCATTTCACAGTACGTCCTTAATTGTTCGCTGGATGTAATCCAGTCTTTGTCCTTCCTCTCTACAGCTCGTCTCTAGTAACATTGATTAGATTAGATTAGTACTTGTCCCATAGATCATGAAAACGACACTTCACAATGATGTGGAACGTGTCTGGTTAATGACAGATCTATCTACAAATTATTACATTGTACTAAATATTACATGACACAATTTTTTTTAATTTTTTAAATTATTTTTTCATTTCAATTATTTTTATTTTATTTTTTTAATTTTTAGTTTTACTAATTTATATCTAAAAATTCATATATAGTATAGAAGGAGTTGCCATTCATAAATTCTTTTAAATTATTTTTAAATGCTAGTTGACTATCTGTCAGGCTTTTGATGCAGTTTGGTAGGTGACCAAAGACTTTTGTGGCAGCATAATTCACCCCCTTTCTGTGCCGAAGCTAGATTTAACCTTGAATAGTGAAGATCATTCTTTCTCCTAGTGTTGTAGTTATGTACACTACTGTTGCTTTTGAATTCGGTGGAATTGGTAATAACAAACTTCATAAATGAATGTATAAAGTGTGAAGCTACTCTGAAGATCCCTAGCTCTTTAAATAAGTGTCTGCAGGATGACCTTGGGTGGGCTCCAACAATTATTATGATTACATGCTTTTGTGCAATTAATACTTTTTTACTCAATGATGAATTACCCCAGAAAATGATGCCATACGAAAGCAGAGAGTGAAAATAGGCATAGTAAGCTAATTTACTGAGCAATTACTCTAACAGAATAAATTGCTGAACTCAAATGTCTCAGCAGATCTTCAATGTGTTTTTTCCAGTTCAACCCGTCATCACTGCATACGCATACACCTAATTTTTTTTTTAATATTCTACCTTTGATACAGATTTCTGATCAAAGTTTTATTAATGGTGTCATTTCATTTACTGTATGGGATGTATGTACTGGGTTTTATCAAAATGTAATGCTAGACCATTTTCTGAGAACCACTTAATGATTTTCTGAAAGACGTCGTTCACAATTTATTCAGTTAGTTCTTGTCTGTCAAGTATGATAACTATACTTGTATCATCAGTAAAAATAACCAGCTCTGCATCTTCATGAACACAGAATGGCAAGTCATTAATATATATTAAGAACAGCAAAGGGCCCAAGACCGAACCTTGTGGCACCCCAATTTTGATTGTTCAAAATGTTCAAATGTTTGTGTAGCTTATGGGGGCCATCAGTCCTTACAAACTACTTATGAACTAGCTAACACTAAGGACGGCACAAATATCCATGCCCGAGGGGGGATTCGAACCCCCGACCGTAGTGGCCGTGCAGACCGTGACTGGAGCGCTTCAGTCCCCTCGACCACCGCGGCCGGCTTGATTGTTTCCAGTTTGAGGAATCAGCTGTTTTTTTTTTTTTTTTTCATATTATGTGAATTACTTAAGTCAACTTTCTGCACTCTTCCTGTTAGGTATGATTTAAACCATTTGTTCACTGTCCCATTCATACCACAATACTTAGTTCATCTACAAGAATTCCATGATTAACTGCTTCATATCTTAACACATTTCCTGTGATACTTTCTTTTCTTTTTTGTTGGGGTTTTCCATGTGATCCAGTGGCGAATGCCGGACAGCAGGGCTTTGCTCATAGAAATTTTGTGTTACCGCTCGTTTCCCCTGTTTCCAATTTGTTTTCTAAAAACGAAACAAGAGAGAAAGAGAGAGAGAGATAGATAGAGAGAGAAGGAGGGAGTGAGAGACAGAGGAGGTGAAGAATTTTACAAAATCCGGCGCTTCCGTCACCGATTCTACAATGAACCTCCTCACTGGTCATCTAATCATTGCACCGAATTTGCAGCATTCTTCCATAGCACAACGTCTCAAGCGCTTTGATTTCTTTTCCGGTTTTCCCACTGACCATGATCTACTGTTATAAAATGCTGTGCCCCAAACGAACATTTTCAGAAATTCTTTCCTCAAATGAAGGTCAACGTTTGATTCCAGTAGACATCCGCTAGCCATGATTGACCTCTTTATTATTAGTCACATCTTCAGGTTATAGGGTCTGATGACCAACGTGGTTTGGTCCCATAGAATTACAAACATTCAGGTTATATGCCTGAATAAAAAGAAACCACCAGAACATTAGGGAGTGACTAACCGGTTGAAACGTAACTAGCTATCAGTGGCGGCTGGTGCTTTAGATGACTGGGAGATTCACTTTTTTGAGTGCCGTAGCTTGATGTTTCGCCCCCCCCCCCCCTCCCACTAGGCGTACAAAGAGACAATTTGGCGCACCTCTTCCAGTGCCGCCAGGGGAAAGCGTCCCATCCCCTTTAAATATAATTTTCGTTAAAAGGTCTCCGGAATGTCTTACCTCGGCTTGTTTCCGCTTGCTTCAACTCGAACTGAGACGTCAGCCTACCAAGCTTCTTTATTTCACACTTTTGTTTCAAGTTTAAAGCTGAATAATTTGTTTCTTAAAGATATTGAAAGTTGTTCGTTCTTCATTGATAGTAAACACCAAGAACATATAAATATGCATATAATCACTAAGAGACAGTAAGTAACTGATTACACTGTTAAGTGACTGGGACAAAATAAATCTGTTACGATGACGAGACAAGCTACCTTCGGGACATGTGACGTTGTAACCTTACCCATGCTCAAAGGCTCCTCTCCCCCACATCTTTTCAAACAGTTAAATATTTGTTATAACGAAGAGTATAAATGTCATTTACACTCGAAATCACGACACATTTGCTAAAACGTCCGAAGATATGTGGCAAGAAACAACAGAAAGTCATTGTTGTTCCCGTATCAATTAAAAAGAATATTGTGATTTAAAAAATGAAGGATTTGCTCCATTCTCTTTGCTTCGGGACATTCCGTGTGTAACCGCCAGAACTCGAGTAGCCAGGAGCTGGTGTCTCTACCAGCTCCAACGCCAATGTTGCAAGCGTCGTTTCCCCTCGTCCCTCCCTGCCGCGGGAGCGCCCATGTGCTGCCTCCAGGGGGTTCAGAAGAGAACTTGAACCTCAGCCGCACATGCGCATTGCAAAGCTGCGGCTACTGCCGCCTATGTATATTAAGCGGCCGCGCTACGATTCGTATATGTGCTTTCTCCGAGACGCAAAACATTTCTCAAGCGATAAAAATAATTTGAATGTGCATATAAAATTACTTTGAATGTGCATATAAAATGATCTGATAGAAGAACTAAACGAAAGACGAACTGTATTCTGCGGATTCACTGAACCAGTGAACACATACGACGCGCCGCCACTTCTAGGTACAGAGAAATACGACCGAAAACGAGGTAATACAAAAGAGAAAATACAGTTATCCAGCCTTGTGGTTGCAATGTTTCAGTTTACGTTTAATAGGTTATATCTCTCTCCCTCGTCACATTTTAACGGCGTTTTCTTAGTTTGGTGGACGGAGCCGGATCTTACCTAAATGTTTTTAACCATGATTTTTTTGTTAGGAACCAGGGCATTAGTATTTTATATTTTGGAACCCCTTGTTTAATGTTTTAATTGTAAGTACCATACAACTCAGTTGATAATTGTATTTTATGTCACCTCGTTACCTCGTTTTCGGCTTATTTCTCTGTACCTAGATAATCTTTATCTGGTTTGTCACATCCTAATGTTTTGGTTATTTCTTTTTATTTTGGTATATAACCTGTAGGTGTAACTAAACGTCACGAAAGCGGTCGTTCTTTTCAAGGAAAGTGAAAAACTGCTGTAGCGGACCTTTTTATTAAAGATGAATAGTTTTAGCTGTGGACGTCCGTCCTCAAAAGCTTTATGTTTCTTAATTTCCTTTTATATCCTTCTCGCTTCGTCCATGTTGGATTATTTTGCTTTCAAGGCAGCACAATTCCTTTACTTTATCTACACTTGGTTATCAGCAGTTTTGCTATTTAGTTTTCTCGCTATTTTATTACTTTCACCTTAACTGTTTACAATTTAGACTATTCATTCCTTTCAACAGATCTTGTAAATCTTGTTCATTTTTACTGATAATGGCAATGTCATCAGCGAATCTTATCATCCATATCCATTCATCCTGAATTGCTATCGTACTCTCGAATTTTTCTTCATTTCACTCCTGGCTTCAATGTGTAGACTGAGCAGTTGGCGGTGAAATTCTACAACCATGGCTAACACCCAGTTCAATCCGAGCACATTCTCTCACCTTGTTTCTTGACATTTTGTATGTTGCACACCGTTCTTTATATGTAACTCCTATTACGTTTCTAAGAATTTCTAACGTCGGTCGGGGGTTCGAATCCCCCCTCAGGCATGGATATTTGTGCCGTCCTTAGTCTTAGCTAGTTCATAAGTAGTTTGTAAGCTTAGGGACTGATGACCCCGTAGTTAAGTCCCATAAGTTCTACAAACATTTGGACATTTTGTCCTCTCCCTTCATCCCATTTTTCAGTCTGTCGCTGGTAATAAGGGACAGCTGTACTGGAGTTTGCGACACTTGCGGGGAGTGACACTTGCGGGGAAAGGGAATGTGTAGACACTTGCGGGGTGACCCGGACGCTGCAGGTAGTGAACAGGGTGTTCCACAAGTAGAAGTAGGGATACATCACCCCTACTCCACGCCCTCCAGCCGCTACCTGTGCCGTATTCAGGAAAAGGCCCACCGGACCGGCCGCGCAATTTGTGACACAAATTACATGTTTGATAATATCAATTTAATGCATAGAAGTATGAAATCACATCAAGACTACTTCCAGCAAACATTGCGACAAAAAAAGTTGGCACTGAGTTTAGAAAAACAAAATTCTGGTATATTGGATTTTAACATTTTATCAAAAAATGAATGTTACTACAAGAGATACAGCTATTCAAATTTACGGGCACCATAAAGTTTTCCCTTCCTGAGTAAATGAGCTGCTTCTTGTAGTTTCAACATCACAGTAGCCTTTTTCTTGTATGTTCTGAATATAAATCTTCACACAGACTTCTTGAGGAGGAGAGTGATACGGATATCTGATTGTAAACCACTGCCTATTACCTTAGACCTTTTTGACTGTACTGAACAGGAGTTCTGCGTATTCCGTAATTTATATTTATATAGTTAACAGGCAATGCAATTTATAACCAACTATTGGCTGCCAATTTCGCTTCATTTTTCCTGGAAGTCTTGCAACTTGTTTATCCCTGTTGGTTTATGCCAAGTTCGGAGTAAAATGGTTCTATATTACGGTGATAGAAAATAGAATTTATCTTTAGCATTTTTCGGTGTGTGACATTCCCTTACACATTCCGTATTTCATACATATATTAGATGTATTTGTAATTTGAATACAGCGAAATCGTTTTGGGGTCTCGAATAAACGCATCAAGTATGGAAAATACTCATTGACTTATTATTAACCGTTTTTTAATTAAAAAGCATAGTAGCTATTTAAAAAAAAAGAGATGGAAGTTGCGTGATAGTGGGATTAACCACATAGCGGTCAATTACATCCACCTATCTGTGCAGGGAGTGTCACTCCCCGCAAGTGTTCCAACCCCGCTGTACTGATGGGGTGCTCAAGGTCGCTATTATTTATATGAGATGCAACCGTTCAAATGTTTGTATAGCTTATGGGACTTAACTGCGGGGTCATCAGTCCCTAAACTTACAAACTACTTATGAACTAGCTAATACTAAGGACGGCACAAATATCCATGCCCGAGGGTGGATTCGAACCCCCGACCGCAGTGGCCGTGCAGACCGTGACTAGAGCGCCTTAGTCCCCTCGGCCACCGCGGCCGGCAGACGCAACCGTAACTTGAAACTGGAACACCTCGGCTAAATGAAAGTTTCATGACCTCGCCTCGCCCCCTCCCCCAGACCAAAGTCTTGGAATCGCCAAGACGAAGACAGTAAATAGGTTTTATTGCCCCCCCCCCCCTAAAGAAATAGCTGTTCGCCACTGTTCTTTGTAACTGCTCGCCTTGGTCAAATGCCGCACGCCCTGACTGGAGTGCACACGCTGAGTTGATCACAGACAATACGCCGGGTCCGGCCGCGCATGGCCAAAAGCCGATGCAGCAGTGGCCTGCATTGTCGCTCATAAAAGGAAACGCGCCAGGGGTACAAAAAGCGGCCGCGTGGCGCAGCACTGTCGCCGTCATGGCGGCCACTTATCGGCGCGTCGCCGTGTAATGGCTCATAAGCGGCGTTCCTTCCCGCCTCCCGGTTCATTGCGTGCGCTGCGGACAGCTTCATTAGAGGCATTCTCTCCGCAGTAAAGCCCTGCTAGTAGCAGGGCTATCACCCGCACAATCCGGACGGTAGGAGAGAACTATCAATCAGCTTGACAGCTCATGCATCCCACTTACTGCCTCAATAACAGAATGAGCCCATACAGTCTTACCTGAAGGCAAAAACGTGCTTCTAAGGATCTATGCTATTTATTGCAAATGGGATATTAACTCTTAAAGTTTAATAGGCAACCTCATCGTCAGTGGCGGCGCTGGGCGTCGGCAACCGCCGACGGCCTCGCGCCTGCAGGGGCCTCGCAAAACATTGTTAAAACTTTAGTTTTCTTTATGCATATATTTGAAGTTTAACGGCGCTTTTCAACTGCTTGGTTATGTAGCGACGACCTACATCTAACGTACACTAGCTTAACCAAAGGACAAACACAATAGCCGTACCCAAGAGTGGGATTCGACCTCATCAAGAGTGACCCGCTCACCATGGTATGACGCCTTAGTGCGCTCGGATATTCCCCGCGGGCAGCTATTTATTTTCCGTATTTATTTCCGAATGAGTGCAGCGGTCATGAAATTTTCAGTTAAATACTTGAAAAACAACTTCTTCAGTACATTTTAGAAAATAATTTGTAAGTAGTACAGTATATCCAAATGCTTATATAACAATCAGAATCAAGCTCACAGTTAGTCAGTACAGCTTCGGCCGAAAAAAGTTTCTCAAAGTTAAAATTGATTAAGACATACTTGAAAATCACAATGACACCCCCCCCCCCCCACAAAAAATGCGTTGTCAGTACTATTAATTAAAGCCTAAACAGCGGCTAGTATTAATTATGCTGTGATTGTTAAAAAAACAGTGAGGCGAAAAGTTTCTCTATGTTAATTTGTGTTTGTTTATTGTAATTTTTGTCACTGCAATAGTACTTGTATAGTATACTAATAAAAGTTTAGTGTAATGATCATTTTATTTAACATTTTCTTCCTTACTGAAAAAAAAATGAAAGGGGCCTCGCAAAGACGTGTTCGCCGACGCCCAGTTTTCGTCTAGCGTCGCCACTGCTCATCGTTATGTTCATGCCCTTCGATTTTTCGTACGGAGGCAGTGACGTAGCCAGGATATTGTCAAAACGGGGGGGGGGGGGGGAGGGTCCGAATGGTTAAAGAGATAATTACAAAGGCTCATGTTTTTCATTTATTCTAAAAACAAACTTAGGCTAATATATTTTTTTTATATTTGATGCACATATTTTGCGTTTGTAAGACCTTACAAATACTGCAATAGTTTATATACAAAATTGAGGAAAACACTTCTTAAAAAATTGTTTCAATATACGCCAGCAGAACCTTCAGTTGTTATTACAAACGAAGTCAGATTATCAGAATGAGAAGAGTTTCTTTGCATTTGAACACTGTCAACGACACGGTTGCATGTCTCCAAGCTCGCTGCCTGTCAGCCACGACTGTAGCTCGGTGTTTCGCAAAATCTGCATTAACTTTTACATCAGTGTAAATACCTTGCATATTGATTTAGGAAGCGTAAGTCTGCAATTTTATTTCCAAGATTATTGGTTCTTTTTCTCTTGTTGCCATTGCAACGTATCCATCCTCTAGATAAAATATTACTCTTAAACCTAACTTTAAAAAGTATTACACATAGTGAGTGAGGTGCTTTATGATTTACTGAAATATTGCCACTCCAAATAACGACTCCACTGCTGTAAATAGATAAATAAGCTATCATAGTAGTGCGCATTTTAACATACCATAACGCTAGTGGACAAATGAAACTCGGGTTTTCTCTTTTTTCTTGCTATGAACTTACTCATATTTGGAAACTTAACAGCACAAAAGAAATAAACGGCAGCGGCAGCATTCCACTGTAGTGCTTAACATAGCAATAATGGAGTAAGGCCAACAATGGACAACGGCTAAAGGAGGACTGGGCAATAGTCGATGCTGTTATCGATGTATCGATAATTAAAATCAATAGATGGTTTTGTGTTGACTGTCGATAGTGCGTATCCCTTTTTCGGCGTATGACTGATAACAATATCATTCAGTTTCACTACACGGTAGCTAGGTCGTGTCTTATTTCATTTAATCACTTCGGAGGTTCGAATCCACCATCGATCATGGGTGTGTGTGTGTGTGTGTGTGTGTGTGTGTGTGTGTGTGTGTGTGTGTGTGCATGTGTGTGTCTGTGTTGTCGTCCCCCCCCCCCTTTTGGCTACGTCCTTGACGGAGGACGTGCACAATGTCTCTTCGTTTTTGTCGTTTTGAGGACGACTTATAATCCTCGATTTCATTTTTGACTCCTGACATTGGGCATATGACACGATACGGGCCAAAGCATCGCTTCAGTAACTTTTTCGATAGCTCAACTTTCCGTACAGGGGTAAAAATCCATACCAGATCTCCTGGGCTGTACACAACAGGTCGGTGCTTGTCGTTATACCACTGACGAACTTTCTCCTGGGCATACAGTGTCTGTATGCGAGCCAGCTTCTTCGACTCTGGTGATGAGCTGTTTTACATAGTCATCCTGAGTGTCGTAGGCTGGAATGGGAACAGCGTATCGATTGTCGTCTCAGCTTCACGGCCATGGAGCAGGAAAAACGGCGTGAAGCCTGTGGTGCCTTGTCTTGCGGTATGATAAGCAAATGTCACGACTGGCTGTATTGTATCCCAATCCTACTGCTCTAAATCGACGTACATCGACAGCTTATCTGCTAACGTTTTGTTAAAACGTTCTGTAAGACCATTTGTCTGAGGATGGTAGGCAGTTTTGATTCTGCGGACAATGGCGCAACGTGACATTACCTCTAATACTACTCTTGACATGAATACCTATCCTCGATCAGACAGTATCACACGTGGTGCACCATGCTTAAAAATAATTTTGCGATCTCTAGAGCTTTACAGTCGGCACAGATTTGGTGACAGCGTAGCGGGTGGGGTAGTCAGTTACTGGTTGTCGATTTCGGAAACCTACCTAAAAGGTCGATTCCAATCCAGTGGAATGGAGCTAATGCAGGTGGAAATAGTATCAGGCGATATGGAGGTAACTGCGGCACATGTTTCGTCTCTGGCACTTCTTACAGTGCTTGACAAATCGATAGAGACCTTGCCAGTAATACCTGCATCTGATTCTGCCTAGGGTCTTCATGAATCCCAGATGACTGGTTATTGGAGAATCGCGGAAATACTTGAGAATAGCTGGCCAGAGATGAGTCAGCCAAACTAGTCAACCATCATAAAGAATGGTGGTCTTAATCGTCTTTACTGGCACATATTTCTCTAACCCTTTATTTACAATGCACTTAAATTTAGTCCACAATTCCTCTACATCCATAGTCCCGGAATTAAACGATGCCGATTCATTTTCTAAGTGCGATCCTAACATTTGCTTATCGGCTCCTGTCCAGGGTCTCCCGAGAACACCGATGGATATCTGATGTGCAGCTGGCTTACGCTGTTTTGGCATCCATGCGGTCTTCTGATGACACGGTCCTTCGGAAAGGGGTAGTCAGTATACTCTTTGTATTGCGGTTCTTGTCCTTGTAAGCGATGGCTCTTACGCTGCCTAATCGAATCCTCGATGATACAGATGTATTGCAGAATACCTGGCGCCTCTACCAGAAAGTGTCACGTTGCAAACGGTAGGTGGTCCGGAAATCGAAGTTTGGTCGTTAATGGAGCACAATATTTTTCTCTTAGAAGAGGTTTATTGCTAACACAAGCGTACCCTCAGTACAGACTGTGTCCTGGTTAGAGTGCTCCACTATTTATACCGGGTGATCAAAAATTCAGTATATATTTGAAAACTTAATAAATCACGGAGTAATGTAGATGGAGAGGTAAAAATTGAGACACGCTGTTGGAATGACATAGAGTTTTATTAGAACAAAGTGCATACTGAGGTCTGCTTAACAGTCAGTTACTATGCGGAAAATCTGCCAGATGACGATACTGTCGTTCTGCTTCCCTCTCTCTCACACACGCACACTCACTCCCTCTGTGGATTAAAAAAAATACATTTTTAAATATCTTAGTACTGTACAAAGTTTTGTTTTCTCTTAAGTTGTACAATTTTAAACTATAAAATTTTTAAAATCATTAAATACTCTACAAAAATGTTTTCTCTTGTAGTATAAAATTTTAGGTGAGTGCTACCACAAAATATTTTTCTGCCACACTATAGTTTAACATCTTCAGGTCAGATGGTGTTAAGTGACACACCAAAATCATAGAATCTTTATTGTATCTAGGAGAGGGGACATGTACGAGTGGAGGGCAGGTGGAAGGGAGAAGCATACATAAAAGTGCTGCGAAGGAGGAGCAACCACCAAGCACAATGTGGCTACGAAAATCACTCAGTGGCTTCTGTAGCCTACAAGATTATATTTGCTTATCGTTTATCATAAAATGTCGAAACGCATAAGGCCTTAATAAATTGCAATTCGTGGTGAAGACAGAAAAGTGCATCAAAATGGCCGCCACGTCTCACAAATACCTAATGCAGACAGCAAGAAATGGAAAATGTTTACTTAATTGTACTGTACAGCTTTTCTCTAAATTATAGAGAAAATTGTATTATGTTCCATTTTCTTTACTTTATAACATTGATATCCTCAGGTTAAATTACACCTACATTACTATTTTCTCATGGTATAGAGACGATATACAATTGCCTGTAATCTGTGTCTGTTATTTAATTAAAACAGTAAGTTTTAAAATTAGGATATCGTAGACCTCACTGTATTCTTCACACCAGATCCGCTCTACACGCCGCGTTCTCTTTCTTCGCGGCTGCAGTACAGATAGGGTTGCCAGATTGAACACGAGGCAGGCCCGGAGACCAGACATGGCCCCCCCCCCCACCCCACCCCAACCAGGATTGTCGTCTTCTGCAGAAAATTGGTTCGGCAAGAAATTAAGAAGCGACTGATTCTTCTTTTGTGTGGTAATATTCGCTTTGTGTATTTCTGATTGTAAATGTTTATTTACAGCTCACTCCGCCGTACTTAACAGTAAATGAGACACTGCATATTCTGCACTTACACATACACTCATCAGTATCGACTTTTTGTAGCCACTCTATAATTTTCTTCCTGCAACCATTCTTCACGGAACGAACTTAGATACCGTCTCTTCATTTCAGTGTTATTACTCACTAATCCTAGTTAATCTAAGCTTGTCTGGTCACACACGATCCAAGTATTCCAAAAATTGCCGGTAAACTGATAACAAACAATGAACGAACGAACACAAATAATCGACGTCGCCAGTGGACACGTTGCCGCAACAGTGTTTGCTTAATAATGCGCTAGCCGATTACTACCGACGCAAAAGTTTTCAGAGGAAGAATAGAAAAGTAGCGTTTTGTTGCAATAAGAAATTGACATTTATATAAAGTTATTCATAATTAATAGAGAGGAGCCGGCCGGGAATGGCCGAGCGCACTGAGGCGTCTTGCCACGGTGCGCGAGGCTGCTCCCGCCAGAGGTTCGAATCCCTACCTAGGGCATGGATGTGGTGTTCGTCCTTAGTTTAAGTTACGTTAAGTTCGATGTAGATCGTCGCTACATGAGCATAGTACTTAAAAAGCGTCGTAAAAAAAAAAAATGTTAAGATGAAGGTTACATTCAAGCCCGGAGATGAGAGTCATTGGCCCGTAGACCCGGAGAATTCATTCCAAACCCGGGCACTCCGGGCGGCGCCCGGAGATCTGGCAACCCTAAGTACAGAGCGGGTGACGTCACACGGTCGTCTAGAGCACTATATAGTACAAACAGAACAATCCGCCATTTTGAATCCCGCGTTGAAGGCGCGTATTTAAAAACTACGGAACACTTACGGTATTTAAGATGCTCTTAAGACCATTACATCATAGTAAATTTGTTTGTTTACTTCTGGCTGTAAGAGACAAGCAACTTCAAGTTAGTGGTTAGATGGACATTTAAATATATGATACATTCACTTACATTCCAAATTAAGACATATGTTTCCGTTCTAAATATTTACCACATACAGTTAAAATACGTTACAGTTATCGTATTTTCTGGTTTATAAATGGTACGTCCACATACGTTTGTGGTAACTAAGAGTTGGTTTCGAAAGCAGTTACGGAATAATGTTAAATTGCGATACTCTACTTCCCGTATTACCCCCCACTAATGTCTCGCATATTTTATGCACGCCATATTTCAGAGTAGATTTCACGTCAAAAATGTGTTTAATAACTATGAACGTCTGGTTTCGTTAGATAACGACTAAATAAAGTCTCTCTAGTAGCATGCACTTTTAAATAAAGTGAATGTTGCATGCTAAGTTTTGAAATGAATGCTCTTCACGTACTTTTTTCCTGTTCACATTCTTTCTGAAGTTCAATTTATTTATTTATTTATTTTTCGGACATCCTGTTTACATCTTCGCTTCGACCTACATATTGCCGTGTTGAGTCTCATTTATTATTAAACACTGAACTAATGCGAAATAATATAATTTAAAAACCACTCGCTAGGCAAAGCCAGCATTACTTATGCATAATTTAAAAGACAATTAACAACCCTTGGAATAACTCCTTAGTTGGTCTAAATAATATCAATAAAAATAACTTACTTTAAACACACAGTATGTCGTCTTATGTTAACAATCTGTAGCAAAATTAAACTACTGCTTACATGTATAGGTCCGTATTTTCACTACTATTATATATATATATATATATATATATATATATATATATATATATATATATATATATATATATACCTCAGCCAAGATCGCTAGTTTATTTGTTGATTTTATTTTTTTAACCGGTTTCGATAAATTATGTCATCGACTTCAGAATTGTTTTTATTTTCTTTTTTTTTTTTACATTTTTCTCCTATTTTCAATAAAATAAACAGTTACTTGTAAAAATGAAATATAAGAAAAAGAACATTGTCAAACGATTAAAATTTGCATCACCAAAGTGAATCGTCATCTGTATTGCACATTTAAAAATTGTGTGTGTTGTTGCCACAAGTAACAAGGAGTCTCCTTGTTACTTGTGGCAAGAATACACAACTGCATTATCAAATAGTGCAGTTCAAGAGATAAGTTCATGGCTTGTAGAAAACAAGTTGATGTTGAATCACAGTAAAACTCAGTTTTTACAATTTCTGGCACATAATTTGACGAAAACTGACATTTTGATTACACATAATTGGCGTATGATAAGTGAGAGCGAACAGTTCAAATTTCTAGGTATTCAGATAGACAGTAAGTCGTCGTGGAAAGCCCATGTTCAGGATCTTGTTCCAAAACTTATTTCTGCTACATTTACCATTAGGGCAATATCTGAAATAAGTGATTTTTCAACACGACAAGTAGTCTATTACGCTTACTTTCACTCACTTGTGACGTAAGGCATTATTTTTTGGGGTATCTCGCCTGATACAAAAAGGATATTTCTGGCTCAGAAACGGGCGGTTCGAGCAATATCTGGTATAAGTTCACGGACGTCATGTCGACCCATTTTCAGTAGTCTGGGAATTTTGAGACTGGCGTCACAATACGTTTTTTCTTTAACGTCGTTTGTTGTTAATAATATCAGCTTATTTCCACGAGTTAGTAGTTTTCACTCGTTGAATACCAGACAGAAGTCGAATCTACATTTGCATTAGACCACCTTGACACTTGTGCAGAAAGGTGTACAGTATTCTGCAGCATCCATTTCAATAAGCTGCCACAAGAAGTAAAGAATCTTAGCACTAACCCACATGCTAATCTAAATTGAACAGTTACCTCATGGCTCACTCCTTTAATTCTGTCGAGGAACTCTTAGAAAAGTTAAACAATTAAGCTAATTCATTTTTATTGATTCTTTTCACTTTGTCTTAATATTGTCGTGTGCGTAGGACTACTTAAACTTTTTCTATTACCATTCTTGTGATAAACTTCATGTATTGACTTGTTCCATGACCATGGAGTCTCACTCCTGAATTAGGTCGTGTGGAACAGAAAACCATATTATTATTATATCCAAAATAAAACGATTTAGGTGTTCTTTCTTCCTTGCGCGCTATTAGAGAATGGAAAGACAGAGAAAGGTTATGAAAGTGGTTAACGAACCCTCTGGCAGGGACTTACATGTGATTTACAGAGTATCTATGTAGACTAGTATTGCCTGTAGTCGAAAATCGACCAGTTGTGTGTACAATGGTCACTGGGGGTAAAATTTTACGTATCATGTCGGCGGCCTCGCGTGATTATGTTGGCAACATCAGCAACATGGTAGAAAATCTTTGTCCATTTTTTTCGAACCACATAGAATGACTCGATTAGTGTATGGTACAGACCATTAAGTAAACAAATAATGCTGTTTCTGCTTTATGGTTGACAGGTTTTGTATGTACTCTCGTCCGCTCAGTAAAGGTAATTGCCCTCGTAAAGCGAAGATTCCATGAGAAAACATCAGCATTGTCAAGCGATTGGCCAAAATGAAGACTCATAGGATTGTCGCTATTCAGCATCTGTTGCCAACATTATCACAGGAGGCCGCTGGGATATTTGGTAAAATTTAACCGGCACTGGGAGGTATGAAACGGTATCCTTTACGTGTTAAGGAAAATGCCTGACACAATAACAACAAATAAAAACGGAAGTATATACTTCTCATGCCATTTTCGAATTATATAACTTTAATTAGCCTAATATTTGAAATGGAACTACAATTTCGGTGTTCGTATATTTATACAACGCCAAGAAATACTGTTATTTCGATACTGCGATATTCAGAATTCCAGAGCTGACAACATGTCCACTTCGTAGTTCCACCCGAGCACCGCTAGATTCCTCTCCCGGCGCATCATCGTTTATATCGACATTGATATGAAAACATCCATTTCCTTTAACCACTCTTAATCACTGCGGAAATGAAGCATTTGAACGGCACAAGTAAGTGAGTTCGGAGCACTCCATGTTTCGATATTCACGTACTTTAGTACGTTATTATAATACTGCAGATGCGCTGCATTACAGCGTCTTTGATCGAGGCGAATAGCCAATCAGTGAGCTGATTGTTGGAGAATGTAGAACTTGATCCAAGCTGTAGACAGGAAAATTTCTACTTCCTTTTACCACTTTTAATGGCTAAATGCACACATAATATTTATATTCGTCAAATCTACGACAAACAATCTTTCGAATTACAGTGGAACCCCGATATCCGACCTTCACGGGACCGGGCCGTGGTCGAACGGCCAAAAGGTCGGATATACCGAGGAGCAATAAAACACGTTTTTTCGGGTCAAAACAGCCGTATACTGCACTAAATTATAAGTATTGTACAAAATACACACTCAATACACACAGTGCTGCTTAATCGTAATTACGGTATTCAATAAAAATTATTTTACAGTCCATATTCTAATAAAAAGTAACAGTTTTTTTTATAAAATGGAAATGTTTAATATTAATTAACGAAAACAAAAAACAATAAAGTAGAGCAACGTTCACGTCAACAATCAGAACACAACTGGCAGTCTAACAGAGAAACAATGCACAGCACTGTTGAGTCACTTTGATTCAGAAGACAGTCGGGCGCATGGTCGGATATCCCGAGGAGTCGGATATCCCGAGGTCGGATATGAGGGGTTCTACTGTATGTAAACTCGATAGTATGAAATACCTCCGACCACAGTTTGAAAACTCTCTGAATCGCAAGAAAAACCTCCAGATTTCTCCTTTTTTATATAATTACATAAGTACCGGTACATAAACAATATTTATAATTATTATTTTCAACTTTTCGAACAAAACGTACTGGTGCTGCCCCAAATCTGCAGTAGTTGAAAGATATTCACTTATTTACAAGCATCGCCAATATTACAATGTTCCTTGCGGCGACGTATTACTGTACACTGTAACGTTTCCAGCACCGCGACAAGCAGCGGATGCTGCCATCAAACACGCCTCCTGCAGCTCCCAACAGCCACCGCGCCAATCGTCAAGTTATCGTGGCCAAATAGCATATAATGTGTGGGTGTCCCATTTAATCTGAAACATAGAAATAAGTCGAAAAATAAAGATATTCACCGTATCCAAAAATGAATATCTCCAGGGGATGATCTGCCTGAGCTGAACTCAAATATCCCCCGCTCCTGGATGTACCCTTGTCCACTCAGTAAATTAATTATTATCGTAAACGGAATATTTCACAACAAAACCTTTTCGTTCCTATGAAATTATTAAATATCGAAATGGCTGCCGTATACTACCACCTGAGTTTCTCATCCCTAAATCATTCTTTCCTAAACTTTTGAACGTACGGCACTTTAGGTTTTCCCATTGTTCGCTCACTAACGGTTCTTCAAAAATTTGTTACAAATAAAAGAAACACACCTGTATATAAACACTTTCAGTTTCACACACTGTATCTGAACACCATGCCATACGAACTGACTTGCAGTTGCAGCAAAAATCGCGACAATGACCTACGTCAGTCTTCATTTATTATTGTTAAAGTGAATTATTCACGCCACTCTAAACTTTAAGAATAAAAGTGACCAAAGGAAACTAAAATACCTTCGAAAAGTGAAAAACCTCCAACCGAGCAAGAAAAAAACCTCAAATTTTCCCTCTTACCTCTGATTCTTGTTTTTTCCCCTCTGACGGAAGCAAAAAACCTCCAGACTCAGAGGGAAACCTCTAACATTGGCAACCCTGCTGGCAGTTTAACAGAGAAACAATGCACAGCACTGTTGAGTCACTTTGACCCGTCGCCGTCAGAAGACAGTCGGGCGCATGGTCGGATATCCCGAGGAGTCGAATCTAAGAGGTATATAAACAACATAGCGAGGCTACAGGCAAGCTACAGCGCTCTGGGTGGCAGCACTAAGCAACACTGGGCGCCATATTTGAGAACCTCGGTTTGAAGCAGCAGCGTGAGCAGACGCTTCTGTTTGTAACGTGTAAGCGCTATTATTAGTGGTAAATCAAGCCCAGTGTATGTTCGGCGTACAGTGATAAAACTGTTGGAATATCATACATAATGAAAGAGAGATGTAATTATATAGGTCGTTGTGTATCAGCGTGTATTTGCCTATAAACATTCATTATACTTAACTTTCGCGTTTACCAAGTTTCAAAATTATGTTTACTTCACGACCATCAAAACGCTAGGCAGAGGACAGATGTATTTGGTGTGTTTTAATGTAATGACAGTTATTTATATAGTGTTCAAAAGCGTATTAACCATTGGCTAAGTAGTCTAGGTATATGAACTGTAATTAATCTATTCTTTATACAGATTTCCTTTGAAAAACAAGGAGTGGCTAACCCAATGGGTAACCAGTTTGAGGCGTGATAAGTGGCAGCCTACAAAGTATAGTTACATATGTTCTTGTCATTCTGAAGAAAAGTTATGGATGCTACCACTGATCGAAAGCGGCTACTTGCAAATACCATAACAACACTATTTTCGTTTGCTGAGCACCTACAGAAACCAAAAGCTGTAAGGAGAGTACCAAGGAAACGTCAAATTGTGGAGAGCTTGATAAATACGTAATGCACTTCAAAGCATGAAACATCATTTGAACCACGAGCAGAATAAAGGTAATTAAAGACTTTAAAGAAATTCGCTTGTATTTATACGGAAGATATGTCGGCAAATACAAAGGATTACTGACATTAGTAACATCAAATAATGCAGCAGTTCGACGATTGTAAACATTACACTTAGGATGCAGTAGTAAACGAGAAATGCTGTTCGTAGTGGGAATTACTTTCCGAAATGTGTCGTCCAGAAATTAAGGAAAAAACCAGACTGGCAATGAGCAATATAAAACCTATGATTCAGCGTTAGCAGACGCCCAGTAACACCTGGTGTGACACTGACGTTCTCAAAGATGGCGTCAACCTTTCCAATTGGCTTCAACTATGGCGGCGCTGTGGCCAGTCTATGTTGTTTATATAGGTCTTTGAGTCGAATATCGCGAGGTCGGATATGAGAGGTTCTACTGTATGTAACTTTCATTGGCCTCCTTGTGCGAATAAATTAGTAATCTGTACCACAATTTTCGTGTTGGCGTATTTATATAATGATGTAGATACGGTTGGTGGCCTTGCGGTGTATTTGTTCCCGTGTGAGGAACACTGTGGTCCCTGGCAGTAGTGACGGTGCCCTGGCGTCACTGTCCCCCTGGCGGCCTTGCCTTGCCTTGCCTTGCTATGGCCACGTGCGCGCCCTGCCCAGTGCCCACTGCCCAGCGCCAGAACCGGTCGCTGGCGCCAAGCCGGCCGGCTCGCCGTATTTCACGCGCCGTCATCCGCATAGGCGGCGGCGCACACCACACCACACCACACTGCTCTCAAACACCTGGCCCAAAGTACAACACGAACTTTTTAAATAAAACGAATTCGCCTTCACTCACAAAACTGTGGTTTATTTTACACAGTGCACTTCGAGCCCTAAGACCCATCATCAGGTGCTTCTGTGATTTTTATAGCCGTTTAAGGGGACCACACCGTCGTTCAGCAAAAAAAAAAAAAAAAAAAAAAAAAAAAAAAAAAAATGATTTTCAGTTTTCTTCATATTTCGATAGATTAAGGTTTCACTTAAGTACTCTGAAGCGGATTTTCATAAAAACAAAATTTGCGACCATTTAAAGAGAATTTTCCTACCACGTGTGTTTATGTGTCACGCTCACTTTTCTGGCACCCACTTTTCTGTATATGTTTTAGATTTTCATATCCCTACATCTACATCTACATGGGATACTCTGCAAATCACATTTAAGTCCCTGGCAGAGGGTTCATTGAACCACCTTTATACTATTTATCTCCCATTCCATTCTCGAATAGTGCGCGGGAAGAAAGAACACCTGAATCTCTCCGTTCGAGCTCTGATTTCTCGTATTTTATTCTGATGATCATTTCTACCTATGTAAGTGGGAGTCAACAATATATTTTCGCATTCGGCGGAAAATGTTGGTGATTGGAGTTTCGTAAGAAGCCCACGCCGCAGCGTTAAGCGCCGTTGTTGTAATGATTCCCATCCCAGATCCTGTATCATTTCCGTAACGCTGTCTCTCCTGCATCGTGACAAAACGAAACGAGCTGCCCTTCTCTGGACTCTTTCGATGTCCTCCGTCAAACCCACCTAATAAGGATCCCACACTGGGCTGCAATACTCCAGAAATGAACGGACAAGAATAGTGTATGCAGTTTGTTTTGTAGTTTTCTTGCATGTTTTATGGGTTCTGCCAATAATACGCAGTCTCTGGTTCGCCTTTCCCACGACATTATCTACGTGTTCTTTCCAGTTTAAGTTCGAAGTAATAGTAATTCCTAGGAGTGGAGTTTATGGCCTTCACTTTTGATTGATTTATCTTGTAAACAAATTTTAACGGATTTCTTTTCGTACTCATGTGGACGACTTCACACTACTCATTCTTTCGAGTCATTTGCCAATTATTACACCATAGTGATATCTTATTCAGATCGTTCTGCAGTCGGTTTTGATCTTCAGATGATTTTACTAGACGGTAAGTGACGGCGTCATCTGTTAACAACCTAAGAGAGCTACTTAGATTTTCTCCCAAATCGTTTATGTAAATAAGGAACAGCAGACGACCAATAACACTATCCTGTGGAACGCCCGATATCACTTCAGTTTTAGTCGATGCCTTACCATCGATTACTACAAACTTGTCCTCTCTGACAGGAAATCCCCTATCCAATCGCAAATTTGGGAAGATATACCTTAATCACGCAATTAGATTAAATGCCGTTTTCGAAGTATAGTGTCAAAAGCCTTCTGGAAATCAAGAAAGTTAGGATTTTTTTTTTACTTCAGAGTGTGTTGGCTATCCTTGGAATGCAATGGTCGGTATTCTTTTGTTTCTGCTGTTTGTAAACAATACGCTTTCAAACACGTGGTTACTTTTGTTCAAGTTCGATTACGAGTAGTTGTTATACTTACGTTTGAAGTGCTTGTTTATATGTATACTATGGGAAGGCAATTAGGAGAAAGAAAGAAAATCTGGAGGCAGTGAAGAGAGATGTTTTGGCCATATTCTTCAATAAATCCTCTACTGATCATAAGCCGTGTCATGCATTGTGTGCGTCAGGAGAAAATTTGTGCTGCAAATACAGTACGGCTCAGGCAACTGGAGAATCTTATTCTCACCAGCATTCTCTTCCTGCTGCTGTTATTACAGCAATTAAACTTATTTTCAAAGACTTGGCTTATCCTGACCTACTAAGGAAATGTCTGCATGGGCATGCATACAATGAAACTAGGAGTTCATGATGCTGTTATTACATTCAGTGGTGGTAATATTGGAAAGTGCTGGGTACTGAAAAAGTTGGGAATTAATCATGGTGAAAATATTATCACTGAGCTGCAACATTGCGATAAAATGAGGATAGCCGATGCAGACAGGTTTGCATCTAATATGGCAAGGAAGCAAGACAAACATACGGGAAGGTGAAAAAGAAGCTGGAACACCTGCAAGAAGCCAAAGAAGGACCATCATATGCAGCAGGACAGTTTTAATTAAGTGTAAGTAACTAATTTCAAAAGTTTTTTCTTTAAAGTCAGTTTCCTGCAAACTAAACTTTTCAGTAGATATGCCCCATTTATCAGAAACTATCATAGATAAATGAATGAGTAGGCCACCTCTGGTACTACATTCATTAATATTCTCCCATTATGAAGTTCACATAAATATTTTCTGTAGAAAAACTTAATATTTTTTTAATAAATTAAAAAAAAGTATTTCTTAAAAACCATATAATGGATAAAGTAGATATTAGTACAGTTGACCGTTAGCAACATGTAACCTACAGTAAAAATATCAAGGTCCTGCATCAAATAGTTTTTTCGGAAATGGGTCAAATACTTGCCTTAATTTACATGGGTTAGATAGGCAGGGTGTAGCCCCCTTAAAGGCCTGGGCCTGTTAAGTTCAAAACATAGGTTGTAATATGGAAAAATTTAAAAGAGTTTCATATAATAAAAGAGATTTATCAATTGACTTACTTATTAAAAAGTGGTGTTCAAATAAGTCTGGTAGAGTATGATAGTTGGGGGACATTTGTATGTATAAATAATCACCATCACAAACACTTCTCATCTTGAGACACAATGTGGAATAACAACAACTCAAAGACTAGCTATGAAGATGTTCCACTTCTATATTACCAAGATACTCTATACAAATCGAGGCATTTAATTTTATGTACATAAAGATGTTTATTTTATATATATATGAAAAAGATACAGATTTTTATGTTAAATTTTCACGTTATATATTTATAGACTGCTATTATTGACAAATGATTTGTAGAAACATTAATTATGGTTGTAAGTTGGTAATTGCTTTGTAATGCTAAGTATTTTTGTTACCAGGAAAATATAAATTTTTGAAATTACTGAAAAACTGTGGTTGCTAAATCCTGTTTGTTAATTTAACATGTTTTCAGTATTTGAATTGAAAAACAGTCTCTGTTGCGATTATAATATTTATTACTTTTAAGGCGTTTCGCACTTTTCGCACATCTTCAGAACACTATAACAGGGAAAATATACAAAATATGTCAGTTTCATGCCGCGAACGTATCCACTAAAATAAGAGGAAACAATGAATTCATTGCATAGGTCCGTCACATGAAACTGACATATTTTGTGTATTTTTCCTGTTACAGTGTTCTGATGGTGCGCCAAAAGAGCGAAACGCGTTAAAAGTAATAAATAATATAATTAGCAACAACGAATGCTTCTCAATTGAAATATGGATTTTCTGTTGCTACACTAGGCCAACGAACTTTGGAGTAATGTTTTCAGTATATTTTTCTTTATGGAACAATATTTTAACTGTTCAAGTAAATCAAGTTTTTTGCCGTTTATGTGTTTGTGGAGTACTGTTAGGTTACTGTGGATGTCAATTAGTTTACATTTATTATTATAAATCATAAAGACATCTGACATGAGCACTCGGAGCTCGAAATGCATTGTGTAAAATAAAACACAATTTTGTGACTGAAGGCTAATTCATTTTATTATACTGAAGTAGAACAGTCAAGGTGCACATCACTGGCAATAATGGTCAAAATTAAGACAAACTTTTTTTAGGGACTTTTACTTGTCGCTGTAATTGTACTGGTACGCCTAGTCTGTACTGTTGTGTTGTGGTCTTTACTCTGGAGACTAGTCGGATGTAGATCTTCATCCTAATCTAACCTGAGCAGGCCCCTTCATCTCCTCATAAGAATATGCTTACTGTATTCATCTCTTGGTTTCCTTATGCGCTTTTTACTCCACACACGTCCCTCCGATGCTATACTCACAATCCCTTGATGTCTAAGACTGTGTCCTACCAATCGATCCCTACTTTTAGTCAAGGTACGCCAGAAAGCAAAGGCAGACAAATGTGAAAATTACATAACTATCAGTTTAATAAGTCATTGATGAAAAATAATAACACGAACTATTTAGAGACGACCAGGGTTGGAGGTTACTTTTTTAAAACAATTAAGTTACAATTAAAGTTACTTCCGTGAAAGGTTACTTAGTCACAGTTATAGTTACTGTACATCGAAAGTAACCGTAACAGTTACAGGTAACTTTATAGTTATTTTTAGTTACCTTTAAAAATTGTAACTCATTTGTAAATACGTAATAAATCCTACTCATGTAGAAAGGAAACAAGCTTTAGGACCAATCGATATTTAAATACATTAATACCTACGTAATTAATAACAATAATAAATAATGCATTATTGATTAAATTGTCCACAGCATCTTTTATCTCATTGCATCTCAATTTCAATGTTTGTTCAATTTCAAACTTTCAATTTCATGAAAGTTACGTTAAATCTTGTTCGTCGTTCGCGTCTCCGTGAAAATTGCCGAATTTATTATCTACTGTATATCTATATATTCGTCTGTTACGCTAAAATGGCAGCAATGAGCAAATATTAAAATTGTGTATTCGCATCGAGAGCTATTTTATGACAGGTGAAGAGGAAGACTTTGTCATATGGGGCGCTGCAAGCCAAAAACTAATTGTACATCAATTCATAAGTTCGCTTTCGAGTTTCGACTGTTTTGATTTGTTTTCCCACCGCGATACAATCTGTAGCAAAAGGAATCTTTATTTTCCATCCAGAGTGGAAAATTCGAGCACTTCACCATAAGCTGGCCAAGACATGCGTGTGTCTTCTTCCGTCTCCATGTCGAAAGGTGTGGAAAATAGACGGAGACTGTTTACATGTGACGCGTCAGGTGATTGTTATATACTTACAGTTACAGACATAATTATAATGTAAAAATGTTATGAATGAATGGATACTATTAAATGGTAACGGTACTAAAATATATAATTCATACATTTGGAATGTACGTTGTTGAAAATATGTAATTTAGAAATAAATATTGTTTCTTTTTTCTTCACTAAAATCAAAGTTTGGTATTCTGCAATCTTGAGATTTTTATAAAAAATATGTTACGCCACTAGCGACAAAAAAATAACTATACTTCCGTTAAATCGTTAACCGATAAAAGTAACTTAGTTACAGTTAAAGTTACTTTATGCAAATAATAACGCCGTTACCGTCCGTTACCTTTGAAAAGTAACTATTACTAGTAACGGTGTTATATGTAACACGTTACTCCCCAACCCTGATTATGACTTATCTTAGGTTAAGGAAAAGGAAAACCTACGTTTAGCATTTGTATATTTGGAGAAAGCTTTTGACAATATGACTGGAATACACTCTCTCAAATTCTGAAAGTATCAAAATAAATAAATAAATAAATAAATAAAAAATAAAAATAAAAAATGTTTGTAAATCTATGGGATTTAACTGCTCCGGTCATCAAGCCCTAGGCTTACAATCTACCTTACCTAACTTATGCTAAGGGCAACAAATACACCCATAACCGAGGGAGGACTCGAACCTCTGACGGCGAGCGAGTGCGCGCTTAGCAGCTTGGAACACTCGACCACTCCACCGCGGCCTGAAGATAGCAGGGCAAAAATATTGCAAGCGAAGAGTTTTATTCAACTTGTACAAAAATCAGACAGCAGTTATTAGAGTCGAAGGGCATAAGCCGCGGTGGAGTAGCCGAGCGGTCTAAGGCGCCTCGCTGCGGATCGCGCGGTTGCTCGCCGTCGGAGGTTCGAGTCCTCCCTATGGCATGGGTGTGTGTGTTTGTCCTTAGGTTAGTTTACCTTAGTTTAAGTAGTTTGTAACCTACGGACTGATGACCATGCAGTTTGGTCCGATAGATTTACCAACATTTGGACATTTGAACATTTTGAAGGACATAAAAGGTTCGCAGTGGTTGGGAATGGAGTAAGACAGGGTTGTAGCCTTTCCCCAGTGTTGTTCAATCTGTACACTGAGCAAGCTGTGAAGGAATGCAAGGGGGATTTTGGAGCAGGAATTAAAGTTCAGGGAGATGAAATAAAAACCACACGGTTTGCTGACGACATAATAATTCTGTCAAAGACAGCAAGAGACCTGGAAGAGCAATTAAACGGAATGGACAGTGTCGTGAAAGGAAGGTATAAGATTAATATTAACAAGAGTAAATAAAGGGTAATGGAATACAGTGTCAGAAAATCAGGTGATGCTGATGAAATTAAATTAGGTAATGAGACAATAAAGGTGGCAGACGTGTTTTGTTATGTTTGTAGGAAAGTAACTTCTGATGGCCAAAGTTATAAAATGCAGAAGATATAAAACGCAGAATGGCTATGGAAAGAAAAGCATTTCTGAAGAAACGAAATTTGTTGACATCTAATAATAGTTTAAATGTTACGAAGGCCTTTCTGAAAGCATTTATCTGGATTGTTGCATTGTATGAGAGTGAAAGATGGACGATAAGGAGTTCAGACAAAAAGATGAAATATGGTGCTGCAGAAGAATGATGAAGATTAGATGGGTAGATCATGTAACCAGTGAGAATTGGGGAGAAAAGGAGTTTCTGGCATATCCTGACTAAGAGAAGGAATAGATAGGTTGGTGGGACACATTCTGAGACATCAAGGAATGTCAACTTAGAAGGAAGTGTGTGGGGTAAAAATCGTAAAGGGAGACCGAGGGACGAATACAGTAAGCGGATTCAAAAGAATGTAGGTTGCCATTGTTAGATGAAGAGGCTTGTACAGGGCAGGATAGCGTGGAGAGCTGCATCAAACCAGTCTGAGGACTGAATACAACAACAACAACTTTACTATAGTTCGACGCACTGTAAAAATCACACACGAAGTCACTAATGCACTGAACACTAGACGACACTGTTTTAAAATTGTTTACTGAGGCCCCCCGCAGGGGGATGGGAGGGGAAGGGTAGGAAGCGCGGGGGAGGCTGGGGAGGTGGCGAGGAGAGGAAGGACGGGGGTTTTCGAGACTCCAAGGTGGGGAATGGGAAAAGGCAAGCAGTGGGCAGGGAAGAGGAGGGGAGGGGTAGAGGAGAGGGGGCGCTGATGCTACGGGGAAACGATCAGGGTTGATAGGAGGGGTAAATTTCAGGAGGGCGTGAAAGTTGCCATGGGAGAGGACATGTAGCGTGTGCAGGTGGAGAGAGGGAGGAATGCAGTGGTGTAGGCGTGGCAGAGGCCCAGGGGCGGTGAGGATGGGGTATACGAGGGGGTTGCGGGAATCTATTTTGCGAGTGACGTACAGGATTCAGAGGTTCAAGGTGTTGTAGGAGGGGAGCACTGTCACGACTGATATTAGACTGTGCCTGTAGCAAGTATTTCATTTGACTGGTAATGTAGTTCGCACCATTGTTAACGAGCGCCAGTGAAATTGCACAGTAACGTTCAGACGATAGTGTTAATGCCGCTGCAGCAGAGATCAATAAAGGTTCGTGGAACAGTTAGCGTGGGCGCGCGTTCCCGCCAGATAGCGGAGTGCGAACACACGCGTGGCCGGCCCGCCAGATGGGATCGGGCGGGCGTCGTCGCCGGTCGTTCGCCCGTGACGCGGCGTCTGGGGCGCCAGATTGGGCGGCGGTTGCGGTTCCGGTTCTGCAGCAGCGGCGCTCTGGATTTACCGGCTCGCCGCTCTCCAGCGGGTAGCAACCCGGCTGGATTTATCGAGTCGCGACGCCGCGCCATTTCTTACGTCGATAATCTGGCCGCGGCCGTTTCACGGTGCCCAATGCGCGGCGGCAATAACCGGGGCGCAGATGCTATCGCTGGCCACTTCCCGGTGGCTTACCACCGTCACACCGGCGCTTATTTTTATTTTTCATCTGTCACGTCATTGAACCTTAGATTGTCAGCTCACGACGATGGCAAGCAAACACATTGCTGCCGGTATTATTGCTCGAAAAGGACCTAGAAGTCAAAGGCGCTGCGGGTGCCAGGGTTGTCACAGGTTACTGAAACGTCCGTTTCGTCCGTGCTCGGAGCTTCTACTGAAGCCACACAGCGGCAGAACAGAATTTACATAACATCTACACAAACAGGATTCATCGAACCATCGACTGTTTTCTGGAAATAGTCTTAAATGGTTACTTACGTCATTTTCTGCTTATAGCATGCTTTTATTCCGCACTAGTTGACCCTGTGAACTCCGTATCACTTATCTCTTAATATAAACCATATTAATTTAATTCATATGCATTTTAAACCCAGTAGCTTTATAAACGCTTCATCAGTTTTTCTAAGTATCGGTGAAGGTCAAATGTGCACAATTTTATCGCAATCGTACGAACGATATTGATATCCCAAAGAAAAGAGCTCTTTCAGTTTTCCAGAAATTTTCCTATTTTCTGGCCTACTATTCCAAACTTTTACTTCACTCAAACGTTCCTCTCGCTTTGAATGTCAAATGTGCAAAATTTTATCGCAATCAGATGAATGGTGTTGATGTTTCATAGAAAAATCTTTCTATTTTTTTCTGAATTTTCCAATTTTCCGGGAAACGTTTCCAAATGTGTATTCCATAAGAACGTCACTCTTGCTTTGAACATCAAATATGCAAAATTGCATCGCAATCAGACGAATGATATGATATCAAATTGAAAAAAAAAAACCTCATTCAGTTCCTCGCGAATTTTCAAATTTTCTGGGTAACTTTCCCAAATGTTTATTCCATAAGAACGTTCATCTTTCGTTGAACGTCAAATGATCAAAATTTTATCGCAATCGGATGAACGGTTCTCAACTTTAGTGTTCAGCACATTTAGAAACACATTGAAAAAGGAACTTGGTTCGAATTATGCGACTTTCCTTTTCATTGTCCGTATTTCCTTTTTTTTTAATATATTCTTTTTACTGAAAACTTTTTCAAGACCATAATGAAGAAAACAAAACAAAAAACCCCTCGCCGTCGTGCGAATAGTCAGTTTAGTGCTGAATTCAATCAAAAACACATTAAAAACGCACTTTCAGTTTTTCCCATATTTTCCATTTTTCCAGTAGATTTTCCAACAAAATTATTTCATGCCAACCATGTACTGTCAAGCCGTGCTCAATTTATGCTGTTACAACCATGTGGCAATTGATTTTTATTCATAGATAAAAATCGCTTTCTGTTTTTCCTAAATTTTCCTACTTTCCGTGCGACTTTTCCAAATTTTCATTTGACGCGAACCTTCCTCTTGATTTCAACATGAAATGTACAAATTTTTATCGCTATTGGACGAACAGTATTGATACCTCACTGGAAAAAGTTGTTCCGGACAACTTTTCCATATTTTATCATCGTTTAAACCTTCCCTGGACTTATACGAATATTTCAAGACTAAAATTAACCAAAGCTGTTCAGTCGTTCTTGAGGTTTAGCGAGACTAACAAACAGCAATTCATTTTTACATATATATAGATTAAGGAAAATGGATAGATAATTCAAAAAATTTTAGAGTCCACGAAAATGCTCGATTTGAGTCATACTGAAAGGTGTCGACACTGGACTTTGTAATTTTCCCTCTCTGGTCAGAGAAGTTGGATGCCGTTAAATGTTACACGGCGATGGAGAGTAGTTAGTAGTAGAGTGGTGAGGGTAACGAAAAGATCAGTGTCCGTATGTGTCCGTTACTAAAAGAAACCGTACTCGTTACAAACGTATCGTTACTCGTTACTCTCGTTACCAGTGCCACCCAGAAATAAGGCCACTATACTGTCTTTGAAACCATGAACAAATTTTAATTGTTAGTGTTACTATTACTTCAATTTGCCTCGCAGCTGCTCTATGCCTGCATTTTGAGGCAATTATACTACTGAGGAACGGATCAGTATTGTCCATTTCCAAATATTCAAATGTTTGTGAAGCTTAAGGGACTTAACTGCGGGGTCATCAGTCCCTAAACTTACAAACTACTTATCGACTACCTTATACTAAAGACGACACAAATATCCATGCCCGAGGGGGGATTCGAGTCCCCGACGGGGAACGGCCTCGCGCATCACAGCATAGCGCCTCAATGCGCTCGGCTACTCCGCAGCGGCTGCCCACTTCCCTAGCGATTAAAATACAATTATAATACAAATTGCTCACAATTAGTGAGACCCACCTGCGATCAACATTTTAAGTACCTACTGTTCCCCGCACTTTACTCAGAGGCTTGAAATGTTTGAATCACTCGAATATTTCGCGATGAATGAATGAAAATGTACAGATCATCACTTTTTATAGTATACAAGAACAAAAACAAATGACCATTAAAGTGAAACCTTTATTGGTAAAAACTATAATAAAACTGCAACCTGGAAACACGGAACAAGAAGTAGAATGCAAAATGTTTAAAAACAAAAATGACCGTCTCAAATCTTACAGCTACGCAGTATGCACTTAATGTTCGTCACGGAAGTCTGTATAAATAACTCATAATAAATAGTACCTCAGAATATATGCATTCTCCGTATTGGTTTTCGTTACAGAGTTCTTATCGATATGGTAGATGAAGCTCGTTCGGTAGATGAGAATAACAAAATGTATGCAAGAGTATATTCGTATCGATATGGTAGTTGCGAGTAACGAAATGTATTCACGAGTTACGATTCAGTATTCCGTATCGGCCAAAGTATTCGTTACTCAGTACCGAATACATACGGTTTGCTACAGCTCTAGTTAGTAGTAGGCGAGAGAGTTGTAGAGCAGTCAGTGTATGGAACAGTTAGGATAAAGGGTTTGTTGGTAACTTCAGTTTTTGCTATGTATGTTTCATTGTAGTAATGATGGTGTTTAAGAGACAATAATGATAATTTAAAATTTGTTTCTTTTCATAATTTGTATCAGCCATGATTGTTTACTTTTTTAGTCACCATTCTTTGATGATAGCTACATTTCCTTTTTTGAACTGAAAGATCTCAACATTATTAAGAGAGGCTGCTATCAACAGAAAGAGGTGAGTGAATTTAAATTTATTCGGATGCGGAGTAGAGAGGCAGATTGTTGTGTATCTATTAAACATTTTGCACGTATTTAGTACCCCGGTTTGTTATGATCTTATATTTTCATTACAGAAATCGCAATCAACACAGTTTGTAAGGTAGCTACCACCATTTCTTGTCAATCGTGGAAAATACTCTACATACCAAATTAACTACATCACTTGCTTATTGTTAACGTTTGTTATGCTCACACATTTAACCCTAGAAATCGTAACCAGCTAGTTTCGTCAAGTAGCTACCAGTATTTCTTGCCTGTCGTGGTAAGCGCTTTTTCACACAAATATTACACTACTGGCCTTTAAAATTTCTACACCAAGAAGAAATGCAGATGATAAACGGGTATTCATTGGTCAAATATATTATACTAGAACTGACATGTGATTACATTTTCACGCAATTTGGGTGCATAGATCCTGAGAAATCAGTGCCCAGAACAACCACCTCTGGCCGCAATGACGGCCTTCATACGCCTGATAATAAATCATTGATTTAGTTCCTATAGCATACCTAAATATGTCGAATCACTTAATTATTTATTTGTGCTATTTATGAGTGATGGGATAATTTTAAGATCGAGTTTTTCTTTACTCTGTTGCGTAATTGACACTGACAGCTAACCTTTGTTTGCATATCTCGAAGCTATATGCAGTAGGGAGGTGGGGGAAAGAAAAAGACTAACAGGCAAACGAATGGGCAGAGGGGGATTTTTTTTTCTAGAAAAACGTACATTCTCATATATCTGCATGTTGTGAAACTGTTATATTCTACTGATTTCTGAGTTCCTTAGGAAAATATAAAGTTTCATACTTGGGAAAAAAACCTGTGGATATTCAACTCAGTTTGTTCATTTAACAATTTAAAGTCTGCAGAGAAATCACTATAATAGACCACAACTAAATTTGCAGGAAAAGAAAAGGATTTAGTTACCTTCAGTTAAACCTTGAAAACCGTTCTTCATTAACTGAAGGCCGTCTCCAGCTGGTTACGGCATTCGTAGGTCGCTATGACTTTTGTTACTACTTAACATGTCCATGTCCGGATAGATTTGAGCCGATAGTGTTTGTGCAGTTACTTTATTCTGATGTATACAAATGAAATCGATAATATTCGCAAACGTGTGATTCTGGCGAGGTGACTTTGCAATGAGCCTTTGTATAACAATCGAAGCCCTGATAATGAAGTTGTAACTTCGAAACGTACACACCCCAAGGATATGCTATTTGAAATACAGTAAATGTGTGTTAGTATCAAGTTTGATTCTTAAAATCTGCCCGTATGTGGCGTTTATTAATGCATCAATGAACGATCCTTGCTCCCGCGTCAGATTTTTTTATTTATTTTATTTATTTATTTATTTTTTTTTTTTTTTAAAGTAGAGATGTGCTAGGTGAGATGTAATAGGCAAGCTACAGAGCTAAATGTTTACTGCTTCATCACCCAAATAACAAACTAAACAAATTATTTTATTAGAACCTCAATTTTAAATGTCAGTTTATGATCTCAGATTATGTGTAATATAAGAAACATGATTTCTAGATAAAGTAATGGTTAAGAGAAGGTACATACATTGCTAACAAAACAAACAAATAATATTTCATCATAAAATAGGAAAATAAACAAGAGCACGTGGTCATGAAACTAAAACCTGCTAATATGCACTTTAGGAAAATATAAAGTGATTTAATATGCAATATGTTCTATTGTATGTTTGAGTAGGAATTGGCCATGAAAACACAAATATAATAAATGTTTGAAATATAAACTTGCCAGCATGGGCAGCATTGTAGATTAACTAAGCCTGTATGAAATATTCCCGTGTTCTTGTATACAGCAAAACAACTAATACTTAATTTCATTATTCTGTACATGGTTGGAACATTTGCCATACACTATTTTTCAAGATATTAGTATAAAAAATCAATGTATTTTTGTATTTTATAGTTAAGCATATTTCAGATCCGCAGACCAACATATGAAAGCATGATTATGATGAATCGATGTAAATTGATAATTACCTTAATTTTGAATGTAAAGCTGCTATTATCTTGCCATAACATGGCCAAACTAATTGTTTTTATTATATTTAATACTTGTAACATGGTATGGTATTGTAGGCCAGACTATAAAAGGAGGCCACACAAAGATTGAAAATGGCAGTATTTCTTGTAACAGCTTTCCAAGCCGCCACTATGCCGGTTTGGTCACCGATGTACATATTGTTGTAATGCATTGTAGGGCAAAAGTTATGAAATTAAACCGCTTTACAGATACCTGGTGTTTGCTCTGAGTTCTTGCCTTAATTTTGACGCACACATAAAATGGAGAACATTTCTCTAGCTGCACGTATTCTGAATGAATTCTAGGGATTCCTGTAAGCAGGTTATGCAGATGTTGTGTTTTAAGAAGATTCTACATCCATGATATATAAAGGTTACTGTCCTGAACTTTGATACTGTGGATTTATTAAGACGTGAAGATCACAATCACTGAGTCGGTGAACAGAACACTGTAAGGTGGTAACGTTTTATAGTCGACGAACATTACGAGGCGTGCTATTATTATCATTACTGTTGTTGCTGTTTTTGTTGTTGTCTTAGTGGGTTCGTGAGCAGATTTTAACGATAAATAATGTGGAAGGGTTTTTTCCTGTCAAATTACGGTAGCAGTCGTCTACGCAGTTGGCAGAATCTCTCCCTACTGCTGCACTGTCATTACGATAGTTATAGACAGGAAAGGAGCCCCGAGGTACAGTAGAAAGTCGCAGGAAATAAAATAAAAAGGCCGTAACAATTTTTTAATTCCCGCAGGGAGAGCTAATTGGGGCGGTCGTAAGAATGCATTTGAACAGATGGAATTCCGGCTAAAGCTTTTACGGTCTGAAATTACCTGTCCATTGGGCGGCTATTACCCCTCCATCAATTCCGCGTGTGTACACGCCCAGGGCACACTTACGGCTCAATTATCGATCTACCATTACTGGACAGCCTAGGAGGGAACGTCCGACTGGACCACCTGCGGAACGGTCGCGCTTGTCACACGGAGCGCGTGGCGGAGGGTACTCTGCACGTGTATCCATGTAGACCACCGGGGACTACGAGCGCTTATATCCTAAGCGAAACAATCTTTCCCAGAGATACCACCTGTTGGCGTTAGGCAGTGATCTAAAACGTTCATGCAGTGCAGATGTAGAGATGCCAGCAGTCGACGCACACATAGGTAAAGATAAAGTTCTAAGAAAATGTCAGTTTGGTTTTCATAAAAACTTTTCAACAGAAAATGCTATATATACTTCGGACATCACTCGTTGAGATTTTTTGTGATCTCGCCAAGGCTTTTGATTGTGTAAATCATGGAATTCTTCTAGATAAACTAAAGTATTGTGGTATGAATGGGACTGTGTACAAATGGTTTAAATCATACCTAACAGGAAGAGTGCAGAAAGCTGACATTAGTAGTTCTCATAAGACGCAAAAACCAGCTGCGTCCTCATACTGGGGAACACTAAAAATGGGTTGCCACAAGGTTCGGTCTTGGGACCTTTGCTGTTCTTAATATATATTAATGACTTGCCATTCTACATTCATGAAGATGCAAAGCTGGTTCTTTTTGCTGATTATACAAGTATAGTTATCACACCTGACACACAAGAACTGAAGAAATTGTAAACGACGTTTTTCAGAAAATCATTAAGTGTTTCTCAGCAAATGGACTGTCATTAAATTTTGATAAGACACAGTACGTACAGTTCCGTACAGTAGATGGAACGACACCATCAATAAATATAGACTTTGATCAGAAATCTGTAGCACAGGTAGAATATTCAAAATTTTTAAGGTATAAGCATGATGAGGGGTTGAACTGGTAAAACAGATCTGTTGAAAGTTTGAGTTCAGCAACTTATGCTATTAGGATAATTGCAAATTTCTGTGATATACATCTCAGTAAATTAGCTTACTATGCCTATTTTCATTCTCTGCTTTCGTATGACATCATTTTCTGGGGTAATTCATCATCGAGTAAAAAAGTATTCATTGCATAAGCTTGTGATCAGAATAATTGCCGGAGTCCATCCAAGATCATCCTGCAGATACTTATTTAAAGAGCTAGGGATCTTCACAGTAGCTTCTCAGTATGTATATTTACTTATGAAATTTGTTATTACCAAATTCAAAAGCAATAGCAGAGTACATAACTACAGCACTAGGAGAAATAATTACCTTCACTATTCAAGGTTAAGTGTAGCTTTGGCACAGAAAGGGGTGAATTATGCTGCCACAAAAGTCTTTGGTGACCTACCAAACAGCATCAAAAGCCTGACAGATAGCCAACAAGCATTTAAAAATAAATTAAAAGAATTTATGAACGGCAACTCCTTCTACACTATAGATGAATTTTTAGATATAAATTAGTAAATGTGTAAAAATAATAATAATAAAATCACAAAAAATTAAGAAAATAAATTAAAAAAATGTAATATTCAGTAGAAAGTAATAATTTTTAAAGGCACCTTTCATTAACCTGACACGTTCCACATCATTACGAAGTGTCGTATTCATGATCTGTGGAACAAGTACTAATCTAGTCTAAATCTAAACGCTGTTTACGTATGCTGTATACATTTGCAATAGAAATTAAAGTTGTCCTCTTAGGATCTTGGTTAACAACACACACTGTAATCGTGACATCAGAAATAAACTACCAAATATTGGTGACAAGTACGGAATATCGGTCTTACCACACTGTCGAAAATCGCCGCGACATATTCGAAAGTAATCAGCAAAATATTTGTGACAAGCTAGAAATATTGGTCTATCCATACCCTCGTAAATGACGAGATATTCGGAAATAAACAGCCCAATGTTTCTGACTAGCGAATAGTGTAAATGTCGTTGATACTCTTTTCACTTACCAACAATTTAAACGTATTCCACAGGTTTGTCTCTAATCATTGTAAGGGAAGGTAAGATGGGGTTGGTCACTGAAATTAATTCTTGATCTTATAAGTAAACGTGTGTTATGTGTAATAATGGTTGTGTAACGTAACTTCCTGATCTTAAACTCGTTGTTAGCCACGTTTAAACTCGCAAATAAAATATGAAGTGAATATAATTAAATTTTGATTAATTTGCAAACCAATTAGTGTAATTAACAAATCTATGGGATCTGACAACATTACAAAAGATTTTCCTCAACTTTACCTACCATACAATCTCCTTTCAGAGACATGCACACACCAGATAGCTATAAATAAATCTATCGCGTATGTGCAATGCTTATTTCGTAATTTGCACGCGTATGATAGCAATTATTTTTGAATAATGACCTTTTTATGATAATCAAGGCGACGTGATTGGTTGGTGGGTGCAAACCAACCACTAATTTTAATATTTTATTAATAGTACTTCTTTTGGTAACATTGCAAGTTTTACGTATGTTCAGCAATGTTAATATTTACATTGTTTAGTTGAAAAAATTATTGGTTCTGGTGAGACAGATTTTGGCGGTGGCAAGAATTGTTGAATCAGTTTTCAGTGAGCGTCCGAACATTAAGTTATCCAATTAATAAAATTTGAATTACTATTATTCTGAATTAGTGTTTGATCAACATTAATGATTATCACAGTCTTATCTGAGCTCATTTACTGATCATCAATTGGTATCGTAATAATGGCGTCTTCAATTCTAAGTTCAAGTGCAGTTTAGTTAATTAAGTTTCACAGTCAAGATATTCATTCATTACTGAACCTGCATTCAGATTACTCTGCCTCTCCTATTGTAAGGAAAGGAAGATTGTGCTACTATTGTCAATGTATTTTGTTACTTAGCTCAAGAATGGGGTTACTACTCATTACAAAAAAAAGAGAAGTTACATAACATTAACTTTATATTTGAAAATATTCAATTCAGCAAGCAAAATTGCATTTAACATTAATTACAATTGGTTTAACAAGCATATTCAGTTGCTACTTATCTCAGTTAATTGTCCAGCGATGTCCATTACAATCACATTGACAATGTTTCTCTCCAATACAATCATCAGCTTACAAGATTTCTTTTTCACACAAATTCTTCTTTTTTGAAAAATGTTTGTTAAGCTTAAGGGACTTAACTGCGGGATCATCAGTCCCTAAACTTACAAGCTACTTATGAACTACATTATACTAAAGACGACACAAACATCTCTGCCCGAGGGGGGATTCGAACCCCCGACCGTACTGTGACTGGCGCGCCGCAGACCGCCCGGCCCGGCTCTTCTTTTTTGCTCCTCCTTCCGCAGCTTAACAGCAGTATGATGATTTATTTTCGCGTACCGCGTATTTATGCGCGACGGTTAGCGTCCACGACGACGCTATACCCGTTCCGCACGACACGACGGGAACCGATTTTGCACGCACGAAACCTGCCTTGAGCAGGACGAACCAATAACTTGTTTATTTAATATTGTCACGTTGCAATGGAAGTAGGCTTGACTTTGAAGGCAACTAAACACAGCACTTATACTGAAAGCACGTTTATTACGAACTCAACATACACGCAGCACTGACTGCCTCTCAGGCAGAGTTCTCTGCTATTTATACACAGACAGAATCTACCAGAAATTAGAAGAACAGTTAACATAAGAAACAAGTAGAATTTACAAGTGAACATAAGAAAGATGTAGAACCTTCTGGAATCGTAAATTACAAACAAATAAATTTTTGGCGGTGGGCGGGATTGAACCGGCGACCTTCTGCTCCGCAGTCCGTGACGCTATCCCCTGCGCCACGCCGGCAGTCGGTGTTTGTGGTCTCTCGCGACAATATATTTCACTTATTTCGTCGCGGTGGAGTAGTCGAGCGGTCTAAAGCACCTCGCTGCGGCGCGCGCGGTTGCTCGCCGTGGAGGTTCGAGTCCTCCCTGGGGCATGGGTGTGTGTTTGTCCGTAGGTTAGTTTACCTAGGTTTAAGTAGTTTGTAAGCTACGGACTGATGACCACGCAGTTTGGTCCGATAGATTTACAGACATTTGAACATTTTTTCACTTATTTCACTTTTAACACTTGTAATATTATTCACGTTCAAAATAATACTGATTAACTATCAACTTGAGCACTCCGCGAGCTGCGATACGTACGTCCGAGAATTGTCACGGGGCGGACGATACTGCTGTGCTGCCTGCGCTACAACTAGTAAGGGCCAAGTCTAACACTGTCTTTGGTCTGAGAGGCGATGTTTTATGCAATTATCGATCTTTGAATTTCCACACAAAGCAAAACATTTTACATAATTAAACAAGACATCATAAATAAATACAACTAGTACAAAATGCATTTACAAAACAGTTATAAAAATAAACATTGACAAATTCGATGTACATTGTACTGAACATATGACAACAAATCATTAAGTTTGCATAGATCACACATATTACACTGTACATCATCAGAGAGGTGACATTTATGCAACATAAAAATTACGTAGACATTTCACACATTTGTAAAATCTAGTTTTCATTCGCTTAACGTATAAGGGTTACCTTACATCATATTTTCAGAAATAGCAACATATTTAGAACAAACTTCAAATATTTGTGAAAAGGAAGAACAGAAATGTCATTGCCTCTCGTATCACTTTTAACAGTTTTTCAGTTGCACAGAAATCACCAAACCGATGTCACTAATTTCTGAGAGAGAGCTCTCTTACAAGTAACATCGAATACTGGACAACATTCTACAGTTATATGAATAAAAAAATCCCACAGTGTGTAATGGATAAGTAATCCCTACAATGTGTTAAAACGATAAGGTTAAAAAATATGTTTGGGAGTGGTATCGAACGAAGCACCTGTTGCTTAGTATTTTAGAACACTAAAATAAATAAACAAATAAAAAAACCTCTTTGGTAATACTGTCTCACGGTTGTTTTTCACTGTTCATGTGTTTTTATTTATATTTAGTTATAAGAAATAGAGATTAAGATGATTTTGTGATTCATCTTTAATGCGCTGTTGCCCTGAAACGGCTGACTGCGAGATATATAACCGAAACTGCTAGATATACGGCGCCGGCCACGGTGGCCGAGGTGACTGAGGCGCTCCAGTCACGGTCAGCACGGCCACTACGGTCGGGGGTTCGAATCCCCCCTCGGGCATGGATATTTGTGCCGTCCTAGTTCGTAAGTAGTTCGTAAGTAGTTCATAAGTAGGTTGTAAGTTTAGGGACTGATGACCCCGTAGTTAAGTCTCATAAGCTTAACAAACATTTGAACATTTTTAGATATACGGCAAATAAATATGGCGTCTGTGACATGGAAGGAACAACTGAATGTCCTTTGACGTCACTTTACAGGTCGTCGCCCATTGGCTAGTATCACAGCGAATTTCATTGGTGCGGAAGTAATTTCTGCTTGGGATATGAGAACTCGTCTGGGGATTGGCCTGGTGGTACACGGCTGCTGTAGGCGCATATGGGGGCGGTAAGTACGACTTATTACACTGAAGAGCCGAAGAAATGGCATGTTTACCCAGACACAATGTAAACTGCCAGAGGACGGCACTGCGGTCGGCAGCGCCTACGTAACACAACAAGTGTCTGGTGCAGGCGTTAAGCTGTCGGCACGCGGAGCGATGCAGTTAACGTTAACGTGCACGGGAACCGGAAATACGACGCTACAAGGCACAGCTTCGTCGCCACACGGGATAAGCTGCTTAACGTGATTTGGGCCTTCAGAGCTCTCTAGTCTAGCGACAGTTTTCAGCGCGCAATCGTCGTCTGCTACAGCTCATTTGGAGCGCGAAGCACACACGTCCAAGAGTGTGTGTTTAAAATGGATCCTACTGAATTTCCTGTTTTGGCGTTTTTAGCTATTGTCGAAGATAAGAGTAGAAAATCCCGCAGAAAATTATGGGTACGGGAGAGGATTTAGCGGCGAAATAATGGCAGGAGAACCATTCATGACGATAACCGACATTCATATTTCAATGCGAATGTAATGTGGCGTCGATAACAACATGAAATAAGTAACTACACAAATATAAATGTAAGGAAAAAAAGTATAAGAATTTTACGGGACTACCGCGGGAATTAAGACGTTTTGGGCGAGGAAACTCTAAATAAAAAACTGAAATAGCAGTATTGATAAACTTAAAAAAAAAAAATAAAAAAAAAAAAAAATAAAAAAAAAATAAAAAGAAAAAAAAAACGGAGATTTTCGTAACACTTTTTGGAACCATTTTTTCCCTAAACAGACTCCATTCCGTCGGTTTAATTGGTTAACAAAAGAACATCGCAAAACGTAACTTCACTTTTACACTTCGCTAGTCTCTCATGCCGAATTTCACTAATTTCCGTAATTGTACTTCACTATTACGAAAAAAAATGCTCTCCTGGCTACAACATACTCAAGAACTTTAATAAACGAGCCGTTTTCAGGCTGATTTTGGGTCCTACATTGTCTGGAAGTGCTACTTACATACAGTGACTGCATGTTTTTTCGATGTTTCATCTGTATTTCAACATTGCTATTTCTATTGTTTTTCTATTTATTATATAAGGAGTGTTCTTCAATCGTGGCTTCAATTAAAACACACATTTGTTAGTCCACGCAGTAGCCATGTTGGAGGAAGTAAGCACTAAACCGATCTGAAGCACAAAGGTCGGAACATGACGTAGACAATGTTCTCGCTTCGTATTGGTCCGACCTAACGTGGCACGTTACCGAAATATCGCAGAACTTATTTTGCGTTCAACGGAAGAAAATGGCTCTTCAACGGGAAAAAGCAAGATATGAAGTCAGAAATCTCGAAGAGCGGCACGTTAACGTTAGCTATCCCGTTCCGTGTGCCAACGGCTTTAGGGAGGTTACTGCTGCTGCAAGTGAGTTTCAACATGGTGTGATAGTCGACGCACGAGAGATTATACAGAGCGTGTTCGAAGAAGCAGTGAGGTGAGGATTTTCCCGTACAATCATGTCACGAGTGCACCGCGAAAATCTGGAGTCCGGTAAAACAGACAATCTCCGACATCCCTGCGGCCGGAAAAAGGTCCTGCAACAACGGGAGCACCGCGGTGGAGTGGCCGAGCGCTCCAAGGCGCCTAGCTGTTCGCCGTCGGAGGTTCGACTCCTCCCTGGGGCATGTCCTAGCATAAGTTAGGTTAAGTAGTTCGTGAGTGTAGAGACTGATGACCAGTGCAGTTTCGTCCCGCTGCTTTACTGCTTTAAAAACATTTGAATTCCATTAAGCCTTCCGAAACCGGTGAATGGAACATGTATAATTTCTTTTCTCCAGTAAAAGATGGCTTTATACGTGGTATGTCCACAAAGTAAGTTCCTTTGGTTATATAAACCAAACGTGAACAGATACAGAAAAAATATTTATTGTATAAAAATCTGAAACTGTTCAACTACTTTTCTACATAACTTCCGAAATTTTGTAGGCACTTGTCATAGCGTGGGACAAGTTTTTGTGTGCCTTCTTCATAGAAGGTTGCCGCCTGAGTATTCAACCATGTGGCAAACATGTTCTTTCAGCTCATCATCGTTGAGGTGTTGACCACCAAGGACAGATTTTAGGCGTAAGAAGAGATGAAAGGAGTCTTCTTCTTCCCTTCACGTTGCCGCCCGACCTCACAAGGCGAATGTGACCGAACAACCCCTACGGGAATTTCACTGGGACGTGTTTGATCATCCTCCGTACAGTCTCGCTCCTAGCGACTTTCGTCTTACACCTAAAACCTGTCCACGGTGGTCAACACTTCAGCGATGATGACGAGCTGAAAGAACATGTTACCACATGGTTGAATACACAGGCGGCAACCTTCTACGAAGAAGGCATACAAAAACTTCTGCCACGCTGTGACAAATGCCTGCAAAATTTCGGAAGCTATGTAGATAAGTAGTTTAATAGTTGTATATTTTTGTACAATCAATATTTTTTTCTGTATCTGTACATATTTGTATCATATAACCAAACGGAACTTACTTTGTGGACATACATCGTAGAATCTGATTGAGATTTATGGTTGTATTTACTCTTCGTATTAATTTTACATTCTATATCTTCTGGATTGAAACTTTTTATTTTTAGGCGTACATCTTGTACCATCCAAAGTTCATTTTACAAAGACTGTAATATATTTAGCCCAGGGAAACCCATGTTTTTGGTAATTGAACATCAATGTATTTATCTATTCTATGTATGTAATAGTAGAAATCCAACTATATACAGTAATTTCTATATCTGTCAGTATTTTATTCAGAATTTGTTGTAATATTTCAAAACACTTTGTTCTGAACCAAAAGTCTTTAGACATCACATCATCATATTATAATGTAAGTAATGTTATAAAAACTCTTTGTCATACCTTTAACTTTACCGTACTGACCTTTTGGCAAATTACTTTTTTTTACTTACCGTTTACAAAAATCTTATAATAGCAGTAATATTGTTGTCGAGTAACATTATGCAATCTATATATTACTATAAGAATATAATTAATAACATCTTCTGAAGTTAACTAAGGCACACTTAACCAGCTTGTAACAAAATTTAATAGTTATTCCATTACCTAACAAATTGAAATTATCTAAACAAACCCATACTGCTCTAATAGTAATTTTCATACACGTCTAATCTGTGGTTTCGTTTGATATATCAACTTTGCAATTTTTTTAATAGTGAATAATCTGTTGTACCTCTTATTTGTGAAAGCCTACAGATGTATAGCGAAAATAGAATTCAGAAATAATATTGTATCAGCTTTATACTAGAACATTTGAGAAAACAACATTATATATATATATGCGTGTATTGTGGCACGCAGGCAGTCGAATTTAGTCCATCACTTGTCCAGATGTAATATGAACAGTCACCGGATACAACAAGAATTAATATTAGGTGCAAAGTTTGTAGCTCCTATGACACCAAAGAACCTTAGCAAAATTATAAATAAAAATTACATGATGTTCAAATGTTTGTTAAGCTTATGGGACTTAACTGTGGGGTAATCAGTCCCTAAACTTACAAACTTTCGATTTAATTTGTAGTTGTGAATCTCATTAAATCCTTCCCTGTTCTGTTTGTTAAGACCCGGCATCCGACATGGACGATCCAGTTTACAATCGCTGTGCTCCTTGTGAAGAAATAAATAAATAATAGAAAATATAATTGTAGTATGGTATTAAGCGAACCGCCGTTATTAACAATGCTACACATGCTAAACAACAAGAAAATAAGCTACCGTCTCTCAGTCAGAGACAAAATAAATCAATGGAATATTACTTATATGACAGTTTTCGCAAGTGGAAGAGGACCCTGCGTTTCGAAGTCGGGGTAACGAGTGAATGCTACGGTTGCGTTGATTTGTTATCGTCCTGAGGACGTTATCAACGACATTGGTTTCTGGTTTAGAACGAGTTTTATACATTACTATTCAGCTTATGAAAATTTTGCTCTTGAAATAGATTTTGATATTTTTATCATTCGGTAAGATATTTTGGTTAGAAATTTTTGTAGTCCTCCCGCTACCCAGCTGAGTACACCCCGCGACCCATTATGGTCTACACCATAGTGAATGAAAACTTCATACACTTGAAGCCTTATGTTATAGAGATACATTTGGGGAAATCAGATTTTTGTTAATAAAAAGACCACTTTTTCCTCACAATGGTGGCTGTATCTTTATTGATATACAGGATGTCCCATTTATCTTGACCACCCAAAATATCTCTGAAACAACAACGGATATTGTAAAACGACTTTCACCGGTATCAATGTTTGCCAGGGGCTCATGACTGTAAATATTTCGGAACATTCTAAAACGAAAGAATATGTGTTTTCCACAAAAACTTATGTACTTTAAATGGACATCCTGTATTATTTCATGGGCAACCTACAGCATGACAAATCGCATAAACAATGGCGTCGATTGCAATGCAATACGCCAATTACATCCCGAGATATTGTGAAGCGAAGTTAGTGCTTGGAATATGCGAAACGCGCGGCTAACGCACGTCCTGAGCAGCATGGGGTCTGAGTCTCAGGACGTGCGCTAGCCGCGCGTTTCGCGTATTTCAAGCGACAACTTCGCTTCAGAATATCTCGGGATGAAATTAGTGTATTGCGACGCAATCAACGCCATTGTTTATGTGATTTGTCATGCTACAGATTGCTGATGAAATAATACAGGGTTCGAATGTTTGTAGAGCTTATGGGACTTAACTTCGGGGTCATCAGTCCCTAAACTTACAAACTACTTATGAACTGGCTAAGACTAAGGAAGGGCACAAATATCCTTGCCTGATGGGGGATTCGAACCTCCGACCGTAGTGGCCGTGCTGACCGTGACTGGCGCGCCGCAGACCGCTCGGCCACCGCGGCCGGCAAATGATATAGGGTGTCCATTTCAGACACATAAGTTTGTGTTGAGAAACAAATATGGTTCCGTTTTAGAATGTTTGAAAGTATTTACATTCATGAGCCCCTGCCCTACATTGATACCGGTGAAAGTCGATTTACAATAGACGTTGTTGTTGGAGAGATGTTTTGGGTGGTGAAGATAAATGGAACACCCTGTATATTGCAACGAGAATTGATAGGGCCACATTGTATGCAACTTGCATGCTCCATCGAAATTTTACCTGCACTGCTTCAAGCAACTAACAGTAACTAACAAGCAAGGGGATCCAAGGGGAGGGTCACTGGGTTGTTGACCACTCCCCCACCCCACGAAAATCTTTTTAACTTAAACATTTTTATTTTTCGATATGAGGCGTGTACTTAAAGTTACGAGAGTAATTATTTTTGGAATTAATGTCATTTATTCTTGTACATCACATTAGCCACTTCAGATATCCTAATTAGATATTATTTACTCATACCAACGGCTTTTCCCGCCCCCCTCTCCACATAGGTGACTGAAATAATCAGCATTCCTCTGCTTATCACACTCATATCTACATCTACATCCATACTCCGCAAGCCACCCGACGGTGTGTGGCGAAGGGTACCTTGAGTACCACTATCGGTTCTCCCTCTTATTCCAGTCATGTATTGTTCGCAGAAATAAAGATTGTCGGTATGCCTCTGCGTGGGCTCTAATCTCTCTGATTTTATCCTCACGGTCTCTTCGCGAGATATACGTAGGAGGGAGCAATATACAGCTAGACTCCTCGGTAAAGGTAAGTTCTCGAAACTTTGACAAAAGCCCGTACCGAGCGACAGAACGTCTCTCCTGTAGAGTCTTCCACTGGAGTTTATCGATCATCTCCGTAACGCTTTCTCGATTACCAAATGATCCTGTAACGAAGCGCGCTGCTCTCCGTTGGATCTTCTCTACTTCCTCTATCAATCCCCCCTGATACGGATTCCACAACAGTGAGCAGTATTCAAGCTGTGGGCTAACAAGTCTACTGCAACCTACTTCCTTTGTTTTCGGACTGCCTTCCCTTAGAATTCTTTCAATGAATCTGGCATCTGTTTTACCGACAATTGATTTTATATGGTCGTTCCATTTTAAATCACTCCTAATGCCTACTCCCAGATCATTTATGGAATTAACTGCTTCCAGTTACTGACCTAATATAGTGAAGCTAAATAATAAAGGATCTTTCTTTCTATGTATTCGCAGCACATTACACTTGTCTACATTGATATTCGATTGCCATTCCCTGCACCATGCGTCAATTCGATGCAGATCCTCCTGCATTTCAATACAATTTTCCATTGTTACAACCTCTCTATATACTACAGCATCATCCGCAAAAAGCCTCATTGAACTTCCGATGTTATCCACAAGGTCATTTATATATAATGTGAAAAGCAACAGTCTCACGACAGTCCCCTGTGGCACACCTGACATCACTTACTTCGGAGGACTTCTCTCCATTGACAATGACATGCTGTGTTCTGTTATCTTTGAACTTCTCAATCAAGTCACACTATTGGACTGATAGACCATGTCCTCTTACTTTGTTCATTAAACGTCTGTGGGGAACTGTTTCAAACGCCTTGCGGAAGTCGAGAAACACAGCATCTACCTGAGAACCCGTGTCTATGGCCCTCTGAGTCTCGTGGACGAAGAGCGCGAGCTGGGTCTCACACGAACGCCTTTTTCGAAACCCTTGCTGATTCCTACAGAGCAGATTCCTAGTCTCGAGAACTGTCATTATACTCGAACGTAATACATGTTCCAAAATTCTACAACTGACCGACGTCCCTTCCTGAAAACGGGGATGACCTGCGCCGTTTTCCAATCTTTTGGAACGCTACGCTCTTCTAGAGACCTACAGTACAACACTGAAGAAGGGGGGCAAGTTCCTTCGCGTACTCTGTATAAAAACGAACTGGTATCCCATCAGCTCCTGATGCCTTTCCTCTTTTGAGCGATTTTAATTGTTTCTCTACCCCTCTGTCAATTATTTCGATATCTGCCATTTTATAATCTGTGCGGCAATCTAGAGAAGGAACTACAGTGCAATCTTGCTCTGTGAAACAGCTTTGGAAAAAGACATTTGGTAATAATTCAGTATTTAGAGTGTCATCATCTGTTTCAATGCAATTTTCGTCACAGAGTGTCTGGACATTTTATTTTGATTCGCCTACCGCTTTGACATAAGACCAAAATTTCTTAGTATTTTCAGCCAAGTCAGTACATAGAACTTTTTTCGAATTCGTTGAACGCCTCTCCCATAGCACACCTTACGCTACATTTCACTTCGTGTAAGTTTTGTTTGTCTACAAGGCTTTGCCTATGTTTATGTTTGCACTGAAGTTCCCTTTGCTTCCGTAACAGTTTTCTAATTCGGTTTTGTACCACGGTGGCTTCTTTCCCTCTCTTACGATCTTGCTTGGTATATACTCATCTAATGCATATTGTACGATGGCGTTGAACTTTGACCACTATTCCTCAACCCTATCTGTACTCGAGATAAAACTTCTGTTTTGAGCCGTCAAGTACTCTGAAATCTGCTTTTTGTCACTTTTTCCGAACAGAAAAATCTTCCTACATTTTTTAATATTTCTATTTATGACTTCAATTATCGATGCTGTAACCGCTTTATGATCGCTGATTTCCTGTACTGCGTTAACTGTTTCGAATTGTTCGGGTCTGTTTTTTGTGTCCCAGCCTCGTCGCCGCTTTGGTGTCTCGTTTCCGTCGAAGGTGTCGGTGGCCGAGTGGAATGAGAACGACACAGGAATAAAGATAGCACGCTGGTGCAGGTACGGAGGGGAGCAGTCAGAAACTAGAAACACTAGAGTAAATTAGAACGAGATATATATTGCACAGAATTTATACAATACTTAACTTTTACATTGCTCAGTACTGCACATACATAGTTGAGCTAGAGGCCTGCCTAGTACTGCTTCCTAGTGCCTATACGATAGCCAAGTCTTCACTGGTGCCTATCTGATTACGAAGGTCCTAACTGGTTGCTGTCTCAGTCCCAAGTGAACTATATCGTTCAGTGGTGGCCACGAGCGGAGTTGCAGCAGAGGGCGCTCGTGGCTGTCGTCCTAAGAACGCCGCGCCGTGCGTGCATGGCGGCGCGCGGCGAAAGTAGGTGGCGCGCACTTTGGACTTGTGCGACACCACATTGTTTGTCACCAGAAGGTCTAATATGTTGTCGGCACGAGTCGGTTCTCTGCTTTAGGTAATTTTCACTGGATTCTTTGTCCTTGCCACCCGTCATAAACGTTTGAGTCTCCCAGTCTATATCCGATAAATTAAAATCTCCTCCCATAACTATAACATGAACGGGAAATCTATAGAAATATTTTCCAAATTCTCCTTTAGGTGTTCTGCCACAACAGCTGCTAAGTCAGAGACATATATAAACATCCAATTAGCATGTTCGAGCCTGCTTTAACCGTGACCTTCACCCAAATTATTTCACATTTCAGATCTGCGTCTATTTTCTTCGATACTGGTGCAGTTTTTATCGCTATAAACACGCCTCCCCCTTCATTGTCCAGCCTGTTTTTGCGATATACATTCCAGTCTGAGCCGGCCGCAGTGGCCGAGCGGTCTGCGGCGCGCCAGTCAGTCTGCACGGCCGCTACGGTCGGGGGTTCAAATACCTCCTCGGGCATGGATGTTTGTGTCGTCTTTAGTATGAGGTAGTTCATAAGTAGTTTGTAAGTTTGGGTACTGATGACCCCGTAGTTAAGTCCCTTAAGCTTAACAAGCATTGGAACATTCCAGTCTGAGTTTAGAAACTCATTACTGTTTACATCTGGTTTCAGCCAACTTTCCGTCCCTAGTATTATTTTATTATTTTTTTATTGTTTTTTTTCTGTTCCAGAGGACCCAATTGAGGAGTGAGACTCCATGGTCATGGAACAAGTCAAAACATTAATTGTTACACAAGAATGGTAATAGAAAATTTTTAAGTAGTCCTTTGCACACAACAATCTTAAGACAAAGTGAAAAGAATAAATGAAGAAAAAATGAATTAGCTTAATTGTTTAACTTTTCTAGGAGCTCTTCGACAGAATAAAAGGAGTGGGTATTGTGACCGTTTATTATTGAGAGAAATTCTGGGACCTTTCTATAGACGCTCCTGCAGTTAACTACTACTACATTAATCTTTTCATTCCCTGTTGTGTTCTGCCTAGTGCTACCTTGTTGCGGCTCACAAGGCGTCTTGTCGGGCATAAGGAGGGAACTCTCTAACTTAAAAAACCTCCATGTGTACTCCACACGTACTCGGCTACCCTTGTAGCCGCTTCGTGCGTGTAGTGCACGCCGGACGTATTCAGGGGAACCCTACATATATTCACAGTCCGCATACAAAGCACAGTTTTGGTGCTACGTGTAACACTAAGTGGACACTTCATTCTGTGCAGATTATGAGGTTATCGAAGATCCTATCATAGTTCTTAAATTAACTGTTTGACGGATGAAGTTATCAAAGTTTAGGACACTTAATTTAAAAAAAAACCTCAGTATTTTACGGAATTTCAATTTATTGATTAGGCTCTTACGCTGATGAATTGTGCTATTTACTGACAAAAATATTAGGTATTATGACTATGATTAGTACACTAAAACACACATATATAACGGAAAAATCGATTTAAATATTTTATTTTTAATATAAATATTTTACAAGTACTGAAATCGTACACATATGTAATACGTTGAATTTAAAGGTAATGGCAAGGTATGTTTTCGGATGACATTGGGCGGAGGTATTGGAAGGGTGATGAGGGTGACCGAAAACAAAAACAGTGGCCTGTGACCCCCTCCAGAACTGAATCTTCGATTCCCTCCTGGCTCCTAGTTACAAACATTCTACATCTACATATATACTCCACAATCCATCGTAAGGTGCGTGGCGGAGGGCACGCTGTACCACTACTAGGCATTGCCCTTCGTATTCCTCTCTCAAATAGAACGAGGAAGAAAAGAATGCCTATATGCCTCCGTACGAGCTCTAATTTCTCTTATCTTGTCTTTGTGATCACCACGTGAAATGTATGTAGGCAGCAGCAAGATCGTACTACACTCAGCTTCAAATTCCGGCCCTCTAAATTTCCTCAACAGAAATTTACGAAAAGAACGTCGTCTTTCCTCCAGCGATCCCCAATTGAGTTGGCGGAGCATTTCCGTGACACTCGCGCATCGGTCGAACCTACCACTAACAAACCTAGCTGCTCGCCTCTGAACTGCTTCCACGCCTTCCTTTAAACTGATCTGCTGCGGGTCCCAAACACTTGAGCAATACTCAAGACGTGGTCGTACAAGCTTTTTATACGCTGTCTCACTTATGGACGAAGTACATATTCCCGAAATTCTCCCAATAAACCGACGTCGGCTGTCCGCCTTACTCACAACTGTCTTTACATCTTCGTTCCACTTCATGTCGCTGTGCAATGTTACGCGGAAATATTTGAACGACGCGACTGCATCAAGATGGTCACTACTAATGCTGTATTCGTACATTATGGGACTGCTTTTTCCATGAATATGGTCTGCTACAGGCGCTGTATATATCCAAAATGGCGGCCATCGCAAAGGAGCATGGTAGTGTGATCAGACCTCTCCTATATAGACCTCGGTGGCACAGTAAGGTCTCATGTTTGGTACGCACGACCCACACCGTTTCTGAGCGTCCAGCCCGCACGGTGGACTCGGCAGCTGAGCGTGCACGTTCAGACTCATACTGTGTGTGCCGACAGCTCTAGGCGCGACCCGGAGGGCGGTAAGCGGTGAGCGGTGAGCAGGGAGCCGCGCAGAACGGCGATTCGCGGTCACGACCAGAGGCAGCAGGGAGCACATGCGGGTAATTGCAGCTATCTGGCGCGCTATCAGCACCGATTGTGCCGAGAGGCCCGTATGTGATGGCCGGCAGATACGGCAGCGGCAGACCGCTAATACTGCAGGCTGCACAGCCAATCCAGCCACCACTGGGGGCAGGGCAGGCGCGACTAGCCTAAAGCCCTGCGTATAGCAAGTAGCGACCGCCTCTTATGTGAGGACTAGCTTAACGCCCGTAGGTTGGTTGGCCTGCACCAGCTGTTTCTTCCTCTTAATATAAATTTTCATAGATATAGCTCAAGTACTGTCATAATGAAATGTTGTGATACTTCTTGTAGCCGCGGCAGAATGGCCGTGCGTATTGAGGTGCCATGCTGCGGTGCGCGCTGCTGTTCGCCGTTGGGGGTTCGATTCGCCCCTCGGGCGTGGGTGTTGCGTTGTCCTTAGCGTAAGTTAGTCTAGGTTAGTTTAAGTTAGTTTAATTAGTTTGTAAGCCTTAGGGACTGGTGACCCCGTAGTTAAGTCTCTTAAGATTTACAAACATTTGATTTTGCTACCTGTAACCCCCACGGCACTCCTTAATGGCTGAATTTCGAAAAATACCCCAACATGTGTCTTTTAAATTCCAACCAAGAATGCAAATAGTTTTTTGTAATTCTGGGTTCAAAATTGGCTTAGTACCAACGAACTTTTTCACTCCCTAAATGATCAATTTTCTGAAAATCCCGAAACACGTGTCTTTTTAATTCTGACCAAGAAAAAGTGTACCAATTTATGTGGTTGTAGCTTCAAAATTACCTTACTAGCAAAAGATTTTCGAAAAACATCACCTCTCCAATTTACTCCCCTTACCCTGTTACTTGTTGAATTTCCAAAAATACTGAAACTCTAGTTATATATATATATATATATATATATATATATATATATATATATATATATATTTAACCTGACAAAGATTCCATACCTGAAGTTATGTAGTTGTAGCTTAAAATTTGAGTTAATGGCAACATATTTTTGAAAATCAATTTCTGCGTCCCCTGTTTCACCCCCTTATTGACTGAATTTCAAAAAAATGACAAAACACGTGTCTTTTAAATTCGAATCCTGAATTAAAATCCGAAATTTTGTAGTTCTAGCTTCAAAATTGCCAAAATAAGCAACGTATTTTTAAAAAACGTTTCATCTCCTATTTCATTCCCTTACGGACGGAAAATCGAAAAATCGCTTCTTAAATGACGCATACGGAGTAAGATCAACACCCTCAAAAATTTCAAGTTTCTATGTTCAGTGGTTTGGGCTGGACGATGATGAGTCTGTCAATCAGTCAGTCGGGACATTGCCTTTTATATTAGATAAGATTGCCGACAATTGCGTCTTATCGTTGATTAATTGCACGTCACGCGGTTCTCGGCAGCCTTTCCTGTGCTAAACTAGCCTTTACGTACATTGCAGAAATGTACTATAACAAGGAGACCACTTGGGTATCGGAATTTTGAATTTCTTTATATTTATGGTACCTGAAGTTCTGAACAGCAAAAATGACAATCAGCAAAAGTCATTCGACGGAACTCTCAAATATTCACGAGAAAATCGAATTTGAAATTTTTAAGTTCCGGAAGTAACAATAATTAAAACTCCTGCAGCGCCTATCGGTGTAGCTTAGGTGGCAGCGTTCTGATGATAGCGTCCATGGTTCGAATCCCGCTGTGATAGATATTTTTGCGGTTTCGAATTCAGTTATATAAAAATATTTGAATCTACAACCGCACATATTGTATCAGTTTCTGTTTATGTGTAAGTAGACGAGCTAAACACCTCGTCATGTGAAACGAAGGTTGAGTAGGTTAGCTGCTTGGAAAGCCATTAGTAGCTTTGGGAATGACTTTTCAAAAACAGAGACGTGGCTCTTCACCAAGGGAACAATCAAAGACTAACATCGTCAACTAATAGTGAAGCCAATACTATAATAAATGTATTTTTCGTTTTTTGATTGAAACCATCATTATTAACATCGTTTTATAAAATATAGAAAATTACGAATATACAAAACCAACTCCATTTTTAGTAAAAATTACCATCAGATATTATAACAGTGTAAGAAAAAAAAAATATCTGTTACGGCAGGATTCGAACCACCTACCATATGGTCGTTAAGCAACAACGCTACCACACACGTGGTCTTGGTTCAGATTTTCTATTACAGAAGGCGTTCAGCCCTCTGACCGAGCGCGCTGTGCCACGGCACTCGGCATCACCTGACCTACAGATTAGATTAGATTAGTACTTGTTCCATACATCATGAACACGACACTTCGTAATGATGTGGAACGTGCCAGGTTAATGAAACGTGTCTTTACAAATTATTATTTTGTACTAAAAATTAAATGACACATTTTTCTTATTTTCTAATTTTTTTTTCAGATCTACTAATTTATATCTAAAAATTCATCTATAATGTAGAAGGAGTTGCCATGCAGAAATTCTTTTAATTTATTTTTAAATGCTTGATGGCTATCTGTCAGGCTTTTGATGCTGTTTGGTAGGTGACCAAAGACTTTTGTGGGCCGGCCGCGGTGGCCGAGGGGACAGAGACGATTCAGTCACGGTCTGCACGGCCACTACGGTCGGGGGTTCGAATCCCCCCTTGGGCATGGATATTTGTGCCGTCCTTAGTTGTAGGTAGTTCATAAGTAGTTTGTAAGTTTAGGGACTGATGACCCCGTAGTTAAGTCCCTTAAGCTTAACAAACATTTGAACATTTGACTTTTGTGGAAGCATAATTCACCCCTTTCTGTGCCAAAGCTAGATTTGACCTTGAATAGTGAAGATCAGTCTTTCTCCTAGCGTTGTAGTTATGTACACTGCTATTGCTTCTGAATACGGTGCAATCAATACTTTTTTACTCAGTGATGAATTACCCCAGAAAATGATCCCATACGAAAGCAGAGAATGAAAATAGGCATAGTAAGCTAATTTACTAAGACGTATATCACCAAAATTTGCAATTACCCTAATAGTATAAGTTGCTGAACTCAAAACGTTTCAACAGATCTTCAATATGTTTTTTTTTTCCAGTTCAATTCCTCATCAATGCTTACACCTAAAATTTTTGAATATTCTACCTTTGCTCAAAAATGTTCAAATGTTTGTAGAGCTTATGGGACTTGACTACGGGGTCATCAGTCCCTAAACTTACAAACTACTTATGAACTAGCTAAGACTACAGACGGCACAAATACCCATGCCCGAGGGGGGATTCGAACCCCCGACCGTAGTGGCCGTGCAGACCGTGACTGAAGCGCCTCAGAAACCTCGGCAACCGCGGCCCGATCTACCTTTGCTATAGATTTCTGACCAAAGTCTATATTTATTGATTGTGTCATTCCATTTACTTCATGGAACTGTATGTACTGTGTTTTATCGAAATTTAATGATAGTCCTTTTGCTGAGAACCACTTAATGATTTTCTGAAAAATGTCGTTTACAATTTCATCAGTTAGTTATTGTCTGTCAGGTGTGATAACTATACTTGTATCATCAGCAAAAAGACAGCTGTTGCAACTATTTTAATTACTGGGACTTACGTGTACTTGCAAAACTTCAAAGTGGATTTTATCGAGAATTTTTGATAGTTGCGTCGAATGGCTTTGGCTTATTGTTGTTTGAGTTCTGAACTCATAAAAAAAAAAAAAAAAAAAAAAAAAAAAAAAAAAAAAAAAATCTAAAATCCGATACCCATGAGGTCTCCTTCGAAGGTTTTTTTCTCTAAAGCATTGTTTTTCAAAGTTTTAGAAAATGAGATCCCCTTCTAAATGAAATGATCATATGGCCTTTTGGCCGTGAGATCCCGTCTGGATTATTCGGCCGCCTTCTGCAAGTCTTTTCACTTGACGTCTCTACGGCGACTTGCCTGTCAATGATGATAATGATAATGAGGGGGGGGGTGGAGGGACAATGAAAACACTCTAGCGACACACGCCCCTTCTCATGAACCGTTATATAACTACATAAGCTCAATGGAAACAAATCTTCTTTCTTTTGATCCAGCTTTCTTTTAAATTATTGGACGATGTTTATTGTGTGTAGTTTTCGGAATGAAAAAAATTCTCCAATTTTTACATAATTTCAGATAGAAAAATGTATTTTGCTTGACGAGTGTTTCGCAATTCAGGGAATTCTGGGAATTATGATCAATAATGAAGGTACCACTGTAATGTCGTGGGAAAGGCGAACGAGAGACTGCGTTTTATTGGCAGAACTCTTAAAACATGCAACAGAACTACAAAAGAAACTGAATATACTACGCTTGTCCGGCCACTTTTGGAGTATTGCTGCCCAGTGTGGCACCCTTATCAGGTGGGTTTGACGGAGGACATCGAAAGAGACCAAAGAAGGGCAGGAAGGGCAGCTCGTTTCGTATTGTCACGATATAGGGGAGGCAATGTTACGGAAATGATACAGGATCTAGGATGGGAATCACTACAACAACGGCACTTATCGCTGCGGCGTGGGCTACTTACGAAACTGCAATCGCCAACATTCTCCTCCGAATGCGAAAATATATTGTTGACTCCCTCTTACTCCGCGCCTCCTAGTTTCCGGTTCCGGCACACTATTTTAATCCGCCAGGATGTTTCATATCAGCGCACACTCTGCTGCAGAGTGAAAATTTTCATTCTGGTAACATCCCTAGGCTGTTGCTAAGCCATGTGTCCACCATATCCTTTCTTCCAGGAGTGCTAGTCTTGCATGTTTCGCAGTAGAGCTTCTGTGAAGTTTGGAAAGTAGCAGGCGAGGTACTGGCGGAAGTAAAGTTGTTGGGCGGCATCGTGGGTCGTGTCGGGGTAGCTCAGTCGGTAGAGCGCTTGCCCGCGAAAGGCAAAGGTCCCAGGTTCGAGTCCCGGTTCCGGCACACACTTTTAATCTGCCAGGAAGTTTCAAGACTAATGAAGACCATTGTTGTTTAATGTCAGATAAAATTGGGTCACAAGTTCTACTTAAATGGAAGCCTTTGTCCCTATTAATAATATTATCGGCCATACGAATTTCCACAGTTTCTTTAAGAACACAATCCCAGTAGCGGGAGGTAGGATGAATAATTTTTTTGTCTTTATAAAACATCTCGTGTTCCTCATTCAGACAATTTTCAGCAACAGCCGACTTTTCAGATTGAAGTAAACGAGTATGACGGTGATGTTCCACACACCGATCCTGTACTGTTCGGATCGTTTCAAATGTTTGTAAATCTTATGGAACTTAACGTCTGTGGTTTATCAGTTCCTAAGCTTACAAACTACTTAAACTAACTTAAACCTAAAGACAACACAACACCCATGCCCGAGGGAGGACTCGAACCTCCGACGGCGAACAACCGCGCGCTCCGCAGCATGGCGCTTTTGATCGCTCGGCCACCCCAACGCGGCTGTGGGGATCGTTTGGCCGATGTCAGTCTCACCACAATGACACAGAATTCTACAACAACGGGATTCCTCAGGCCCAAATCATCCTTGATCGACCCAAGGAGGTCCCTAGTCTTTGCTGGTGGAAGAAAACACTTTTAAAGTCAAATCGTCTTAAAATTCTTGAAATTTTCTAGGATGTATTCCCGATGAAAGGCAAAAAGGCAATAGATTTGTAGTTGTCCTTTAATGATTCACCTGTTGGTCCAAACTGTAACGCACGAGAAATTTGTTGAGCAGTGTACCCACTCTGTTTAAAGACAACCGTAAGATGCTCCAGTTCTTCACCCAGATGTTCGGCATCAGAGACGTCGTACGCTCTTTTCACTAGAGTACGCAAGACCCCCATGCGTTGGTGTGGTGGATGACAGCTCGTTGCATGAAGATAGAGGTCAGTATTTGTGGGTCTGCGACATACGCTATGTCCTAAAGTTCCATCAGTCTTCTTGTGAACCAAAACGTGCAGAAAAGGAAGTTTCCCATTTTTCTGAACTTCCATCGTAAATTTAATACTGGGATGGAGACAATTAAAGTGATCTAAAATGATTTACAGTATAGATTGCATGAGGGCACACCGTAAACGTGTGTCCGTTGCGTAGTGTCTGCACAGCAGTTTTGCCACTATTTAAGTTCCAATCCTCATATGTAGATAAAGATTATGTAGATGACTATAATTATACAATTCAGTATAAAACAGTCTGTAATACAGACCAAAAAGATCTTCTCACCTTATACAGAGCCTTTCAATCTTTCATTGAAGGTTGGTATTGCCATTCACAACAGTGGCACGTTGGATGGCCTTCAACGAAAGTTGACAAATGTGGCAGTCATGCATCGGGCAGGTCGTCCTAGCGTCTCTGAAGAAAAAGTGCATACTGTTGCCACTTTAGTCGACAGTGATAAACGCCAGAAATTGGTGAGATCGCCCAAGAAACCGGATTAGTGCACAAGACGGTGCTTTGCATCCTGAAGGAACGCCTGGGCATACGAAAAATTGTATTACGACGGGTTCCGCATGAAATGACGGAAATGCAGAAATGGGTGCGTTACGACGCTGCTCAGACGCACTTGGAGCGTTATGAGCGCGTAGGAGAGGTTTTCTTACGGCGTACCGTAACACAGGATGAGACATGGGCCACATCGTACGAGTCAATCCAACGAATGGCGTCATTATGGGAAGATGAAAGCCCCAGTACGGTAAAAGTTATGGTGATTTTCGTGTGCGACTGAGATGGTGTAATTCTAACGCATTACGTTCCTCCACGGCAGTCCGTCAATGCACAGTATTACTGTTCGATTTTTTAGCATCACCTGCGGCCAGCTTTGTGAAAGAAGCGGCAACACTTTCTGCACAACCCACTCATCATTTTGCACGACTATGCGCGGACGATGTGGCTGCTCTGTTCTGTGGTGGGACTGGGAAGTACTGTTCCATCCTCCATAATCCCCGACCTAAGTCCGGTGTTTTTCTTTTTATTCCAAAGATGAAGGAACCACTTCGTGGCATTCGCTTCAGAACTGTTCCAGAGATTCGACAGGCAGTAGACAGCTCCATTTGCGCCGGCCGCGGTGGCCGAGGAGTCTGAGGCGCTTCAGTCACGGTCTGCACGGCCTCTACGGTCGGGGGTTCGAATCCCCCCTCGGGCATGGATATTTGTGCCGTGCTAGTGCGTAAGTAGTTCATAAGTAGTTTGTAAGTTTAGGGACTGATGACCCCGTAGTTAAGTCCCATAAGCTTTACAAACATTTGAACATTTTTTTGCTCCATTTGCACCACAATAGAACAGGCTCTGTTAACGGTATACTATGCCTCTTCCACATCGCTGGCAACGAGTTGTACATTTGATTGGATTTGTTTTTATCAGGGAAACCAAAACAGTCTTGATCCAACCCGCCACTGCCCGCACCGAAACAAAGTTTATTGTGCGGTATCGCTCCCTGTTTATCTAGTAAAGCCAACCAATGCCATTGAACAGTGCAAGGATTCCCTTTACCAGTTCTTTATTAGACACAATTTCTTCGGGTCTGGTTGTCCCAAATGCTCTGTACCTTTTACTCTCCAATGCAATACATTCGAAGATTAGATGTGATGCAGTTTCATCACCGTCATCACAGATCCTACATTTAGGGTCCTCTTCTGTTATTCCCATTGTACGTAGGTGTTTTTTGAAATTCCCATGGCCTGTCAGCAATCCAACCATGAGTGTAATCACTCTCCTGTTCAGGCCCGGGATTGCAGAGCTTCTTTTAAAACATGGCTTTGGCATCATTACCTTGCCATGATTTGGTTGATAGACGTTGGTCAAATATTCTACGTGCTGTCTTCTGAGCCAGTTACGTAGCTCCAATTTGATCATTGCCTTGGTGATTGTCAGGACAGGTTCCGGTCCAATAAATGGAGTCTCTGCCCCCATCCTGGCTAATCTGTCGGCATGTTCGTTGCCACTGATCCCCGAGTGGCCAGGGTCCCACAATAGGTTTACTCTATTGCTTTCCGCTAGCTCCACCAGAACCCTGTGACATTCTGCAACAATTTTAGACCTTGTTGCAGGAGCTGCCAGTGATCTCAGGGCTGCCTGGCTTTCTGAATAGATATAGATGCTTCGGTCTTTGTAGCACCTAGGCAAATTCTCTTTAACACACGCCCTGATGGCAGTGAGTTGTACATAATGCAGGTCACTACTTTTGAAGGACAGTTACAGGTGTAAACATGTACCACTTTTGTATTGGGTGTGAGTGAACAGTTGCCACTATTTACGTTCTAACTCTTGTATTTAACGATGACCCGTTTCGCCCACTTGGTGCATCTTCAGATTACAACACCAGGACCATATTTGCCATATGCCTCTAATCGCCCACTTACTGTACAAAGCGGTACAGTTGCGCGGCAGGATATGTGCAGGTGGTGAGACCCCGGTCGTTGGCAGTGCAGCGCTGCTCGGAGACAGCAGTTCGAACCCCGCCTAGGGCGTGGCCGGCTGCGCTGGGGCCGCGACAAAACGAGAACTCCAAGACCAGACCATAAACAGGCGCGTAGAGGTCGCGGCGGCGATACATATGCGCATGCGCGAGACCTGCTCTGCATAGCCGCCCTCCGCACCACGCCCTGCCTCCTCCGTCCTGAGCTCACGTGTCTGCCGCACCGCGCAGGCCGGCCTTCCACCGGCTTCCAATAAATTACACGTGGAAGTGAGCTGCAATATTTCTACATCTACATACATACTCCGCAATTCACCGTAAGGTGCTTGGCGGAGGGTATACTGCACCACTACTAGGCATTTCCTTTCCTATTCCACTCCCAAAGAGAACGAGGAGCCGTAGTGGAGTAGCCGAGTGGTCTAAAGCGCCTCGCTGCGGAGCGCGCGGTTGCTCGCCGTGGAGGTTCGAGTCCTCCCTGGCGCATGGGTGTGTGTGTTGTCCTTAGGTCGCCGGGCGCCGTGGCTCAGCGCGCCCGGTCAGGGGGCTCAACGCCCTCTGTAATAAAAAAGCTGAGCCAAGAACACTTCGAACATGAACGAACAAATATGATCAGCGTCCGCATTGAACAGAACTACCCATAAGGCAAAAAAAAAAAAAAAAAAAAAAAAAAAAAAAAAAAAAAAAAGGTTAGTTTACCTTAGTTTAAGTAGTTTGTAAGCTACTTGCTGATGACCACGCAGTTTGGTCCGATAGATTTACAAACATTTGAACTTTTTTTTTAGAACGAGGAAAAAGAGAATGCTTATATGTCTCCGTACGAGCCCTATTTCCTCTTATCTTGTCTTTGTGATCACCGCGCGACATGTAAGTAGGCGGCAGCAAGATCGGACTACACTCAGCTTCAAATTCCAGCCCTCTAAATTTCCTCAACACAAATTCACGAAAAGAACGTCGTCTTTCCTCCAGTGATCCCCAATTGAGATAAACGCGGTGTGTGTGTTACTCGTTGCAGTTTGATAACGGCCTGGTATCTTCAAACCTAACGAACTCGGTGTAAATTCTTTCTACCTTTGTGGGGCCATTTTTCTTATCGTTTCCTTCCATGAGTGACATGTGTTCCACGTGGTTGGTTCTTAGAACAAAGCCTTCAGCTTCCACTATTGTTTGTTCAATGCCCATCAGGCAAGTAACTATGCGTGTATCCTTCTGATTTACACTAACATTTCGCGATCTTCTCTCCCCGCCTATTTTACTTTTGCTGTTTCTCCTCCGAACTTGTAGTATGCATTCAGTCTTTGACAGTAATTCTCTCCGAATTTCCGTGACACTCGCGCATTGGTCGAACCTACCAGTAACAAACCTAGCTGCTCACCTCTGAACTGCTTCTATGTCTTCCTTTAAAATGATCTGCTGCGGGTCTCAAACACTTGAGCAATACTCAAGACGTGGTCGTACAAGCGTTTTATATGCGGTCTCCTTTACAGGCGAAGTACATCTTCCCAGAATTCTCTCAATAAACCGAAGTCGGCTGTCCGCCTTACTCACAACTGTCCTTACATGTTCGTTCCATTTCATATCGCTCTGCAATGTTACACCTAGATATTTGAACGATGCGACAGCATCAAGAAGCTCACTACTAATGCTGTATTCAAACATTATGGTATTGTTTTTCCTACTCATGTGCATCAACTTACAGTTTTCTACATTGAGAGCTAGCTGCCATTCTTCGCACCAACTAGAACTTTTGTCTAAGTCATCCTGTATGCTATTACAGTCAGTTACAGACGACACCCTCCCATACACCACAGCATCATCAGCAAACAGCCGCAAATTACAACTTACTCTGTCCATCAGATCATTTATATAGATAGAAAATAATAGCGGTCCTATCACACTCCCCTGGGGTACGCCTGATGATACACTCGTCTCTGACGAACACTCGCCGTCGAGAACAACATATTGCGTTCTTTTACTTAGGAAGTCTTCCAGCCAGTCACAAATCTGTGAACCTATTCCATAAGCGGAACAAAGTTGTACACTGGTAGAAATATTGTTGGAGGAGGATGCAGAAAATCCCCTGACAAATGAGGAAGTTCTTAGAAGAATCGACGAAAAAGAGCACTTTTGAAAACGGTAATGAATAGAAGAGACAAGTTAGTAGGCTATCTGTATAGGCACAATGAGTTTATAATCAAGGTTATGGAAGGAAAGGTAAAAGGAAAAAGAGGCAGAGGAAGACCCACATTCCAGTACTTGAAACAGATTCAAAAAGATACTGTAGTGGAATCACATCAGAAAATGAAGAGGCTATCCGGGAACAGAGAAGTGTTGTGAAGGAGAAGAACTGCTGCCAACCTGTCTTCGGATTGAGAACGAGAGAGAGAGGTAGAAATCAGAGACATTGTCAGAGGTTATGCTTTGGCCTCTACAGCAGCAGCCGTTGGCAATATAAGAAACAACGTGTAGTCTGATCACAATTTACAAGTTATTTCTTATGAAAAGGAAGGATTAGGAGGAAAAGGAGTAATGTTAGCTGCATTGGGGCACTAAACTTATACAAAGGAGACAAGTGAAAATATTAGTTAGGCCGGGAATCGAACCCGAGTCTCCTGCTTCGAGCCAGCGGTAGTCTTACCCACCTCGCTACCCACGCATTGCTACGAGTGGAAGTCATTTTACAATAGCTGTTGTTGTTCCAGAGAAATTTTTGGTGGTCAAGATAAATAGAACATCCTGAATAGCATTATTGGCCCACGTTATATCGGAAAAAATATCGATATATCGACTTCACATGTTAAATATAATGTCGCTTTTAGAAAAATTCGTTGAAATACTGGTTTATTGGTAAACTAATTTTCACCTTACTAGGCCACATCATAGAACAACTGACTAGCGTCTACAAAATCGTCAGTTCTTTGATTTTCAAACTTCCACAAGTAGCACGCTACGGCTGTAGCGCCCTCATCGTCCATGTGTAAATACGAGGGTTGGAACTTAAATAGTGGCAACTATTTATTCACAACAGACACAAAAGCGTTAATGTTTGCACCTGTTACTTTCCTTCAAAGTGGCGCGGTGGAGTAGCCGAGCGGTCTAAGGTGCCTTGCTGGGAGCGTGCGGTTGCTCGCCGACGGAGGTTCGAGTCCTCCCTGGGGCATGGGAGTATGTGTTGTCCTTAGGTTAGTTTACCTTAGTTTAAGTAATTTGTAAGCTACGGACTGATGACCACGCAGTTTTTTTTTGTCTGGAAAAAATTTTACTAGAAAAAAGGAAAAATAAATAAAGGGGCCTATGTGCCACCGCCACTTTTGCCCTAAGAAAAAACAAAAAAAAAAAAAAAAAAAAAAAAAAAATTAACTGTACCTCTTCAGGCGTTGGCTCCTGTCTATACCTATCCCAAATCAAACTAACCTAGATACACTAAGTGATAGGAGGAAAACATAGGAATGGGAAGGAGTTATTTGCAATCATTTATTTATTTATTTATTTTTATTTCTTTATTGAAGTGTTCTATGTCTTGTTCCTTTGTGCAGTTCTTCACACGCCTTCAGTGGGGAACATCCAAACTCGTCTTCTCGATAATTTTTGTATAGGTTCCGTTTTCAGTTCGTTCAGGACTCGTATCAACAAGAACATCACATTAGCTTCTCATAGTTTGAATGTTCCAGCTGGTAGGCGGATCGTGAAAGACGCTCCATAAAAAATTGGAAAAGTACTGTTGGTATTTGGGGTTACGAACGATAGCGCAATAGCGATCATTGAGATACGTCCAGTAATCCAGTTCTGATTTTTCGTCGCGGTCGAAAAGGTAGCGGACGGTGTGGCCGCGTATCCAGTTCACAGCGTTAGTTTTCGTGGCCGGGTAATAAATCGTGTCCGGGAATAGCAGCGTCTGGAATGAGAGCTGCGCAGGTGTACGTCGGGTGACGAAAGCGAGAATGCGTTGTGCGAGTCTCCAGACGTCGGAGGACGGACCACATTCGGACCGGTGGTTGTCGGTGTCATCTACTCCACAGTGAAGACATAGGGGTGTGTCAGCGAGTCGGATATGGTGCAGGCGAAAACGGTTGACTTGTTTACCGTTGACGGTGATATACCAGGCGGACTGAACGCTGGAATCGAGAAAAACTGCATGTACTGCTTTCCATGCACGACGCCATATGATTTGCGGAAACTTTTGTTCAATAGGATTGGGGGGCTGATGTAGTTGGAGGGCCTCATAGACAGTCTTTGCCCGCAGTATTCGTGAAAGAGGCAAGGATTGATAAATGTAGCTTAATTCCAGAAAGAAGTGTCGGATGTAGTAAAAAGGGCCTGGAATGTCAGATAAATTGACTGGGGATGTTTTATAGACGGGTGCATATTCGCGTAAAAGCAGTCCGGTCATGCTCGTCGGGCAGTGTCGCCATATTTTCAGTTGGAAACTAACAAACAGTGCCGTGACTTTTTGTGGGAAGAGACCGACCCCACCACGATCCCGTGGGAGGGAAAGTGAGGCATTTGGACCTTGAATAAATGTCCAGTACAGACAAAGGATCCCATCGCCATCAACATGCGACGGGCAATGGGGAATGCGAGAGGCGTGATAAACGTTCACGTATCGCGTACGTTGAATCACATCCAGGGATCTAACTCGGTGTTGAAAGAGGCTTCCCCGGATAGTTTGGAGAAGACGCCTGGCATTTAAGGTCGCCGAACGACGAAGATCTTTTGCAAAGTCAATGCCTAAGTAGCGGACGGTGGTGGCCACACTTAGGGGGGCAACGCATCTAGCAGATAGACCCTCTCCAATAAGCAGAACCTTCGATTTAGCAACGTTGAGAGAACTGCCCGATGCTTCGCCATATGTTGTTATCCATGTCAGAGCTGCGCGAACGTCGTCTTCACTGCGTAGGAAGAGCATGAGATCATCAGCGTATGCCACACAGCAGAAACGGTGTCCGTGCAAAGACATGCCCGTCAGACGTTGGCGAAGTCCTTGGAGCAGGGGTTCTAAGACAAAGGCATACAGAATTGTAGAAAGTGGGCAACCTTGTCTAACAGACCGTGCAATCCTACGAGGCGCAGTGAGGCGTCCATTATAGAGTACTCTGGAAGTTGCGCCACTCAAAAGGCGCTTTATTACACTCACTATTTGTGCCCATGTGTTTTTAGGACCGTTACCAGAAAAGTGTGATCTACACGATCGAATGCCTGACTGAAGTCAAGCGAAGCCAGTGCACCAGGCAGTTGTCGGAACTTGGCGAGCGCAATCATGTCCCTGTAACGGCAAAGGGCCATTCGAAAATTGTTGGCTCCACCCAGGGAAGTCTGGTCGTGGGATGTAACATACGGTGCTGCCTTCTTGAGTCGAGTTGCTAACAAGCGGGTGAATATCTTTAAGTCACTATTGAGAAGAGTGATGGGCCGGTAGTCGCTGATCCGTGATCGCCCGTGAGGTTTAGGACGGGAACAATAACACCGTCGAGGAAGGCGGGAGGGATCATCGTTGCAGGGGACATCAATTCACGGCAGATAGCTGTCCAAGTGGGTACCAACAGGTAGCTAAAACTCTTGTAAAATTCTAGGGGGAGGCCGTCAGGTCCTGGGGATTTAAGGCGGCTCCCGCCCTGATAGCGTCCAGGACTTCGTCAGTGGTCACGTCTTCTTCGAGTTCAGTCGCCACGTCTTCCGGAACAGTGTTAGTGATGAGTGCCGCAACATCCTCGATTAAAGTTGGGTTATGTGGAACGGCCATGTACAACCGGGCGAAGTGAGAATGAAAAGCATGACCAATATCTTTTTGAGATGTATGTTGTCGGCCTTCCACATCGACAAGATCTTGCATAATAGCTCGACGTCGATGACTGCGTTCTGCAAGTATGTGGTACATCGACGGTGGTTCCTGAGGTATGCGATCATTAGTACGTGACCTCACAATGACGCCTTCTAACCGTCGACGCGTGAGAAGGGTGATGTGTGCTTTAGCACGATGCACGATCGTCTGTCGAGATGGAGAGAATGGCGTCGAAGTGCACTCTTGTAGGATCGCGTAATGAAAGTCTAAGGTGCTTGCTTGCCAGGCCTTGACATCTTTACCGTATCCCATCAATGCTTTTCGTAGTGCCGGTTTCGCGCAGGATAACCACCATGATAAAGTAGACGTGTAGGCGGGGCGGCGGCGGCGGCAGAGGGCCCATGCGTCCTCTACTACGCATCGACAGTCAGGAGCAGTCAGGTGGACAACGTTCAGTTTCCATGGACCGCGACTGTGCCACATTCATTGCCGGGCGAGGACGACGTCGCAGATGTAGGAGAAGGCCATAGGCCATACTTCAGCATGTCGTGTGGCGTCAGCGAGGGTGCGTGTAAGGTAAACGCGGTCGAGTCGACTGGACGAGTGTGCTGTGTAGTATGTGAACCCCACGCGTGTTCCATAGAGTTTCGTCCATGAATCGATTAGTTGTAGTCGGTCGATAATGGCAGACAGGGCTGCGCACGGAGAATGTGTGGGGAGTTGATCAGTGGGCCCTTGTGTGCAGTTGAAATCCCCGCCAAGCACCAGATCATCCAGTGGACCACAAAAAGCGGCATTACCTCGTCAGCAAAGAAGACATGTCGTTCTCTACGTCTGTTGGAGCCTGACGGTGCATATACGTTGATAACACGCACACCGAACAGAGTAAGGGCCATTCCTCTCGCATTAGGAAGGTACACAACATCTTCAGCAGGGAGCCCTTCGCGGAGGAGGATGGCAACTCCGCTACCATTGTCGGAGGCGTGAGAGATGTGCGCTTCGTAGCCGGTAGGAGCGTAGAAGGCAGAGACGAACACTTCTTGGAGAATGGCAGCGTATATGGTGTCACGGAACATCGCCAATTTGTGAGGAGCTCGGATGGTAGCAAGATTCATCGTTGCAATGCGGTAGTGTTGCGGACGTGCTCCTGCTGATGTCGATGGGGGTCCTGTTAAGATGTCCGGTGGGTGTAGGGCGTCAGAAGCCGCCACTGTGTCTGGAATGACTAGGCGGAAGTTTTGTCGGGCGCCACCGAGGGATTCGCCCCATCCGGCGGGCCAGAGTTCTGATCTGCCTCATCTTCGACATCTGCGCTCCAGGGGGCCGACACGAAGGTCGAGTGATTCTCGCTCCCTTCGAGTGGTAGGGGTGGTGATGCTGCCACAGTGTTATCCTGTGGGGGTGGCTCTGCAGGGTCCACTGTTGTCGGTGGAGATAGAAGGCAGTGAATAGGACGTTCCTCGGTTGGGACATCGGGTACGGCGTTTTCCGTGGTTGTGACGCTCGAAGAGAGAACACTGTCAGACATCCTGTCGTCTTCCTGTGGGGGGATGTCGTCGGAGGACGTACGACTTCTCTTCTTCCGTTTCCTGGGCGACCGCTGCTTCCGAACGTGCTGCTCCGTGTCGGAATGCGGGTGTCCGTCGTCCGACGTAGTGCCCGTCTGTATGAAAGCTGCGGTGGGCACCACTCTTGGGTCGAGGTCCATCGCTTCGGCCGCGCCGTCTTTCATGTTCTGAAAGTTTGTCGGTCTCGTCTCAGGCATGGTAGAAGAGGATGCGGAAGTCTCTTCCACGCTGCAGTCCTCGGCGGGAAGCGTTGGCTGGAGAAAGGACGCATCCTGAAGTGTTGCTTCAGGTTTTCGCACGGCTGAGGCGTAGGAGTCTGATACAGGTGGTGCTGTTGCAGCTGGAACTGCCTCTTCTGTCGGAATAAGGAGTAAATGGCGATGGAGACATTAGGAACGAACGTGGCCCTCTTGTCCACAGCCTGCATGTCCATCACACATGACGATGGCTCGCACACCACCAATCATTAGGTAGGATGGTACGTGTTTTGACAGTTCGATCTTGATCTGTCGTACGCCGTTTAATACTTGGTTCGTCGTGAAGTCTGCCATTTTTCCGCCATGTGTCCCACAACCTTGCCGTAGGGGCGAAAGGCTTCAACAACGGCGTCTTGCGGTACCTCGAATGGAAGCTCAAACACACGAAGTGTTCGCAGTCCGAATCCTGCATAGTCCTCCGTCACCTCCTCGATATGTCCGTCCGAGTGTTTAAATTTCAGTCCTTGTGCGTGTTGTCGTAAGACTTCAGCACATGCGGTCTCAGATGTCATTTTGATGTAAACGACACTGCCGGTGATCGAGAAGTGGATACCTATCACTTCTTGTGGGGTCAATCGTAGCTCTTCACGAATAAATTGTTCAATTTCGTAAGTGCGTGGTCGTGGATGTTCTGCTTGGAATGTAACTTTCAGGGTCGCTCGGCGGTAAGAGTGCGCCATAACGTACACAGTTACTGGACTCGAAACAAATACAAATACCGCGACGCGGAAGTAAACAACACCGGCAGCGGGGCAGTACCCTGCGCGCGGAGCAGGTCCGCACGCGCCTACGGACGAAAGCCAACTCTTGTATGGTCCGATAGATTTACAAACAAACAAGTGCCGATTGTTTCGTGACGCGGCAGCTCCTTTAACCACAAGCCAATCTGAAGATCTTTTCAGGTAGGGTGACCAATGATGGCGAGAAATTAATTTGTTTTTAGCGCTGCATCTGAATGTTTTTCTGTTTGAGTTTGAGTAATCTTTATTCGACTTGAACGAAGAATGCGTGATTGATGTCTGCTGGAGATGGTTGAACGCTGTTTTGTTGGATACATAGTACGTCACTTGAGGTTAGGTTACAATATGAGATTAAACTGAGAAGAACAAAACGCGACTTCTGCTGCAGTTCAGTCACTGATCGCTTAAAATTAGCTGTTGAGAGAGCTCTTCGCATTACGGCCATTAATTCTTAGCAGCGTCTTACAACATTGCTCCCAGTTATAAAATATTATTATCATCATTTTTGAAGTTTCTCGCTGTATTTGTTCGTCGCCTACAGCCGAGAGGTAGGCGGCTGCCTATATGACAACATTGTAGTGACACGAGACAAGTGACAACTACCAAGTGATTTTAATTGCACTATAGTAGCGATGTGACGAACTTTAACTAAAAGCACTTAAAACAAAATGCAAAATATATATATTTTGGAAGAAACACACGAGATAAATGTGTAATATTCTGTAGATTTATTGTTTTTACTAACCATTTTTCGGCTGTTACGCCATCATCAGGTAAATACTGCAGAGCTATAGAACGCAATTGGGAGTTTACATTCAAAGATCTTAAGTTGCTGTATAGGTAATTCAGGGTGTACAAAAATCTGGGAACACTTTCAATTATTTATTGGACAAAAAGCAAAGATTTACAGATATCATACATATGTAATTTAGAAGAGAAACTCTTAAAGTATATAATGTATATTGCTCTTTTTGTAAATAAAAGTTTGGGGGTAGCCAGACATTGTAATGCAGCGAAAATTACTTATAACTGAAGCATGTCATCATGTCAAAAAAAAAAAGGGGGGTATTGGACTCTTCAGTTGAATTTACTACGGCTGAAATGAAGCAGGCGACCCCGAGAAACACCCAAACATACAAGACAATATGGTATCGAACCATTTATTCTTTTCCGGAGCCGGCCGCGGTGGCCGAGGGGACTGAGGCGCTTCAGTCACGGTCTGCACGGCCACTACGGTCGGGGTTTCGAATCCCCCCCTCGGGCATGGATATTTGTGCCGTCCTTAGGATTAGCCAGTTCATAAGTAGTTTGTAAGTTTAGGGACTAATAACCCCGTAGTTAAGTCCCATAAGCTATACAAACATTTACGTCCTTTAAATAAATCTTTGGTATTCTTCCAAGTTCTCAGAATTGTAAAAAAGTTACTTTGTGGACAAAAAAGTTTAGGGGTACGCGTCCTCCAGCGTTCCCCCAGAAAAGAGCAAAATAAAGATGGCGAGTTCAGGTGCTGCACTGGCCATGAAGCGGCTCCGTGTCGACAGGCAACACTCACGGCACAGTGGTGAAACGGAAAAACTAAGAGGCTGCAACGTGTCCAGGTAACAATACCCAATACCCAGTGACAGTGCTCTCGACGAAGAAGAATGGCCCGTACAGTTTGCGACGTGACAAGGCACAAAAAACATTCACCTTTGGGGAACACGCTCAAATTCAATGCATTCGTGTGGATGCTTTGTGCCCCACATTCGACAATTATGCCTTTTCACTTTCCCATTAGTATAAAAAGTGGCTTCGTCGCTAAAAATTAAGCGATCAACAATGCCATCCCTATCCTCATTCAATTGTTGCAACTGCGAACAAAACTCAAAACGCTTGTCTTTGTCGTCGTCATTTAACTTCTACAATAGTTCCACTTTGAATGGTTTCATAGATAGCTTTTGTTGCAGGACTTTCCACACTGTCATTGGAGCCATTTCTAGTTCACAGGGTGCATGACACACCGGTTTCTTTGGACTCCTTATGAACGTCTCTCGTACGCGCTCCACATTCACTTTAATCAACAGTCCGTCCGATTCTCTTTGCCGGATACAAGCAACTCATTGTAACGAATTTCGGTAATTTCCTAGACCCCGTGAAAATCTAAGGAAACGGCATTGCCATCGATATATATCGAATGTTCTATATAGTGTTTCTGAACCGGAGATTCGTGCGCTACGCGCCCTCACGTACTACAAAAAAACTTATTGTTTAACCTTAGCACTTGTTTAGCCTTCTTAAGGCTACGCTATAGATCACTTTTTTTTTAAAGTCAAATTTAGGTTCTTTTTTCCAGTACGCGAGGGCGCGTAGCGCCCGAATCTCCGTTTCAGAAACACTATATAGAACATTCGATATATATCGATGGTAATGCCGTTTAATTCGATGTACACGGAGTCTAGAAAATTGCCCGAATTTGTTTGTGGCTCCTTACCGTATTTGGTTATTAACGTCTGTTGAACAGCTGTAGCGCATTTTTTTGTTGAACTGCAACACACAGAAAGCTCGCTCCTGACCTTAATTCCCCATGTTTAAGATTATCGCTGACTATCTGCAAATTACCAACCCATACTGTGACGGTACGCACGAATAAAAAAGAAACTTTTAGGGTTTCTCTTCAAAATACATATGCATTACATCTGTACAAGGTTTGGTTCCTGTGCAATAAATAACTGAAAGTGTTCCAGGACTTTATGTACACCCTGAATATGTAAATTGATTTTAAAATAAGACTAATATGACAATTAACATTGCTAAAATATAACAATAACATTGATAACAAATGACAAGATCGCAAAATATTACACGTTTATCTCGTGTGTTTCATTCAAAAATGAATAAAATATTCTGTCAAGAACCGACGGAACAGTCAGTGAATTCAAACTGTTTTTGTTTACCAATGTTTATTCACTTGCGCGATGCACATCAAATGTAAAAAGTGTTCATTTTGACAGCTCAAAACACAGGTCACGACCACCCAAAGAGGTACCACTGACTGTAAAGTAATATTTCGTACTTTAGGTAGCATAAGTAATTTTCTTAAACCAAACGCTGATAAATAACAATAAGCAATTTTACTGAACACCATCTGTAACGAGAGAAGAAAGCGAAAACCTTTCAACGAATGTCATAACTTAAGACCTTATTTTTAAGTAAATCTTTGGGTAAAATGTTTGACAATCGAAGAACTACAGTTTTTGTAGGCGCTAGTCAGTTGTTTTATGATGTGGCCTAATAAAGTGAACATTGGTTTAACAATAAACCACTGCTTAAACGCATTTTTCTGAAAGCGACATTATATTTACAATGTGAAGTCGATATATTGATACTTTTTCCGATATATCGTGGGCCAATAATACTATTTAGGGTGTCCTATTTATCTTGACCACCAAAAATTTCACTGGAACAACAACAGGTATTGTAAAATGACTTCAAAATGTTCAAATATTATTAAATCTAACGTACTTAACTACGGTGGTCATTAGTCCCTAAGTTTACAAACTACTTGCGCTAACTTAAAGTAACATATGCTAAGGAGAACACAGACACCCATGCTCGAGGGAGGTCTCGGACTCACGAAGGCTTACGGCCGCGCGCGCCCCGCAGCTGGGCGCAGCTGGGCGCCTTAGCCGCGGCTAAGAAGACTTGTACCGGTATCAATGTAAGGCAGGGGCTGATGAATATAAATATTTTGATACACTCTAAATCGAAAGCATATTTGTTTTTAACACAAATTTGTGTGTTTTTAAAATGAACACCCCATATTATTTCACCAGCGATCTATAGCATGACAAATCACATAAACAATGGCTTTCATTCCATCGCAATACGCTAATTCATCCCGAGATGTTGCGAAGTGAAGGTGACGCTTGAAATACGCGAAACTCGCGGCTAGCGCTCGTCCTGAGTCTCAGACGGAACACCATGCTGCTCAGGACGTGAGTTAGCCGTGCGTTTCGCGTATTTCAAGCGTCAACCGCGCTTCGCAATATCTCGGGACGTAACTGGCGTATTGCGATGCAATCAACGCCATTGTTTGTGTGATTTCTCGTGCTATAGATTGCTGATGAAATAATATAGCTTGTCCATTTAAAAACACATAAGTTAGTGTTAATAAACACACATGTTTTCGTTTTAGAATATTTCAAAATATTTGCATTCATGAGCCCCTCTCTTACATTGATAGCAGTGAAAGTCGTTTTAGAATATATGTTGTTGTTGCAGAGATATTTTTGTGGTCAAGATGAATTGGACACCCTGTATATATTCTAATGTATAAAGCAGAGTGTCCTTATGTTTGTACGTGTTGCATACAAATCTACAGTTTTGTTCCAATCTTTATGAAATTTTGTACACGTAAGCTTCAATCCATGAGGAAGGTCGCCGTAAGTGTAAGAATCACATACGATATATAGTTCACTAGATATGACGTCATAAACAATGAGATGCGAGAAAAACTGCTGCATTTTGCGCTAATGCTGCTCATTTTCTCCTAAATCATTGGACCGATTTCAACCATATTTGGCACACACATTCCTTACCGTGAGGTAACAATTGCTGCATGGTTAATAATCACATACGGCACATGGTTCAAAAGGTATTACGTCATAACCAATAGAAATCGCAAAAAATGCCATATAATGCTGCGAGACTTTCGAAACACACTGTATGAGAATGACAGTACTTAGCGACTTGCAACAAACTTTAAACTTGCTTTAAACTTTTATTAAACTTTTTCTCGCTGACAACGATAGTAAAATGATGAAAGGAAAAAAAGTTTTTCGCTTACTACTTTTTCGCTGTTTATGGAGTATCACTACGGCTCTCGGTATGACGTTACAATTTATAATTTGAACACTACAAATTGTAGCGACAGGATATTTTACAGACAGTATACACATATATAGTTGAATGTAGCTTGTAGTACGACACGTAGTTCATCAGACAGGAGCACATAAACAGTAACGTTTATGGAAAACCGCCCCATGACGCACCAAGTGTTAATCTATTACTGCTTTACTACTAATTGTATTCTGAAGAGATTTTACAGACATACAGCTCTAAAGTCTCTGGGAGAGCCAGCCATGACAAAACTATTTGAACTGGTGTGTATGATGTATAAGACAGGCGAAATACCCTCATACTTCAAGAAAAATGTTGTAATCCCAATTACAAAGAAATCAGGCGCAGAAAGGGGTGAAAATTACAGAACCATCAGTTTGATAAGTCATGGTTGCAAAATTTTAACACGAATTATCTACAGGAGAATGTAAAAGCTGGTAGAAGCTGACCTCGGGGAAGATCAGTTTGGATTCAGGAGGAACGTAGGAACCCGGGAGGCAATACTCATTTTACGTCTTATCTTAGAAGATAGATTAAGAAAAGGCAAACCTACATTTTTAGCTTTTGTAGATTTGGAGAAAGCGTTTGACGATGTTGACTGGAAAACACTCTTTCAAATTTTGAAGTCGGCAGGGGTAAAATATAGGGAAAGGAGGGTTATTTACAACTTGTAAAAAAGCCAGACCGCAGTTATTAGACTCGAAGGGCATGAAAGGGAAGCATCAGTTGGGAAGGGAGTAAGACAGGGTTGTAGCCTTTCTCCGATATTATTCAATTTGTACATCGAGCAGGCGGTGAAGGAAAGCAAGGAAAAATTTGGAATAGGGATTAAAGTTCAGGGGGAAGAAATAAAAACATTGCGTTTTGCTGATGACATTATAATTTTGTCAGAGACAACAAAGGACCTGGAAGAACAGTTGAACGGAATGGACAGTGTGTTGAAGAGAGCGTATAAAATGAACATTAACAACAGCAAAACAAAAATAATGGAATGCGGTCTTAGAAAATCAGGCGATGCTGAAGGAATTAGATTAGGTAACGAAACAATGAAGGCCGTAGATGAGTTTTGTTAGTTGGGTAGTAAAATAACATATGACGGTCGCAGTACAGAGAATATAAAATGCAGAACGGTAATGGAAAGATAAGCATTTTTGAAAAAGAGAAATTTGTTAACCTCGAATATTAATTTAAGTGTAAGGAAGTCTTTTCTGAAGGCATTTGTGTGGAGTGTTGCCTTGTACGGGAGTGAAACATGGACGATAAGTAGTGCAGACAGGAAGAGAATAGAGGCTTTTGAAATGTGGTGCTACAGAAGAATGCTGAAGATTAGGTGGGTGGATCGCATAACTAATGAAGAGGTACTGAATAGAACTGGTGAGAAAAGGAATCTTTGGTATACCCTGACTGAAAGAAGGGATCGCTTGGTAGGACACATCCTTAGACATCGAGGAATCGTAAATTTAGCATTGGAGGGAAGTGTGTGGGGTGAAAATCGCAGAGGAAGACCAAGAGACGCATATAGTAAGCAGATTCAAGTATATGTCGGTTGCCGTTCTTATGAGGAGATGAAAAGGCTTGCTCAGGATAGAGTAGGGTGGAGAGCTGCATCAAACCAGTCTCCGGACTGAAGACCATAACACAACAGCCCTTAAACAAATGAATGTATACCTAAAAAATGGCAGGAATAAATAAGTAAACGGGCAACGCCGGGCTTTCAGCTAGTTATTGTATATCGATGTTTTCAAAAATATCTTCAGCTCGTCTGGCTGCTGCACATAGCCGACTGCAGTCAAGGGTCGTGTGGACTCGGTCAGAGTCTGCCTGACTCGTAATCAGGATAGAGCCAGCAAGACCGCTGCCAGGACGGACAGGCCGAGTGGGACTGAGAGCAAGAAATGGCTCGGCCAAGTTAGGGCTTGCAGCAGAGTTTCCGCTTAGACGTCATTAATTTTCCTTTTCCTTTTTAAAGTGTGTGGGCGGGTAATCTGACTAATGGGAGAGCCGACGCTTTCTACGAATGGGCAGGATGAGTGTGGCTGCCCTGCTCTGCAGACTGGAGCACTCGCTGGCAGCCGGCTGTCTTAAGTGTTGTGCGGCCGCAGTGCTCGCTTTGTCTCTCAGCGTCCGGCTCACTGCACCGACAACACCTGCGTAAGGCTCCTGTAATCCGAGCTGAACTATCCGCCATTTTTTGCCCCAATGTGCAGGACAGTTGTATGTGCGTATATACGAGTCGCGCCCGGAAAGGGAGTTTATAATCGAATTTACTGAAGAATTTGTGGAAAATATGGGTGGCTGCTCAGCTGTGAACTGCACAAATCACTGCAGCAAAGGAGTGCGCATGTTCAAATTTCCCAGCAATCCAGAACGAAGAAAGAGGGGCTATAAATTGTCACAGAAACACTGGGAAACTGGACATGGTGCTCAATTATGTATTGCAAGTATCTGTAATAAACATGACAGTTATGTACAATTCCATTACTTCTCCCTGTCAATGACGCTAGAGCAGTTTGTTGCAGAATGTTTGTGACTTAATCAAGTTCTTCGCAGTTTTCAACGTGGATAGGAATTTTTATTGTGGTGCATTTATACGTAGTTTTCAACATACTGAATAATACTTTACACAATTAATTATATATAAGGTCGAAGCATCTCTTACGGTCGCATAACACACTCCAAAATACGTCACTGGGTAAAATTTTACGACGTTTATCGCCGGGCTTCAGTGCTTATGTTGGCAACAGATCAACAATGAAGTGTAGAATAGCGTTAATATTTTTCACGAGCTACAGAGTAAATGTTATTGCTGCTCTTTCACTCGCAGCAAAATTAATACAGTGCCTGCTCTATGGTTGACAGGTTCTTGTATGTACCCTTGTCCGTTCAGAAAAAATAATTTTCGTTTTAATTGAAGTTGTCACGAAAAAACATTTATTGGTCATCTGAGTTGCCGTGATTACCATTGGTGCCAATATAACCACTGCAGCCCGGCGAGAAGCTATGTTATATTACCGGTACGTTACGATTTTCTGTTATATTAAAGGCGCATTCTAAATCTTGATAGGACCATACACATTAGTTACTGTTCGGTACATTTAGAGTGTCCAATATTAAATACATTTCATTAGAAATATTGCTGAAAACTGCATGAATAGGTCAACCATCGCCAATATAAACGTTGTCAGATGCGCCCATGTTGGGACAAAAATGGCGGACGATTCAGCCTGGGTTTTTAGGAACTCTACACCTGCGGCGGACGACACCGCCCTGCTTTACATCACACACGTACACTGTGCGAGAGCAAGTCCAAGAGTAAAGGCACTTTATCTAATTCAGTGAGAGCAACTTCGTTTGTACGCACAGTCTTGTAGCCTAGGCCATATTGGATGAAGCTGTAGTTGTGGCTGAATAAAGAACAGATGAGAAAATTACCCGTCAGAGAGTCTCCGACTATCAGTGTTCCCTGACAGGCAATTCACCTGCAGATCTTCTGTACCAGGCGGTCGGACTTCGTCTCTTACAGCCGGGGTAAAAGGTTTACTATTGTATTACAAATATCTGTCATACTGTTAAATATGTCTTGTTTAATGTCTTTACATGTTATTTTTCTACTTTTATTCTAAGGCTATATGATGTAACATACTTATTAATATTGTGCTGTACATTGTACGAATCTCAATTCTATTGTAATGTTGTCAATGTAATAACCGCTGGCTGTATGGTCACTGTCACCGAAAGCCATAATAAAGAATAATAAAAAAAAAAAGGGAAGCTATAAACAATGAAAGTCGGGATAGCCAATCGAAACATATATTAAAATCAAGCACATAGAGGCGAGGTAGCTGTGTCACAAATTTCTATAAACCCTCACATATTGAATGCAGTCACTGGGCGTGGAATAGACTTGCTGTAGGCCAAGTCGCAAAATACGTACAAGAGTAAGAATATATCTGCGGAGGAGTAGCCGTGCGGTCTAAAGCGTCTCGCTGCGGAGCGCGCGGTTGCCCGTCGTGGAGGTTCGAGTCCTCCCTGGGGAATGGGTGTGTGTGTTTGTCCTTAAGTTAGTTTACCTAGGTTTCAACAATTTGTAAGCTACGGACTGATGACCACGCAGTTTGGTCCGATAGATTTACAAACATTTGAACATTTTGAGTAAGAATATAAATAAGAACCAGTCATCAGAGAGAGTTTAATAGGAAACGTAAGAAACTAGCCATGAGTTCGCGCGGGATCACAAGTACAGGCGTCGGACCTAGGCATCGAACGTGCTACGTACTGGAGTAACAGCACCCGAATAGACGGCTCAAATGCGGAAGTAAGGCGATCGCGCCCACGGGAGATGCGAAGTATGTCGGATCGGTGATCATGTAGAGAGAGTCCGGCGCGAAAGTCTAGGACAGGCTGCTTGCTCCGAAGGTAATGGAAAGCACGTGTCACTAAACGGCGGTAACTGCCCCACGCTAATAAAAAAAATGTTCAAATGTTTGTTAAGCTTAAGGGACTTAACTACGGGGTCATCAGTCCCTTAAACTTACAAACTACTTATGAACTACTTACGAACTAGAACGGCACAAATATCCATGCCCGAGGGGGGATTCGAAACCCCGACCGTAGTGGCCGTGCTGACCGTGACTGGAGCGCCTCAGTCACCTCGGCCACCGCAGCCGGCCCACGCTAATCTCCCGATGTCGATACCTCCAGGAACTGCAACGGAATGGGCGGAGTTTCAACCGTCATGGGATACTCTGCAGATCACTCTATTTATCTCCCATTCCACTCTAGAATAGCGCGCGGGAAGAAAGAACATCTGAATCTCTCCGTTCGAGCTCTGATTTTTCGTATTTTATTCTGATGATAATTCCTACCTATGTATGTGGGAGAACAATGTTTTCGCATTCGGAGGAGAATGTTGGTGATTGGAGTTTCGTAAGTAGACCACGCCGCAGCGATAAGCGCCGTTGTTGTAATGATTCCCATCCCAGATCCTGTATCATTTCCGTAACGCTTTCTCCCCTGTATCATGACTATACGAAACGAGCTGCCCTTCTCTGGGCTCTTTCGATGTCCTCCGTCAAACCCACCTGATAAGGATACCACACTGGGCAGCAATACTCCAAAAATTGACGGACAAGCGTAGTGTAAGCAGTCTCTTTAGTAGTTCTGTTGCATGTTTTAAGGGTTCTGCCAATAAAACGCAGTCTCTGGTTCGCCTTTCCCACGACATTATCTACGTGTTCTTTCCAGTTTAAGTCTGAAGTAATAGTAAGTCTTACATATTTTGTAGAGTGAACGGCCTTCACGTTTGATTGATTTACCTCGTAAACAAAGTTTATCGGATTTCTTTTCGTACTCATGTGGACGACTTCACACTTCTCATTATTTAGAGTCAATTGCCAATTTTTACACCATAGTGATATTTTATTCAGATCGTTCTGCAGTTGGTTTTGACCTTCACATGATTTTACTGGGCGGTAAATGACGGCGTCATCTGCAAACAACCTAAGAGAGCTACTTAGATATTTTCCCCTAAATCGTTTATGTAAATAAGGAATAGCAGAGGGTTGCCCAAACTGGTGCGGTTTCTCCCTTCGCCATCGCGTGCTACAGCGACGGTTTGAAAGAATGGCCGAAGGGAAACTAAACAAGATTTCGCCATCTTGTCTATTTTCTGTAATAATTAAATGTGCAGTGCCAGAATTATATTGATCCCTCCAACCGATGCTCCTCTATGCAGAGAATTCATCGTTAGTGTCTACAATCGTGCGATGAAATTTTAATGATTATTAATTAACTAATTAACCGGTCTGAGTGTATAACCAATAAACTTTGGATTTCATTTGGATTCAGTATTTGTGATTAAATTTGACTATTATTTTTCTCAATTGCTTGAGGACTGGACTGACAGATTCTGTGGCTTTGTCACGTGTCTTTTAGCATTACCGGAATTCAGAGCGTTACAGTCTCATCAACAGCCGTGCGGAATGGCCGCGTGGTCCAAGGCGTCATGCTATGGACTGGGTGACCGCTCCCGCCAGAAGTTCGAGTCCACCCTCTGTCATGAGTTTGTGTGTTGCTCTTAGTGTAAGCTAGTTTAATCAGTGTTTTTCAAGCTGTGGGTCGCGACCCCCAGGGTGGGTGTTAGAGTATTGCTGGGGGGGGGGGGGGGGCGGGGAGGGGGGGTCGCCGTCGCAGGAAGAAGTACAGTAGTTGCACCATAAAATAACTAGGGGATCACCAATACAAAAATGTATGCATAAGTGAAATTTATTTAATCTTAAAATTACGGAGTTCCTTGTGTAACATTAATTATGAGTTGGTTAAGCAAATATACGGGGTGTCCAGAAAAGGACTCCCTCATTTCAAAATTAAATATCTCGAAAACAAAGATTGATAGAGGAATGCAGTAAACAGTATGTTTATTGTGAAAGCTGTGAGAAGTTTATACAGCAGCTACAAAAGCTGCTAACAGATGGCGCTGTAATCGCCATATTAATGCCTAGTATAAATAGTGATCCGAAGCCCAGAGCGATCAGTTCCACTATTGAAACGTGAAAGGAGGTTAGTGTACCGAAGGAAGAGATTAAAACCATGTACTCCATTGAAAAACGCGTTTTTCTGGTGCTAGAGTACCACAGGTTAGAAGAGAGTCCTATGGCAACAAGGCCAAGTTTTGAAGCACGATTTAATCTTCCAAAAGGACTCGATGCGAAAACAATTCGTACGCTCTTCGCAAAATTTCAACGAACAGGCAGCGTAACTGATGATCTAGTGGTGCATGTTGGCCGCAAGCAAACCGCAGTTACGCCTGAAAATATCGCCACTGTTTCTGGAATTATTCAGCGAAATCCAATGTCATTCGTTCGTAGAATTGCATCTGAGACTGGTTTAAAGCGTTCCAGAAAATACTGAGAAAGAGCCTACACATGTTTCTATTCAAAATTCAAACGCATCAGGCCATACCCGTACGAGCTGTGCAACAAAGGGTTGCCTTTGCCAATCAGATGCTCACAATGATTGATAGTGAAGGATTTGATGTTGGCTGCATCTGGTTTACATATGAAGCACACTTCCACCTGAATGGATACGTGAATAAGCCGAACTGGCGATTTTGGGGTTCCGAAAAGCCATATTGGTGTGAAGCGAAACCCCTGTATTCTCCTAAAGTTACTGTGTGGGCTGCAGTATGCAGCGGAGGCATTATTGGCCCATTTTCATTCGAGAAACGGTCACTGGTGCACGTTACGTTGCAATTTCGGAACAATTTGTCGCCACACAGCAAGCGTTAGAGGAATGACCATGTACTGATTTGTTTATGCAAGATGGAGCCCGACCACATCGGACCGAACAAGTGTTTCGCTTTCTTGAGGAATACTTCGGAAATCGAGTCATTGCTTTGGAATATCCCAAATTTACTGGTGCAGGCATGGATTGGCCTCCATATTTGCCGGATTTGACTCCCTGTGACTTTTTTTTGTGGGGCACAGTGAAAGACATGGTCTACCCGAAGCATCCCGCCAAGCTGAACGAGCTTGAATCGGCGATCTCTGTGGCATGTGAATCCGTTTCGGTTGAGACACTACGAAATGTGATGGCGAATTTCATTCTTCGTTTGCACCACCTCTGTAGTGCCAATGGTGTACATTTTGAAAACATTGTGATTTGATTGTTTGCAAAGAGTGTTTTCATACGGTTATTTCAGTTATGTATGCTGATATGAGCTGTACAGCGCCACCTGTTAGCAGCTTTTGTAACTATTATTTCAAAGTGCTGTATAAACTTCTTACAGCTTTCACAATAAACATACCGTTTACTGCATTCCTCTATCGATCTTTGTTTTCGAGATATTTAATTTTGAAACCAGGGAGCCCTTTTCTAGACATCCTATAATTTTCGTTCGGGAATAATGTAAAAATAGGATAATGTACTCAATTCTGAAAGAGACACCGAAAAAAATCGTACAGGAATTTAAAAGATAGTAGTGCGAAAAAATAAGATTAAATTTGTTTCCCTTGAGGTAACGTAGTGTTCTCATGATTCGTTTTCTCACCAACTTGTATTAAAACGGGTGTAATAAATAGAAAAATGAATATTCAAATCTTCGAAACCTAAAGAACCAAACTGCTGAAGTCATTAAACCCAAGACTTACTAACAACTTAAAAAATGTTGAAATGTTTGTAGTTCTAAGGGACCAAACTCTTTAGGGCATCGGTCTCTATACTTAAAAACTACTAAAGCTTAACACGACGTGAAAAATTAATACTGAGTGTATCAATCTGTACGTTTTTATGTGTGTGCACTGAATGTAGTTTTACATGTGTGTGTGTGTGTGTGTGTGTGTGTGTGTGTGTGTGTGAATGAGTATGAGATGTAGTACGTGAATGTTTAACTTCCGTGGAAGACAATTATCATGCTGAGATCGAAATCTAATTACTCTTGCAAACAGATTGCTATGTTGTAATCAAGCGATGTAGTTAATTGAACAATTAGAAAGAACAATGAGTAATTATCGAGCAAATTAGTTAATTACGTTTTCGTGTCAAAAGGTAGAAACAAATTGAATGATAAAACCTCGTATGTGTAATTGAATAAATAGACAAACGAACAGTCTCTCTTCCTGCACAAAATGTCAGACGTAAATTAGCTGATTTTCACTCACATTCATCCGCAGGAAACAAAATCTTCATTTCGAAACGAGACAAATTCATTGGGATGCATGCAGTAAGGAATGTGTGTTCATAAAATAGGTCCCTTCTGCTTGCATGTAAGCAAAACGAGATCTGACTTCAAGTATAAATTAAATAGAAAGTTGGTTAATAATTTTAACGTCATACTGAAATAATTTTTAATGGCAGACGCTAAGGGAAGTGACAAAATGTTGAACTATGTGTTCCGTCACAATGGAAATTTACTTCCGGCTTACGCACATAACTCAATAAAATTGTTTTGTGTTGCATAAGCAAACACAAGGGAGAAAATATTGAAATGCGTTTCTCGTCTAATTGAAAAATGTGGTTTGTTTCACACAGATATATGAGCCACTCAGAAGCCAAACCGACTAACTCCATTGGATGAGAAACTGAGTTGAAATTTAATAGCATCCTGAAATTACAGCTTTAATTATAACTCAATTTTTATCCATTACAGTAATGCTATAGCAATTACAATTTAGTTTGACATACAAATTTGATGAAACCACAACACAGATAATCACTGAAAGAGAGAACAACTTAAAATTTGTATTTCTCCTGGAGCTAGTCACAGTCACCTGAAAATTTTTATTTTGTATTCCATTTTAAGTTCAAACGTGGCTAATCATCACAATAAAATAAATCACAGTTCTCTGCCACCTCACTGATCTGTTCCCCATGAGTGGTCAGTAGTTTCTCAGTAGTCTCACAGGAGGATTATACTTCAGGAAGAGCATGAGATCTGCCTTTTTATCCTTACTGATGGGACGAATACTTGAGTACAGGGCATGGTGCTTCATATTCGCAAATTCAGATTGCTACCTGGTGTAAATTCGTTGAAATCAATCCTAAGAAATGGAAAATCTTCTAAAATAGTCGAATCTATCCAATATCAAGCCAATTTACGGGTAAGCCATGGATTGGTTTTTTACGGCATCTTCAAGAGTTTGAGGAAATGCATACTGTAAACCATCAGCTGTTTATTATTTTTCCAAACTTCTACCGGTTTCGGTTATAAACCATCTTCACGGAAGAGAACTAGACAGACTGATTAAACAGGTGCATTATATGCCTCCTTATGCATACTGGCGTGCATGTCACACACTAAAAATATATAAGACGTCACTAGGCATCACAAGACACAAGAGGTGTAATAGTCCTTGGTTCACCATCACACAGCCTGGCATTGCTTTTATGTTTTTAACCAAGACTTGATGTCTAGTGACGTCTTATTTATTTTTATTGTGTGATATGCATGCCAGTATGCATAAGGAGGTATATAATGCACCTGTTTAATCAGTCTGTCTAGTTCTCTTCCGTGAAGATGGTTTATAACCGAAACCGGTAGAAGTTTGGAAAAATAATAAACAGCTGATGGTATACAGTATGCATTTCCTCAAATATCTTACGGCTGTTGAACCTCATCTCAATAAAAATTTGATCTTCAAGAGTCTTCGTCATTATGATTAATTTCAACTACTACAACTGGATTCTTACTTTTGCCATTGCGAATTATACTGTACCAATCTTCTGGCGAGAAAATGTTTCGTGTCTTTCTTGCTTTAGATTTAATTACCCTGAGGTCTGAGTCATTTGGCAAATAACTGTGTCCGGGTAGTAAAAATTTTAAATGAATAATATCTTCTCCGATTTCAGAGCTTCGTACAAGCTTCATCATTGTCAACACTGTTTTTATATTTCGATTCTTACCCTTGAACGAATCTGAGAAAGTAACATTATGCCTTTGGTCTCTTGCAATGTCTTGAACACAATTAAGATGAGCTCACAGATAAGTTAAAATAAGTATTGGCTATTGTAGTTTCCCCTTACTTTTGTTTGGTTTGAAATCCGGATCATGAACGTAATCTGCAGATCCAGAAAATGGATTTCCTTCAGTGTCACTGATTTTGTAGCACTCTGTTCAAACGTAAGCTCACAAATAACAAAGTAAATCACTTAGCCGGACCTTGAAATAAATGCATTGCTAGAAATAACATTTCACGCCCATTACTGACAAGCAGTAAATAATGTTGCGAATACTACGGCAGAAAACTGGAGTTAGTCTCTTTCGAAAACTGTAACGAAATGTGCAGTTGCCGTGGTAATTATTGTCAGTTTCGGGTACAAAAATTAACAAATGGAGATAAATATTTTAGAATATGAAAATATACGTCTTTGTGAGGTTTCTTGGGTCAAAAGTTGAAAAATTATGAAAAGTGGAGTTAGTCGGTTGGATTCCGGGGGAAACATGTATCTATAAAATGGATGTGTGTATGGGCTTATGTATTTAGGTATGCACTAGCTTAATTCCCGCTGTTTTGCACGCCTAGACTGGATGGTCTGCATTGGTTGTCTCTACCTCTAAATTTAAATTTTCATAGATTTAGCTTTAAACATGCTTTCCTAATGAAATATTTTGATACAACTTGCCATCCCATTGATGCACCATTGATGGCAGAATTCAAAACATCCCGCAACACATTTTTTTTTTTTTTAAATTCTAACCATGGTTCCAAATCCAAATTTTCGCATATTTAGCATGAAAATAGTAGCACCCTTAAAATATTTTCCCCGCTTAATGGTTGAATTTCCAAAAATATCGAAACACGTGGTTTTTAAAATTCCAGTCAAAAATCTAAATCCGAAGTTCTGTATTTTGCAGTGTAAGATTGACGAAACTATTATTACACTTTTAGATCCAGTACTTAAAATAATATTCAGTTAGGTACACCGAAAATGCAATAACAACTGTATTGCATAATATTGGTGAGACGGAAAGAATTAGTTGACCAGCGAGACTGTAACTCACTCGACAAAAACGGAACATTTATATTCAATGAACATACAAAAGAGTAAAAAATTAACACTTCAAAGAATAAACAGGCGTATAAAACGCGGAACTCAGCGATTGCCGTGATTCTATAACACACGTCACGACTCCACAGACACTAAATCACTATAACAGCGTCGCTGGATGGCGCGAACGATGTTCACGTGTGCGGCAACAAACGACGCGGTGTGTGTAGCGGTCACTGCAAGATAAACTACGTCTATAAATTTCGAGTTTCTATCGTCTGTAGATTCACTTTTCAGCGCCGTTTTCTGTCTTTTAGAAACGGATCGAGAAGGCGAAATTTCTTTTGTACGCTTTGACATCTTTCTTGGTAGTTTTACTTTTGAAATTGCAATATGCACTTATTTTTCTTTATTCGTAAGTTTGTTGCAGAAAAACAACAGAAGAATGTGCATCACGTTTCGCTGTATACAACCTCTTTGCTATTATAGTGTCAAAAGTCATCGCTGGTCTTCAGTCCGAATTTTATATAAGCTGACGACGTTCAAGCACTATATCTTCCACACTCTTGTAGCTATCGACACGGAACTGCTATGGTGTACAACGGGAGACTTCGTACTGCAACAACACAGAGAGATCGTTCGACTCCATTGTCTAGTTTTTGCTGACGGGCAAAATATTGACACCCAAACGTAGAATTTTATATAAGTCGGTAACTTTCAACCCCTTTATCGTTATCAACCCTCTACCACCATGGTGCACAATAAGAAACTGATACCTACTATCACATACAAACACTGTGATGTGTAGTTTTGGCTGCCGAGTGAAATATAGGCAGAAACACCTCAATTTATATATATACAGGGTGTCCCAGCTATCTTATCCACCCAAAATATCTCTGGAACAATAACAGCTATTGGGAAACAACTTTCACCGGTATCAATGTAGGGCTGGGGCCCATGAATGTACATATTTGGAAACGTTCTAAAACGAAAGCAAATGTGTTTTTTAACACAAACTTTTTTTTTTTTTTTTTTTTTTTTTTTTTTTTTTTTTTTTTTTTTAAATGGACACTCTATATTTTTTCTTCAGCAATTCATAGCATGACAAATCACATAAACAATGGCGTTGATTGCATCGCAATATTCCAATTACATCCCGAGATATTGCGAAACTCGCGGCTAGCGCACGTCCTGAGACTGCGGCGAGAACCCCATGCTGCTCAGGACGTGCGCTAGCCGCGCGTTCCGCGTATTTCAAGCTTCAACTTCGCGTCGCAATATCTCGGGATGTAATTGGAATATTTCGATGCAATTAACTCCATTGTTTATCTGATTTGTCATGCTATAGACTGCTGAAGAAAAATATAGGGTGTCCATTAAAAAAAAAAACAAAAAAAAAACATAAGTTTGTGTTAAGAAACACATTTGCTTTCGTTTTAGAATGTTTCCAAATGTGAAGTTTGGTAGCGACCTGATCAATGAGTTTACTGAAATATACGTAAAAATTTACGTCTGGCGCGTGAAACTACAGTAGCCCCCCTAGCAGCAGTGAACAGAACCTGCCGCTATTTGTTGCGGCTCCAATCCTGATGTTCCTCCCTCCAGTTTCAGTGGGCTAAACGATGTTTTGGTTCTAACGAGACTCACACCATAGACCTACGTACGTATAGCTCACATTCCCGACGGCGATTTCGAACTGTTAGTGTCGGTATTGTGCGTCCTGTTGCTGCCTGAAGGGTGCGTTGCAGCTGAGTTGCATTCAGCCTCCTGTCTCGACGAGCTGTTAATCAGAGATAACGGTCATCTCTGGTTACCCGTGGACGATCTTAGCCTTGCTTTCTTTTAACGGTTCCTGTTGTCTGAGGTCACGAAGAGGTCCTGTAAATTACCCTTTGGGTCACCAACAGCTGCAGGCGCCTTCCTGTGTGTCTGTCCCACTTCCAACCTTCCTATGACTCTCCATGCCATAGCTTCGGGTAGGTCATGTTGTTGTTGCATCTCCCTACTTGCTCACTACACTATCTGAACCCAAGTGCTTGTGTAATTCGTTTGGTAGAGGAAACGCAAGTTAACACCAACCACCCCTGTAGTAACTTTCTGTTGTGACCACTTTCTGAGTTGCCGTAATGTTGCTGTCTACCCTCCGTGTAAACGACAGAAAGATGTCGAACCATTTTAGTTAATTCTGCCGATGCCAGTACTTCAGAACCCAGAAATCTCAACTCAGCCTGTAACTATTTTGACCAGTGTAGTAACGTCGAACTGTTGACTGTTTAATGACGAGTGTAAGCCAAGAAGAGGCAAATTCCGTCGCACATCTTTTAACTTCGAGGGATTTTCTCGCTGCCGTTCTTCCAATAAAGCAGACATGGCGATGATGTGCGGAATGGCGACCTCGTTGGCGCAGTCAAGTGTCGGCAGAGGGATGGAAGGGGTGCTTGTTCAGGCCGCGGCCACCCCCAGCTGTCACAACAGGCCGGCTTCCGCCCCGCAACCGCAACCCCTAGCGCCAACTGCCTGGCTGCCCGTAGCCCCCCCGTGCGTGCCGTCTCTAGCAGCTTCGCCTGCTGCAGCCTTCCTATGCTCCGCTTCTTGACCCTCTCTCTTTACAGGCCCCAGTGTCAAACCTTCGAATGTTTGTAAACCTACTGGACCTAACTGCTATGGTTCCTAGACTTACAAACTACTTAAACTACCTTACACTAACGACAACACTGAGATCCGTACCCCAGGGAGTGCTCGAACGAAATGTTCAAATTTCTGTTAAGCATAAGGGACTTCACTGCGCGGTTATCAGTGCCTAAACTTACAAACTACTTATCAACTAGCTTATTTTTATTTCTTTATTTATTTAAAAAATCTTTATTTCATAATGATACTACAACCCATCACCAATAGAATTAATGGGTCCTAATTTATACAACTCTAATTAACAGTGGTTTACTTAACTCTATATCATTCTAGAAACTACTGCAAGGTCTACTAAAGGATTCCTACTTCCTACCTCTAGGTTTCCTATGTGTTATTAGCTACATAAATACTACAGTGATTACACGTGTGCCAGTACGTATAAACCTAAGGGTGGCCATGAATGTCCACCGAGCGAAACCCAGTGGACGTGCCCCTGGCACTGGGCTGGCCATGACGGTCACTGCAGCTACTGAGTTCTTTTGAGGTTTGATTTAATTTAATGACTAACTATAATGTATACTCTGACTTAACCTACAGTCGAATCCGGGTGTTGCGCCCAGCCCCCAGGACCAGAGCATGGCGGATTCCGCCAGAGAACTGGCGGCCGCTCCACACCCCGGCGGCATGGCTCTGGGCGCAGGTCATGTCCGTGTGGACAATCTACTGTCGATCTCGGAGGAAGTCCCCTCGCACTTTGCTAGACATGGCATCAGCGATACTGTCCAGGATCTGGAAAGTGTCAGGTTGTCTAGTTAGTGCGTGAGTGTCGAAGTTCGGTAACTGACGTCTCAATTCGGAAGCTACCCCGTCGTACGAGGGGCACAAGTATATCACATGCTCTGGTGTTCCCTCTGGCGCTCCACAGTCGCACTCAGGTGTTGCCCTCTTCCTAAACCGCCATAGATATGTCGGAGAGAAAGTGTATCAATCCACGGCTGGGTTGGAAGTGTTTCATTGTCAGTCGTTCCTGCACAATCGACAGAAGCTCATTGGTCCTCCTACGGGTTTCACCCTGATCCCACATCTCTTGCCACAGCTCTTCACCTTTCCTTTTTATAGATGGCTTCCCGTGGAGAGGTTCATCCAAGATATCTGCAACCCTGTCATGGTTTCCTCTTTTCACCCAGTACCAGGCTGCAAGCTCCCTGATTTTTATATCCAAAGGGTGAAGACCCATGAGCATGGGAAGTGCCCCTCCAGGAGTCGTCCTATCAGCGGCAACCGAGTGTAGCAGGATGTTTCTCTGTACTCTTCTCACCGCCATGGCAGGCACAACCCGGGTGAGCCTGTGGGCCCAGCTGCCGGAACTATAGTCCATGATAGATACGAGTATACTGTTATGATAGAGCTTGATGAGGCTGGGTGGGAGGTGAAACCTCCGATGCCCAATCCCAGCAAGCCTATGCTCGCTCAGCTACTGCATCCCTATGGGCCGAAAAGTTCCAGCGTTCGTCTATTATTACTCCGAGATATCTTGCCTGAGATCGCCGAATAACTGGCACCCCCGAAATTCTCACCGTTGGGTTACGGACTAAGTTCTCTTTCAGGAGCAGGTAGCTTATACTAAAGACGACACAAACATCCATGCCAGAGGGGGGGATTCGAACCCCCGACCTTAGCGGCCGTGCAGACTGTGACTGGCGCGCCGCAGACCGCTCGCCCACTGCGGCCGGCTACGAAATGTTCAAATGTTTGTAAATCTACGGGACTTAACTGCTTGAGTGTTAGTCTCTAGCTTACAAATTACTTAAACTAAGGTAAACTAACCTAAGGTCAGCACAAACAGCCATGCCCGAAGGGGGGAGGGGGGACACTCGAACCTCCGACGGCGAACGGCCGCGCGCACCGCAGCACAGCGCTTCAGTGCCCACGGCTATTCCGCCGTTGCGAGGACTCGAACCTCCGACGGCGATCAACCGCGCGCTACGCAGCAAGGCGCCTTGGAGCCTTCTATTCGTCTCTTCTGCGATTTTTACCCCACACACTTCCATGAAATGCTAAATTGACGAATCTTTGATGTCTCAGAATGTATTCTCCAATCCAAATAGTGCAGACAGGAAGAAGATAGAGGCTTTTGAAATGTGGTACAACAGAAGAATGCTGAAGATTAGATGGATAGATCGCGAAACAATTGAGGAGATACACAACAGGACCCTAGAGAAAAGGAATTTCTGGCATACCTTGACTAAAAGAAGTGATCGATTGGAAGGGCACATTCTTAGACATCAAAGAATCGTGAACTGGAGGGAAGTGCGTGGGATAAAAATCACAGAGGGAGACCAAGAGATAAATACAGTAAGCAGATTCAAATGGTTGTGTATAGTCGTTCTTATGAGGAGATGAAGAGGCTTGCTCAAGATAGAGAAGCGTGGAGAGCTGCACCAAACCAGAGTTCCAACTGAAGAACACAACAACTATAACAACAACAACAAATCAAATGTTTGTAAATCTATCGGACCAAACTGCGTGGTCATCAGTCCGTAGCTTACAAACTACTTAAACCTAGGTAAAGTAACCTAAGGACAAACACACACATCCATGCCCCAGGGAGGACTCGAACCTCCACGTGGCCGAGGAGACTGAGGCGCTTCAGTCACGGTCTGCGCGGACACTACGGTCAGGGGTTCGAATCCCCCCTCGGGCATGGATATTTGTGCCGTCTTTAGTATAAGGTAGTTCATAAGTAGTTTGTAAGCTTAGGGACTGATGACCCCGTAGTTAAGTCCCATAAGCTTAACAAACATTTGAACAGTTTTTGAACCTCCACGGCGAACAACCGCGCGTTCCGCAGCGAGACGCTTTAGACCGCTCGGCTACTCCACCGCGGCTATAACAACATGTTCACTTTTGTTTGTGTCCATTATAATAGCTTTATGAGGGAGGTAGTGTAAATATAGTGGCCTGAAATGTGGATTTGAGTAATGAAATTAAGCCTTTCAGGGGCGCCGTCTTTTAAAAGTCAGTGTGGGTGCTCGTGGTTTCATTTTTAATTACCTTTTCGGCCACAAGGTTCAAAAAAATGGCCAAAAAGTGCTCAATTTCGCTGATTTTTGCTTGCAACCTAGAAAACATACCAGTCATATTTGACGCTCTGTCAGTAGCAATAACATTGCGTGATTTGATATTTAGAGAAAAATGAGAGAGATCATCCACTGTTAATACAGTACTTCAACTGTGGTAGATTCAATATTATAGAAAACAAAAGAAGAAGCAAAAAATCATTAACCACTGGTACGTTTAGGAAATTTTAAGATTTGATTTGGTCCTGCATCTCTATCATTAGATGCTCTTAGCCCTGCAACGACTAATTTCTTAAAGTGCATAGTTATGTGAGTATGGAACACTAAATTTGATATCCAGTTTTAATCTATTCGACAATGAACTTTGCCCCTTTCATTTAGATAGACATATTTCCTCATGACTGACAAACAAAGATAACTGATTTTTTAATGAAAGTCCAGCTCCAGTTACAATTATTGGTGCTTTATTTAAGCCCACACTACCGGTTTCGGCCTCTATGTTAGGCCATTTTCAAGTGTGACAGATGTTATGCCATAGAGAAAGCAACGTCAAGTCATCTGTCACACTTGAAAGTGGCCTAACATAGAGGCCGAAACAGGTAGTGTGGGCTTAAATAAAGCACCAATAATTGCAACTGGAGCTGGACTTTCATTAAAATTTGAACCACAGTTGCGGCAACAGCAACCATCAAGTGATGGAGAAACTAATAAAGATAACTGAGCCAACGAATTGTAGTGTGACAAGATATATACCCATGCTCCACTTGTATAACTTTCAGGAAACCTTTGAAAATGCGGTTATTTATATGGCGACAAAGCACAGATCCCACCCACGTGACCCGTTTATCGCGGCGCCTGGTTGCTCTCCTTCAGCAGACAATGGCGCTTCGTGAATAGAGCAATGCAGGGCCGGCGCAAGCCCAAGTGCCACCCGGTGCGAACTCTAAATTGCCGCCCACCATCCAACCCCACGATTTTTTGTTTTTCAAAACGTTTGTGGACTTTCATTTTAACAAATCTATAGGAAATGTCAGCAATCAATAGCAATTTTTGTTTTTACTTTTCAGATCTACCTAGGTTTCGGCCGCTGAGTGGCCAGTCTCAAAAGCCTTTAATATGTGCTTACATGCAAACCGCCAGGTTGACAGTTACGTTCAGCATGACGGTATAGCTGTAAACATAAAGCATTGAGAATAGCCACACTGTACCAGAAATATATGTACAGCTGGAGAATAAAAACAAAAAATGCGACTGATATGTGACATTCTCTACAGATTTGTACAAAACAGTCGCTGGGCACCAGCTCGAAAATAGAGTTAAACCTGATTGAAGAAATATAGCTAATATTGACGAGCCTAGTGAATTTACGAAAATGTTCAAATGTGTGTGAAATCTTGTGTGACAAAACTGCTAAGGTCATCAGTCCCTAAGCTCACACACACACTACTCAACATAAATTATCCTAAAGACAAAAACACACACTCATGCCGGAGGGAGGACTCGAACCTCCGTCGGGACCAGCCGCACAGTCCATGACTGCAGCGCCTTAGACCGCTCGGTTAATCCCGCGAAACATGGACTTAATTAAGGTAAATAAACATTTTTCAATTGTTGTAAACAGATAATGTATTCTACGGAAAACCGTATACAGTAAATAAATGTTAGCAAAGTGATAGTGTGCGAGTAGTATTGACAAACAGAAGTACCGGTCAGAGTTTAATTGTTGTTCAAGCAGGCGCAGACATGGCTCAAAAACCAAAACGTTTGACTATCACTCAGAAACGGATAGCAAAAATTTTGAAAAATACGTCGAAACCCAACTTATGCCAGGCTTACTACCCATGTCTTAAATACTCGCTGCGTATTTACCCATTCGGAATACCTGTAGTCATCGTAGGTGTTGGACATGTTTGACTAGTAATGTTCAACCATTTTTATCCATAATGCGGGAAGAATAAAAAACGCGGAAACTGCCATTGAAGGGCTTAGCAAAATTGCTTGAGGCTTAACAGATAATCGAACATTGCATTTGAATTTCCAAATTAGATTTCGTCTTCTGCAATATTAGTTGTGAGTAGACGCAAGGCGCGTAACAGACTGGCAACGCTCGATAAGAACGCCAGACTCCCTCCCCCTCTGTGTTCCTACGGCGTAAACACGACGGCGCTGCCACAGTGGCGAGGAAGAAATTAGTCCTCCTCGCTCCCCTTGTTCAACAGGGGCGGCCGGCAGGTGGTCGAAGCGCCTTTTTTTTTTTTTTTTTTTTTTTTTTTTTTTTTTTTTTTTTTTTTTTGGTACTGAACTACGGGGTCATCAGTCCCTAAACTTACAAACTACTTATGAACTACTTACGAACTAGGACGGCACAAATATCCATGCCCGAGGGAGGATTCGAACCCCCGACCGTAGTGGCCGTGCAGACCGTGACTGGAGCGCCTCAGTCCCCTCGGCCACCGCGGCCGGCGAAGCGCCTTTCCACAGTTCCCGAAGCCGCTCCTTCCGAGGTTTGGTTTCGAATCCCCTCTTGGGAATGAATGTTGAGTTTCTACTACAGAAAAAAGGGCGGGGGGGGGGGGGTCGGCGGAAAGTGCCGCCCCGTGCGGCCGCACGTTTCGCACGTGCCTTGCGCCGGCCCTGGAGCAAGGAATAGTCAAAACCTCTTTCCTGGATACACTTTTCAGTTCATTTCTGTATATGTGTCATTATTAAGCTCGTCTACTAGCCTTGCAGGTGCTTTGCCCTCTACCTGCCCGCGATGTTTTACGTGAAGTCGTGTTTCGTTTTCATTGTTGTTACCTTAATATTGAAAATAAAGGTGGGTGACAGTTGTCATCCCCGCGACCTGTAATGCAACAGGAATTCACGCGACTGCTTCAGGGTTGAAGGCAGGGAGGGTGGAGCGCCAGCTTTCTGCGAGTGCTGACCTTGGGGGCGGAGGGGGGGGGGAGGGCTGTTGTCGGGAATGCGGGGGCGTGCCAGCACGTGGTGGCGGAACTAACGACGCCGCCACCCTAATGACCGCGTCACGTGGCCAAGCCCGCCCCCGCACGGCAGCACGTGCACACAGCCAGGCTGCAGGTGGCTGTCCCCAGAAACACCTGCAGCAGAGAAAATGTTCAAGTGTTTGTACACCTACTGAACCAAACTGTTACGGTCATCAGTCCCTAGACTTACACACTACTTAAACTAACTTACACTAACGACATCCGCGGTGGAGTAGCCGAGCGGTCTAAAGCGCCTCGCAGTTGCTCGCCGTCGGAGGTTCCAGTCCTCCCTGGGATTGTGTGTGTGTGTTGTCCTTAGGATTAAGTAGTTTGTAAGCTAAGGACTGATGACCACGCAGTTTGGTCCGATAGATTTAAAAACATTTGAACTAACGACAATACACACACACACACACACACACACACACACACACACACAAACACAAACAAACATGCCCGAGGGAGAATTCAAATCTCTGATGGGAACGACCTTCCAATCCGTAGAAGCATGCCATCGACACGGAGTGAGATCTTAGAGTACTCGTCTACTGCAAAGTCAGCAATATTCCTATACAGATGGGACCATATCGGTTGCACCCAAAAAAAGACTGGAAAAACATGTTCTGGTCAGATAAGTCCTGATTTTCGTGCTTTGATGAAGCAGTTACAGTGTAAATAAAAATTTAGAAGGAATCTGTAAATTAATAGTACTGCAAAAGGGAACATAGTACTATACGATGAGAAACAGTGTAAACATAACAAGTTCTTGCAACATTGTCTACAGCGATTAAATTAAAATTAAACAAGAACCTAATGTTTGAAGGGTTGTACAAAACACAAAGTGACGCAAGACCTAAGAAATATTACAGTAATAATTTATTTAATTGTGACCACTATAATGAATATGTTTATTTTGAACGTATTTCAGTTCGAGTGCATACCTCTGATTTGTTAAGCTTGACAATTTTCCAATGCACCCCGCCTATACCCTCCTACCTCACCCCTATATTTTTGTCTACATAGATACTCTGCAAATCACACTTAAGTGCCTGGCAGAGGGTTGTCTATTTGCTTAATTACAACAGTGTCCCAGGTTTATAACATTAATTCCATATTTCTTAGGATTTGTACAACCCTTAAAAAGTTACTCTTGTTTATTTTATTCGCTGTAGTCATTGTTCTAAGAGTTCGAGTGTGACAGAACACTACGAAGCTATAGACCCAAGTTTTCAGTAACTCGTGTGTTGATTCTTCCGTCGGTTCTTGGTAGAACAAATTCATTTTGAACATTAAAATACTCAATTTTGTGTTTGTACAGGTTTGTGTATTTTGTTAATCGACTTTCGGCTTCTTACGCCATCACCCGAAATTTACTGAAGTTTAGTCAAAGAACTTACTTTGTCAACAAACTAGAAGAGATATTATATGGAGGAAAATAAATTATCTTCTTTGATGGAGCAGTTACAGTGTAAATAAATATTTACATGAAATCTGTAAATAGTACTACAAAAGGGAACATAGGTACTATATATCGAGAAACATTGCAAACGTAACAAATTCTTAGAACAATCACTACAGTGAATAAAATAAAATAAAACAAGAATCTAATGTTTGAAGGGTTGTGCAAAACACAAGGTGACACAAAACCGAAAAAAATATTACAGTAATTCATTATTTGTGACCACTATAATGAATCGATTAACAAAATAAACAGACCTGTAGAACACACACAAAATTGTGTATTTTAATTTTCAGTAACTGACTGAGTGCAAATGTAAATGTTCAAATGTTTGTAGAGTCTATGGGACTTAACTACGGGGTCATCAGTCCCTAAACTTACAATCTACTTATGAACTAGCTAATACTAATGACGGCACAAATATCCATGCCCGAGGGGGGATTGGAACCCCCGACCGTAGTGGCCGTGCAGACCGTGACTGAAGCGCCTCAGTCCCCTCGGCCACCGCGGCCGGCCTGGCTGAGTGCCCTGGTGGTGCCTTCGTAACGGTGAGCGCTGTTTCTCATGGAATGGACTGGCTCATCTGGTCCAGCTGAACCCATCATTGACTGGGAAAGGTTATGTTCGGCTATCTGGATAAATTTGGAGCCATCCATGGTTTCAATGTTCCCAAGCCGCGGTGGAGTAGCCGCGCGGTCTAAAGCACCTCGCTGCGGAGCGCGCGGTTGCTCGCCGTGGAGGTTCGAGTCCTCCCTGGGGCATGGGTGTGTGTGTGTGTTTGTCCTTAGGTTAGTTTACCTAGGTTTAAGTAGTTCGTAAGCTACTGACTGATGACCACGCAGTTTGGTCCGATACATTTACAAACATTTGAACATTTTTGAATGTTCCCAAACAATGATTGGCTTGTTAGGCAAGGCAATGCGGCATTATCACGTAACCACAACTGTTCGTGTTTAGTTTGGCGAACGTTCTGGACAGTTCTAACGAATGGTTTTCCATCCAGATCGCCCGACAGTATCCCACTGAACAATGATGGACATAATCGACATGCAAGTTCGAGCTCAAAAAGGTACACTGGCACCACTTTCGAAATTATGGATGGCTGTAGAGGCAACATGGCTCAATTTCATGCAGTGACCTCCAATCACTTGTAAAGCCCATGCCGCGTGGAGGTTTTACACTTCGTCGAGCAAAAGGACGTTCGGCACGATATTAGGTAGTATCTTCTTCCTTTTATTTACACCTGGTGGCAGGTTCCGCTGAATGGATTCGCTGTCTCGATTTTGTTCGATCATGAGGCATGTCTGGATGGAGATTTACAGCTTTGAGGATGTTGTGCAGGGTATTGGCCCATCTCTGCTTTGGTCGTCCTTGGGTCTCTTTCAAAAGACTTCGATTGAGTAAGCTCTTTGCTATAGAATTGGCATGCCCAAACCATCACAGACGAGTTTCCCAAATTTTCTTTTGGATGGGAGCAACTGCTAAACATTCGCTGATGGTATCATTTGAAACGTGATCCAGTCGAGTGACGCCACGTGTCCATCTAACCACCTTAGTCTCTATTGTACCAGTGCAACACTCAGTATCATAGAGAGCGAAAGAGCGTATGACAGTCCGTTAGATCTTTGACGTCAGCCCTTCAGGTGGTCCTTCATGCGACGATCGCAGGTCACTCCTGTTATCTTTCGCCACTTCATCCAGGCTGCTTGCGTTCTTGCATTGACCTCGTCTTTGAGTTGACCGTCGTTAATGATTGTAAAACTGTGAAACTTAAATTTGGTTACTTGCGTTATATCTTCTCCACCAACGTTAATGATCCCAGATTATCAAGAGTCTGATGTCACGTACTTGGTTTCCTTGTTATTGAGCAGCAAACCACATTGCGCAAGTCGGTCGTTCCACTCTTGTGTTTGGTTCTGGAGATCAATCTTGTTCTACGTAGCTTGACATCATCAGCATAGAGAAGTGTCCATGGTACTGGCCCGTGGCTGAAGTTCCCTCCCCCCCCCCATCAGCACCTCCCAAAGATCTTTTAATTTTATTATTTTTTATTTTTTAAACAGGCCGGCACCTAAAATTTGAAATAGCACAATGTAACTATAATTTGCCAAGCATAAGAGAACGTGACATCGAGTCGCCAATGTGTTGGCGCCACTGAGAATGTGTGTTGTTACTGTGAGCGTTTTTTTTTTTTTTTTTTTTTTTTCGCTATACTGAAGTTAGCCTACGAGCCGATTGTTCATATGCGGCGACCCGCTGCTTAGCAGGTCTACGGCGCCACCGCGTGGAATCTTACGAACAATAATAGTGTTATTTTAGTTCAGTTTTTACACATACACTCTCATATGTATTAAACTGTAAAGACTTTTCTCTTTGGTTAGTAACATAGAAGCTGCTTCATTATTTTACGAGCTGATTATATACACTCCATGTCCACCACATTGCTCCTCTTCCACTTTCAAATCAATGCGAACCTATTCATTTTGTTTCTTGTGCAATTGTTTTCGTAATATAATTGGTTAAATTATAAAAAGGGTAAAAATAAGTCAAAGCTAAGTAAATTCAATAGGCTTTATTTTTAAAAATTTAGCCCCCCCCCCTAGAACCAAATTATGGCTGCGCCACTGGCATGTGCAGGTCTGATATGACAGTGTCCACCACATGAATGAACAGCAGTCGATCCTTGGTGGACTCCTATTGTGATGTGAATAGCGTTGGATACTCCTGCGGCTGTTTGAACATAGCTAACGATATTAGTATCCTATGACTTTTCGCACCTCAGTGTGTATCTTTATATAGGCTGGACGAAACGTTCGAAAAACCATCATTAAATCCAAACTAAGTAGCAAACAGCAAATCACATGAATAAGGGGATGGGGGAAAAACGTATAGACTCTGTCACCAACATGGCAGCCATCCTGAAAGTCTCCATCTTGGAGCCAACTCAAAAATTTCCTGTGAGGAAGTAGTCATGTGACATATCAAACAGACAGACAATATAACCACAAAAATGATGACGTTGTTGTTTTGAACATAGCTTTATTCATTCTTGAATTATAACGAACACCAGTGATGCACTCGACAGCGTGAGTATTAGGTACGAAGAAGGCAACAAATAGAGTTTTAAGCAGCGTAAAGTGCAAACCCCATGCCTGACATGTTACGTACCTTAAATGTTTCATAATATATACTGATGTTCACGTTTTAACAATTTTCTTTTACCAGGTTACGATAATGTCATTATCAAAAGAAGGAAGCACCGAAGTAATCTTGATATTAGAAGAAAAAAGCACACGGGCCATTTCTAAGGTTTCGAACAGCCGTCCCCCCCCCCCCCGACTAGATAGGATGTTTCTCACAGTGCAGTTGCCAAACTTTTGACCAATGTTGACAACAGATTCCGTCACAGATAAATTGAAAGCTGAAAGACCAAAATCCACCACGGATGAAACAACAGCGAGTGTGTTGGCATCATTTAGCAAGAGTCCGCAACGGAGCACGGCACCCACACAAAAAAAAGTTCACCCGCTCTACCACCTAATGACCTAGACCGTCGATTATAATTCACAGAATGGGTGACGCAGCAACTGCAGTACGTCGGCATACCTGGATGTGTCCTCCCCCAAAAGTCGACTGGTGACCAGGTTGCAGTGTAGTGGCCACCATCTTTACCAGACCGAACTCCTTTGGAGTCATGCCAAAGTACTGGTTTATTCTGTGAAAATACCGCTGTGGATTATCTTAAGCTGCTGATTGCTGATGTGTGCGGTCAAATTCAGCCGGACGTATTGGTCACAGTTCATCAGGACTGGGTTCGGAGGACGGCATTAACCTTGCGAACAGAACACCTTTCTGAGATACCGTCATAGTAAACGCTAGCAAGGCAGGTGTACCAGTTTCTTTGGCTCTACAGTGTAGTTGAAAACACATTATACATCAATGAGTGGCGAAAACAAAATAGAAGCGCGAAAGAGTCAAGAAGGTGGCGAAAAATACTGTTTAAAGGTCTAGGTGACCGGTGTTCCTCCATACTGCATTATAAAAGATGTTCCTTTTAGAGGGTTAAGAACATGAACACTCACATAACACACAAGATCACAGAAAATATGATCACTAAAAGTAAGTACATCAATGGGCTACAGGAGAAACCCATCACACCAGTCCTCAACCCAGATCTGACAAGAGAATTAGTAGCAGAAGAAATGAAACAAATAATCAAAAATAACAAACACTAATATAAGCTAACATGAAAACATCTACATCTACATAGATACTCTGCAAATCACATTCAAGTGCCTGGCAGAGGGTTTATTAACCACTTTCATAACTTTTCTCTACCGTTCCATTCTCTAACAGCGCGCGGGAAGAAAGAACACCTAAATCGTTCCGTTTTCGATCTGATTTCTCTTATTTTATTGGGATGGTCATGTCTCCCTAAGTATGTGGGTGCTAGCAAAATATGAGAAAACCATAAACAATATACACAAAAGACTAAAATACCATAAGGCACTCGTCACTTAGTCACACAAAGGGAACTCACCGGTCTTAATAAAAGAGATAGAGTATATTGAGAGAACTGAACAATATAATCAAACTAACCAGTGATCCAACACAAAGATTCCAAAGAAACCTGAAGGCACTATGTTCAAATGTCTGTAAATCTAAGGGACTGAACTACGATGGTCATCAGTTCCTAGGCTTACAAACTACTTAAAGTAACTTCTGATTAGGAAAACACAAACACCCATGCCCAATGGAGGACTAGAAACTCCGACGGCAAGCAATCGCGCGCTCCGCAGCAAGACACCTTAGAACATATTGTTAATCTATGAAAAGCCAAAATGCTGTTTCACTTTATAGATGTTAAAAAACTGTTTATTATCGCCATAGGCCTATTTCGGCTCTGTGGCCATCATCAGGCTATCTGCGGACAAATATTTATGATTACAATGAATGAAATAAAGATACTTACAATTTTAATACATTTTCCGTGACATATTATTTCAGACTCACTTCCATATAGCATCGTGGAGGTATAATTGATTATAATGACTGCAATGATTGCAGTATACATGTTCTTCAGATGGTATATATATTACGTAAATTACGTAAGAACATGTATACTGCAATCATTGCAGTCATTATAATCAATTATACCTCCACGATGCTATATGGAAGTGAGTCTGAAATAATATGTCACGGAAAAAGTATTAAAATTGTAAGTATCTTTATTTCATTCATTGTAATCATAAATATTTGTCCGCAGATAGCCTGATGATGGCCACAGAGCCGAAATAGACCTATTGCGATAATCAACAGTTTTTTAACATCTATAAAGTGAAGCAGCATTTTGGCTTTTCATAGATTAACAATATGTCCTTAAAAGACATACACAATGCTGCAGGCCCAAATGAAATGAAACACCTTAGAACGTTCGGCTACTCCACCGCCGCATTTCGGAAGTGTCAATGTTTGCTTTATATCTTTTCGGAACGCAACACTCAGGCTGCCGAATGCATCATTGCTGCCACCCATAATTAGTTGTAGCTCGATAATGAATAAAGCTATGTTCAAACTAACGTCATCATCGTTTTTATGGTGGAATTATCTATCTGTCTGGTATGTCGCATGAGTACTTTCATATTGGAAATTTTCAGGGTGAATCCAAGATGACACCTTTCAAGATGGCCGCCATGTTGGATAGATGGTCTGCAAGTTTTCTCCCCTCCTCGTCCTCATGTGCAAGTACTTTGTTTTACCGTTTGCTACTCTGTTTTGATTCAACCAAATATAATAAATATTCAAATGTTTCCGTTTCTTATGTATGATGTTCTCAAAATTTACCCCTTTTACTAACATTTTCCTTTGTTTGTAATGTAGAAAATAATTCTATGCATATTAAATGTCTAGTACCATTACCGTTCTTAAAGCTTTCATAATAATGGGGAAACTGCATCCATCAAAACTGAACGTCGGAACGACCAAATCGTTAAAATTATAAATATATTAAATATTAATAAAATGTAAGAAGAAAACAGGAATTTTTTTTTAAAGTTTCAGCAAAGACAATCTAAAAGTACCAAATGTTTATATATCAACTGAAAACAAAATTGAAAGACATATATTCTTTAAAAATTATATTCTTTTAGTATACCGGGAAAATCACAGTTGTAAAAAAATGTATTTCTTAAATCTGTAAATAAAAGTGTAGTAAAGGTTAATAAGTGGCAGTAACCCGCCTATAAAGTCCCTATGGATAATGTGGGAACGACACAAAAGCATAGCGCATGCATGTCTGTACCAGTTGAAACTAAATTTGCTATATTGTTTGTGTAAATGTATCTACTTTCTATAAGTGAAACTAATTAGAAATAAAATGAGGCATTGGAACACATACTAGGTGGACACTCAGAAATGAAAGAATTCCTCCCCCCCCCCCCTCCTTTACCGGATAGAATTCAGATCGCTATCGTGCTGGAAACAAAACAAGTTCGAAGAAAATTGTTTTTTTGTTGCTGCAATACCCAAGACGTTTCCCCAGCAACAATGTGGAAGTGACGATCCCGACATAAGTATCTGGTATCAGAGCTCGCTAATAACACTAGTTCATGGTGCGTTTAGACCATTTGGGTGACATTAACTTTGCCGACTTCTATTGGGAGTAGGGCCGATGGTTCCATGCGGTTATGGTTTTGACGACTTTTGCGGGGCAGCTGTGTATGCGGAGTTTGGTGACATCTTTTTTCGAAATGTGAGTGTTTCGTCTGAGACGATCGGGGGTTCGAATCCCCCCCTCGGGCATGGATATTTGTGTCATCCTTAGATTTTTGAATAAGCTACTATAGTATTTTAACTTACCATAACGGTAGTGGATGAATGAAAGTCGGTTTTCCTCTTTTTTTCTAGTTATAAACTTATCCATAATTGGAAGCTATCTTAACAGCACAAAAGAAATAAACGGCAGCAGATACATTACATTCCACTGCAAGTAAGAACTGCACTGTAGTGCGTGACATAGCAATAACGGTGTAAGGACAACAATGGACAACGGTTAAAGGAAGACTGGGCAATAGCCGATGCTGTTATCAATGTATCGATAATTAAAATCTATAGATGGCTTTCTTGACTGTCGATAGTTCTTGTCCCTTTTTCGTTGTATGACTGATAATAACAATATCATTCAGTTTCACTACACGGTAGCTAGGTCGTGTCATATTTTAGTCTCTTCGGAAGTTCGAGTCAACCATTGGGCATGTGTGTGTGTGTTGTTCTTAGTATACGTTTGAGTAGTATTTTATCGTTTAGGTGATAGGGGGGGTCCGGACCCCAAAGAACCCCCCCCCCCTCTATTTGGCTACGTCCTTGATACCATGTTCACGTATCATTATTCTTCTCGGTGTTTTTCCGATAACTTTAACTTGTGTAACATGTCCTTCTGATAACACGACTCTTTTATGTTTATGTTAAATTCAACTCAGATGCAAAGTATGTTTAAATTAACTACTAAAGGTTGCGACGTCATTTCGTGTCAGATGATCATAGTGGTAACATACGAGAACTTTTTGACGTGAGGTAACGCAAGATGGCAACGACAGGCGTCAGTCACAGAGGCAAGTAATAGTGCAGTATCTTAGGGTACATTTGGTGAGTCCGTCGTTCCGTTAGCTGGGCCACCCACGTCATTTTAGACCACGATGCTGCTGGCGCCAGCGTCAGATTTATCATCTGCCATGAAAACGGATGGGGCCACAGCCGTAATGGCAGACGAAATGGGATCATCGACCTCATTAACGAAGTCATATTTCTGCGAAAGCGACTTCCCAACGTAACTTTTTTTTTCTAATTGGGGTCTCGCTATCAGATACTTTTGACGTTGTAGTTCTGGAAGCCACTATGCCAACGGAACCGAGAGACGTTTGCGGTCACCGCCATTCGTTAAAAGTGCTCGGGAGCTAATGATGTGGACGAGGTGACGGGCCCACAGGTTACACAGCGAATCCAGAGTTTTTTTCTTTTTGGAGAGACTGATTGGTGCCACGCCATTTTCAGGCGGAAAATCCATTAGTAGCAAGGTCATGAGGTGACGTGATCATGGGAGTGTAGAAGACGGGGGGGGGGGGGGGGTGCGAGAGGGAGGGGAGGGCTAAAGGAGAGACGAGTGTCAGGTAGCGAGAGGTCTGCTCACTCTACCTTAGGCCGTCGGCACACGGAGCGTGTGTCTGAACGTGTGCGGTCAACGTGCCGAGTCCAACGTGCGCTGAACGCTAGGAGACGCCGAGACTTGTGCATAAGATACGTGTGTCTCAACCACAGACATACAGTGGCGATCAAAGTAATACAGCCACCTGGCAAAGGTTTGGAATAGAGTGCACATTTATTACTAGACATGTTTGAACTATGATGGAAGCAGAGCCACATTGTACCAGTCAGTTATATAGATAACACAACACAAAAGAATACCAGACCACAGTGTAAATAAATAAATAATTAAAAAGTTAGAGCCAATTGACATACATATTTTGTACTTGACGTCTTATGAAATTTACAGGAAAGAGTCTTTTTTTGCATAGGACTACATTAGTATTGCATTTATTATTGAGGACTGCCCTGTACCTCTTAAACATAGAGTCTACTAAAGGCCTGCACTCGACGCTACTGAACGAACACCAGGCTATCTGGATTTCTTCCCAAAGTTTATCTAAAGATGTAGCTTTTGAGCAGACAATTTCTTGTCTACGATCTCCTTTAAGGAGAGACGGAAGGCAATTTTCTATCCATATTCTGCCAGTACTATTTTACGCTTTGAATAGGTACACTTTTCAAAGGAACTATAAGTGATAAAACAACGAAATTTCTACTGCATATATATATAACATATATGTCTCAATTTACAAGCAAAATAAACACAATAACTCAATTGGTTTTGAAGATTTTTTTTATTCTTTCACGAGTAAAATTTAACTTTTTTAGTACATTATTATAAAACAGTTGATGATTGCTTTGTGGTTCTCTGTTTACTTGTAATGATTTATTACCATCTTCAGTACAATAAGACCAAATTTCATCTTTCTGACCCCATTAGTTTATCAAATAAAGGTAGTTTGGAGAAAAATCCATTTAAAGTTTAATATTGCAATTCTAGTACAGATATTGATGAGAATTACTTAAATACTAATATTTTCCTGCACCATATTGAGCATTATCTGAATCATACTGATCTTCTTTTCTTATCTCGATCCCTCTTCTTTTCTGTCTAGCTTCTTTTGTGCATCTTCAGTACAATAAGACCAAATTTCATCTTTCTAACCCCATTAGTTTATCAAATAATGGTAGTTTTGAGAAAAATCCATTTAAAGTTTAATATTGCAATTCTAGTACAGTTATTGATGAGACTTACTTAAACACTAATATTTCCCTGCACCATATTGAGCATCATCTGAATCATACTGATCTTCTTTTCTTATCTCGGTCCCTCTTCATTTCTGTCTAGCTTCTCTTGTGCATTTTAAATTAGCAATGTCGGCTTTGCGGATTCTCTCTTTATCTATTTGCACCAAGGATTTTGCAGTATTTCCACTAGATTGTACGTCCAATAATTCCAAAACATCCAATTTTCTAGTTACACCATCATTGACGCATAAAAAAGCATCATAAACACCAAATTTGAGGGTTGTGATCTGAACAAATACAGTTTTTGGTAACGTTCGAAAACAATAACAAACACGATCGGAGCAAAAAGTATCGATAGTAGATAAAGGGTAGGAAACATTGAAGCGATAAAAACAATAGAAGCATGAAATAATATCCAAGGAGTAAAAGAATGCTGTGCGCGTTTTCTCCGCATGGCGCAAAACGGTAGGCGTGGCCAGATTGCACAAAGCGTCAGAAAAACCATCATATCTCACGAAAAAAAAAAAAAATGTCGGATTTATACAAAACAAAAACTATTTCACGCATGAAATACCAGGCATTTAAAATAAGCTAAAATCTAAAAATCGAATTTTTGAGCCCAGTTGCCTTCCGTCTCCCCTTAAGTTCTCAATGGGTGAGGCGTCAGTGGATTGAGGTGGCCACTCTAATACTTCAATATTGTGCTCTTCAAATTTCCATTTCAGCGGCATTTCCTCTAGCATAAGGCAGCATCACATTTGACAAGATGTCTATGTACATTTCTGCGTTCATTATGCCGTTGATACGGTGTATTTCACCAATGCCGTACCATGAAAAACATCCCGATACCGTAACACTGCCGCCACCGATTTTCACAGTTTTTAAAGTATACTGGGGATTAAATTCCTGGTTTGGTCGGCGGCGCACATAGACTTTTCCATATGAGGCAAACATATTGTACTTGATTTCATCGGACCAAAGGATGTTCCTCCACCAAATGTTAGGTTTTTGTTCATTTCTTCGGGCAAAAGGCCAACCAGTTCCGAACATTTGCTTTTGAAACACGCGGCTTTTTCTCGCAATGTGCCCATTCAGTTTTGCAGATCTCAGTCGGATTTGAATCGTTGAGGTTGTTCATCATGTTTGTCACTAAACAAAATGGGTTTCAGTCGTGGTGTTGACAAACTGATAATGCTGATAAAGAAATATATATAAGTGCCTTGATAATAATTTTGCGCGATAAGTATAGATAGTGTTACATATGACAGTTGTAAGGCCGGGTTTGGAGTGGCATCAAGAACTTAGAATGAATAGTTACTGTATTAGATTAAACTAAAACAGATCTGTCTAATGATATTAGTATTCTATAATTATCGTGCAAAATTATTATCAAGGCACTTATATATATTTATTTATCAGCATTATCGGTTTGTTTCTAATAGTAGGTAGTTCCAGTTCTCAGGTTATATTCAAATTTATTCCTTGTTTTATCCTCCACACATTGTATATTCATTTATTACTGTTTATTTTTTAAGTTGATAACTGTAATAACACAATGTCAAAGAAATGTTATACTATGTATGTCGATCTAAGTAGAGACATTTGTCATCTCTTCCCATACTGTACCTAAACAAAAATGTTCAAATGTTTGTAGAGCTTATGGGACTTAACCACGGGGTCATCAGTCAAACTACTTATGAACTAGCTAAGACTAAGGACGGCACAAATATCCATGCCCGAAGGGGGATTCGAACCCCCGACCGTAGTGGCCGTGCAGACCGTGACTGGAGCGCCTCAGTCCCCTCGGCCACCGCGACCGGCTGTATCTAAACATTGTAACCTCTTTGACACAGCAGTCAATACTCTGAAGATGGCCTAACAAGCCGAAAACCGGTTAAGTAAACAAAAATTAACTTGTAGAACACACACAAAATTGTGTTTTTTTAATTTATTTATGTTCTATCAAGAAGCGACGGAAGAATCAGTCTAAATAACCATTGTATAAATTTATTAGTAACATAATGTACAAGACGGATACACGACCTGCATGGCAGTGTTTGTTCACAGGTGCCGTATTATAAAATAACTAAACCATAAAATCACATTGATCAAATCTACTTACGCATGTTTTATTTCTTTAAATAATAAATTTGTATTTAATCGACCAATAGGAGAAATCAGATGTAATGAAATGAAGTATTAATTACGATAATCAATTTCATGTTTATTTTGTGTTTAGTGTAAGTGTTTAAACGTGTATTTGGTATTTGTATTAAATGTGCAGTATACTTGGCAAGAGCGTTGTACGTTGGCGAGGGGTGGAAATGGGGAAGTTCGTGACGTATGGGTTTCTCCGGTGGACAGGTATAAAGGCTGGCCGAAGCGCCCACGGTGGTTAGTCACTTTTTCCTATGTTTCAGGTACAGCGGGAATAGCAGCAAATGCTTAGCCTGCACAACCATCGCACCAAGGTCGAGGTCCGTCAAGAAAGTGAAGCGTGAAGCACGTGGTTAGTCTGTGTTTGGCTAGCGTTCGCGACGGCGAAGCCATCCGGTCTGTGCCGTGACCTTAGGAAGAGTGAGACTAAAAGTTTTCAGAGTATAAAAGTGCGGTAGAACTTAGAAAGATTTATCGAGTGCTGTTAAACTTGCAAGATTCCTTTCGAGTTGTCGTGTGCTACGTAAAATTTGAAATTTAGGCACTATGACTTGAATACTTTTCCGTTGTAAACCGATTGCAAAAGTGCATTTTATCAGGAAGTGTTAACTGAGTTATCATAAACATTCATTCATTCCATATCTATTGTTGGACATTGTTTTTGTCTAATAAATTGTGTTTATAAAGACAAAGTATTCGCGGTCAGGCTCAGACTAATGGAACGTTTGATATTCGTTTTTTTATGAAGTGGACAGTAGCCTGGTGGGATAATTAGAATATTTTCGGCAAAGCAAATTTTGTCTGGGAGATAACGAGCTATATTATGTATCCCAACATACAGTGCTTTTACCGGTGACAGTGTTTTTGATATGATAAATAAGCAGACTATTTAATAATTTTAAACATCACCATCATCATCATTAGAGACTGATTATGCCTTTCAGCATTTAGTCTAGAGCATAGTACCTCTAATAAAATTCCTCCATGATCCCCTATTCAATGCTAACATTGATGCCTCGTCTGATGTTATGCCTTTTACTTCAAAATCATTCTGCCCCGAATCTGAGTACTTTCTTCTTGGTCTACCTCGACTCCTCTTACCCTCCACTGACGAGCTCATGAGTCTCTTAGGTAACCTTGCTTCTCCCGTGCGTGTAACATGACCCCACCATCTCAGTCTGTTCGCTCTAACTGCTTCATCTATGGTGTTCATTCCCAGCTTTCCTTTGATTTCCTCATTATGGACACCCTCCTGCCATTGTTCCCATCTATTGGTACCTGCAATCATTCTTGCTACTTTCATATCTGTAACCTCTATCTTATGAATAAGGTAACCTGTATCCACCCAACTTTCACTCCCATACAACAAAGTTGGTCGAAAGATAGAGCGGTGCACTGCTAACTTAGTCTTGGTACTTACTTCCATCTTGCAGAAGAGAGTAGATCTTAGCTGGGCACTCACTGCATTAGCTTTGCTGCACCTCGATTCCAGTTCTTTCGCTATGTTGCCATCCTGTGAGAAAATACAACCCAGGTACTTGAAACTGACTACCTGTTCTAACTTTGTTCCTCCTATTTGGCACTCAATCTGTTTGAATCTCTTTCCCACAGACATTACTTTCGTGTTATTTATAAGAAATGCACCCTTCTTCTCAGTTTTAGTTGTGTTTTAAAGTAATCATATGCAGGTTGGGACTGTGGGCGAATTTTTATCATCCCCTAGACAGAGCTAAACTAGTACAGTGAACGTTAGTGTAAATATGAGATTCTCCACAGACAACCCGTCAAAATAACCTCGCAAACAATGGCTGGACGTAATAGTATTCGACCCACCTCGCATTTCAAGGCGGTGGGTTTCTCTGTACAGTAAACGAATAAAGGAATTAGTTAATGGTACAGATGGAAGCACGCCAGCCGCATCGGCCAACACGTCGTCCGCGGCTGAGTTGTCACTGCTGCTGCTGCGGCTGTCTTCAGCTTCGGCCAGCCGCAGAGTGGGTGTCTTGAGTGTTTTCGGTCGGGCCGAGGATGTCCTGAGGACAGCACAAGGGCGGCAGCTGTCTGCGGCTCAGCTGAGCTCAGCTCTGCCATGGGAAGGCGGCCACGGCGGATTTCCCATCCGATAACGCCCGCCATCCGCCGCTGCCGTCGGCCTTCTGTGTGACCAGCCGGGCCATCTGGGACCTCACTCACACCCACACACGCGACGCGCAGCGTTTTGGCCGTTCAACCTATGCAAAAAACAGACCGCAATTATTGGAGGCGAAGGGCATGAAAGGGTACCAGTGGTTGGGAAGGGAGTAAGACAGCAAATGTTGTTCAATCTGTACATTCAGCAAGCTGTGAAGGAATTCAAGGACAAATTTGGACAGGGAATTAAAGTCCAGGGAGAGGGAATAAAAACCTTGCGGTTTGCTCACGACATAGTAATTCTGTCAGAGACAGCAAAGGACCTTGAAGAGCAATTAAAAGGAATGGATAGTGTCTTGAAAGAAAGGTATAAGATGAACATTAACAGAAGTAAAACGAGAGTAATGGAATGCAGTTTCTGAAAATCAGGAGATGCTGAAGGAATTAGATTAGGTTAATTAGACGATTTATTATTTATTTTGTTTATTTAGCTTATGGCAGTTTGAAACATAAAAATGTCACATGTGTTGCAGATTACAAATTACAAATGTTTACCCTTAGATTATATTGCCGCGAGAGACCACAAGCACCGACTGCCGGCGTGGCGCAGGGGATAACGTCACTGACTGAGCTGCTGAAGCTCGCCGGTTCAATCCCGCCCATTGGCAAAAATTTATTTCTTTGTAATTAACAATTCCAGAATGTTCTACATCTTTCTTATGTTCACTTGTAAATTCTACTTGTTTTTTATGTTAACTGTTCTTCTAATTTAAGGTAAATTCTGTCTGTGTATAATTAGCAGCTCTTCCTGAAAGGGAGTCAGTGCTGCACGTATGTTAAGTTCGTAATAAACGTGCTTTCAGTATTAGTTCTGTGTTCAGTTGCCTTCGAAGTCAAGCCTGCTCCCATTTCAACGTGACATTATAACAATTTTTGACATTATTGATTTATAAACAAACGTCCAGATTTTTTATATATTTTACAGAATGAGTAGTCCCAAATAGAAAGTCACTGAATGTTTCACAGTATGCGCGGTATCTGCACTCCTTCACAATATGCTGCATAGTTTGGGGAGGGGATTTTTCCCCATTTGTGGAGAGCGTCTGCACATCTTGCATGTCCGGTGCGTATTCGGTTCAGGATTGTCCACACGGCGCGGGGCTGATCAAACCCTGGTGGTTTCTCCTCGATGCAGGGCAGGCTTCGACACTGTGAAGGGTAGTTTTGTCGCCTTGTTCAGTCCATGACTGGAGGACGTCGAACTTGCTTACCGAAAGCTTTGTGTCCGTAGCACTCCTCAAGCAACACGTATTCCCTGGGTAGTGCTAAAGAACGATCACTTCGAGGAAAACAGCTAATGCCAAGACGTTAAGACGTCAGAAAATCCCAGCGAGATAACTTCTGATGGCCGAAGTAAAGAAGATATAAAATGCAGAATGGCTATGGGAAGAAAAGCGTTTCTGAAGTAGCGAAATTCCTTGACATCTATTATTAGTTTAAATATTGGAGTTCAGACAAAAAGATGATAGAAGCATATTCACAGAATATACGGCATAACTGCGAATGGGCAAAGCTGAAAATGTGATCCCAGCCTGGATTCGAACCCGGGTCTCCTGCTTTCTAGGCAATTGCGCTGACCACTACACCACTGGAGACACAGTGATAACCGCACCTGCAAGGACTACCTAAGCACGCCTCCCGCCAGACACTAATTCCCAGTTTTACCCTGCCCACAGTAGTCAAACTCGTAGTTTCATTAACTACTTCCCGTAAGAGTATGAGCCCCAAATTTGCCGACCCCTCCCCACTAACGAAAGGATTATTACCCGTCACCGGCATATTATATATATACAAGTGGCGTCTGTTCTTGTGTATAGATAATAGAAGCTGTTGAAATGTGGTGCTACAGACGACTGATGAAGATTATATGGGTAGACCACTACACCACGTAACAAATGAGGAGGTGCTCAACAGAATTGGACAGAAAAGGTGTTTCTGGCATATTGTGACTAAGAGAAGGAATAGGTTGGCGGAACACATTCTGAGACATCAAGGAATCGTGAACTTAGAGGGAAGTGGGTGGGCTAAAAATCGTAGAGGTTAGACCGAGGGACGAATACAGTAAGCAGATTCAAAAGGATGTAGGTTGCCGTCCGTATTCTCAGATGAAGAGTCTTGAACAGGACAGGTTAGCGTGGAAATCTGCTTCAAACCAGTCTGCGGACTGAAGACCACAAGAACAACAACATTAATTTTAAGTTTAATTTTATTACGTAATTTCACACTGGAAATTTAATTTGTCATTAATTTATGAATTCTTGGGTAAAATTAACGTGCTATGCTAACTGCTAATTGCAAATGCGATGATTTCATCTGCTAATGTTCGCGCTGCCATTACTTGTAACTTTTGATGGAAGTCTCCAAAAGAGAAAGAAGTTCAGGGGTACTGTTGACAGTTCTTGACACAGAGAAGAGACGAAAAGAAGTCAGCTCAGATCAATAAAAAGGAACCATAGAAAGACAAATTAAGAAAGAAGTAGAACATCATTTTATATATGGGAAACAGGATGAAGCTCAGTTCAAAACTTAACTTCTACAGCTCGGACAGAGAGCTCGCTGTAAAACTGTGAGACATAAAAATGGCGAGTTACTGTTTGACATAGGAGATGCGTAAGTGAAAGATGGTAACGGTATATTGAAAACCTGTACAACGCTGCTGAAATTGGAAGTTTAGACAACTATGTTGAAGATGAAAAACCAATTGATGAAAACGGTAAGGGAGTATCAATAACAAAAGAAGAGTTCTTATTTACAGTAAACAGGTTAAAATCAAAACTGCTAGAGCTAACGTCCCTGCTTGGAGCCTGCAAAACAGTGTTAACAACAACAAAGGACGTTTACTGCGGTATGTGAAGACAATGATTTGCGTACCATATAAACTGAATTTTAATGAATAAAGAAGTTGAATGCAATATAATGACTTTCGTTCTATGTTTACCCGTGACAATTCAAAGCGCGGATTTGGTGTCTTTCTGAAATTATTCTTTTCTACACTTTCTGTCTCTTAGATAACTTTTTACTTCTGACGCCGCTGTTAAAGCGAAATAGCGCAAGGAGTGAAATGAGCAGTTGTAAACGTTGGACGCCATTCTAGATATGAGCGGCAGGAACACAGCATTGTATGAAAATGTAGCTGTATCGTGGGAAGAAGCCAAGAATGGAAATGTGCCGTACAAAGATATTAAAGCGAAAGTACAGGAAGTTGCTTCCGCTACAGAGATTTACATCCATTAAGCCACTGCGTAAGATACCTGGTCCCACGGAGGCTTTCACGTATTGCAGCTGTTTCACTGCAGTGACAGCAGCCGTTAGTCAAGAGAACGCTGCCGCGGTGGAGTAGCCGAGCGGTCTAAAGCGGAACGCGCGGCTGCTCGCCGTGGAGGTTAGAGTTCTCCCTGGGGCATGGGTGTGTGTGTTGTTCTTAGCTTAGTTTACCTACGTTTAAGTAGTTTGTAAGCTAAGGACTGATGACCACGCAGTTTGGAACGATAGACTTGCAAACATTTGAACATTTTTTTTTTTTTTTTTTTTTTTTTTTTTTTTTTTTTTTTTTTTTTTTTTTTTTTTTTTTTTTTTTTTTTGCAAGAGAACGATACGCAAAACGTTGTTTACAATTTCAAATGTTTGTATATCTACGGGACAGAACAACTGTGGTCATCATACTCTAGGCTTACAAACTACTTAAACTAACCTAATGACAACATACACACACACACACACACACACACACACACACACACACACATACACACTCGAGGGAGGACTCGAACCTCCGGCGAGAGCGGTCGCGCAGTACGTGAAATGGCGCTTAGAACCAGAACCGGTCGGTCACATCCGCGAGACGGTTACAACTTCTAACGTCTGCTAAATGAGTGATCTGCCCAAATATAATGTACGCGAATTATTTTCTTAAGATAACATCGAAAGAAACAGATCTGCTTACAGCACGGGAATGGCAGTGCGCTCTAAGGCGCCTTGCTGCGATGTGCACGTCTGCTCCCCGTCAGAGGTTCGAAACCTCCCTCGGGCATATTACCGGTTGAGATTTTTTGTGATCTCTCAAAGGCTTTTGATTGTGTAAATCATGGGGGTTCTTCTAGATAAGCTCAAGTATTGTGGTATGTGTGGGACAGTGCACAAATGGTTTAAATCATACTTAACTGGAAGAGTTCGGTCTTGGGTCCTTTGCTGTTCTTAATATATATTAATGACTTGCCATTCTACATTCACGAAGATGCTAAGCTAGGACTTTTTGCTGATGATACAAGTATAGCTATCACACCTGACAAACAGGAATTAACCGATGAAATTGTAAATGATATCTTTCAGAAAGTTATTAAGTGGTTCTCTACAAACGGACTCTGATTAAACTTTGATAAAACACAGTATTTATAGTTTCATACAGTAAATGGCATGACACCATTAATACATTTAGACTCTGAACATAAATATATAGCTAAGGTAGAATATTCAAAATTTTTAGGTGTTAGCATTGACTAGGGACTGAATTGGAAGAAACATATTGAAGATCTCCTGAAACGTTTGAGTTCAGCTACTTATGCTATCAGAATCATTGCAAAGTTTGGTGATATACATCACAGTAAATTAGCTTACTATGCCTATTTTCATTCGCTGCTTTCATATGGGATCATATTCCGGGGGAATTCAACATTGAGTAAAAAAGTATTCATTGCACAAATGTGTGTAATCAGAATAATTTCTGGAAACCACCCAAGAGCATCCTGCAGACATTTATTTAGGGATCTAGAAATCTTCACTGTAGCTTCACAATAAATATATATTCACTCATGTAACTTCTTATTAACAATCCGATCCAATTCAAAAGTAAAGCAGAGTGCATAGCTACAACACTAGGAGAAAGGATGATATTCACTAATCAAGGTTAACTCTAACTTTGGCTCAGAAAGGGGTGAATTATGCTGCAACAAAAGTCTCTGGTCACTTACCAAGTAGCATCAAAAGTCTGACAGATAGTCAACTAGTATTTAAAAAGAATGTAGTTGAATTTTTAGATAAAACTTTAGAAATAAATAATAAAAAACAACAAAAAATGCAATAAAAAATCCTTAAGATATTGATATGCAAGTGTAGACAACATTTACGAAACCGACACGTTCCACATCATTACGAAATGTCGTATATATGTTCTATGGAACAAGTATTAATCTAGTCTTATATATATATAGAGCTGAAAACCCGGCGTTGCCCGGGCGTTTATTTATTTACTCATTCCTGCCTTGAGTTAGCAGATCTCCTTTCCCTTCACTCTCTGAGCATCTCCTTTTTTTTCTAAAATTATGTTATATTTATCAGAGAATATATAAAAAAATTACGCTGTCTTGCATAATGAACAAAATTATAAGTTCAGTACCCAAACAAAGATAGATAGTAGTAAAAAAATTACATATAAAATTCGTAAGATCTCATATTTATTGAATTATGTGTTGTGCAACTGTATACTTTTACTAGTATATATTCATTTGTATAAGTGCTGTATGTCTGTAAAATCTCTTGGGAATACAATTAGCCGGCCGCGGTGGCCGAGGGGACTGAGGCGCTTCAGTCACGGTCTATACGGCCACTACGGTCGGGGGTTCGAATCCCCCCTCGGGAGTGGATATTTGTGCCGTCCTAGTTCGTAAGTAGTTCATAAGTAATTTGTAAGTTTAGGGACTGATGACCCCGAAGTTAAGTCCCATAGACTATACAAACATTTAAACATTTTAAATACAATTAGTAGTAAAGAAGTAATAGATTAAAACTTGGTGCGTGATGGGGCAGTTTTCCATGAACATTACTGTTTATGTCCTTATATCTCATGAACTACGTGTCGTACTGTGATACAGTTTAGAAAGCAAATTCAAATATAGATGTGTGTATACTGTCTGTAAAATTTCCTACAATTTGTAGTGTAGAAATTACAAACTGTAATGTCATACCGAATGCCGCAGTTCTAGTCCATGAACAGGGGAAAAGTAGTAAGCGAGAAATTTTTTCCTTTCATAATTTTGCTTTGGTTGTAAGCGAGAAATAGTTCAATAAAGGTTTGAAATTATTTTCAAAGTTTGGTGTAAGTAGTTAAATAATATCGTTTTCATATACTGTATGCATAAAGTCTCGTCGCATTATGTGGCAGTTTCTTGCAACTCCTGTTGTTTATGACAATATATCTCCTGAACCCTGTGCCGTATGTCGTTTTTACCATTACAGAGTTGGAACCTCACGGTAAGGAAGATGTGTACCAAATTTGGTTGAAATCGCTCCAGTGGTTTAGGAGGAAATGTTCATAAATGATGCATATACCTGGGTATTCTCACGCGGTGGCCTCTCATTATTTATTATGTCATATCTCCTGAGCTATGTGTCATGCTCTTTTGTTTTTGGGTCAGGAACCTTCGTCGGCGTACAGTGTACAGTTCACCAAAGTTCCATTGCAATACAATGAATGGTTTATGAACGCATAGAGAACATACAGACAAACATATGCGTGTGTGTGTGTGTGTGTGTGTGTTTGTGTTATCCTTAGCATAAGTAAGTTCTGAGTAGTTTTTAAGTCCAGGGACAACAGCACTGCAATTTGATCCCAGAGCTTTACAAACAGTTCTATTGGTACACGCGGAATGTTTCCGTGAGTGTGTGCAAAAATTTAACAGAACACAGAAAATGCTCCACTGCACAGTCTTGGAAGGGAGCCTATGGTCGGAGAAGTTGGCTTAAGGAGATATGAAACTACGAGGATAAGTCAAATAAGGCGCATGCACGTGTGTGCCGTATACTGCGTGCGCATGTTTCGCCAGCAAATGGCAGCATATGTATGCTTGACGTATGACATATCGCAGACACTCAGTCAGTCCGAGGCTGTTAGCGCACGTTTGCACATGTGTTGCATGAGTGAACACGAGAAGAACAGCGTGCAGTTGTGCCTTTTTTTGTGGGCCAAAGAACTGTCCACAGAAAAAGTGCATCGTGAAATGCGTCCCGTCTATGGTGACAAATGTTTCTCACGGAAAGCTGTGTTCAATTGGATCCAGAAGTTTGACCGTGGAAGGAAAAGCATCAGAGATGGGGAGCGTCCTGGTCGTCCTTTCGAGGTGTCAACTGCAGCCGCATTGCAGCGTTTGGATCAGTTCATCCGTAATGACCGGAGTCTGACGACTGATGACATAGTGCGTGCTGTAGACTGTTCACATGGACCAGCATGGTACATCGTGGGTGAAGAGTTGCAGTTTCGTAACGTTTGTGCACTTTGTGTGTCCCCCCAGTTGACTGAGCAACAAACTGAACAGAATGAGTCTGTCCTTGCAGCATTTCACTATGGCCCCAAAAATCATTTGGGTGGTCGTCATTTTGATACAGATGATGCCGTAAGCTATGAGGTTACACACTGCCTGCGACAGCAAGCAAAGGACTCCTTTGCTGCTGGGTTTTAAGGCCTAGTAAAGAAATGGCGTAAGTGCCTGAAAGCACAGGGTGAATATGTGAAAATTTGAATTAAATTGTCAGAAATAGCTTTGATAATTTTTGCCTCAATTCAGTTTTGCGACTTATTTCTTGACTCGTCCGCGTAAAATTGTCTACCGCTTTGTGTCCTATTACTGTTAACAAGAATTATATACAGAAGGATGGGAAAGCTGGTAGAAGCTGACCTCAGGGAAGATCAGTTTGGCTTCACAAGAAATGTAGGAACACGGGAGGCAATACTCACTTTACGGCTTATCCTAGAAGACAGATTAAGGAAAGGAAAGCCTATATTTCTAGCTTTTGTAGATTTGGAGAAGGCTTTTTACAATGTTGATTGGAATAAACTCTTTCAAGTTCTGAAGCAAGCAGGAGTAAAATATAGGGAGCGTAAGGTTATTCAGACAGCAGTTGTCAAGAGTTGAAGGGCATCAAAGGGATGCAGTAGTTGGGAAGGGATTAAGACAGGGTTGTAGCCTTTCTCCAATGTTATTCAATTTGTACATTGAGCAAGCTATAAAGGAAAGCAAGGAGAAATTTGGAGAAAGAATTAAAGTTCAGGGTGAAGAATTAAAAACATTGCGTTTTGCCGACGACATAGTAATTCTGCCAGAGACAGCAAAGGACCTGGAAGAGCAATTGACGAGTATTTATTACTTTTTTTTTCAAGAAATTTTATTGTTTGCAAGTACATACTTTGCAGTGGCTGTCAGTTCAATGCATTAACAGTAAGAGGGTCGACTTAACGCATAGTTTTAACGGAGAAATAAGCATTCCAAAACTGACCAAGATGGCGGACAGGCTTCAACTGACGTACGTGCTCGGCATAGATAATGCCATCTCCCTTTATTCTAACATCCTTGGCTACACCAGGAATGGAAGGTTTAAATCAGCTATAACTTTGCCCTTGCTTCATATGATGCCATAATTGTTAAAGTAGATTATATTTTGGACAAGGAATTGATGGTACCGAATTTTTGAATTTGAAATAATTTAGTTAAAGTACAACACAAAATGAACATTAAAGCAAATAAACCGCGGGTTGCATATTAAAGTCGGGCACCATAAAAGCAACAGCACGTTATAAAACTTACGGAAAACATCTATCTGGATCTTGCACTTCATATTGTAGAAGCTGGAAATGATAACTTTTACTTATTTAATACGTCAAAGTTTGAGATACTTTCCGTAGGAGATTAATGTTCAGACTGTTCACTTCGCTTTTCATTGTTGTGTGACCGTGGGTGGAACATGAAGTTACTGGTAATGATAGAATAATTTAAAAAATGATCGGACTTGGTGAAGTTACAAAAGAAATGACTGCAGGTTCTAAAATCAAGCAAAGTATTGTATAAGGATGATTGATTGTGATTGAAATTTTGCAGACAATGCGAAGCGATTGTAATGGCGTCTGAACATTAAACTATTACGGATGAAAAACATTAAGAAATTAAATATTTAACGTGAAGGAGTTTGAATTAAATGAAAACCAAGGAGAGGGAATGCTTTTGTATTTTCAGCAGACAAAGCTATTTGAACTGGTGTGTAGGAAGTATGAGACAGGCGAAATACCCTCAGAATTTAAGAAAAATGTAATAATCCCCATTCCAAAGAAATCAGGCGCAGACAGGTGTGAAAATTACAGAACCATCAGTTTGATAAATCATGGTTGCAAAATTTTAACACGAATGATCTACAGGAGAATGGAAAAGCTGGTATAAGCTGACCTCGGGGAAGATCAGTTTGGACTCACAAGGAACGTAGGAACCCGGGAGGCAATACTCACTTTACGACTTATCTTAGAAGATAGATTAAGGAAAGGCAAACCTACATTTTTAGCTTTTGTAGATTTGGAGAAAGCTTTTGACAATGTTGACTGGAATACACGCTTTCAAATTCTGAAGTCAGCAGGGAAAAATTACAGGGAAAGGAGAGTTATTTACAACTTGTACAAAAGCCAGACCGCAGTTATTAGACTCGAAGGGCATGAAAGGGAGGCATCAGTTGGGAAGGGAGTAAGACAGGGTTATAGCCTTTCTCCGATGCTATTCAATTTGTACATCGAGCAGGCGGTGAAGGAAAGCAAGGAAAAATTTGGAATAGGGATTAAAGTTCAGGGGGAAGAAATACAAACATTGCGTTTTGCTGATGACATTGTAATTCTGTCAGAGATAGCAGAGGACCTGGAAGAGCAGTTGAATGGAATGGACAGTGTGTTGAAGAGAGCGTGTAAAATGAACATTAACAAGAGCAAAACAAAAATAATGGAATGCGGTCTTAGAAAATCGGGTGATTCTGAAGGAAGTAGATTAGGTAACGAAACAATGAAGGTGGGAGATGAGTTTTGTTACTTGGGTAGTAAAATAACATGCGATGGTCGCAGTACAGAGGATATAAAATGCAGAATGGCAATGGGAAGAAAAGCATTTTTGAAAAAGAGAAATTTGCTAACATCGAATATTAATTTAAGTGTAAGGAAGTCTTTTCTGAAGGCATTTGTGTGGAGTGTTGCATTGTACGGGAGTGAAACATGGACGGTAAGCAGTACGGACAGGAAGAGGATAGAGGCTTTTAAAATGTGGTGCTACAGAAGAATGCTGAAGATTAGGTGGGTAGATCGCATAACCAATGAAGAGGTACTAAACAGAATTGGTGAGAAAAGGAATTCTTGGCATACCCTGACTAAAAAAAGGGATCGCTTGGTAGGACACATTCTTAGACATCGAGGAATCGTAAATTTAGCGTTGGAAGGAAGTGTGTGGGGTAAAAATCGCAGAGGGAGACCAAGAGACGCGTATAGTAAGCAGATTCAAGTGTATGTGGGTTGTCGTTCTTATGAGGAGATGAAAAGGCTTGTTCAGGATAGAGTAGCGTGGAAAGCTGCATCAAAGCAGTCTCCGGACTGAAGACCATAACACAACACATTTTCAGCAACAGCTTGCATTATTCTTACTTACATGAGTGGATACAGGTATGAAAGACATCTTCTCAGTTCGGATACAGACAAGAGAGTAGAAAAACTACTATCACGGTTCCGTTTTCTTGCTTGTTCGGAAATAAAAAATGACTAACGAAATTAAATTAGTTGCATTGCGAGTCAGAGGGAACCGGAGGCGATAAGCATCGCTGATCAAAGATAAACAAAAAAGGAAAAAAAAATTAAGTGTATCGTTACACTGGCTCACCACTTTTGGGGCGGACGGTCCACGTGTGACGCAGGAGCGCGAAGGAAAAGTAAGTGATACGTCATCTTAGACCGTTCATCAACTTATTCCTGTCTCCCCTATCTGGTCCTGAATTTTCGGCCAAATTTCTGCCACGACGTGTTAGTTGGGACGGAGGCGGTGTTAAGACCTCAAAATAAACGACAGCAGGCGATAACTCGATCCTGCTACGAGCGCGGACGTCTGGCTGAATTAGAAGACGCCCGCTGAGCCTCTGGGCCCGCCACGGTCGCTGCCTCCGCAGCTTCCAGAAGCCGTGCCCAGACCGGCTGTCACAACGGCACCGCGTTAAGTCGCCTCAGTTATGCTAATTGCCCGGTCTCGGCAGCAAACAAGCAGTCAGCGAGTGGGGAGCTCGTTAAACGCACAGCCCGATACTGGCATGCGCCTTACCAAGTCGAGGGAATTAAAACACCAACCTATCTGGGATCCATGCTCCCCAGATCCTCGGCCCACGTTCGCTGCATTGGTATCGGACAGGTGTCATACAATAGGTGCTGCCGGTGGGAACTCTCCCACACAATTACGGGTGACAACGACTTCGTCTGCTCTACGAAACGAGCATCAGAAGCAGGAGATGAAAATAACACAAACAAAGAAAAGACGACAAGAACAGAAAAATATTCCAGCGTAGCCCTGTCGATGATCTAAAGTCCCGATTGTGTACCAATTAGGTTAATAAAAGAAGGAGGCGATCTCCCTTGGTACACAAAACAGGTCAGGACACTGATGCAAAAGCAAAGGAAAAGGCATGCTAAATTTAAACGAACACAAAATCCTCAGGATTGGCGATCCTACACAGAAGCTCGAAATTTAGCGAGGATTTCAATGCGAAACTCTTTCTCGAAATTTAACTGAAAACCCTAAGAGATTTTGTTCATATGTTAAATATACTTAGCGGCAAAACACAAACACTACACTCACTACGTGATAGTAATGGCGATCCTTCCGTTGACAGTGCTACTAAAGCAGAGTTACTAAACATAGCTTTTAGAAACTCATTCACCAAAGAAGACGAAACCAATTTTCCAGATTTCGAATTACGAACAGAGACCGGAATGAGTAACGCAGAAGTAGAAATCATCGGATTAGTGCAGCAACTAAAATCACTTAACAAGAGCAAGAGTTCTGGTCCGGATTGTATACCCATTAGATTTCTATCTGATTATGCTGAAGCGATAGCTCCTTACTTAACAGCCATATACAACCGCTCACTCATAGAAGGATCTGTACCAAAAGATTGGAAAGTTGCACAGGTCACACCTATATTCAAGAAAGGCAGTAGGAGTAACCCACTAAACTACAGGCCTACTTCATTGACGTCAATTTTGCAGCAGGGTTTTGGAACATATCCTATATTCAAATATTATGAATTACCTCGAACAGAATGATCTAGTGACCCAAGGTCACAACTAACTCTTAATTCATACGAAGTGATGGGCGCTATCGACAAGGGTTCGCAAATCGATTCTGTATTTCTTGATTTCCAGAAGGCTTTTGATACCGTACCTCACAAACGACTTTTAATGAAATTGCGTGGTTATGGTATATCGCCCAAATTTGTGATTGGATAGGGCATTTCCTGTCAGAGAGGACACAGTTCGTAGTAATCGATGGTAAGGCATCTACTAAAACAGAGGTCATATCGGGCGTTCCACAGGGTAGTGTTGTTGGTCTTCTGCTGTTCCTTATTTACATAAACGATTTAGGGCAAAATCTAAGAAGCTGCCTTAGGTTGTTTTCAGATGACGTCGTCATTTACCGTCTAGTGAAATCATCTGAAGATCAAAACCAACTGCAGAACGATCTGAATAAGATATCAGTATGGTGTAAAAATTGGCAGTTGACTCTAAATAATGAGAAGTGTGAAGTCGTCCACATGAGTACGAAGAGAATTCCGTTAAACTTTGTTTACAAGATAAATCAATCAAAAGGGAAGGCCGTAAACTCCACAAAATACCTAGGCATTACTATTACTTCAGACTTAAATTGGAAAGAACACGTAAATAACGTCGTGGGAAAGACGAAACAGAGACTGCGTTTTATTGGCAGAACCCTTAAAACATGCAACAGAACTACAAAAGAACTTGTCCATTTTTGGAGTATTGCTGCCCAGTGTGGGATCCTTATCAGGTGGGTTTGATGGAGGTCATCTAAAGAGTCCAAAGAAGGGCAGCTCGTTTCGTATTTTCACGATACAGGGGAGACAGCGTTACGGAAATGAAAGAGAATTTCGGATGGGAATCATTACAATAACGGCACTTATCGCTGCGGCGTGTGCTACTTACGTAACTCCAATAACCAACATTCTCCTCCGAATACGAAAATATATTGTTGACTCCCACTTACATAGGTAGAAATGATCATCAAAATAAAATACGAGAAATCAGAGCCCAAACGGAGAGATTCAGGTGTTCTTTCTTCCCGCGCGCTATTCGAGAATGGAATGGGAGATAAATAGTAAAATGGTGGTTCGATGAACCCTCTGCCAGGCACTTAAATGTGATTTGCAGAGTGTAGATGCAGATGTAGAGTTGCTGATTCAATAGCCCCATACATAGTTATCATATACAACCGCTCGTTCAGCGAACGTTCCGTACCCAAAGACTGGAAAGTTGTACAGGTCACTCCAATATCCAAGAAAGGCAGTAGGAGTGATTCCAAAACAACCGGCCTACATCAATGACGTCGGTTTGCAGCAGGATTTTAAAACATGTACCTACTTCAAATATTATGACCGAGCGAGGTGGCGCAGTGGTAACGCACTGGACTCGCATTCGGGAGGATGGTGGTTCAAATCCACCTCCGGCCATCCAGATTTAGGTTTTCCGTGATTTCCCTAAATCACTCCAGGCATATGCCGAGATGGTTCCTTTCAAAGGGCACGTCCGATTTCCTTCCTCATCCTAACCCAACAACACCGAGCGTTAGCTCCGTCTCTAATGGCCAAGCTGTCGACGGGACGTTAAACCCTAAGCATCCATCCATCCATCCAAATATTATGCCTCGAAGAGAACGATCTATTGACCCATTGTCAAGAAGGATTCAGAAAGTTCTTGTGAAACACATCTAGCTCTTTACTCACATGATGTAGTGACTGCTGTTGACAAGGAATGTCAAATGGATTTCGTATTTCTAGATTTACGGAAGGCTTTTGACACTGTACCTCACACGCGTCTTCTAATGAAATTGTGTGCTTATGGAATATCGCCATAGTTGTGCGATTGGATTCGTGATTTCCTATCAGAAAGGACACAGTAGGTTGAAAGTGACGGAAAGTCATCGTGGCGTTAGTAAAGCCACCAGAAGCAACTGCAAAATGATTTAGATAAGGTATCAGCATGCTGCAAAAAATGGCAATTGACCCTTAATAACGAGATGTTTGAAGTCATCCATATGGCCACTAAGAGAAATGAGTTAAACTTCATTTACACGATAAATCAAATTCAACTAAATTCCTAGAAGTAACTTTTACAAGCAACTTTAATTTGGAAAAAAAAAGAAAACTACAAAGAAAATATCGTAGGGAAGGCGAACCAAAGGATATGTTTGATTGGCAGAAAAGAAAATGCAACAGTTCTACTATATAAACTGCCTACACCACACTTGTGCGTCCTTTTTTTGGAGTATTGCTGCGAATCGTGGGATCCACAAGAGGTGGGACTGGCGGACGATTTTGAGAAAGTACAGAGAAGAGCAGCTCGTGCTGTATTATCGTGATATAGTGGAGAGAGTGTCACGGAAATGATGCACGAGTTGGGGTGGAAATCATTAAAACACAGGAGTTATTCTTTGAACAAACTGACGGTTTCGCCGTGGGTAGTCCTTTGTCGCCTTTGGTGGCCAATATGTTTATGGAGGACTTCGAGGAAAAGGTGCTGGAATCTGCCAGATTGAAGCCCACAGTGTTCTGGAGATATGTTGATGACGCATTTGTTGTGTGGCCTCAATGTTGAAGATAAGTTACAAGAATTTTTAAACCACCTGAATTCCATCCATAACCAAATACAGTTTACAATGGAAGTCGAAAAAGAGGGATGCCTTCCATTTCTGGATGTAATGATACGACATAAAGACGATGGCACCTTAGGACATTCAGTATATAGGAAACCGACGCATACTGATTTATACTTACATGCAAATAGCTGTCATCATCCGTCCCAGACGATGAGTGTTCTCAGAACACTGGTCGAAAGAGCACACGTCATTGCTGATTCATTGCTGATGAGAGCAGTCTGCAGGACGAGCTTTTACACCTGAAGAGAGTTTTTGAAGCAAACGGGCACTCTCCACAGTAGATACATAAGGCACTACGGCACGTCTAAAGAACACAGAAGATGATGCAGTAAGTTTTAAATCCATGGCTTTTATGCCATAAGTTGGGAGCCTGTCATCGAAAATCGGACGGATTCTGAACAAACACAAAGTTAAAGTAATTATTCGGCCCCCACCAAAGACAGCAGCATTTTTGGGTTCTATCAAAGATGATTTGGAGCTCCGTAATTCTGAGGTTTACGAGATACCCTGTGAATGTGGCCTTTAGTACGTAGGACAGACGACACATACAGTCTCGGAAAGATGCATGGAACACCAAAGACATGCCCGTCTCTTAAAACCTAATAAATCGGCAGTGGCAGAGCACTGTATTGATACTGGACACTCCATGACGTACGAAAACGTCAAAAATTCAGCCTCCACTTCATCTTTGTAGGACTCAGCGGTGAAAGAAGCAATGGAAATTAGCTTGGGGAAAAATTTATTTAACAGAGACAGCGGCTTCAGTTTAGATAAATCTTGGAATTCGGCACTTTCTTTAAGAATTTACAAAGACGCCGACACAGCACGGATCATAACACATCGATTTATCCGCAATAATCGATCGTGCAGCCACAGACACAATTTACACACACGTGTCCTTCCTTGCCGCCGAGTAACGTCTTTGGCGCCTTGTTGTATCTGTGGCCGCGTGCGCAGTAGCGCGGCCCGCGCGTTTATAAGCACGAAGCGCGTGCAGGAGCGTCAGTCTTCGCCTCTCTCTGAAGATGGCTGAACGTTTCTCAGCCTAAATATTAGAAGAATTCAACTTCATGCGGCTGCACGCCCGAAACTTTTGAACAGCCACTGCGCCGCGAAAACATGAAGATGTTAAACTGTTGTTTAATCCGATTACTGTTTCCCAACAGTCACGTGCTTTTATGTTTGAGGCACGCCAAGCGCATAAATTCTGTGCAACCTCCCCAGTTTACTAGCATCTATGATCTAAGCAGGTGGCAGACTTGTACAACACAATGTGACAAGTGTCTCAATTTTTTAAATGACTATATGAGAAATAGCTCAAACATTGCTGTGGTTGTGGTCAATGACGTTTTCACTTACCTAGATCGTATTTGTTCCATGTTTTATTCTTTACGCATTTTTTTAAATTTTCATTTTTTGTTTATTAATATTTTATAATTGTAAATTTTACTTTCTGATTTTGATAAATATGTATTACATGCGAATATTTTTCAATTTTACCAACATAGAAACAGCATTCAGTAAAGGAAAAAAAAATCATAAACACTCTTAAGTTTTCCTATTCATTCAAGATTTATTGTTGAAACAGTACACATGGAGTACATGATTTGATTCCATTTAACCCCCCCCCCCAGGGGTACAAATGAAGGCGCTAACTCTCCTCGATTGGAGATGGTGCTGGCCAGAGTACTTGCTGCACGTATTGAACATCTACATCTACATAGGATACTCTGAAAAACACATTAAAGTGCCTGGCAGACGGTTCATCGAACCACCATTATACTATTCATCTCCCATTCCATTCTCGAATAGCGCGCAGAAGAAAGAACACCTTAATCTTTCCGTTAGAGCACTGATTTCTCATATTTTATTCTGATGATCATTTCTACCTATGTAAGTGGAAGTCAACAATATATTTTCGCATTCGGAGGGGAATGTTGGCGATTGGTGTTTCGTAAGTAGCCCACGTCGCAGCGATAAGCGTCGTTGTTGTAATGATTCCCATCCCAGATCCTGTATCATTTCCGTAACGCTGTCTCCCCTGTATCGTGACAATACAAAATGAGCTGCCCTTCTTTGGACTCTTTCGCTGTCTTCCGTCAAACCCACCTGATAAGGATCCCACACTGGGCAGCAATACTCCGAAAAAAAAAAAAAAAAAAAAAAAAACGGACAAGCGCAGTGTAAGCAGTTTCTTTAGTAGTTCTGTTGCATCTTTTAAGGGTTCTGCCAATAAAACGCAGTCTCTGGTTCGCCTTTCCCACGACATTATATACGTGTTCTTTTCAGTTTCAGTCTGAAGTAATAGTAATTTCTAGGTATTTTGTGGAGTTTACGGCCTTCACTTTTGATTGATTTGTCTTGTAAACAAAGTTTAACGGATTTCTTTTCGAACTCATGTGGACGACTTCAGACTTTTCATTATTTAGAGTCAATTACCAATTTTTACAACATAGTGATATTCAGATCGTTCTGCAGTTGGTTATGATTTTCACATGACTTTACAAGACTGTAAATGACGGCGCCATCTACAAACAATCTAAGAGAGCTACTTAGATTTTCCCCTAAATCGTTTGTGTAAATAAGGAATAGCAGAGGTCCAATGACACTACACTGTGGAGCGCCCGATATCACCTCTGTTTTAGTCGACGCCTTACCGTCGATTACTACAAACTGTGTCCTCTCTGACAGGAAATCTCCTATCCAATCGCTAAGTTGGAGCGATATACCATAACTACGTAATTTGATAAAAAGCCGTTTGTGAGGTACGGTCTCACAAGCCTTCTGGAAATCAAGAAAATACGGAATCGATTTGCGAACCCTTGTCGATAGCACCCATCACTTCGTTGAGTACCGCGCGTAGTGCGTGTGTGAGTATTATCCTGTTGAACAACACATCACCTTCCAACTGCAAGAATGTCTACAACAGTCTGCATGTACCGAGCGTTGTCAGCGTTCCCTTCCCAAACACCAAAGGTGAACAAGGGCTATTGCTTAACGCACCCCAGACCATAAGATCTGAGATGGCGCCAGTTTATCGTGGAAGATTGGACTCGAAGGGACACAGTTGGCCAAATCTAAGAGGTATATGCAAACGATCATCAGTTACGTGCTGGCAGAATATGCTTCCACCGTTGAAGACCACGGCCCACCGTTCTGTCTTCCAAGTGATCTGTGACGGCACGAGTCGAGCTGTCCTGTGACGTGAGTGGACGACGAGCTAGAGGTATTCGTGCCCGTGGTCCCACTGCTAGTAACCGACTGGAAACAGCTCGTGTTGACTCTTCTGGGCTCACAAAACCTCTCAATTGTACTGCCGTAGCTGTACCATCTGCCGCTGCTGTCCTTACAGTACTATGATTTTGACGGACGTCTGTGCTTGCATTGACTTACAGCAACTACGGGCGTCAAAATGTTCACGTGACCATTGGAACCAGGATGTGCATCTACATCTATCCTCCGCAATCCACCGTAAGGTGCATGGCGGAGGGTACACTATACCACTACTAGGCATTTCTTTTTCTATTCCACTCTCAAATAGAACGAGGGAAAAAATGCCTATATGCCTCTGTGCGAAGCTTACTTTCTCTTATCCTGTCTTTGTGATCTTTATGAGAAATGTAAGCAGGCGACAGCAAGATCGTACTACACTCAGCTTCAAATTCCGGCTCTCTAAATTTCCTCAACAGAATTTCTCGAAAAGAACGTCGTCTTTCCTCCAGCGTTTCCCATTTGAGTTGCCGGAGCACTTCCGTGTCACTCGCGCATTGGTCGAACCTACCAGTAACGAACCTGGCTGATCGCCTCTGAACTGCTTCTATGTCTTCTTTTAAACTGATCTGCTGCGGGTCCCAAACACTTCAGCAATACTCAAGACGTTGTGCTACAAGCGTTTTATACGTGGGCCCCTTTACAGATGAAGTACATGTTCCCAAAATTCGCCCAATAAACGAATGTCAGCTGTCCGCCTTACAACCGTCTTACATGTTCCTTTCATTTCATATCGCTCTGCAATGTTACACCTAGATAATTGAACGACGCGACTGCATCAAGAAGCTCGCTACTAATGCTATATTCGAACATTACGGTATTGTTTTTCCTACTCATGTGCATCACCTTATATTTTTTCTCCTTTCATTTCATATCGCTCTGCAATGTTACACCTAGATAATTGAACGACGCGACTGCATCAAGAAGCTCGCTACTAATGCTATATTCGAACATTACGGTATTGTTTTTCCTACTCATGTGCATCACCTTATATTTTTTCTACATTTAGAGCCAGCTGCCACTCTTCACACCAATTAGAAGTATTGTCAAAGTCATCCTGTATGCTATTACAGCCTATGTATGCTATTACACCATCCCATATACTACAGCATCAGCAGCAAACAGCCGCAAATTACAAGTTACTCTGTCCATCAGATCATTTATATAAACAGAAAATTATAGCGGTCGTATCGCACTGCCCTGGGGCACTGCCCTGACTATACACTCGTCTCCGATGAACACTCGCCGTCGAGAACAATGTACTGCGTTCTATTGCTTGGGAAGTCTACCAGGCAGTCACAAATCTGTGAACCTATTCCATAAGCTCGTATCTTCGTTTGCAGTCTGCAGTGTAGCAGCGGGTCAAATGCCGTTTTGAAATCGAGAAAAACACAAAATCCGCCTGTTGCCCTTCATCCGTGACTTGCAACATCTCATGTGAAAAAAGGGCAAGCTGAGTTTCACACGAACGATGTTTCCTAAAGCCGTGTTGATTCATAGAAAGAAGCTTATCCGTCACAAGGATATTTATTATATTCGAGCTGAGAATATGCTGCAAAATTAAACAGGAAACTGATGTCAACGATACTGGCCTGTAATTATGTGGGTCAGTTCCCTCAGCTGCCGCGGTGGAGTGGCCAAGCACATTGAGGCGCTATGCTGCGATGCGCGAGGCCGTTCCCCGTTCGGAGTTCGAATCCCACCTCCGGCATGGACGTTTATGTCGTCTTTAGTATAAGGTAGTTAATAAGTAGTTTTATAAGTTTATGGACTGATGACCTGAAATTAAGTCCCTTAAGATTAACAAACATTTGATTTTCTCAGTGCTTCTCTACACTGGAAATAACTATTACTATGTCCTTCATTTGTGATAGTTGCACAACTGATGCGGCACGTCGAATGTATTTGGCAATTTTCCTAAAGGACCATAGTGCCAATCGGAAGGTCACAGTTCGACCTTTTCAAAGACGCTGTTGCGGAGGGCGTCTCGTGGAGTTGCACCTACTTTCTTCACACTGAGCCTTATGACTATTTATTTATTTAGCTTATGGTACAGTTTAAGTTGCACACAAAATTAGTAATACGCATAGAATGTAAGACGTAGATTAATTTACAAAACAGGGAAACTAAAAATTCATTATAAGAACACCGTAGAAAAATTATAGAGATATTTACAATACGAAAAAAAACATAGAATTACGAATAAAAAAAATAACGAAAGCAATAAGATATAAAGTAATGTAAAATGTAAATAGGTAAGTAGATGGTCAAGTAAAAGGTTGAAAAGTAGACTAGAATGTCCAGTTGCTGTAGCCATTGAATAGCAGATTTAGGAGCTGTCAGAAGGTCATCCATCTTTCCACGGAAGGCTCGAATAGGGCAGCTGAAGGAGATGTGTCGCATTGTTTGGAAGTCTTCAATATAATTACAGCTTGGAGAAGGTCTCAGGAGTGCAGTGCAGATCCAATTCTCCCCCGTCCAGTACTCTGTCTATTCAGACGGACCCAGATATGCCGTGGGAGATGAAATCTGAGTGAGGGCTGTGTGGGATCAGGAGTGGCGTCCATTCATCGGGGGCTTCAGTTGTCCATTCTTCACTCCAAGTATAATGACTGCTAAAGTTTTCGTTCATCAGTTTTTGAGCCAGCAGCAAGGGAGGCTGCCTAGATTTCAGTCTGGTTGAAGTGATTCTTTGGCTGTCTTGATGTATTGGCGGCGAGTTATTGGACAATATTTTTATTTGCTTCTCGGTCAAGATTATTCATTCGGCGTAGACTTGGAGGAAGGAGCTGAATTAATACTGGAAGCCAGTGCGGTGGGGTTCTTTTGATGACACCACTAATAATCCGCATTGTCTGACTCAGGACTGTGTCTACTTTCTTGGTGTGGGAGTTTTTCAGCCAGAAGAAAGAAATATGTTTGCCAAATTTGGTTGAAATCGGTCCAGTGGTTTAGGAAAAAATGTGCAGCATTGTCGCTTAATGCAGCAGTTTTCCGCGCACCTCATTGTGCATGACGTCTTACCTCGTGAACTGTGTGTTGTATGTAATTCTTACACTTACGGCGACCAACCTCATGGATTGATGTATTGACGCTTACGTGTACAATATTTGAAAAAGATTGGAACAAAACTGTTGATTTGTATGTAATACGTACACACTAACATGCGGACACTCGTCTTTATACAGGGTGTTAAAAAAGGTACGGCCAAACTTTCAGGAAACATTCCTCACACACAAATAAAGAAAAAAATTTATGTGGACATGTGTCCGGAAACGCTTAATTTCCATGTTAGAGCTCATTTTATTTCTTCCCTCCAAATCACATTAATCATGGAATGGAAACACACAGCAACAGTACGTACCAGCGTGACTTCAAACACTTTGTTACAGGAAATGTTCAAAATGTCCTCCGTTAGCGAGGATACATGCATCCACCCTCCATCGCATGGAATCCCTGATGTGCTGATGCAGCCCTGGAGAATGGCGTACTGTATCACAGCCGTCCACAATACGAGCACGAAGAGTCTCTACATTTGGTACCGGGGTTGCATAGACAAGAGATTTAAAATGCCCCCATAAATGAAAGTCAAGAAGGTTGAGGTCAGGAGAGCGTGGAGGCCATGGAATTGGACCGCCACTACCAATCCATCGGTCACCGAATCTGTTGTTGAGAAGCGTACGAACACGTCGACTGAAATGTGCAGGAGCTCCATCGTGCATGAACCACATGTTGTGTCGTACTTGTAAAGGCACATGTTCTAGCAGCACAGCTTGTGTGTGAGGAATGTTTCCTGAAAGTTTGGCCGTACCTTTTTGTAACACCCTGTATATAAGAGAAAACGGAACGTCTATGCAAAATTTGATCGAAATCGGTGAGCCACATGTCAGGCCTTCTCCTTGTGAAACAAAAACACAAAAAGGTCTATCGTGTAAAAGGGCTTTAGACAGCAGCCGCAACTGTCGATATTGCAGCGCAGCATGTGGCAGACACGCTTGGGTTGGCAGTGTTGTACGGCGACTGGAGGCGGTCGTTATTAGGAGGGCCGGGGCACGCGCTGCCCCCCCCCCTCCCCCGAAATATGCGGGGGCGCGGAGCGGAGCGCGGCCCGCATAGCGAGCAGTCGGCCTCATTAGGGGGCCGCCGCCATTGTGTGCTAATGCACCGCGCGCATGCGCACGCCCGCCTCCTGCCTCCTGCCTCTGCGTCTCGCCTCTGGACCAGCCAAGCTGCGTACAGACTTGCCGAGTTGCCGGAACCGTGATTTTCCGCTAACAGTGATTTCCGCGATTGCTACTTTTAAATCACCGTAATTCTAAACCGTGATTAATCACGGTTTAGAATCACTGTTTGACGTTTTCACGACATGTATCCCTCCGCGATTTCTACTCCTCCCGCTATTCCGTGATTTCAGCTCTTACCGATATTCAGTGATTTCTGCTCTTTTCGCTATTTCCGTGATTGAATCGCCGCGATTCCGGCGACTTGTATAATTTACCATGGAACTGACAAAAACTGAGTTAGATACTTTGTTATAATGTTTCATCTGCCAGTAACTAATTTATCATCTCTTTGTTGTTATGAAAGTTATGTTGTGAACCGAGAAAAGTAAATCTCAACAAATAAGTTAATAGTAAGCATAGTTTAAAATAACTGTACAATAAACTTTCTAATCACATCAAGACCATGAAAGAATAGTAAATATTCTTAGTAAGTGTAAAAATTATTTGAAAGGTAGGTGTTATTTCATTGTCAACGAATATATGCCCTCAATTTTAATAACTTCTTTCTTTAATGTAATTGATACTGCTGTTATTTAGATACACTGGCCTTTAATAGTTATCATATTACTTTAGACGTTTCAATTACTTACAGTAGTATAGTATCAGTTTTACTGTTAGGTGCCATATGTTTTTAAGATGTATCAAGCACAGATAACTGGATGCTTAAATAAATAAAAAGTTACTGCAGTTTCATTTCCAGTGCCATACACTTTTAACTCAAAATTTATGCATACATATGAAATAAGAAGCTGAGATCTTTACTATAATTGAAGCAATTAATGTGATATCAGTATTCCAGCGCAAGTCCCATGGGGAATGATTTTATGCACATGTTTTTTCGAGTTGATCATGCGTTGGTAACGGCTGCAGAGAGCGCATAACTCGGACTCTGATTGGCTGCCACGTGGTAGGAAAAATGCACAAGTGTATGCAAACTTGTCACTGTCCATAATCGGCTTTTAGCCGGTACACCCGCTCTTCGCTAGTCGGTGATTCGCTGCTATACCCGTTCTTCGCTTATCGGTGATTCGCTGCTATACCCGCTATTTGCTGCATTGATATTAGTACAGATTTCGACCCACATATGGCTCTTTTAGCCTTTGCTGCTTCTCTTCCCTCACCCCCTCTTCGCTTGTCCGCTATTCGCTGCTACACCTGCTATTCGCTGCTGCATTTAGTTCTCATTTCGGCCACCAGTTGGCTCTTTGTAGTTTGTACTGCTGTTCGCTGCTATTCCTGCTCGTCGCTACCCAACCGTGACCATGACTGAAATCACGGTCAGATTTCAGATCGCCGCGACCGTGAAAACAGTAAATTTTCAATCACCGTGATTTTTCACGAGTACGGATTTCTTGCCCATCTCTAGCTGCCGGCGTGTCTTTCTGTCACCATAGTCTGACGTGTATAGTCATCACACTCCCGTAGATCTTTGTTATACACTGCGACAGCAGCGCTCCAAGCGGCCAGCAAGCCGCATTTTTGAATACGATATTGGATAAGTGTCAATAGCAGCGTTTTTATTGATTTTGACATACTTCTACCTTACCTAATAGAAATCCCTGAATAACACAGGATATTGATTTGATTTGATTTTTTCAGCCAAAACAGTCTTGGTCCAACCCGCCATTGCCCACACCGAAACTAAGTTTATTGTGCGGTATCGCTCCCTGTATAGCTAGTAAAGCCAACCAATGCCCTTGAACAGTGCAAGGAGTCCCTTTACCAGTTCTTTATTAGACACAATTTCTTCGGGTCTGCTTGTCCCAAATGTTCTGTACCTTTTACTCTCCAATGCAATGCATTCGAAGATCAGATGTGATGCAGTTTCATCACCGTCATCACAGATCCTACATTTAGGATCCTCTTCTGTTATTCCCCTTGTATGTAGGTGACACAGGATATACTGAACTTAATTGATGACAGGAGAAAATATAAAAACTCAGCAAGTGAAGCAAAAAAAAAAAAAAAAAAAAAAAAAAAAAAAAAAAAAAAAAAAAAAAAAAGGGGGGGTAGTACAGACGTCTGAAAAATTAGATTGAGACTGGCTAAGCAGGAGTGGCAAATGCAGAACCGTAGAAGAATGCATAACTAGGGGAAAGACATACCGCCTACAAGAAAATAAAACAGATATTAGGAGACAAGAGATGCAACTGTATGAATATCAATAACTCAGACGGAAAACCAGTACTAAGCAAAGAGGGGAAAGCTGCATTGTGGAAGAAATATATAGAGGGCCTATAGCAAGGAAATAAACTTGAAGGTAATATTCTAAAAATGGAAGACGAAGTGGAGGAAGATGAAATAGGAGATATGATACTGCGAGAAGAATTTGACAGAGCGCTGAAGGACTTGAGTCCAATCAAGGCCCCTGGAGTAGATAATATTCCGTCTGAACTGCTGATTTCGTTAGGAGAGCCAGTCATGAAAAAAATGTTCAACCTTGTATGCAAGATGTATGAGACAGGGGAAACACCCTCCGACTTCAAGAAGAATATCATAATTCCAATTCCAAAGAAAGCAAGTGCAGACAAGTGCGACAATTATAGAACTATCGGTTTAATAAGTCATGGTTGCAAAATACTAACACGAATTATTTACGGACGAATGGAACAACTTGTGGATCTGACCTCGGGGAAGATCAGTTTGGATTTAGGAAAAATGTAGGAACACGGGAGGGAATACTCACATTACGACTTATCTTAGAAGACAGGCTAAGGAAAGGGAAACCAACGTTTTTAGCGTTTGTCGATTTAGAGAAAGCTTTTGACAATGTCGACTGGAAAACACTCTTCCAAATTCTGAAGGTAGCATGGGTAAAATATAGGGAGCGAAGAGTTATATTCAACCTATACAAAAACCAGACAGCGGTTATTAGAGTCGAAGGGCAAGAAAGGGACGCATTGGTTGGGAAGGGTGTAAGACAGGGTTGTAGCCTTTCCCCAATGTTGTTCAATCTGTACATTGAGCAGGCATTGAATGAATGGAAGGAGAAATTTGGAGAGGGCATTAAAGTTCAGGGAGAAGAAATAAAAACATTGCAGTTTGCCGAAGACATAGTAATTCTGTCAGAGACCACAAACGATCTGGGAGAGCAGTTGAATGGAATGGACAGTGTCTTGAAAGGAAGATATAAGATGAACATTAACCAAAGTAAAACGAAAGTAATGGAATGCAATGTCATAAAATCAGGCGATGCTGAAGGAATTAGATTAGGTAATGAATTTTGTTATTTGGGTAACAAGATAACTTCTGATGGCCGAAGTAAAGAAGATATAAAATGTAGAATGGCTATGGGAAGAAAAGCGTTTCTAAAGTAGCGAAACTTGTTAACATCCAATATTAATTTAAATGTTAGGAAGTCCTTTCTGAAAGCATTTGTCTGGAGCGTAGCATTGTATGGGAGTGAAACATGAACGATTATGAGTTCAGATAAAAAGTTTTAGAAGCTTTTGAAATGTGGTGCTACAGACGAATGATGAAAATTAGATGGGTAGATCACGTGGTTAATGAGGAGGTGCTTAACCGAATCGGGGAATTTCTGGCATATCCTGACTAAGAAAAGAGATTGATTCGTTGGACACATTCTGAGACGTCAAGGAATTGTCTACTTAGGATTAGAAGGAAGAGTGTGAGGAAAAATCGTAGAGGGAGACCGAGGGACGAATATAGTAATTAGATTGAAAAGGATGTAGGTTGCCGAACGTATTGTCAGATGAAGTTTTGTGTCCCAGCCTCGTCGCCGCTTTTGTGTCTCGATCCGTCGTAGGTGTTGGTGGCCGAGTGGAATGAGACCGACACAGGAATAAAGATAGCACGCTGGTGCAGGTACGGAGGGGAACAGCCAGAAACTAGAAACACTAGAGTAAATTAGAACGAGATATATATTGCACAGAATTTATACAATACTTAACTTTTATATAGATCAGTACTGCAGAATGTTGATACATAATTGAGCTAGAGGCCTGCCTAGTGCCTGTCTGATAGCGAAGTCTTCAGTGGTGCCTATCTGATTCCGAAGGTCTTAACTAGTTGCTATCTCAGTCCCAAGTGAACGATGTCGTTCACTGGTGGCCACGAGCGGAGTTGCCGCAGAGGGCGCTCGTGGCTGTCGTCGTAAGAACGTCGCGCCGTGCGTGCATGGCGGCGCGTGGCGAAAGTAGGTGGCGCGCACTTTGGACTTGTGCGACACCACACCTCCCCCCCCCCCCCAAACCGTCGCGCCGTCGTGGCGTAGGGCTGATGGCCACGGCGATGGCACTGGGAGGAGGGCCTGGGCGGGGGCGTTACTGGTGAGACGGGCGTCGTAGCTGAGGCTGGGATCGAGACGCCGTCCGCGCCCCGGCATCCGCCTTGCGATCCTCCAGGAAACCCGGCGAAACCTGAGGAAGGGCGCACACCCCCACCCAGAGGGAGCAGGTCATCTTCTGAGGTGCGTGGCCCAAGCGGGGGGGGGGGGGGGGGGCGCACGGTCCCGGAGTCCCTCTCGGTGACGCTGTCATCTGCGGCGGCGACGGAGGCGGAGGGGCCGACTGCGTAGGAGGCGCGTCGACATCCATCGGGAGCTCGTAGCCCGGGGAAGCTGGGCCCGGCGGCGAGCGATGTGGCTGTGCTCCCTGGCGGTGAACTGGGTCTAGAATCAAGAAACCGGAGACAGGATCGCGCGGCCTGTGCAAGCGCAATTGGTTTGCGTGGCGCCGCAGCTCCGACCCTGTGGAAGAACGTACAACATACATATTGCGACCGAGCACGCGCTGAATGGTCCCTGGCAACCATGTCTTCCTCATACACCCTGTACAGCACCGGCGTAGAAACCTGAAAACGCGTAGCGCCATACGAACCGACTCGGTGCGTGGGAGGCTGCAGCAGGTGAAGGAGAGTGCGGTGACGGCGGCCGTGTAGCAGCTCGGCAGGAGACGGGCCGTCACGTGGCATGCACCGATACGTAGACAGGAAAATTTGAAGAGCTTGCTGCCTGGAGTGCTGACCTTTCATCTTCTCCATGTGAGACTTGAATGTTCGAACGAAACGTTCTGCTTCACCATTGGACTGAGGGTGAAAAGGTGCGGTGGTGATGTGCTGAATGCCATTCACACGACAAAACCGTTGAAATTCCGCACTAACAAACTGAGGTCCATTGTCACTGACAATAGTTTCAGGCAAGCCTTCGATGCAAAACACTGACGTTAAGGCACTGATTGTACTAGAAGCTGTCGTTGAGTTCATGGCAATCACGAAAGGAAACTTGCTGAAAGCGTCTACAACAATTAACCAGCGCGTATTCCAGAAAGGTCCGGCAAAGTCAATATGTAAACGTTGCCATGGTCCCTTGGGGCGTGGCCAGTCTGAGAAACGTTGCGGAGGAGTCGCCTGATGCTCCGCACAAACTGTACACTGTGATGTCATGCTCTCTATCTGAGCGTCCATACCAATCCAGGTACAATGACGTCTGGCCAGTTGCTTTGTCCTAACAATGCCCCAATGTCCTTGATGCAGAAGGTGTAACACTTCTCGTTGCAGGGAACGAGGAACAATCACTCTTGCTTGGTCGTTGTCGGTATGCAACAACAGTACACCCTGACTTAAAGATAATGCATGACGTTGTGCAAAATAACGTCGAACCAGAGGCCGATCAATGTCTTTGGCTCTGGCAGGCCACCCTAAGCGAACAAAACGTGCTACTACACTTAGGTCTGCATCCGCAGCTGTTTCCTGTGCAACCCGACGAGAGTTCAAAGGAAAGTCTGCGACAGCGGAAGCATCTCTTGGGTCTATCTGACAACATGCCATTTCTGAAGAATCAAATTATACATCCTGGCCAACCGGAAGTCGGGAAAGTGTGTCCGCGTTGGCATGTTTAGTGGTAGGTCGGTACAAAATCTCATACTGATAATTTGACAATATCAAGGACCATCTCTGAAGCTTTTGTGCCGTTCGTGGCGGAATTGGCTTTGTGGGTGAGAACAACGACATGAGAGGCTTGTGGTCTGTCAACAAATAGAATTTTCTGCCATAGAGATAATGATGAAACTTTGTGACGCCGTAAATGATAGCTAAGGCCTCCTTTTCTATCTGACTGTAATTATGTTGCGTCGGCGTCAGTAGCTTGGATGCAAAGGCAATAGGACGATCGTGACATCCAATACGATGTGATAAAACTGCACCCAGACCGTACGATGAGGCATCAACTGCTAACACTACAGGCTTCTGTGGGTCAAAGGGAATCAAGCATGCATCACTGAGTAGTGCAGACTTTAATTTGTCAAAGGCAACCTGGCAATCTTTGGACCATACAAAAGGAACATTCTTCCTACGTAAGCGATGCAGTGGAGCTGCAATCTGAGAGGCATTGGGAATAAATCTGAAATAATAGTTCAGCTTTCCCATTACTGCTTGCAATTCCTGCACATTCTTAAGAGGAGGCAAGTCTTTGATTGCTCAAAGATGTGACTGTAAGGGATGAATTCCTTGGGCATTAATCACATGGTCTAGGTACTCTATTTCAGTCTGAAAGAACGAACACTTTGCTTTATTACAATGTAGACCTGCTGCAGTCAAAACTTTGAAAAGCACTCCAGGTTTGCTAAATGTTCTTCAACTGTACGTCCGGGTACCACAATATCATCTAAATAGTTCGAGCAACACGGTACAGAAACTGTCAGCTGTTCCAAAAAGCGCTGAAAAATAGCGGGAGCGGAAGAACTGCCAAAGGGTAGGCGTTGAAATTGAAAAAGGCCCATGTGAGTATTAATGACGAAAAATTTTTTTGACTCGTCATCAAGCGGAATTTGTAAGTATGCCTCTGCTAAATCAATCTTAGAAAAGAAACGAGACTGTCCTAATTTGTCCATTAGTTCGTCAGATCTGGGCAGGGGATAAGTGTCCACAATTGTTTGACTGTTCACTGTTGATTTGAAGTCCGCACAGAGACGAAGTTTTCCTGACGGCTTGGGTATAATTACTATAGGCGAGGCCCACTGACTCACAGAAACAGGAGAAATCACCCCACTATCTTGCCAACGTTTAAGTTCTTCGGCAACTGTATCACGCAAGGCGATAGGCACTGGTCTAGCTTTACGAAATTTTGGAACTGCAGATTCTTTTAAAGTTACATGTGCCACGAAGTCTTTTGCACAACCTAGTTCCGGCGAAAACAAGTCACTATATTTGTCACACAATGCATTGATTTTATCCTGAGGCACTACTGACGAAATTTGAAGCACATCTCTTTGAATTGATAAACCAAACAAGTCAAAAGCATCTAGTCCAAAAATGTTCTGTGTCGATTTGTTTACTGCGCTTGCGCGGGCCGCGTAGTGAAGTAAGCGGCGCAGACTCGGCACGCAGCGGATTAACAACACTGTCACTAGATGGCACTACCGCCGGATCGGCGTCCGCGCAAGTATGCGAAGCTACTCCAGATGTACTAACTACTGCACTACACTTTTGAGTAGCTACTTCATGTCTACTGTCACTAGCTACACAGTACTGGGCACTATTACAAGGAGCAGTTGCAGAAGGCACTATTTTCACTACAGGAATGCACTGTTCATAGTAAATTTGCTTGTCCCGAACCCTTTTCCGTTGCACTGTTTTACGCGCTCGTCGGCGCTTGCTACGTGGTGCACTATATAGTTTTGCCATAGGCGCAGAACTACTTTCTTGCGATTGAGATCCAAGGAAAGCACTGTTCAATTCCACAGCCCGTATAACATTTACAGAATGAACTGTTCTCGCACTCTGCGAAGCACTGTTTCTAACGGTACCGTTCCTTGAGTTTCTAATTTGCATACACACAGACTGTACATGTCCTGATTTGCCACATTGATAACAGGTTGCGTTGCGACTAGGGCAATGAGCACGCTTGTGGCGAGACACACACTGGGGGCAAGATTTACGTACATTTTTCTGAAATGAGCGTTGGCGCCCGTTATTCAATTCACTGTTTCTAACACGACGGGGCGACCTTTGTGTCGCACTTTTACACTGGCTACTGTTCACTGTCTGTTCAGCACGGCCTGTACTATTGTAAGAATCACTAGTGCTACACTGAGAACTACGGCTAGGAAAGCGTCCGTTACGGCGCACTGAATTAACACTGTGGCTTTGCATTTCTACATCTGCTAAGTCAAGAGTATCATGCGCTTCTATAAGCTGCAGTACACTGTCTAATGAGGGGTCAGACTGTTTCAGAATTGCTGCTCTAATTCTGGGGTCCTGAATATTCTGCGTAATCGCATCCCTCAACATCACGTCACTATACGAAAGTCCACAAGAGCAAGTAAATTTACATTTGCGGGTTAAGCCCTTCAATTCCGTAATACACTCTTGGTGTGACTGCTGCGGTAATTTTTTAAGTCTGAAAAATCGGTACCGTGCAGCGGCTACAAGAACTTTTCTCTCATAATGAGCATTTAGTGCCTCTACTATTTGTTCAAAGTCTACATCACGAGGAGATGCTTGCGGGAATAGTTTCTGCAGCAATACGAAGGTTTTGGGGCCCACCACGGACAATAAAAGATGCTTAACAGTCTGACCTGTAAGTTGATGAGCCGCGACGAGTTCTTGCAACTGTGCGAAATAGTCGCTCCATTCTTCTTCACGTTCGTTGTACTGGCGAAACGTAGGAAGCGTTGCGGCGGCAGGTGTGGGCTGCTGATGCGACGGCTGTTGTTGAGTTGTCAACTGCGCCACTGCCTTGAGAAGTTGTGTTATTTGCGCCGTCTGTAACTGAATAATTTCCATTAAGTTTGGGTTCGGGGTAGTGGCCATGCTGACCGATTAGGCGTCGCGCATACAAGTAAATTATAACAAAACACAAATGCAATATGAAAGGAGGGCTCGCTCTGCAACAAAAAAAGTCCACAAAACACGTAACTGATATTGTCCCCCAATAATCTTATAATAAGGGTGGGTGGGCGGGAGCAATTTCTGCGTGCTCCGACTGCTGCTGTCTGGCTGCTGGTCCACGGTTCGTCTATCACTCCTCGTCGCCACTTTTGTGTCCCAGCCTCGTCGCCGCTTTTTTGTCTCGATCCGTCGTAGGTGTCGGTGGCCGAGTGGAATGAGACCGACACAGGAATAAAGATAACACGCTGGTGCAGGTACGGAGGGGAACAGCCAGAAACTAGAAACACTAGAGTAAATTAGAACGAGATATATATTGCACAGAATTTATACAATACTTAACTTTTATATAGATCAGTACTGCAGAATGCTGATACATAATTGAGCTAGAGGCCTGCCTAGTGCCTGTCTGATAGCGAAGTCTTCACTGGTGCCTATCTGATTCCGAAGGTCTTAACTGGTTGCTATCTCAGTCCCAAGTGAACGATGTCGTTCACTGGTGGCCACGAGCGGAGTTGCCGCAGAGGGCGCTCGTGGCTGTCGTCGTAAGAACGCCGCGCCGTGCGTGCATGGCGGCGCGCGGCGAAAGTAGGTGGCGCGCACTTTGGACTTGTGTGACACCACATGAAGACACTTGCACAGAACATGGTAGTGTGGAGAGCTGCATCAAACCAGTCTGCGGACTGAAGACCACAACAACAGGTTCTCTAACATCCCTGAGAAAGTTCGAAACGGTACAATAAAGGACAGTTTATTTACAATTATCATGCAACATACAAGATTTTACTGAATAGTTTCATCTTTATTAAAAAATAAAAAAAATGCTAGCAAACAAAAGAAGACCTGCCCTTTGGCAGAAAGACGTCGCTTTTCAACTTTTCAGAATGCAATAACTACAATATTTAACGTAGAAGCCACCACATCTGTAGCTGAAGGTAAAACGTCACAGACGTGGCAATTAAACATCAGCAGCAATCAAACTGTTTTCCAACAAAGGAGAACCCAAGTGCACAATTGTTGCCACAGCTGAACCACAAACGGCAAAATTCTTCAAAACATTGGCTTTTTAGGCTAAAGTAATTATATTCAATAGAATATGCGCGAATAAGAAAGATGATTGAACTGATACGCGTCAAAAACTGCCTATCATAGTAAGAACAGTCCATAATAGAAATGTATGTTTCTCTTACGTTTATATTCTAATTACTTTCAGCGGAATAAGCTGCAAATATACACATATTCGTAAGTATTTATTCATGACGAAGTAGTTCTTCATACCACTGAATCAGTTAAATCTAACTGTTTTTACATTATATTCCATATTATCCATGTCTCTTGATGTTTTACTGATACTCGCAATGCGCGCAAGCAATCCAAGTAACTCAGAAGCGGTTGCAGACTTGTCAAATGTTCAAATGTTTGTATATGGGGTCATCAGTCCCTAAACTTACAAACTACTTACGAACTAGCTAACACTAAGGACGGCACAAATATCCATGCCGGAGGAGGGTTTCGAACCCTCGACCGTAGTGGCCGTGCAGACCGTGACTGGAGCGCCGCAGATTGCTCGGTCCAGGGCTTGTCCAAGGGCACAAGGCCTCTACTGAAGGATGACAGTTTTCATCGTTACATACTGTACCTGGCAGCCATGCTGCATGAAGCAGCCAACAATAACTCAGGCATTAAAATTAGATATCGTCTCGATGGAGAGCTCTTTAATCTTGGAAGACTTCGCTCTAAAACCCAAGCGAATGCGACATGTTGTCAAAAACTAACGTTGTGAGAACCGTGGCTGTCGTATTATAATGTTTACAATTAAAACAGCGACCATCCACAAATATCATAGAAATATTTATTTTCTTAATCCATGATCGATATCGGATTTTCATGCTTTTGAGCTGGGACCTTGTCTTGCATCAGTTAATAGTATCGCTGCCCTAGGATAGACAAAAATATTTTGTTTACTATTTGCTAAAGTTACAAGTTTCTGTATGTTCGTTTTTATAAACATATTAAGAGAGGAGATTTATAGTTAAAAATACATTAAGTGTGGCGAAAACTTACATTTTGTGCAACTGATGCAAGACAAGGCCTCAGCTCAAAAACCATGAAAAACCATCTGAAGATGGATTTGTATAAATCCGAAATTGGTCATGGATTAAGAAAATAAACATTTCTACCATACTTACGGCTGGTCGCTGTCTTAATTATAAACATTACCAAATGCATACCACTAGCATTGTCGAGATGCGATTTGCTGATGATGCTGCATCACCCACTTTTTCTGTAGGAGAAATCTGTCAGTCAAATGATTAAAAAATGCATATGATCATTTTGGCTTGATCATCAATGCCCAAAACACCAAAATAATTAGACTGCGACATCCAAGGCTGATTCTAAAGATACAAACATATCTTACACCGTTTAAGAGCATGTATATCAATACCAGTATCTTGGAATTATCTTGTCCAAGGATTGCTCTTGTGAACAAGATGTGGAAATGGAATTCGTACTGCCTCCCAAGCATTTGGACGCTTAGCGAGTCTTCGTGAACAAAGACCTAAAGCGGAAGTCTAAGCTTATTGTGTACAAGACAGTTTTACTAACAACGCTTCTCTATGGACAGAAGAGAATAGGCACCATATCAATAATTGTAAATATGCCTGGGAGAGCCAGCCATGACAAAACTATTTCACCTGGTGTGTAAGATGTATGAGACAGGCGAAATACCCTCAGACTTTAAGAAAAAATGTAATAATCCTTATTCCAAAGAAATCAAGCGCAGACAGGCGAGAAAATTACAGAACCATAAGTTTGATAAGTCTACAGGAGAATGGAAAAGCTGGTAGAAGCTGACCTCAGGGAATATCAGTTTGTATTCAGGAGGAACGTAGGAACCCGGGAGGCAATACTCACTTTACGACTTATCTTAGAAGATAGATTAAGGAAAGGCAAACCTACATTTTTAGCTTTTGTAGATTTGGAGAAAGCTTTTGACAATGTTGACTGGAATACACGCTTTCAAATTCTGAAGTCAGCAGGGAAAAATTACAGGGAAAGGAGAGTTATTTACAACTTACAAAAGCCAGACCGCAGTTATTAGACTCGAAGGGCATCAAAGGGAAGCATCAGTTGGGAAGGGAGTAAGACAGGGTTGTAGCCTTTCTGCGATGTTATTCAATTTGTACATCGAGCAGGCGGTTAAGGAAAGCAAGGAAAATTTGGAATAGGGATTAAAGCTCAGGGTGAAGAAATAAAAACATTGCATTTTGCTGATGACATTGTAATTCTGTCTGAGACAGCAAAGTACCTGGAAGAGCAGTTTAATGGAATGGACAGTGTATTGAAGAGAGCGTATAAAATAAACATTAACAAGAGCAAAACAAAGATAATGGAATGCAGTCTTAGAAAATCAGGCGATGCTGAAGGAATTAGATTAGGTAACGAAACAATGAAGGTGGTAGATGAGTTTTGTTAGTTGGGTAGTAAAATAACATATGACGGTCGCAGTACAGAGAATATAAAATGCAGAACGGTAATGGAAAGATAAGCATTTTTGAAAAAGAGAAATTTGTTAACCTCGAATATTAATTTAAGTGTAAGGAAGTCTTTTGTCAAGGGATTTGTGTAGAGTGTTGCCTTGTACGGTAGTGAAACATGGACGATAAAGAGTGCGGACAGGAAGAGGATAGAGGCTTTTGAAATGTGGTGCTACAGAAGAATACTGAAGATTAGGTGGGTAGATCGCATAACTAATGAAGAGGTACTGAACAGAATTGGTGAGAAAAGAAATTTCTGGCATACCTTGACTAAAAGAAGGGATCGCTTGGTAGGACACATTCTTAGACATCGAGGTATCGTAAATTTAGCATTGAAGGGAAGTTTGTGGGGTAAACATCGCAGAGGGAGACCAAGAGACGCATATAGTAAGCAGATTAAAATGGATGTGGGTTGCCATTCTTATGAGGAGATGAAACGGCTTGCTCAGGATAGAGTAGGGTGGAGAGCTGCATCGCCGCGGTGGAGTAGCCGAGCGGTCTAAAGCGTCTCGCTGCGAAGCGCGCGGTTGCTCGCCGTGGAGGTTCGAGTCCTCCCTGGGGCATGGGTGTGTGTGTTGTCCTTAGGTTAGTTTACGTAGGTTTAAGTAGTTTGTAAGCTACGGACTGATGACCACGCAGTTTGGTCCGATAGATTTACAAACATTTGAACATTTGAGAGCTGCATCAAAGCAGTCTCCGGACTGAACACCATAACAACAACATGCTCACAACAGGCAATAACAATTTCAGTGCGGACGCATTCAAACGCTCGATCCCTTGGGGGAATCTAGTATATGCTACGGGTAAGAGTAAAGAATGGGCAGGGGCTATAAGTTGAGAATTTGGATTGCAAATGAAGCGTGCCTAGATAGCCTAATTGGATAATACGACCGCTGGCCCCAAGCGGGAAATCGAATCTCAGTCCGGCACAAATTTTCAGCTTTGTCGTTGAATTTACTTCCGGGGACGGAAATGGGGATTTCTGGTGGAAAGACGACGTTCTTTTCGAGAAATTCTGTTGAGGAAATTTAGAGGGTCGGAATTTGAAACTGACTGCAGAGCGATCTTGCTGCCGCCTACTGACATTTCGCGTAAAGATCACAAAGACAAGATTCGAGATATTAGGACTCGTGCAGAGGCATATAGACATTCATTTTTTCTCTCGTACTACTTGCGAGTGGAGTAGAAAAGGGAGTGCTTAGTGGTGGTACAGTGTACCCTCCGCCACGCACCTTACGGTGGATTGCAGAGTATATGTGTAGATATACATGAAATATAGTGTGGAAGGCGAACGAACGACTGCTATTCCTCGACACGATACATTGAAGGCGTGACAAATCTACTAAAGCGACGGCTCCCATTGGGCGTGCCGATTCTCTTCTGGAGTTCTACTGCGTGGAGTGAGTTTTTTATTGCATAAAATTGACGGAGAATATTGAAAAAGTTAATGGCAGAGCTGCTCGTTATGCACTAGCGCGGTTGAGGCGACAAGACTATGACGGATATTGTGACACGCGATGACGTGTGTCAGTCATTAAAACAAAAGTGTTTTTTCATCGCAGTGAAAACTTGTCCTAAAGCCAATGTATAGTGTTGACGCCAACCTACATTTGAAGAACTTACGATGGTGATAAAATAAGAGATATAAGAAGTCGGACGGAGACATTAAGTGTTCAACTTTCTCACGTGCCATTCGAGAGTAGGAAGGAAGAGAAATAGAAAGTAGTTCTGTAAGACCTCAGACAGTTGCAGAGCGGTCTTTTAGGTGTGGAATGGAGCGGCTGAATATAGGCCAGTGAATGTACCGGACGCGGAACGCGACACAGGGCTGAACTGCTGCACCAGTTCCTCTGCACGACCAACGACCAGGATGCAAGTTAGAAGGCAGCTGAGAGACGCTACACTTGCCGTGCAAAATGAAAGGAAGGCGTCGCCAGCACTGGCATCTGATTAGCCTACATATGCCTGATGAGAAAAATACGGCCGCAGAAAATTGTACTGATAACTTCACGCCGCGGTGGAGCAGCCGAGCGGTCTAAGGCGCCTCGCTGCGGAGCGCGCGCTTGCTCGCCGTCGGAGGTTCGAGTCCTCCCTGGGGCATGGGTGTGTGTTTGTCCTTAGGTTAGTTTAACAAGGTTTAAGTAGTTTGTAAGCTATGGACTGATGATCACGCAGATTGGTCCGAGAGATTTACAAACATTTGATTTTGATAACTTCACAATTTAAAGACCTACTGGCTGTTATTCGAATGTGTGGCGATTGAATTCCATTGGTAACACATTAAAAAGTCGCTTCACTTCAAAAGTTCCCCATAAAAACAATTTACTGCACGTAAAATGCTAAATGTACACATAAAAATGGTGCCTTTTCAGCCGACTTGACATCTATTGCAAAAGTAATACGTTGTAACGATTGTCTTCACCTTCTTCTTTTTCTTGTTTTTCTTCTGTTGCTGCTGCTGATGCCTATCCGTTAGTGGATGTTTGCGATCGTATTTACCCAATCTGCTCTCTCTCTTCCAGTATGGATAGGTCCCACGCGTTTCTTATTTTTGTTCTCTGTCTGACGTCGTGGAGCCATGGCATCCTCCTCTTGCCTCTTCTTCTCCTGTCTTCAGTCTTCCCCTCAGCTATCATCTGAAAAACTCGATATTCCATGTCATATCACATGACGTAAGTAATCTGTTTCCTTACGTTTGGTCGTGGCTATCAGTTCGCGGCCTCTTTTTACTATTGTCAAGATCTCTGTATTTGTTTTCTTCGCTGTCCATAGAAATCCTTTTTCCCCCTTGCCAAATATGCTGGAGGCCACACAAAGGACTTCACAGATAGAAATTATCCTCCTGATCCAATCCGCTTTGAGATGTCCTTTGTCACAGTCCCGCACCACCAATCCTCAGTCCATTATTGATTTGACTTTTCTGTATGCATTGTTGAGGATTGTAATACCCGACATATTATCGGTATGGACTGCAGCTGATAGATTATTCATGATAGAGACGTTTAAGCACTGTATTCGCAGGCCAACAGTCGTTATTTTACTTTTATGGTTTGTATTTATTTATACTATACAACTAGTTTGGGCGAAACTATGTCGCCATTCTCAAGTGTACCTGTACCTCACCTAAAAAATTTTATCATATATCATTCATATTGAATTTCTAAATTTCCATTACTTCAGATACAGTTAACGTCACTATTGACTATGTTTGATATTAGTAATTAAAAAAATAATATTAATAAATCAAATAATCCATGTGCTTAGGTTGTTTCACATTCTGATCTGTGTGAAGAATGTAAAACAAGCTTAGCACAAGGATTATGTATTATATTTCTTATTTTTGTAATTACTTTTGGCAAACATAAGCAGTAATTAAGTTTACTCATTCGGAAGTCATGGAATGATTTATTAAATGTTCAAATGTTTGTAGGGCTTATGGGACTTAACTACGGAGTCATCAGTCGCAAAACGTACAAACTACTTATGAACTAAATTATACTCAAAACGGCACAAACATCCATGCCCGAGGGGGGATTCGAACCCCCGACGGGGAACGGCCTCGCGCATCGTTGCATGGCGCCTCAATGCGCTCGGCCGATACGCCACGACGAATGATTTGTTATAAAATTGATTCGTTGAGGTACAGGTACTTGAGAATGGCGACATAGTTTCGCCAAAACTAGTTGTACAGTAAAAATAACCATAAACCATAAAAAGAAAAAAGTGACAGTTTGCCTGTGAGTACAAAGCTTAAAGGTCTCTATCATAAATTGACGAGAATGTTATCTGGTGAATTCACTTAATTTGCTTGTTTAGCTGACACTCCTTGATGAAGGTTTAGATCATGAATATGACACTTCGTAATGAGGTGGAACGTGTCAGGTTAATGAAAGATGTCTTTACAAATTATTATTTTGTACTAAATATTACATGACACAATACTTTTTTATTTTTCTATAAATTATTTTATTTATTTATTTATTTTTCAGATTTACTAATTTATATCTAAAAATTCATCTATAGTGTAGAAGGATTTGCACATTCAGAAATTCTTTTAATTTATTTGTAAATGTTAGTTGGCTATCTGTCAGGTTTTTGATGCTGTTTAGTAGGTAACCAAAGACTTTTGCGGCAGCATAATTCACCCGTTTCTGTGCCAAAGCTAGATTTAACCTTGAATAGTGAAGATCGTTATTTCTCCTAGTGTTGTAGTTATGTACACTGCTATTGCTTTTGAATTCGGTGGGATTGGTAATAACAAATTTCATAAGTGAATATATATACTGTGAAGCTACTGTGAAGATTCCTAGCTCTTTAAATAAGTGTCTGCAGGATGATCTTGGATGGGCTCCAGCAATTTTTCTGATTACATGCTTTTATGCAATGAATACTTTTTTACTCAATGATGAATTACCCCAGAAAATGATTCCAAACGAAAGCAGAGAATTAAAATAGGCATAGTAAGTTAATTTACTGAGATGTATGTCACCAAAATTTACAATTACCCTAATAGCGTAAGTAGCTGAACTCAAACGTTTCAGCAGATCTTCAGTGTGTTTTTTCCAGTTCACCCCCTCATCAATGCATACACCTAATAATTTTGAATATTCTACTTTTGTTACAGATTTCTGATCAAAGTCTATATTTATTAATGGTGTCATTCCATATACTGTATGTACTGTGTTTTATCAAAATTTAATGATAAGCCATTTGCTGGGAACGACTTAATGATTTTCTGAAAGACGTCATTTACAATTTCTTCAGTTCTTGTCTGTCAGATGTGATAACTATACTTGTATCATCAGCAAAAAGAACCAGCTCCGCATCTTCATGAATATAGAATGGCAAGTCATTAATATGCAAAGGGCCCAAGGCCGAACCTTGTGGCACCTCTTTTTTTATTGCTCCCCAGTCTGAGGAATCAGCTGTTTTTCTGCATATTATGTGAATTACTTATGTCAACATTCTGCACTCTTCCTGTTAGGTATGATTTAAACCATTTGTACACTGTCCCATTCATACAGCAATACTTTAATTTCTCTAGAATCCCATGATTTACACAATCAAAAGCTTTGGAGAGATCACAAAAAATACCAACGGGTGATGTCCAGTTATTGAGAGCATTTAGCATTTCATTGGTGAAAGTATAGACAGGATGAGTCACCTAACATTACCGCTGGATATATTTCGTAAACCACATCAAATACTGACGAACCGATACCACAGACCGAACGTGAGGAGACGGGATAGTGTAATTGGTTAATACAAACCATAAAAAATGCACGGAAGTATGTTTTTAACACAAAACTACGTTTTTTTAAATGGAACCCCATTAGTTTTGTTAGCACATCTGAACATATAATTAAATACATAATCAGTGCCGTTTGTTGCATTGTAAAATGTTAATTACATCCGGAGATATTGTAACCTAACGTTGACGCTTGAAACCTCCGACGTTCAGTTGCGTGTTGTAACAAACACGGGCCACGATCGGCGAGCAGCATCTGCAGGGACATGTTTACGATGACGAACGTGTTTACGAGTGTGGTTGTAGTGCACTGTTGTGGTTTGATCTAGCTGTCGCAGTGTCCGCATGTAGCGCTTGCTGCTATTGTTATTCTGCATTCGTCTATGCACGCAAACTAACTGTAGTACACTGTGTTACCAGACGTCTGTGATAGTGTAGTGTTTTAGGAACTGTGGCCATGGTGTAGTCGAACTCTGAAAAGGCGGAGATGATACTCATCTATGGCAAGTGTCGACAAAATGAAGCTGAGGCCTGCAGGGTGTATGCAGAACGGTACCCGGACAGAGAGCTTCCAACGTGTTGCACATTTCAAAACATCTACCGCCAACTGTATGCAACAGGTATGGTCGTAGCACGCAAACGGTTCCGTAACAGGCCCGTCACAGGAGAAGCGGGTGCAGTTGGCTGTTGCCGTGAACCCACATAGGTGTACACGGGACATTGCGAGAGCCGGTGGACTGAGTCAAAGTAGCGTCATATGCATACTGCATCGTCACCGCTTTCCCCGGGTTCATATGTCGCTACATCAGCAATTACATGGTGATGACTTTAATCATCGAGTGCAATTCTGTCAATGGGCATTAACAGAGAATGCGTTGCAGTTGTACCTGTTTACCGATGAAGCGGGTTTCACAAACCACGGGGCAGTGAATCTACGGAACATGCATTACTGGTCCGTGGACAATCCTCGCTGGCTCCGACATGTAGAGCGACAGCGACCGTGGACTGTAAATGTATGGTAAGGAATCATTGGCGACCACCTCATTGGTCCTCACTTCATTGCAGGGGCCCAAACAGCTGCAACATACATCGCGTTTCTACAGAATGATCTGCCAACTTTGCTCGAAAATGTCCCACTGGAAACGCGTCGACGTATGTGGTATCAGCATGATGGTGCACCTGCACATTCGCAAATTAACACTAGGCTGACCTTTGACAGGATGTTCGACGGGAGTTTCATAGGACGTGGAGGACGCATAAATTGGCCATCCCGTTCTCCTGATCTTACACCTCTGGTTCTCTTTCTGTGTGGTACGTTAGAGGAGAATGTGTATCGTGATGTGCCTACAACCCCAAGGGATATGAAACAACGTATTGTGGCAGCCTGCGGAGACATTACACCAGGAGTACTGCGGCGTGTACGACATTCATTACGCCATAGATTGCAATTGTGTGCAGCAAATGATGGCCACCACTTTGAACATCTATTGGCCTGACATGTCGGGACACTCTCTATTCCAATCCGTAATTGAAAACGGAAACTACGTGTGTACGTGTACCTCACCCCTCATGGTAATGTACATGTGCGACAGTGAAAAAGACCAATAAAGGTGTTAGCATGTGGTCGTAATGTGCTGTTCTAGTCTCTTCTGTACCTAAGGCACATCACCGTTATCTTTGGATCCCTACTTAATTCGGTGCTCTCCGATACACACGATCGGAACAGCGGAGGAGTGGTACTCAAGCGTCAACTTTAGGGTACAATATCTCCGGGTGTAAATCTGCAACCAGTCATTGTTTTGAAATTATTTTAATGAACTGGCCACTGAACTTACACATTTCACTCACAATTGTATATATATGTATTGTTTTGACACTATAAATGCTCAGCATCCAGCGAGTGCTGTACAGCTGTTACTTGCTGCAACTTTTTCCATTCAGACATGACTCTCTTCACACAGATAATGTTATTTGAGTCTATGTAACACAATCGATTGTAAACAAATATTTAAAAACTAAGCTATTGTTAACATGAATGTCAAGGAGAGCTAAAGTATATACATGGAAGTGCAGCAACTATTTACAAATGTACATCAAATATCTGAGACAAAATATTTATTTTGCTGCACTTCCATGTATATACTTTAGCTCTCCTTGACATTCATGTTAACAATAGCTTAGTTTTTAAATATGTGTTTACAATCGACTGTGTTATATAGACTCGAATAACATTATCTGTGTGAAGAGAGTCATATCTCTGAGTGAAGATCTTTGCAGCTAGTAACAGCTGTACAACACTCACTGGATGCTGAGCATTTACAGTGTCAAAACAATACATATGTACAGGGTGTTTCACTAAGTGTGTTTGCCTCTGTAACTTATAAAATAATAGGTGACGGGAAATTTTAATGCGGAAGGTCAACACAAGAAATGTTACACTTTCTGCGGAGCTATGAACATAGTTTATTGTATCATTTACCAAAGAGTTACACCACAAAGGTATAATTTTTTAATGGAACAATAGTTATTTCTGTCGTGTGTTGGATTCGTTTAAACCAGCTGCGTCCAAATCAATTCAAACTACATTCTTATCACTGTTAGTTTGGGAGCTACAACCCTTCAGGGGGCGAAGGCTGTGATAGCGTAGCTGACTGGCCGAGTGGCTATCCCCTGGGGCACTGCCCACTGTCTCATGACTACCAGCCATTCAGCTACGCTATCGCAGCCTCCGCCCCCTGAACTTTGAAGGGTTGTAGCTCCCAAACTAACAGTGATAGAAATGTAGTTTAAATTGATTTGGACGCAGCTGGTTTAAACGAATCCAACACACGACAGAAATAACTATTGTTCCTTTAAAAAATTATATCTTTGTGGTGTAACTCTTTGGTAAATGATACAATAAACTATGTTCATAGCTCCGCAGAAAGTGTAACATTTCTTGTGTTGACCTTCCGCATTAACATTTCCCGTCACCTATTATTTTATAAGTTACAGAAGAAAACACACTTAGTGAAACACCCTGTATACATTTGTGAGTGAAATATGTAAGTTCAGTGGCCAGTTCATTAAAATAATTTCAAAACAGTGACTGGTTGCAGATTTGTCATTCATATTGAATAAAGAGTCACGGGTTCTAAAACATCCATTATGGATAAGTTTAATTTATCGTCGATTTGTCTAAACCTGTTCGCCCCCGAGTCATCTTCTAAGGACTCCTGGTTAGGCTTACACACTTCAAGAATTCTTAATACAGGGATGGGTTCTTGCGAAATGTGAAAAAACTTCGAGTCATCTTCTAAGGACTCCTGGTTAGGCTTACACACTTCAAGAATTCTTAATACAGGGATGGGTTCTTGCGAAATGTGAAAAAACTAGTGATTTCTGGCGTAATGTAAATTTACCGAAATTTTAACTCAATTATGCATGTTTCGGTTACGGTTTCGTTTTCACCCACGAATCATGTTTCGGTCGGACTCTACTTTCGATCAAACAGTGTGTGTGTGTGTGTGTGTTGTAATGTTACCTTTTTTTTTTTTTTTTTTTTTTTTTTTTTATCGCTGGTGTTGTCACAAGATTAAAGTTGAAAACCGGATTGAAATTTAACTAACCGTAAGATCAGCAATGAATATTAATTTTTGAAATGGTTATCAGTTCTCAGTAGCAATGTAAGTTAAAAATTACAACACCAGAAAGCACCATTACATAAGAAAATAGCGGAATCAGTTACCTGGTATGCATTCATTGCTGGAAGCCGTGACACTGCAGTTGAACCTGTATGAATTGATTAATATCTTCGTTCTCGTAAACTGATGCTTGGTTTCATGACTATTAATTATTAAAGTTTTAAGACCGTGTGCAATTTTGATCACTATGGTTATCGAAAGTTAAAGAAATTATCGGACTTCGCTTTTAACAGAACGAAGATTTCCTGCAGGCATTGAATTCAATGTTTAATATAAAATGAGAGTAAATAAATTTTGCATCGAAAATGTTCTTTTGTCATCATGAGACAATAGGCAACAAATGACCAAGCATCAATTTACTAATATTGCTGAAAATAAGTCATCAATTAAATAAAAGATGGGGAGAAATAGTCATTATTTAAATAAAATAGGAATTCCAAATGAAAGTTAAAGTTTATTACGTAAAGGGTGCTAACCAGAGCTCACACTTACAGGATTATGGAGGTCGAGTAAAATAAGTCCGCTCAGTATAAAAGTAGGAAAACGAAAGACGACAAGCGATTCCGTTTTCTCTCCAGATCGTTTGAAATAGTTGAAGGCAGAAGGTTCCTAGGGTTTTATTTGCGGGCGGAGAAGTTAGTACTGCTTCCTCCAACAAGTCACCTAAAACCTCCACATCCTTGCGGATGCTGTTGCGTAGCAGTGTGCGTTTGTACCGCCCTACAGTACGCACGAGGTGTCGTAGTTGCTTTCCGAGACTTTACGGAAAGCATAGAGTTCTGACTAACCTGTTGTCTTCTATAGTTGTGTCCCCAGCGCAGAAGACAGCACACAGGTCGTTGGTTCTTCTACAGCATACAAGTGAGGCTAAAGTTCTTTGTGATGGAAGCATAATAAGCGACTCGCGAGATTTTTAATTGTCAGGGATGCCATTTATTAAATAAATAATAAAAAAATTAGCAACTATTGTTAGTATGATACGGCCTATGCTGCCCATAGTTCATGTTGAGACCTCGACTGTTATCACATTTACGCAAAAATCTTTACTCATGACCGGCGCGGTCCGGCGCGTATAGCAGTCAGCTCGAGACTGAAACTTCGGCGCGTTGCGAGAGGGCACCTGAGCTCTATTTCGCGCCAAAACAGGGCCTTCGCGCGCCTTCTGCAAAATCGCTCTTCTCTTGTTACAATAAGAGACGGCAACTTAAACTTTTTAAACTGTCCAAATCTAGCCTGTCCTTGAGAGATATTTATAATAAATTCTCAGCTCTGAATAATTAATGTTTAGTTTATAATAAACAAAAGTAATTTCAAAATAAATCACGTGACGTGAAATGCAGAAGCCAATGCGAGGAGAGCACCAGTAACATAGGCGGGCTTTCCGACGGGAACCAGCACCTACTGCGCCATATGCTACTGCTCCCCACCCCACATTTCAACATATGCTGCACATCTGTCTTTCTTCCGCATTTAAGGCACGTACAATGTTAGCAAAGAAACGGCCAGTGGCCAGAAATATGAAGTGGCCACAGGCCAGGAATATCACACCACGAATCATGTTTCGGTCGGACTCTACTTTCGATCAAACAGTGTGTGTGTGTGTGTGTGTGTGTGTGTGTGTGTGTGCAGTGTCTCGCTGCCCCACTCAGGCGCTGCTTCCATCACGGGATAAGCTGGAAAACGTGCGAATAGCGCGCAGTCAGGCAGTCAGGCAGGTGGACATCCTTATGACCGACCCTCGTCGGCGTCCCCTGATGGCGCCTGGAGGAGCAATTACCAGCAGGCGACCGCTAGCGCTGCCTGCCGGCCGCAATTAGAGTTGGTTCATTATGAAGCCTCGGCCCGCTCCTCCTTACAGGGGACAGCCGCCAGCACAATGGGCCGGCTGCCTACATACGGATCCCGTCCCGATCCCCACCGCGGCTTTTTGTCGCGTTCCTTACCGGAGTGAAGAATGGCGAGCCTAGTCTTGTAATCTGGTCGCTCCTATCAGAGGCGAGCCAGCCAGCAAAAGGAGAGACGCCTTAGCGCTAAGCGAGCCAGCGCGATTCACCGGCCCGTCGCTGTAAGGCCATCTCACTTGTCATGCTCATTGACGTCCTGTCTGGTCGAGTTCATGGCCAGCACATCTGCTGAATACTTACAACACAGCACGATTAGCGTGGTTCATCTGCATGTTCTCTGAAGTGCCTGTCAGAGGGTTCACTTTCGTAATAGACTAGTCAAAAAATGTTCAAATGTTTGTAGAGTCTATGGGACTTATCTACAGGGTCATCGGTCCCTAAACTTACAAACTACTTATGAACTACTTACAACTAAGGACGGCACAAATATCCGTGCCCGAGGGGGGATTCGAACCCCCGACCGTAGCAGCCGCCGGCCGCGGTGGCCGAGGGGACTAAGGCGCTCCAGTCACGGTCTGCACGGCCACTACGGTCGGGGGTTCGAATCCCCCCTCGGGCATGGATATTTGTGCCGTCCTAGTTCGTAAGTAGTTTGTAAGTTTAGGGACTGATGACCCCGTAGTTAAGTCCCATACTCTTTACAAACGTTTGAACGTTTTCGTAGCAGCCGTGCAGACCGTGACTGGAGCGCCTCAGTCCCCTCGGCCACCGCGGCCGGCGTAATAGACTAGTCAAAACAATTAGGAGATCAGCTGAGATATTTAGATTGTGAAGTACTGTCATCGGCAGAATGAACTACAATGATTCGACGTCTCTCTGTCGTTTCTATGGAGTGAAGACAACATTACGACAACCGAGATAATGGTAACAACTGAAAGTTGCTCAAGAGGGGGTTGGTTTTCACTTGCGTTAAGCAAACGAATTACACAAGCAGTTTAGTGGCCAGGTAGTGCTATGACATGGAGAGCCATAGAACAGTTGGAAGCAGGACAGACACAGGGAGACGTGGCTGCAGCTAATGGAGTGTGAAAAACTGCAACTTTCAGCACCCGAACACATCTACATCTACATGGGATACTCTGCAAATCACATTTAAGTGTCTGGCATAAGGTTCATCAAACCACCGTTATACTATTTATCTCCCATTCCATTCTCGAATAGCGAGCGGGAAGAAAGAACACCTGAATGTCTCTGTTCGAGCTCTGATTTCTCGTATTTTATTCTGATGATCATTTCTACCTATGTAAGTGGGAGTCAACAATATATTTTCGCATTCGGAGGAGAATGCTGGCGATTGGAGTTTCACAAGTAGCCCACGCCGCAGCGATAAGCGCCGTTGTTGTAATGATTCCCATCCCAGATCCTGTATCATTTCCGTAACACTGTCTCCCCTGTATAGTGAAAATACGAAACGAGCTGCCCTTCTTTGGACTCTTTCGATGTCCTCTGTCAAACCCACCTGATAAGGATCCCACAATGGACAGCAGTATTCCAAAAATAGACGTAGTGTATGCCGTTTCTTTTGTAGTTCATCTTTTAGGGGTTCTGCCAATAAAACGCAGTCTCTGGTTCGCCTTTCCTACGACATTATCTACGTGTTCTTTCCAGTTTACGTCTGAAGTAATAGTAATTCCTAGGTATTTTGTGGAGTTTACGACCTTCACTTTTGATTGATTTATCTTGTAAACAAAGTTTAACGGATTTCTTTTCGTACTCATGTGGATGACTTCGCACTTCTCAGTATTTAGAGTCAATTGCCAATTTTTACACCATACTGATATCTTATTCAGATCGTTCTGCAGTTGGTTTTGATCTTCAGATGATTTTACTAGACGGTAAATGCCGGCGTCATCTGCAAACAACCTAAGAGAGCTACTTAGATTTTCCCCTAAATCGTTGATGTAAATAAGGAACAGCAGAGGACCAATAACGCTACCCTGTGGAACGCCCGATATCACCTCTGTTTTAGTCGATGCCTTACCATCGATTACTACGAACTGTGTCCTCTCTGACAAGAAATCCCCTATACAATCGCAAATTTTGGGCGATATACCATAACCACGCAATTTGATTAAAAGCCGTTTGTGAGGTACGGTGTCAAAAGCTTTCTGGAACTCAAGAAATACGGAATCGATTTGCGAACCCTTGTCGATAGTAGCCATCACGATATTTTCTAAATCCGTTTGACGTTGGCTCAATATATCATTCTGTTCGAGATAATTCATAATATTTGAATACAGGTTACGTTCCAAAACCCTGCTGCAAATTGACGTCAATGAAATAGGCCTGTAGTTTAGTGGCATACTCCTATTGCCTTTCTTGAATATAGGTGTGACCTGTGCCACTTTCCAATCCTTTGGTACAGATCCTTCTTTATGAGAGCGGTTGTATATGGCTGTTAAGTAAGGAGCTATCGCTTCAGCATAATCAGTTAGAAATCTAATGTGTATACAGTCCGGACCAGAAGACTTGTTCTTGTTAAGCGATTTTAGTTGCTGCACTACTCCGATGATATCTACTTCTACGTTACTCATTACGGCCTCTGTTCGTAATTCGAAATCTGGAATATTCATTTCGTCTTCTTTGGTAAATGAGTTTCTAAAAGCTATGTTTAGTAACTCTGCTTTAGTAGCGCTGTCATCGGCAAGATCGCCATTACTATCACGTAGTGAGGGTATGATTTGTGTTTTGCCCCTAGTATATTGAACGTATGACCAAAATCTCTTAGGATTTTCAGTCAACTTTCGAGAAAGAATTTCGTTGTGATAAGTATTGTAGGCATCTCGTATTGAAATCCTCTCTAAATTGCAAGCTTGAGATATCTAGGTTCTGAAGTATTCTCATCAACAGAATGAACTAAACTGGTTCGACATCTTTCTGTCGGTTCTACGGAATGGAGCCAACAACATTACAGCAATCGAGATAATGGTTAATAACAGAAAGTTGCTGCAGAGGGGGTTGGTGTTGACTTGTGTTTACTCTACCAAACTAATTGCATAAGCAGTTGGGTTCAGATAGTGTAGTGAGCAGGTATGCAATGCAACGACAAAATGACTTACCCGAAGCTGTGGCATGGAGACCCATGCGAGACAGACACAGAGGGAGATGGCTGCAACTATTGGTGTGTATGCCAAACTGCAGTTTGCAGCACCCGGACACGATTTCAGACAACAGTATCCGTTAAAAAAAGGCAAGGCCAAGGTCGTCCACGGGTAACATCAGCAAGACATGACTTGTTAACAGCCGTCGAGACAGGAGGCTGAATGCAGTTGAATCTGCAACTGCAACACAAACAGTCAGAAATCGCCTTCGGGCCTACGGCGTGTGTCCCATTAATACCACGACATCGTTTAGCCCGCAGGAACATCCAGATTGGAGTCGTAGCGAATGGTGCCAGGTTCTATTCACAGATGAGTCAAGATTTCGGGACAATCGTCGAACCCTCATCACACCGTGGAACTCGGAACAATCCTGCACATGTGCGGTATAAATCTTCATGGTGATGGACGAATGGTGAGGCCAAGGGTCAATATGGGCGTACGTACGGATCTCAATGACGTTCAGAATGGTGTTTTGACTATTCAAAGGTACAGAGACTAAATCTTTCCACCTTTTATTGTGCACTACGCCGGTGATTCTGCTAGACGTTAACGCTTGTCTCCACAGAACTGGACTGGTGGACAACATGCTTCAAGCTGAAGAATTGAACGAATAGAGTTGCCAGCTTCTTCACTGGTCTTAAACCCGACTGAGCATGTCTGGGATGTACTTGGCAGACCATTGCAGCCAGACGAGCATCTGCCATAACGTTAGTGTTGTGGCGTAAAGTCAGGGCCACACACCAGACGTAGAGAACGATCGTGGAGAAGGCAGCGATCGACCGAAAGCCAATCGCAAGCAGGTGCCGCGCATCCCAAGATGCGCGCCCTCTACAGGCGCCAGTATCTAGGCCGACATACGTCTGGACGGCCGTCAGTTACTATTCAGGAATGCGGCAGTTACTAGTTAGAACACGGACAGTTTTTTTGGCAGGTACGACGACAGAACTAGGACAGTACTAAGACTGAATGCGGCTACGAACTTAGCAGTAACTAGGTCTCAGCGCAGCTAGTATCACACTGACGACGCCGCGAGAAGCAAGAAGAGAGAATAAACAGACTTATGTTTTAAAGTTGAGTATTATCATTTTCAGCCAATAAAACTTGTATTATTAATCTGATAGTTGTTTCAGTAAACATCGATTCCTGTACCAGTTCCTTTACTGACGATCAGGCCGGGACCAGTAAACAACAAAAAGACGACGAGGTCACAACAGTTTGCAGAGCTGAATATTGCACTCATGGAAGAATGACCAAATATAACTCAAGAGCTGATTGATAACGTCGTACTGTCCATGCGCCGCAAGTGTGCAACTGTACTGGACGTCCGATAATTGTAATTGCAAACGAACCTCGCTTTTTGAAATATTTCGGAGAAGAAATACGTTATTAATACAAAAAAAAAAGCCGTTTGTAATGTAACGTAATTTGTAATTTTAATTGCAAATAAACCGTTCATCTGACGCGAAAATTGAATAAACGAATTTGTAGAGGAGGATATTCTCTACAAATTTGTTCCCTTATGTTTTTTTTTTTTTTTTTTTTTTTTTTTTTTTTTTTTTTTTTTTTTTTTTCATATCTGGTATCGTTTGAGAGATATTTGCAAAAATAACGGAGTTTTGACTCCCTCCATTGAATTAACGAAATCCAGCCGTTCGCAGATGTCACGTGACATTCCTCGCCCAGAACTGTCTGGAATACGCCATCTTGAGTTGCGTATTTGATGATTTTCTTATTGTAACTTACACGTTGTCATTTCGAAGCAATGGCACACTGAAGAATTAACAAATTAACAAAAACACGTCGTTCTTCGTACGATAAATGATAATCTAGTGTCTACAAATGCCATATTAGCATCAGTTAACAACGGTTATCAATAGTATGAAATTAAAGAACCACTTTGGTGACCGTTATCCGTAGCGTAGTAGGCAATGCGTTGGTCTGTGACGGTGAAGGTCACTGTTTCGAAACCCACTTTTGTATAAAAGTCAGTAATTGTCAGGGACAACTCAATTGAGGGAAATTATTTTGAATTTCATTTTTTATGCTTTTAATTAGGGGTACTTACAGATAGACGACACAAGTACAACACCTGAAACGAACTTAGCCAGACTATTTTGTAAGACAATTTTATTGCAACAGCACATTAAAGGAGATTTTCAGAGAACACCATTATAACTGATTAGAGACAACTTTCACCCAGAAGACCTCTTGTTACCAAGAGAAATAAAAAGTCCATTGAAGTTGGATGTGGAATTTTTGAAAATAAACTTTGGACGTCCTCATTTGCTATCAGACATGACATGAAGTCCCTGGTGAGGTATGCGCCCATTTGTGAGTTTTCGTTATTAGACAGTGCTATTATAGACGCTGTAGGAATATAAAGGCCACATTCGATGATTCAGCTATTCATTTATTGCCGGCCGCGGTGAAGTGGGCGAGCGCACTAAGGCGCATTTTTGCGGAGCGAGCAGCTGCTCGCCGTCGGAGTTTCGATTCCTCCCTCGGACATGTGCGTGTGTGTGTGTGTGTGTGTGTGTGTGTGTGTGTGTGTGTGTATTGTCCGTAGCATAATTTAGCTTAAGTAGTTTGTAACCCTAGGGACTAATAACCGCAGCAGTTAATCCCTTAGATTTACAAACATTTGAACACTTCAATAGTCATCATCAGAATCTAGGGCCGGGGTAAAGTTTTATACTAATCATATATCGTCATGGCCCTGCTGAACTATAATGAGAAGTATACTCAGTTCAGCAGGGCCATGACGATGTACGATTAATATAAAACTTTCTCCCAGGCCTAGATTCTGACGATGATTGTTTCGAAATGCGTCAATAAATGAACAGCTGCATCACCACCTGTGGCCTTTATGTTCCTACTGCGTTCCCAATGGCATTGTCTAATAACTAAGTCCTAATTTTCTTTTGGTGTAAACTTCTTTGGGTTACACACTAACAGCTGTATATATACCAGTTCTCAATAAAAAAATGACACATGTTATGTAGAATTTTTAATCCAAAAAATTCTGTACTACCACCTCTTAAATATTTACTATTACTCCTGAAACACCCTGTATGAGGGGCGTTGGAAAACCGGTGCAAAAATGAAAACTACTAACGTGTTTGGGGAAAACCATTTTTATTTTTGATATAGTCTCTTTTTAGACTTATACACTTCGTCCAACGCTGTTCTAATTTGTCGCTCCCTTTGGCATAACAGGAATTGCAAAATAGCAATTAGTTTCTGCCATCACCTCCTCGTTTGAATGAAATCTTCGTCACGTCAGCCATTTCTTTAAATTGGGGAACAAATAGTAGTCAAATGGAGCTAAGTCTGGAGAATAGGGGAGATGTGAAACAAGTTGGAATCCAATTTTCAATAATTTTGCGGCCGCAACTGCTGAGGTGTGGGATGGTGCATTGTCGTGATGGGAAATGACTTTTTTGTGGGCAAATCGCCGTTTTTTTTTTTTTTTTTTTTTTTTTAATTTTTTTTTTTTTTTTTCTTGCAGCTCGGTTTTCAAACGGTCCAATAACGATGAATAATATGCACCTGTAATAGTTTTACCCTGTTCCAGATAGTCGATGAGGATTACCCCTTGAGAATCCCAAACGACCTTCACCATAACATTTCCAGCCGAAGGACCGGTCTTCGCCTGTTTCGGTGCAGATTCTCCCTTGGTAACCCATTGGTTAGATTGCTCTTTGGTCTCAGGAGTATAGAAATGTGCCGGCCGCGGTGGCCGAAGGGACTGAGGCGCTCCAGTCACAGTCTGCACCGCCACTGAGGTTAGGGGTTCGAACCCCCTCTCGGGCATGGATACTTGTGCCGACCTTAGTATTAGCTAGTTCATAAGTAGTTTGTAAGTTTAGGGACTGATACCCCGTAGTTAAGTCCCATAAGCTATACAAACATTTGTGCATTTATAGAAATGTATCCATGTTTCATCCACTGTGACGAAACGACGCTTAAGAGTCCTGCGGATTCTTCCTGAACAGCTGCAAACCTTCCTTGCAACAGTTCTCACGATTTCGTTTTTGGTGAAGCGTGAGCAATCGCGGCACCCATCTGGCGGATAGCTTTCTCGTGCCCAAATGTTTATGCTAAATATTACGTACCCGTTCTTTCGAGATGCCCACAGCACTATCAATCTCACGCACCTTAACTATTCTGTCATCCATCACCATATCATGGATTTTATCAATGAAGTCTGGAGTCGTAATCTCCACAGGGCGTCCAGAATGTTCAGCGTTACTTGTGCCCATATGGTCGCTCCGAAAATTTTGAGACCACTTATAAACCGTTCTAAACCGCTTCTCTTTAGTCTCCTCAGGCGTTTTGCCTTTCATAAAGTAATGTTTAATCACCACACCAAATTTTATTGAATCCATCTTCGGTGGTGGAACGGGACAGCGGCTCGTCAAGAGTCTGAAGGAACTGAGATACCAACAGCCGTAAGTGTAATCAAATATTTATTCTACTACAACCAGTTCCGGCATTTCACTATGCCATCTTCAGGTCCCTACACCGGAGCATGATATCCAAAAGTAGGGATACTAAACTGGATTCGTGGATTTCGTCTCTTAGTTGGAAACAACAACAGCAACTTTTGGATATCATGCTCCGATGTAGGGACCTGAAGATGGCATAGTGAAATGTCGAAACTGGTTGTAGTAGAATATATATTTCATTATACTTACGGCTGTTGGTACCTCACTTCCTTCAGACACCAAATTTTCGTCCATTCTTTGACAATCACTCGACTTCCTTGATTCACACGTATGCCAAACACAAAGAAATAGACCAATATGCCGGCCGCGGTGGCCGAGGGGACTAAGGCGCTCCAGTCACGGTCTGCACGGCCACTACGGTCGGGGGTTCGAATCCCCCATCGGGCATGGATATTTGTGCCGTTCTAGTTCGTAAGTAGTTCATAAGTAGTTTGTAAGTTTAGGGACTGATGACCCCGTAGTTAAGTCCCATAGACTATACAAATATTTGAACATTTTTTTGAATAGACCAATATGACTGAAACTTGGTGTGCATTCTTTCCAAAGATGCTACTAACTAAACATAACACGCGCCGGTGGTATAATCTCTCTGACTTTGCAAGGGCTTTTCAAACGCCCCTTTTATAATCCGAATGTAGCCGCACTTGGCCTGGCGAAGCTCCGAGTACGGACGAAAGGAACTCCTCAACTCGTCCAGAACAGAACGCAGGACCACTGGCGCGGCTCTGAATTCTGGATGGAGACTTCATTATCGCTGGCAGTAATAAGCGGCCTGTTCCCCAGAAGACGCAATTAACACTCCATTAATACACTCCCCTGGTCCGTCCGAGGCCACACTTACCATCTGTCGCCTTGCGCCCGGTTGAAAGCACGGAACCGGCGCTTTCTGATCGGCCAGCAATTAAAAGCGATGCCATCGGCGCAGGGTTCGATTCTCCTGCGACTATCGACTGCGCTAGGCTAACGAACGAACTAAATCAAGGGCCTCACGCCCACGGCGCGTCAACAAGGGACACCACAAAAACGTGCGCACCTAATAATCGACCAAATCTCCGATCGATCTTCGCTGCAACCGCGACGGGAATATTAAATATCCTGCTTTGTCAGGAACACGGACGATTTATTGCTGCGGCCACTCTTATTATAACGTCATGCGGACAGCGCAAAAACGTCGAAATGAGGAACCGAGTAGTGCGAGGGTCGGCGGCGTGTGTCAGCTAAATACTACGCGAGGGAAAACAGGAGCACGCCAATTGAAGGGACGGAAAGATAAGCGAGCACCATTTGGGAGGACTGCGTGAATATAAAAGAGCGGCGCATGCAAAGCAGCCAGGTAATTGCAGATCTGAGGCCTTCTATTTGCATGCTGTGACACTTCCCTCGCGATAAATGATTTAATAACCGTCGGCGGTGAAGGGCGAGCGGAAAAAGATAACCAGCTACCGAAACTAATGCGACTTCAGGCTCTGTTTCTTGCGCCATCGCTAGTGTGTGTGTGTGTGTGTGTGTGTGTGTGTGTGTGTGTGTATTAAAGAGAGAGAGAGAGTTAGGTTTTTTACTGACCCGGGTGCCAAATGACAAAGCTAAACTCAAGCGCAGAAAAAAAAAAAAAAAGAATAATAAACAGAACAACTTGGAAGACTAGAGATAGGAAGTTCATGTCCACATGACATGTTCATTAGTATGCTCTGAAAAATGGTTAGCAGTTCATCATGTGCCCTGTTCGCTAATAGGCATGCAGTCAAGCAGTGTTCCATAAGTGACGTCATCGACTCTGATGCGTCATGTCACGGAGTGCGCAGCCGCTCTCTGCGGAGGTTCGAGTCCTCCCTCGGACATGGGTGTGTGGGTTGTCCTAAGTTAGACTGAGTAGTTTGTAAGGCTAGGAACCGATAACTATAGCAGTTTCTAGTCCCTTACGGCGGACGCGCAAGAGAAAGTACAGAGAAGGGTAGCTCGTTTTGTAGTATTGCGGTATAAGGGAGAGAGAGTCATGGAAATTATGCACGAGGGGGGAGGCTGGAAATTTTTAAAAGAAAGCCTTTATTCGCCCCAAATTTGCGATTGGATAGGGGATTTCCTGTCAGAGAGGACACAGTTCGTAGTAATCGATGGTAAGGCATCGACTAAAACAGAGGTGATATCGGGCGTTCCACAGGGTAGTGTTATTGGTCCTCTGCTGTTCTTTATTTACATAAACGATTTAAGGGAAAATCTAAGTAGCTCTTTTTGTGTCCCAGCCTCGTCGCCGCTTTCTGTCGTAGGTGTCGGTGGCCGAGTAGAATGAGACCGACACAGGAATAAAGGATTCACGCTTGTGCAGGTACGAAGGTGAGCAGCCAGTGGGACAGCAGAAACTAGAAACACTAGAGTAAATTAGAACGAGATATATATTGCACAATCTTCCTGCCGCCTACTTACATTTCGCGTAATGATCACAAAGACAAGGTAAGAGAAATTAGGGCACGTACGGAGCCATATAGATATTTGTTTCGTCGTTCTATTTGGGAGTGGAATAGGACAGGAAATGCCTAGTAGTGGTACAGTGTACCCTCCGCCACGCTCTTTACGGTGGATTCCGTATTTCTTGATTCCCAGAAGGCTTTTGATACCGTACCTCACAAACGGCCTTTAATCAAATTGCGTGGTTATGGTATATCGCCCAAATTTGCGACTGGATAGGGGACTTTCTGTCAGAGAGGACACAGTTTGTAGTAATGTATGGTAAGGCATCGACTAAAACAGAGGTGATATCGGGAGTTCCACAGGGTAGTGTCATTGGTCCTCTCCTGTTCCTTATTTACATAAACGATTTGGGAGAAAATCTAAGTAGCTCTCTTAGGTTGTTTGCAGATGACGTCGTCATTTACCGACTAGTAAAATCATCTGATGATCAAAACCAACTGCAGAACGATCTAAATAAGATATCACTGTGATGTAAAAATTGGCAATTGACTCTAAATAATGAGAAATGTGAAATCGTCCACATGAGTACGAAACGAAATCTGTTAAGCTTTGGTTACAAGATAAATGAACTAAACGTGAAGGCCGTAAACTCCACAAAATTCTAGGAATTACTATTACTTCAGACTTAAACTGTAAAGAACACGTAGATAATGTCGTGGGATAGGGGAACCAGAGATTGCGTTGTATTGGCAGAACCCTTAAAAGATGCAACAGAACTACTAAAGAGACTGCATACACTATGCTTGTCCGTTCTTTTTTGGAGTATTGATGCCCAGCGTGGGATGCTTATCAGGTGGATTTGACGGAGGACATCGAAAGAGTCCGAAGAAGGGCAGCTCGTTTCGTATTGTCTCAATACATAGGAGACAGCGTCACGGAAATGATACAGGACCTGGGATGGGAATCATTACAACAACGGCGCTTATCGCTGCGGCGTGGGCTACTTACGAAACTCCAATCGCCAACAGTCTCCTCCGAATACGAAAATATATTGTTCACTCCCACCTACATAGATAGAAATGATAATCAGAATAAAATACGAGAAATCAGAGCTCGAACGGAGAGATTCAGGTGTTCTTTCTTCCCGCGCTTTTCCAGAATGTGTAACGATACACTGAAATTTTTATTTATTTTTTGTTTATCTTTGATCAGCGATACTTATCGCCTCCGGTTTCCTCTGACTCGCAATGCAACTAATTTAATTTCGTTCGTCATTTCTTTTTTACTCCCAAACAAGGGAGAAGATGGAACCGAGACAGTAGTTATACTCACTCTCTTGTCTATGTTCGTTCCTTACGGACGTCTTACATTCATGTATCTATTCAGGTATTGTCATGCAAGCTGTAAAAATATATTACTTAAATTTAAAATCATCCCTTCTCTTTGGCTTTTATTTAAATGAATCTCTCCATTCGAAATATTTAATCTCTTAAGGTTTTCAGCTCCTCTACATCCGTAATAGTTTAATGTTCAGACGCCATTACAATCGCTTCGCATTGTCCGCAAAATTTCAATCAATCATCCTTATACTATACTTTGCTTGATTTTAGAACCTGCAGTCATTTCTTATGTAATTTCACGAAGTCCGATCATTTTTTAAAAATTTTTATCGTTACCAGTAACTTCATGTTCCACCCACGGTCACACAACAATGAAAAGCGAAGTGAACAGTCTGAACATTGATCTCCTACGGAAAGTATCTCGAAGATTCACTTATTAAATAAGACATAAAAGTTATCATTTACAGCTTCTACAATACGAAGTGCAGGATCCAGCTAGATGCTTCCCGTAAGTTTTATAACGTGCTGTTGCTTGTATGGTGCCCAACTTTAATATGCAATCCGCGGTTTATTTGCTTTAATGTTCATTTTGTGCTGTACTTTAACTAACTTATTTCAAAATTCAAACATTCGGTACCATCAATTCTTTGTCCAAAAAATATAATCGCGGAATCTACTTTTAACAATTATGGCATCATTACCTAGCGAGGGCAACGTAATAAATGGAATGGGAGATGAATAGTTTAAAGGTGGTTCGGTGAACCCTCTGCCAGGCACTTGATTGTGATTTGCAGAGTATCCCATGTAGATGTAGGTAAAAAAGGTAAAGCAGTCATCAATCCGAAGATTGGTTTGAACACCACAGTGCTTTACTAGGCATGGTCCTGTTTGGAAGTGGTATGCCGTTGCCTTCCTCCGACCTTCGAACTGTCTTATCCAGCCAGTTATAGGGGGACCTACAGTTTAACGTGGGTTCCGAACCACGGTGCTACTCGGTATTTTTCACATGTGCGATACTGCCAGAGGTGAAAGAAGTGGAAAATGACAGATAAAAATCCTAGGACCTGCCGGGGATCGAACCCACGACCTTTGGATTTGTAGTCTGGCACTCTACCACTGTGCAACCGAAGATACATGTAAATGTAGATGTATTGTTTTGAGCAGTGGAATGCCTATTGTTGCAGAGTGTGGATTTGAATTGGAAGGGGAGGCTAGTGGAGAGGCATCAGTCGGCGTCAAGTTTGAGTAGCGTAATTAAGGATTCTGGGGGCGGCCGCGGAGAGGCGAGAGCGTCTGTCCGGCTTCCGCCAGCTGAGGCGATGCGCAGGAAGCGGCCGCGTGTCCGGACTGCGCGCCCCCACAATGGACAATTAGCCGGCGGAAGGGAATGTCGCTTTGTCCCGCACCGACAGCGGCAGCGACGCGGGGTGACGGAGGCGACGCCGCCGGCCGCGGGCGACGCTGACCACTGGACAGAGGCCGCTGCTACAGTGTTGCCAACTGTCGGTCAGAGAAAATGGCAAAATAGTCAAACAAAAATGGCCAGAAATGGCTAAATTACAATTTATGTTTTATGCATAAAAATTAATATGTGAAAAGAAACTCACCTAGCAAAAATAAATATCATCGTTCTCATCCTCATTTTCTTTGCTACTGCTGTTGCAGATTTCACTGGTCTCCCTCGTGTATGTAGCATTCGTACCAACAAGCTTCAGTATTTCTTCTGGTACTTCATATGAAAAACAACACTTATGTTCGCGTCTCAATCCACAACTTACACTCAGAACAGCAGAGAGTGTATTCGTTTTAAGTCTGTTTCTGAGTTTGTTTTTCACCAATTTCACTTGGCTAAAAACTCTCTCGACTTGTCTGTTGAAACTGGCTGTACCCATTCCTTGAAGTCAGACATATTTTTCCATTCCTTCCTGTAACTTTGTGTATATTGCGGTTTCGGCAAGGCTAGATAATTAACTATCACAGTCACAAAACACTGGTACACCACACGGTATTCTTCCAACACTCAATGTTAACACACGTTAAAAAAGACACACTTCACATCACACTGTTGTAACTTGTACAGCGTTACCAAGCATGTGCAACTACATAGTGCTGGCCATTGTTTGTATGTTGCAAAACAATGAATCGATATGCGGAACTGTTTCATTGTCTCGAAACTTCCAGGTATCACTGTTTCGATACAGTGGTGTTTCATTTGTCGTACTTTGGAGGAACATTAAAATAATAAATCAATAAATACAATTCTATTCATAATAAAAACTTCAGAGTTTTGCATTTTGTTGTGAAAATTATCGAATAATAAAAATGGCCCGAAATGGCTATATAATATCACCAAAATGGCTAGGAATGCCAGCAGTAGCTTTTTATCAAAAACGGTGGCTAGACGCCACTTCAAAATTGCCAGATCTAGCCATAAAATGGCTAAGTTGGCATCTCTGCGCTGCTATGGCTCCTACAAGTACGAGCTGACGCATCCGACATTTTCATTCCCGGAGCTCGTAACGTAAACATACTGCCTTGCTATAGGATTTGCGTCACGGCACTTTAGCACGCCATTATTGTGGTTGTGTTGCCATAAACTGCTCAAATCATCCCAGAAGTAGCTACAGAATGTTTAGTTTCCCCGAGAGAAGAAAAAAATGGATTGTTAACTGTCGGCGCAAAAACTGGGAACCCGGACCGAACGCACAAGAATGTTCAAATGTTTGTATAGCTTATGGGACTTAACTGCGGGGTCATCAGTCCCTAAACTTACAAACTACTTATGAACTAGCTAATACTAAGGACGGCACAAATATCCATGCCCGAGGGGGGATTCGAACCCCCGACCGTAGTGTCCGTGCAGATCGTGACTGGAGCGCCTCAGTCCCCTCGGCCACCGCGGCCGGCCAGAACGAACAATTATGTTCAAAATGTTCAAATGTTTGTAGAGCTTATGGGACTTAACTAAGGGGTCACCAGTCCCTAAACTTACAAACTACTTATGAACTAACTAATACTAAGGACGGCACAAATATCCATGCCCGAGGGGGGATTCGAACCCCCGACCGTAGTGGCTGTGCAGACCGTAACTGGATCGCCTCAGTCCCCTAGGCCACCGCGGCCGGCACACAGTTATGTATTGTAAGTAACTATTATTTATTATTGTGAGTTGCATCTATATTTAGTAGCAAAATCGTCTCTGATATTCGAACGTAAGTTTTTGTTTAGCTCTTTTGAAAGTAATACCTCTTAACAGAACAGCTGCCTTTAGGGAGTTAGCAGCCGCAGAATATCATAACACAGAGCTTATGGGACTTAACTACTGGGTCATCAGTCCCTAAACCGTCAGCTTTGCCCATTTGCAGTTGATGTCATATATTCTGTGAATATGAAACAATAACAACTGCAGGATCAGAAGTCACGTCACATGTATATCACTAACTATTCTGTGGCGTGGTAATGCGCCGTCTTTGAAGCGACACGGGACTAGATAAGTTTTCTTTGTTTTGTTAATTGGGTACTTCAACTGACTGAATCGCGTAAAAGTAAAAAGTATTTGGCGCAGTGCAGTGCCGTGAAAAGATAGAAATATGTGTCAATAGTTGGACCTGTTCCATTTTTATTATGAGCTGCAATAAAAGAAAAGGTGGCTGATGGTGTTCAGCACCTAATTGCCGCAATAATTTTAATACAAATAATCTTCCAAAAAGATGTTGTAAGGTAAGTGAACGTCGCTATATATTTAACAAAAGTTAAATGTTATCAATTTCGAATGAGAGCAATTCTGCATAATCATTTAAAGTAGCTTTGCTTCTTCTCTTGACGATAACTCTCGCTGTTACTGTAGCAATTCACGGAAATGTTGCACAAATTGGGGTGGAATTCATTAAAAGAAAGACGTTATTCATTGCGGCGTGATCTGTTTGCGAAGTTTCAATCACCGACTTTTACTTCTGAATGTGAAAATATTTTGCTAGCACCCACCTACTTAGGGAGACATGACCATCCCAATAAAATAAGAGAAATCAGATCGAAAACGGAACGATTAGAGAGTGGAACGGTAGAGAAAACTTATGAAAGTGGTTAATGAACCCTCTGCCAGGCACTTAAATGTGATTTGCAGAGTATCTATATAGATGTAGATGTAGATAGACTGGACTCTCATTCGGGAGGATGCGGCTTCAAATCCACCACCGGCCATCCAGTTTTAGATTTTCCGTGATTTCCCTAAATCACTCCAAGCAAATGTCGGGATGGTTCCTTTCAAAGGGTACGGCCTCTTTCCTTCCGCATCCTTACCCAAATAACCCGAGCGTAAACTCCGCCTCTAATGACCACGCTGTCGGCGGGCCGTTAAAAACTAATCTTCCTTCCTTACTGAAATGGTCAGATGTTTGTACAGCTTATGGGACTTAACTACGTGGTCGTCAGTCCCTAAACTTACAAACTACCTATGAACTAGCTTGTACTAAAGACTGCACAAACATCCATGCCCGAGGGGGGATTCGAACCCCCGACGGCGAACGGCGTCGCGCATCGTAGCATAACGCCTCAATGAGTCGGCCGCTCCGCTGCGGCCGAACTTACTGAATTTTATTTTCGGCTTAGGAGATCTCTAACATTCACCCACATCGTTAAAATTGATATTATAATATGACATTTTAATGAATTATTCTATTCTTGGATTGTTTTTATTTGATTGCAGAGACATCATGAAGACAATTTCACTGTTCTTACTACTGAAAAAAATCTGAAAATTTTTTCCCTTTTTGCTTTACCTAAGTTGGAGCACCTATGTATTACGCTAAGTGCCATTAATTTAAACCTTCAAGATCAAGAAATCATGAAGCGCATCAACCTGACTAGGCTCAATGAGCAAATTGAGCGGGTCCTCAGCAATTATTTAAAATGTCTGTATCGGATCCCATTATCGTAGGGCGTGGTATCGCGTAAATTATGTCCATGACATACAGAACTACGTTCAATTTTTGTTTTAATGATTTGTACATAATGTATTTTCTTTTTTAGTTGGCTAATTTCCTGTGCTACAGCAATGTATTGTTTAGTAATTTTACCATTCGTCTTGCCTTCTCCATTGCTGATGACTGGGCACCATAATTACGTATATTAATTTATTCGTCACTGCACCATCTATATCCTTAGGCCTGTGCTCCGTAGATTACATAAAATCCACTATTACGTTCAATTAGTATTGCATCGCTTTTGTCTGTGATGATGTTGAAATATTTTTTAGTTTTTCAAATGGCTGTAAACCTAAGGTACCAAACAACTATACTACGGTCATCACTCCCTAAGCTTACAGTCTACTTAAACTAACCTAAGGACAACACACACACACACACACACACACACACAAACACATGCCCGAGGGAGGTCTCGAACCTCCGGCGGGAGCTGCCGCGCGATCCATAACATGAAGCCCCAGACCGCATGGCCATTTCCGCGCGGTCTACAACCCCTGACAATAAATTTCGGTGAATAGTCCTGTAACATTACCGTAGATAAACTACGAACTACCGTTAACTTACTGTCCTTCGAAATAGTCACCTCCCATAACAATGCAACGCTGAGCTCTGCCACACGTCATCTAGTACAGTTTCCAGCCAGATTAGGCCTGTTTGGAACGCAAGCCCCGCCACAACATCCTGTCTTCCACCATCTCACTGACGCGGTCCTCTCCTCTTTTCTTGACTCAATCAAAATGTCCAAATGTTTGCAAAGTCTATGGGACTTAACTACGGGGTCATCAGTCCCTAAACTTACAAACTACTTATGAACTAGCTAATCCTAAGGCAGGCACAAATATCCATTCGAACCCCCGACAGTAGTGGCCTTGCAGACCGTGACTGGAGCGCCTCAGTCCCCTCGGCCACCGCGGCCGGCTTGACTCAATCCTCCACTCCTTTTAGCCATCCATCCCTTGCTCTCTTCTTCTTCGTGTCTTCTGCATCTGTATTTCGTTTATCCTCCTGCGATCCCCTTCTCCTCCATTCTCTTTAAATTAAATGGCCATCCCACCACAGCCTTGATATCTCGATCCTATCCTGTAGGGGCTCCTCTGCCACTATTTCTCGAATTCTCTCACTCCTCATCCTGTCTCTTCTTGTTATCGCTATTCTGCTACGGAATTTCATTTCCCCTGCCTGTATTCTTCTCATTTCTCTTTTCTTCGTGGCCCAAGTTTCCGACACATAGTTGCACGACAACGCTCGCCCACACGCAATCAATATCGTCAAACAGTTTCTCGCCGTATCTTAATCCTTCGGATTTCTTCCTCGATTTTGAACAATTACAGCTTGAATAAATGAATAAATAAATAAAGTATTTAACTGCAGCATTTAGTGGTAGTAGTAAATTGAATGGTAAATAACTAATTAAAAATTCCTACAATATTCATTCAAGATTTTTTGTCTATAAGTTAATTAATGGAGAAATTTTTTTTTTTTTTTTTTTTTTTTTTTTTTTTTTTTTTTTTTTTTTTTTTTTTTTTTTTTTTTTAGTTACGAAGTTCAGTCACTATTGTCCGTGTTATATATAGCTCCGGCTTGCTCCTTTAACAGATTATGTAAAAGAGTCATTAATAAAGTGATAATACTTTTAAAGAAATCATTTTTATACATTTTCTACCGACATTATATTGTTGATGCTGCAGTAGACGTAGAAACTCCCAGGCGTAAGTCCATATTTAAGGCCAACATTCCAAAATACGTAGGTTAGTTCTTCTTGATTAAGAAATAAATTGGCACAATTCCGTTTAGAAATTCAGATATATTTTTAAGAAAGAAAATTATACATTTTTATACACTTGCACTTGACTACGAAAAAACATACTACTATTGACGAGTGCAAAAAACAGACTGTCTCTACTTAAGCTTTCTTCGCTTGTTATATTCATTAACATCTGAAAGTGATTCTTACACTGTCTCATTTATAAATGATACCTCTTTTTCATCGTGAATTAATTAATATATAGACGAATATACAGAAAATAAATAATGTACACGCGTTACATCAATTGTGAAGAAGATAAAAATATTGTAAGACGACATTAATTCTTCTACCGCTTTTAATGTATACTTTTTTTCTCTTACCCCTATGGTAACGCTACAATTTGAAAGGAAAGAGGTTTGACGTTATTCCTGACATACAACGAAAAGTGACGATGCTTTTGAACACCACCCCAAAGGAAGACTTAGTGCAAAGAACAGGTATCGCAGAGCTGAGTGGTAGTTAGTTATCAGAGGTGACTATTTCGAGGGACGGTAAAGTAACTTTTATCCCAGATACCTCCTGACTTCATCATTAAAAACTAATGCAGACTATATAAATTCAACAGCAAAGAATTTGTCTACTACTTGAAATGTTTATTGTAAAATAACTACTTACGTGTGTGTCCCCCCCCCCCCTCACTGTAACGTCGCTGACTACTACAAGGGACTGGGTGTTGTCGTCATCATCATTTTCATCATCATCAATATGCAAGTCGCCGAAGTGGCGTCAATTAAAAAGACTTACCCTAGACGACCGACCAATCCCACACGAGATCTCCCGGTCAAAAATGCCATAGATTATTTATTTTATCCACCTAAAGATGCTTTAAGATGCTTTAAGATCTACTCTGAAATAACGATCTTGTTTTGAAGTTTACTCTTTGGAATATTGTTAATTTTTTTGTATATATTCCTTGTACATATTAGACATCATCTTTATCTATATAATGGAATGGTTTAAGAATCATATGTTACGTTTTTGCCAAATATTCTTAGCTCCTTTCAGATATTATCTTAAACTGTGAAAGTTTATATGGTGATGTTTTATGACGGAAAAAGGAACCTGTCACCATTGGAGGTACGTTGTTTAGCTTTTTTTTTCGCATTCTATCTTTAGTGAAAGACCTCTACAGAACCACGTTCTGAAGTAGTGTTCTGGTTTTTCACATCAGAGAGAGTGCAACGGGTTATCCTTAAGTCATAACACAACACGTTACATTAATATACAAAGCGCCACATACTATTGGATGCTTCAACCTTCGAAACGCGTTTTGGAAGTAAAATAAAGTGAACTGTGACTGGTGACAGTAAAGGAAGGCCGGCCGCGGTGGCCGAGGGAATTGAGGCGCTCCAGTCACGGTCTGCACGGCCACTACGGTCGGGGGTTCGAATCCCCCCTCCCTTTGTGCCGTCCTTAGTCTTAGGTAGTTCATAAGTAGTTTGTAAGCCTGATGACCCCGTAGTTAAGTCCCATAAGTTCTACAAACATTTGAACATTTTGAGTAAACGAAGTTTATCAACCAGTACATGCTCGCTGGCCGGCCGTGGTGGCCGAGCGGTCTGCGGCGCGCCAGCCACATTCTGCACGGCCGCTACGGTCGGGGCTTCGAATCCCCCCTCTGGCGTGGATGTTTGTGTCGTGTTTAGTATAAGGTAGTTAGTAAGTAGTTTGTAAGTTTAGGGACTGATGACCCCGCAGTTAAGTCACTTAAGATCAACGAACATTTTGAACATGCTCGCTTATCGTGTACTATAACTTCAGCATCAGGCATGATGTGTTAATTTCTTCCTGCTTTACAACCAAATCAATTCGCAGTTAGTTTGCAGACAATATCATCATACAAACACAGTTCACGACATTGAGATGCGTGGAAAAGTAGAGTTTGCTTGAATGAGAGCGCAAATTACGCAGACTGTACTCATCCAATGTTTGATAATAGGAGCACTTATTGACTTGAAACAAACTTTAAATTTAATTTCGTATGTCGTGTAAATTTGTTCTTGTTTACATGATAACTATCAAATATTAATCACATTAAACGTCTTTATAATCATAAGTTTGAAGATGTTTACAATTCGAGATTGATATATGGTTTTCCGTTAAGAATATTGGGTTTCCGGACGTACCTGGAGACATTGTTGTTGTGGTCTTCAGTCCGGAGACTTGTTTGATGCAGCTCTCCACAATACCCTATACTGAGGAAGCCTCTTCAACTCCACATAAGAACGGCAACCTACATCCATTTGAATTTGCTTACTGTATCCATCTCTTGGTCTCCCTCTGAGATTTTTACCCCACACGCTTCCCTCCAACGCTAATTTCACAATTCCTTGATGTCTAAGAATGTGTCCTACCAATCGATCCCTTGTTTTAGTCAAGCTATGTCAGGAATTCCTTTTCTCCCCAAATCTATTCAGTAGTTCCTCATAATTTATGCTATCGACCAATCTAATCTTCAGCATTCTTCTGTAACACTACATTTCAAAAGCCTCAATCCTCTTCCTGTCCGCACTGTTTATCGTCCATGTTTCACTCCCATACAAAGCAACACTCCACACAAACGCCTTCAGAAAGGACTTCCTTATGCTTAAATTAGTGTTCGATGTTAACAAACTTCTCTTTTTCAAAAACGCTTTTCTCCCCATTGCCATTCTGCATTTTATATCCTCTGTACTGCGACCATCATTTGTTATTATACTGCCCAAGTAACAAAACTCATCTACCTCTTTTATTGTTTCGTTACCTAATCTAATTCCTTCAGCATCGCCTGATTTTCTTAGGCTGCACTCCATTATCCTTGTTTTGCTATTGTTTTTGTGTCCCAACTTCGTCGCCGCTTTTGTGTCCCAGCCTCGTCGTAGGTGTCGGTGGCCGAGTGGAATGAGACCGACACGCTGGTGCAGGTACGGAGGGGAGCAGCCAGAAACTATAAACACTCGAGTAAATTAGAAAGAGATATATATTGCACAGAATGAAACAATACTTAACTTTTACATAGTACTGCAGAATGTTGATACATAGTTATTAGAGGCCTGCCTAGTGCCTGTACAATAGCAAAGTCTTCACTGGTGCCTATCTGATTACGAAGGTCATAACTGGTTGCTAACTCAGTCCGAAGTGCTATGTCTTTCCGTGGTGGCCACGAGCGGGGTTCCAGCAGAGGGCGCTCGTGGCTGTCGTCGTGAGAACGCCGCGCCGTGCGTGCATGGCGGCGCGCGGCGAAAGTAAGTGGCGCGCACTTTGTACTTGTGCGACACCACAATTGTTAATGTTCATCTTATATGCTCCTTTGAACACACTGTCCATTCCGTTCAATTGCTCCTCCAGGTCCTTTGCTGTCTCTGACATTATGGCAGAGCTATTTTCACAACTTCCAAGAAAACTGGCCACATTGTTGATAGTGGAATGTACTCACAATCACTTTTCTTCTTTGTTGCGGTTTTATGAATGACCCTTCAGGAGTCAGATTCAGCTCATAACTATTAAAGACAGAAAAAGTGGGGAAAAAATTATAACAGATCCGCGTATCGATTCCCCAGTCGACCAGTCTGTTATTTAGTAGGTCCGCCTCACAATTGCGATCAACAGATTTCTAAACAAATTTCTTCTCCGTGGGGAAAAAAGCGAGGATTTATAGACTGAGCTGTCCGTAATGACCCTCGCTGTCAAGCCGGATACAAATTCTGATCCGCTCCCTTTTATGAGAGATAGCCGTTTTTGCTCATAACCCAGATATTGGCGAATGTTGACAACTGTTCTGATTTACGGCGGTGGGACTACATTAAATAGTAGGCGGCGTCGTTTCTTATGGGTGTCCTGCGCTGACGGCTGACGTTCTTTAGTGGCTGCGCCAGGAGCGCGCGAGGCCCGCATTGCGCATGCGCCGGGGCAGGTAACATGGCGGCCCCTCTGTCCCCGATTTGTAGCCGCCATTTCTGCATTTAGAGTCGGCCACCCTGCTGCCGGGTATATTTCACGTCGGCCATCAAAGACCGCCGCGCCGTAATGAAGCGTCATGCCGCTGCCATTCGTCGGCGTCAGATTCGACGGACGGCACACACACGTCGCTGCGCCAGCCTCTCTGCGTCAATCTGTAGAGTCGAATTCTTGTAGTATCTCCACAGTCTAACACATACAATCACGACACTCCCACTAATTTTTGTTAGCCAGTGTTGGGAAGTAACGCGTTACTTGTAACGCCGTTACCAGTAACAGTTACTTTTCAAAGGTAACGGGCGGTAAACGCGTTATTGGGTCGTATGAATAAAAAAGAGCACATGCTCCACAGAAGATTCTCAGAGGAAAATAACGTTCTCTGAGTAAATTCTCAATTTCGTATGAATAAAAACTTCGAAGCATATGCTCTGAGTAGGTAGTTCATTCTCGCTACCTCCCTTCTTACTTGGTTAAGTTCCCCGCGTGTCATGTCCGCCACAGATCAGCTGTCCAATCGTGTATTTCTTTAAACTAGCACAATCAGGCAAATTATTAAGTGTACAAATATGGAGTAGGCATCGATGTGTTCAGAAAGAACTGTACTGTGTTTAAATATTAGTTTGTTGTGAAGGAGCATATTATTAAGACTATATATGCACTTTTTACGAAAATGTATTCTGCTGGCGATACAAAATTTTCGTCACGCGAGAAACTCGTTTGTTAATGAAGTAGGGTTAGCACAATTTACGAACGATATAATAAGAATGCATCACATATTCATCTGTTACAACGTGGAATGCTGTCGGAGTGTTCTAACATGAGATAGGCCTTGTTAAATATGACACCCAATGGTTTGCTCATAAGCGTTAGGGCATGCGATTTTGAACAAGAAACAGGCTGCTAGGTATGTAACTAATCAGTTATTAATTTTCCTGTCGTGTTTACTTACTTCTAACATGACAGAATTTACGATTACGAAGTCAGAAAACGCATCATAAATAGGCCAACCGGTTTGGATAGAAACAGTACTTCAGTAGGCCTACCTGGTATTGCAGCAATATTTATTTTGTGATAGAAACTGTGAAGTCTTGGGATACACTTTATTTTGGAACTAACAGCATAAGGTCTTACTAATAGACCCTATTTTAAAACAATATTATTTTGCTATGTGACTGTTTACAGCTGTAAATATACACGCCAAACAAATGAGTAAACACGCAGCTGAATCCATTTGTGTTTCATTTTTATGTCGGTAATGAAAACACCTCTTACATCACTCTCGTCACTGTATAAAATGCTGGAAGTGTCACACGATTTTTCCGAAGGAAGATACTCGTGAACAAAATTTTTTTATATGTATTAACTTTATAGATCTCCTCGTATTTCTTAAAGAATACATATAAAGGAACTTGTTTTTGCCTTCTAAGTAATAAAATTGTTGTCATTTTTATTATAAACCTCAGTTAAACGTAACCTTAATAGAAGTTACTCAGCACGGAGTATGCCATAGAGCTCACTCCAGAAATCTGAGAATGTTCTCCCGTCGTGAGAAACGTCTGTAGTTTTATTCATATGGAATTGGAGAATGTTCTCTGCTGTGAGCAACTTCTCCCACCCCGTTACTCACGCCGAGAACATACTCGGCTGAAGTATATTCTCCGACTCCCTTTATTCAGGCGAACCTGAGTATGTTCTCTGGAATCCAGAGTATAAATTATATACTCCATTTTATTCATACGGCCCATTATTTGAGTAAAGTAACTTTAGCTGTAACTAAGTTACATTTATCGGTTAAATCTTTACTTAAGCATCGTTACTTTTTGTCGCAAGTAGCGAAACATATTTTTGTTGGAATCTCAAGACGCGCGCATGCCTTTGTCAGCCAAGGCGACCAACCTTTGACCACGGGTTTAAAGGAGATGACGAAAATCTGATCATGCTTATAAGGGATAATAAGGGAGATTTAATTACAATAAAATTCAAATGCACATCTACACGTATTTCTTTGTAATCAATGACAATGGGGATGTAAACATTAAAAATCAGACATACTTTGCTTACTTTTGCTCGTGTATCTTATTTTAGGGTATGTCTACAAGCTGAGAGAACGGTTTTAAGAGCGTAATGGCATCAATAAAACTTATTTGGGGAGTTAATTCACGAACAGTATGCCAATAACCTATTCAAAGAGCTGGATATAACTTCTGCTGCAGAGTATATTTATTCGTTAGCTAAGATCTCAGTACACACATCAGTGCTAGAAATAAAAACACTCTACAGAAGAGTTGAAATCACTTAGGGCCTACTTTAGTTAAAGAGGAACCATTATTCAGATAGTCATATTTTCAGTAACTTCCCACTAGCCATTCAGAGCTAAAGTTTCAGACAAAGCATATTTTAAAAAATTGTTCGAGAGATAATTTTTATTGGTCAACTCTGTCTACTCCATAATGACTCGCTGAATAGAACTGTAGAATTTAGGTGTAAATGCCCGCTGGATTTCTATTTATTTTCACTTGATTACAACAGACAAGTAATTAAATACTTTAATGTGTCAGTTTTGAACATGGTCTTATATGCAGTAATTAAAGCAACTTAAAAAGGTAAAGCAGTCAACAATCCGAAGATTGGTTTGAACACGACAGTGCTTTACTAGGCATGGTCCTGTTTGGAGGTGGTATGCCGTTGCCTTCCTCCGACCTTCGAGCTGACTTACCCAGTCAGTTATAGGGGGACCTACAGTTTAACGTGGGTTCCGAACCACGGTGCTACTCGGTATTTTTCACATGAGCAGTACTGCCAGAGGTGAAAGTAGTGGAAAGTGACAGATAAAAATTCTAGGACCCGGCGGGGATCGAACCCGTGACCTTTGGATTTGTAGTCTGGCACTCCACCACTGTGCAACCGAGGCGCACTAAAGCAACGTATTGGGCTGCAGTTTGTCAAAATTACTTCAATTCGTGCTAAATATATTAAAACTGTACATTTGTGTTTCCTTTAACTTAGTTTTAATTCTGTAGATATGGAAGGTACAATTTTTTTGTCTTTCTTACATGTACTGACAGCTTCCTGACTAAAGATCACTCAAAAACCTGTTCTACTGAAGTGTTGTATGAGTCTTTTCAGAAATAACAAATGACACCCGTCTGTTTAAACACCAAGGTCTCTATAATCCGCTTTCGAGTCATTACTTCTGTATGTTTACCGCTGATCGGTCGTCGCAAGCACATCTTTGAGTTGGCAGAATTGACCAAGAAACAAATAAACATTACCCTCACAGCCCCATGCATTCCAAAGGTTGTAAAACCACCAACAGTATTATAATATCGATTATGATAAGGAAAGCGGGGACTGAGGCGCTTCAGTCACGGTCTGCACGGCCACTACGGTCGGGGGTCCGAATCCCCCCTCGGGCATGGATATTTGTGCCGTCCTTAGTCTTAGTTAGCTCATAAGTAGTTTGTAAGTTTAGGGACTGATGACCCCGTAGCTAAGTCCCATAGACTATACAAACAGTTGAACATTTATGATAAGGAAAGTTTTCGAGACATCACGATTAGAGATTTTCAACTATCCCTAGAATCACACGGTTTCGGCTAAATACCAACGATTCCTGACAAAGTACTGGAGAAACAGGCTAACAATAAGAGAGACGGGAGAATTCAAAAATAAGTGATAAAATACGGGAGAACCCATATAATACGGGAGAGTTGGTCGCCCTATTGTCTGCTTATGGTGAAGTGTTAGAATTTTTTACGTCCGATGGAAAAAAAAAATTCCTTTTGCTGAAAATTCCGTGTCGATGGGGAAACAATTCAAAGCAGTCGAACCTCCACAACGAACCTAAAACGTCATGAACAGGTTAGGTTTTTGCACAGTGTTGCCGTTAAGGCACGTTTACAATGAGTTTGAAGCATGTTTTTCAACGTTGTTCGCTGCTAGCTCTGGAGCACGGTACCTATTTTCACAACATGCTGGCAACACAAATTCTGCGTTCTGTGCCACAAACAATGTCCGTGGCTTGCTAACACTAAATGCTCCTTTACAGCGGTAGTGTTTGGTTTTGTTCTGTGTATCTATAGAATTGCATATTGTCTTTCCGTGTGTTCCTTTACGAAAATGAGTAGACAAGAAGCAAAATTTACGGACTCGTGACCTTCTGATAAGAGGCAGAGGAGTGCCTGTGGAATGTTAGACAGCATAAAAATATTAAAAGAAGTATGACTCCTTGCAGCAAACTGAAGGAAGGAAGCTTGGAGCTTAACGTCCCGTCGACACCGTTAGAGACGGAGCTTACGCTCGGAGTGTCTGGGTAAGCATGTGTAAGGAAATCGGCCGTGCCCTATGAAAGGACCATCCCGTCATTTGCAAATTCAAATGTTCAAATAGCTTACGGGACTTAACTACGGAATCATCAGTCCCGAAACTTACAAACTACTTATGAACTAGCTAATAATAATGATGGCACAAATATCCAGGCCCGAGGGGGGATTCGAACCCCCTACCGTAGTGGCCGTTGTAAGATTACCGCCCAATAGAAATACTGGTAATTAATAGCATTTGATAATTAAACGGTATGAAGTTCACTGCTAACATTGACCATGCCAATGCACTAAATGTTACACAATTTTAATCTTATTAATTATGGTAGCAATGTATGTACACAGTTGGGTGACAACATTTATAGTTAGGCCATAGGTAGAAATTCTCCACGTTGAGATTTGCTGTGTGCTTGTAGCTGACGGGAGGCCAGCGAGCAGGCCGACGTTGGTGGCTTGTTCCAGCTTACGATTTTCCAGTTTTCATTTCCGGTGAGGGGAGAGAGGCACAATTGCGAGTGCCAGGCACAGTGCAGTGCACAGCGTGAAATAAAATATTCTAATACTACTGGCATTTGAAGTAATACGATGCAGTTAGGAACCTTTAAAGTCCTCATTACAAAATAGCCTGTTGATAAATAAACAATACATTAGCTGATATAGTCACATCTGGCGTAATATGTTTAATTGACAATGAAAAGTAATAAATTACCAATGAATACAAGGCAGTTACACAACAAGCATGGCAATGTTTGTTTATAAAAATAATATATTAACTATTTCCCATTTTATTTTCAATTAATCTTGTGTATTTTATCTTGAAGTATTCAGGTAAATCACTTATATGTGATATAAGAATATAAGAAATTGCACGAATATGGTAAGTAGTACAAAGGATGTTTATACCAATATAAAAACCTCTATAAACCTCCGAAGGTAGGTGCGTTGGACTGCTTCGAAACTGCCCTCTCAGACCTCGAATCAGCTTATGAGCACATAATTATAGCGGGAGACACTAACATAAATTTTCTGTTGAACAGTCCGTCCTGTATGAAGTTCAAGCGTATGCTTACGTCTTCGAATCTGACCTTACTTCAGCTTGCACCCACCCATCACACAGCTGATAGCCACACTTTAATAGATATATTTGCAACAAGGTTTCCAGACAGAGTAATTCGAACGTCACAAACATCTGCACCTGGCATGTCTGCCCATGATGTAATTTTCATGACATACTCGCTAGAATGCCCCAGGAAGAAACCACTTCTAACTACATACCGTGACTTAAGACGCGTCAACTTACCTGAACTGACAGCTGATGCACAAGAAATAGTTTTCGAGCCAACCTCCGACACCCTCCCGGACGTAAACGAGAAACTGCACAAAATTACAAATAAACTTAACCAGCTGTATGATAAATATTCGCCCATCAAGACCAAAAAAGTGAGAAGGAAACCTGCACCCTGGCTAACTGATGAACTAAAACAGCTCATGAATCTCAGGGACAATGCACATCGGACATACAAACTGCACCCTACACCTGAAAACCACACCGCTTACAAGCAGAAACGTAACAGAGTCAGCCAGGCTGTGAGAAATGCTAAACTCAGATACGCCTATTCATTAACCGACAACATAAATAGACCGGCCGTCCTCTGGAAAAACCTGCGCGGTCTTGGTATTGGAAAAGTAAAAACTGCAGCCGAACCCACTGTCCCCATTGAGGAACTAAATCAGTATTTCACAACGCCTACCACCACAATAGATCACCAAACGAAACAAACACTTATTGACCATATCAAGAGGATAAACAACGCTAACCATGATAAGTTTTGTTTTAAGCATGTTACTGGAAGTATAGTCAAAAAAGCCATTATGCGTATTACATCAGCGTCTACTGGGGATGATGGTATCACTATCCAAATGGTAAAGCTGATTATTGATCCACTGCTGCCCATCATAACAGATATATTTAATCAGTCCTTAGCCACAAGTGTTTTTCCTGATGCATGGAAACGTGGACTAGTTAAGCCACTGCCAAAAAAGAACATTGCCACAGCACCCTCTGATTACAGACCTATCTGCATTCTTCCGGCACTATCCAAAGCTCTAGAATATATAGTAAATGATCAGATAACCAGCTACTTGACTATTAATAACCTTTTTGACGAACACCAATCAGGTTTTCGCAAATATCGCAGCACAACATCTGCTTTGATAAAAGTGACAGACGATCTTAAGCAGGCAATGGATAGACAAGAGGCGACTATTATGTGCTTCTTAGACTTTAGCAAAGCTTTCGACACTGTGGACTTTGACATTTTACTTGCTAAACTTAGCAGCCTAAATCTCTCTCAAGGCGTGGTGCAATGGTTTCGCTCATACTTGACATCGCGTCTTCAATGCGTCATGTCCGGCACCAAAAAGTCACAGTGGAGAAAAGTACTATCAGGCGTACCACAGGGCTCGGTATTAGGTCCACTCCTCTTTTCATTGTACGTAAATGACGTATCATCGGTCTTGTCCTTTTGTAAATACCACTTGTATGCCGATGACCTCCAGTTGTATTTAAGTGCAAAACCAAAAAACCTGAAGACAGCAATCGAAAATTTTAATTCTGACCTATGTGCACTATCAAAGTGGGCACAGAATATAGGATTAAAGCTCAATCCAAGTAAAACACAAGCAATTCTGGTAGGACATCCTAGGCTCATTAACCACAAATTCCGCGAATCTCAACCATCATTAATATTAAATGACACACCTATCTATTTTTCGCCCTCGGCAAAAAGTCTGGGAGTGATAATAGACGACAAACTAAATTGGGCTGAGCACACAGCCGCCGTGTGTAGGAAGGCATCAGCATCTCTTCATGCCCTACAGAGATATAAGAAGTTTTTTCCTCTCGATCTCAAAAAGAAACTTATACAAACACTTGTAATTCCAATTATTGATTACAGTGATGTTATCTTGCAAGGTCTTTCTTGGGAAAGCTCAAGACGTCTGGAACTAATCATGAATGCCTGCGTTCGATATATATGTAACATCCGTCTCTTTGATCACATTTCACCATCTTATATGCAACTATCCTGGCTCCGTGCTGACAAGCGCAGAGATTTTCATACACTCTGTTTCCTCTACTCTCTTATCAACGTACACTGTCCCTCATATCTTTCCTCGACCTTAACACTCTTATCTGATCAGCTTAACAGAACTACTCGTTCGTGTCAGAGCAAAACCCTTTCTGTCCCTATCCATCACTCAGCCGGTTTCTCAAAATCCTTTTCAGTAGCAGGAACGAGGCTCTGGAACAATCTACCTCAGTATATCAGAGAACTGAATAACACTGCCAGCTTCAAACGACAGTTAATGGATTATCTACTGAAGCAATAATTACGCCAGCCTTTAATACCCTACGGTCCAGGTACGTCACATTCATTCCTCCTCCCAGATATTCTCTTACTGCCATTGCTCTCGCCAGGTACAGCTTTCTTAACTTCCTTTTGTCAGAATTCGCCTTGCCTTAACCAGTCTCGATTCAAAAGTACATCCTGTATCTGCTAATATCAATGTTGTTACACCAACAGCAGCAGAAGGTGTCTCAGCGGTACTACTAGTATTAATCATATTAGAATTAAGTCAATACCTTTTATTTTACATCCTTTTGCATGTAGTTAACTTTTATAAATTATGTTATTAATTGCTTATCTGTAAAAATCATTGGTATGTTATAGGTAACTCAAATGTAAAAAAAATTCTGTATGTGTAAAACCCTGGTCCGATGTAAGAGAGGGCCTGATGGCCCTAATCTGATCAGGCTAAATAAAGAAATAAATAAATAAATAAATAAATAAATAAAAGACATTTATTTAATGTGTAGTGTAATTATTTTGATTTTAAATGAAGTTTCAGAAATGTATTGGCTGAGCGCTGTACATTGGCAAATCGGTTAGAACAGCTCACATGGGGAAGTTGATGACGTAGGGGAAAAAAACCGGCAATTGAGCTTTTGGCGCGTGCGTGCGTAAGTGGGCAGGAAGTGACGAGGCGGGAGCAAGTGGTGTAGCTGGCCGGGCAGCGTCGCTCTGCATCAGTCGGCATGTGGATCTCCAGGTGGAGGTTATAGATTTGTGTGTGTGGCAATCGCCACGTGTGGTTGCTCATCGTAGACTGCACCAAGTTGAATCGAGTGCTACTGTGAGTTGTGAATATTTAGCCGGTGGAACAAGGTGTGCATCGCATTGAATTAAAGTGACTGTGATTTGTTCATGTAACATGTGTCGTCGCATAGGCACGAACATAAACGGTGTTTGAGACAGCCACATGGTGTGAAAACAATTTGCGACAAATATTCAATTTTGTCTGGGGGCTCACGAGCTATAACTTTATTTGATAAATGTGTCGAAGTACAGACGTATCAGCCACAGGGTTCTAATATTGTGAAATAAACAACATAAAGTGAACTTTCAAGTGTTTTCAAAAATAGTAGTTAGTACACCCTTTTCTCTCATGAACTTGATTTTATAATGAATTTGTTTTGTTAATCATATGCAGGGAAGGAAAGCTGCGAACGTGTGATATCATCCCCTAGAAAACGAGTCAAACAGTAGTAATCACAGTTCCAGTGTTTTTGCATGTTTAGGAATTTGATTCGCAGTTGGTGGTTGTGAGTTTTAAAAATTAATCTTTCCCTATTTTTAAACTCTCACCCCGATCTTCACTCTCGCACCGTGCAGACCGTGACTGGAGCGCCTCAGTCCCCTCGGCCAACACGGCCGGCCCGGCATTTGCCTGGAGTGCTTTAGGGAAATCATAGAAAACCTAAATCTGGATGTCTGGAGGTGAATTTGAACCACCGTCCTTCCGAGTACGAGTCCAATGTGTTACCACTGCACCACCTCGCTCGGTCTTACAGAAAATTGCTACATTGTTTGGCACCAGCCGATTGTTAACTTGATAAAACATTGAAGTCTCTCATCTCTCAAGACCGTAGCAATAACAGCTGGATTCAGTATCTTACTTTGGAAAATAAGTCGTCAATAAGTCGCGTACTTGGCGACCTTAGAAGAGCGATGACAGCATCATATTTTTACGGCACCTTTTAAGAAGCAGAAATGAATGTATGTAGGAGGCAGCAGTGTGTACTAAATGTGGATGTGAAAAGAGGATCTTCAGCAGCAAATTCCTTATCACATTCATTTTTAGTGCGTGATTTTGAGGCTAAAGAAGTTTCCTTCATTGAAAATGACGATTTGGATTAACATGAAAACATAAATAAATATGCGAACAATTAAGTATATGTTTCAGTGTTATTAATATAACTGAATTGCGTTTACACAAGTCTTAATCCATAGCTTCACAAACTGGTGGGACAGTAATGAGATATGGCTGGCTTTGAAATGTGGAATAAATGTGCAAGGTTTTCATAGTCACTTCCTGTTGCCGAGAAACGAAGAATAACATAAAGTCTTCTCTTGCCAGGATTTGCTGGGCCCCCAGAGGGCTCACGGTTCTTTCGTGAGTGCCTGCTTGGCGAGCACGGGGCCCCGAGCTAATGCAGTCTTCCTTCCTCCTTTACTTCCCGGACTGCATTTCCTTTCCCCCTCCCCTCCTTTCCTATCCTCACTCCTTCCCGTCCCCACCGGGGGACTGATAACCGCCGGCCGCGGTGGCCGAGGAGACTAAGGCGCTCCAGTCACGGTCTGCACGGCCACTACGGTCGGGGGTTCGAATCCCCCCCTCGGGCATGGATATTTGTGCCGTCCTAGTTAGTAAGTAGTTCATAAGTAGTTTGTAAGTTTAGGGACTGATGACCCCGTAGTTAAGTCCCATAGACTTTACAAACATTTGAACATTTGAACATTTGACTGATAACCTCAGTAGTTCAGTTCCCCTGTCCTAACCAAACAATCCAATCCAATCCAGGAGTTGTTTTTCTGAAATTTGTGCCTTTCTTTGAAACAACTGGCCCTGTAATAATTATTATAATTTCAGAATCTGATGGCGGCATCTTGTCAAAGTTACGAAAACCAATAACGCCTTCCAAATTCAGCAAGTATAGTGTGTCATTCAAATTCTAATGTTTGTAGCCCTATTGGACCAAACTGCTATAATCATCAGCCCCTAGACTTAAAAACTACTTAAACTAACTTATACTAAGGAACACAGACACATACATGATCGACGGACGACTCGAACGTCTGGCGGGACCGACCGCCCAGTCCGTAGCAAGATGCTTTAAACCACGCGGCCACTCCCGCGCGGCAGCGTGTCAATCTCCTCCCATCTTCTGTAGTATGTATTGTGACCTCCTCCGACAATTACAAATTTTTGTCTGTTTATTTCGTCGAGCAGTCTGTTATTAATGCAGCGCCTCATATCAGTAATTCTCCCTCTTCACCTGTCATAGCGTAGCTCTCGATGCGAATACATAGTTTGAAATGTTTGCTCATTGCTGCCATTTCAGCGTAACAGACGATGCAAATATGTCGTCAATTTATCTAATAATGTGTAAGGTTCATTACGGATTTACAAATGAGTTAATTACAATTTTTAAAAGTAACTATGAAAATAACGGTAAAGATACATGTAACTTTCGATGTGTAATAACTATAACCGTAACTAATTTACCTTTCAGGAAAGTAATTTTATCTGTAACTCAGTAACTCAGTAACTTTTCCAACCCTCTTTGTTACACATTGCGACAGCAGCGAACCCAGCGGCCGGCAAGCTACATTTCTGAATACGATCTCAGATGAATGGGAACAATATTATAATATAGATATTTATGTAATCCGTTTATGCAACTGAAAAATAAAAGTTTTATATTGCCATATGCATTTCGCCTTTATTTGTAGTGCATCTTCAGTGGCCTGTAATATATACACAATTATGTTTTACAATAATTCGTTTTTTACCATTTTAGTGCCGTATTTCAGGTTACAAACAGTTCTGGCGCATTGTCTAAGTATAGCTGATGATATTTGGATGTTATTATTTACAATTTTTGGTGGATGCTGGTCTACATGTAATATTGACGTCATTTATTCCATTGTCTTTTCCGTTTTAGCAGTGCCTGGTGATGCTAGTGGTGAAGTGGTAAAATGAAAACGCTAGTGGAATAAAAGACGGAAACAAAACAACCTGAAGTCACCAATCAGCACTACCTGTAGACCAGAACCCACCAAAAATTGTAAGTAATAACATCCAGAGATCATTAGCTATAATTAGATAACGCGCCAGAACTGTTTATAACCTAAAATACTAGCAACATAAAAAACGAAATATTGTAAAACATAATCACGTATAAAACGTGTATCCATTATGTGTTGGAACCTGCGACTGTATCTTGAAATAGGTTTCAGAAATTACTGCAATCAGTCGCCTTTTTTTCTTCTCAGTGAAGATTTATTAAACCATGACCGGTTTCAAGCTGCCTAGCAGCTCATCATCAGATGGTATACATTTAGTGCAATTTACATTTGTTTTTGTGGCAGGGCAGAAAACGAGAAAAAGTAAACACTAATTGTGGTATGTTACACTTTTTCTCGTTTTCTGCACTGCCACAGTTACAAATGTAATTTGCACTAAATGTATATATACCATCTGATTATGAGCTGCTAGACAGCTTGAAACTGGTCATGGTTTAATTAATCTTCATTGAGAAGAAAAAAGGCGACTGGTTGCAGTAATTTCTGAAACCTATAATCATGTATATTTTACAGGCC